>JAZBNJ010000015.1:7500000-10000000 GCA_037349165.1 Choristoneura rosaceana
GTCGGCATCTCAGCATTTATCGGCGGTAGCACTACCAATACGAACGAAAACGTAGAGTTGGTCTATCCAGATGCAAAATAGCAACAGTTCTAAGCACGAAATCAAAACATACAACATATAGTGATATGATATGACTCTGTGCAGAGTTCTGGTTAACATCTCAGTAGTTATCGGCGGCAAGTCTACCTATACGAATGAAAACGTAGAGATCCTCTATCTAGAATCAAAATTGCAACAGTTCTAGGCACAAAACCGAAACATACAACATATAGTGATATGATATGACTCCGTGAAGAGTTCAGGTCGGCATCTCAGCATTAATCTGCTGTAGCACTACCAATACGAAGGAAAACTTAGAGATCCTCTATCTAGATGCAAAATTGCAACAATTCTAGGCACAAAACCGAAATATACAACATATAGTGATATGATATGACTCTGTGCAGAGTTCTGGTTGGCATCTCAGCAGTTATCGGCAGCAAGACCACCATAACGAACGAAAACGTAGAGTTCCTCCATCTAGATGCAAAACAGCAATAGTTCTTGGCACAAAAGCAAAACATATAGTGATATGATATGACTGTGCAGAGTTCTAGTCAGCATCGCAGCGGTTATCGCCCGTAGCACTACCAATACGAATGAAAACGTAGAGTTGGTCTATTTAGATGCAAAATAGCAACAGTTCTGGGCACAAAACTATAACATACAACATATAGTGCTATGATATGACTCTGTGCAGGGTTTTGGTCGGCATCTCCGCATTTATCGGCTGTAGCACTACCAATACGAATGGAAATGTAGAGTTGGTCTATCTGGATGCAAAATAGCAACAGTTTTAGGCATGAAACCAAAACATACAACATATAGTGATATGATATGACTCTGTGCAGCGTTCTGGTTAGCATCTCAGCAGTTATCGGCGGCAAGACTACCATAACGAATTAAAACGTAGAGTTCTTCTATCTAGATGCAAAACAACAATAGTTCTTGGCACAAAACCAAAACATATAGTAATATGATATGACTCTGTGCAGAGTTCTGGTAGGCATCTCAGCATTTATTGGCTGTAGCACTACCAATACGAATGAAAACGTAGGGTTGGTCTATCTAGATGCAAAATAGCAACAGTTCTAGGCACGAAACCGAAACATACAACATATAGTGATATGATATGACTCTGTGCAGAGTTCTGGTTAGGATGTCAGCAGTTATCGGCGGCAAGACTACCATAACGAATTAAAACGTAGAGTTCTTCCATCTATATGCAAAACAACAATAGTTCTTGGCACAAAACCAAAACATATAGTGATATAATATGACTCGGCAGAGTTCTGGTCGGCATTTTAGCATTTATCGGCTGTAGCACTACCAATACGAATGAAAACGTAGGGTTGGTCGATCTAGATGCAAAATAGCAACAGTTCTAGGCACGAAACCAAAACATACAACATATAGTGATATGATATGTCTCTATGCAGCGTTCTGGTTAGCATCTCAGCAGTTATCGGCTGTGGCACCACCAATACGAACGAAAACGTAGAGTTGGTCTATCTAGATGCAAAATAGCAACAGTTCTAGACACAAAACCGAAACATACAACACATAGTGATATATAATGACTCTGTGCAGAGTTCTGGTCGGCATCTCAGCAGTAATCGGCTGTAGCACTACCATTATGAATGAAAACGTAGAGATCCTCTATCTAGATGCAAAATTGCAACAGTTCTAGGCACTGAACCGAAACATACAACATATAGTGATATGATATGACTCTGTGCAGAGTTCTGGTCGGCATCTCCGCATTTATCGGCTGTAGCACTACCAATACGAATGAAAACGTAGAGTTCGTCTATCTGGATGCAAAATAGCAACATTTCTAGGCACGAAACCAAAACATACAACATATAGTGATATGATATGACTCTGTGCAGCGTTCTGGTTAGCATCTCAGCAATTATCGGCGGCATGACTACCATAACGAATTAAAACGTAGAGTTCTTCCATCTAGATGCAAAACAACAATAGTTCTTGGCACAAAACCAAAACATATAGTGATATGATATGACTCTGTGCAGAGTTCTGGTCGGCATCTCAGCATTTATCGGCTGTAGCACTACCAATACGAAGGAAAACGTAGAGATCAGCTCAATTTTTTTTGTAAATAGATTTTATAAAAATGAGATGCTAACTTCGCGTGCACAAGTCAGCATCTCAGCAGTTCTCGGTTTCTAGACCACAAATACGTAAGAAAATTCATAGTTCTACAGTTCTAGATGCATTTCATAGATAGTTCTGCTAAGTTTAAAAAAAAAAACTTAACAAAAAATGAGATGCTAACTTCACGTGCAAATGTCAGCATCTCAGCAGTTCTCGATTTCTAGACCACAAATACGTAAGAAAATGCATAGTTCTACAGTTCTAAATGCATTTTATAGATAGTTCTGCTAAATTAAAAAAAAAAAAACAAAGAAAAAAATGAAAGAAAGAAATAATTTATTTGAGATGCTATCTTCACGTGCACGTGTCAGCATCTCAGCAGTTCTCCGTTACTAAACCACTAATACGAAAGAAAATGCATAGTTCGACAGTTCTAGCTACATTTTACAGATAGTTCTGTTAAGGTTAAAAAAAATACTTAAAATTAAAAATTAGTTGCTAACTTCATGTGCACATGTCAGCATCTCGGCAGTTCTCGGTTGCTAGACCACAAATACGTACGTAAATGCACAGTTCTAGAGTTCTAAATAATTTTAATACAGTTCTGCAATTTTTTTTTTAAATCGATTTTATAAAAATGAGACGCTAACTTCGCGTGCACAAATCAGCATCTCAGCAGTTCTCGGTTTCTAGACCACAAATACGTAATAAAATGCATAGTTCTACAGTTCTAGATGCATTTTATACATAGTTCTGCTAAGTTTAAAAAAAAAACAGTTAAAAATGAAAGAAAGAAATAATTTATTTGAGATGCTATCTTCACGTGCACGTGTCAGCATCTCAGCAGTTCTCCGTTACTAAACCACAAATACGTACGTAAATGCACAGTTCTAGTTCTAAATAATTTTTATACATAGTTCTGCAAAGTTGTCGGAAAAAAAAAAAACAACATATGATATGACTCTGTGCAGAGTTCTGGTCGGCATCTCAGCAGTTATCGCCCGTACCACTACCATAACAAATGAAAACGTAGAGTTCCTCCATCTAGATTCAAAACAGCAATAGTTCTTGGCTCAAAACCAAAAAATATAGTGATATGATATAAAATTTATGACTGTGCAGAGTTCTGGTCGGCATCTCAGCAGTTATTGGCTGTAGCATTACCAATACGAATGAAAACGTATAGATCGTCTATCTAGATGCAAAATTGCAACAGTTCTAGGCACAAAACCGAAACATACAACATATAGGGATATATAATGACTCTGTGCAGAGTTCTAGTTGTCATCTCGGCAGTTATCGCCCGTAGTACAACCAATACGAATGAAAACGTAGAGTTGGTCTATTTAGATGCAAAATAGCAACAGTTCTAGGCACAAAACCAAAACATACAACATAGTGTTATATTATATAACTCTGTGCAGAATTCTGGTCGGCATCTTAGCATTTATCGGCTGTAGCACTACCAATACGAACGAAAACGTAGAGTTGGTCTATCTAGATGTAAAATAGCAACAGTTCTAGGCACGAAACCAAAACATACAACATATAGTGATATGATATGTATCTGTGCAGAGTTCTGGTTAGCATCTCAGCAGTTATCGGCGGCAAGAATACCATAACGAATGAAAACGTAGAGATCCTCTATCTAGATGCAAAATTGCAACAGTTCAAGGCACAAAACCGAAACATACAACATATAGTGATATGATATGACTCTGTGCAGAGTTCTGATTAGCATCTCAGCATATATCGGCAGCGAGATAACCATAGCGAACGAAAACGTAGAGTTCCTCCATCTATATGCAAAACAGCAAAAGTTCTAGGCACCAAACTGAAATATACAACATAAAGTGATTTGATATGACTCTGTGCAGCTTTCTGGTTAGCATCTCAGCAGTTATCGACAGCAAAACTACAGTAACGAACGAAAACGTAGAGTTCCTCTATCTAGATTAAAAACAGCAATAGTTCGTGGCACAAAACCAAAACATATAGTGATATGATATGACACTTTGCAGAGTTCTGGTCGGCATGTCAGCAGTTATCGGTTCAAAGCACTACCAATATGAATGAAAACGTAAAGTTCCTCTATCCAGATGCAAAACAGCAACAGTTCTAGGAACCAGGTCACGTGATCCTATTTTAAATTTCTCGCAATTTTTTATTTTTATTTGACTGGATGGCAAACGAGCAAGTGAGTTTCCTGATAGTAAGAGATCACCACCGGCCAGAGACACCTACAACACCAGGGGGATTGCAGTAGGATTATAAAAATATCGTCAAGTCGCCGTGTCGAACAGCAGCGTCTACATGGCTGCTTGGAAAAAAATACAGTGTTTTTTAGGAAATTGACGATCACACATTTAGATGAATAAATGCCGATAAAAGCTGAAATGCCGACCAGAACTCTGCACAGAGTCATATTATATCACTATATGTTGTATGTTTCGGTTTTGTGCCTAACTGTTGCAATTTTGCATCTAGATAGAGGATCTCTACGTTTTCATTCGTATTGGTAGTGCTACAGCCGATAACTGCTGAGATGCCGACCAGAACTCTGCACAGAGTCATATCATATCACTATATGTTGTATATTTCGGTTTTGTGCCTTGAACTGTTGCAATTTTGTATCCAGATAGAGGATCTCTACGTTTTCATTCGTATTGGTAGTGCTGCAGCCGATAACTGCTGAGATACCGATCAGAACTCTGCACAAAGTCATATCATATCACTATATATGTTGTATGTTTTGGTTTCGTGCCTAGAACTTTCGCTATTTTGCATCTAGATAGACGAACTCTACGTTTTTATTCGTATTGGTAGTGCTACAGCCGATAAATGTTGAGATGCCGACCAGAACTCTGCACAGAGTCATATCATATCACTATATGTTGTATATTTCGGTTTTGTGCCTAGAACTGTTGCAATTTTGCATCTAGATAGAGGATCTCTACGTATTCATTCGTATTGGTAGTGCTACAGCCAATAAATGCTGAGATGCCGACCAGAACTCTGCACAGCGTTATATAATATAACACTATGTTGTATGTTTTGGTTTCGTGCCTAGAACTGTTGCTATTTTGCATCTAGATAGACCAACTCTACGTTTTCGTTCGTATTGGTAGTGCTACAGCCGATAAATGCTGAGATGCCGACCAGAACTCTGCACAGAGTTATATAATATAACACTATGTTGTATGTTTCGGTTTTGTGCCTAGAACTGTTGCAATTTTGCATCTAGATAGAGGATCTCTACGTTTTCATTCGTATTGGTAGTGCTACAGCCAATAAATGCTGAGATGCCGACCAGAACTCTGCACAGAGTCATATCATATCACTATATGTTTTGGTTTTGAGCCAAGAACTATTGCTGTTTTGAATCTAGATGGAGGAACTCTACGTTTTCATTTGTTATGGTAGTGCTATGGGCGATAACTGCTGAGATGCCGACCAGAACTCTGCACAGAGTCATATCATATGTTGTGTTTTGTTTATTTTTTCCGACAACTTTGCAGAACTTTGTATAAAAATTATCTAGAACTCTAGAACTGTGCATTTACGTACGTATTTGTGGTCTAGCAACCGAGAACTGCCGAGATGCTGACATGTGCACATGAAGTTAGCAACTCATTTTTAATTTTAAATATTTTTTTTAATCTTAACAGAACTATCTGTAAAATGTATCTAGAACTGTCGAACTATGCATTTTCTTTCGTATTAGTGGTTTAGTAACGGAGAACTGCTGAGATGCTGACACGTGCACGTGAAAATGGCATCTCAAATAAATTATTTCTTTCTTTCATTTTTTACTTTAAGTTTTTTCTTAAAAACTTAGCAGAACTATATATATGAAATGCCTCTAGAACTGTAGAACTATACATTTTATTACGTATTAGTGTTCTAGTAACCGAGAACTGCTGAGATGCTGACATGTGCACGTGAAGTTAGCATCTCATTTTTTATTTTAAGTTTTTTTTTTAAACTTAGCAGAACTATCTATGAAATGCATTTAGAACTGTAGAACTATGCATTTTCTTACGTATTTGTGGTCTTAAAACCGAGAACTGCTGAGATGCTGACATTTGCACGTGAAGTTAGCATCTCATTTTTTATTTTAAGTTTTTTTTAAAAAACTTAGCAGAACTATCTATGAAATGCATCTAGAACTGTAGAACTATGCATTTTCTTACGTATTTGTGGTCTAGAAACCGAGAACTGCTGAGATGCTGACTTGTGCACGCGAAGTTAGCATCTCATTTTTATAAAATCGATTTAAAAAAAAAATTTAGCTGAACTATAAAAAAAAAATATCCAGAACTGTAGAACTATTCGGGATGCTACTAGAACAGCAATTACATTTTGAGATTCTAGAAATTGATATGCTAGGTTCACACACATCCTCCTGTGCCCATCTGTGGGACGTATACAGGTTGAGATGGGGTATATTTACCTCTATTTCTACTATCATTCCGATAAAATGAAAACAAAAATGTTACGTTTGTTGTTTGTTGTATGGGAACCGCCTTATTTATTTTTCTCAAACTCGCATTGATAACAGATATTTATTACAGACTTTCGAATGCATGAGACGTTGATAGCAAATTCATCGAGTATTAGGTATTTCATTCCTTCACACTTCATGTAACGTTAACGGTTTTTAAGAAAACTGAAAAAAAAAATGCAATCTAGGATACTGGCGACAGTGTCACGGATACTCCAGGGTGGGAGAGGAAAGTGAGTTGATAATTTATAACTATGCCTCATCATAATGAACTATGAACCTATCTCTGTTGATAAATGGACTCCATGTTTTGCCAAATTTCCCATAGATTGCAAGCTAGTTTTACTGAAATATTCTTCAGCTAACCTTCCTCACGGCCATCCCTACTTCCCTACTAATATTATAAATGCGAAAGTAACTGTCTGTCTGCCTGTCTGTCTGTCTGTCTGTTACGCTTTCACGTCGAAACCGCTAAACCGATTTTGATGAAATTTGGTATAGAGATATTTTGAGCCCCAAGGATCAACATAGGATACTTTTTATTCCGGTAGAGGGCGCCAACGCGTGATAACCTACGTCCGCGCAGACGAAGTCGCGGGCATAAGCTAGTAAAAATATAAAAGAACTAGACCGTCAATAGTATGTTTTTCTTTAATCATATCTGATTAACATTGTGCTATGTACCTAGTATAGCTTGCATCTATCACTAGGCGGAAAAGCTTATATTTCTGATCACAAACAACGTGGATTTACTAGATGATGAATCAGAATAAAGGTATCAATATGTCAAAGTAGCCAATAATTGTTCGATCAAGATAACTGATAAGCAAAATGGTACATGCTTTACATTCATCTACAGACGTAACTATTATTAATTAATTTTTAATTGAGTTTCTAAAATCAATCGATCACATCTAGAATTTAATTATCAAAAATATGTATTGAATTCTTGGAAATTCTAAGTATTTTCGTTATACGCGATATGATAGCGATATGGTGTGAAGGCTAAAATCGTACCTACATTTAAAAATAGTTACTTAATTAAAAACAAAAAACTGGTTTAGTTAGTATTTACACATATGTTATTAAGAACTAATAACGTACAACTACAGAATAAGGGACTTGTTACTGGCTGCGTCCTCCGGACCAGTTTAACTCACCAGAGTGCAGGATGCTGTACGCATCCAGTGTGCACACAGCAGCACAGTATGTGCGCATACAGAGCAGTGTGCGATAATTCCCTGAGGAAGGATAGATTTATAGATACAGCAAGGTGACATTATAATGGCTTCAACTAACTATAACTATAATAGCTGTCTTATTATAAGACATTATCTGAAGCCAAACGGGATCATCGTGACAGTAATGTTTACTAATGTACTAAAAGAAGTAAGAAACGTATTAGATACGCAAATAGGTATTTCAGAGTTCTCTTCTTCAATTCAAGTACCATAAAATACCACGAACCACGAAGTTTAGAAATTTGAAAACGATTCGCCGAATTTAGTTTTAATTTTAACATAGCTCAACAGTCTAAGCCAGAAGTTAGTTCCAAAAAAAACGGACGATTCATCCAGGCTATTACTATCATGATCATGACGTTTTATACAAAGAGGGTTTTCAAGCTTTATTAAATCATCAAACGATACTAACCATTAAACTAGCTGTCGATCAAGTTGTCACTATTAAAATTCTTCATTTACACGCACTTCAGTAAGAATTCATGTACAAGAAAAACGTCTATGTGTCAATGTCTGAACTGATAGAAAAGACGGCTGTCTGAGATATGTAGTCCACTGTATGACTGTATTATCTGAAGTTTAGATACGTTTAAAACTGGGGTTCTACGTGGATTGTCAATTTTACTTATGCATAAATGATGACTAAATATCGTATTGTTATCTTCTTGTTCCACGTACTTTACGCATAACGCTTCCAGAATCAGAGGTTTCTACGAGTTTGCGATAAATTTCTCTTTGTTTTGCTACTATCGCACTTAGTAGGAAATTTGAGTTATTCTAGTGATTCTACGGAAATTAAAAGATTTCGCGTGAGTTAGTGTGTCCGATTAAGATTTAATGCGTAACCACAGCGTGGTTGCATTTGCATGCTTGTGCAATACCAGTTTTACCAAATTACGTATACGTAAAAACTTCCTTCAAATGTTAAATTCATAAGAAGTTACTTTTTGAAACAACATTAAAATGTGCGTGAGCATGACCTACTTCTTGGTGAAACCGTTTCAGGAGATTTGTGGACACGGTGTGGCCTGCCTGAACACCGATGTTGCATTGCGGACGGGAGACGCGTTAAAAAATTCAACAAGCATACACTTTACGGTTAAACACCTAGTCGGACGCGAGTTTTGAATTTTTAATAACATGGCAACTCAACCTTGGCGCGTGTATTCGCGGTTGACTAACGAGATCATTGTTACACTTTGCGAGACGCGCTCGATTATGTAAATGTTTTTACTGAAGGTTTATTAATGAAAGCATTACGAAATAGTCCACGATACAACATTCGGTAAACGGAGGTACTAACATTGTTTGTTTCAGACGATCTCCATGAATTGGTCTTTGATCTTCAGCAAAAAAACACTTTTTCACTACGCGTCTTTGTTGTGTTATTTTAAGGCTACTTCAAAATTAAACCAGTGTTTTTACAAGGTAAAACTTCGTGTTCATGAATGAAGAAAGAACGTTTATATTGCCAGCTTTACGTATAATATATGTACTCACTGATGTAATTTTTAGTTACATCGAGCCGAGCGCTTAAGTACGCAGTTCTAAATCGAATGTAATAGTTGTTTAGTTGGATGTAACGTTAAATACAAGTGTTTGTTAGTTGCTATCGCGGCGTTATCAGTGGTTGTCGACGATCTCGCTATCTCGCGGTCGGCGTGACCGCGGCCGCGCCATCCTGCCATTCGCGGAAGCACCGCGCTAACGCACTCTCGGTTTTCGAGGCGCCTTTCGCTGAGCACCGGTCACAGTCGAGCGACGTGGTCGCAGCCAGTGCATGTTGCAAAATTGTCGATTGGTTCATTAACCTATTTCCTCTGTGCTGTGCCGCTCCGGTCCGTATCCGGCGTTCGAGTAATTTGAAAACAAACTGCCTAACGTGTGTGGATCAGTTTCCAATATTACCTACCATGTGAAACTTAATAGTTCAAGTGTGCTTTCAAAAAAATTATACTGTGATGTGCAAAATTGTTTACGTTGATGTGAAGGAGCGAATGCGCTCAGTGCGGTGCATATCTTGCGTCTTTAACTCTTATTTGTGTGGAAGTGATGTTGCGACGTCGAGGCACATACACTGTCAACGCTGATCCTGAGGATCGGCCGAAAACATCTTTACCGATATTGGTAAAACGCCATGGTATGCATTTTGTTGTTATTAATTATTTAGGACTTTATTTTGTCTACTGTTGTCGAAACACTTGGAACAGACACTGAACCAACTTTCTGAACTTATCCGTGCTGTCTTCACTTAACTACTTATACAGTGAGTAATCTTTCGATCAGCTGACTCGTTACGTAGCCCATATGGCATGTTGTGTATTCATTTACGTCCAGCAATAGCCCATTACAAATCTTATACTCGGCCGGAGTTTAGCTATGGATAGATTCAATAAGCGTGTGAGCATGTGTAAATGTTCATTAAGAAAGGGCGTTATAAAAAGTTAGTAAATTAGATCTGTTTTATTTTACACTTAGATCGTATCACATTTGCCTAGTCCTGTACAGCACAAGAATTAATTATTTGGTTTCGATTTTGTCCTTTGTCGTTTTTAAAATATCTATGTACTGACATGTATGGTAAGGAAGTTTTTATCAGCTTGCGATTTGTATCGAATTATTTTTCATTTGAATATCGTTTATAATTGAGTGTAATAAATACGTAGGCTCCCGCAATAAACACATAACTATAGTAACTAAGCTTGTTTGGTAATTGCCTACGTACTTTTAGGTGTTTTGTCGATAACTATCGAGCACAAAATTTTATGGCTGTAATAAGAAACTTCGTTACAATCTTCAACAAGTTTTGATAAGATATACGACGTGTCCCCAGTTAAAGAAGCTAGCCAATGGTGGTTTGTCTAAGTCTTATCGATTCGGCCTGCACAGGGGCATTAAAGATGCACTCGTCTGTTGCAGCGTTTTAAGAACAATGATAAACTTATCCTTGTCAGAGGCCCTACTTCGAAATACGAAAATCGAAGTTTGTATCGTACCGTCCCTCTCACTCTCTAATAGTACAAGAGTTAGAGGGACGGAACGATACGAACTTCGATTTTCGAATTTCGTATAGCCCCGCAGACTAAGTCTCGAATTCGCCAACAATTAAACGACGGTTAAGTGTATAACATTTGCCGAATGTACTGCTAAACAACTGGATAAAAATGAATTGCTTGTTTAATGTTGATGAAATCGGCGCTTAATTTAGGTCTGTTGATTTGATTATGTTAATTCATTAAAAACACTACGAGAATGGGTGACCTAATTTCCGTCTTATATCAGTATAAGTATATAAGTATTAACGCTTAACACAAATGGAATGACTGATATGTTGTCGATATTATTCTCCGCATTTCCATTATCCGCATTACAATTGTCAATATAGCATAATGCATAGTTAAACAGGAATTTCAAATACTGATCGATCATACCTGTATAAACATTTTATCGGAGTCGTTACATCAACGAAATTAATAATAAACACGTGCTCTATCTTGATTATAGAAAGCCTCAAAGAAACTATAGTCAATACCAATACGACCGCACGCTTTTATTGCTTAAACTTAAAAGCATTAATTTGACTACCTTATTTCGCTAAGAGGCTGCTCTATATGTGCAAATAAAAATATATTTTCGCAAGTAATGAAATAGACGTTTTCTGAAACGTTCGTAACTATACAATATCAATTTCAGTTTTATAGAAACTGCGCTATCAACATAGGCACATACATATTAAAGAAATCCGAACTTGTTTAGCGAGTGTACTAAAAGGTTGCAGAAATTGAATACGAAAAAAGCTAATTTGTCATTTACTCAACTCGTCCCCTTCATTTTTCATCCCGTGCCGCAACGCCCATTGGAAGCGCTTGAACATGAACCAAAAATAACTGGGCGGCAGGTACATTTTTGTAGGGTTATATTTAATTAACCTGGACGCAGAGTTGAGTTGCTGGGCTTATAAAAACGTCACGCTCTTGCTCTGGTTGCGAACATCAATGTGCGACGCGGTGCTGAGCTGACCTCTTGCGACTTGTACGTCGTACGTAAACATGCGACGACTTACGTCACAAGCACGGCCTCCTTTGGAAATACGCCCAGAATTATTTCCTCGCAAATATCCCAGTACTTTAAATATAATTCATGTGTTATAATTAAAAAAAGGCATTGCCTCCGCTCTATAAAAAACATGGCCGTCAATTATTTTTGAGCGCGCAAATGTTTGTTTTGTTAATGTCGCCTTTTGTGTTTTGTCGAGAAAATAAAATAAATTAGTTTAGAACATTGCATTCGTATTCGGCGCGGCGTACATTAAAATGCGTGTAATATGAAGATGACTTCATTTGATATGTCTATTTTTGATACTTAATAGGCTCATCGCTCATTATCAAAAAAATTGTCGTTAAAAATTAGATATGAAGTAGTTTTATCTATTGTACCTACATACAATTAGCAATTTAACACTAAGCTAGGTAGGTAAAGAAGCTCAATTTTTGTAATGATCAATTAACTCGGCTCTCTTCGCTTCGAAATCAAATGTCCATCTATTATCATAGGTACCTATTTTAACCCAAGTCACAAATCTTGAAACATTTATAGTACGGGAATGCCTTCGCTTATATGTGGGTATCGACTGACTCTGGAGACGAAGGATACGAGAATACGGAGAGAGCGTTAATATGGCATTTTCCGAGGTGAGCGGTGCGTCATGTACCCGGCACGACCGGTTCGCCCTATTATCTGCAGTTAGTCTATCGTGACAGCAGAGCAAAGGTACAATTTTACACCTTAAGCGGTAAACGATTTAGCAGTCCTATGAGAAGCTACGATTTTACGATTCATGTACCTATACACATTCTTATTTTCGTTCACTGCACGATTTCGAAATGTTCTGTAACGATTGATTTGATTATGCTTTAAAAAAATCCATTGTTTTATTTTGCGTTCCTAAATTGACAACACCTTAACCTCTGCTAACCCCAAGAATCGAACTCTGCATAAACATTGACTATTAAAATTTTAGTAAACTTTTTTGAGGGTTACTTACCTAGAAAGGAGAAAACGGAACCTTTATAAGATCCTTTTCTTTGCATGTCTAGTTTTGAACACTTTATGAGATCTTCGTCACATCAGCAGTAAAGCAAAACCTTTCTGCCTATCCTACCTATCTGCCATAGAATCGTAAAAGTGGACCAGAAGAAAGGTTGCGAAATAAAGAAAAAATCGAAAAATTGTTAATTCGTATTACGAAAAAATACTTTTTGCGATGACTAAATTTACATCGGAAATCGGTCAGAATATGTATATCGTTGACATCGTTGTATGCATGGAGATTGGACTTTCGAATTGCAAAGTTAATTTGTTATTTTTTGCCGGTTTTCCGCCTTATCTTTTCATCGGCTTTGCATCGGCATTCGACCTCAAAATCCTCACCATTTTAGGACAGAAACGCTCGGCGCAGGAACAGTGATATTTTAAACCCTTAACTTTATAGACTTGTCCTATTTGAAGGTGTAATTTATACATTGGAACAAGTAAAAGAAATCGTTGTTACACGTCGAATAATAGGGCCTTGTTAGGTTTTTTTTTAACTCAGCCGTGTGTGCCCGCTTTTGCTCGTGTCTTATGACAAAGTACTCCCGGCAACTTGCCGCGTGACAAAAAGCGGTGTCGTCTTTCAAGAACAATGGTGTTGCCAGGGATTAGCGAGGAAACGCATTGTGGCTATTGTTACTATGTAAACTAACTTGCATTAAGTCATATTTGCTCTTTCTAATGTAGATCGTACATGTTTTGCGCCGCTATAGTCGTACCTACCTAATTCGCGTTTCAAATGCTTTTAGCTTAAATTGGAGAACTTTCATTTCGACCTACGCATCCTCTAGTGATTGTCACGAGTTTCCCTACTGTAATGTCCGCCCACTCACGACACGTCACTGGGAATATTGGTTAGCGACTATAATTACAATTTATAATTATAATTAATTATAATTTGCTTTAGTAATCTTAATTGTAGCGACAATATGCATATTAATTTATTTATCGTGTAAATTTGAAATGTCAGGTACGAAGAATTTGTGCTCAGTGAATCTTGGGGGGGTGTACAGGTCTTTCAATTAATTCTGAATTTGATCAAATTTTTTTTTTTTTATACCACTGGAAGGCAAAAGCGCATGTGGTTCTCCTGGTGGTAAGAGATCACCACCACCCATAAACATCTGCAACACCAGGGGTATTGCTCGAAGTACGCTGCAGTAGTAGTACCTAGACCATGAGAGAGCCTTACAGCTCAGTAAAAAGTATCCCATTATTGCAAGTGAGGTATTTTACAGGGAATGCCACTAGATCTTCAATTACTCCCAATTTTTCTGTTCGTTACTATAGACGCCGATCTTATTAAAATATATAATTTTATGCCAAATATAATGTTACACTGAATAACACCTTTACTAGGAGTTGGAGGATATGAAACGCGAAAAAAAGTTAAAAAGAAACTGAACGGTTTTGTCAGCACGGTTTTTTTTATTACTTCCGTTCTGAATGTGTATTGTAAAAGATTTGATAACTATAAAAATACGTATTTATTCTGTTATTGTAGCCCAACCAAGGTCTCTTCTTAATCGTTTGTTATAACTGACAGGAACCCTACCAACTCCGCCAAATGTTTTAATCCAATTGTCTTGACTCTATGACCGCCATAATTCTATTAAGACGTATTATTAGCCATGGCCACGTAATTAACTCGGGTAAATTTATAAGAGTTCTTTATGTTAGGCGACAAAAACCAGGCATGCTTTCCCTGTATGCTTGTTATTAAGTAAACAATGTAAAATTCGCAAATTGCACCAGTTTGTTGTGGTCATTCTATGTACACAGTCTATTAACGTTGAATTTTGTGACGTCACCTTTGATTATCACCAGTTGTATAAAAAGCAGGGCACGCGCACGTGCGACGTGATACAGAACCGATCAAACTTTTGATGTATGATCAGATCAAGCTACAAACCTGTCGTTCACCAAATTAAAAGCTGTAGCCACTTCCTATGACTGTATTTGTAGAGCTGCAAAATTTAAGCGAGCCTGCACTTTTTAATCAAGTTTCTGCCCTTGACCTGTTTACAAAGCAGACTACCTACCAAACTATAGAAGCACCGGTAGGTATGCAACGTCGGCGTTGTTTACCTACCGATGCTAAGCAACCATATATTTTAATTATTTAGTTTCATACCTCAAAAGAAAATACGGGATCTCTTGCAGGATCATTCGTTGTCCACCATTGTATCAGTTTATCATTTTATCAATGATTTGAAATAATTGGGTAGGTATGTGCAATTAAAAGATAAAACCTTTTGAACGTATTATTTTCATATCATAAACTATACCTAAAGGTTCTGTTTTTTTTTTCCTTTTGAGGTAGGTACGGAACCCTAAAAAACCGTGGGAATAAAAAACTATAGGACGCTTGCTGTTGACATAGAATTTAGAAATTAGGCTGGATTCTGGAACCTCACAATCTCAAGTAAAGGACCTACAAAATAATATGAAAACAAACTTTTATTTTGCTTGTTTTTAAATCTATACGGAACACTCAATAAGTTCTCTTATTTTATTTTGACCGGCTTTTTATTAGAGTCGTGTAACATTTATTTAAATCGGGACCGCGCTACGAATATAGAACTTATTCTTATGAATATAACAATAAAAATAATTTGTGCAATAATAACTTTATATACACCCAGCTAAGATACTAATAAAGTTAACGATACCTCGCTGCCGGGGATGTAGACAGATTGCATTATCCCACTTAGTGTCGACGTCAGCACTATTGTTAAAGTACTCGTGAGAATTTCTTAATCTCCTAAATTATCTAGTTCATGTACCAAGTGCACTTACAAGTATACGGTGGTAACATATTTCCCAGACCTAGGTATATATCCGTCCGTCTGTAGGTCTATAAAGCATGATTTTGCGGAGGTTAAACCATGATAAACTAAATTAGTTTCAGTCTGTAAGTTAGATTACTAGTAGAAAGGATTGTGTTGCATTCAGAACATTCTTAGGTATCATGACATTTATGACACGGCAAAGGCATGAAAGTGTTTATAGACTACATCAGGTACACAGTCGCGTTGTTTGAATTAGCACTACACGCTGTTAGCATCTAAATGTATGTACATACCTATCTGGTCGGCCTCTGCGGGCGGGGCGGTGGCGGTGTAGCCGCGGTGCTCCCGTGCTCCGCCTCCGCCCGGCAGTCTAGCACGACGCGCGCTCGCGTGCGATCCTTCAAGCTGGAGCGGTCCGCAGGCCCGGTATGCGTGGACAACTTGGCAGTCTCCGATGGGCCCGGCACGGTCGTGGCCCTCCGCCCCGTCGGAGAAGTGACTGCCAGATCCGAACCCTCATTACTACGCTTACTTGACAGTGACAAAACTGGACAAATAAGCCGTGCTTGTGATCGTCTGTCCTCTTTTTGTAAGAAACTTCGACGTACCATCAGTGAGTGTCCGTACCATCTTCCTACATCAAAACGCCAGTGATCAATTATACACATGCCTATTGTATGTTTCCGGTAAATCGTATTGCGCTCGGTCTCGTTTCCCTGTTGTATCTTACATGTATGTCCATTTCAATGTTCTAATGCTGCTTTTGTGTTTTGCTGCGACGCGCAGGCGACGTGGAAACTCCTAAAAAGGTCGAGCTGGCTTCGGAAAAGAAGGCCGCTGCGCCGCACCGTAAGTGCTAGATGTGCCGCACTTCATACTTAGCTCGGCTGTAGTGTCGCCGTTTCTCCTCACAACCTATTCACCATCTTCACTTTACTATTCAATCGTACATTGCCCAATGTGAGGATCAGTGAGGATCATCGCATATTGCACGGATCACTTTCATGTATTACCTAGTTTTTGTTCATGTGTGTTGTGTGTTCTGATACTCTGAGTAATTGATGTGGTAGTTTTCAATTTAATTGTTTTTCGTCTAGAATGTAAATGTGTGTATGTAAGTCGATGCAATTAGTTGATGGTTTAGTTTTATTAGCCGATATTTTACCGTACCTAAAACCTAAAATTGCTAAAAGTGGCTCCGAAGCGGTAACGTTTCGTGTGCTCTGCCTACCCCATTTGGGAATACAGGCATGACGTTTGTGTTTGTGTGTGCATATTTTACAGTGGATTGACATACCGGACAAGACTAAGAACGTAATCCAAATTACTGGAGTTCCAAAGAGCTTTTCCATAAACTACCTACTCTTGTCTCAAGAAAAATGCGAGACTTTTGTTTCTATTAACATTTAATTTGAAGTGCCTAGCCTAAACTAAATATAACAAACAGCACGTGAACTTTCAAAGACCTGCAACTGTTTTCGAAATTGATAAAATAATGCTGAATATCACTAAAATACACTGTCTCTTCTTTCTCTTGTTAACGGTTAATTTCATATGTTTTATGTAAAATATAACGAGATTAACAATACAATAATGTGGCATTATTATGCTGCACTCCCTACTCATAAAGTCTTCACATGCACGATCAATTCCGTTAAATCCACTAATATACGTAGTAGGTACTCTAATTCCACCATTAACTTATTTAACAAACACGCACTTGTACACAAAGGGTTTATTTCACAATTACCTATCACAATATTCTTCTCATTCTCAATAAATTTATCGCACATCATTGAATTACCAATAACACGTGAATATGTAGAACCGCAGATATATCTCAAGCACTTCGATAAAAAATGGCATCTTTATCGTAACAGAAATAGAGTTAGGGTAAGCGTTTACGCTATCGAATTATTAAAAATTTTACTCAGAATAAGTAAAATGTTTGTGTACGTAAATTTAGCATGCTCAATTTTTAAATAATCTTTTGCTTAGTTTTTAATAGGAATAAATATACCCATACTTATTTTAAAGAAATGTTCCATATCTTAATGTATGTATAAGTAACGTACAGTCACCAGCACTAATACCAATATCTGACACAACAAGCGTGCATAAATATCTGATACGACTCTATTTCTAAGGCCCCGGTAGGTCGTGTCAGATATTTTTGCACGCTCCGCTGTGGCAGATATTAATGCTGGTAGGCAACGTAGATAAAACGAAACTTTATTAAGTAAATTTATTTGTAAAGGTGTGAAGCAGCATACACTCGCATAAAAAAGTATTTCCAGTGCAGGTTTAGGTTAAAAACTAAAGTGAGCTAATTTCGGTTCGGTAACTTTTCTATCTTGATTCGTAGAGATATAAATTCCTAAGTACCTAGTTGTAAATTGTCAAGCATTGAGCGTAATTGGGGCAGAGGGTTATAAAGTGAAGTTATTTATGGAGTTAAATAAGGCGACCGGCTGTATGTGTAGATTGTAGATATATGTGTTATCAAATAGACAAGCGCCGCTCGCAGAATGGACGGCCATGCACCACACTTGGCATTTTCCTTAACTTCCTGCTAGTCTGCAACGGCACTGGCAGCCGCATTAAGAGCGCGCATACATTTTGTCCCAACTCGTCACTTGCGCGATCTCCTGCTCGGGCGGTGTGATTTGCCCGCACACTACCACGGTTTGATGTGTGCGTGCGATGTGGCGCTGCGACACAACTTGATCATTGTACATTTTCCACCGTAGTAAACTTAAGTTTTGTTGTCATATAAATATTTTAATTTTTTAACAAAATAATGTATTTTGTTTCAAGTTCTTTTTTATCTTGCCCTGTTAGTACGTTAGTTAATTAGTAAGTACTTATGGATTACATTTTGGAAGCTAAACTTGACTAAATGTGCGATTAAATTTTTTAGATTGAGTGAGAATTTTACATACGTGTGTAAATCAGAATAGATGACAATGCAATATTGTTATGATGACTCTGATCTGATGAAAAAGCTGGAAGGTGGCCATAGGAACTCTGTAATAAATCCCTATAACCACATCGACTTTGGGTTCGTTTGATTCGTCTCGAAATGTACTTTGGCCCTAGATGTTAACAATGGATAATAATGTACAGTCAGTAAAAAAAGTTAGTAATAAAAAATTAATTTTTCAGTGCGCACAAAACATTTACTTAGTTTCAATGTTTCGCGCACATAATGATGGTATATTGTGTGAGGGCACGCAGTACTTAGTAAATAGCTAAATATCTCATCATCATTACTCATAATGCTACCAGATGTTAGACTCACAACACAAACACAACAGCAACACAACATCCACGTTGTCTAACATCTGGTAGCATGGTGTACGGTTGTGTTGCTCTGAAGATGAGCTCTTGTTGAGTTCGAAACGGGTTGATGTAGTGTGGTGACGGTAATAGATGGTTTCGTGTGATTTATGTGTGTTCTTACAGTGTGGAGGTGGAGGAACTGCATGAACACGCATATCTTACATAAACTTAGCTATCGTAAGGTCGCGGATGAGCAAAGAAATTATTTTAGTTCATCATTGCTCATATTTTCATATCAATATTTAAGACAACAAATACAGGAGTTGTCAAATACCGTTTTCGTTATTACGTCAAAAAAAAAACGTTTGTTGTATGGGAGCCCTCCTTAAGTATTTATTTTACTGTTTTTAATATTTGTTGTTATAGCGATTACAGAAATACGTCATGTGTGAAAATTTCAACCGTCTAGCTATCACGGTTCATGAGATACCTACAGCCTAGTGACAGTCAAGGACAATGGAGTCTTAGTAGTAGGGTCCTGTTTTTATCGTGTCAGTACTTAATCGCGAAAAACTTTTTCACGAAAACTTTATCAAGAATATGTCATTACTTTTGGAATCAAGATGGCGGATGACATTTCAAGGCCGGGAATCGACATGACTGTCATTTTAGACTAATTTGGCAGCCTTAAATGGGAATTTGACAATATATTTTGGACATAGGATGGCCGATGACATATCGAACCAATAAAATGCCATAGGTGTCATTTTGGACTAATTTGGCAGCGCTAAATGTGAATCTGTCATTATTTTTTGGATCCAAGACGGCGGATGACATTTCGAGGAAAGAAAATGTCATGGGTGTCGTTTTAGACTAATTTGTCAGCGCTAAATGCGAATCTGTCATATTTTTTTGGATCCAAGATGGCGGATGACATTTTGTGGCAGAAAAACGATATGGGTGCCGTTTTTGACTAATTTAGCAGCGTTCAGTGTAAATCTAACATCATTTTTTGTTCCAAGATGGCGGATGACATTTCAATTTCAAGGTCGGAAATTGTCATGGATGTTGTTTTCGACTAATCTAAAACTATTTTTAGGATCCAAGATGTTCATTCCACTATCTCGGATCTAAAAAATTAATGTCTAAACGCATTTATCGCTGCCAACTTAGTAAAACGACATCCATAACGCTTTTCTGCCATGAAATATTATCCGCCATCTTGGATCCAAAAAATAATGACGGATTCGTATTTAGCGCTGCAAAATTAGTCGGAAACGACATCCATGACGATTTCCGGTCTTGAAATATCATCCGCCATCTTGGAACAAAAAAATAATGTTAAGTAGGTATATTTACTCTGAACGCTGCTAAATTAGTCGAAAACGATACCCATGACCTTTTTCTCACTCGTCATCCGCCATCTTGAATCCAAAAAATAATGTCAGATTCACATTTAACGCTGCCAAATTAGACGAAAACGACATCCATGACTATTTCCATCCGTGAAATGTCATCCGCCATCTTGGAACAAAAAATAATGTTAGATTTATGCTGAACGCTGCTAAATTAGTCCAAAACGGCATCCATAACGTTTTTCTGGCATGAAATGTCATCCGCCATCTTGGATCCCAAAAATAATGATAGATTCGCATTTAGCGCTGCTAATTTAGTCGGAGACGACATCCATGACGATTTCCGATCTTGAAATGTCATCCGCCATCTTGGAACAAAAAATAATGTTAGATTTACGCTGATTCGATTTGTGGCATTCGAACATGGCGGATGTAGAAAATATATAATTTTGCTATTTCTGTTTCTTTGGCTAGTTGAAGTATAATTTTGATAGTGTTTTATGTGGCGATTAACCTTAACAGTGAACAGTGAAATGACGGATGTAGACAATATCTAATTTTGTTATTTCTGTTTCTTTGGCTAGTTGAAGTATAATTTTGATAGTGTTTTATGCGGCGATTAACTTTAACAGTGGCCAGTGATCACAAAATTCTATATTGCTCTCGTGTCTGACATTTTTTAATGCGCAAGTTGTTTCCACGTGGTTTCTGGAATTTTACTATCAAGTTGCAAAAACTACAATCACCGTACAACGTCCCTCTCAAAGAGAGTACTTTGACACTGGCGAAATTGTCCTATTAAATAAGACAGAAAGCCATATTTTAAAAGAGAAGAAGAAGAAGAAATTAGTCGGAAACGACATCCATGACGATTTCCGGTCTTGAAATGTCATCCGCCATCTTGGAGCAAAAAATAATGTTATATTTACGCCGAACGCAGCTAAATTAGTCAAAAACGACACCCATATCGATTTCCTGCCACGAAAGTCATCCGCCATCTTGGATCCAAAAAATAATGACATTCGCATTTAGCGCTGCCAAATTAGTCGAAAACAACATCCATGACGATTTCCGGACTTGAAATGTCATCCAGCATCTTGGAACAAAAAATAGTGTTAAATTTATATTTTCGTTTATTGCCCATATCTGAAATTAAGTATAAGATTTTTACTGTACAACTAGCTTTTATTTACTTTATATACTAACTCACTATCATGCTAACATGTATACAACAGGGCAAGTTAAATGAAAACTTTAACAACTTTTAGTTACCTAGATTTAAAAATTAAAGGACAATATTTTTTTGCTGACTGTACCTTTGTCCCTTTGTTACCACTTAGAACCAAAGTACTCCTCAAGAAAAATCTAATGAGCCCAAGCTCGATAGGGTTATGTCGTTTTATTACAGAGTTCTTATGGTCACCTTCCAGCTCCATCATCGGATCAGCTTCATGTCATAGTAATATTACATTGTCATTTAATTCACACATCCATGCAAAGTTTCAGCTCAATCGAAAATCGAGAAGTGGGCCAAATTTAGCTACCAAAGTTTGACCAATAGGTGCTTAAACACTAACATACATATAATACTAATAAGGGTAAGGCCGTATATTTTGCCACTTTTTGAAAAAAAAAATGTCCTGAGTTTTCACTGAATTATAAAAAAAAATATTCTAAGTAGATTTTAATTTAAGTAAGACTATTGTATTATGCAATTACTTAACTATTAGGAAGTGTTTTTTAATTAAATGTAAGTTGTATAGTTTAAAAAATACAATCAATTTAATTTAACATATCCCTCAAAATTAGCCAAAAACACGATGTCTTTACGGTTCGGCTCAACACTTAACACCACAAAACTTTTTTTTTTTTCTAAGGGAAGTCTGTTTACTAAACACTTTTTCAAATATTTAAAAGTTCAGCAACTGCATCGTTATTTCAAATGTTTTCAAATAAGCGTTTTTCAATGATTTATCTCAATTTAAACATTTTCCTTAGATTTTTGCTTATACGTAACTATTTATATACGTTACCAGAATTTCGGTTGTAAGTATTTAAAACAGCGTTGGCAGTAATTTGTACATGGCGTTGGCAACATTAAGGTATCCACGCAAGGTAAAGAAAAAAAAAAGAAGCCATCTTGTTGTCTGTGGATCGTATCAAAGGTGCACGTGTCTGTTTCGTAGGGAAGAGTTTCAATTAAAAATTGACAATTTAAAAGACAAATAACGGTTTTTATTACACATATTTTATGTAGTACTTTGCGTAAGTGAGTAATAAGAACCTGGGAATATGGTTTTATTTGAAATTCGACCCGATTGTAATTTTTTTGTGTACTTATAACCTTGAAAATCGCACTTCTACGTAACTTCTACGCAACTTCTACGTAACTTCTGCTTTATTGGTAACGTAGCATTGTATGTTACGTAACGTTGAAACATTGTAAAGGTTCGTATATAATGGTAAATTTATACTTTTCTATTTGCATTGCAAAATTAAAGTTTAAAATAAATTAGATGTACCTAAGCAAGAAAGTACTTAAGATATTCTCAAGGTTTAATTTTATAATAGGTAGGTATGTACTATAAGTAAGCACTTGGCCAAGATTGGTGAGTTATTAGCTATTGCAGTGAGTGGGGTATTACATTTAAAACGGATCAGTTCATTTATAAGCCGAGTATAGACACGACTTGTTTCGGACTAATTCGTAGTCCTTTCTCTGGAAGCGCACGACTCGGCGACTGTCGCACGTATACTCCGTACGTACGTGTGACAATTGTCGAGTCGTCCGTTTAAAATATAATAATATTTTTTCAGTCTCACGGTAGTTTTTGTGAAGATTGAATTTGATTTAGATTGATGTTACTTGAGTCACCATGAATTTGTGATCCAAACCAAACATGGTTACTTACACAATTTCAGCTCAATCGGTTGACGATAACTGATACTCTAACATTAGGTTGCAAGGTTTATACCACACATAGGTACACACGGACTAACAGGGTGAGTTAAAAATAAAAGCTTAGTAAAAAGAGTGGTATATGAAATCAGCCTTACAAAAAATATCTGTTACTTTCGCGTTACTTCTACGTTACCGTAACATAGAAGTGTCTACGTTACTTTACGTTACAAAGTGGCAAAATATACGGCCTTACCCATAAGGCAAGTTATACAAAATGCTTGTGAAATGTAAAATTTATATACCCGTATAAGTTTGAGTGAAAATTGCAAAAAATTAAAACATTTAATTTTAACAGGTAAAATTACTTTCAAGTATCAAGCAATTGCGGATGCGCTATAACTATCGAATGTTTACAGTAATGGTTGGTTAAGGTTGTTAACCTTTCTGAGAGCGCAGAGCGATACGTCCGTTCCTTGGGAGAGCCCGGCGCTTTCTGAATCGTAACTATTGACGCGCGGGGTTATATAATCGATTTCGGACCGAAGTTTAGAAAATTGTCAAAATTAAATGAGCTATTATTAAGCGCTGAAAAAAATATTACAGACTAAACATTACCTGTAGATATATAATAAAATTGTTTTATTGGTAAATACATTCTAATAAATGAGAAAAAAAAATATTAAATAGACCGATTTAGACATTTTGTAGAATGGTATTTGAATAATAATAGCTTATATTTTGATACATATGACATCACTATGCATTAAAAGACTATATGTTCTATTATAAAATATTAAATTTACATCGTCTGTGGTGGGTTATAATGGCATTATTTCGCATGAAAGTCAGCTCTGACGCGTATTTTCGGAAAACCTCACCTACGAAATAATTTGGTAAAAGAAAATCGCTGATGGAAACAAATTAAAATTACCGCTATGCATCATAGTAAGAGTTTGTCCATACGTTACATTAGTTTTTTCTGAAAAAATGTAAGCATTTAGACATTAATAAGGCGTTTGAAAAACCTCAAAATCACCGAATGGCCAACTTTTTGTATGCACGCTCTTAAGTGCAATGCACTGAAGCTTCGTCTTCACTTTCTAACTAACTATTATTTACACGTGATCTAGACAGCATTGCACGCTAACCTTATACATAATTGGATTACATTCACGATTATTTGAAAAAAAAAAAAATGTTTTCATACTATCGTTTTTAAGATTGGTTAGGAGGCATAGACACAACATGACAGTCGTTGAAGTCGAATTTGCTTAAATGTAGTACTAAAGACACATATTACACCTCATTTAGGTTTGGTAAAATATACAACTAAAACAAATATTAATAATTATGTTCAGACAGCTGTCGGTTTTTTGTTTTAAGTAGGTACTTAAATATTTAAATTTATTTTGTTCATGTTTGTTAGTAACTAATATTGTTGTGCCTACAGATGATTTTGTTGTTGATAAGTCGAGTTGACAGTAATCTCTAGGAAATAAGTTACGGCTAACGAAGAGTAACAAATATAAGTCAATGAAATGGTTGGACAAAACGATGATAAACAAGGGTGGAGTGTATCACTTGGGCTTGCGTCAATAAGGGTTTCTATGGGTGTGGTGAGGTGTTTCAGGGCGGGTATGATTGATTTTGCTCAATCTAAAGCGAATGTCATCGAGTTTAGGTCCACAAGATAATGTAAAACTTAGTCGTTGACTCGTTGTAACATTCAACCCATTAATTAATCGTTTGATATTGATTAAAAGCAAACGGTGACTTTCAATCGGCGACGCCAAAGAGTCCTACCAAAATCGATTAGACTGCAACTTCACAATTTATTGTTTGATCATAATTTATTTACCGGTGTTGGTCTGGGCCGCGCCTCGTTCCTGAACTTGGTACAGCTACGAAGTAAATTTACTATTTTATGGACATTTTACGCAGTTTACTCGCAAACACCGATAAACTACGTAACTTCAGCTTCGGAAATCATGCTAGTAACCGTAGTCAGAATACCTACATATTACGCTGTGGATAGTTACTCTGAAACTCTGAAAATATGTAAGTGAGCAGATCTCCGCAGAAAATATCTCCACACACAAGCTTTTCTCCGTTTTCAACCTTCTGCGCCAATTTTAAGCTAGATTGTATTATTTTTTTCACGTTGTATCACGATAACATTTTAATATACAAACTTTTAAGTCGGACTGATAATAGAGATATACTCCGTATCAACAAATAATAAAAAATCAATCGAGCATGAGTCGATCTCAGGAAAAAGATTTTTTTTAATTTATCTGTCAGTGGCTGCACTCGTAGTGTACTTAAACAGTTAGTTTTTTTTTAGATTTTGTGTATAACTTATACCTAGACCAAGTGATAAATGGGTCATTCTCATTATATGTAATGCTTCCCGGGCAGGGCGTAATTCATAATATCAAACACCTATTATACAGAGTACATTTTTATAAGTTTATAGGATCATTTTCGTCCGTCCGTCGTTCCATCCCTTATAGTACTTGTAGTCTGTCAAGTCAAGCTTTTTTCGACACGGTTATTAATTGCACAAAGTAAGAGGAATCCACTCAGGTGACATTATATTAACGTTAGTTTTTGACATGAGATAGCATAAACTTAAAACTTTCTCCAACTTTGATCGGCTGTATCTCCTCCCGTTAATATTGGGCCTTGTTCACCAATGATATTTACGAAATTTAATTTTGTTTCATTTTGTTAAGTTTTTTTGTAAAGTTTACGATTTGGTACTTAGTTTAAGGAATAAAAGGGAAAACTAAAAAGTCTTAAAAGTCTTTATACTTCCACCTTTACATTTTAATGTGACTTGCAATAAACGATTCTAATTCTAATTCTAAAATTTGAGTTTTTTGGTCCCACACCCTCCTATATTAAGTATAAGGTCCTCACCTCACTAGTCCAAAGAGTCCAAAACTTAGTATTCTTTCTATTGTATCTCCAAACAAAAGTTCCATTACCTTCGGAATACTTTTTAGCTACCCTCGCTTTTTCGACATGTCGACTGGGCTATGGTGTACCTGAAGACCACTTATTAAGATTCGATATAATTTATAATCATAATATGATTATGCATAATATAACTAATAATCGCGTCGCAATCCTTTTTCGATAAAGGTCGATGTCGATGAGTATTGGATAGATTTTTAATTTCGAATTACTTGATTATTTATTGAGTGTTGATTGATTAGTCGTTCGCAAATAGCAATAAATAATTCTAGATTAAGACTTGTTAAGCCTACTAAAGCTTTTCTTGTTAATTCCGAACTGTTCGCTAAATACTTAGGCGTAGGTAAATCAAGAGGGGCACAGTTATGCTAGCTAGCTATGATAAGCAGAGAGCGGAATTTTCATGGCATTTTTTTACCTGTCATAGTGATTACTCACTTATCGACTTCTGATATACATACATATATCGATACACAATATAGGTAGGTACTAAAGAAGATTATAAAAGTAGAGGTAAACAATAGGCGGCCTTAAGTTAAAAAACTCAGAGAGGGATGAATGGATAACAATTTCCAATTTAATAATTTCAGTTCAGTTTTTTTTTTTTACAATTTCATGTTGAAATGATTCTGTTGTAATGTTAACAAGTGTTCCATTATTGTCTCTATAAAAGAAATAGATTTTTTTTTATTTTCCGGTTTTAAAGTACAAACTATTTTTTACAGTCAAATATTCATTTGTATGCACAAAAACAACGCTCTACATAACATGATAAGTGTACGACAATCTAATTTTATGTACACAACAAGTATGTATACTATACATCATTTAGGTAGAGATGATAAGTGAGAAGCCACTACGACAGATCATAAAATGCCGCTTTCTGATGATAGACAAGTGTGGCAACAAAGCACGATGCACTTTCCGAGCATCTGGACTGTAAAATAAAATATTCTTTTCAAATTTAATTTCAGCGGGGTAGTGTTTATTTATGTACATATTTATTTCGTTTACGTTTTAATATTAAAGCTGGTTTAAATACATGCCTTCTAAAAAACTAATAAAAGAACTGTGCAAAGCTCGGTCGCCTGGGTACTATATATTTATTGGTTAAATTAACTCTTGCTAGGTACTTTTATTACGTGGTCTAAAGGTTTCTGCACATAAGACCCCATCATACTAGGCCATTACGACATTACCATCACGACGCTGATGCAAAAAATACGCGTTTGTTATTACTCTGTTAAGATCTGTAGGGACTTTTTAAGACTTCCGTAGTAAACTGATGATTTTTTTGTCGCGTGTCCAGGGCTGCACGTCATAAATATACCGTGTGTTATCTATGTCGGGCCGATGTAGCAAGCTGTAATACATAGTAATTCTGACAAATAACATTTTCACACCTCTCATTCGAAAAGTAGCTTTTTCTTCCTGACAAGAAGGATAAAAGTGCAATTTTTCTGTTCAAGGCTTTTCGAAGTGTTTTTTTGCAAATGCAATTTTTTTAAGTTGATAATTTGTAAAACCGCGCCATTTTCTATGCTGGTTGCTCTCTTTATTACATTAAGAATTGTTTTATTTTCATTTTCGTCATACTCGGTGTGAAAAGTTGTATGAGTCACTCGGGAACAAAATTATTTTCATTTTGGACGTTAACACTTGAATACCTCATTACATTCCGCTCAGGATTCTATTATAGAATCCTTCGCTACATTCTGGATTCAATGTACTGCCCTCGCCTTAATTAGATCATTTTGCGCCCTTGTGACACAAATAATAACGTGTCTAAACGGAAACTGAGCGTACCAGTCCTAGTATACGGTGTATTGGGCGTACACCTTAACAGACTACTGAACTCTATTAAATGCTTTATACATGACATGACGTTTGACATCACAACACTATGTAGTGGGGTAAACAAGAAATACGTATGTAGTATTGGGTACTAGATTCGAATAAAATAATGTGATTAACTTAATGCCAATTTGTACAGCATGGTTTTGGTGCTCATGCAGACATAAGCAATGCCTATTTTATTTCAATAGCCAAGCCAAATGTTTGAGAAATGTTGAAAAAACTTACCGTTCTATTTTAAATGTCAACAGCCTTTGTCTCGTAATTTGAATAGAATTAACAATACCAAGTTTTGTCTAAGCTAATGAGCGGATATTCTTTTTTCATCGTCCGTACTTAAGATTTTATTATGTTGAAATAGTGTTGTAACGGCTGTCTCAGATATTAATTTTATTACCACCTTTTTGTCGTTGTGACGCAAAATGCAGAAACTAATTCTGCGGTGCATTATACTTACGTACACCCACGTCGCTTACCTAGTGATTTAATTGCGTAAAAAGTAACTAACATTGTCAGTTGGAAACAGTATTTTTGTAAATACAAAAAGAGAATTCCTTTGCTCACCTTGACCTTATAACCTTATAATGGTCTAATATCTGGTAGCATGGTGTAGGGTTGTGTTGCTCTGAAGATGAGCTCCGGTTGAGTTCGAAACGCGTTAGTGTAGTGTGGTGGTGGTGATAGCAAAACCCTAAAGTTTTAGGTAGCATATCTTGATGCCATCATCATGACAAAAGAGAGTTATTTATTACTTATTATAGTTATTATGCTGACTGTAGAAAAATTTATGCAACGATCATTTATTAATAACTGAAGTTATTTTTAACTGCATTCAATTTAGATTAGGTAAAACATGGACGTCTCACTAAACAGGGTAATTCGGTAGGCCTTAATCTCTACGTTAGATTATATTTACAATCAAGTGCAAAGATATCGACACGCCCAAAGTTACAAAAATATGTCTACACGACCTTAATGTTATGTGCATAAAGTCGTGTATACATATTTTTGTATGTTTGGCCATATCGATATTTTTGCACTTGGCTGTACCTACCTATTATGTATATATAAGTTTTATATACTTTTGCAATTAAAATGGATCCGAATGCCACCGAATCGGGCATTAGTCTATAAGATTATTTACTCAGTCCAGCAAAATATACCTTAACTTTCCTATTTGAATGAAACAGCGGTTACGGTGTTGATTCTTCATGAAGAAACGAGTCACTGAAAACCACTGCCAAGGGTCATGCGGAAATATCAAAATATTCTTGTTTTGGTTAATAATTTCCTGTTTATTAATAGTAACACAAAGATATTTGTTTTGGAGGTCGAGATACGTACCGAAATGTACAAAATTTACTTACTTTTAAGTATCGCGAAACCGTTTGAGGTCACAGGCTTGAATGCGATTAGCTCATTTAGTTATAACATTATTATAACTGTTTATAACCAATCAAAAATTTAACACAATAATAATTTAATAATTGAATAATTGACAACGTAATAATTAAATAATTGAGAACTTAATAAAATATTTAATAATAATATTTTTTATCAAACAGACATTTTTGTTCCAAAAGGTTCTTAGAATAGATGGAAATAAATAAATGGATAGATGTATATTTGAGTATTTTTGTTATTAGTATAGTAAATCTCAATATTTGCACGACTTATAAAGTTAGAATTTATGAGACTTATAAGTAATTGAACATTATGTAATGTACTATATTTAAAGCAAATAAATAAATTTTGTTTCATTTTATTTCAAAAATGTCAAAGTTGTCAACCGGACCTCATGATACTAGCGCCAACTACCCCATTACTAACTCTTGCGTCCACCTTTAATAATTAGATCTAGAAAGAAACGCTTATGCCTCCTCTACATATCGACGGATGTGTCGGCAGATGGATCCGCAACCCGCAACCATATCTTCGGATAAATTGCGATCCGTCCACACATCGGCAGACGTGTGGACAGGCGCCTTGCGTTCGCGCTGTCACCCTTTGATCCGTGTCGAAAAACCGACACCAAACGGATGAGTGGCAGATGCATCGGCCGACGTTAAATACCTACCACAGACAAGCAAAAACCACCCTCTACACCTCGGCGGACGCATCCGCAGATACAATCTGCCGACGCATCCGTCGATATGTAGAGGAGGCATTAGAAGTGGTTCGTAGGACGGTGACTTGGGTGTTCCTTTGTGACATCGTTGCAGCCTCACGTAATAAGGCGTGATGCGTCGAATGCACCTGCTTTGCTCAGAAGCCGCCCACCCGCCTGTAAATGCACGCCTCACTTGGTCATATTTAGAAAATGGTATTACTTTATTGTTCAACGCACATAGAATTTCTTAATAATATATTTTTTTAGTTACACTATTTTTCTGTTGTTTCGTAATAAGTTAAGGTCCATAAGGTAAAGAAAAACTTTGTCAAATCCATGTTGCATGTTGACTGTAGACGAAAACGGCATTAGACGAACCACGTCTCTTAATCTACATATAATGTATAAATTTAATAAAAATCAGTTTGTGTGCAAGCGCATCTCTTCAGATTGTTTATTCTCTTCGTTCAGAACTGCTTGCTTTTATTTCGCCAGTTTTTGTTTTATTGTGTGGTGACTGTCAGTCATGGTCGACAAGGTTTCTATGATAGAGTGAGTCAGGAGATTTTATTTATTTTTCTTTATCAGTACACTCGTGCGAAGTCGGGGAGGGCAGCTAGTTTTATTTATATATAATCTAGTTTAGTATACCGAAACTAATAAAATCATCATCATCATCATAATAAAGTTCGGATTATTTTCATTATATCGATGTAAGAATATTTTTGAAATCACTCTCATTTCATGCTTAATACCTACACCTATTTAATATATATAGAGCGTAAGGATGACATTTAATCTCGATGGTTCAGTTCTTGGGCAGTGTTTCTATTTTTTTTTCGTTTTGTATAAAATATAAAAAAATACGGCTATTCCGTATGTAAAAATGATGGACAGTTGGAATCCAGACCGTTGCTCTTTAGCTGTCATTATAGCTTTGGAGGGTGAGTTCACTGTTCATTATCCCTGAAAACTGAAAGCAATTAGATAAAGTATCTACTGTTAACTGAAGGTTACGTATACCTTCGTGGTTTTTTACATAATTTACTACGACAATCTGCACGCATTTACTGTGAAATGGATTCATTTGCGTCACTCACTCAATTGCATTAGAGAGGCCATTCAAACTGTTGTGTAAGCAATTTCTGTAGTATATACAAGATAAAATTAACCAGTGTTAACTTAATATTTACCTAGTTCAGTTTACAAATTCACATTGTTTTATGGCAAGTTCATGACAAGCTCCAGTTTTTACATCGTGTACCTATAGCAATAATTAGTTTAGAATAGATGGACATTACGATATAAAGAGCGATATAATACACGGATGTGGGTAAGTTTCAAAGAAATTACCTTGTGTCATTATTATTGAAGTGTTGATTTATTATTGTTTTAGTCTACAAGCTTTTGACTCGTGTCTAATTGACAAGATTTCAATTTTTTCAACACCTGTAAATTACTACAGGAATCGAAAGAGCTTTGCCTCCTGAACATGGCAAAATATTTATTATGATTTATTTCCCCATATTTAAAAAAATACAAAAAAAAATGTATCTGAATTTGCCAATACTACGACAGAATAGATATGTTTCCTTTGCCTTTTTCACCAGAAAAAGGAGCTGTCATAATTTTGACAACGTCTACTTCAGATTTAGGCATGATTTACGTGATCTTTTTTTTTTTATACAGACTAGACAAAAGTAATGGATCTATTATATCGTAGTTTTGGAGTTAAGCCCTTTTAGAATAAGCACATCTTAAAAAAATTGTAATAAATTAATTAATAATCGTAGCGAAATTTTAAAACTACCAGCGTCTTTCTATTTCCAAGCAGAATACAGAGAACGAATCAAATTATAGTTTTAGAAATATGAAATCTTGTCAATTGTTAAAAATATACACATATTTTATATAAAATATTCATACACACCAAAGTATGAAAAAAAATGTAAACCGAAATTTAAAAATTCATCCACACTATACTACATTCACATTCACACAGGGTAAGACATGATTATCTAATTAGATGAGACTATTTTTCTTACCTATGTAAGAAAAATGGTCTAGCTAGACAGTACCTATGTACTATGAACCTACAAACCTAGCGAGACTTAGACAAAAACTTATTTTTCTTAAACACGCGCAGACAGCAAAACAATTCTTTGATCTTGTTTCATTTTCGTCAGGGCCGATCTAATCTAAGGGTAGTTAAGTGTATATTATAAACCTATTTATTTTATATTTTTAATTAATCCGTTTAATCTGTTGTCCAGTTTATAATTTTGTTTGCGGCGTGATCTGGTGCATTAGCACCATTTAAATCACGAGGCATATTCTGCCGCCTTAAGGAGAAAAACCATAAGTGACATTTTTTGCAAAATTTTCTTGTCACCAGCCTCGTACTCAGTATTTTTTCCTGAGTACGAGGCTGGTGAAAAGAAAATTTTGCAAAAAATGTCACTTATGGTTTTTCTCCTTAAGGCGGCAGTATTGGAATCTTGCGTTGACATTTGATATTAAAAGGCAGTTGCGGTGGCTCTTGATTCAAATGGTGAAGCTATTTATTACTTATACAAAAGGGATCCCTGAAAAGAATCGCGTGTCAACGCGTACTTTGTCTACGTACAGCGGGTTAACGTTTTTGTCCGTTGTTTCCAGGCAAGGACGGCTCAAAGGTGACGACTGTGGTGGCGACGCCGGGGCAAGGCCCCGACCGGCCCCAGGAAGTGAGCTATGCCGACATGAAGCTCATCGGTAACGGCAGCTTCGGCGTCGTCTACCAAGCCAAACTATGCGACACCGGCGAGCTTATTGCCATCAAAAAGGTGCTCCAGGACAAAAGGTTTAAGGTAATTGTTTTTTTTTTTCCTAATTACTTTAAAAACGAAAGTCTGAATAGTCTGAAACGCAATTCTAGTTGTCCTGAATTATGGCCACAGGTCTTATTTTTTCTTATTTTGGAGATATTATTGATAGACAACGCTGAAGATTTATCAATGTAGGGGGTGAGTTACCCTGTGCTTAGCAGTAATAGGCTGGATTATTAAACTTTTTGCTATTCTAGAAAGAGGGTAAAGGGGTTTTATATTATTATAATGAAGAAAAACTACATAAAGCTTCTTCCAACAAGGAAATTTCTAAGTCGCTTATCGATCTTGTCGATGTTATGTGTGGAACTGACGCAAGGTAAATTTACATCTTAGTTTCCCCAAACTCGTAAACAGACTGTTGTTTGCTTGGTTAACTTAATGAGAACAAACTAACTTGTCGACTCAAACCTAATAGAATCAAACTGATTTCACTTTCCTCGCTTTGAACTAGTGTAAATTGGGCTCTATATTTTATTTCTACTAAATGCACGGTTTGCTTGCAACGTAGTAACATTGTGTACGTGTGGTATTGTACAAGTCGCAGCCAATCAGTTTAGCTGATCAGATCGCCTTGAACTGTTTTTATAACTCTGATATTCACCTTGCACTCCTAACAGATTTAGGTAGGTCTGCTTCTATTATGCCAGCTAGGTATCTAAGTAGCAAAAAATAAATAATTCACTACTTACTAAAGAATAACGTTTTATTTCTATTTCAGAATCGGGAGCTTCAAATTATGCGACGACTGGAGCACTGTAATATTGTCAAATTGAAATACTTCTTTTACTCTAGTGGAGAAAAGGTAATTTTTTGTACTTATTACAATATTTCCATATATAATGAAATGAAATATGTCTGAAAAATATTTAACCATTACTTAACTTCAAAATAGATGTTACGTGTAAAATGATAGAACTCAATTACAATATAATATACAGAATGTCCCTCTAGTTAGAATGTCACTTTTTGGGGTTCCGTATTTTATTTGAACTTGTTCGTGCGAAGCAAATCCGCGGCGAGTGCCTGTATAATTTAATCTTCCGTGATTGTACCTATGTGGTTGATTTATCTCATTCCTAAGACTAAACGCTTTATTACATTAACTAAACCTTACTCCCAAAACTAAACTTTGTATGTTTGTTACTTTAGCACAATCGAAAGCTAGGTTACAGAATCGATGGTAGGTACGGAACCCTCAGTGCGCGAGTCAGCTTCGCTCTTGACCGGTCTCCTCCCCATACTCTGAGCTTGTCCGGTGTTTAAGCGTGTGTTATTTGTGTGTTTTATTTGGGGGAAGGCGGCAGTGCCCGCGGCAGTCAGTTCGTTGCTAAACGCAATGCAGTCTATTGAAGTCACAGTATGTCTCTAAACCAATCAGATTGTTGCGCTAGTGTGCTAACGCACATTTAGCTCTACCAGATTCTTGGCAATGGTTACCGAGAAATAATTACGTGTTTAAATAACGACAAACTTACTAATCTCGCTTAGTATATGAATGTGGTTGCGACAGGTCATTGTTCTAATAATGCTAAGATTTTGCACTACCGCACTAAATCCGCTCTGAGAAAAAAATGCTTAGGGCTCGGTCCTAATTTTACTAAGTCGTAAAAAATCGATGTGGCACGTAACGAGTAATGCTTCTGCCATGTTCCAATAAAGTTGAAATGTAATCGTACGGTACAGTAACCTATTGTACTACAAAGCTAAGTCGTCTAATGCGCTTTAGAATAACTAAAACACACTTACTTAGTCTTGGAGATAAGTTTTGGGCGTATTTTTGTGAGGCGTGTTGAATCTAGTATTTATTAAATCAGTGCCCAGATAGAAGAATATTGCTCGGTAACCAACAAAGCCATTCGAGTTTTCTGCAGAATTAAGATCCTGTCATAAACCATTTTCAACCATAAGCTTTACATTTGGACCGGATGAAGCTTCAAGATATAGCAGTTGTTATTATCATTGCCATGACCGAATTAAATACATTCAGACATTATTCAAAACATCTTCTCCATCTATCCTGCGCTTGCTTGTATTTTTTCGGTTTCCTGTGATAGCTTTGAACTCGTCATTGCCATATTATGCATCTTCTCCCAATGATATTTGACTATTCATTGTATGTAGCTCGAGATCTGAGTAACTACCATTACTTATCTCGATGTATGTATGAGCTAGAGCCAAAAACCTTTGGAAGATCTCCAAATACAGAATATTGTTATCCTCTCAAGGATATACCTTGAATTCACGCAAAGTTTTTAAAATATACATTTACGCGTAGGTAATGCGTCTTATGAATAGTCATCTACAAAGAGGTCGATACGGCCTAAGTAACAAAAATATGTATTAACAACCTTATTATTAAGCCAATAAAGTCATGGATGCATATTTTAGTGGCTTTGGCCATATCAATTTCTCTGTGTAGTTGACTGTACAAGATAAAGAAATGTATGAACTTGAGTTTGCTTTTCAATCATAAATCATTCTCTCCATATTCACGATTATGTAACTAACAATAAGGTTTATTTTCAACTTTTTTTTGTGTTTGGAATGAGTTTTCATGCGTTTAACATTTTATTCTTCTATTCATGCATTTGGTAATATTTGTACAAATTTGCAATAAAAATCAGAGTTGGTAAATGAAATGGATATGGTTGAATGTTGAAATGGATTCGTTAAAGTAAATAAACCCCAAAACTATATAAATATTAGACATTCTTTTGTTTCACAGGCACAATTTAAATTGTTATTTGGTATTTGCAGAAGGACGAAGTGTACCTGAATTTGGTGCTGGAGTATATTCCTGAAACTGTGTATAAAGTGGCACGTCATTACTCCAAAGATGAACAAACCATACCCATTAGTTTTATAAAGGTAAGCTGTAGACGGAAACGTATCCTTTCCTTTGTTTTCTGGCCTTTCAAAGCTATTAGGCGTTTTAAATACATAATGTATTAATACAGTTGACTGCAGAGCTTGCAGTGTTATTTTTAGCGGGTGATCGATAGCAGACGTTTTTTGTTTCAGCTGTACATGTATCAGTTGTTCCGAAGCCTTGCGTACATCCATTCGCTGGGCATCTGTCACCGGGACATCAAGCCACAGAATCTTCTTCTGGACCCGAAGACAGGTGTCCTGAAGCTCTGCGACTTCGGTTCTGCGAAGCACCTCGTCCGGGGCGAGCCTAACGTATCATACATATGCTCGCGCTACTACCGTGCGCCGGAACTTATTTTCGGCGCCATAGATTATACCACAAAAATTGGTGAGTTCATTATACTAATTCGACATTTGATTTTAGTCTTGTTGTAAATAGGTCAATCAATTTTTAATGTACCTGGTTGCCATGGTAGTGTTTCCCGAGTTACTTAATAAAAGTCTGATTTTATGGTGCACAAAACCACTAAAAGTTAGGAGTTGTGATAGTATTAAAGCAATCTCTTTATGGCTCATTTGCATCAGCATGATTTTGCAACATTTTTCTAAGCAAATGTATCACTGGTGTCTCCTGCGTTACGGGACAGAATGAAATACACTTAAGAGTTGATTCACCCAACCAAATACAAGGGATTATAAAAGTACTAGCTTATTTGGCTATCGCGCGCGGATAAAAAAAAAGTAGCCTATGTCACTTTCGGGCCCATATACGGCGTGAAAGACGGACAAACACACAAACATACAAACACACTTTCGCATTATAATATTAGTATAGTATGCATTAATATGTACTCACATAATATTTCGTAAAGTGGCTTATCAGGTATAAATTAACACAAGCAAATAATTTTCACTTTAGCTTAATTTACTACAAATTTAACAACCTCAATTAAACTTTGTAGAATTTATTTTACAAGGATACTCGTATTCACAAGAACTTGTCTAACCACTGGCTGAAACATTTCGGATTCATTATGTGACCTTGTATAACTAACTGCAGATGAAACTACGTTCTTTTGACATGGTCAGCTTGAAATGATTGTATTGTAACATTCCAGATGTGTGGAGCGCGGGTTGTGTAGTTGCGGAACTGTTATTGGGGCAGCCGATCTTTCCCGGCGACTCTGGTGTCGACCAACTTGTGGAAATCATCAAGGTCAGCACCATCATTATTATCATCGCTTTTTTTGAAGTTGGCAAAGCTTTTTGTCAATTTTCCTTTATTCACTATTGATTATTTCTAAGGGGCTGTTTCACCATCCATTGATTAGTGTTAACTGACGGTTAATTGTAATGCCGTCTCTATTTGTTTTGTTCGAAAAGACGGAGAAGGCATCACATTTAACCGTCAGTTAACACTAATCAATAGATGGTGAAACAGCCCCTAAATCTCGTGTTATTAGGTATTCTTCTTTAACTTTTATGTTAACTGACGGTTAAATGTAATGCCGTCTCTATTTGTTTTGTTCGAAAAGACGGAGACGGCACCACATTTAACTGTCAGCTAACACTAATCAATGAATGGTGAAACAGCACCTAAATCTCGTGTTATTGGGTATTCTTCTTTAACTGTCTGTATTTACAATTTTACGTAAAATGTATATAATCATTTGTTTTCCCTTTTCAGGTTTTAGGTACTCCAACACGAGAACAAATCCGAGAGATGAATCCCAATTACACGGAATTCAAGTTTCCCCAGATCAAGAGCCATCCATGGGCGAAGGTGAGTTAAATGATCCAACGCATTACACATATTACAGGACATGGTTGTAGTCTTTTAACAGTTTCGAAATCTTCATAAATGCATTAAGAAACTCTTATTGAAAGTTAGTTTTTATTGTGTAGACTAGTTTGATATGATCATGACGTAAGTAGTTGCATGATATGATAGCTTAATATTTATCTATTTATCTATATGATTGCGCCGTCATTGCAGTACATGTTGGAGCGAATTAGCAAGCCCAAGACTGTCACTGACCACCAGCGACTCCGAGTAAGACACTGCTCTCAACTAAATGCCATCATTGCGTAGAAAAATATTACTTGACTTACATCTCGCTAATTGGCAATGTTTTAATTCGACCAAAAGTCCAATGTTAACTTTTTTTTTACTTAGACTCTTAAAAATAATTTAGCCGCCTGCTGACTGACATCTTCAAAATTTTAGTAAGAAAGTATTATTAAAGGCCCGGCTACACGTAGCGACTTGCATGTGCAAACGGCTTTTGCGAAAATTGGCGCAGACTGTATGGCGTCCAAAAGCCATTTGTGCCGTATACCGTTTTGCCGTCTAAAGCTTTGGTTTCCTAGAAGCAATGGTGCTGTCATATAGCGGCCATAATAAAGCGGTTAATTATGTCACTAGAACGTTGTCTATCTAGACAAAATGGTGCGGTTTCCTAGAGAGCATGTTTAAAGAACATGTTTGGGCATATGAGCATCCTGATAGATTAAATTTTGCCAAACATCTGTTAGAATCAAATCATTCTGTATTAGACTCAGATTCATATGAAATGTTACGTTTGCAACAAAGCTTTTCGTCTCGATGTTCTGGAATGCTTGGAGAAAATACAACAGGCTTGTTTGTTAAATACAAAAAACTCTAAAAAGCAATCTTAGCAAAAAATTTCATCAAAAATATCTGAACACGTTTCTACGCCGTTAACAATAGAGTCGTGTTCAGATATTTTTGATTGAATTTTTGCTTACAAGTTTATGACCTCGACTGTACTTAAACTCATATGGAAGTCTGATATTTTTATAACTCTGGAAACTGTTTGAGTCAAGTATATTTTACACTTGATGTGTTCGTGTTTCACGTTGTCCTAGTTTTGTTTCCACGCAGCAGACATGGAAAAACCATTTGACCAGTTTTCAAAATAATTAATTTAGCTTAACAAGCAAAAGCAAATAATTAATTGTGAATGTATGCGTTGCCAATTTGCTTAATTGAAATTGCGGCTACGTTATCGCGTTTAAAAACTGTTATCAGGTCGGTAAAGTTGTTTTATACAAGCATATTTTATTCGCATTGTATGCAAATGAGGGCATTTAGTGTCAGTTGCTATTTATGGCCTTTGGCATGATCTTGACGACTTAGATTCACCACCCTAATCAGTTGAAGCTGTTTACTGCAATTGAGTGTTTGTTGGTGTTCAGTGTGCATTCGTCATGCTGAGTACATTCTTAATTAAGTTTATAACGTTTTTAATTTCTTCTATTAATGGCTCCAGATTTGCAAAACTACTTTATCCAATTTTTTAAAAGTATCCCCATGTTCACGTTGAATTAAAAATCGTGTTTTTTTTAACCATTAACATAGCAAATTGCCATCCAATCTTATACCATTTGTTTTTTGTATTGCTAACATCGTTTTAGTGTGGCATTTAAACACTGGATTTTTCTCATTCTAAAAGAATATTAATTAAATGAATAGATGCATTCGCCTGTTAATGTAATAAATTATACCTAGTCAAAACAGTCCAAAAACATAATAATTAACATTTAATATGTTTTATTATAGACTAAAAGCTTATTAATATGTATAAGTTCTGTTCTGAGAGTAGGCTTGTGGCCAAGCAGAGAGCGTACGAGTATATAGGCCGGAAATCATCGTCAATTCATTCATTTTCATTCTACCAAACATGAGGAAACTAAGTACAATCAGAAACAGAAAAACAGTGGTGTAATGGGTGATCGAAAAATTATTTCTGCTACATTCTTAAGGTCAGGCGGATGGAGTCAGGTTTTATTTGTAAAATGGTAACACAGGAACAAAATATTTTCTATTTTCTTACTAAAAGCTGTGACTTGAAAAGCGGAGAGTTATAAAACCGTAAAACTGTCGTGACGTTGCTATTTTCTTTCTAAAAACTCCACCAGAAGCAAGGAGTTCCAAAATGCCCCAAAACTGTCGTTATTTAACATATGGATAGCAACTTTCTCATTGGTATGAAGCCATTTAGGCATTTAGTTGTGTACGAGTACGCCTGGGAAACTTATTAATTTTGGGTCAATCAACTATTTCTTATAGCTCGTTGTCATGTTAATGTCTCACGAGTTACTTATTCATTAAAACTTAGGAGTTGTGACAGTTTTACGGCAAATCCTTCATGGCTTATCTGCTAAGTAATACTTTGTACCATTTTTTTTTTTTTTTTTTTCAAAAAATGTTGCACTGATATGTCTCTTTAGTTACGGGACAATAAAATACACTTAAAAGGTGATTCAAGCTTTTACATCCACAGATCTAGTGAATAAGGTTTTTCCATCATTTTTTGTCGGATAATTTCGTGTTTATCTTGTTTTCTCAATCTTCAGTTAGCTAATTAGGAAAGCAAGATACTTAAATGGAACTTTTCCGACAGTATACGATAGCAAAACATTATTCATATTTATGCCAAAGCGGTATAAATTTGCTTCTGAGGCCGTAATGTATAACACACTGACGTTCGCGATCGCATTCACCATCTTTTTCTACCCTCGTCTTCTACCGTGTGACAGAATAAAGTGGTGAAAACGATTGATTTCAAGCGTGGTAGACAATAAGGCTTCTGGTTACGTTAGTGTTTAGTTTTGTAACTAAGGGACCCCATACATCCCTGTATTATTCTTATTTTTATATACTGTAGTTTTTAAGTATTTTATTTGTAATTATTTTATTATGAAAAAATGACTTTCTGCCAAGTTTCTTGTGGCGCATTCTAATTGGCAATGATGGTCTTTCCGAAAGCGCTGGTAGTTTAAAAATATGACGTGTAAAAGTGCCCATTGCGGCCTATTTACTGAATAAATGATTTTATAAATATAAATAAATAAATATCACGGGACAATTCACACCAATTGACCTAGTCCCAAAGTAAGCTTAGCAAAGCTTGTGTTATGGGTACTAAGCAACGGATAAACATAATTATATAGATAGATCCATACTTAAATACATATCAAACACCCAAGACCCGAAAACAAACATTCGTATTTTTCATACAAATATTTGCCCCGACACGGGAATCGAACCCGGGACCTCAAGCTTCGTAGTCAGGGTCTCTAACCACTAGGCCATCTGGTCGTCTATTTTGATTTTTGTTTTTTGTAACCTGCGGTTGTTCGTTAGGTATTCCGGGCATGCACGCCGCCGGACGCCATCTCTCTGGTGTCGCGGCTGTTGGAGTACACGCCGGGCGCGCGGCTGTCCCCGCTCCAAGCGTGCGCGCATTCCTTCTTCGACGAGCTGCGCGAGCCGGGCGCGCGGCTGCCCAACGGCCGCGCGTTGCCGCCGCTCTTCAACTTCACGGAGTACGAGCTCGGCATTCAGCCCTCGCTGAATGACTTCCTCAAGCCGCGCGCCGCGCCGCCCGCGCCGGACGCGCCCGGCGCCTCCACTGCCCCGGATCACGCCCAAGACCACGACGCCCAAGGTAAGCGCGCAATTTGTTTCTCAAACTCACGCTTCTTGAGCTAAGTTAAGTAGTACTAGGATTAGGAATAGTAGTAAGATTAAATGAGTGAATGAAAGAATATGTGTATGTATTTGAATACACTCCACACAAACATGAAACACAAACATTTTTGTACAAATGTCTAAGTGTCCCTTCGTGCCAGCTTGTATGAATCGAACTATACTACGTGGCACATTATGAAGTGCGACCCATCTATATATCCTAATATTATAATAATAAAGAAGAAAGATTTGGATTTTTTGTATTTTTGGATGTTTGTTTTTGTTACGAATCAACTCAAAAACTACTGGATCGATTTTAAAAATTCTTTCACTGTTAGAATGCTAAATTATTCCGAAGTCCTATAGGCTATATTTATTACCAGAAAAAATAAGGGTTCCGTACTAAAACTTCAATAATGTGCCTCAAAGTGTAAAAAAAAAGTGCCGTAAATAAACATCTTTCATCGCATGTGCTGTGGAAACTATTGATGATAGAACGAAAAAACTATACTTTAACTATTGATTACTGATACTATAACTATTGTAGTTATGTCAATAGAATTACTTTTTCACATTTTAAAAGTTGACTGAAATGCCGACTAAAATCAGACCACGTTATCCATGGACCTTTGTATTAATTCTTATCCAAATAAATAGTTTCATATTTAATGCATTTACTCTATGTTGACGCGCCCCGGCTTCGCGCGGGTCGGGATTCAGGTGTTGTTTTTGGGAAACGGAGCTGGAAAACTTGTGTGAAGTACCCTCGATTAGAGACCTTTTTAGAGTTTGTGCCTAAAGGGTAATAAAAGTGGGACCTTATTACTAAGACTCCACTGCCCGTCTGTTTGTCGGTCAATAGGCTGTATCTCATGAACCCTGATAGTTAGACAGTTGTATATCTGTTGCCGCTAGTACGACAACAGGTAGTTGCTTGAAATGTACACAGAATATTAATTTGTATTTTCATTCACTTGAAAAATAAATAATTAAATTAAAATGTAACATGTTTTTTTTTGACGATTTTTTCTAATGTCTAATGTTGTATAGGTACGGAAGCCTTCGTGCGGGAGTCCTTCTCCCAATTGGGCGGTTTTTATTTTTATTTTGCCCATGTGAAGCCGGGGCGGGTCGTTAGTTAGTCATAAAATTAATAATGAAGTCAGGAGTAAACAACGTTTTTTTGTATCATTGCAGGCGAGAACGCATCAGCAAGCGGGCCGAGCGGCGGGTCGCCGGGCGCGTCGTAAAGCCCCGGCCGCGCGCCTCTCGCCTCGACCCTACACCTGCAGCTACGCGAAACCTCTAATTGCCGCGAACCCGCCGCCACGGTTCGTGCAATCTAGAACGTTCGGCCGTGCGGGACCGGGCGCCGGTCTCATTGCATTTAGTGCGGCGCGACCGGCCGGCGTCGCGACCTGATGCCGGCCAGCGTCGCGGCTATCATGGCTGTCGTCCGGGCCGTGTCTGCTGTGATGTTCCCGTGTAGGCGCGCGACGGCCGTGGACGGGCGGGCGGCCGGCGGCGGGCGGCCGCGCCGGGGCGGACACGGCCCCCGTCCTCACGCGAACCTCTCCGATACGGAATTTAGATTGAGAGTCATTCGTTTGCTAATTAGAGATAGTCCTTTTTATTGGCCATCGGGGAAAATTTTAAGCATAATAGGTGTTTTCGGCGAGTTATCGTGTGATACTGTAGTGTAATTGTCGATAAAGCTTGAGCTGTCGTAGTCGGTAAGAAGGGTAAATCCACTGTAGATTCTAAACCGTCGCAATGTGATTACTTTGTACTTTTGTAAGCTCAAATTGTCTCTTTATGTACATACCTTAAATACTGAGTTTAAAAGTAATATTTATCGGGTAAACGACAGATTATCATCTGGATAAATTGTTTTGTTTTATTTTCACTTGTTATTTTTGTCTTGTCGCATCTTGAACGCCGATTCCGCTTTTCCGTAGCCCGTATTGTATTCGGTGTGAGTTGTAGTCCGCATCCGCAGTCCCGCACAGACGAGGCGGCGTCCGCCGCTCGGTCGCCGACGCGGTCGCCCGACGCCGCCCCCGCGCCTCGTCCGTCTCCCGTCTCTCGCCGCCGTCGAGACAGCATGATACTTTATTAAGGAGCATAACCTTGCTTGAGCCGTGTAATCAGTAGGGCAGATTATATTCTGTAGTGCATTAGTGTATTTATTGTTGGAACGTATCACTAACTCATAAAACTTACGAAGCGTATGCCTAGTGTTATTTCAACGATGAATCTTAGCAGATGGTACATTTTTCGCATTCATAGGGAGCATACTTGTAAATTTTTATAACTAGCATAAACTGATCTCTCGAGATAATGTATAATGTTTAATGATAACTCAGCATATTGTATTTGTAAAAACAATTCAGAGAGTATAATTTTTTTTATATTTACTACATTATAGTTTTTTTTTCGGGCAAAATCTATGTAACAAGTTTTTTTAATTGCGGTGTACCTTTTTATGTCTTATCCAATGCTGGATAAATGTAATCTATTTAATAGCACTGTCGGTGTCCTAATGTAACGACATAGTTTTTCGATAATATTGTATTCTATATTCAATAAAAGATATTTCTATTATATAAAATTTGTCATTGAAAACACTATGGTTATTAGTAGTCATTTATGAAACGGTGTAAAAATAAAGCTATTTTCATTGTCATAGTTTTAAGTACGTATGCAAGTAATTTCGTTTTGCACTTCAATTTGGCATACAAACAAATTAGGCAAAGAAGGTATTAAATCTTCGAGCGTAGACTAACGGAATCTTTTATTCATGGTATAGGGTAGTGTCAACGCGTAACATCGGTGGTAGTGTCAACGCGTAACATCGGTGTGCCGGCTTGCGCGCGTCGGACCTTACGCATAGAGGCATATTGAACATAAGCAAGGTAGGTTTAAAATTATAGCGTTCTCGCGATCGGAATACTTTTATCTTCTGTAATTAAATTAAAAGCTTGCTTTGTAAGGGCGGGTTTAACTTTGAGCTCTTTTTTTCAACATTTTCTTTCTCAAGTGCGCTTTGTTGTTAATGATATTTTTCTCTTTATTTTCGGGCGATGTAGAGGCAGCTCGAATCTATTTGCCAAACAGCCAATTGGCGCGTCATTGTTTAACCACAGGCAGGAGCCGATCCATAGTTACGACATGGCGGTTCGTGGGAACCATTCTAGATGTATAAAACTGTTTTAAAAAACCATTTGCGAATTGAAAAGTAACAAATGTAAAAATATTTTTATCTTTTACTTATAATGAAATTTATGTGCTAGTAACATTTTTATTATTGTTTTAGCATGCTTAACCGTAATTTCCAAAATCATCCATTTTACCTTTGAACTCTGAAACAATGACTTTTAGCTATAAAATGGTATCTTAAGGGATGTATCATCGGTGATTCATCGCCACTCGGTGAGCGCTCGGCGCATCGATTTCAAATCACACCTAGTGGAGCTTAGTTGTCGTCAATAAGGCTATCGATTTGCTGACACCTTTATTATGTCGTGTAAATATATTATAATTATCTTTGTGGTATGACTCTGAGTGCCGAGCATCGGATACCGGGCGGCCGACGCGGCGCGGTCGCCGGTCCGACACGGACCCGGGACGTAGTTTAGATACGCATATTTTTATTAAGTCTATCTAATATGGATTTTGTAATCGACGTTGCTTCTAAAGACCCTCTGTGTAAAAAGATTAAGACATACTAGTGACCTGAATGTATGAAAAATGATGTTTATTGAACTTTATCCCACTGAATTCTCACTTTCACGTTTTGCGTGCACATTTACTACCTTTATGAGAATTTTCCGTATATAAAACGCATAGTTCGAAATGGGGTTATGACTTATAAATTATTAAAAGTAAAAGGACTTTTTATTATTACTATTATTGTAATATTAAATTTAATAGCGAGTGAAATTTGTATTTGTTTTTAATTTGTTTAACTGAAATTGAAATACATCGTAACACCCATATCGTTGTTAGTTATGAATGAAAATAACATAATTATAAAAGTAAATATTAAATGAATAGTATACATGGTTTTTTATTTTAGTTATATATATTCCTACTCCTCTTCCTGGCCAATGCTGGATAAACTGCAGGGTAATCGAAAAAGATATAACAGTGAGAGTCTACGGCTTTTTGTTCTACAATATTCTTGTCTATCAGTCGTCCTGAAACATGACCTTCTATCTTTTCATATGAAAGGACCTGAAGTCCTAAGGTATTGCCCTCGTATTGCCTAACGTTTCTGACGCTCTCGCGATAGCAATTAAATGACAGTTTTTGTATGCGAAATAGAGGCCGTATTGCCTAACGTTTCGCCTTCGCTACAGAATAGATAATAGTACACATTTGCTTACAAATGCTGTCATTTGATTGCGATCGCGAGCGTAGGAAACTTGAGGCAATGTTATATGCTGAGCGGCAAAAAATCTGGCCCTCAAATGTATGCAGAAATAGGCAATTTTGTATGTAGTTGGTATGGCCAAATTTTTTACCGCTGAGTAAAGACCAGCGACCAGCGTCGGCCGCAAGGTTGACATCATGCTGAGTTGGGACCATTTCGTGACAAAATTTGTTGATGTTTGTTGTTTTTGTTTGAATTTGTAAAACGTCACGAATAAATGTTTTTCTTTCTTTCTTTCTTTCTTTCTTTCTAAAGATAAATACTCAAACAAAGGGCAATACGGCCTTTGTCATTTTATTGCGATCGCGAGCGTCAGAAAAGTAAGGCAATACGGCCTCAGAACAAGCAAGTTCGGTACGATACGGGGCGGCATGAACACAAGCACGGATTATCAGGTCGTGCATTAACAAGTCGTACATTAACTACACCCCTCCCAGACAAAATCCTGATTCCGGTCTCTCGTGGTGGAATTTTAGCGACTTTCTAGCGATTTTAACGCACATAAATGAAGTCCGTGGTTTATAGCGACTCGAGTTTTATTTTATTCTCCTCAATGGCGGCCTTCAAGGCTTGGGCCAATGTCAGTTATATAAAGATATTATTCTTCTTCACGAGTCGAGTTTCTAGGAGTTGGCAACACTGGCTTTCACTCATTTGGCTTAAAGGTCTAGTAACCAGGCCATAAAATTCCAAAAAAAAAAAAAAAAACTGACAGTACTGACACTGACAGAAATTCTGTCACAGAAATACAGAATGGCGTTTATCGAGTCTTTTTGACAAACAATACACAAAAATAAACATTAATTTACTATAAAAAAAAATCCCAATGAGACAAAGAAAATGAAATACAACTGTTCATAAGAGTTTTTTTTATTTGTAACTTATTTCTATTGTTAAATCAGAATAATATCGTTTTAAAGTAATATTACTGACGTGTATTTTCCGGAGGCGTATAACATTGCCAAATATCCAAGTTTTGTTTATAATTTGTGATTGCAATCATGCACGAGGCCTACGAGGTATCTCATCTCCTTAATCTTACGGTACAAATAGAAGCTATTGCTGCTTACGGTAAGAACTATTTTCTTTTGCCTCATCTCGTAATGTTGAAATGTTTCTTACAAGAAAAGAAGTGGTATTTTGCTGCTTTAGTGTTGTGTTCAAAGAATTAAAGCTTTATACTAGTAGTTTTAAGAGGATCTAAATTATTACACGGTTTACCATTAGCATGGAGGGTACATTATTGTTAAGCAAGCTGGCAGTACAGGGTCTAAAAATTTTTCAAACTGGGGAAAAACTGAATTTGGGCTTTTCTTCACACCCTCTGCCTTTGTATTTATGTATAATTTACTAGTGACCAAAGGCATTTCATATATTCAGCTTCCTTTCCACCATGTCACATGAACAACATTTATCTAATGAATGAATTGCATGGTTTAAAAGAAGTAAGCATACATACCTACTACATACAGATGGCAGGAAGTGACTTTATTTAACATCATTTAAAAAAAATCTTTGCATTATAAAGTCCATGCGTAATAATAAGATTTTACATCAGTTTCTTTTTAAAAAGGCTTTTTGTTTTAGATGGCCACCTCATATTAGGGACACGACAAGGTCACCTAATGATGTATTCACTGTCCTCAAACAATGGTAACCAGAAATATGAACTACAACTCTTGCAGTATTGTAAAGGCTTCAGTAAGAAACCCATTCAACAGATTGAAGTGATACCAGGTAATCATTTTTATATAATAACATTTAAATAGTAGACATTTTGGTGTAACTAAATTTATTGTTAGAGATACCACATTATGCAGGTGGCCCAAAACCACGAAGGTGGAGAATTTGCTTCGGCAACTCATAAAAACAAAAATCTAAATTAATTTTAGTAAGTAAGTATTTAATATTAATGAAATTAGTCGCATATATCTATACCTTAAAAAAAAGAATTTCAAAATAAGCAATTGTCATCAATTTAACAGAAAACAAGGTCAAAAAGTCATATCGGGAACGCGTCCGAAACACCACCTTGTAACTTCAACTTACTTGAAAATGTAGTAAAAGACAACTTTAAATGTTTTAAACATACATTATGAGTATTTTGATTCCTAAAAATTAAGTACTTTAAACTAACATAGACAAAATAAATTTATTTTAAACACAGGATTAGTTAAAAGTTTGTCCAACAAAGTATACGTCATATTCGTGAACGACACAATAAATAGGCAAAACTTATACTTCTGAGCCGACTTTTGGCGCTAGTGCGCTGTAGTAGTATCACGGGTGTTTTGTGAGAGAGGCGTTATTTATTTTGTCCGCAAAAATATAATCATTTAAATGCTAAGTACCTTTGTAACTATCGTATACTGACCGTACCTTTATTGTAAATCATTACGGGAACGTATGTTACTATCGTTTTGATTTACAGTTTAATTTATTTTTTAAATATGGTCATATTTTTACATAATTTTCTTTGACACTTAGTTACTGTAAAACACTGTAAGAAATAATAATTAACTACTTAATGTTTTTAAGAACTCTTCTATTTAAAAAAATAAAATTAATGTCGTTCCCGATTTGACGAATTTTAGTAAGGGAGTTTGCTTAAAATCGCTATAGCAAAAAATATAGTGAAATCTGTGCGCGCCCCTTTTAAATCTAGTAAGAACAACAGCGTAGAAATTATTTTAAGTCTTTAATTTTGCTAATCCTTTCAATATTTTTCGTGCAAATTACAAAATCGGAATTCGCCACCTTCATGGTTTTGGGCCAGGTGTACTTAGGCCTTGGATCTGATATTTCACTAACTCTGATAGTCAATTAGTTTAATGTCAAATTAGAACAATTCATATTGAAGTTTTTAAAAGGAAAATTAAACGAGGAAAATATATGTATAAAATAATATACAATAATGAACACAATAAAAAAATTAAAATAACAATTTAAAATTAGTTGCTTCGCTATCAGGAATTGCCACTAAACTATTCTTATCAAGTTCTCGACTCGGTGTATTGTTGAAACTACAGTTTAATAAGTGGATTGGTGAAGCTCTATGGCCAAATTTGGGCGTTTCCGAAAATCATAAAACTGTGCGACTTCAAAGTGATTTTAAAAATTAATTTCACAGTTAGCTGACTCATTACAAGCTTTTATTTAATTTGCCCTGTTAGTAGGTTATTCAGTTGTTTTTATTTGTGTTTGTAACTCTTCCTGTTTACCTGACTGTGAAGAAGGAGGGTTATGTGTTTGACGCGTATGTACTACCTAACCTAATAACTACCGAAGTTGTATTTTATAGTATCCAATTTTTAGTTGTCTTCTAGATAATTTTTATGCAAAATGTGGTTTAATGTTTCAGAAGACAACCTGCTGCTATGTCTGACAGATAACATTCTGACAACACATGACATAAAAGGTGTTAATTTTCCACTAATCAAAACTTTCTCACAAACTAAAGGGGCATCCCTATTTTCCATAGACAATAAGGTAAGGAATGTGAGTAGTGTAAAATGTAACCAACCAATATTAAAATTAATTTTTGGCTTAAAATTGGTCTGTGGTCCTCTTTATGGCTAGTATGACATCAACACAGAATACTAGTGTGTCAGATAAAGACAGGCATACATTTTTTTACTTTATCTTTAATTTCAGTCACAAATTTCAATGACCGGTGAATCAAACTCAGTGGTCCGACTCTGTGTTGCTGTCCGAAGAAAACTACAATTATATTATGGAAAGAATGGAGAGTTCAAGCCGCATCTATTTGATTTCAACATACCAGATGTACCAAAAGTTATGGCGTGGGGTACTGAGTATATTTGCGTTGGCTTTAAAGCTGAATATACCTTGTATGATGTGAGTACGACATTTTTTGCTTTTGAAACAGATTGGTAAATAAAACAAAATAGTAGTTAATGTTAAGTAAGTACCATCACCCAAGCTCTCCTTCAACTTTAGGGAATAGAGAATAAATAAAGATAGAATACTGCATAAGCTGCACTTTTTATCACGTGAAATTGGGGCAATCATGGGCAGTTTTATGTAAAAAAGTACAAAAAGTAATGTGTAAAAGCAAGTAGATACCTAACATTAAAACTTTGTACAAGTATCTCAAAGTTGGTCAATTGTATTTTTATTTCTTTTCTTTTGTACCATAAAGTTACATACATCCATAAAACTTGTGATACTTAAATATGTTAATAAATACTGTTTAATTCCAGCTCTCATCAGGAAACCCTAAAGAGCTGTTCCCCACCAGCAGCTCTAGGTCTTTGGAACCGACAGTAGCAAAGTACTCGGAGACTTGTTTCATGCTTGGGCGTGATCTCACGTCAGTATTAGTCGAGGAAACTAAAGATATTGACATTAGGAACACTGTTAAATGGCAAGCAGCGCCCATCGGTCTTGGTGAGATAACATTAAAAAAAGTTTTATTTACTGAAGTAATTGAAACCATTAACAATAATTGTTAAGCTAAGAAAACCCCGTCGTAATCTGTCTATCCATTTGGGTGTTACGATGCCGCAGATTGACATTGGCGTCAAACGTATACACGGAATTCCGTTTCGGGATTTCGATTAGAAATTCCGATTCAGGATTTCGAATGCAGTAAATCCATACAAATCTGTGGACCCCCACCTCCGGACAGTAGTTTTCCGTTTGAAGTTCTCTCCTATTCGGAATTCCGCATGGTGGCCTGTGCGTTCAGAATTGAAATAAACGTATGTGTGTGATGTATTTACGGAATCACGAATCGGAATTCCGAGTGTATGTGGCGGCCGTAACACCCCTGCCTTCTTTATAGGTCGGGGGTTAAAAACACTTTATTTTAGCCGTTTTAACCGACTTCAAAAATAGGAGGAGGTTATTTATGCACATGTTGTTACTTTTAGCCTCTGATGGCTTTTCTTAGTAATATTACAGCTCGCTATGGCCTTGTATCGTTGGTAGGCCTCCCACTAGGTGGACATTGCGACTCGCGAGTTGTGGGCATTCAATGTGGCGTCCTAAGAGGGAGGCCTATCTGTTCAACAGTCGACGTCTTCCAGCTCAGATGATGATGATGCTCCCTTCATCCATACTAATTACTAATTTACTAATAATACTAATTACTAATATTACTAATTTACTAATTACTGATATTACTAATTACTATTACTATTACTAATTTACTAATAACTATTACTAATTACTAATAATATTATAAATGCGAAAGTGTGTTTGTATGTTTGTGTGTTTGTCCGTCTTTTACGCCGTAACGGAGCGACGGATCGACGTGATTTTTGGCATAGAGATAGTTGATGGGCCCGAGAGTGACATAGACTACTTTTTATCCCGAAAAAATGCACTGTTCCTGCGGGATGAGCGCGCGATAACCGAATACCACGCGGGCGGAGCCGCGGGCAAAAGCTAGTAAATGTATCAAAGAACGTTAGATTGTTAGTGTCAACTACCCAATTTAGTTATACAATATACTGTATTTAAAAATGAATGAGGTTTAGTTCTTGTATCTAGTTGAGCTTTTTTTCTCCTGTCTCCAGTTTGGGATGAACCATATCTCCTCGGGTTGATGCAAGACGACAACGTAGTGGTGCAGACGGTGGAGCCGCCGCTCTTTGTGCAAACTTTGCCTGAACTTAATAAAGCAAGACTGATTTACAGGTAAAAATAACGATTTTCCTGAAATTGTGACCTAACTTAATCGATTTATCGTGGCAAAATAATTTACTAAGTCAAAATTCTTAACGCCGTTGCTAACTTAACGACAACGACCAACATTCAGCTCGAAATGAAGCCTTCTGCAAAGGAATTAAAAATCAAGTTCATTTGTCGCTGGTTTTTCTGTGACGTACAGAGCACGTCACTTCGTTTGTTTTGTGACGGTGAAGAGGTTGAAAAACTATAGTACCTACCTATACAAGATGTCAATACATTATTGTACCATTCAATTATAAAAAGGGGATTCCCCGATATCGTCACAGTATAAGTAGTCGAAAATGCTTATTCTAATCAGTCTGAATCGTATGTAGGTGGCGAAAAAATTGTGAAATAATTATATAATTATCTAGATATTATTCAATATTATTTACTATGGAATTTTGCCGCCCTCTCAAAATTGTCCCTGGGGGCAGACCGCCTCCCCGCACCCACTACGCTACGCCACTGGGTTTTGTCGAACACTAGCGTAATCGTTTACCCCTAAACAAATAGGTTTCATGTACCTACATACGAATCATGCGAATTGCGATACTTATTCAGACAACTTATCAAAAAATATCTATACTAACATGGCAATGCCAAGGCTAATGTCAAAAAGCTAGCTAAAATATACCTCGTCGAATTTCTTGCCGGGTTCTTTTCCACAGAGATTTTTCCGAAACGGTGGTAGGTAGGTAGATCTTTTTTCACATTCATGAGTGTTTGCCTAACTTGAATTTTATCTTTGGCTTTGAGGGGACAGTTATTATGACACTGTTCTGCAAATAGAAGGGTTTCGACTGACATGATTAAATCAACACCAAATGTTTTGTTCCAGATGCAATCGCGGCTTGATATTCGCCGCATCAGTGGGGCAAGTCTGGTGCATCAGTTCCGTGGATATTAACAAGCAGATCCAACAACTGTTGAAAGACAAACAGTTCCAGATAGCTATCAATCTAACGGTAAGTAATTTGAAGCTTAGGAATGGGCATATAACACTGATGACAGATGGCCGTTGGGGCCGAAAAGTACTCGATTGGAGTCCGCGGATCGGAAAGCGCAGCGTAGGACGTCGAGATGAACGGATGAACTGAGGCCGTATTGCCTAACGTTTCTGACGCTCGCGATCGCAATCAAATGACAGATTTCGCATACAAAAACTGTACTGGCCTCTGGTTAAAGCCGCGGGTTCACAGTGGATCTGCATTCAAACCAAAGCAACTAGAGGTCTTTAGGGGAGGCTTATGTCCAACAATGGACGTCCCACGACTGATATGATTAGGATTGATTATTTTTAATGTGTCCGTCCAAATACTAGAAACAATGGTTTATGCCAAAAGTACCCTATTACTTTGCTTCACGTCACGTGGTCGTAGCTTTGGTCACGTTAGTAGAATAAAATACGCAAGTTCTCAATTTTTTCCCTTCTTATTGCACCTTTATAAACTCGAAGATACTAATTCTGCCAAATTTCAAGTCCAGTCCCAATAATTTATGATAATGAATCATTCTGTCAGTCAGTTATGTTACTCTTTTATATATACGCGAATGGACAGTCAAGTGTAAAGATATCGACACGGCCAAAATCACAAAAATATGTACACACGGCTTTATGCACTTAACATTAAGGTCGTGTATGTATACATATTTTTGTAACTTTTGCTGTATCAGAGAATTGATTTCAATACTTGCTAAAGGAAATCAAAAATAACATGGTTGTAGGTGGTGTAGCTAATCGAAAACTACTTTGTTTCGACTACGTAGAGAAATACGTATGATAATTCAGTCTGGAATGTTTTATAAGGAAATAAATTATTGTTACAGAGAATTCAGTTTTCCTGTTGGTCATTTGGTTTATTTTATGCTTACTAGCGAGCTAAAAATAACGCATTTTTCATAATGATTGAATGCACGTTTTTAAATCAAAAACTTATTTGGAAATAAAGTGTTAGTGAGTGAGAGTGTGAATCTTTTGAGGGTAACGAGTAACGACAAGGAAAAATAATGTTAAGAGTATTTAAACTGCATTATGGTTGCCTCTTTAGTTACATTACGATTTATAAATTAGACAGTGTAAATGTAAATAATAATCTCATTGTACAGCTTATCTGGATATCATCACAGTTTGTATTTATTCAAGGACTTGTTATATCAGAATCTATTAATTAATTAATTACTCAAATGGAAGTTAATTCTTTTATCGCTAAAAATATATTTTTAAACTCATACAATACCACTTTAGATTAGTATTTGTTAAGTGTGGTGTTACGCGTAACAGTGATTTGTTCTTTTAAGTTAATTGGCACCTATATTAAAATGTTTCATAGTAAAATTAATAAAAAGCGGCAAGCTAACATTATAATGCTTATGCATGTAAGTTAAAATTTCCGTTCTATGAAAAAAAAAGTTAGGCAAATATTTAAAGAAAGATTAAAGAAAGATTCATGCATGATTTTTCTCATTGTTCATGATTACTTTTAGTTCCGTGTAGAATTGTTTTACTGTTCTTTTTCGTGTATTATTGATTAGGAATGTTTATATCTTAAACTAAACAACTCAACATCTAAAATGATGGCCGACAACCTTTCGATATTTGCTTTTAATCGAAACCGTCGCAAGGGAACTATTGCCTTAATGATGCACGTAAGTATTTTGACAAGCGATACTAATATCTCGAATATAATATGAATATGAATATAAGTAGTCAGTATATCTGTAATATATTATATGCAATTATTTAGGTAGGAAATATTTCTGACCAGTGCTTTTAACGATAGTTTTTTTATTTTATTATTGGCTGGGTGCGAAGTACTAGGTGGGGGTAATGAAATCTATCGCAGCGTTCATAGTGGCCAAAAGTAGAAATAATGTAGGCTCTGTCATCTGTCATACTCATATGAATCTGTCATTAACAAAGAAATTTGTTTAGACTTAAGTAATTACGATTGGTTTTTTAGAATCTTTTTGTATTTTTTATTTCAATTCCAAATTTTTGTTACTTTTTCGGTCATGCCGTAAAACCTATATCGAAAATACAAACTAAAATATAGGTGCACCCAGGTTGTCGGCATTCCGTGCCGCGTGCTTTACCGCTACACCACCGCTGGACAACGGTGCAGATACGAATTTCTCCTATGCACCACATATCTCAGCTTGTTTGTCTTTATTTAACCACTTAAGCAGCGACACTAGCGACATCTATGGCTTAGCGTTACAGTACAATCAACAAATAATTCTAGTCAGCAAAAACTTTTATTAAATTATAAACGATTTTTTTAACAACGACTTATTCTCCATTACACAGAATTTAAATGACTGCCCGCCTGAAGACAAGAAGCAGAGGATAAATTCTATTAAAATGCTCCTCGCCCTAGAGCTATTCGACAATAAGCAATATGCCCAGGCTATGAACGAGTTCGGAAAACTAAACACCGATCCGGCTGATGTCATCAAGTTATTTCCCGAACTAGATAATAAACCGGGCGGGAAGAATGGGAAATTGAAGGCTGAGGATTTAGAGAAGGCGTTGAATGCTTTGGTGAAATATTTGCTTGAGTTGAGGTCGAGGAAAAGCACTGCTTCGGAGGCGAGTGGCAGTCAGGATGACACGAGCCAGAGGAACGTTTTGCAACAACTTGAATTGATTGATATTACGCTGCTGAAATGTTATTTACAGGTAAGCAAAGCAAACTAGTATGTATGACCTTTATTATACTCACATAGATAAATGCAAAAATGTCTATTTATTCGAACCACTCAAAAAGATGTTACGTGGGAATAAGAGCCGGTACATATTTTTGAATTGTTACATAATTCATATTTTTGCACTCAACCGTGCCCAATTGAGTGAGGAAGATTATTTCAGACTTGCAAAATTTGAAACTTTTAATTACACAGTACAGGGTTGGGCAGATTAAGTGTCCTAGTTTTGTATCGGCATTTTACTTAAATATTACGTTTTTTTTATATTATTATAGATTTTTTCATTGAGTATTTATTCTAGATATTCTGATTTCTAGATATCAGCTTGGTATCTTTTGTTTTCATATTGTTGTTAATAATGGACGCGAAACGCCATCTCGTTGTAACTAACACAAGCAAAAATTCCGACCGTGCGAGATATTAAAGAAGCTAAAACTAGTATGTAAATATAGAGTATCCTTAAAATAATAACATGTTCAATTTTGAAATTTCAAGTTTTCTTTTAACTTTATCTCTATTTTAAACTAGGACACTTGGTCTGTCCAACTCTGTACATACATTGAAAGTTAAATACAAGCTTTTAAAAAGCAAAAAATTACTTTATTCCACAGTTAGTAAGTAAATATCGTGTTGTAAAAACGAAACCACCCAGGATTTGTCGGATCAGGAAATAGCCCGGTACGCAATATGATCTAATTTACTTATCCGAAAGAAATAATAATAATAAAATAAAAATCGAATTTTTCTTAGTCTTCTAATTTTACTCACGATTACCCACAATCACAATGAAATTGTAGATACTAGTAATAATTGCGTATTAAAAACTCGATCGTTAGAAAACCCAGTTAGCCTTATTCCCTGATTCATGATTTGTCATTGTTTTAAGTTGTGATTCATTTTATTTATAGATAAATGACGCTCTGATAGCGCCGCTGCTCCGTTTGAACAACTGTCGCCTCGAGGAAGCGGAGAAGATTCTTGTAGCTCACGGCAAACATAGCGAACTGGTTATTTTATACCAGACGAAAGGGCAGCACTTGAAAGCGCTGCAGTTGCTCAAGGAACAGGCAAAGCAACCTGATTCGAGCCTCAAGGGATATAACATGACGAAGAAGTATTTGCAGCAGCTTGGTACAACTTTTTCTTTTGAATTTTGACCGAGAAATATTTTTGTCATTTTAAAGTAATGTAGTGTTTGAAAAGTGAACACTTCCTGCAAATGAGAGGAGCGGTGATATATATTATTTTATCATATGCTTGCTAGAGAACATTATTTTATTTATGGTTAACTGTTTCTCGCGACGAATTCGTTTATCATGCCCTCGGGCACGTCTCATTTTTTCGACATAAAAGATATCTTCTGGTCTTCTTATATAATTTCATGGCAATCGGTCAGTTGTAACTTAGTTTTGTGTTTGAAGAGTCCACGGAAAGAACATGCCTAGTCACATTTTTTTTTAAATTGAGATTTTAATCGCAAAATGTAGAGCTTGCAAAGTACTATGACTTACCATTGAATTGAATTATCTGAAATCAATATAAAATATATATATTTTTTAATTTTAAGTAAATGGTAACCATGGTAATTGTCCGTGATGACTAACTTTTAAACAGCCATAACTCAAAAAGTTGCTTGTGACTCGACACTTTCTTTCCGTGGACCCTTCATTTATAATATTAAGTATGGATAGAGAACCAAATATATTCTATTATTATTTGATGATAGGTTGTACATATGTTATAGTAATACTAATTATTGTTGTTTCAGGAGCTGAGCATGTTAACCTAATATTCAAATTCTCAGACTGGATCATAAGAGATCATCCTGAAGAAGGTCTAAAAATATTTACCGAGGATAAAATCGAAGTAGAAACACTACCCCGTCCGAAAGTACTAGACTTCCTTCTAAGGGAACATGAAGCTTTAGTAGTCCCGTATCTCGAACATGTTATACATACATGGAACGATACTAGTTCAATATTCCACGATGCCTTAATTAGTATGTACAGAGAAAAAATAACTGATAAAAAACCTGCCAATATGACTGAGGAAGAATTACAGCATACGAAGGCGAAACTTCTAGCGTTCCTTGAGAAATCTTCAAGTTATACACCAGAAAGGGTTATATTGCATTTTCCAAGTGACAGCTTGTTTGAAGAGAGAGCGGTCATACTGGAAAAGCTTGGGAGGCATGAGCAGGCGCTTGCTATTTATGTGCAGATCCTAGGTAAGTACAGATGAGGTGAATAATGTCTTGCCGTCGTATTTTGTCATTAAAAGTTCGTATTTGTCTTGCTTTTTCAACTGGCTTACAGAAATTTACAATACAATACAAATATTCTTTATTGAACACCAAAAGCAGTACAGAGACATAACAAAAATAAGCAACTTTTACTATGGGACCAGCCCTGAAATTGCGAAAAAACCATCTAATCAAGAGATAATTGATCGCTAACTATCCGAAATGTAGGAATATATATATTTTTTGCCATTTCGTGGCTGGTCCCATAGTAAAAGTTGCTCAGTGTGAATCTCCCCATCCCCCCTTTCACTCCTGCTCATGACCCCGGAATCACCCAGTATGGTAAGGTACAAATATATTTTCTTCTGCGCCGCTGCAATAAAGAAATTCCCATCGGATTGTAAATAAATGCGGTCGACGAAATATAAGAAAGTTTTTTTATGCAAATTTATTACATATTCAAGATAAGTGCCATTAAGATATTACCCATGTCTTTGGCTAACTCTGATTCATACTTTTATCATATCTGTACTTTGTACGTTTTTTAGTTAATCTAGTAAGTTTAAATACAGCTGGATATTGTATTCGTCGTTATCTTTAAATGTGTCATTTTGACTGCAGTAATTTTCACTTATCAATTATCATCGGTGATGCCTGTAGTTAGTTTGGCTCTTAACGTGTAATGCTGCATAATAACAATATGGGTAAAAACAGGGTTACGTATCTAAATATCGAATGTTAAAATAAAGAATGTATTAGAATATCGAATGGGTCATAATATCGAAAAGGTATTTCTGTTAAGATTGTATTTTTTTGTAAATTGTTATAAATCTAACCTAAGGGGTTTTATACGATGCCGTTTTAATCAATCCTGAAAAGTTTTCGGTTTAACAAAGTAAACCTTTCGATATTATGACCCATTCGATGTTTTAATATATTCGATATTTTAACATTTTATATTCAGATGCGTACCCAAAAACAGGTACTGATGTAGTAGTAGTAGTATTTATAATGGTTTTCTTACGTATTTTATCGGAAAAAATCGTATTTATCGTGCTCTATTCTATCAATTAGCTTCAGTACCCATCGTAGAGCTGTTTTGACATTTAACACTAAAATAATAAAGTTCCATAATTCCATATTAATAGATATGAAAATGTCACAAGTCTTCAAATCCTTCCGGAGTATTTCAGCATGTTGGATTAGTTTGACCTTTGTGAATAACTCTCGGGATTTTTTAATTCTCTTTCCCTCGATTTTTCCTTTCAGAATTGTTGTGAAGAAGTCGTCGTGTCCTGTCCTATCAAATGCCTAGCATCTATATAGTATTCAGGATTGTTCTCCGTTCTTCAACCATTCTCAAGACTTCCTCATTGGTCTTCCTTTTCACCAACCACCACTGGTAGAGGCCAAAATATTATTTACTAACTTAATTAGATCCTGCGCTTCGCCGACCGAAGCGGTGTCGAACTCGCTTCGCTCACTCGCCTCGCGCGTTGTGGTCGCAATTGTACCAAACACTCCTCGTTTCGCTCGTAGTCGTGCCTAATTTTCCGGGTTGACAGGAAAAGTAACTTGATTACATTTCCGAAATCTCTGTGAAATAGCAAATATTTAGCCCCTTCCAGTTGGTTATGTGCGGGGAGTAAGAGGAAAATATTTTTCTTTTTATAATAGCATTGTAATACATTACAGGTGACGTTGACAGAGCCATACAGTACTGCAACAAAACTTACGACGGCACAAATGAAAAGAAGCGCGACATTTACATTATTTTGCTGCGGATATTGATGAATCCGCAGCAAAGCAACGCACTCTCCGGCCCTCTGGCCAACGTGCCGAGACACCCGAAGACGGCAGCGCCTGATTTGGAGACGGCTTTGGATATCCTGGCTAAACATGCTGACAAAATATCACCGGTCAAGGTATAGAATATGTCCCACCACAGGGCAAAGGCCTCTCCTTCAGATTTCCATCCAACTTCCCCTGTCGGCAGCTAAGTATTGCCAATCGTTTCTGAATGTGTCCAAGTCGTCGTCGTTTAAAATCGTAGTCATAAGTAATGTCATAATTAATCCAATTATTACGCTAATTTTGATGAGAATGTTAGTGAAATTCTAGGTTGGAATATTATTTGCCACTTAAGTAAGGCTAATTTATTTATTTATTTATTTATTGAATAAAACACATGCAAGCTTACAGTACGAAACCAAAACACAATAATAGGAGTTTGCAAGAATATTCATTACTTACCAATTAATAAGTACCGATATAACTCAAGATCCATTAGGTCCCATCACAAAACGAGTCTCTTGTGTTACGTTACATGCATATTACGTTTCTTCACTTAATTGTGCTTTGGATTTATTTAATTGTTCATAAAAATCTGATAGCTTAAATTTATTTCGTATAACATAGTTCTTTACGTTCAAATATTTTTCGCCATTTATATTCAGGCTGCAATTAAAATATACTTCCAATATAATTTAGACCGCAGCTACTTTTTGTGAGGAAAACGAAACATTAATCAAGTGTCACCCGCATCATGCTAGAATGAAACCACTGAACATACTATTATTTAATACAATTAGTTATTATTTTGTTTCCTCTCTCTTCTAATAATCCTAACTATCATTTCATTGTACAGATTAGACATTAGCGGTTTTAGGATTAATAAAACAACTAATAGCAAAGTCACAAATATTGGTGTTTCATCGACAAAATAACATACTTCTGAAAAATATCGTCCACTTTATCTATGATGCACCAACTTCCGTACGTAGGTTGATTAATGTTTTTAAATCCCATCTAACAAGTCTTAGGGGTAGGGATAAACTTTTGACTATTAATTTATTGATTCACATGTAACATGCTTCGTCATAACGTAACTAATAATTCAAATCTGAAATTGATTGTCCTATCTCATGTACTTTATCACACATGACTCATGGTTGTAATATTGAAGCTGTACTTTTGTATAAAGACAGGGAACCTGTTAAAATTACTACGCATATTTTTGTTTTGGGTACAATGCGATAATACAAGTACGCATCTAATCGACACATGTGCCAATTATTAGTAATTGTTTAAGAGATAATAAATATATTATACGACTATGAATCATAAGTATAAGGACGCGTTACCTCTGCGACAGTTTTGGGCATCGTTAATTACTTTTGTACAAATGCACCATTTATATACTCAGCGGCACAAAATTTGTCCCAATACCAAATTAATTACCTATTATTGCATACATTTGCGAGCCAGGTTTTTTGCCGCTCAGTATATCTTATTTACAAATGAGAACTTATTGTAATTAATTACATGCAGTTGGAGTTACATAAACACACATGTAGTGAATAACGTTTTGCCATCGTGTTTGGTCGGAAAAGTTCGTATTTGTCTTGCTTTCTCACCTAGCTCAATGGAATTTACTGAAGCTAATTGCGAAAGCAATATAACTACGAACTTATCCAACGTAATACGATTGAAAAACATTATTAAATAGATCTGTAAGTGGTAATTATATGAATTTGTGTAACAGATGTTAATTACCAATTACAGTTAGAAATTAATCATTAGTTGAATTACTTCTCAATAACTTCTAATAATTTGTAATTTTTCTAAATTTATGTAATTTCTCTGCAACAATGCTTTTCTAAGAACTTAAGAAAACTACTACCACCTTTCAAATATTTTATTATTGGTGATGAGGAATGCGATGCTTGTAATCAAACTTTATACTATTTTTTCACTCCCGCAGGCATTGTCAGTGTTACCGGACTCTGTACCTCTGGCTAGACTGAAAACATTCCTAGAAAGTGCGCTGGACAACCAACTCTCGCTTAAGCGAAAAACACAAGTCCTAAAGGGGTTGCTGTATGCAGAAAACCAACAGGTAATTCACAACAACGGATTTAAGTTAATAATGCAGAGAAGTCAATGTGAAACGAATTTGAATTCTCAGCAGAAAGAAAGAAAGAAAACTTTAATTCGTGATAAAATGGGAAAATAATTAAAATAAACTAAAATAAAATAAAAGTGTACTAAAAACTCCATGCATGCCATAGGTACACATAGTTTCAAGTCTAAAAAAAACTATTTTTATCAAACAATCTTATATTTGTTTCCCGACCAGGTCCAAGAGTTGAAACAGTTCCACGAATCCAAGAGCGTCATCATAAACGACTACAACGTGTGCCCAGTCTGCAAGAAGCGTTTCGGCAACCAGAGCGCGTTCGTCCGGTACCCGAACGGTGACATCGTGCATTACTCGTGCCGGCTCGACCAGGCGGCTGTGCGGCAGTGAGAGGCGGGACTTTGTGGACTGACTTTACTATTGTACTAAGCCGCAGAATTTTACAGATGATGTGTACGTTAGACCACTATCTTTATTTTAAAAATCAAATAGTGACAGGCAAATTTGTCACGAGCATGCTACTTTCTGTATACAAGCAGAGTATACGTAATATAATAACCCCTTAAGCATGTTCTAGCGTCCTGCCAATACGCTACTCAACTATTTTATTATGTTTCGGTCATACGGTTTTCTTGCCGGTGGAATATCACTAGATGGGGTTAGTATCGTGTGGACTTTTGACGGTACAGTCTCGTATCTAGCACGCAATTGGCTCATTTAGTTATTTATAAACCAATCCCAAACTTGACACAAAATGTCAAAGGTACTGTGATTCTAGTGCCAACTAACCTGTCACAGAAGTACTTGAAAGAACTTTAAAAAGAAGATAAACTGTATTTATGGTTTTTCCTACGGTTTGTTGAAATGTAGCCGGTAAAAAATCGTCACGCGAGCTGCGAGAAATTGTTCGTACAATCATCTACAATGAGATCGATGCGCCTAAACTTAAAAGAATATGTGTACACGACCTTATCAATAAAGTTGTTTAGACTTATTATCTACAATGCAATGCTTATCAAATGACGTACTTAATTATCGTGATGTCATGGATCTAATGTGGTCTGTGGATCTAATTGGTTGATTGAATGTAAAATAATTTTAAATGTCTTGTGTCAGTGGGTCTATGGTGTCCGCACCCTTAGGTTATACTTTTTTCTATAAAATGAGGGTCACAGTAGGCGCTAGTATCATGAGGTCCGCTTGACATTTGGGTCCCTTTTGTGATTGGTCAGATAAATACAAGGTGTTAATTAAATAACTGAAAATCAGACAGTGGTTTGCTCAGAATCGAGAGTAGAATCGATTACACTATGTTTTAAGTCAGGTTGTGTTTGTGTTTTTAAATTTCAGTTATTGTGCCCAGTCTAAAAGTTTTGACTGCAACAGGCGATAATTAAATATTTTAGCGGGGTTGCATACTATTTCGATAATTTAATACTGGCCGGTTTGCTGCCACTGTGTGATTTTCTTCTAAAAACGTCAAAGCGCAACTGACAAAAACAAATCAAGAGTGTAGAGTTAGAAATTAAATAGAATTACTGACTTAGCAAAACACACCAATATATTTAAAAATAATGAAGATATTAAAAAACAAATTCAATCAACTTACTTAAAATAAAAAAAAAATATTTTTGAGGTGTCTGAGGTTTTCAATTATTTAATTAACACCTTGTATAAGCCAATCGCAAGAAAGACTAACGTCAAACGGACCTCCTAATACTAACGCCATCTAGCGATAGTTCAACTGTCAAGAAACCTTCATTGTGGACTTCAACTACAAAACCTTTAAACACAATACAAGCATGCTCGTGTCCAATTTATCTCGTGTTCACTATCTGTAATCAAATATAGTGTTGACGAGTCTGGCTTCTAGAGGCTGCCACTAGTGTTACCCCCTTATTTATAAAAAGATAAATCCTATACTACAAATCATTACTTTGTTTACCCGCGACACACAAAGCGGGTCGCGAGTGAACAAAGTAATTCTTTGTAGTTAGTTCATTAATATGGTCCTCCGCAAAGTAATGCCTAATACAACAAATTAAGTTCTAGAAGAATAGTTGTTTCATCTCTTTGGTAAAGGCAAATGTAAAAGTGACAGGAGATTTATAAATAAGCGGGCTAGTGTGCGCACCCACCACTCGAGCAGCTAGTTGCTAAAAAAATAGTTGTAGTAGAGTAGAGCCATTATAAGCTTTGTAGTCATTATGTAATTTGCATGTATGGTATCGTTTGTGTAGATAGTGCCTGTACATTATATTGTTTTTAGTCACATTTAGCAATGTTAATTAAGCTAAGAGGATATGCAAGATTAAGTTGAAAACTGCCTGCATGTTTTTTTTTATGAATGTTTATTCACCTTGTGTATATGAAGCGTCGTTAAGTAAAATTTGTATCTGAAATGAGTTTACTTTCAATCATTCAGTCTTCGGGGATTCCCTCATACCTTTCGTGAAGATAACTTATTGTTATCTAATAAAACAATGAATTTGAGCATAATATTACACTCGCCGATTGTCGTTTCATCAACTCTATTAAACACTAGCTATTGCCTACGACTTTAACTAATTTTTTTTTTGTTTATTGCTATCCCGAGGGAGAGAACTAAGCCAGTTTCCGGGATATATATATAAATAATCCAGGTTACTGTGTGCTAAATATCATCAAAATTCGTTAAGTTGTTATTGCGTGATAGTATAACAAATATCTCTACATCCTTCTTTACGTCTTTACAAAGACAATGTGACAGGGTTGTTGTTGTTGTCATGTATGGTGACGGTGAAACCTTTTTGTAATAACTAGGTACCTATTTATATCAGAACTAGCGAAAGTAACATTAGCGGGTAACATTATCTACAGCTCGCGGGAAATTTGTTCTTTTGCCGGATAAAAAGCAATATATTATTACATATGTTAATAGTAAAGTACATATATCGAGTATATAACTATTTCTCAAAAAGTTGCCCATTTTTAAATTTTCCAGTTGTCCACTTATTTTAAAAATAAATCCTGATTCTATTTCACCAAAAAAAATAAAAAATATTGTTCTTAAATACATACAAAACCTTGTGGTAAAAGTGATACAAATTCAGATAATCTTTGTTGTTGGATCCAATAGAAAGTTTTAATGTAGTTACAAAATTACGATTTTTTCCTCACAAGATTTCGTGACGTTTTCCTGACTCCAAGAAATTTTTCATGTTTTATCTAGTTTGTTTTATGATCTCGTCCTTAGGGTGAATAGTTTCTTGACAAAACTGTTTTTTTTTTTTTTTATAAATTTTACTGTATCCCAGTTTCAATAATTTCATACAAAATCGGCTAACATCTGTTGATACAGAAGCAGTAAAAAAATTCAACTACATTATACTGGTAACTTTTACTGTAAGTAATTATGGCCGCTATACGAGTAGTTGAATAGTGTGATGGACTCAAGAAATCTTTGGACGACTTAAATATGTCTACTCAATCTCGGTAGAGCTACCCCGGCTTTGCGAAAATTAAATTTTGGCCTGATCCCAGCCTATATACGTCCCACTGCTGGGCACAAGCCTCCTCTCAGAACAAGAGGGCTTGGACCATAGTTCCCACGCGGGCCCAGTGCGGATTGGGAACTTCACACGCACCATTGAATTGCTTCGCAGATTTGTGCAGGTTTCCTCACGATGTTTTCCTTCAGCGCAAAGCTCGTGGTAAATTTCAAATGTGATTCCTCACATGAATATCGAAAAACTCAAAGGTGCGAGCCGGCGTTTGAACCCTTGACCCTCTGCTTGAGTGGCGATAGGTTGAATCACTAGGCCACCACGGCTATTTTCCATTTTGGCCTAGTATGAAAATAATTCGGTTGGAATTATTTGATTCAAATTTGTTGCAGTATACTTTGAACATCGATCAATGTGTGGTAACATTTAAAAGCAACAATTTATATAAGTTTCTGTTAAAAAAATATTTTACTTACAAACTTTTTGGCTGACTGTTTCCAAATTTCTAGTCAATCCGACCACTGTATGTGGGTCGTAGCAACTTGTAAGATTTGACCCAAACAAAAAAACGACAACATCAAACGGGGCAAGTTCAACAACAGCTTGTAAAAAAAACCTTAAAAACAAACTCTATAGGGCGGTAAGTTAAAATATTCTGCATTAATTTAAAAATAAGTTGTATAGCAACATTTAAGAAAGGCTGTTGGATATCGCATTGGAGGAAAAGAGAGGTGGGACAATACTGGATGTCTTAGGGTACTTACTCGAATTTTAATATTTATTTGTGATTTAACTAGTTCGTTGAATCAGATTAATCGATATTAAACTCTCGAGCGAGACGATCAGAATTTAGGTCAATCGTGATTCTATTAAAAGTCGCTATGGAAAGCGGACAGAATCAATGCGCAGTGACACCTGGTTTGTTGCAGGCGTCCACTCATAATTTATTATCGTCTTAATATCTTTACATAACAAACAAAATATAAAAAAACACTTGGCACGCCCCCGTCTAAAAACGCTTGTCTAAATTCGTCGCTACCCGCTTAATTTAGTGGTTCCCATTATAGCGTGCCACGTCTATCAGTCTGTCTTACTCCCGAAATAAGGAAACAGTGTAAATGCCACCGCAGCCGACGAAATTAATAGCGTTTGTATGGACTTGATTATAATTAGTCTCGTGTACTATTTAAATGTAATCAAGTGCGAACAGCTCTTTCAATATTTGCTCTACGTTTAATTTGTAGCCGTAGGTCCTAGAGGCCCAACTCATGGCAATCACCTTATTAAAATATGGTGATACGATAGGCCACTGACCTTTCGTATTTAGTTTGTGGTAACGTGTAGGTACTGCCATCGCGCTATCAGTTCATATCAAGGTTATTCATATAGTAACGCGAATGCTTTAAATTAATGTTGATATTTTTATAAGGTAGGGTACTTTAACCTTCAGATAGGTCAGGCGCGGTGTCTTAGGTGCTAAGAGAGCTGCTGTTACACTGTCGCGAGCGGTTGATCGAGAGCGTTCAAGTAGAACATTACCGTTGATATGTAATTATCGGTTTCGTATTAATTGTCGGTGTGAACGCACCCGCGGCGGCTGTGACGCGCGCGTGACGCAACGCCGCTCGAACGTGTAGCGGTATGTGCGCCGCACTGCTGCTAGCCTCTGTGGCCCAATGGATAAGGCATCGGCCTCCTAAGCCGAGGATTGTGGGTTCGAGTCCCACCAGAGGTAAAAACCGTTAGCTTTTTTGTAAATTGTGCTAGGAAAGTTGTACCATGACGTGTGGATCTTGCAAAATGTTGTGAAAGGGGATGCGTGAGCGATTATAAATTGATCAATTAATTCCTATAGATCGATAATCTGATAAGTTTTTTGTTATTTATGACGGAGCAGTTTTTCTTCAATTTTATGTATCTTTTCCAGTGTTTTGTAAGATAGAAAAAAATACACCATAAGCTCTATAATAAAAGTGCATTTTATGTATAGGTACTCAAATTTATTTACAGTGAGAAATACCAGTTCTTTTGAACTACTTATATAACATATTATGTATGAATGTGTTACAAGAATAACAAATAACTAACCTAACCAACAAAAAGTTGGAAAACCCCCGACTTAGTCACTTCAAAGTTCAATATGTCAAAAACGGCTAAACTGATTTTGATTAAACATATCTAAGAGCCATCGCTAGAAAACTGTTTTTAAATAAAGTAAAATGCATTCAAATCGGTCCACCCGTTTAAGAGCTACGGTGCCACAGACAGATACACATAGCGGTCAAACTTATAACACGCCTCTTTTTGTGTCAGGGGTTAAAAAGGGCCTTTACCTACTCACTTATTTTTTTAAACACATATAGCTGCGGTAATTTACCCGTAAACATTTCAATTTAATTTACATTTAGGTACGGCATTTTCGCTATTGAAATATTTCTGCCGTACTGTCAAACTTTATCATTTCACTCAACACCTGTCATTCCTGGATTTCATAACATCACGCCGGTTGACAGTGGCTTGCATTACATCTGACACAGATAAAGATATCGCCCGCAATATTGGCGCTGGCGCGGGGCGTCGTTTATAAAAGTCCGTATCGGGGGAAAGCTGCTTGATATGATATATGATAACGATATTGATAACAGCCGAAGCATCGATCAGTCGGCCCGATCCCCAGCAGTCCTGTGTATACCAGCCATACGAACCGTGGCCTGCGACACAACGAGATAACGGAAGGATTCGAATCGTCCAATCGTTTAGTGTTAAGTTGGACTGCGGTGTATGATGAGAATGATGGGGGAGGGTGAAATGGGTTACGGGGACTATTACAACTACGAGGGAGGCTGGGCGGCGCCGGAGTACTACGACCCCAATTACCAGATGCGACAGCCTCAAGAGGAGGACTATCGGTACAACTCTTATGCGTAAGTATCACGTTTTTTTCTTGAATACCTACCACATGTCTAAATTTATAATAGTAACGGAGATGGTACCTATAAGTGTAGTCCTACTTGCATATAAATAACAATCAAATGAGATTTAAACGTAATATTTCTGGTTTTAAGAAGATAGGACACGAAAATAGGTATGACTAGATGGAAGAATCTTATTATAGATATTCTGGAAACATTTGATGTAATGGAACCCTGATTACATATGTGTGAAACCCTAAATAATTTGTCCTAAACAAAAAACGAAAATAAAAGTAGTCAAAAATAACATTCAATTTATCTATACCATTTTAATGGCACTCTGCTAATGGCTAATGGCTATGGAACTCTGATTATTCTATTTTCATATATTTAACTAGATATGTTAGGCATTCCAATTCCAGTAAGACAATTTAACTCTAAGTTCACTCATACTAACCACAGAATTTACAATCTTACCTATTTCTGAATAAAACCAATTTGTTGCAAAACTTTAGCTAGACAGTCATTTAAATTTTATTGATACGATGTAGTCGTTGCAGTATTCACAAAAGTGCTATTCACAATCTAACAAAAGTACTAAAGTTTCATGCACGCGAATTTACTATTAGTTGTATAAACCGTCTGCTTGAGCCAAGTGCAGCAAATACCGTCGGCGCGCGGCAACATACCAACTTAATATTTTCAATTGATTCCGCCGCTGCTTTGCCCTCTTACAATACAATCAATATTATTTAATGTATTTATAAAGAGTTTAAAGGATATGATAAAAATAACTAACCTAAGATAACTAAATATGTATTATGACTACAACAATAAAAATTATAAAAAGAACACCCCGTCTAAAAGATCTGCCTGAAGAATTACTAAAATGGAATGGAATGAAATTATAGAGCATGCTTGTCTAGGCCACAATAGAGCTCTCGCTCTACGTTAGTAAAATTAGTTCATCCGTTTTTGCAAAATATTATGAAACCGTCTATTTCAACTATAGGTATCTAGGTAGTTTGGTTTTGTTTCACTATTGATTATGGATATTTTGTATCGGTGCGATCTTAGCCGCTGTTGTTATATTATAACGGACCCAAGGAAATTTTGCTAACATATCTACTATGATAGTTGAACTCGTAACCTGAGTTAATTTGTTAAATTCCTGGGCGACCAAGCTTCGCTTGGGCTAAAACTTAAAAAGGCGTTTTTCTAAATATATGACCAACTAGCTTTTGAACGCGGTTCCGCCCGCGCGGTATTCGGGCGCTGTTCCCTCGGGAACTGTGCATTTTTCCGGGATAAAGAGTAGCCTATGTCACTCTCGGGCCCATAAACTATCTCTATGCCAAAAATCACGTCGATCCGTCGCTCCGTTAGGGCGTGCAAGAGGGACAAACATACAAACACACAAACGCACAAACACACTTTCGCATTTATAATATTAGTATGGATGGATGGATTCCCCACACGCAAATTTCATCGAAATCGCTTCAGTCGATTCCCAAAATAAATAAACGTGGATTGCTCATATAATTAATTTGTTAACTAAGCCCAAATATGTAGGTAAATATATAATTTCCTGTTTTTCTATAGTTTTCACATTTTAATGCTACTTAAATAATGACGCTACGATAATTTTCCGTCGGCATCTTGTTTTACGCCTACGACAACTTCTCTGTAATCAATCTGCTCATTGTAGGAAGATTAATAATCCGCCAAGTGTGAGTCGGACCAAAACACAAATATTTCAAAAATGAAACTTTTACGTTTTGTCAAGGGCAAAAAAAAACTTAGTTTTCATAGAAATACCTAATTATTCAGATATTTTTATTGAAAGGAAAAGTTGGTGTGACCTGTGAGGGCTATTTCTTATTCTTATGATTTATTTCAGAATTTTGATACCCACGCATGAATTTCGAACGAAAATATATTTTCAATAGGTTAACTTTCATTAGGACTCACGCACAAACATAGCAATTCGTAGATGTTTGTAAATTCTTCACGTAAAAGCCACTGGACTGGACACGGATTTCAATGAAATTTGACGCATATTTATACGTAGGTGCGTAGGGGCGTTATATGCATCAAATTAAAAAAAAAAAAAACACCGTAACTACATACCTATAGTGAAGGAATGGATTAGTACAATAATTAAACCGGAAAATTTTAGAACTTCTGCGGGGTAGGTAGCTACTAACTAATAAGTTAAGTATCTTCAAAAGCCAGTTAAATTAGGTTAACGAATATTTGGTAGGTTGGTTAATAATAAGATTTTAATATTTTTTTTGTAACTTTTTTTATTCGGTGATATTTTTTTATGATTTCATTTTATATTTTACCGACTAGGTACCTACGTTTTGGAGGTAGGTAGGTAGTCTTAAAGCACACACTGAGAGCCTGTTTTACTACTCATTTATATATTTTACGTGACAGATAAATGTGATGCTGTTTGTTTTGTCCGAATAAATCACAAACCGTCTAGTGGCGTGACAAGCTCTAAGTACTTAATTAAATATGGTTAAAAGGAAGCTTTCATAAGCGTTTAAATTAACAAAACAATAATGACTAATTTACCTAGGTAGGTGGGTAGGTAACATACGTGTGACAAAATCAAAGATTATGGCGTTATAACGCCAAGAAATCAGATAGTGATGACTTATGCCGTGACGTTGTGATATGAGTCATCGAAGCTTCAGTTACTTTATGTACTTTTGACAATCAATCATAATTATTTCATTGAATTTCCAAATTAGATAACAGTTTTTTTGGACAACACAGCCTATTTTAAGCGTGGTAAAGTGAGTCATATCCATTGATTATGTTCAATTCTTATTTTGTTAGTAATTAAGTTTGTAGCGATTAACCAAACATGATTAGATAATTGAAAAGTTTGGCACACTGTGCGAAAAGGAAAGTGGACTCTATGGAGAAAACTAGAAAATGATAAAAGGAGAGTGTAGAAATGATAAAGGGGATGGATTGGAAGGAAAATATTACATCTTTCGATGAAATTATGCTAAAAATTAATAAAGCACGCGAAAACGATGGCAACTGTAGGAAGCTCGCACCTGAGGGCTACTCTTCTGCTGTAGGGCAGGATTTCAGGGTTGCAGTAGCGAGCACCGTTGACTCGAAGTTTTTAGCTCCTCAAAAGTACTGTTTACTCTTACCTCTGGTGTACCTAAGATTGAAGACTCGTGCGTGCCACCCTTCTTTGATCTAAATGTTGGCCTTTAGTAGAGTTTTCAGCAGCAGCACAGAATTTACTGTTACTACGTAAAACTAGCGTTAGGGACAAGCAGCGTAACGGCGTCTTTCGGCTTTTGTTAATACGATAGAGGAGAGATCGAAAGAGAGCTCCTAACTGACGAATCAGTTGGTTTTATTGAGAAAATTAGGGGAGACAAGCGGAGAATTTGTACTATATATTATTTAAAATATATAGATATACTGGCTTATGCCCGCGACTTCGTCTGCGCGGACCTGGGTTATCGCGCAGTGGCGCCCTCTACCGGAATAAAAAGTATCCTATGTTGATCCTTGGGGCTTAAAATATCTCTATACCAAATTTCATCAAAATCGGTTCAGCGGTTTCGACGTGAAAGCGTAACAGACAGACAGACAGAGTTACTTTCGCATTTATAATATTAGTAGGGATAGCAATACAGAACGATAGTGAAAATCGTACAAAACTGAGGCCTTGGGATTCCAATAACTTTCAGCACTTTTTTCTAATCTGACATACGCCATAGGTAAGACGAGGGTAGAAAGAGATGGTGAATGCGATCGCGAATGTCAGCACGTCTAGAGTGACTAAGTGCAGTAGGCACTGTACTATCAATATGTTTGAAGTAATTGAACGTTATGTCTTCACCATTTCGGTGGGTCGCGTGTTAGCGGGTATTTGGGCTTGTTGCGTGCGCACTCACCGCGGGTGAAGCGCTGCAGTGAGCACCATCGAGCTCGTAATCCTGCAGCTGCTTACTCTCCCAGGCCTCGCCGGGGCCCTTAATTGGTTTGGAAACCCACTTCGCGAGCTAGCGTGCTACCAACCATTTAGAGCGTGCGCCTAACCAGATTGCCGTAACGAAATTTCCCATCGACTCTTCGCGAAGTCACAAAATTAAAGAAAATTCACGACTCGATGTAGCCATAAATTTGCGTTAAGCACCATAGGTGCCGGCTCGATGACGTGTGTATGATTGTTGTTTGTTTTTGGTATCTTATCTGGGTCAGGAACGCGAATCGACGACCTACGGGGCTGTTTATTCCAGCGGCGTAGCTATACGTAATGATTTCATGCTCAAAGTTTTTTTTTTTAAATTGGTTAGATTATGCAAAGTTTAGTTGTAGAGCCACAGGTACTGTAGGGTAATGGCAGCGAGTTAGTTTGGTCATAGGGTAGTTTTTTCTGGCGATTGGTGGCGCGTGGTACGAATGGCTCCGCGCCGTATATATTCAACTTTCACACAAATTACTTTCCTATCGTGCCCGCTATCAACCCCCATTATTTTATCATTAGCCATTGCGAATACGAAATGATCATCTTTTTAAATTCGGCGCCTAATGATACGGTCCGCTGATATAAATTAAACGACAATGTAATACACTGCAATCGTTTGACTTTTCTTTGATTTGAATCCATTCTATTAGGGACAGTTTATTCATGTAAATGACCTAACAAGGGGTAAATCTTTAATTATAGTTCCTGGATTCGACGTTTTTAATAATATCGGGTTTTGTAAATCCAAGGTATTCGAATAATCAACCCTGCAAGTTCTAAATAGTAACTTTAGCTATAAGTAGTTAACTATTAACTAACTATTGCTATGGGTATTACGGTAGAATAATCAAGTATGGTATATATGTATGGGAGTAAATTTTGTTGTTCTAGCTCAATATTTTATTGTTAATTGATTTAACTCAAAATATACTGTACTATGTCGGGCATTACATATTTAGCTAGGATCTTCGCACTTTAACGTCTGCAGCAATCAATGATAGATATAAGAATAGATGGTTTTTAAAGCAGTACGGACCTCCCTGGGGGGCTACTACGAAATTCTAAAACCGAAGTTCGTATCGTACCGTCCCTCTCAATCTCGTATTACCTAGGTATTAGCGTCAGCAGGACGGCAAGATACGAAGTTCGTATTTTGTACTTCGTAGTACAGGGCCTGTTTAGTTTCCAGCTGGCGGCAGTTAACGTTCGATTCAACATTGTGTGCTATGGGTTGGCTATGGGGTGCGAGGTCCAATCTGGACTGGACAGGTGTGTTTTGGTAATCCATTAACCGTGGTTTCGATTACAGATGTACTTTAATTAAGTTGTATGATTAATGTACATTTTTATGCGTCGCAAAGTAGCAGAGCTAAAATTTTGGGATCGGCCGTAGAGTTTAGAGTCGTCTTGAAATATTTGCTAATGTTAAAAGTAATTAAATAGGTACTATGTGGGGAAGAAGCTGCAATAGAGAGATTTTTCTCCCGGCAGATGCTATGTCTGCGCATAATACTTCGACAATTACTCGATAGTATAGTGCGACGCAGAGCATGAATGACGCGACTAGCTACTTATGCGGCTCGTAGCAGTTCATCTACCTGTTCTATCACTAGATGGCACCATAAGGGTTGTCTATGTAGTATCTCCAGGGAAGTAGTAAGGAGTGGATATTTTTCTTAGGCAACCCGAGACAAGTAAGAGAAGTGTGAGTTAGGTATGTCCTCGGATGCGACACCTCGAGTTTAGTCCTTGACGACACGCAAAATTATATTGTCAACCCGGTGGGAATCGAATTGTTACTGTGCCACGCCACTGATAGGTAGGTCTGTGTGTACTTTGTCAAGAATGACAAAAAATGACAGACTAAAATGAAAGGCGACAAATGAATTATATACGGTCTGCCTGATTGTGGTTAAAAATGTAGGACCCCAGAACCACTTACTTACTATGAATAAGTATTGAAACATTTGTTTCGGCCTGACAAAATTATAAACAACGGAGGAAAAAATCCAGGCTTTGACATCTTTAAATTATGATTTAGGTACGTGTGTTAATGTAAAAACTAAATAATCCAAAACGTTTACACGCCAGTTAGGATTAACTACAGGGTGATCGGATGCGCTTATTGAGTGGGAGTGCCTAGTCGGCCGGAGCGGAGGGCGCGCGCACCTGCCTCGACCCTCAAATCTGGCCCTCGCAGCTTACCTCACAGTATACGCGAAGTTTCACATTAAACTCTGTTGTCTAGTCCCACGAAATATTTTTTTTAGACAAACAAACTTTTTAAAAGATCTCTCACCCTCGTGCAAAATTCGAACTTCCTATCTTGCCGTTATGTATGTTAACACTGACGCTTATATTATTTAATACGAGATAATTCCCAAGTTGGTATGTAATGTACTCTTTTACATTTTCTGGCCAAGCTATAATCGTATTTTATAACATTTACGCTTGCGACTAATTATGTACAGTCAGGTGTAAGAACCGGGAAAAATTATCAATAGTTTATCGAAAAACCTGTGTCGTTTTGAGACCCACATTAAATCATTCGGATAAATAGGTACGTAGGTAGTAGGATAAGTACACTCAAGGGTAAAAATATGAACTTATTCAAAGTTTCAAAAATAAGAAAGTATACCGCTGACTCCTATACCAACGCAATAAGACCGTAGTTACATATTTTTGAGTGGTTCTAATACACATGGCGATACATTGATGACGTTAATAAGCCACGATGTTTCTAAGAATAGTACGAGCGTTTCTAACCACTGTTTTATTGTTTACTCTTAATTGAAATAATAGAGAGCTTAACAATGATCGTGTCCAAACCTCACAGGTGCTGATAACGGATAAACAAATATAATGAACAACGGAACCAAAGGATAAGCTATTACAATAGATTTTAAGAAGTACCTATTGGTGCCTCGGCGCTTCATACCCAGTGCAATTTCGCATACCTGCTTTTGTTTTACTAGGACAGTAAACCGTCATTACCTGCTATTTATAAATTTAACAAACAAGATTATAAAACTTTCCCACTTAAGTTAACAAAGGTAAATAAATAAAATAATTACTTACTTAAATCGTTTTTAGGAGTTTTTTGTTCTTGTTTTAATGCTATCTACTACCGTTACTATAAGATAATCTTGACTTGAAAAAGTACCTGATCAGATTAAGCGACACGAATGTAATCTACTTAGTAAGTAAGTAAACTTCAACTTTTTTAATTAAGTATAATTTAGGCCGTAGTTCCCACGCTTGCCCAGTGCGGAACGGGAATTTCACACACCATTGAATTTCATCGCAGTTCTATGCAAGTTTCCTCAGTAGGTATCTTAAGGAAAATTATCATGAGCATTAATATTTACCATGAGATTTACCTTCAAGAAAAACTGTTCTGTTTAATTTTCAAATTTACCTAAGTACTTGCTCTAATAATTTTTGAAAAACTCAGAGGTTCGAGCCTGGGTTTGAGAGGTCATAGGTCAAGTCACTAGGCTAACATGACTTAGGAATATTATATGAAGTATGTGTGAAATTTTGAAGTGGTACAAAATTGGTATTGTTAACGGTGTCCACATATTTATTTAATTTATTTTCTATAAAATATAAATATCCTATATCAAACTTATCCAGCACTGATTGAGCTAGTTAAACTTTATTTTTAAATTCAAATAAAGTAGCAATAAAATAAATAAGATAGCTTAGATATCCGATAAGAGTTACTTTTTTTTCTTTTAGTTCAGATTTTTTTTTTGTTAGCCTGTTAAAGTTCAGATATTAATTATTGAAAACTATTTCGACATTGTAAATTCTATTTTTATTTCTTGTACTTATAAGTTTTTTACATAACGTCGACTGGCAGAGAATCTCCCTTCAGGGGTAAGTTGGCCTTTATACTTAACGCTTTATTTTTTCTCCTGTAACTTTTTGTTTTTCCTTTTTGTACAATAAAGAGTATAAACAAACAAACATTTGACGATCCTTTTGTGAATTTCTTATAATAACCTGACATGTGTTTATAAAATCGATTACACACCCTTAGTATATTTAATCGAAAATCGCAATAGATCGATTCGAATTTACATTGTCACAACCCTTTAATTGTTTAATGACATGTGTCACCGTACCCATCCTATCCGAAAAGTACTACACTAACTTCAGATAATATGATAATAATCAGTTAATCAGGATCAATATCATCGCACAAAAATCTCGTTTTATTTTATCTTGTCTCTATAATATCCGGTGAGTCATCTCTATTACATAAATAGGAGAGAAAGAGTTAAAAAAACTACAATTTGAAAAAATATACAACTAATTGAAGTAGGTAGGGATACTTTTATTTCTATATACCTATCTACTGGTTTTAAATATAAACAGCAAAAGCAGCAGAATCAATGTTTCAAGGAAGCCGTAACTTTGTGTGATCCTTTTCTCTTATAAAACTTTCGAAAGTACCTTTTATAAATTTATAAATACATATGTCTAAGCTTATTAAATTGATATAACTCATAGTGATAGCAGTAAAATATTGTTTTGGAAAACAGATAGAGAAAGGCAATTGATTCGTTTTTCCAGCATATACTGTTAATAAAAGCGATGAGCACGCAACGATGGCTGCGATAGATATTTTAAAAACTCATTCACAATAAGTCAATTAAACAATTCGTGGGCCTCACGCCACTTACTGCATCGTTCCATTCCCAATATAAATAATCACCCTTTGTTGTCGAGATGCCCTTTCACAGAATATTGCGGGCGCTATGGTATCAAACTTTGTATTTTATTGGTAATTTGTGTTGAATTTACCCGACATATTTAAAAGGAAAATAAAGTACGTTTATACATAAAATCTATCTTGATGTTTTTTTGTTTAAAAACCTGAAGGAAAATGTACCTATTATCTATAAATGTACTCGAAGTTAGTTAGGAAGAGAAAAAGACGCGAAAAAAAATGTCTAGAATGCTGCGCGCGGTGGGAGCTAAGGATTAAAAAAACTGTTGATAACTAAACTTTGGTACAGATTTTTTTTTTTTTTCTATTTTCTGACACCCACGGTAACTTAATTTTTATGTACTACAAGTATTAAAATATTAAAGTGGCGTGGCGTCAGATATCTCTGTGGTAGGTAAAGCCGAAGGAAAGATCGCATAGTTTCCATCTTTCACAAATCCTATATGTCCTGTTGTCCTATTTTGTAAATATTGGGCAAGCTGGTGGGAATAGGATTATGAACGCTTCGCCACTAGTATGTACTTAGGTATTCTAAAGATGTAGGAATATTTAAAAAATAATTTCGGTTTAGCATACTCTACTCAGTTTAATAGAGTCAAAACTAAGGTACACAACACTAGATTTATTTTGTTCTAACAAGACGGCCTCAGGGTTTTAGTCTTCAATTGTTTTATTTAAGTTTACCGGCTGGTTTATCGAAATACGTCAATGAAAGATAAAAGTTATCTTATTCAATGTCACACGAGGAACATTGATCACGTACTTAGCTCTGTGAAACCACAAATATTTCTTTTAGTTCTTCAAATTTCAAGAGCTTAAAATTTTGAATGAGAATGGACACACGTGCAAGTCATAAAGTGATAGATAATGCTATTCTTTTCTCGGGTAAGTAACAACAGGTACCTGTTCTTAGAAGCATCGTCTTTCTCTGGGCGGCTATTGTCTCTCCGATCTAAGTACTTGCACATGTTAACGATTTGAAGACTGCCCGCTTCAAGTTGATAAAAAAATTTGTCTATGAAATTTTCGACAGATGTTTTGGAGTATTTAAAGTTTATTATGCTTGTAAAAGTGAAGCTTTTAAAGCAGGATTATTAAATGCTGTCGTGACTTTGTTGATTGGGCTGTACCTGAGTACAAGTACTACTCGTAAGACTGTTTTTCTAAGGGTATGTGGATGGCAGGTACTTTTCTTTACATTTTTTAAGTAACTCAACTAGCTAAATAAAATGGATGATACATTTTATTACAATGCAGGAAATAATACAATACAGCAACTACACGTAGGTACATCTAACGTAAGTAGGGCCAACAATAGCCCGCAAATCATTACTATCGAAAAAGCGTTGTGGAGCAAAAACTCTAAAAACATGGGCTTACACGGACTTAATAAAAACACTCTAAATGAAAATCGTTATTCGGCCATTTATAGCGGCGTCCATAACGAACCCGGCCTCAACAATGGGCTTAACGCGCTCACTCATTACAAAAAGCGACATAACATAACGCTGCGTCGAAAGCTCTTTTCACAGAGTATGATGCTCCAGGTTTTTTTGTTGGGAAGGCTTTAGACGTGGGTAGGGATTGGTCGGTTCGCGCCCCGCCTACCCGGGCGCGGGCTGCGATTGGCGGGGGTCAGTAGAGCACCCTCGACGCTGAGTAGGCTGTCGAGGCACGAGGGCGGCGCGGGGTCTTGTTCACCCCGAGAGCCACTCGAGGGTTGTTCAGTGCAGCCGTGGCGTCGAAGGGCGCAGCACGTGTCACGCGAGTGTCTGTGAAACCGTCACCATTATTCCGAAGTCGAGTTCTCCCGGGCGGGAGATGAAGTGCGAGGAGGGCGAGCGGTCGCCGCCGCCGCTGCTGCCGCCAGCGTCGCTGCTGGCGTGGAGCCCCATCCTGCTGCCGCCGTGGGGCCCGGCCTTCTTACCGGCGCTCTACCCGGCTGCCTTCCGCTCTGCTTTCCCAGGGTGAGCGACGGAACAGTCTTTAAAAGAAAATAAATAACTTGATTTAGTATCACATTGTTGACTAATGCGGTAATAAAACAACTTATACGTACCTACCTACCTACCTACTTTAGTGCACACTTAGTTAAGTAAAAAAAAAATGGGTCTGTCCATCGGAGGACAATTTTGCCAGTGGCTAGTGGGGTTTGCCGATGTACAGTAAAAAATCTAGAAAACGAAATATGAGAGGTATAACGGTAGATGAACGGCGACAGCGCTAAAACTCAGTGTATATTTTATATAAACGTGCGATTTAAACGGCTTAGGACATTTTCACAAGCTTTCTTTTAGCTTGCCCTGTTTATTTATTTACTTATTTGGGTCAAATATTAGAAGCTAAATTTGACCCACTTCTAGTGATCCAATTGACTTGAAATTTGACATACTTATGTAAATTTGTTGACAATATACGAGTAATACCTAATTTGGTAGTGACACCTTGGTGTTATTGCCAGGATCGTCTCCGCAGGAGGGCACTCCTCGATAGTTAATAGTACCCACTTGAAATTTGGTACCGATATGCCGTTTTAATTGACAATGCAAGTACAGTCAACAAAAAGTACAGTTAGCAAAAAAGCTTGTAATAAAAATGAAATTTTTAACAGAAACTTACTACCCATAATCGACAGAATCCTTCCTTCTAGCCATGTAAGCCTATGTTAGATTGAACCCTTTTTCTAACCAAAAACGGGATTTTTAATAGATATAGAGGCCGCCTGTTCTGAAGTGTGTTCGGCACGTCTCACATCACAAAGCGTGTGACAGTTTGCACCTCGCTTAGTCCTGTTTACAACCTGCTAAGGGCTTTCGAGGGTCCTTTGATCGGGTCACGTACGAGACTTGCTACGTTCTCATGTTATACTTAAACCAATCTATTGAAGAAGCTTTGGTTTATTGTGGATGTAGTTTTTCTTACATTCACGCTCTTAATTTTGAACACAGCCGATTTTTACCGTCGAGTGGTACCTAATTGATTATAGTTTGGTACGATGGGTAGGTAGAGTTTTTATTTTTGAAGATACTCCTAAGCATTTTTGATTTTATGAATTTCAAAATCCAAAAAGTTGACTTTATTCACATTAACAGTCAGTTATAAGTAAGAGAAGGATAAACTGTTTGTTTTGCTTGTTCCTAGAGCTTTTACACGTGTAGGTATCAGAGATATTTTAAGGTAAAATATATACCTACTTTTATACCTTTACACAACCGTTAAAACACGATGAACGGCGTCGAAATTTGAAACTTCGCAGAGTGCAAATTGGTAATTCTTGTGAAGTGTTCCTTTTACACTCAACTATATTTAAATAAACAAACCATTGTTATTAAGAAGTTAAGCCGTCTTGGCTTGGCCCGGCGCGGTGTTTATTACTATGGACTAGTTCTTTTCTTAAGGTCACGTTCCGATGAGAGGTACTTCGTTTATAAAAACATTTCAATTGACGGAATGTCGTACTTATGTTTTCTTTCAATCAGCCGTGTAAGCTCTCGAATGGATTGTTAGTTCGAGTCAAACAGTCTGAGATACTCTTTCATAAGTAGTAACTATTGAAATGACAAGCGTTGTGTAGAGGTCTTGTGAGTGCTTGAGGGTTGTACGTGTCGATTTACAAGAAAGTACTTCAGAACATCCTTAAAATTGAAAATAAATCAAGAAGCGTGAGCGCGTTTAAATCTTTTAAAGGAACAGAACACTTATTTATTTGAAGTACTTCAACCTATCGTGAGTTTGATTCCAATTGTAATTAAAGGTTGACTGGTAGAGATCCCTTAAACGGGCCAGTTCGCCTTTGACCATGTTTCTCAATGATGTATATATTAAATAGACTGGTCTAAAATTGTTTTGCATAAATTTTTTTCGTAACTTTTTTTTTTCATAACTACGTTTCGTCGTATGATTGAAATGTCGAAAATTTTTTAGTCGCAATTGTTGTTCATAATATTTTTTGGTCGAAAAATTGTTAAGTATAACCATGTATAACGTTTGTTTGTTGAATGTATTATAGATATATTGTTATTCCGAATATTTTTACCACTAATTTTATGTTTGGAAAACAAATATGAATTTAACGACTTTGAGCCAAAATCAATGAGGCTCTGCTTCGCGGAGCTCCTATGCCGCATAGTTAAGGTGCTTCACGCCTTGACACAATACTATCCTATGGTTGAGCAATCATGATACCTGGGTTTTCTTTATTGCGAGGCAATCCGCCCCCGAGCCCCCCTTGTGGGGGGCTTTGCCCGCCCCCCTTCCTCCGTTACTGTTTCGCCTATCCAAGTATCAAATATCCATTCATTTCATTAATTTTTTAGGACACTGAATATAAGACTCAATAATAATTAGATCTAACAATTATTGTGGTTTTTTTTTTAATTAGCTTATGATGTGTCCCACTGCAGGGCAAAATTTAAATGTTTAATTTATAAAAAAACGGAGTCGCAACTATTTTGACTACTATTTTTCTTACAATCGGAAGTTACTTAGTTACTTACTTAAAATTTACAGTGGTGAAGTAGTCACGTTTACCTATATAGAGAATGTATGTATTTTAAGCAAGAGTCTTATTGGAATTTACATTTATATTACGAGTTTAGAAGCCCCGTCCACATAGGCAAGGCAAAAACTTTGTCAGCTTTGTGCTATTCAATAAAACAAATTAGTAACCAATTCAATTATCATGGTCCAATAGGCAAACTGACCATTCCACTTTGTTACCAGGCTACTGGACAGCATGAAGATGCCCGGTCAGCGCCCAGGCTTCCAGATCTCGGATATCCTGGGCCTGAACGAGGGCAAGGGTTTGGAGCCATCGCCAGGCGCGGGCCCCGTGGAACTGCCCCCGTATGCTCCTCCCCACCACTACCCCCATGAGCTGCTGAGGCACCACCAACCCTGGCTGTCACTGGATCACCATGACAATAGTGGTAAGTCGATATTTGTGCAGTTTAAGTTAGTTATTCGATTTGTGGCATTCGAACATGGCGGATGTAGACAATATCTAATTTTGCTATTTCTGTTTCTTTGGCTAGTTGAAGTATAATTTTGATAGTGTTTTATGCGGCGATTAACCAACAGTGAACAGTGATCATAAAATTCTATATTGCTCTCGTGTCTGACATTTTTTAATGCGCAAGTTGTCTCCACGTGGTTTCTGGAATTTTACTATCAAGTTACAAAAACTACAATCACCGTACAACGTTGCCTCTCAAAGAAAATACACTGGCGAAATTGTCCTATTCATTAGGACAGAAAAGCTATATTTTAAAAGAGAAGACGAAGAAGAAGTTAGTTGACTTGGGTTGCATTGACATATGTATATTCGGAACTGAAGTGTTTGGAAAATCTGTAACCGTCAAATAGAACTGTAAATTACCGAACAAAATTAAATCTTTTTTCACACTCTTTGCGTTGACGCATATTAAAGTTACCTATATTCAAACAAAACCTAATGTGTATTCTTTGTGTAACAAATAGAGTTCAAAACGCAACACTATTGAAGATTGGACTATTTTTATGCATTTATTCTAATTGAACAAACAAAAGACTCCTTTTGGCTACGGCCGTTGCAATATTTGCAAACATTGGCGATGGCCGAAACATTGAAATAAATGCATAATAATTAACATGACAATTACATTATTTTGTTATTGTAGAGTAAAATCCACCGTGTAATTTGCTCGCGGTGCTCGATTGACCACTTCAAACTTGTTCGCTTTACGGTTTTGCAATGTATGGAACTCGCGCGAATTTTCTTACAGGTCTAAACTGTGCTTTAGAGTGGTAAAAGTAATTTCTTGGTAAATTTTACGCGCGACAATATTTTTTACGCTACTCTAGGCCGTTATACGATTAAAGTGTTTAGGTAAGTTAATCTTGAGCCTAAAATTAATAAGTGTAGAATTATGCGATGGATGGAATCTTAAACATTCGTGTTTTTAGAATTTTCGCTACATAATTCATTTATATCAATAAATAACTTGATATTTTAATCAAACTTCTAAGGTAAAATATTCCCTTTTAATCAGTTAATTTGACTTCAGTGAAGAGCTCTCATGACCGTTTATGTTTATGGCCACTGTTGACTGAGTGCAAGTGCCGGCGGCGGCGCGTGCGACTCGACCACTTGCTTACGCATATAACAAAATATTGAGCACTTCTCTTTTGAATTAGTTTATTATTAGCATTATGGAAATTATGAAATATTAACAAAAATATGAAATCACAACTACTGTTCTAATGCCATAATATGTAGTTAAATATTATCTTTGGATTTTCTTTCAATCTCTCCGACGTCAACATTTAAAAAACCTGCTTTGATTCCCAACCCAACTCTTTCATGCTATAGCTAACGAATGAAAGATTTGGATAAAATTTGTTAGGTACTATATAGATAGCTGGATATCGGGAATAACACATAAGCTACATTATATTTTAATATTCTCACTGTGTGAATACCTATCACCGAAATCTCAGTCTGGTTCAGAGACATAAAATTGTATTGTTTATTTATTTATTAAGGATTACCAACATCATACAAAAACATAAATATCCAGTAGATGACATTCCAGATAAACGTTTATCTAATTATAGGTTAGTACCACAACTAACTAGCACGAATTATATTTTTTATACGAATAGTCTTTCTGCTACGTAAATGAAAACGAAGATTTTGTTTTTAGGAATTCTCATGATAGTTACAGCCATGGCGAAAATTGTAAAAAAATGAGACTAAAAAGTCATCATCTGACTTCGACTTTGGTTACAAACAGGAAACTGACCTATCAGTTACAGTAACAAAAGATAAAAGTCCTAAAAATAGAACCGCATGCATATCTTTAAATTTGACACTCATGAGTAGGTAATCGAATTATCGTCTGTATGTGTATGGCCCACTCGAAAATAGTATTCGGTAGTGGCGTTCGAGAGCAGAGATTATTTTTTGAAATGCTCCTCCATTGGAGTGCCTTCACACTAATCTGCTGTTGTCATTAATTATTTTTATCGCTATCAAACACTTTTGGCGCTCGTTCGATTGTGTATACCTATAAACCGCGACTTTCTATATTTGAAGCAAACTTAATTATAGTAAATGACGGGAAATACAAACCTATGAGTTTTTTTTTTAACATATAAAATAGAATCATAATTATGTGATAGGACTGATTTCTTATCTGACGGCAATTGTAGTACATATAGGTAGGTACGATAAATATTTGTTAAACAAAAGTAAAAGTATGTCAGTTATATTAAATCTTTAAGTAAAACATACGCATCGTTTTGCAAAAAATACTATTTACCTTAGTACAAAATAATCGTTTAAAAAAGTATTATAAAGTATTATATTATTTACATTAGCTCGAATTTTAGAATACTTCTTTTGGTAACGTCTCGAGATAGTTAAAAAAAATACCTTTAATTAAGTATTAAATACAAAATAACAAAATCATCTAATTTAACTAATAAGGGTAGCATTATTCACAAAAATCTTCACAGTTTTCTATAAACCGGCCACTGTTAAACCAATGTTCAATGATCATCTCAGTTTTTGTGGTATTTAACACGGAAGATTTCCAACACAGTTAGACAGAGATTAAGGACTGTCTGAATCAAAACCCCACAATTTCTCCTGTTCACGCCCCACGGGGCAATCTGGGGTCGTAGGGTGCGTGGAACAAATTTGTCACCAATAGCGGCAGCAGCGGCAGCTGTCGCCTATCAATTACACGATGTTTGCGGCTGTTAGGGACGCTATTTGTTCTTTATTCAATGACAGTTATAGATTTTATTGTGTGACCGGCGGAGTACCTACGTCGGCTGGGTGTTCCCTAATAGTTCACAGTACATTTTAAGCCAGTATTTTTTATTTTATATAGTTTGCCTGAATTTCATATGCCGTGTGATTTCCATAATTTTAATTTGATAAAAAGTAATTTATTTCTAAAACAGTATTTTCTTCAGAATTGGTATTAAACTCACCTAACCTATTGCATTCTATAAGATTTTATTTTGGAATTTTAGGAGTATCAGAATAAAAATAAATATTGTTCCCATGATCCAGCCATCTAAATGAATGCGTGAAAGAGTAGGTAATATACATATAAACACGCACGCATACGAACACCTAACGTAGAATAGATAAGTTATGGATTATCAAATATTTCACAAATGAAGAATATTAAGAAATTAACTGTGCGCGTTAAAATGCTAATTTATGAATGGTTAAAATGCAACTTCTTAATGTCGCCATTTTAGTTTCCTGATTTTTGGCTTGATAAAAAACACCAAAGACTCGCTTATAGATTTAGGAAACAAACATGGAGGTAAAGCGTTGTCATTATTAAACTGAGCTCATAAAGGAAGATGATCATTGAACAAAGTACTCGTACCAGCTGCCGGGGGGGTGTGGCCCCCCCGCGTCCACGCCCAACGCGTCCCCCCGCCCTGTGCTAAACGGGGGGTGACTCAGGAACAATGTAATATTGGCCCTGATTTTTTTTTACATCTATTTGTATGCGAGCGGCACCTAGTTGGAGTTAAATGGAGCGTTGCCCCACAAGATTAAGTGGAGATTTTGTGTACTATGCATGCTAAACAATAGCATGTATACACAGTGTTGTTAAAGGTTTTAATCTGTGAGAACTTGTTGTTTCCCAGCACTAAGGCGAGCTTGCGTAGGTAAACTGACTTAACAATATTTATTAACTCACCCAGGGTTATCTAGTAGTTTGACACAAGTTCGGCGACCGCGTTAGGTGAACGACTCAGTGTAATTGCCGCATTACTTACTTTGTGTGACTTTTTATAAAATCATTATTGTTATTATTATTATTATTTATTTATTTAATAACCACAATTTACAAAAATGACAACTTAAAAATATTTTCGCCGAACTCTTTAAGCAGTTAATTTAATAAACAAATTGATTTTACAGCGGTTATTTAAAACATTTTAAAATCAGCAAAAATTATCTGCTGCTGCCGATCGCTCCTTATACATCCTTAAAAATTAAAGTTACATAGTCAGATTTCGTCAGTCTTCAGACGGCTAAAGAGTAGAAACTGGATTGTATTTTAACAGTTATTTTCCTGTGTTCTCAGGTATACTGGGCCAGCAGGCGAGCCCGGACAGCACGTCGCGCGCCTCGGAGCTTTCGTACGTGGGTGCGTCGGCGTCGTCCCCGCCCGTCGCCGACCCGCGGCACGACCAAGACGACCACGACAACGAGCACGACCTCGACCAAGATGACGACGACCACGACCACGATCAGATCAACAACAACAACAGCGACCCCAGTATGGTACACAAGAAGCGCAAGCGACGCGTCCTATTCTCCAAAGCGCAAACATACGAATTAGAGAGGCGATTCCGCCAACAGCGGTACCTGTCCGCGCCAGAGCGGGAACACTTGGCTAGCTTGATCCGTTTGACTCCCACGCAAGTAAAGATCTGGTTCCAGAATCATAGGTACAAGACTAAGCGGGCCGTGCAGGAGAAGGGAGCGCACGATTTGAACATTGGTGGGTTGAGTTCGCCGCGACGGGTTGCTGTACCGGTATTGGTAAAAGATGGACGGCCGTGTTTGGGGAAACCGGAGGGCTTACCGCCACTGGGCATGGCCTTGCCGCCGTACCAGCCGCTGCATCATCAACCCCCAGTGTCCGCGCACGGCCCGCAGCCCGCGCCTTGTTGGTGGTGAAACGAGCCGTCGCTTGCCGTCCTGATGCAGCCACTTGATTCGGACATGAAGCCAGCACTTTTGAAAAGCGTTTGAGTGGAAATGGCGTGCTTCACGTCCGTGACAAATAACTGCGCTACGGCATCTAGCGCTCCGTTACAGTGTTTACTAGTCGACACGTCGCTGCTCGTTTGGATGGATCTTTCATGCCATGTGAAAACTTGCTGCGGCTGTAAAAAAACAACATTTTCTAACGTCAAAATTGTGGGTTCAGAACGTGTTAAATTATTCAGTTAAAAAAACTCGAATAGTAAATTAAAATTAAGATAAGACCTACTATTTAATGAATTGGAATAAGGTATCTGGAGTTCCTACTTAATTGTATTTAGATATTCTAATGTCTTCAGTAGGTACTAATTAAATAAATTTCGGCAAATCTGTATATCAAGCAAATTGTTATTGGCGATCGGTATGTTGTAGTAGGCCTTAACTAGTGATCGAGTACATTCCATTTTACATGACGTGTGTATATTTATGTAAAAAGCCTTTGACAAGTATTAGATTATTAATATTATGAGAAATGACCAGATTTTATCAGAATGCAATATTTAGATGTAAGGTTCAGTATTATTATAATCGTGTATAGTGAATAATTATTTATATTCCAAATGAACTACTTATTATTTTACGTAACTACATAAATTTTTGTGTAGTTAAGAGTTATTAGGTTAAAAATGTACATATTTTGTATATAGCAGAAAATGTATACAGTTACGCAAATAAATGCCAACCGATGCCTATCAGTTAGTCTGCATCATCGCTTTCCTATCTTATCTGAGAAACAACATTATATGGCGCGGTACATAGGCTATCTGTCTACATATTCATCCCAGAATGGAAAATTATAGTCACCATCAGAGTTTTGTGTGAATACAGTAAACTTAAAAACCAGTGTCGAAAATGTGTTAGGTACATGATTCATAAATTATTATCAAAAAATAAATAAAATGATTGAAAACAACTTTGAATTACTTATTAACCCCTTAAATTAAATTACCTACGTTAGATTTGCGTATTCTAATGTTAAATGTGGAAAATGCTGAAAAATACCACCCTCTGAATAAAAAAAATCTACATACCTACAAAGATTCAGTAAAACTTAGATAACTTTTTATCTGCCCCTACCTCGGATATCTTTTTTGTTTAATAGTTACCTAGTTATTTTTAGTTAATGGTATATAATGTGTGTTCGGGGTTGAAATACTGAAATCGTTCCGAAAAAATAAAAAACCTAATCCCAATTTCTATTAATCAACGGTAAAAATATCTGGGCTATAAGCGTGAGGTGTACATACAAAGTTACAAAAACCATAATCAATGCCAAAATAGAGGCCGTATTCTCTAACGCGCTAACATTCGGTGATCGCATACACCTAACCTACACAATCTCTTTCTACCCTCGTTTTATAGCGTAAGTGGTGAAAACGGTTGTGATTCTGTGAGGCTTGTTCGGACTAGGCTAGTATTTTAGTCTAGTAGCGAGTAATTTAGTAGCTTAACTATTCGCTACTGCCTAAAAATCGTTCGCATTACAGTCGAGTATTAAAGCCCTCTTGTTCTGAGAGGAGGCCTGTGCAGCCACCTGGCCAGCAGTGGGACGTATATAGGCTGCGATGGATGGATTCATGGATTCAAGTGGTTTCCTCGCTCCAGCGAAACGACATTTTTCACGCCAACTAATGAAATTGCTACGCTACTAGACTAAAATACTAGCCTAGTCAGAACAAGCCTTAGACACGGCCTGTGTTGTCAAGTACCTTTGATTTTATATTGGTTATTCTGGAAGATGAACTTAGTGCAATTTACGCTAAGTTTGAAAAACCGGCGCTGGCCCCGAGGAGTAACGTCAAGCAGCACTGTTTTTCAGCCACCCCTCCATATACTTAGGTACTCCTACGGTACTGCCAGGTACGAGCATACAGTTAAATTTCGAAAACTTACCAAAAAAAAGCACAATATAAAAAAGGAAAGAGAAAAAAATAACTAAATAAAATTTGTCACACTGTTGACGTCTAAAATAATTAGGTACCTGCAATGTACGACCAATTACTGACACGTAAAATTTTAAATGCCTTTTCATTTGTTTTCTACTGTCTTATGTTTTACTCTAGACAAGAATTAATTGCAAATTCAAGATGTAACGTATTTTTTCTTTTTCAAATACTTTTAACGTGAATCATAGGGTTATTTCCCGTAATTGCAGGAATGAAAGATTGGGACAGTCAACGTTTCGGTGGCATAAAAGTAATTTTGAAATTTCTGTGTTAGGTGCAAATATTTTGAAACATAAACTTCAATTTATATAAGTGCCAATATTAACCAACTGTAGTTGCCGGTACCGGTACTATTGTTTACTGGTTAAACATTTACCTCTGCCTTTATCTAATCGAGCTGCCGATAGCTTGCGACCCGATTACGGGTATAGGCGATAAGTCCTCTCCTCACCTGTTCTATTTTATACCAAGACAGTTATCTATTCGCTTCGCAGGTTACCTAGAACTATAAGTGTTCACTGTCGGATAGGAGAGTAATTTGCTACGTTATTGATTTATAATCAGTCTCGATGCTTAAATTGGAGATACAATGTCATAAAGTAAATTTCGGCTCTTATTTGGAAATTATGCTTTTTTGAAAAGAAGTTCGTACCTATACTTTCCTACTTAACTATCACTTCAGCCCTCAACAATAATATAAAATATCCATGTGGTTTAATTAGGTAGGTAGTAGAAATGAAATGACTCGTACATATACAATACAATACAAATATTCTATTATTGCACACCACAAATCAGTACAAGAAATGTACATAGATAAATAAATTCAGGGTAGACAATGCGTACTCAGGAGATGCGGGTTCAAATCCCAACACCCAAGAAACTTTTTAGTTCTTATAAAATCTTAGCTACACGAAGTTAAATATTATAAACAACTGAAATTATAGTCCACGTATCTTGCCGTTCCTCTCGATATGAAACAAATTACGGACCACTTTTTTTCGGAGGTCAAATTGACAAAATTTTTTTTTTACTTTGTTTTGATCTAAACTTACCACACATAATTTATTTTGTGACGAGAATTTCTTTGCTTATCTGGTGGGTAATGTAAATAAATATTTATTGGAATTTCAGTATAATTGATAATACCTAAGTAGGAACATTCTAGATCAAGTTTCTATAGATTAGCCGGTGAGTTAAAAATGATTCAAGATTGTCACTTGTTCTTCTTCAGCAGCCTGATTATTTTTAGGCATAGCCTTTTATGTACCTGATAAGCTATATATAGAATAACTAGAACTTGACGATATAACGTGGAACTTAACTTTATCTTTCGAAACGTTGTATTTATGAGCCTGTAACAGGTTTTAACAAGATACAACTATTTGCTCTATGTTATCTCTTGTTGTATATACCTATGATACCTCTATAGTAGGTTGAGCAGTAGTTCTTACGAAAGAAGTATTCGAAGAACTTAATCAAGTTCTCACTAACTATATACATTAGTCATCATAGACAGTAGGCAATGCAGGTAGTCCTTCATTACTCAGTGTAGTAGACTATGTATTTAATTTGCTTGTAACATCTCCAAGTATGATTTTTTGCAAAAAACCTCGAATAGCTCTATTATGTTTACGTATCAAAGGTATCCAAGTTCAGCGAAGACATTTGTTCACCTACTGAGTATTAGCTAAGTCGGGTGCGATCGGCAGTGTCCCGACAAATATGCCTCACAAAGAGCTAATCTAACGCCTCCGCGCCTTGATTGAAAACTCCTTCGACAATGCGATGCCATCGTTATTAAATAAATAATAACACTCGCACAAAGGGCTCGAGTCGTCGGCAGTCACAATGGGCAAACAAACTGTGAAATAATTTCGATAAATTCTCAAAACGCCTTCGATTGTGCGGTGGTAAAAGGCCCAATAGCAATGGGAGAATCGAGCGGGTAAGCCGATTAGCGCAGCATACACAAATATACAGCCTTTCGGGCGCTGCCACCGCTGCCGTTGACACACGTGGGATAGTTTGTTTTTGTTCGGGCTCACTCATTGCTGTATGTAATATGGCTATTCAAGTGAATTACTACTCAAGAATATCTCTATTGATCGATCTTGAACTAGATATTATTATATTACGATAACTTCAAATTAAGGAAAAAATCGTAGCAATTGCATTTGTTTTCTGAGAGTACGTAGGTATAACGAGTAAAAGATTCCATTACTATCTATTTCGAAACGGTAATGGTGTGCATGTCTCTATCAATAAGTGGCTATGACATAGCCCTTTATAGCCACAACCTGGACATAAAATATCATTAGCAAAACGTATAGAAACAAGTGTGTAAGGCGCACAACTTTCCACCCATTGCTTTCGAGCGTGTAGTTCATTTTCCTTTGGTGTTTGGATAGTAAGGAAGTTGATAGTTTGTTCGAAGTCGGAGTTGTGATTGCGGGGTGTATTGATTTTTGTCGTGGCCGGAGCGTTGCGATTCTCTTCCGTTGCGATAGGGTGCGTTTTGGAACGGCGGATGTTCTGTGGTGAACATATGAAACACAATATTGTTGATGTAAGCGCAATATCTGTATGATGGACGGCCGCGGCGTATCGCGGGCGGTCAGCGCGCAGTCGACTTGAAACGGCGATAACGCGGTGATCAGAAGAATAGCACTTTTGCTAACACCTGAATATAGGTACTTAGGTGGAAATAGGATAAATTTTTTTGGTCGTATGACTTTATATGAAGGACAGACAAAGTAGGATTAAAAATTTATTACTTAACTTTATTTTCATTCGATATTTTAGACTATCGCGGTCATTAATAATTTTATGAATTAAATTCTAGTCGTCTCGTGATCATGCATGGCGCATGCAACTGTGCCGAGATATCGAGCTGTTCTAAAATCAAGGTACGAGGAACAAAACCCGCATTAAATTCATAAAATTGAATTAAATTAATGGGTACGTTTGGGCCAAGTACGATGCGGACGGGTATTCAGTAGTTTTTATTTTATAATTTATTCTTTTCTTTGTTTTTTTTTTTAATATTTTGTATTTTTTAATGTATTTTTTTAAGTTATTTATTATTGTTTTAATTAAGGTTTGTATGTAGTTTCAGTGAGCTTTATTAACTATATTTTGATTTGTACTGTGTTATGCTTTATAAAATAAATTCATTTTAAGTATTTAATTAGTAAAAATAAAATGTTGAAGCATCATTCAGCCCTGACGATCATACTATTGCCCAAATTTGAACTCGAATTACGTAGGTACTTACCGCTTTGACAAGCAAATGTTCGCAAAACCCGTGTTTAAAAGACCTTACTCTAATCCAATAAGTAAATCAAAGTCATCAAATAATTGTGTTGGATCTGAAGAACATCGTTAGGGCTCTGCCGACACGCGCCGCAGCCATTTTGCGGGCTCCCGCGCCCTCGCACTGGATTTATAGTGTTCTAATAAACACGTTACGAACCAAACGAATATTAATATAACTGTTCCCGTGGCGATCAAATTTTCATTTGCTGTCGACACGTTGTTAAGGATTTATGCGGATTAGCTTTCAGTAACGGTTTGAACAAATTTGGCCTCCCCACTGGGAACTATTAGATCTCGGAAAAGAAAGACTTCCCTCTGTTTTTAAACCTAATACATACACATATACCTATCTACAGCTACACTAGTGACGTGCCCTGGCTCTACAAATAATAGAGTTTTTTAAGATGTATCTTAGTTAGGGTTTTGTCTACACAGCTACTGGTATAAATTGATTTTTCAGCGGGTTGGTTGCATTTTTTTTTTACTTATATTAATACTAAATTGGGTTTACACCTACATAAACTTTATATAAAACAATGTAACTAAGCCGTGTTTGGGCTTAATGGAATCGTTGTGAGATTTATTTTGGCTACAAATCACTAAAAAGCTATAAATAAATATTTTTTTTTAACAAAAAGTAAAACCGACTCCAAAAAAATAAAAAATAACAAAAAATGGAACCGACTACAAAACTCTTGAATATATTTTTCTAGATACCTACTAGCTCGAAGTCGGTGACTCAGCACGATCCAGCAGGAGGGATTAAAACCCATAGTAAGTAGGTGAGGAAGACGACTAAGTATTGTTCCACTCTTGATGGCTGCTGCTAATCGAGTTACCGACTTCGAGCTAGTCGGTACCTAGAAAAATATTTTCAAGAGTTTTAAAGTCGGTTCCATTTTCTGTTATGTTTTTATTTTTTTGGAGTCGATTTTTCTTTTTTGTAAAAAAAAATATTCAATGATCTCTTGGCTCTATTTTTATTTCGTTGGCATAGAGTCAGGTAGGTATTATACCTAATACTTGATATTAGAATGTGATTTAATGTGCATCGCGGAAACTCGGCCGTGTTCCGCGACTTTCGGGTAAACGTTTAGTTTTCTATTTGTGTCGCGATTCCCATTTTTCACGTGCCAGCGACAACGCACAGGCATAAAGGTTTACGACAGGCCGTCATATTTATGGCGCGTGTATTGTGATATATTTTTTGTTGTGCGCATTAGGTTTTATCTGACTTTCCGCTAAATCAAGTAGCTACTGGCCGGTGTCAGGAAATGCCCTCGCATATATCATCGGAGGCGGATGCGACCATTTTGGGGTTATGCTGCGATTCCGTAGGGTCGCTAGTAGCCGTCTTCTAGCCTTGCCTTGACTATTCTTGCTGATCATTTTATTACACGGTTTATAAATGTTTATTGTGAACTGCGTTGTCTTTTAATTTTTGCTTAGTTACCCGTGTCGATGATACTTATGCGAAATGATTGTTTATTTGGATTGGAACGTAACGAAATTTTAGTAGGTATCTGTGGAATGTTAGAGAGGACTGGATTTAGTTGATTAATAACAAGTTGTAACGTTATATCAGTTGTACTTTACTGGTTCAGTCGCCAACTCTCTGAACTGTCCAAACGTGATTATATTCATCATCATCAGCCTATGTTCGTCCACTGCTGGACATAGGCCTCTCCCATGGCACGCCACTGAGCACGATCCTCGGCCACTCTCATCCAGCTCTTGCCAGCCACCCTGCGAAGATCATCGCACCACTGAGTCTGAGGACGTCCTACGCTACGTTATACGTGATTATACATATTATATCACATTAATATTAAAATTCACTAATAAGTAACCAGTTAGAAGTGTTGGCGATTGTGTTAACTCACTACATACTTGTATTTACCTAGTAAAAACTTTTTTTCTCTTATATATGTTCTAAATGTTCTCAGTCAATAAACCAGAGTCGCACTTTTTATGATTAAATCGTTTTTACCCAAGTCGATAGAGAATCCAAACAATTTATCTAAATAAATCTACAAGACAAGCGACTGAGGCCAAAGTTAGTAAAACACCCCTGACAATCTCCCGCGGTGACGACGGTTATCCACGCCTTGTCCAAAGTAGAACACAGTACTACCACAGCTTCAGGGAATACCATAGAATAAATTGACAAACTGATTCACCTTACCAACAATGTCAGCCGAATATTTTTTAGCTATGTCTTTTTATTTTCTAAAGTATGCGTGTTGGGACAGTCAGTTCGATTAAGATGTCTCGCGCCCTTTTTTCGTAAAAAAGGGAAAATGAATAGTGCGGGCGGAAATATTACCTAGTAACGGCATTTCCGCACGATAAATCGCCGTCCAATCTGAGGAAACTGAACGGGCCCGATCTATTGTATTAATGCTACACTTTATTTTATTAAGCTTTTTATCGGTTGTATTGTTGTTTTTATATTTATTATTAGAACGGATGGAAATAGGAATGTTGAAAAGTGGTAAATTGTAGAATTTTTATTGAATTGATTGATAGGTAGGTAAAATGTACCTAACACAAGGCCGTCCGTAAGTATTTAGTTAGTATCTAACCTACCTTAAATATAGGAGCGAGCAAGGTAGGCAAAAACATTGAATATGGTCCATAAAGGCATTTTGAGTGTTTTCGATTAAAATTACACAATGTCAAATCACAAATTTGAGAATAAGGCATTATATTTATTTATTTATTTAGAAAAAAAAACAGCCTCTTATAGCCATATGTATTAAAATAACATTTTTGTGAAAATCAGACTTACAGCTTTTTAAAGAAAATGTTGGAGCCATGACCTTACCCGTGGGTGCCATAATTTTTTTTTTAAAGTTTGTTTCTAATTCTCATTCTCATTACCTACTCGTCTAGTTTATACCGGGCTGTAATTCGAATTGCGAAGACGCACCGACACTAGTACCTGTCACCGTTATCTGCAGGGGGAGGCTAAATCAGTAAATCGATACGTGCCGGGGCCGCGCAGCCACTGCCCGCACCAACTGTTTAAAAAGTTACATTGAAGATGGACTTGTTACTGGCCATGTAATGTTGTGTTGGTACTAGTGATGGGGTTGAAGAGACAGACTTTGTCCTTTCTGACAAGCCTACAGCCTTTCCATCATTTATTTAAAAAAACGTGACTTTTTTTGTGGTCTCACGCAACAAATTGTTACTGGCCGTCAAGCTACTAGTAAATATATTATTTTTGGAAGTAAAAACTTCACTAATCATAAAAAAGAAGAAATTGAAAAAAGAATTAAACAGCTTCTAAGCAATTTTCGATACCTTGTGAAAAACAAAAGCTAAGACTATTCTGTTGTTTTACATAAAAAATGTGTAAATTATTGGTGGAGAGTTTTTATTAAATCTAGCTCGGTCGATCAGATGACAATTTGATAGTGTTTAGTGTAGATATTTTGCTGTTATTAAGTGAATTTTTTTTTTGAAAATGAAATATGAGAGAGGTTTTATAGGTTAGATAGAGTTGAAAAAGCATGTAGATCAGGTTTATTGCAAGTGGTATAGATATAACCACCGTTAAAAAAACCTTTTTGCGTTCAGTAACTTTATGTGACACGGTGTCTTCTACTTATTAATCAAAAAGTGTTCATCTAGTTCGCATTTGTAAGTACCTACCTACAACGAGAAGAGCATAATGTAAGAACTCTACGAAAGCAGCTTGGCAAAGTAAAGTAATGTTATATAAAACTGCGAACAATTCGAACCCACAGGAAGTTAGAAATTGATTGGTCCAATATAGAGTGAGTTCCGGCTGCGGCCATCAAATGGCGTCCCGCCGATTGTTGTGAAAGAGATGTCACCCCGTCGTTTACTTAATGAGTGACGTCTTACTTACCACCAGCCAAGCTATTTATTGCGGTTAATGAATTACCTTTAATACTTCACCATTGTCAACATACTTGCGCACACGTCGCTGACCAGCAGCTGCCTGCACAGTTGTTATCAAATTTATACAGCTTTCCTTTTTGCACTAACTATAAGGATGTAAAAAAGAGATTGGCAATCATTTTATAATGCTGAAAGCAATGTTTACTATGCTATCTTCCACTGAATTAGTCTACAAACATGGTGGGCCTACCGGTTTACCATTACAGACCACCAAAAGAGGCGCGTTTAGTTTAAACACTGTTTAAGACTTCTGTGGTCAAGTTAGGCGATCATCCATATAAATTATTTCACGTTTAATGCTCGTATTTTCGAACTAATCGGTATAAACGGTATTTAACCAATACTCCATTGAAGCCGGGTAATAGTGGCCGGCCGTGAGTCAGCACAGGGCTAATGGTCATCGGTTTGTTGGCGATGATTAATTACCCTTATCAGAGAGCTGATGGCTCTATGATGGGAGTAGCGCACCCAGATTTCACACAGGTAGCTGGACGATGTGTTTGAAAGGGTTAAGGGTCGCTCCCCGACTTCTCTATAGTTAGCGTTAAGCACAAAATTTGATTAGGGAAAGCATCGTAATTTGTTTCTGGGTAGGTATATCAGTAATGGCAGTTGCTCGCGATGTACCTAATATGTGAAGATTTCGTTTATCGCCATGGAAAAAAATTACCTAGCCCATTTTATTTTTCAACATTCAAACTTTCTTGCCAAGTTTTGTTGGTTACGACGTAAAAAAGTAGCAGATATTCATTAGCCTCCCTCTTATATTAAAAATATAGTATAGGTTTGATACGCCGTTAACGCCTTGGTTAACGCCTGGGTTCCGACTCTATTTGTTATGTAACTGTGTAATAGTAACAATTATATTTTAGGGCTCCTTAGTCCCACAAAGAACCCTTAGGTATTTGTAGTTTTGCCATGTCTGTTGGTACGTCTATCGATCCGTTTGTCCGTCCGCGGATTAGGTTAGTAACTTTTAGTGCTAGAAAGCTGTAATTTTTTAAAAATTTTGGAACACAGTTTGGTTTCCTTCTAGTCATTTTGTCTATCTTGAGCATTAAAATAGACTACGTTCTTACCGGTGGCGTTGAAGAATACCACTTTGTATATTAAATTGCAGTCGGCATAACTTGAACGAAGACGGAAAAAATTACAAAACGAATTAATTAAAAAAAACCTATAACAGGTTAGTAGTCTCTACAATTCGACAAGTAATAGTCTACCTACACTGAAAAAAAGGATAGCTGAACTAGTTAGGCTCCTTGACGTTTAGCCAAAATTTACTAATTACTCATAGGAACCAAAATAATGCTAATATTGCAAGACTGATTTTGTAAGATATTACCTATCTTTTAGCTACTAGTAGGCCTTAGTTTTGTAGTCACTCAAGTTATGTTACAAGCAACATTTTTTTTGTTACTGTTAGCATTTAAATTTTTTTTCAGTGTACTTTCTACACCGCGCGTAGCCCGGCACTCTCTTGGCAGGTATTATTAGGGTATGCATTCTGATGAATATAAATAGCAAAAAATATCAATTTTATTTTCATCTGACGGTTTTCAGCATGATAAAACATAAATTTAGTCATAATGAGTATTTTATGACTCTTTCCAACAGTTCATGAGTTTAGTGATGATTGAAACTCCACGCACTCTTAGATTTAAATGCATTAATCTCAAACCATCACATTCAATACGCATAGTTACTCGAATCATTAATTCGCCTTTGAATAAATCTATTTCAACTACCCAAAAACACATTAATGACACGTCTATAGAATTTCACGTCAATATTAAGGCATCAAATGATTTGTGATGCACTACTACGTACCTACAGTGTAAATTAGAGATAAAAATAAAATTTTACTTTTATTTCTATCTTCGTGCTCTAATCTAAATTATTAAAAGGGAAAAACAGTCTCTACCTCTCGTTTCCTTTCATGACAGGATTGGTTTGGAGCACAAACTATTTTGTTGTCAACAAATTATAGGAGTGACACAAAAAGGATAGTAGGTATAGTTAGAGTGAAATCAGACCACAACGGGGGGCCGTCACTGGACCTCGCACCACCAAAAAAGTTTCGGCTACGCTACGGTTGTTTGCAAAAAACTTGGCAACTAAAAAACAAATCTAACTTCGTTAAATCTTCCTTCTTTTCTATTTTTATATCTCGTTATAACTCATCGTCACGCTTGGGCGTCTGCCATTAGTTCTGTGATAATTTATATTAATAAACTACATTAAGTTAATCCCGTATTAAATATTTTCTTTGAAACTCGGAAGCCGAAGTGGATCGCCTATTAGAAGACAGCGACGCGTAATTCTTATAATTGGTTGTCTATTGTGGATGCCACCGGAAAGGACCCACGTCAATGTATCGCACCTAAAGGCATTAGTAGTAGCAAAAATTGCCCGTGAATCTTGCTGAATAGACATTTAGGGCAGACAGAGTGTCGCCGGCTCTGTGGAATCATAGACGCATTTTTTTTGCAACTGTGGAGGTCTGAATAAAAAAAAATAAGAATGTTTATACTTGCATTTGTTTTTAATGTAAGTAGGTATGTGTACTGATTATTTTTTTACGTGCGAAATTAATTAAGTAGGTAAGTAGATACTTAACAAGTGTGTAGTAGGTAGATAGTTATTTACCTGGAGAACTGTAAGTTTTTTAGCACACATGGCGAGTGAAACCTTCACGTGAAGACGCATAGAGTGCCTAGGTATTGTTTTGATAAGAAATACTGATTTTATCTATATTATTGTTGAGTACTTTTACAATATTTAAAGATAATAAGCAATATTGATAACAATGATTTAATGTCTATCTATATGTATTGTTTGATAACGTTTATCAGTATTTGTTATAAGTAACAAGTAATACCTCGATTAAAACTCTCATGCTACCTACTATAACGAAGTACCTAACTCTTATATACAATTAAACGGCAAATATAACTAAATTCCGCTAAAAGTAACATATATATTTACAACTCAAGCATAGTATACTTAGTAGGAATTTCGGCAAACATTTTTTTAATTTGCGTCACAGATTAAATGATAATAATGAGCATTGTTACTTACCCGTACCTATATTCCCCCAGAAATGGCAGTTTATTGGGTAAATAGACTCAATTGAACCCATGTTTCGCATTGATCTCTTCAATCGAGGCGTTCAATCATATAATTTGTTATTCTTGCCAAATCACAAGGGAATTTACGGAAACCGCACTGCGAACTGATTTCATGGACTTACTCGTGTCGTGTTGTATTGAATGTAGTTTTATGCAACGGCGTAGAACCGTGAAATTTGTAGGCTTTGAGCTGCGGAAGAGTATCCCTGGCCACCTCCTTTATAAAACATGTCCATTCATGCGGGTTACTACTTCGTACTCTGCGTATGAGCAGGTAGTTGAAATTTATGAATGAATACCAATTTACTCACTCTTCATTCAACAGTCTGTGATGACTTTTACAACAAAAAAAATCTCGTTTTCTTTCGTGGAATTAAATACAGGCTTACTACTTCTACATACTTAATGTAGGTAGATATTTAAATGTTCTTGTTTTTAAATAGCTTTTACACATCTACCTATGCCTATTTATTAGAAACACAGTTCTGAAGACAGACATTTTTGGTATTAATTACTGTTAAATTCATTACATTTTGTAGAAAATCTACAGTAAGATAACACTTAGTCTATTGTTTCAGAATTCGCAAATCCACTCCAGATGCCCGACTTGTGAATGAACCATTGAAGCCCAAATCTCAGTGGGGGATAGATGAGTAATTCCTCAAACGTTCACTCTTAGCCCATTCAAGTGAAAAGGCGGGCACTCCAGACACAAGCGTTTCAATGGTCACCCATTTGTACCAAGTGTTTTACGACGCAAAAAACTTGGTCAAAGTCAGGTACCGTCCGGATGCGAATCCGAAGGACGCTCGTTTCCCACGCTGGATGACAGTTAGTCCATTAAGTGCGGACTTCACTTGTTTATTCATCTTTGTTTGCTGGAATTCAATTGTTGGAAGATTGGAAGAACAAAGCGCCACGTGTGCGGATCGGGGTGAGGTAATTTGGCCAACATCTGTTGAGGTCTTTAAGCTTGTTCTGACGCGTTATCGGTGTTAGAAAGAAATACAATGGCAATAGATATTTGTAAAGCAAAATTTAAAATTTTGTCTCCCTGTTGTTTACTGGAGGTTTGAGCTTTTGAATATTAAAGCGTACGCTTTATCATGCGAGAGCTAATACACACTTACCTATACCTATATCTAAAATAAGTGGAGAGTCAGGTTTATGTTATTTTTCTGATTTCTGTTCCCATTAGATTGGTACTTTAATGCAATTATGCATGTAATCAAACGCACAACAATCGGGTTTCTTCCTATATATTCGTGTATTCTATACAATATGGACTCTACACAACTGCAAGTGACTACATTAGTGATTCCACACAGTCGATATTATAGCGCAATCGGGATTCTTCCTATTCGTAATTCTTCTCAGTGTGCGTTCAACGCAATGCAACCGCCGTTTACTACATTCGTGTTACCACACATTTTAAAGACTTATTTTAAAGAACCGTCACACACATTAAACCCTATATACTTAAAAATATGAACAATACTAATTAAAAAACTTTGTAAGGAGTTGTCCACAAGGTTGGTCCTTGCCAGTGGTGATCTCAGGGCTGGCTCCTACTTTGCCCAACGGTTAAGTCTCGCGATCCAGCGTGGCAATGCTGCAAGTATCCTGGGATCCTTGCCGCGGGTCAACTGCGATAGCTTGTATTTTTAAATTATAGTTTTATTCTCTTACTTTTTTGTTAATATTTCTAATTTCATGTGTTAATATTTAGTTGCTATTATTTTGTCAGTTTAGTTATGTTGTATATATTGTGTTAGTTTAGTTTATTATTTTTATACCTTTAAGTAAGTATACTAATTAACGATTAAATATAAAAAAATATAATCAATAAAAAAATAAACCTATAAATCTTTAAGTGCAGACTACACGTTTGTGACTGCAGTTCATAATTTATCTCTCTACTTATTTTATAGGTTATCTCTAAGCATTCAATTCATATACCCATATTTATTTATTTTGAAGATATCGGAAAAAGCCAGATTTCGATGGATTTTACTATATGAGGGTTTTTCGGGGGTGAACAATCGATTTAGCTTGGTCTATCTCTGGGAAAATGTGTGTTTTGGAATTTTAGCCCGAGTAAAGCTCAGTCACCGGGTAGCAACTGAATTCTTGATTGAGCGTGAGTGAGAAAATCTGATGAGCTGCCGATTTCTGGAAATTATATCATTATTAAGCAGGTAGGTACTTTTAAGTAATTTCCCACTGAAACTTTACATTTTTCTGAAATTTTTAAATGGTCATCCTATAGAAAACTATAGGTTAGGTTAGCTTTGTTTTATGACAATTCTGGATTGGATTGACAATTGGATTTTTTAAGGTATTTTTGTCACTTGGGATGAAATTAATATTTAAGTCGCAGTAACATTCGTGCGACAGCTATAGAAAACTACTAAACGGGTGAATCATTCGAGTATTGAAACTATTCGACAATATTTATCTATCCTCAAATATGCATTGATTGTCTTCCGACATCCGTTCGGAAGTGTCCAGCGTCTGCGCGCGCGCACAATGACGAGCGCGGCCACCCAGAGAGGCTGTGGCCGGTGGCGGGGTGTATGGGTGGAGGAAATTACTGCAGGACAGCGATATCACGTACCTACTTAGATACATCTACATAACATTTTATCCGTGCCTAAAAGAGTAACGTGCGTAACTGGGGTCCATATCGGCTCTCATAGGTACATATTGAAAGTCGAATGTAATATTTGTCAGAATTATCGTTTGTCATAACTCTTTTTTCGCTGAATGTAATAAATGTTCAGAATTGTTATAAAACGAACCTGACACCTAATCTATAGTTTTCTTAAGGATGACCATTTAAAAATTTCAGAAAAATGTAAAGTTTAAGTGGGAAAAAAATTATGACAAACGATGATTCGGATAAAAATTACGGTATGAGTAGCGAAGAGTATGCCAACTTTGGCGCTACCGTGTAACTGACTGATTGACTGACGACGAAATTTGAAATTTGTGGTAGTCGTAGTTTTTCTTTGCGTTGATACTTATACTAACCTAATCCTATTTATGCACAAAAAGAAATGTAACAGCACCCACTGCGGTTTAATTGCAAAATAATCGCCTGTTTTCTACGTCGCTTAGGTACTATTGCAGGTTTTAATAGTCATTGTAAATATCGTATTTTGCAAATAGTCAGTGTAATATCTATCTATCTATCTGTATAAGAACACGAATTCTGCAAATAATTGATATGAAATAATAATTACGTAGAAATAACCTAGTCGACATAAAACAATATTAAAGTCTAAATCCACGTTTCAAAGTCTAAATTATTTTTGTAGGGAGAAAGTCCGGTAGGTACATTATATTTTTAGACAGTGTCATTACCATGTACTTGTACTATCGATAACAGGACACGCTGGCAACCTGACAAATTCGTTTTAATTGATTGTTTCAACGACAGAAACACACTTTCAGTAAGTTACGCGTCCATGTATTCGGCGCGGCGTGCCAACACTTCTTCAACTCTGCGATAATAAACACCGTTCGCTGTTTGACGGTCAAATAAATTATTTTTAATCTTTACTGAGCTTACGTATTACGCGCAAGTCTTTTAATGATGGTCAAATATTCGCTATCTTATAAACAGCACGCTTCTTGAAACTGTGTGATTAGATTAATTAATTCAAGGTGTCCGTAACGGAAATCTTCGATTACATTTGTTAAAAGTTACACATACTCCTCCATAAAGTTATTAAAATTAAACATTATTTTCGTTCTTAACTTATACGAAACGAAGATATATTTAACGTATGCCTATGATAGGTACTTTCTTCCGTCTGTACAGCATTCATCAGTCCTTTATTGGGTAACCACGTCCATTTATCACGACACCTTTAATTCCAGCCCACACAAGCCATTGTGAACAGGCGTTATTCTGTAAACGTTCCTCATTATGAAACCACACTTTGTATAAAAATATGCGCTCGAGTATAAAGGTAAACATTGATTTTTTCCCGCTACCAGAGAGAATACATGTTTGGCCCGCTAGTGACAGACGTACAAAAGGACAATAAGGGATGATCTTGAATGGACCGCACACTCGGCCTCGTCGGTACTGTCGAAGTACCTACGCTTATAAATTATTGCAATGACCGTGCTTATAAGTGGTGGTGGACAAATTGTGGTTCTTGAAACCCACTTGAATTATTGATTAAATATTATCTATAGTCAGTGGCTGATTAGGCATATAGCAAGAGTAGCAAATGCTACGGGCCCCGCGCATCTAGGGGCCCCGCTGACCAATGCTTTCTGATCGTAAAAAACGTCAATTCAGATAGAAGCATGTTTTTTTTCTAAATTAATGTAAATAGAATAAAACCAACACAAAACACCGCCAAAGAAAGAGATGGTATCAATATGATCGACTTAAATATAATATTTTACTTATACTATAAACTTGATAAAATTTGCTACAGGCCCCGCGCTGACTTAATCCGGCTCTGTCTATAGTTCAATTAAAAACACCTACTTTTAGGAATATGACATAGAAGATATTTGCTACATACCCACCTACTTGGATTGCAATCATAAATCTAAAACCCTGGTGTTTTGCTGCAGTACCACTACCATGAGTTTACAGTGACCGTACTCGATAGCGACGGCGTAAATTATTTGTAGAGGCTCTTTACAATTCTCCATACAAATAATTTACGAAGTCGCTATCGAGTGCGGTCACTGTAAACTCATGGTAGTGGTAGGTCTCTACCTATACTTATAAGCAAGGACCGCTATAAGTAATTTTTCACAGGCATTGCAATAAAAATGATCATAAAGCTTCTTTGTACCTTTATATTGTTCAAACAAGTGGTTAAACCAGTGCTTCATTAATTCGACTTTCGTTTATTACATAGATCATCAATATACAATGAGTCAGAATGTAATCACGCGCAGTTAAAGAAAATGTGACTCATATTATTCTACTGATATTTAGTTATCATGCGCATTATTATCACGAATTAGTTCCTGCTGGCTGTGAAAGTGAATTATAATTCAAAAATATATCGGTTTATTTTTTAAAACATTATAAATCCTAGATAAGATAAAAGATACAAGGCCGATTAAAGTCGCTATCCCAAATTGGAATGTCACTGACTTCCGATTTAACATTTTGTGTGTATTGACAACAAGTTTTCGATTTGTTTGTAAATTTATTACGTGGTTACGCATGTTTTTATTTATACTTTAAAAATAAACAATGTGTATAGAGCAACATTTAAGTGCGTTCTGATAAAGATATACGTAAATTATGTATGATAATGATAACTATGTCTATGTGATAATTTTCCCTATACATAGTTGGGTAGTGTACTCACTTAGCATTACCTATTCATTATCTATAAATGTAAATTATTAAAATGTATCACTTTTTTAATCGCTTTTTGCTATTGCGCGAAACTTTGCAATTTTCCGGGATAAAAACTATCCCATGTCCTTTCCAGGGTCTCACTATCTCCATACCAAATTTCATCCAAATAGGTTCAGCGGTTTAAGCGTGAACAGGTAACAGAGAGACAGACTGACAGACAAAGTTACTTTAACATTAGTTGCATTAAAATATGTACCTACTAGCAAGAGCATGGGAAGAGTCACTCACGATGACACGTGCCGTGGTTCTTATTATAATGTCATTAATGTCTAATTTTGACAACATTACGCGTATATACCTGGTGTGGCCTGTAATACGAGCAAAAAATTAAAACATACATCGTCCTCGTTAAACTGAACAACATTAGTTGAGCGACTTTTAAAAATAACGGAGTCTTTGAATTTTCCTTTTTTCATACAAATTAAATACTGCCATCAATGTACGCCATCCCAGAACAAAACTGACGTCGCCTGTCACGCTACAAACATCAAGCATTTTGCTTTACATTGCTTCTGCAAATAAACTTAAAAGTGTAATAAAAAATAAAAACGAATTATTTTTAAAATTCGCTGAACTAATGTTGTTCAGTTTGAGGAGTATGATCTATGTTTTAATTTTTTGATTATATTACAGGCCACACCCGGTAAGGTAAGTACATAAAAATAATAACAAGTGTTTCTCTTTTCACAGCCAAATGTAAACTCTTTTGGCTTCATCTAATTCAATTAAAGACACGAATGGTCATCTTCGGATATAAATGTGTTATTTTTGATTTCCGTTAACTTAAATGGAATTTCAACAGAGCAAATTACATGATGTTAATTTTTCTAAGAAACTAGTGGCCCAACTCATACAGTTTAGAAGAAAATCAAGAATTAAGATAATTAATTGCGCGTAGAACTTTTCGTAGAATTACATATTATTACGTAGGTACATATCTGCATTTAAGGAACATTATTTTTACGTTAAAAGTCACGTTTACTTCATATGATAAGATTATTAACCTATCACTTTTCTTATCACCTAAATTATATCATAAACTAATTAACCATGTTGAATTATTTAAATTTAGGTTGATATCTACATGAATATCATCATCATCGTCAGCCAGAAGATGCCCACTGGTGAACAAAGGCTTCCCTCTCTAGATACACAAAATGTCACTTTTAGGTATGTACAATTAGAAAAACAAAATCTTGACAAACTTAAAAAAAAGAAAGTCTTATACCTAATAACGCTATTAGATTACAGATAGAGTTAGCACCACAGAAAATAACGGCTTTATCGCTCAGTAAACATCTGTTCCAGGCTACCATTTTAGATAATACCTGTAAATAATATCAATAGAAAGATTAAAATACAATAAAATTCAAATCCATCTATGAACTAAAGTCCAGATATGTACTTTTTAAGACCGGCACATATTGGAGTGGAGAACCGTTTAATATTGGTTGTTTGTGAAAAGGGTTTTCAGCGAAAATGGATTTCGTAGCACATTCGAACCTATGACCGGCGGATTCTTCCTTGGAAGTGCCATGCGACAAGGAACTGTTCACAGATATCAACCCAACACGAACCCCTAGGTAGGTATAAGCAATTTGTCACCAGGAAGAATTGCTTTGTGGTTGATTTATGTAACCGCTCACACCCACTCGGACTTCTGAATGACGATTTCTCCGCCTCCGTCTAGATCATAAGTTCTTTCAATAACAGGAACGATTCTTTCACAACCACAGCTGAATCGAAAAAATAAAAAGTTCACGCCCTTGGGTAAAGAATAGATGAACCATATGGTCCTAGCTTGCCGACCTAACGTAAAATTTTTGGACTACTTAAATTTCCTAATATCAGGAGATATATCTAATTGAATTATTTTTATCACATTTATATTTGATTCCTTTTATGCTTGTACATTATTATGTAAACGCTTTGCAGTCCAATTAGATATGTGAATCCTGTAGATTGTATTAACCGAGCATGAGCAACATCAATAGCGTTTAGTCATTGTTTTTAACCTTGGTGACTTTTAATCAAAGTTTCTTATTCTATTTATTTTTCTTGTACCGCGTGTTCTACATAATATAGGTATAATGTGAAATTTCAAAAGTGTGGTGATACAAACTTATTTTTTTCTTAGCTAATACTATACAATAATGAAATAAAAATAATTAATTATTTATTCAATTATAATTAATATTTATTTATTTTTAATTAAGCTAGAAACACTAATTTTGTATGAGGTTTTAAATTTCCACTTACATACGTATAATATAAAAACTTAAAAAAAACCCTGCAACTAAACGAATGACGACACCGTTTAAAAAATAAATAGAATTTTACGAAAATTACATGAACAAATTAAAAATAATAACTATAAGACCTTTGACAGCGTGGGGTTTGAAAAACAATCTAGTTATAATCATCCAATTTAGTACTTACGTAGATACGATAAGGAAATTATGATAAAAAATGTATTTTACAGTGTCAATCATGAATTAGATAATTACGAATTACGCTGTAGAAGTAAGTACTATCTATGTGTGTATTTAACTAATACAGTGCTAGATATCGGCTTGGCAACAACGCTTTATGTACTTTTTTTTTTAATTTGGCAGACCCCTACATCTCATGTCAACATGTTCTGGCAACACCATGGACACTAAGAAAAAAAAACTACAGGTAGTTTGGCATAGGTGGCTCTTTGCTGGTAAACTCGTTTGCTTGGTACCTACCTATTCCATTTTTTTTTCAATACATATGCCAGTACCTACAAAAACACGTTATTTTTAAATTATCGATTACAATATTCAAAATGATCTTTGAGGCAATATTTGAAATGTAATTTGATGCACTTTAGTCGTGTCATTAAAAAAAAAAAAGATTTTCGTTGAATATAATAAGTGCTTAAAATAAGTCGATTCATTCAAAACTTTAGTCATTTCTGTAGATGTATCTAAAATGTGTTTTAAGTTTTCTTGTGGTACGGCCTTTTTTGGTGATGAAGTAAGATACAGTCAGAGTTATTTTCATAGTTGCAAAACTTTTATCGAGCCATAAATTTGCTTTTAAAATTACTGGGTATAAGTATCAAGTAGGTATCTATCATTATTTAAACCACATTATTTCGGTTAACTATCTGACAATTCAGAAAAACAAAGTTGCTTTCAGAATAATTTCGCCGCAGTAAAACCTGCGCTCTCGCTAAAATGTAACGTTATATTTTCAGCAAAAGCTTCAGCTTCAGTAAAGCAGTTGATAGACGCGCCGCCATTGTGTGCGAGCGAGACGGCATGCGCACTCACAATCTAACAAGAACAAAAGGTTGTCGTCGCTATTACCTAACGGATCAGGGGGCGTAGTATATGTGAGATAGTGAGATAAACACCTGTTTTTCATATCGCGTTGCTTGAATTGATTCTCCTTTTTTAAAGTATGGTGGCTTGAATAATACCTATTTATATTTTATTTATTATCAAACAAAGTGATTGAATACGCAGCTTTTGAGTGTAAATTTATGGCTCTGAATTTTTTTTTAAATACAGGGCTGAATTTTTTTGAATACTTAAGAAGTTCATAACTTTTAGAACGCGGTGATTTTAGAACTGTTACAGAATATGATACACCGTAGCTATGTAGGTTTAAGTAAAGAGTCACTGAAAAACAGCGCTCATCTGGCCACAGTAGCATGCTGCTTAGGGTGTAGCGATTCGCTGCAATTGAATAATGCATTCGCAAAATTCATCGAACAAATCAGTCTTAAATACCTCTAAAAACTTGCGGTTGGACTAGCTTCTTACTGCTCTAGATGCTCAATTTTAATAAAGATTTAATCAAACGCACAGTGATTACTGAACCGAAATACTTATTCATGCCAAATTACAGCTTTCTAGTACTAACGGTCTCAGAGATTAGCCGCGGACAGACAGACAGACAGACAGACAGACAGACGGACAGACATGGCGAAACTATAAGAATTTCTAGTTGACTTCGGAACCCTAAAAAGACACATATAATAAAAAAGGTACAAGACTCTCTTTTCTCTCCGTATACTGCCTTAAGCGATCTTATGAAGGCCTGAAAATCCGTCTCGAGTAAATTGAAACTGGAGAGAGACGGCACGCACCGGGGCCGGCATTGCTCCACGCAAGTGCGAGCGGGATAGAAGACACGGGAGTGAGAGCTCAATAACGAGGCGTCCAAGGGTTGGCTGTTTCTCTTACGGCAGCAGGCAATATGTGGAGATTTATGTGCGCCGCCATGTACCGAACATACTTACGAGGAAATCTTACGACGCAGCTTTATTTCCATTGTTTCAGGATTTATATGCATTGTTCGTGTGGGATCGATATTATTAAAAAAAACAACTGAAAACCACCCAACTTATGTAGGTAAACGAAAAAATAAAAGACATGGTGCGTTTTTTTGTTTTAAAACACTTCACTTAACGAATAATACAGTATCTCTATGATATGATTTGTTTATAAAGTTAGATTACAGTTTCTTGTTAAGAATTGCTTGTGAAATCGAGTTATACTTACACGCAATACACGATTGAAATCATACTTCGCTGTATGAGCTGAAAAACCCTTTTTTCTTATTTAAATGTGTTCTGAAACCACTTATTCATAACTTAACCTGCTTAGAAAAACTAAAAGCCCATATTGGCATTTCAAACTTCAAACCTGAATAGTTGAGCCGATTCTTATGAAACACACCTACTTTAAGAACCACCGCAGGGAGACTAGGTTTCACGTGAAAAACCGCATCAAAATCGGTCCATACGTGTGAGAGCTGCCACAGACCGACTTTGGCGTCAACCTTATAACACCCCTCTTTTTGCAACCTTATAACGCCCCTCTTTTTGTTTCGGGGGTTCAAAATGAAGAAGAAATTTAAATGAGTAGTAGCGATGACGTCGGCTGTCTCGGTTAAGCGTCTCTATTGTAGAGCAGCGCCCGGGCTAACGAGGATGGATGGTGCAGGGTATTGCACGGTAATCCCACACCTTGCTATGGCTTCTACCACGAGGACGGACCATGGTTTTTATTAAGAGTGTTTAACAATATCTGCTGAGCTGACAACGTTGCATTTTTGTTAGTTTTTCTAGATTATTCCATAAAAATTAAATGAAAATTAAAAATGCGGTCTGATGGAACTCTTCTTAATATAGAATGTGTCTATTCCAATAATTATTCGTTATAGATTTTTATTTTCTTTAAAAACCGTAATAAACATTAATTCGTTTTTAGGGTTCCGGAGCCAAAATGGCAAAAACGGAACCCTTATAGTTTCGCCATGTCTGTCTGTCTGTCTGTCCGTCTGTCTGTCCGTCCGCGGCTTTGCTCAGAGACTATCAATGCTAGAAAGTAAATTATGCCGACAAAATAGTACAATTAAAAATTCAAAAACAATTTTTTTTAGGGTACCTCCCATAGACGTAAAGTGGCGGTGATTTTTTTTTTCTTATCCAACCCTATGGTGTGGGGTATCGTTGGATAGGTATTGTAAAACCATTAGGGGTTTGCTTAAACGATTTTTCGATTCAGTCATTTGTTTGCGAAATATTCAACTTTAAAGTTCAAATTTTCATAAAAATCGAGCGTCCCCCCCCCCCTCTAAAATCTAAACCGGTGGGTTGAAAAATTTGAAAAAATTCAGAATGGTAGTCAGTATATCAAACTTCCAAGGAAAACTATAACGGCTAAGTTTGCTTGAGAACTATTAGTAGTTTATGAGTAAATAGCAGCGTAGGGTATAAAATATACCTAAACTTGGAAGATTCCATATAAAATACGAAATCCTTAGAAAAATATTACTTAATTTTTTCGTAATGGCTATGGAACCCTATTTTGGGCGTTTTCGATACGCTCTTGGCCGGTTTTTAAAGAATATAAAAGTCTATCACGAATACTTAATTACTGGCTTGCTCTTAAGAAGAGAAGCAATTACGTACTGGCTTAAATAAGAATTTACAACTGAAAAGAAAATAAATTATTTGTAGAGGCGCTGTACAATTCTCCATACAAATAATTTACATCGTCGCTATCGAGTACGGTCACTGTAAACTCATGGTAATGGTACCGTAGTAGGGCCTCACCTGGCTAGGGCGTGATTAAGCGTGTCCGTCAATGCTGAAACAGGTCGCATCATTAAGCCTTCAGCGGGTATCTTGTTCACTCTGATTTATGCCAATGGTAAATTTGTTCTTTAAATAAAAGAGTAGCCTTTGGTGTTCGAAAATGTTACCAAATATTATATTATACCTGGAAAAGAGTGACGTGACTGAATGACTGAAGAGAAAGCTCTTAGCCGCTGGAGCTGATTTCATGTTTGGCAAATAACCTGAATCATTATTTTTTTATCTTTACATAGGAGCGAAGCCGCGGGATAGTGTAAGTACCTAAGTACGTAATTTGTTGAGCTACATTGCCTGTTACTTATTGTGTGTGTCGTGTGTGTATGTATTAAATTCATGTGCATTTAATTTTGGCAATATTGAAAAGTGGCATAATGACATCGAGTTAAGAGCGTTTATACCTGCTGAGCTTGCAACGTTGCACTTTTGTTAGTTTGCCTCGATTATTCCATAAAAATTGAATAAAAATGAAAAATGTCTTACCACTAGGAGACCCACTTGCTCGGTTGCCTTCCAGTCGAATAAAAAAAAATGTCGGATAAAACACTTCTTAATCTTTAAGTTAATGTGTCTACTCCAATAATTATTCGTTACAGACTTTTATTTTCTTCAAAAGCCGTTAATAAACATTAATTCGTTTTTGAAGAATGTAATAGTCAATCACGAATTATTATTTGAGTAGACACATTAAATATATATTAAGAAGTGTTCTATCAGACAACATTTTTAATTTTCATTCAATTTTTACGGAATAATCGAGAAAAACTAACAAAAATGCAACGTTTACAGCTCAGCAGGTACCTATAAACGCTCTTGATTAATATTGTGCTTTCTATTTCAGATCTAATATAATGGATTTATTTTTCTTTTCCAAAAATGTTTACCTACCGACGTTTGACGACCGGATGGCTAAATGGTTAGAGAACCTGACTACAAGCTTGAGGTCCTGGGTCCGAATCCCGGCCGTAGCAGATATTTGTATGAATAATACGAATGTTTGTTCTCGGGTCTTAAATGTTTAATATGTATTTAAGTATTTATTTATCTATATTTCAGTATGTTTATCAGTTGAATTGAATAGTGTCCATAGTACAAGCTTTGCTTAGTTTGGGACTAGGTTAATTGGTGTCAAGTATCCCATGATATATTTTTTTTCAACACACCTGCTCGTAAAGTAGGTCTTATTACAGCGTATTTACACTGATAATGCAGAATATTACCCATGCCGTGCCTTTTACATTACATTATCGCACTAGTGCCTTTTCATTACATATCTTTTTAAATATTAGCAAGAAGTATTAATGTTTCGAAAACAGCTAAGTAGTTATTTGCGTAAATATAAAATTCAATTCAAAATGTGATAAATAATTAAAGAATTTCATGAAACTGCTTGTTAGCTTGTTGGTATTTATAATTTGACGGTGTATTTTTAACTATAAATACCCAATTTCAAAATTTATAAATATGTGGCTGATTAGCTACTTTGCCGGTGCCCTTATCTCAGACTTGCGCGCGCATGCAGCGCTGAGCGCGCGAAAAAAAAAAATTACGGCCGCCATCTTTTAAATGGGTTTCTGTTTGTTAAGTTTATTTAAATAAATGTGAACTTTTATTTACTTTTCCTCGCAAGTGTGTTGAAAAACGTCGTATGAAACACGTGAGCATTGGTCATTACACTTTTCGTCTCCATTAAGCCTTCGCCTTCGGCTCAGGCTTAAAAACCGACTCGAGTGTAATGACCAACATAGCACACTTGTATCATAATGTACTATTATTTACCTACGCCGTTCGCTGGGATCGCATTATCGTCTGCGACGAGCCAATTGGAAGCAAAATACGTGATATCACATTCCTAATAGGATTATGATTAAAACAACACATTAATGTTTATCTGTTTATGCTTGTTTATTTGTACACATTTTTGTGTATCCTTATCAAATCAAATCTTTCCGTCTGCCTTTTAAAATCCAATTGGTTCCAAAAGGGTTCTAGATAAGGGTCCGAGGCCACCCTTGAGACCAATAAGTCGTCCCTCCCACTTAATCTCGGAGTATCGCTAACAAATTTAATATTTACTCTCACTGACTTATCCTTATAAATCGTCGACAATATTAAAACCGCTAGTACATTTTGATTGTTGTGCTGAAGTCACCCCTGTGCTATTAGAGTTGATGCAAGTGAGAAGTGCCCAGAGTTTTTATGTAATAGAGGAATTCTTAAAAGTATACGCGGTTCTTTGTATATGTACATGTAAAACATATACCTAACAAAATCTCATGTTACAAACTATTAACAATGTAATTATTTGTCAATAAACATTATTATTATTATTATATACCTAACAAAAATATCTGAGTTACAAGCTCAAAGAAATATAACACTCTTAACGATGTGGGCACGACTACACGCAACTAGAGGAATGGTGAGCGTTTATCTGTTCGATCCGCTTACTGCTGGTAACCTTTATGCGACTAGCCTATATATTGTAGTCTATGCTAGCGTCTTGGCAGCGCAATGAAAAAGGAAACGCTCATCGCGCCGTCTGCTGCACGTCAGTCGTCTGCGTGTGTAAATTTGCATGCCTATTTCGGAAAAGTGAGCACGTTTTATGGGATTAACTGCATAGGCGTGCCGTTGCAGACAATGTTTTGTTCCTAGACCAAAACATATATAACTCTCTCATTTTATAAGCAAGTGGATGATAATCCTTCGTCTTATTCACAATTGTTTTTCTCTTCTCAACTAGATCGCAAAATCTTGTACCTTGCATCGTGGGCCTAGTGCCCCTGCCCTCCTAGTATGCTAGTCCATGCTCGGATTTGCCGGTAATCCTAGCTCATGTCCGCCTCTCGCAGAGCCGTGCGAAGTGACTTTATTAAAATGTATGTAATGTACATTGTAACCAGTTGGTATGACCAACATATTTAAGTAACAGTCTATGTATATTTTATGAGTATTCCTAAAGCAATTAGGTTAAAAGTGGTAGTTTAGGTTAAAAATTATACTGACATAAATCATGAAAAGTAGTAGTAACTGCAAATGTGGTGCTTTTAAGGTTTTCGTTGTAGTTATACTAAAATATTTAATACATCTTAATTGATGGATACAAATAGATTTACCTGCATAAGTTTGATTATTCTATGCAATCTAATAGTACACATATAGATATTTAACCAGATATCCTAAATCACTCCTAATGACGACTTAACTGGTTGAATTTAGCCCGCGTGTGTAGTGATGAATAGAAAAAAAAAAGCCAAATTTTCCGGGACAGTTCATAATCCTATCGCTCAAACCTGACAGTTGTGTTTAGACCTAAGCAGATTAAGTAAAAACACTAAATGTTAGTTACCCTCAAGCTGCGACAATGTCTGTGTAATTAACCAAATAAAGGGTGACACCACAAAGCCCGCTTGATGGATCCGTTTAATATGCCTCACGCCTGGAATACCTCGCCCTGGTTTAAATTAAATCTTAAATATATTAAAAAGCTCTGCAAAATGATCTATCTTCATTACTGTGATGTTGAGATGGTAATTGGTTTTCGGAGTGAGCACGCGGTGACTTGAATTTAAATGTTTCGCAGTTGTTTATCAAGAACAAAGTAGGCGCAAAGCATTTTTGTTTTGTATGGTTTTAGTAATGTTGTTACAGTTTATGTACAATTTCTATAATAGTTGGACGATTGCTATTCGTGTTACGAAAGCCTCCATCCTTACCTACTACTTAAATTGTTGATAGGTACTCAATAATGCTGTCAAATACTAAAACCGATTAGGTTTTTTTTTTATTCTACTGGATGGCAAACGAGCTAGTGGGTCTCCTGATGGTAAGAGATCACCACCGCCCATAAACATCTGCAACACCAGGGGTTTTGCAGATGCGTTGCCAACCTAGAGGCCTAAGATGTGATACCTCAAGTGCCAGTAATTTCACCGGCAATTTCACGTAGACAGTTAAATATTATTAGAGTAAAATATTTAAAGGATTATCATTTTTATACCCTATCAGAATGTCGCGTACCTACTATTTAAAAATATGTCACCTAATGTAATGAACAAGACTTATAAATGAATAAATAAATAAATAAGTGAAATACTAATAATGGATCATAAACTACGATATTTATAAAAGAGGCTGTCGAACACTAGTACAATTTTTGAGGTTTAGGAAAACTCAAAACATATAAGTACATATTATATTATGATTATGATATTGTTCAATTTTCTAGCACCTATACCTATGTGTCGAAATGTATACCTCTCTGTAACTACACATGGGCTGATATTTTGCCAAGTTATTCAACAAAATCCACGACTTTTCGTCTAAACAGTTGGGAAATTTACCTTAAATGTTTTTTCATTCTCTCTTATTTTGCGCAAATTTATATTCGCATTTCATCTGGGCGTAGCTTAGCGATAAAAAAACACTGTCAAACCAGATAACAAACTGCCTTCACCACAGGCGTTCAAAGCCTATCAAACTAGATTGCTTAACATCAACGAAGTCTATCGAAAACCAGAGGTCTCATAGCATTAAGTAAGACGTAATGGCAGAGGGCGAGGCCGGAGGGTCCGCAGGATATTGCCTAATCATCCCCGCGTTCACACCCTAACTGCCAGTTGTTTTAGCATTCATCGCTTTACACCCTGCCCCGGTGCCGACACATGCGATACCCCATTGTAAAGCTCGAACGATTCTCTAACACGATGAATTAACACTGATTTGTAGGACTTAGCTTGTTTTTTAGGGGTGTTTGGGAAATTTTGCAATGGTGTTTTTTTTCTTTGTAATGCATATAAACAATTACTTTTCTCACCTGTGACTTTACGATAGCTACGTTTATACAACAAACGAGTGGTCACGCAGCTCCCACACTTCCACACTATATGAACAAGCACAAATCACACAAACCTAACTATCACCACCACCACACTACGCTGACACGTTTCGAAATCAACCAAAGTTTGTCTAGGAATTTTTAATCACGATTTTAATGGGTCCCGACTGTTGAATTTAAGTTACTTAAAAGGAGCTCTATAACTGGACTATATACTCTAGGTACCTGTTTGTTTCGTTCCTTTTAACTAAAAAGTTTAAAGATGTTTTTAGGGAAGTCGGGTGTTTTTATTATTTAATAATTTTCTTAAAAGTAAACAGCCGAAATTATCCCTCTCGTTCTTATTTGAGTAATTGAATTGTCAGGTTAATAATGCGTAAAACAATCGGAGATTCAGAAAAGTAGCTTGGCCCGTGAACGACCCGCGTTCATGGGTTATTAATCCTGACAAAGCACAGAAGGGTTGACGCCGGTACTCTGAAATATTGTGACGTTTGCCTTTCTGCGTGTAATATAGTATTTTTTACTAATTACATGTAGCTACTTTATTCTCCACTTAAAAATTGACCCGAAAACCCATTTTTACACGCAAAATTAAACCAGATAACAACAGCTGAGGATGTACTTACACAACAATCCGTCAAAATGAATGTGAACGTTGAATGAAGAAGAATATCCACATTGTTATTTGTCATGTAATTCCAACTTTAATGTTCTTTTCTGCAATAGATAGTCCGTAATGTTCAGTAAATATCGTATTGTACAATAACATTACCAAGCCAAATGAGATCGGAAGGAACGGCGCGCTACAGAATGGACCTCCGATCATACATCATTCGCTCAATGAGGTTACAACAATCGGACAACAAGCCATAGAGCGTTCGTGTCATTGTGTCACGTAATTTTATCAAAAATATCAGGCGCGACAATAGTCCGTCGCGCCGACAAAAGTCGGAAGACCGGATGCGATTCGCGTCGTCTCACCGCCGACAAACGCAACGCTAGGTTTTTTACGCAATCTCTGCTTCACAAAGCCACCTCAATTGTTGCGAGATGCTTCCACCCACAACTTACCAGCCTCATCGCTCATTGCCGCCGACAATCGGAAATGACTTACGAACTTTCGGAACCTTCAGAGCCACTTGTATCCCTACTTTGATTTTGAAAGTGATTATTGGCTCGCATTGTGTAAAGCTTGAATTGTGCAAGAATACACACAGGTGTCCCGGTCCTTTCCGATCCATTAGGTGGGCACAGTTAAGAATTTGCTATGAATAAAGTTGACATACTTAATTTCTTGTGTCTTTTGATTGTTCATTTTTGTAAATTTTGTCTTTGAGATGATGTTGTGTTGGTAATACGTCAAATAAGAACCCTTTTAGATAAATTGGCACAGATTGTAGACCATAAAACTGGTTACAATTTATAGGTGTACAGACCAATTAATAGCGTGGTGTGGACCATTAACGGAGTGCCAACGTTGATACACACGGCGACGGCCATTATTGGACTTTTACTGTTATCGCATATCGTAACGCCGCTCATCGTGCACCGTGTAATTAGTCCACAATGGGAACTCGCACATTACCACGGTCGATCTCACCCCTGAACGCCAAACAATATAACCAGTCACTTCAGACACCATCGCTGCATCCAACAAGCAAGCACAAAGCCACTGGGAAGCTTTACTACGCAATGGAAACAGTACATAAAACTCGGCACGGCACGTAACTAATTGCACGTGGCTTCAGAGTGGCAGATATAAAGCGTCAGTTAGTCATCGCAACAATACGATGGGCATGTCTACACAATTGATTTTTCGGTTCGCCATTCATGTCAATGTCATGAGGGGGATGCACATTCGGTTTTTGGTGCGATAAAATAAAAGTTACTTACATTAGGGAACGTTTTACGTCTGCCTAATACTAAAACTTTTAGGGAAACCAAATCAATTAACCAGACAACTAATCTGTTGTCAGTAAATCTGAAGCCATTTGATATTTAATATGACGCCTTGAGCTTTTAACTTAATGTTCGATTGTAAAGTTTTCACAGAGATCCTAGATACGAGTATATTGGTAAGGTAGAACCAATTCCTGATTTCCAAATTTATTAATATTGGACTGTTTTTGGACAAATTTTAATAACTGCTTTTCAGTATACATAAGGTTAGGTATACGTGTTTTTGTCCTTTAAACAAAGAGCCAAATAAATGTGTATGTGGCAGGCCACGCGCAGTGTACGATTCTATATATTTTTTAATTCAGCATTTTATCGGTTTCGTTAAAATCGAACTAACAAAAGCTGTGAAATTTAAAAAAATAAACTTACCGTCGCTTTGGGAAGCAACAGCCAACAGCTGTTTTGGTTACAGCTTCTAGAATTAAGAATTAGAATAAGAACGATTTAGATACACATACTGAAACACTGACTTAATATACACATTCATGCCTATTCATACCAGCCAAAATGCCCACCACTTTACTATGTGATAGCTTGTGTAATTCGTAGTCTCGAGTTAAGCCGCAGACACACGTACAGACAAGCGAAACAATAAAGAGTTCCTTGTTGACTGTAGAACCCAAAAACTATTAAACTACATACTTTTATTCTATAGGTGCCATTTCATATTCAATACCCTATACCTACGTTCAATAACCTCAATCAATTTAAAAGTTCATACAAAGATGCACCCTCAAAGGCTGCTGCCGGCCCTTACCGCCTGTCCTGCCTGACAATGCATTCTCTCCTCACAAGAAAGTTAATAGCCAGAGGAAGGAAGTAAATAGTCTTTATTCGATTAGCTTCGGTAGTCGGCGAACTACAAAGCTCCAGCTACCGTTGCGTAAGGGAAAAAACTGGCGCTGTACATTCAAATGATAATGCTGGTGAATAGGCAGGAAGTCATATGACTTGCGATTTCGAATTAGAAATTAAGTAGATTTTGCTAAGTGCCTACTAGACATATATATTGTCGTACTCACGTACAGGGGTTAGGTAAGTACGTACCAGCTACCTACGATGTGGTGGATAACAACTGTTTAGATTAGACCTATGGGTATGTATTTTTTTAAGATCCGAATACTTGAACTTATCATCTAACTAAAGCAACTTCTTAGTAGGTACCTTCTTAGTAGTGTCTTTCTAGGGTTCCGTAGTCAATTAGGAACCATTATAGTTTCGCCATGTCTGTCCGTCTGCCTGTCTGTCTGTCCGCGACTAAGCTCAGAGACCGTAAGCACTAGAAAGCTGTAATTTGGCATGAATGTATGTACATACGAGTATCAGTCACGCCGACAAAGTGGTAAAATAAACAACATTTTTTTTTATGGTACCTACCTCCCACAGGCGTAGTAAAAATTTGAAAAAATTCTGGCCGATTACAGTAAGTATATCAATTTTACAAGGAAAATTATAATGGCTAACATTGCTTAAGAACTATTAAGTAGTAGATTAAGAGTAGATAGCAGCCTAAGGTATAAAATATACCTGAATTCGGTCACAGTACGAAATCCTTCGAAAAATATTACTTGATTTTTTCGTAATGGCTGAAGAACCCTATCTTGGGCGTGTCCGACACGCTTTTGGCCGGTTTCTATAGGACAGTTATTAAATATGAAATGTGTGTATGTTTAGTCTTCGAGGAATCAAGTGATAATGACCGAGTCGGATCATTGCTAAAACAACTACTACTACTACCTACACTACTACACAGATTGAAGGATTGTAGTGCACTGAAACATGAAAGGTAATAAATGTATTTTTGAAATAAAGAGGCCCGAAGTGGTCGTTAGAAAAAATATTTTTCAAATTTCTTACTGTATCAGTTACCGCTTTGTTATTAAATTATTTATTTATACACATTTTCCGTGCGGGAGTGCGGCACGAAGCAGGCAAAGGTAATTGTTTGTTAGTAACACGCTAAGTAGGCCGCCGTCGGCTCGGCTCAAGCCAGCGGGAGTGAAGCTAATAGACCTTTCCTGGCAGACTTAATTACAGCTTAATTGAAGAAGAAAGGTAAACGGTGCGACGTCAAATGTGATTATATTTACTGACGTTTCTTCAACTCGGTTGAACTCTGAGGAAGGAATAATTTAATATGTATGCCTGTGTGGAAATGAGAGACACAGTCATAATGTGTGTGTGGCTTATATTTTGCAAGTTAGGCTGTCATTAATCTTTAAAAGATTAACTCCCTTAAGTAGGTACTTACGAAAATACAAACTGAAATATAAATGCACAGAAAAACCAGAAAAATAAGAACAGCGCTGGGAATCGAACTCAGGTTCTCGGCATTCCGTGCTGCGTGCTATACCGCTACACCACCGCTGGAGAACGGTACAGATACTATGGAAAATAATATAAAATATATTTTATTAAATAAACGACCTCTATAGACCTTTCTTATCCACAATAATCAAGGTACACAACACATTATGGTCGATAATGATACCAAAATGCAGGCTAGAGCCAAATTGGTAATCGTCAAAAAAGGGTAAGTAGGTAGGTATCACGCCAAACGAATGAATCTAAATGTTTACGGGTTTTTATCGCTAATGTGGCAGTCAAAAATAAATCCGTACTCTAAAAAACACAATGATAATTTGTCATCGAAGAATGACTCGGAGGCACCTGGCCCCCACGTGACCCTAGCACCCACTGAGGTTGCCTTTATAGATTCGCGACGCGTCGACTATTGTCAATATGACTGTTTAATTTATATTATGTGATCTTCAAATGTTGTTTAAGTAGTTCCTCAAATATGTGCAGATGCGGAGGGAGGCGGGGATAAATGGCAGATGCAAGTTCCCCTTCTTTGAGTTTATGTAATTTAATGATTTAGCACAATGGATAGAACGCGAAAAGGTTTACAATAACTTGTCTAATAACGCTAATGAAAAAAACAAGTTCACCATAAAAATAAAAGAACAATAGCTTGCGACTGGCACTTTATCCGTAAGAGCTTAAATAAAGAGGTCGTTGAATTAAAAAAGAAGACTTATTTTCAAATATGGCAACCCGGTCGACGGTGGCGCCGGCAGAATTCGCGGTCGACGAATCGACTTCCTGTGCAGTGATTCCCGCCAAAATGGATCGCTTCCGGTGCGTATTTGTCATTTCTGTGTCACAACTCCGTAGAGCAGTCATTGTTCAGACAAAAATAATATAAAAAACACGGAAATAGCTGTGATAATTGTTAGTATAATCTTATTTTACATTACAAATGGCTCTCGTTAAAGAAAAAACGATGGGAAATGCATTACTAGTCTTTCTATATTTACTAGGTAGAAAAATAATAAGTCGCCATTTGTATGCAATTTTTTTAAGGCTTTTCCGTCAGTTCATGTTTTTATTCATAAACTGGAATAAAATGGAAGAAACAAAACATTACTTACAATACAATACAATACAAATACTCTTTATTGTACACCAGAAATAGCAAGCGATACAGAAAACACATTACACACACATTAGGTACATTACATGGAAGAAAAAAAGTAACTCTAAGGCTGGGAATGGAATGATTTAAACGCTAGGTTTAGTAAATACATATAGTTATTTTCTGTACATTTAAGTGCAAATAGTGATTAAAACGCTAGGTTATGTAAATAACTATTATGTATTTACTAAACCTAGCGTTTAAATGATTCCATTCCCAGCCTTAGTTATTTTTTTTGTTTTCTACTAAAGTAGAAATTGGGAAACGTTAACCAATTTCATCTACGAATACACGGGATCCTAGTCTCTTAATAAATATTTACATTTAAATCACCTCTAAAAATAATGCACACAGGTTAGCATTAGTATATTTAGTGGTACTACTAAATATAATTCTTGCAGTATAATTTTAGACATGACCTTTCCATGGATTTCGTATTGGCATCATATTCGCAATCCGTTTACTCGTAACGAAGCCGTCGTTACCGGTTGGAGCAAAGATTAATATCATTGGGGTCTCCCTTATCATAATTATTATAGAGTAGAAGAGCACTTTCAGGGCGAACTTAATGAGCTTTGACAATGGAAACAAGTTCTATTTAGTGCAACGGTAATAAAGGTAATATATTTAGTTCATGTTTTTTTTTTCATGGACCATGTGCACGAGTTCTAAACACAAGCGAAAGTAAAGCGCTTTTCCTTCAGCGAAAAAACCGGACAATCCTGGAAAATCCTTATTTCCCAAAGTATCTAATAAAAAAAGCTACGCAAATCTAATATCCGTTTACTAACTTAGATACCAATTGGAAAGAGAAGCTAATGGTGTCACGTAATTGTGAGAACTGATTGCGTAATTAGCACGACGAGCCACAGAGGGCGCGGGAATCGCCGGCGAACCCCTGGTTTGTTTTTTACCGCACCCGTGGGACTATTTAATTACTGATGTTTGCGTTGGTGTCAATTTTACTAAATTATATTTGTACATGATTTTATGATTGCTTTGACTTAATAAGTGGGAACGTAACTTCGAGTCGATAACTTGTTACTTGTATTTATTTATTAATTCAAAATAAAGACAACAAATGGTCCAAGAACTAGTAAACATGAAAATACTTAAGTATACGGACTCGGATATTTTAATATCGACTTCTGTGCCACGGCAGCATAATTTCTACGTAAGTAGGTAATATATTTTCGTAAACTATTGATGCCAGAGGTACCATCATTTTACTAACATAATTTTAAGCAATGAACAACCAGCGATGATCTTTTAAAGTTATTGTCGTTATTGAACGAGGGAACAATGAAAATTCTTCAATTTATTTCAATTTACACGATCCGTATTGTTTCGTTGGGAGGGCGGCGTTCCCGCGCTTCCGCGTAGCTTCCGACACGTGGCGCGCCATCTTTGAATTACACCCTAGAACAATCACGAATGTTGCCAGCCACGAATAAACATTAACTTTAAAAGTTATTTTTACGCGATTTGGATTTATGAACATTCGGCGTTAGGGTTTACATTCATTTGCTTGAATTTAAGGTTGAGTTTGATGTATTTAAAAGTTGATTGTTTTATGTCACACGTCATACTAATGGGTGTTGATGGAAATTATTTTGAAACGTGTTGCTGCTTCGTGTATAAAATCATCGGATGTATGCAAAGGATATTATTTAAGGAAAACATCATGTAGATTTAGGTTGGAATTATAATAATATTTAATGACTCAGATCAGAAGTCGTACGCCCAATTTTTACACGGCTGCCAAGGAAGGGTTATTTATTCGCTGTTAATTGTATGTTTGTTTGTACTTATAAAGTTTTTTTTTAATTATCTCGTATCTTCTAATTGAATGGACGGATTTCGATCCTTAACTTAAGGTAGTCATATTTTTGTCAAAAAGCTTAGTGTCTTCAGAAGGTTCATAAAAAAACGAAATAGGTATATAATATAAATTGTAATTATTTCATACTTTTTTTACCCAAACTCATCGAATAGAGCACCGAAATGAAGCAAATTAAAAGGCAATTGCAAAAATATAATTATGTTACTGCGGATAAAAAAAGAACAAGAAATAAAAAAGCAAGCTAGTACAAATATTAAATGATATTTGGATTAAAACGAGGTTTTCTTTATAATTAATTGTTTTTAGCAAAAAAAAAACTTCAAAGATGACAAGTTAAATTGTCACAGAAACATTATTATGCCTATTGCGTATACATATACCTACTTGTGTTTTCTGTACTGCTTATTATGTGTTGATGTACAATAAAGAGTTATTATATTGCACTGTACCTACTCACATTGTTTCAGTGTTAACTAAGACTAAAGTTTTTTTCTGTTACTAATGAAACTCAAAATTTGTGAATCAAATTGCAATCAATTTGATTCACAAACTGTTACAGAACATTTTCAGCACTCAGAAGCGTCATTAGATAAGCAAGTTTCAGACAAATAAAATTATTTACTTACATGAATAAATCAAATTGGTTGGCTGTACACTTCCCTTTCACGTTTTTCCAATTGTTTCCCATGTCACTCCACCCAATATATCACAATCGTCAGCACATCCCTTGGGTCATGTCGGTGCGCTGCAACTCACCTCGCGCAAGACAAACAGCAGTTGACCTACGGCAAGCAATTACTGCAACCATTACTGTAACGAACGGAGCAAACATGCCTAAGGGGGTGGGACGCTACAGCGCGCGATGCTACATGGTTTATTTTTATTATTCATAGAAAAAGAGAAAACAAGGCACATTATAAAAAATATACAATACGAAGGATAAAGGTAGTGCGTTATTGCGGTTGTGAATTCGGCACTGGCTCAGCATAGTGCTGAAGGGTTTATTACTATTATTACGCCCCAGCGCTCATTTTTAGTCAGCATCGTTGCTGACACTCAGAACTGCTATGCGAATATACTAACTAACTAAATTGGCACAGCGACCCAAAGAGGGTCTTGGCCTCCGAAACGAGAGCACGCCATCTGCCCCGATCGTGCGCAGCCTCTTTCCAGTCGTCGACTTCAAGGCGTCGCAGATCCGCTTGGACACTGTCCTCCCAGCGGTACCTGGGTCGCCCAACCGGGCGGCGACCAGTCGGTCGTCCCACGTACGCTCTCTTGGCAGCCCGATCCTCTCCCATTCGTAGTAGGTGGCCGAACCAGCGAAGTCTGTGCGATTTTGTTACGCCGATGATGTTGGGTTCAGCCACCAGCTCCTGGATCTCTATGTTCTTGCGGATCCTCCACGTGCCGTCGTCTCTCTTGACAGGTCCCAGGATCTTACGCAAGATCTTCCTTTCCGCTACAAGGAGTTGATATTCCTCTTTTTGTGTTAGAGTCCAGGCCTCACAACCATACATAAGGATAGGTCAAAAACAGAATATCTCCACATGAAACGATACAAAAATGCACGGGCTCGGCGTGATAGTCTTCATGTTGGGGGTACCGTATACAGAGGAGTTGACAAATTTCGATATCTTGGATGCACCATAACAGACACTAACACCAGAGAGGAGGAGATAAACATACGCATCCAAAACACCCTGCGATGCAGCGCAGCCCTCCACAAGGTGTTGGTGTCCAGGCTTCTCAGCAGGAATACAAAGTTAAGGATCTACAAAACTGTCCTAAGACCTATCCTTATGCGAATATACTACACACTCAAATTCAAATCATTTATTCAGTAAATAGGCCGCAATGGGCACTTTAACACGTCATTTTTTAAACTACTAGAGCTTTCGGAAAGACCATTATTGCCAAGAAGGATGCGCCGCAAGAAACTTGGCAGAAAGTCATTTTTTCTTAATAAAATACTTAAAAACTACAGTATACAAGTAAAGAAAAATTACAAAAAAATAATAATAATACAGGGATTTATGGGGTCCCTTAATAACTAAACTAAACACTAACTATATCTACGTTCAGTGGAAGTAATGCTTCCGCCATCAAAAATAAAATCTGAAATATACATACATTTCAGGTCAAGTAATCAGGATTCCGAAATTCCGAGATTGATATTGTTCAGTTTAGTATACTCAGCGGCACAAAATTTGGCCACTCTACATACAAAATTACCTATTACTGCTACTGCATACATTTGAGGGCCAGATTTTTTGTCGCTCAGTATGATTTTGAAATTTTTTGTGAACCCCGTAGAAATATATATCAGGATAAAAGTAGCCTGTGTGTTATTCCAGAAGTCCAGCTGAAAGAGTAGCAAACCCTAATTTACACGTAAAAATAACTTATACGCATGCACACTGCACTTTCGGATTTAGGTAATAAATAATTTATTGAATCAGGCGTTGCTTTGCGGAGGTCCATATCAATGAACTAAAAGAATGAGCAAGGAAATTCTTTTAGTTTAGGCAACTAGGTATATTATTACATCCTGTAAGCATATTTGTTTATGTCGAATATTTCAAATCAAATATGTGTTTATAGCTTGGTTACGGTACCTAGTACTATTACTTGTTCTATGGCTTGGTTAAACAAGTATATATTGTATTCCGAGCTAGCCTACTGTATTTTGTATGCACTTGCAACTTGCACCCAAGGGTGTGAATGCCAACCACCGCCGAGGCGCGTACTGCAAACATTTTCGGAGCCGCGCCCGCGCACGCGTGCGAGCACCTTGATATATAATCAATTAATCATGACATGTTTATTATTTTAATTATTATTTTTAAAAGTTTCTAGTATCACTGTTCTAGCAACGTCTAGTTGAATCTGAGTTTCGTGGTAGTGATTTTAAATTTTGTATTAAAATTATGACGAAACTGGCATAGTTTATATTATTATTAATAAAATACAAAAAATTAGGGTGTGTTGATCACCATATAAACACTATTAGTATAATCCTGAAATCCTGAAAATAGTACTAAATATTACCTTTTACTAAACAATTCAGAAAAATAGTAGTTTCTCAAAATTTATACAACATAAGCAATGACCTACTCATTATCGTTACAGAGAAATATTTTCCAGGCAACCTTTAGGGAGTGAAAGAAGAACAGAACAGAACAGTAAAATAAGTAACTTTCACTTTGAAGCATAAAATACATAAAATGAAACATAAAAATAATTTACAGTAAATTATACCTGTAAATAAATAATAATATATGCATAATTATACTTTAAAAAACCCAATTAAAAACGAAAGCATAAATGACAGGATTTTTAATTAAAATTTTAATTGTTTTAAAGTTTTTTGAAATTGTAAAACAGTAAGATACATACTCTGATTTTTCATTTAATACGAAAACCGAGATCACCAGCAAACCAAAATAAATACTTATAGCATTTTACAGTGAATACGTAATAAAACGAATAAAGATTCGCCATTTTTTTATTTGCTTACTAAAAAAGCTCAAGAGATCCTCCAGTAATTTCCATCGACAATAAATTAAGTCTACACAATCACGTTGTTTGTAGCGCTTGTCGGACGCACGGAACAGCTCCGAATTGACTGATACGAGTACGAGCATTATGTCGGGAAAGTTTGCACTAACAATGTGTAATGTTGCCATTCGTATGCGAAACTCCGGCGGAAGTGAGGCGAGGGATTGCGCAAGTTGCTATTGTGGCGCCATCTACAACTGTCCGAACCACTGACGTGTTTCCGGGCTCTCCTCAAAGCGTCTTGAGCTGTCAACACTGAGGGGATGCCTTCTAGTTTCCTTGAGGGTCTTTTTATTCATTTTATTCTTAAAGATTTATTTGTTTGTTTTGAGGGTTAGAGCTAGGTTAGAGGCATACAATACAATACAAATATTCTTTATTGCACACCATAAAGCAGTACAAAAACTTAATATGAACACAAAGCATATTATATAGGCATATAATATTATTATTATATAGGCATATTGTTCCTGCCGAATGTTTCATTATTGTAAAGTACTAGATATCTATAGATAACTATAAGAAATAAACACAAAATGTACCTAAATTAAGATAAAATATACAAACCTGAACTTATATCCCATTACGGGATCTCTACCCAGTAAAATATTGAACGGATGAGTGGACATTGTTTTTATGTAGCATTTATACCCATAGTTGTTTTTATACGAAACTCATACGCCCGAGGTACCTACTCTTATGACCCTACCGCTAAACGAAAAAAATGCATGCATGTAGCGTTTCTTAAATAAAATTCGAGTTTCTGTTTCATTTAACATCCGGAAGTTGAACTATAAAATGTTCTCAATCTCTACGTCTGTAACATTTTATTTAGGTAAAAAAAGTTTTAACCTATAAATCAGAAAAACCAATTTTGACAAATGAAGTTGAATAGGATTAAGTACCTAGTTTCAATCGTTTTGTTTTCTTTTCGAATCCATACTAAAAATGACTGTTAATTCTAAATTAGGTACTATCTATTGGGTATACGATCACTAGAAATCTGAAATGCTTCTGTCGACTGCCCAGGGTCAAGAGAGCTGCAATGTGACCCAATTTACCAGCAATTTATGTGGCGTGAAATGTTTCTACACCTGAAAATAATTTTATTACTCAGAGATTCTCAATGTCAAAACAAGTTTATGAGTAGGATGTTAGGACGAAGTTGACAATTAAAACATTTAAAATGGACACACGCCTTTGCTGCATTACTCGTATAAGGCAATTTTGATTCTTTATCGTCATATTGGTCATACAAGGCTTAGGAAATTTCAAGTCAACCATTCTAACTGAAAGTCTTTAAATTCAAGAAACTTCTGCGAAAAGTGAAGTATTTAAAACGAATTTAAATAACATCATTACAATCACACCTTACATTATAATTAGCAATATGAATACATATTATTATTTTAGAAAAAAACAAACATTTTAATGAATTCATTATGTGTATTTTAGTACAATATTTATTTAGATTAATTTTAGGTTTCGGCTCTTTTTAGGGTTCCGGAGCCAAAATGGCAAAAACGGAACCCTTATAGTTTCGCCATGTCTGTCTGTCTGTCTGTCTGTCCGTCTGTCTGTCTGTCTGTCTGTCCGTCCGCGGCTTTGCTCAGAGACTATCAATGCTAGAAAGCTGTAATTTTGCACGGATATATAGGTAAACTATGCCGACAAAACAGTACAATTAAAAATTCAAAAACATTTTTTTTAGGGTACCTCCCATAGACGTAAAGTGGTGGTGATTTTTTTTTTCTCATCCAACCCTATATTGTAGGGTATCGTTGGATAGGTATTTTAAAACCATTAGGGGTTTGCTAAAACGATTTTTCGATTCAGTCATTTGTTTGCGAAATATTCAACTTTAAAGTGCAAATTTTCATTAAAATCGAGCGTCCCCCCCCCCTCTAAAATCTAAACCGGTGGATGGAAAAATTTGAAAAAATTCAGGATGGTGGTCAGTATATCAAACTTCCAAGGAAAACTATAACGGCTAAGTTTTCTTGAGAATTATTAGTAGTTTATGAGTAAATAGCAGCTTAAGGTATAAAATATACCTAAACTTAGAAGATTCCGTATAAAATACGAAATACTTAGAAAAATATTACTTAATTTTTTCGTAATGGCTACGGAACCCTATTCTGGGCGTGTCCGACACGCTCTTGGCCGGTTTTTACTTTTCATGACGTGTGTTTCATGCTTACTTTCATTTCGATTGTTCTGTCAATTATTCATTGGAAAAGATCCTCTTAAGGGACAAGTTTGCAAGGACTGATACTGAGGATGATAGAAATAATCCAGGACGAATAATTTCACCTAGGCGATCAAAGCGAGTAGGAACTTACAGTCAGTAGTAGCGATATGGTGTGCGACTCTACCTTGTTCTTACTATGTCTACTCTACCTATTTAGGTTTGCCTTGAATCAGAATATACGTACCTATGTACTTCAATTTTATCCGATCTAGCATACACATCCATCTGATGGTATAGAAATATTTCAGCTACAATAATGATATACATACCATGTATTAGAAATACTATATAGAAATTATACTGATTTAATTTATATATTAGTCGTAACGTACGCGACAACACTTCCATCCTCACCATTTAGATGGTTGGCGGTCCTCAACTGTGCGTTTCTCCAGAAATTTCTTGCCTCGCACATCAAAACTCTGGAATGAACTATCGCCTGCGGTATTCCCGGACCGATATAACCTTCAAGCTTTCAAGAAAAGAGCGTACTTCTACCTTAAAGGCCGGCAACGCACTTGTGACTCTTCTGGTGTTGCAGGTGTTCATGGGCGACGGTAATCGCTCACCATCAGGCGATCCGTCTGCTCGTTTGCCCCCTATACCATAAAAAAAAAAAAAAAACGTTGTTTCCTAGGGTAGAAAGCATGATTAAAGTAATAATTGAAATAGGTCTTGAGTATGAAAAGCTCATAGCTACATTATTTATTGCGTTAATTTGGAGCAAACCTGGACTTTCACAGATAATACTTTCGAATATATCTCATACGCTCTGCGTAGTCACCCAACTTTTCTTCCTACTGCTAAAAAGCCCAGCGTACGTACACTACGTACAGGTTTTAATATCTAATGAAGATAAAGAAAACTAACTAACATTGAGTCGAGCGGTGTGGGCGGGCGCTATTCGCGGCAAGGTCGCGCGATATTGTGTTACAGCTTACTACGACCAGCCAGCCCAGACCTTCGACAGCCGAACTGCCTTTCCCCGCCTCATCTATTTCCATCTAGTTCCCACTGGCTTTACGGAACTGAGAGATCTATAATGTTGGCAGTGGAAACTCTTCCCACGCCTATCGGCACGCGTCACACGACTGCCGGATAAACGGACGGTTTTTATTAAATTGTATAATGTACGAGTAAATCAAAGGCGTCGTTATGTTTACGCTTTCTAATGTGACCCCTTCTGATAATAAAATTTTCATGTGCGAAGATGATGCTGTGTTGTCGTTTTTTTATTTTGCAGCTGGTTGTTATGCTGTATTTTTGAAGTTGTTTGGTGTGAAGAAGGTTTTAGACCAAAGAAAAAAATGTATAAAGCCGTAAAGTATAAGTACATACATAGCAAGGGCATGCGAGTGAATGACGGTATCTATACTAGTTAATAGCAATGCCTATTATGGTTGTAGTGCTTGGTTGTGCACTCTTAGGTCACCTTATTGAACGTGAATGAGCTGTTTACTATTAATCAACTATCCATCCTGGCACAAACAGAATGATGAAAATAGCTTAGTACGTCCACTCTAATAAAATAAAATCCATCATTGACGTGAACAAACAATATTCCCATGGGCGTATTTTACGCCGTAGCATGCTCGTCACCGGCTATTCTCAAATATCTAAAACGTGACCAGCCGCGACGTTCAGTGCCAAAACCAGCCAAAAACAAACAAATACCATACCGCAGCGTTTCATTGATGCGGTCGCTATGACGACAACTTTTTATTGTTTGTAAACAATATTTTGGAATATGCGAAGTGGGTCTATTTTTGGAGACCACGGCATACTAAAACGATCAGTGAGTAACTTTGTCTTGTTTGCTACCAATGCGATGAGGTTTTTTGCGAGCAGTGAACAAAATAACTATCAATATCTTCCTGTTAGAAGCAAACGTTATTGGCAAAGCGGTTCAGAAAGCGCCTCCCAATTTTGTGCAAACGGGTAGACTAAATTCTTAATGTTAGTGGGGTGTTCAGTGGTTTATTAACGTTCTTTGAAGAATGTCTCACTAACAAATAGCAACTATTGAAGATCCTATTATAGAACTGTTCTCCGAATGTCCGTGTCTCCAGCGTCCGCATTGCGTTCTAGATTTACGACTAAATTTCCAGTCCGCTTTACATATATTTATTGATAATAAAATCTGAAATGCACTCTGTCTGTTACAAATCCCTCGCAGCGATATAATGTAATGTAACTACCACTTCAAAAATCATTTGTTAGTTACTACAAAATTTGTATCAACTATTTACCTTCCGATTGCTATTTATAGAGTTTAGTTATAAACTACAATATAAAATGATTAAATTTAAATGAGAACGCTATTTTCTATTATCTGTAAAATTTTTGACGAAAAACACTTGACAATGGCAAACATTTTGTATGTAAACTTGTACGTCCTTTTTCATGCATTTTCTGCATTTTAAACCGTAGTTATGGGCTTGTTTGTGTTTTCATTGAAGAAGCTAACGACACTCGTAAGTAAAGATACACAAGTGGACGTATATCATAAATTATCTGTAAGTACACTATAATAGGTACTTTGTCGCTTTGACAACTGTAATAACTACGGAAAATTAACAAGTTAAGGTGACAGGCACTAAAGTGTTCAAATATTTACATCTACTTAAACAGACAAAATTGAACTACAACATTTAAAGTAGTTGAGTTCCAACATAGAGGGTTTTCTTTAACAGCACGCAACTGTGGAATCTTTTGACATTTGACATTGCGTGATCTTCAAAACTAACCATAACCTAACCAACAAAAAGTTGGAAAACCCCCGACTTTGTCACTTTAAACTTCAACATCTCAAAAACGGCTGAACCGACTTTGATGAAACATAATATCTAAGAACCATTGCTAGAAAACTTGCTATCCAATAAAAAAACCGCATTAAAATCGGTCCACCCGTATATGAGCTACGGTGCCGGTGCCACAGACATACACACAGACAGACACACATAGCGGTCAAACTTATAACACTCCTATTTTTGCGTCGTGGGTTAAAACAAAAACAAAAGCAGTGAATTACGCCCGTGAAAACATCAAGCAAGAGATTAACTACAGTGGTCTCATTTACAGGTGAGCCAAAAGCTGTTCATCTTCAGTACACGGATTTAGGGACAGTTTAAGCTTCTTTAGTTTTAAATAGCACTGTAAGCACTGCAATTAACATCGCACGACTCTATCAGAATCAAGCCTAATTAATATATTTAGCGCTACACACAATTAATTATTCTTAGTAGGGCGTAGTATCAGCCATTACTACATTAATGGCTTCATAACAACGTTCTGTGCGCCAAGTGCAGGGGGTAGGTCTAGCCAAAAACTAGTAATGAATGACTCTATACAGATTAACAAATGGGTTGATGTAAAATAATAAATAAACAATCGACGGTTCGTCCCTAAACATTAATGTACGCTACATTTACAAAAGTATCATTATTAATATACTAGATGATCTTTACTGGGCTAATAATATATCTTTTGTTTTGGCTAGCTTTGCCTACACGTCATAGAAGGAATATTACGTGTAATTAAAGCGAATGGCAACTCAACACGTGCTGCTGATATTGATGTTGAAAGAGCCAAGTGACGTCATTGAGTCGTTTCCACTTCCAGTGTCTGGTCATGTTTACATTTAGATTCCAAATCTTGAACAGGAAATAGGTAGAACTGGAATTCCTTCTTTGACGATATTGTTTTCTAAATAAGTTTAAAAGTGTATCTGTTAAGACATGTACGAGTAGGTGTTTAGAAAAAACTTGGTACCCGAATATTTGTTCAGTTTTTTTCTCTCGCAACGGAAATGATATTTGTTTCTTTGGAATTCGCTAATATCAGTGTCTGTTCTTGAGATTCGAAATTCTATTTTTATTTATTTGATCTCGAGCCAAAATTCGATAAAACGTGATATTTCGGTGTAAAAATACATATGTGCCGTTTCTCGAGTGCCCCAACGGCACGGATATCTACATACGTAATAACATGTAACAAAGGTGTGTATACATACTTGTGCTTTGTGTTTACAACGAATCTTCTCAACAGCCCATAAACCAGCGGGCTAATTCACTTTGATGTTATTTTCTGCTAATTTACTATGTCAAATAAATGTGAGCTATGTCGAATTGTCGATGAATATACTAAAATAAAGTGCACGAGATGAACTATTTCCTTAAAAAGGCAAACTTTTTCGCTAAAGTCAGAGCGTAATAGAGACCATTAAAGAAAAAAATGGTATTGAGGGCTTTGACTGTTGCGTTTACTTTAAATACAAAGGTTTAATAGTGATATTAATAAAAAATAGATAAGTAAACTCATTATTTCTTTTTCTCTTGTCAAATAAATTCGTGAAAAATGATCAGCATGCCCTCAAAAAAGAAATACTCGTAGTAATAGAAGTCGACATAGAGGTTATTCTCGATGGTTTTGACCTTCCCGGCGCCTTAGCGAAATAAAGAAAATATCAAATAAACTGAAGCGACGTTTATTCGCGCAACATAAATTTAAATAACGATAACATCCGGTGCTACATCACAGTCTTTGACGCACTATGATCAATTTATTTTATACGCTAGCAGATTTTTAATCAAAAAACAATTTTGAACAGCTGTAATGATGTCAGAATAAAAACTGGCCCGCCTAAAAGGACTAAAATGGGCTCACTGAAATGAAATGAGATCAATATTTATTTCAAGGTTCGATGTTCAAAATCAAGAAATGAAAATTAACAATCTGAATAACAAACTGCGTATCTAAATAATATAAGTCTTGAAAACTAGTGAAGAAAATAATTATGTGAGACAACGCGGGCAGTTCTTCATTGTTTTAGATTAGATTTCATTTAAGTACTCGAAAATACAAACTGAAGCATAGATGCACAGAAAAACCAGAAAAAGAAACCAGCGCTGGGAATCGACCACAGGTCCTCAGCATTCCGTGCTGCGTGCTATACCGCTACACCACCACTGGACAGGAGTACAGACACAAATTTCTCCTATGCACCACATATCTCAGCTTGTTTGTTTCTTATTTAGTCACTTAAGCAGCGACACTAGCGACATCTATGCTTTAGCCTTCATCGAGAAACTTTCAGCACTCCATCGGAACTAACCGCTCATCCGGACAAGGGCTGTCGCTATTAAGCAATCAAATTAAGGATTGGTTATATCTATATGGATTTTACGTTGGACTTGAAATAAAAATACAAAAATACTTCAAAAACCAATCTTAATTTCATTTACTATCAAAAATGTGTACCTATTTCTTTTGATATTTTCAAACATTGAATAGTATTAACATTTTGCCATTTCGGACATGTGTTATTTTAATACCTATTTTATAACGATTCAGCACAACATCTGTACCTATTTAATTTACATTGAAGAGTGTAAAAAACACGAGTTTTAAAAACAATCATTATTCTAAATTATTCTCCAAGGAATTCCGTCACGCAAAAAAAAACACTGAAAAATGCTTCTGAAATCTTGAACCCACACCCTAGACGTTCGTTGAGTCACGGAATGGTATGCCAGGTGAATCATCCGTGAACTTGGATCTGTTTTCAGGTGAAACGGGACTATTTTGGGCCAGCAGTGCACTATCAGCGTGGGGGTCATTTATAGCATCACACGCTTCTGTCGCAAGATATTTTCTTAATAGAAGTGCTGTGTAGCTTTTGTCACATACTAATAATAGGGAGAGGCTTGTGTCCGGTGATGGGACGTATATAGGCGGAGATGATGATGATGGAGATGAATAATAGGTTCGTGTCCCTTTCTGACCAGTTATGTATCGACAGTGAATACTAGTGCGCTGTTATATTTATTAGTATGTACTTGCTCGCGACTCTATCTGCATAAAAGATCGTTTATTTCCGGAAAATTCGTGTTTTTACCGCGGGACTTAAGCAATTTACAGATAAAAAAAAACCCTGCGTCCTTCCTCTACTTAGGGACCCAAGCTATATTTATACCTAAACTGTAGTTAAGTATCTAAATCAGGTTAATGGTTAAAGCGTGAAGAGGTAAAGTACAGACAGACAATGACAGTTACTTTCGAGTTTATAATATACATAAGTAGTAAAGCTTCAATGGTAAGAAAGACGGAAGTTTGGATGTTATAAAAAACATGAAAGAAAAAAAATAAAACTGATAAATCCTGACTTAAAATGAACTAAAAAGAAAAAATAAGTCTAAGTAGTGGTTACTCTAAATAGTGCTTAAATAAGTTCAAGATTTCGAATGAATTCTAGACCACTAGATTTCTTTTTTTCATTTTAGTTTTTTTGAGGCAGTCGGTTTTGTTAACAATACAATACAAATACTCCTTATTGTACACCAGAAATAATAAGCGATACAGAAAACAGGTACAAAGAGACAACGTCACTTTCTATAACTTTATTTGACGATCACGAAATTTGCAACTTTACAAAACTAGTTTCTTTTACGTACTGATTTTCTCAGTTACCTACTCGAAGTGAATTTGAATGGAACGTTGATAACAAAATGCTTGTAGTCATTCATATATTAAAATGCTTCACTAACTGGCCAAAAATAAACGGGTCATTAATTTGAATAAAAATAGCCACATGTCAGAAAATAAACTCGTAAATTTAGGTATGTGACGTCATGTTTACGTTTCTACATAACGTCTTGTTTGTTATTAAATATGGAGGATAAAAGTGCGAGTGCAAAATCTGGATATAACACTATTATGAATATCGCGTAGTATTAAGTCCTTGAGCTTTGAATAGGAAAACTAAACTTACAGTAGAAGAAATAACGTGCGTTCTTGTAGATGTCATGCCGCAGAGTTAGGGTAAAGTGATGCTGATGGTTTGTCAGTCGTAGCGCCCGTCGGCTCGTGGGCGCAGTGAGAGAAAACGTGAAAAGAGACACAGAATATTTTTAAACAAATAGAGCAAAAAGCAAAAACTAATTGAATGTAAAAAAAACCCGGGTGGAGACCTTGAATAAAGTCTTTCCGGATTGCTAACACTACTCGTATCTCACTCGCAAATCCGACAATCAGCAGTTCTTCACTTTTACGTAGTTGTTTATTAAAAAGGTTTTGTATTGATATGAAACTAGACATATGTTAGAGGTGTATACTATTTTGACCCTTGTTATCATGCCAAGTAAGTATAATTTGATATGCACTTGTCTACTTTACTAAGAGTCTATGACTTCTTAAAGGAATCAATTTAATAACTGACGAAGGTTTTTCTACCCCCACTGTACTTAGTACCATAAACTTTTAAAAGTTGGTGTACTTAGCTAGATTGAAAAAAAAAATCATCTCTTGAGCTTGTTGTGTATTTTAGTCACATGTTAGAGCTTAGCGTGCCAAGGTTGCCTAGGAAAGTGGTCACACTGGTTTTATTTACGCTGTAGAGAAGCTTCTAGGTTGATGAGATTATATACTTAGTTACAGTACATGTGTCTACTATACTTAACACCCGCGGAAAAGTAGCAACTATAACTCTGTAGATTAGATACCCAAGTAAACCCGAATAATTAATAAATAGGTTGATGAACCTAAATATTTAATCACAAGCTTGTTGTTCCTGACTCCGTCCGCGTAGAACTCGTTTATCGCTATCCCGCGGGAACTATAGATGCAATTTTCCGAGATAAAAACTATCCAATGTCCTTCTCCGGGACTTGTACAATCTATATACCTACCGAATTGTGTCTAAATTGGTTCACCGACGTAATGCGGTAACAAACAAACAGACTTCCAAACTTTCGCAATTATAATATTAGTGGGATGCTTGTTTTGTGCCTTTAGTTAGACTAATGGATTAAAGTTTGCATACTTATCTTTTGCTGGTACGTAGGCCTTCGAAAGAACCATAACTTTCAAAGATAACCGCAACAATCTCACAAACAACGTATTAAATTAAGACACTTTGCTATTTGTTCTTTGGAACTGTGGATACAGGATAGAAAGTATTTTGTAAATGTTGACATATTTATATACCTGCGAGCCGCACTGTACAATTGACAGCAGCAACTAAGCCACAAGCTTTAATTTCCATTGATTATTGCAATCATAATTATTATTTGCGGAGTTTCTGCTACAAGCTGAGAAAAATTTCTGTACTTCAGTTTTCTTACCTATCTGGTGAGCTATGTCGATGACTTTAGTTCAGTTTAGTTGTGATTGATACTACTTTAATACGGAGTGCGGCGAAATTGATGTCAGTACTGAAGAAATGATGTCAAGGGTGACATTGTGTGCGTCTGCTTCTATTTATTGTTTTCTAGGACAAAGCTGATTTCCGCATTCTAGACACAAGGCCAGGAATATACGACAGACCGAGATGCTGAACTTTTTTTTTTCTCAGACTTTGAAAGTTTATAGTCTACCCTGTTGATCTTGGAGGCTATAGACATAATATTTCTATTAATTTGATGATGCTAAATGTATAGCGGTCAGTTTTACTCTTGTTTTCGATGTAAGGCTGGGGTTTTAGGAATAGCGGTAAGCTTTTGCTTTTAACTGTTTTTTACGTGACGTTTAGAAATTATTTGAGTAAGAACTTAAGTATTTATTGAGTTAGTTATAAGTGTTTGTGTGTCCAGATCTCGTTGTAAAAATGAAGAAATAAACGAGACAATATACAGAATCAAGAATAAAAAAACGTTATTCTGTCTTGAATAAGGTTCTACAAGTATTAATTTATCATTATCCTCTAAATGCAACAGCTATAATATTTATACAAAATTAACGCACGTTAATTATATTCACTGATTCATCCTTTAATTTGTTTTCAAATACAATCGCTCGACGGAACAGTCATAAGCTTTCTAAACATTCCTTGACTTTGTACTTTGTCCTCAACTTATTTCATATTTACGAAAGAAACCCTGTGATTCGTGTAGTGGTCAAGCTTAGTTCAATCGCTGGCTGACAGAGTACAGCCTTGGGCAGTTGGGCGGGCGGGCGTCACGGCGGGGCGGGCGGGAGCCCGCGGGCGCTCCGCCGCCGGCCAGTGCGCGCCTGCCCCGGTCCGACACTCGACGTCGGCTCGTCAACGAACACACAACCTTTTATTAACGACCATTTTAATATCGGTAAGAAAAAGAACCGAGTGACTTACCTAAGCCATGCTAACCCTATAGTGTACTCGCGGGTGCTATATCCGAGTTTGGTACAACAGTTCGGTACAGCGGTAAGTCTATGTTATTAACAGTGGCCGAGCGCTATAGTGGACGACGACCGGGACGTGGTTTCGAAGAGGCTGGAATTCAATTGTTTTAATTTAAAAAGAAAACAGTGGAGCAAGATTCTATGTCACCGTAAAACGTACCGTATCATAAAAAGTCGTTTTCGAATAAGTATTTACTTTAAGTGTTTTTTTTTAAATATCTACATGAAGTGCACACGTAAATTATCGAATATGTTACATTTTCTCGATTTACTTGTTATGTAAATCGTCACTGTTATTTATCAACAACATTTCCGAATTCGATTCGATTATGTCAAAAAAACAGATTGATTGTTGTGGATAGGCAGTATTTCAATAGGTTCAATACGATGGCTCGATATTTCGGCTCGATATCAGGTATCGATGCACCTGTCGGCAGTATGCGGAGAATCTGATCCAAGCGCTATTTTCGGCCGCTCTCGGCGCGCGCCAAATTTGCGATCCCGCCAAATCGACGCGCCTTGGTATTTTCGTAATCGTTTCACAACCGACTTTTCTTCTAGTAAATTAAATTAAAGATAATAAGACAAATTGTATCGTTGATCTTCGTCCTGATTTGCAGATGTTTATGGGCGGTGGTGATCTCTTACCACCAGGAGACCCACTTGCTCGTTTGCCTTCCAGTAGAATAAAAATAAAATAAATAAATAAATGATTATCGGAGATGAAATGTACTGACGTGGCTACAAAAGGCAAAACATATTTGACATTGGCCTTCGTACTTGATTAAAAATCTGATGAGGCACAAGGTTTCTTACGGTCACTTAAAAAAGGAAGAGGAAATAGCCAGCAGTCATCTATTTTTGTTGTTTCCGGTGAAGATAAGCTTTTCTTAACGTTTTTCGGCCATCCCTACGCATCTTAAAAATATTTTTAATTAAAATCTACTGAAATTATAACACTTTTGGACAAGAATATTATAACTATCCCCATAGCCCTATAGCCTTTGTACATGTCTTTCTCTTCTAAATTGTAAATTTCATATGTTTTATATGTACAATAAAGAGTTACAATACAATACAATACTATCTATTTCGTAAACGAGTTATTTCAAAAATTATAAAAAAAACTACAAAATATATTACAAACACTAGTTACTTAAAGCCTTTTCATCGTAGCGTAGAGCCCGTAGATCGTAGCACGGCGTAGCACTTTCGTAGACCCTACAGAGTTGAGCTACAATCTAGCTATAACAATTCACATTACTTGAAAAAAAAAAAGAAAAAACATAATTTTAGAGAGGATCCTATAAATTATGATAACGGCTAATATGTAATCAGTAAATCCTTGCACTGGTAGGCATCGTTACAGATATTATGTTAATTAGCTAGCCACATTTTACATTCGGTAAACGGTTGTTCAGATCATGATTTTATCTACCTACGTACATACAGCTACCTATGACTTGAAGAGTATCAGTGGATGTATTCCAGGCCCACCCGTATCTATCGAACTGTCGTTCTTGACTTGAAACGCTGATGAATGGTAGCTGTTCTATATCCGAACGAATGACGTAAGCCATGGAGCGATGCAGAAGCCATGGTATCGAGTGGGCGAGAATTACTGGCCATTTAGCGATAGCTTACGGATATTTCCGTAATGTTAAACAACTTTATGGCTCAATGGATACGATTGGTGCACGCGCGTGACGTGAAGTATAAACAAGTGGATTCATTATGTTTACAAACGCCGCATAACTAAACATCAAATACTTACCTGCTACTTATTTACCTGCTAGTGAACTTATGCAAGCTCTATTTTCTAGGTGACACAAATCTAAAATTTGAATAGAAATACGTGTTGATTTTACTATTACTAAGATTTTATTTGAAATAAATAGATACTTAGGTATGTATAAAATACAACTTTTTATCAAACAAAGAGAAAAATGTACAAGGTATCAATAGGCGGTCTTATCGCTCTACATATTGTTGTATTTTCGGATTCAATATTTAGTAACGAAATTTGAGAATATTGAGATTATTTCAAGGTACTCGAAAGCCCGAAATAAGATTAGAACCGATTAGCAAACCCTATTCATTTGTCATCGCTCCAAAAGTAAAGCTTGCGTAATAGAAATTGCGGCAGGCCGCTGACTTGTCCACGGTGAAACTCGCAACAAGGTCGCGACAATCTCGAAAATAGCTGAGCGAGGAGCAGACATTCGTAAAAACGGGCGTTTTCAAGTTTCCCCGTCGAGGCGAGTTGGCCGCGGCCCAAGAAGACGCTGCCGCGGCTCCGAGCGGCTATTTGCGGCTCCACGACACCTCTCTACACGTCATTGCTCTATTTACGAGGAACGGGCACGCTATTGTACTCAATTATGTCACCTGAACACAGCTCTTCGACGTATATAACGCTCCGCACAAGGTTAATGACTGGAAGGAAATCTAACACAAAACTAACCAAACATAAACAGATGAATGTGCTCTTCGACGAAACTTAACGCAGCCTAAAAACGTTTTCTATTTCGTTACAGAATACGAGCTCGACATAAACCATCAAAATGTTTAAAAGTCATTTAGAAATGATTGGCAGAAATGAGACGGCATCGAAGAAAGCCAGATTTTGGCAATCCTTCGTCCGATCTCTCAAAGGTAAGATGCATCGATCTATCCTCACATTCTTCTCCCCATTTCGTCTGTTCTACTTTACTCGGGTCAAGTAGGTAAGTGACCCAAACATAACCAAAACAAATAATACCTAGTGTGTACCGGAAAATACCTAAGCATTATTAATATGATGCCAAGGCCAACTCCTAAGCGTCTGATAAAATCTAGAAGATTCCGACGCTAGGTATGCATATATTACACAGGTTCCTTTTATATGACGTTTATAGTCGCTCTTACAGAAACAAATAACCTCATGTTATCTATCTTATAAATCAATCGACAGCCTTGGCCCGTCTATTGAACGTAGACCTCAATCATGCTACGCCACAACTTTCTACCCTTGGCTTTCCTAATGCCACTATCATCTTAATGATCAACATAACACTAATCCAACTCAACTCCAGGATCGGAAGACATCAGAGCCGAGGAGAGGTACAAGCCCACACGCCGCAGCGTGTTTCCCGAGCTGAGCTACCCCTACACCAAGTCTATCTACGACGACCCCGTGGCCGCCGCCGAACGCATCACCGTCCCCGGCTACCGCTACCTGCCGGTCCATCGTGACGTGTACGGGTACTCCCCACGCCCCATCTACGCCCACAACTATCCTCGCTCCCTCGACCGATACAGGCCAGGTTAGTAAAATTCCAAGGTAAAGCTACACAACGTGGGAGGTTCAAAAGCTTCCACCTAGAAAGCCACCTTGGCTTGGAAACTTTGGAACCTGCCAGTAACATGTAGGTACATCGCTTTGATACATTAACATTACACAATGCTGGCCAATCTTTAAGTGTCCAAGACCGATTGTTAATTCAAAACAATTAAAAGTAGATAACTCTTTCATAACCGTATTTGAAAACTGTTATATCTTCGACAGATGGTTCTGTTGAAGTAAACAGAAATAAAAAATAACAAATAAATGGTTTATTGGCCTGTATGACAGTTTGTTACCTACCTCGATTTCCGAAGTACGAGTATACCTAAACGTTAGCTGATGCACGAATGTAGCGAAAAGTACATATATTCGATTAAATATAATTATTTCCAAGTTCTTGAGTCTTGACTATCATTGTAATTGAATCTAATTTATAATTGGAGTCACTAACATAGGTACGAACAAACAAACTTTCGGCTGGTAAAATCAAATGATACTTAAAATTTTCATGACAATGAAAATTTTCCGCATGAAATTAGTCATAGTATTGCAACATAAATGACTTGTGGCTTTGTACAAAAGGTCAGGCCGTGTTGTAAACATATCCAACACGAAAATAGAACATTGTTCTGAAGTGTTGAGAGATGGCCCATTTACGACACAGGAAATCGGTAATTGATTGGCAAGTGCATCTTAACAACAATAACAATTCGGTGTTTGGCAATCGACACAAATCTAACACTAAGTGGTAATGTTAAGACCCCACACACATATTGATTGAAACTTTTACTTGTAGATAGATTGCACACATTTAACTTGTACAAAGAGCTTATATCGTGAACCAATGGAAAGCGTGCATTAACTGTGATATTAACTGGCGGACGTAGGTACACCACCATTAACGTGTAACATTAGTTCACATTGGCACTTAACTTTAATTGTTTCAGCATAAAACAACCACGGCCAGATATATTATAATTTGGAACATCTTTCACGGTCGCTGCGCCACTCTAGTTGTTGTCATTCTGTGACTTCATCTTGAGTCGGATTCAACTTGTTATCAGAAATAAAATCAGCATTCATTTGTTTCATCGTTTTAACCAAGTGGCTGTCACTACGTAAGACCATTATAATATGAGGAAAACCTCTTTAACGTTGCGGTTAAACCTGCTGTTATCACATTTAATTTGTAATAATGTTTTATAAATAAATATTTGGAAATTTATATGTTGACGTGAAACCTGTCGGAGGCTTGAAGATATATGACAATGATAATTCAAAAGTTCGATTAACACTACATGGAGCAACACAAACACACCATTATAGTTTGTCAAATTGATGCGACATGTTTACCAACAATGTTTGTGTCCGAAATGTTTTACATTTTCGTGTTCGTAATTATATAGTCCAATGCAATGATATGATTTGTATATTTCCGATACCATTGATGAACTGTCTGTTGCATAGTGTTTATTGTCACGATCATTGCGTGATGCCATCGCTTCTGCAGCACTCCCGTGGTAATACTTACGTTGGCATTAAATGTTTGCTTGCGGGTTGCAACTTACATATACTTATGCTATCATGGCTAATAATCGCATGTGTCATAAATATATTAGAAATCACCTCTTATACTTAACATCACTCCACACATTTATTGTCCATGTATGTTATATCGACTTCACTGTTTATATTTTACTGATCTTCCAGCGTTTGTCAGGCGACGCATTTTGTTTATCGCTGTATAAAGATTCCCTCTATTTATGTAGATATGTACATTAATATTCCCCACATTAATTACACATTGTCTTACCACGGATGTAATCAAGAGGTGAGTTCTAGAAAACTGCATATATTTAATTATGTATGTAAATAAATTCATTATCATTTATCTTAACGCTTAAGCTGATAAAACCTTACTAACGAACGCCCCTTTAATATTTCGTTGTTACATATTATAAAAATCTAAAAATCCATACGTAAATGGATGAAAATTGAGATTTAAAAACTTTCAATTAGATATAAAACGAGTGATCTTTTAAAGCCCTAAGTACCTATAACACTCACAATATCTATCTTCAAAGTCCTATTCAAAGGACTCTTTATAGTGTGTTTGAGTCAAACTTCTTTTTTGTTTTTCTGTGCCGGTTGTTCCTGGTCTTAACTAAATCTTGTGTTCGCGCAGTGTACCACGTCCCGAGGCGTCTGCGCCGCGGCGTCGACCCCTTCGATGCGCACAAGGCGTGGCAGGACCATTTGGACCGTTTGGCCGCCATCGACCGTCTGTACCCCTCTCGCTACGGTCTCTACCTTAAGGACCGGGCATACCCCATCACCGACCTGAGCGCGCCCACCGACCCCATCAAGCCCCTGCTGAAACCCCTGGACAGCTTGAAAGGAATCGAATATGAACCCGACAACAAACCTCACTGGGGAACAGGTAAATACTATTAAAACCTGCACGATACGCCCTTAGGTTAAGTCACGAGCTTCTTGTGTTATCCTCGACGGTGACGCTCTACCTGAAGGCAAATTATGGTCTTAACGAATGTTTCATTCAGAAACTACTTTTATGACACCTCTGTGCCGCGGTGTGCGTCTGCGTCGCGGATGATATGCGCAGCTATCATTAGTGTAAGTGCCACTGCAGTTAGTCTGTTTGTTGCTTACGAGAAAAAACTGCAAAACCTTTCTTAGTGTCTCGGAAAGACTAATTATTTTAGTAATCACAAACCGGCTAACTGCTGTTCAGCATTTGATCGACATTATAAACTGTGATTCGAATGTGTCCAACGTACTTGTTATTTATATCTTTTTAAAGACGTAACGAATTACATGTTGGATGTATCGGCTGCAGTGCGTCATGTGGAATCAGTGTATCATTAAAGCTTATGGCGGCTCTGTTCACCTATCAGATTCGATCGTCATTGAACCTGATTTGAGTTGAAAGTTGATGTCCGTCGTAACTTTTTAGAGTTATAAATAATTACAACAATTCAATGATTTGATTAGTAAAGTACCTGAAGTAATCTACTGATCTATATTTATTTTTTACCACCAAACCATCTGTCAATTAAGATATTGTTTCATTTGAAATGTAAAATCTAAAGTTGTAGACCAAATTCTAAATTATTTTGTATTTACCATTGTATATTAGTTCATTTTATAAATTTAAATAGGCTGTATAATAACAAAGCGTATTAAATCTTTTGATATCAGATACTTAGTCATTGTTTATATACATATACACGTCATAAATTTACTCTATGCCTAGTACAAAAAATATTAAGTACACTAACCCGATACGAATTTGTATTAAAACATAAAAGACCAACTAGTGTTTTTGATTTAGTAGTTTAGTACCTTCTTATATGCACATAAGTTAGCTTCAACATAGAACTTGTTAACCACAGGGTGGTTTTTTATATCTTTTAAGATATAAAAAAATAGATTGATTTCAGTAATAGGTACGAGTATATATTTTACTCAGCACATGCATGAAGCCGCATTTGTAAATATGCAAAGCAATTGACATTCTAAATTATAAGAACAACTACACTCTGAAACATTCGAACTGTCTAATCAATCAATAAAATTAGATCTTTTGGCACAAGCTTTTGGCAATTGTCCGTTTCAATTTTAAAGAATCGTTGCTTCCCTGATTAATTAATTTGGGGGAAGCATTATGAGCAAATCTCACAAATTAGGTATCTTGTTTCTGAGCCAGTGATATTCTGATTGGTACTGATTGTAAGACTTGGTATGAAGGAGCGTTGCCGGAGCGGTTATCGGATGCGATCAAAACGGATCCCTTTTTCGCTGAAGCCGAAAAATGGGCGGGTTTCGATCGTTCGCTTCGAGGGATGTCGCCCACGCCCGTCAAGCCCCGGATCAGCCCCCCGCGGGACTGCGAGGTCGCTTACGATGCCGACGGTAAGGGCAGCAGGCACCCCAACTGTACCTCGTCAGCTCCCTTAGCTCGATACCCCCAGCTGGAACAAAAAAGAAACAAGCGAAGAACAATACCCTGTTGAGTAGATACTTAGACGATTTCGCAGACTATACCAGTATCGCTTCCATTTCAGTAGATTGAGGCTCTTGGTTACCTCGAGTATTCTTAGTGAATGAGACATCAAGACATCTTTATTCACATCTTAAATTCTTCTGTACCGTACTATGTCATGATATCCTTCGAGTGTATGTGTTCTTTGCCAAAAAAAATGTCTTCAATCAGCACAAGTAACTGCAAGCATGCTGCATGCAATACCATAGGTGTAAGAGCACCACATGCAGAGTATTAAGGAGGGTCATAGGCATGACTGTACAGCATTTATGAATGTTTCACTATCACTTCAGCCATACTGAATTATTTAAGCTTTTGTCGTTGGCATGCAATGTACGTCAATGTGTACGGCTTAACATGATGTGGGCGATGACGAAGTACAGCGTATCTGCTGCCCGGATACTGACGTGTGTGGCGTGTAGGTGCGCCGCTGTGGTCTGCCAGCGGGCTGCGCCGCAGGCCGTGGGCTGATATTTTCAACCCGAGCCCCTCTTTGCCGATCTCGGCCATCACGCGGGACCCCTTCTGGTACGACTGGCCCGAGCTGAAGCCCATGGCGCGGTGGGACCGCAGCCCCTCCTACATCCGTGACTCCTACCTGTCGCCCGTCAAACGCACCTTCCTCTGGGACAAGCACCCCATCAGGCCACTAGGTTAGTGGATCGCTGTAAATATGCCGACGATTCGCACAGCTTGCTTGCGAGCTGTAAAATATGGCCTCTAATTGCCTTTGAAATAATCATATTAATTGACATCAAATTACTTATTATTCTAGGGTTTTTTGGAATGTCCGGTGTGTTATAGATGGTCCTCTTGTGTCGTAACAGATTTAATGATCGACGACGCACTCACCGTGGGTGACCTAAGCTGCACTATGCCCTTCATGCGTAGTCTATAAGTACAAAAATCAGGTATCTGGCGATGAAACAAAGAATTATCTTTTATAGTCCTATTCTTCTAGCTAGATTGTAGTAATTAAATATAATAAAATGTAGCTACCCTTTTTGAAATAAAACTATTGTCTACCCCTTTACTCCTGCACTCTTTTAAATCATGAAAGACTTTTTTTACATTAAATTACTATTTCACAAGTTAGTGCCTATTTCCACTGCATTAGATACCTACCTACTTACCTAGATTGTTTAGACAACAGTTTAATCCATTATAGTCGCCAGTGCCGATGATATCCCCTAGACGGAAACATAGAGAGAATCTACCTACCGTATCACCACCATTTCACATATTTCTTTCATGTTTCGCCTTTATATCAAGGTTGCCCTTGTTACTGTATATAAAAAGCTTATTCAGGGAGGCCGATTTTTTAAAACACATCCGCGTAAATATCATTCAAATTTCTTATAAAATGCAGTTGAATTTGAAATACTTACGACAATTTGTACCTTATAGAAAATTGCAGATCTAGAGTTAATTTTGTCCACTACTTAAGTAAGTACAGTCGTCATCAGATATTTCGGAGCAGCCAAGGTGATCAAAAATATCGAAAAATGAACTTTAACACCTTAGTACCTACATATAATAGAGTGGATGTGCCGATATTTTTGACCACCTGGCCCGCTCCGATATATCTGATGGCGACTGTAGACCTAAGTAGCTGAATATTATTTAATTTGAGCTGTACTTAGTTTCGTGCCAATATACAGATTTTAGTCACTTTCAAATGGCATATTTAAGCGATGTGCTTTCGAAAATCGGTCGTTGCACATGTTTTTTAATAATCATAATTTCACAAATAGACAACGAAATCACGTAACTCCTAATGATTCATATCGTTTGTTTTTAATAGGGGAGACCGGGGACAAAAGTGAAATTTTGCATTTGTACTCTATTACTCGCTATCTATTATGTATTTGCTATATAAAACTTTTGTTTATACTCTACATATATATTGCTCTATATATATATACATGCGTTCATTTTTATTTGATAGAGTTCGTTTTATTAAGTTCTATGGCTTTGAAAAATAATTGACGATTGTTACTTTTGTCCTCTAGTTGTAGAACAAATGTAACATGGTTAGAATCGAAAGTAAACCCATGAAACATCACAACATCAGTTTACGATTTTATGTGATTTGCGATGGCCAAGTCATTTATGTGTTTAAAAAATAATTTGGCTTACTCTTGAGAACTATAAATTGTATTTTTCCACGGTTTTAAAATAAGCAAGTTCGTGAAAATCGAGTTCTCTGGACAACCCCGGTACTGACAAAAATAACCGACTTGGTATATTGCATCTCAAACCTTTTTAGCAATATAAGAACAGCGTTGCGTTGCGAGACTTGTAGCTTTTTACATGTAGGTAATGTTTTTGATGGGATCATGTTGATATTATCGCCCTTATGATGCACAGGGTGCAAAATCATGTTAGGACCTGTATTAAGATACAGAGGTGATACCTGGTTAAAAGCAGATAAATGATATTTGCTAGCTCTGGACGGCCGCATGTGGTATTTTGATCACTGCATAACTCTACAAAGGCGCTGTTACTTTTGTCCCCGGTTTCCCCTACCTCTGAATGCATTTTAAAATGCATTTTGATTTAAGTGATGTTTCTTAAGATCATTTAAGTAAATCTAATCCGAATCAGAACTGTCCATTATGGTTTGTTTACACGAATAAATTGATTCTGTTGTACTCGTAATTTCTGATACACTTAGCACTTTCGTATTCATACAGTTGGTTCGTGTAAAATTTCGGAGGCTGAAAACCAACCAATGTTGAAAACCGAATTATTTTGTGTACGGTATATATACAATAATTAACTACAAACAAACTGCTCAAGACACAGTTTAATCTAACGTTTAAATAATTTTTGATGCAATTTTTAAAATACAATAATTTTAATGTTTTAGGTAATTTGAATTATTTTCAGACAGTTTGCCACGGACTTGTTAGCCTAACATGCTAGGTTTTATTGCGGACATAATTATACTACTCAAAAGAATATAGGGTAAAGGCCACTTGAATATTACCGGTAAAATGAAATCAAAATTATGATTGCGTTTTTAATTGAATACAATTATAATTGAATGTAAAGTATTATGTATTTGTACTGTGTTTGTATTAATAAAACCATTTTTAAACAAGAAATATTATAAATAATTATATTTAACAGTATTTTCGTTTCACCAATGAAATTTACGTGGCTCTTACCTATATTCTTTTGAGCAGTAGGTATTATTAAATTCCTATCACCGTGGATGCCTGTATAAAAGGGGCTTGTGACCGCGATAAATTCTAGTGTTCTTTAGGATAACAGCATAACAGGGTATCTCTATTAATCATGGTTTATTTTTTCAGCTGCTGCTTTTTAAAGGGCCTGCATCAAACCTTCTACTTTAAGAATATACCTATGTGTACATTATACAATTTTTATAATACCTATATCTACATATTCGATGAATCATAGTAATGACTATGTTATCAAAATATGACAACATAATTAAGTAATATTCATGATCACATTACAAAAATGTAAGTTTTCTAGTGTTGGAAAATAAATAATTACTTAATTAAAGATCTCAAAGACTGCAATAACATAGTCACTGCCGCGGAAATTGAAACATTTGTTACTCAAATCTTGTTTTTATTATAAATTATATTTTTATGTATTTCAAAACTAAAAAAAAAAACTAAATAAACACTGAAAAAACAATGCGTTTTTTTTACCTTGAAAATCAGCAGGTAGGTAGGTTATTAAGTCGACCTTAATCCTTCACCTATTTGTATGTAAGTAAGTACTGTCCTGTATATATGTAGGTACTTAGTAAACCTATAAATAGGCAGGGCGCAGAACCTAAATGTGGGATGACCAAGATAAATTTTACGATAACCTATGATGGATGGCATATCATACATTGTCATCTAATATATCAAAAGGATGTTTCATCATCATCATCATCATCCCAGCCTAGATACGTACCACTGCTGGGCACAGGCCTCCTCTCAGAAGAAGAGGGCCTGGGCCATTGTTCCCACGCGGGCCCAGTGCGGATTGGGAACTTCACACGCACCATTGAATTGCTTCACAGATTTGTGCAGGTTTCTTCACAATGTTTTCCTTCACCGCAAAGCTCGTGGTAAATTTCAAATGTAATTTGCACATGCATTTCGAAAAACTCAGAGGTGCGAGCCGGGTTTGAACCCACGACCCTCTGCTTGAGAGGCGATAGGTTAAACCACTAGGCCACCGCGGCTTTCTTAAAAAGGATATATATAAGCAAAAAAAATTATAACAAAAACTTAATTTTTATACCACTCTGAAGACGGTTTCTCAGCATGAGCCATGAGCCAGCAGGAATGGACCTAAAGTGGACCTCACCTACGCACTATCCCTAGGTAGGTACTATATTAATATTATAAATGCGAAAATGTCTGTCTGTTACGCTTTCACGTCGAAACCGCTGGACCGATTTTGATGAAATTTGGTATAGAGATAGTTTAAGCCCCAAGGATCAACATAGGATACTTTTTATTCTGGTAGATGGCGCCACCGCGCGATAACCTAGGTCCGCGCAGACGAAGTCGCGGGCATAAGCTAATCCCTACTCCCTACTAATATTATAAATGCGAAAGTAACTCTGTCTGTCTGTCTGTCTGTCTGTCTGTTACGCTTTCACGTCGAAACCACTGGACCGATTTTGATGAAATTTGGCATATAGGTACTTTGAACCCCGAGGATGAACATAGGATACCTTTTATTCCGATAGAGGGCGCCACCGCGCGATAACCTAGATCCGCGCAGACGAAGTCGCGGGCATAAGCTAATAGTACATATATTGGCCTTCAATCACTCCTGCTGGCTCGTGCTGAAGCACCGATTTCAGACTGGTACAAAATTATCTTCATGATTTTTTAATACCTACCTACTCCTACTTATTTCAAACACAATGTCCTTAGATGGTTAGTAATATTAAATCTTACAACTATGTTAGTAAATTTATAAATAATGAATATAACTATATGTATATTTTTTTATTAATATGTTTTTTTATTCCATTAAGTTCCCAATCCGCACTGGGAACTATGGCCCAAGCCCTCTTATTCCGAGAGGAGGCCTGTGCCCAGCAGTGGGACGTATATAGGCTGAGATGGGAGATGATGATTAATTTTTTGTAGTCGGTTCAATTTTTTATTATACATTTTATTTTCACACTTTTTAGTAACTATAAAAGATCTAGGATACAATGTCAACTGCTCGTCACCTTTTACGAAAGATTGCTTTTTCCGATACAGAGACGTTCATTATTGAAGAGTCCTGATGCTTCACCACCCGTTCCATTTTACCACATGCATTAGAGGAGCAGAAGTTGCTTAGCAACTGTATTAAAGTAATTTAAATTCAACCCGTGAAATACTTGTTAGGATTGAGCACTAACTTCGATGGTCAACTGTGGTTTCATCAGTTCCACTTCACCAAATGATGATTTTCAAGAGCAAATGCACGAGTTACCTCCTACTAAATATATTAAATTTACCATAGGTGTCCCTACAATATTTGAAGAGTTTTCTCTGCAGTAAAATCCCTACTAATATTATAAATGCGAAAGTAACTCTGTCTGTCTGTCTGTTACGCTTTCACGTCGAAACCACTGAACCGATTTGGATGAAATTTGGTATATAGGTAGTTTAAACTTCAAGGATCAACATAGGATACCTTTTATTCCGATAGAGGGCGTCACCGCGCGATAACCTAGATCCGCGCAGACGAAGTCGCGGGCATAAGCTAGTTATTCTACATATATTTAAAACAAGTTGAGGATAAATGCCCTTAGGGGCATCTATGGCGATAAAAAAACGGGGCAACTATACTTTTCGTAGAGGTCAGATGCCCTTTTAGATAGTAAATAAAGTAATGATAAAATCACAAAAATAGTTATTTTCACCTCACTAGCTCGAAAATGCTTTCTTTATCCTTCGAAATCTGCGTGGAAAGTAGCTTTTTATCCTCTAGGCTGGAAAGAGTTTTTGAATTTCGAACGTTATCGTGAACGGCTGCCCCCTTGAAAATACATCGACCGCTTACTTTCACAACCTCGTATCTGGCCACAAAATTGCTATAGAATCATCTTTATGTTAAGTATGATAGAGTGTTTATTTGCTGTATACGATTCGGGTAGATACGAGGTTGAGGAAGAAAGCGTTGAATATTGACGTGTTCACAAAGAAAGTTCGTCATACATTTGTTGAAGTACCTAATATTTAAATCTGTTAATTAATCTATAATTTTATTCTTATTTCTAAACAATTATCGCTTCGCTCGTGGTTCAATCCTAGAATCCTTCGCTTGCTCGGGTTTCAATATATGCACTCGCGCCAAACAGTCACTTTCCAGCCTTGCATAACAATAGTTATTTGTTATTTGTTATGCAAGGCTGGAAAGTGACTGTTTGGCGCGAGTGCATATATTGAAACCCGAGCAAGCGAAGGATTCTAGGATTGAACCACGAGCGAAGCGAGTGGTTCAAATGAAGAATCCTGAGCGCAGTCGAGGGTTTCAAAGGCACGAGACGCTAAACAACTTTACAGACGAGCGAAACACACAATTTTTCACCTCACTACAGCGAGAAAATGGCAAATGGAAAAAAAACTGTGCAAGTATCATCAAGCATCATGCAGGTGGTAGGACCTTGTGCAAGGCCCACCCGGATTGCTACCACCATCTTGCTCACTAATCCTGCCGTGAAGCAACAGTGCTTGCACTGTTGTGTTTCGGCGTGGAGAGTAAGACAGCCGGTGAAATTACTGGCACTTGAAGTATCTCTTACCACCAGGAAACCCACTTGCTCGTTTGCCTTCCAGTCGAATAAAAAAAAGTAGTTTTTAATAAGTCGGTTTTATTATCCACTTATCAAACATTTTTAGTATTATAAAGGTATAACAGTACCTATTTACAATCCAAATCGATATAACGATATTACAGTGGGTACGTACATACGGTTACTCTTTTGAAAAGGATTGCATGGCATAAGTATCGAGGTGTACTAAAAGTTAAAAGTAAAATTACAAAATAATTGTTTACAAATACTAATAAAATAATAGATTAATTAACAGATTTAAATATTAGGTACTTCAACAAACGTATGACGAACTTTCTTTGTGAACACGTCAATATTCAACGCTTTCTTCCTCAACCTCGTATCTACCCGAATCGTATACAACAAACACACACACAAACACTCTATCATACTTAACATAAAGATGATTCTATAACAATTTTGTGGCCAGATACGAGGTTGTGAAAGTAAGCGGTCGATGTATTTTCAAGGGGGCAGCCGTTCACGATAACGTTCGAAATTCAAAAACTCTTTCCAGCCTAGAGGATAAAAAGCTACTTTCCACGCAGATTTCGAAGGATAAAGAAAGCATTTTCGAGCTAGTGAGGTGAAAAACATATTAATCCATGTAGCCTAAGTTTCAGTGCCACCGAATAAATTAATGAAAGACTTTGTTTAAGTTTTGGCACTTTATGACGAAACGCGTGCGCTCTTGCTCACGATGGCAGCAGCCAGAGCCGGCCTTAGGGGGTGGCGAACAGGGCAACCGCCCGAGGCCTCGCTCTTGCAGGGCCTCGCGCAACAACCCAAGCAAATTTAAAAACATACAGATTTTTTTAACTATATTTTCGCATCACATAGTTTTCACGAAGGACAAAGGGCCTCGCAAAGACCTGCCGCCCTGAGCCTCGCAATGGGTAAGGCCGTCGCTGGCAGCAGCACAAAGGTTTTCGGGGAAGGTGCTTGCTATTATGTGGTGGAATTTTAGTTCCACAGTTTTGCTACTAACCGAAATAAAAATCGAGGCATCTATCCCACTGGGGCATCTATCCTGGAATTACCCTAAAAGGACTCCTTGTACCTAATACTACGGAACCGTAAAATTCTTATTGGATTGCTCGTGTGTCTGTCTATAACCGCTAAGATTGCTTGGAATGTTTTTAAATAATTTATTGCATTAGGCGTTACTTTGCGAAGGACCATATCAATGAACTAAAAGAATTTCTTGGCTCACCCGCGACCTTAAGGTCAAGGTAAGGTCCTTAAGGTTTAGGTCGCGGGTGAGCAAAGAAAATCTTTTAGTTCATCGATTTTTTTTCATCATACTTGCTCGTAAGTACCTATAATTATATACCTAGCCCTCAGTTGTTACGCGTACTGCTACCGAGCTGCTGGCGCAGGACCTAGCTAGGTACCTACAGTCACCAGCACCAATATCTGATACAACAAGCGTGCATAAATATCTGATACGACTCTATTTTCTAGGGCCGGAAGGACGTGTCAGATTTTTTTGCATGCTCTGCTGTGGCAGATATTAGGTAATGCTGGTGACTGTACCTAAGTATACATACCAGTATTACCAGTGAATGAAAATTAAGGAAATTTTCGTCTTTTAAAATTAATAATAAAATAAATAGATAAATTTTAGACAGTTAGATACAGTTTCTTTAAAATTACATAAGATACCCCTCGTGTTGTCAGGTGTCTATGGGCGGTGATGATTGCTTTCCATCAGGGTCACTTCATGCTCGTTTTCCCCCTCTTATATGAAAAAAATAAAATATTAGTTTTTGTATAGCAAAACCAACTAGTTGGCTAACATCACCATTATTCAACAGTACCTATTATTGCACAATTTGAGGATAAGCACGGTACTATTTAAGGAAAAAAATGGAAAATCACCAGTCAATTAATGCAAAATTCTAGTGAATGAACAAATGGAATAGGCTGCTATAACCAAAGAATAAGTAATAGTACAAGCTATAAGTACTAATACATAATTCTCAAGAAAACGAGACCCTATAGTTTTCCCTGGTAAGTTTGATATAGTTACTACCATCCTGAATTTTTTTTTAATTTTCCACCAACCGGTTTAGATTTTAGAGGGGGGGGGGGACGCTCGATTTTAATGAAATTTTTCACTTTAAAGTTCATCACTGAACCGAAAAATTGTTTTAGCAACACCCTATGTTGAATGAGAAAAAAAAATCACCCGCACTTTACCTCTATGGGAGGTAGGTACTTTAAAAATTTTTTTTTATTGTATTATTTTGTCGGCATAGTTAACATATATATTCGTGCAAAATTACACAGCTTTCCGTCCCTGAGCAAAGGCGCGGACGGACAGACAGACATGGCGAAACTATAATGGTTCCGTTTTTGCTATTTTGGCTACGGAACCCTAAAAATGGAACCAATTAATGAAAAACTTATATTAGTGTTTTGTCTCATAAATTATATCAGGAAAAAAACAACCGAATTGATACCTCCTCCTTTTTTTGGAAGCCAGAGACAAACACTAATGTTATTTAGATTAATATCCTTCGAGAAACTGGGCCCTGGAATTATGAATATCGGATACTGGTGGTTTCTAATAGTAGACTCTCGTTTGTAATTCCTTATTTACCGCCCTTAAGAGAGAATATGCTTTTATTGTTTTATCCTCTCTTTCTAAAATTGATCATGATATTATATTGAACCAAGGGAATAGATGATCCCAAGGACGTTTTAAAGAGGTGATCCAATGTGAACCTTTTTTTACATAGAACGTTACATACCTACATTAACATCGAATTGCCAAAAAGGAAATCATAAAATTTATAAAGACACTACATAAACATCACAAAAAGCTGACTGAAAGCGCCATCTTATTTTAATCTATGAAAACTGTCCGTTTGATGTTTGTGCTGCCTGTGCTGCCCTCGGGTAAAATTAAATGTAACAATAATGCGGGCCTTACTTAACGTGATAGCTCCCACATTTCGATCATATTTCGATAGAGGTCTCTTTCGTATGACAGTATATTAGGAGTCTGCCACACAAACTATCATCATCATCACAATAAACGACGTCGTCGACACGACCACGTGTGGCGAACGCTTTATAATTTTAGCTGTGACGTCATATGACAGCGACTTTTTGGCGGGCTTTTCAACAGGGCGGTCATAAAATTTTCATTTCATAAATTTATGTAATATTTAATTAGTTTCTTGTGTACATTTATATCATTTAGTGTAGAATTTATTTTTTCTGGTAAGTTTTTACTTATATATATTATTACAGAGGAGGAAATTGCTAAAGTTTTGTAATTATGGAGACTGATGTCTCCATAGAACCCCCGGATCCTCCTGATCCGTTTTCGGCTCTAATTGAGGCAGCCAAGTTATGCGAAATGGTAGATTTTCAACAGGTTTCGTATGGCAAAAAGGGAAAAAAAAGACTATCGAACAATTTTAAAGTAGACAAAACACGTTCCAAAAAATCTGTACATACTGCTTTGGCGGGAAAAAGTTCCGATGAAAAAATTAGTCACGCGCAAATTTCTACCCCAAGACCTGATGATTCCAATTCGAAATCTCCGCAAATGTTCCGTTCTGTGTACATGACAACCGATCCGGGTCCATATGTGGTACACGTAGAGTTGGTAGTGGCCAATCCACAAGGTGATAATAGCTCACTTCACCCTATTAAGTTCGGGCGTTTCCTGTTTAAAAACAATATAAAAAACATATTGGAAGATGGTATCAAGCGGATTGGTAGGAACAGACTTGAAGTGAAATTCAAGGCTGTTCAAGATGCTAACATGTTTTTAAATAATGACAAGTTAAAAAGTGAGAATTTAAAAGCTTATATACCAAATTACAACATTTGTAAAATGGGAATAACAAGGGGTATCCCTGTGGAGTGGTCCCATGAAGACATCTTGGAAAATGTGCGAGTGCCTGAAGGCTTTGGGCCAATAATCAAGACAAGACGGATGAGCCGGAAGGTGACCACTTTGGATGGTACAGTCTGGCTGCCAACTCAAACAGTTGTTCTAACATTTGATGGTCAGACTTTACCACCGAGGGTTTTCGCTTTTTACTCTTCCTTACCTGTGGAACAGTACATATACCCCACCATACAGTGCTTTAATTGCTGCAGGTTTGGGCATACACGTATGCAGTGCAGAAGCAAACCTCGCTGTAATAAATGCGGTGAGGAGCATGATGGTGCATCCTGCTCCTCTGAAAATTTTAGATGTCTTCATTGTAATGGAATTCACAAAGCCACTGATTATAACTGCCCAGAACAACAAAGACAAAGGAACATCAAACACTATATGTCTTCTCACTCAGTCTCCTATCAGGAGGCTGAAAGACAGTTTACTAAAGTCAAACCTACATTCGCAGAAGCTGTAATTCATCCCCATCCCCAGAGTTCAGAGCACACTACCCCTTCACCTGTCATGCCTTCACCCTCAGGTGTAATTTCATACAAAAAAACTGTTCTATTAAAACCTAAAAGACCCCCGGTAGTCAGTAAAGGATACAATCAAAGAGAACATAATGCCTTAATAAATAGCTTCAATATTCCTCCTCCAGCTAATGGTATTGCCAATCACAAAGTTAATGACAATTCAGATTCATCAGAAATTGAACTAGATACAATAACTGAATTATTAAAATCTTTAATCCAAATAATTACTAATTCCCAATTACCTGACCACGTAGCAAAAAGTTTGATAAATAACATAACTGTATCTTTATTTGATTGTTTTAAACATGGCCACTGTCCTTCAATGGAACACTAGAAGTGTGCACTCTAGAAGCTCTGACATACTATACTTGTTGGGTAAACATAACCCATCTGTAGTTGCTTTATCGGAAACCTGGCTAGCCCCTGGATCTAGATTTAGGATCTCTGGTTTTAATATCCTTAGAAATGATAGAGATGATGGGTATGGGGGTTCTGCCCTATTAATAAAAAAGGATTGCATATTTTCTTCTTTGCAACTTCCAAATTTCGACAGTACCAAATTGAATGCTGTAGCGGCCCGTATTGGTAACTTTTCCTATCTATCTGTATACATTCCTCGTAAAGATATTTCTGTAATTCCAATATTAAAGAATATTATTGAAGTATTGCCTCCCCCTGTAATAATTTTAGGAGACTTTAATGCGCATCATTCTTTATGGGGTGCCCCAAATAATGACATGTTTGGTTGCCTACTAGTAGATCTTTTGGATACCCTAAATTTATGTGTTATCAATGACGGTTCAGCTACTCGGTGTCCTATTCCTGGGCAAAACCCGAGCTTTCTAGATTTAACAATTTGTTCTTCATCTCTTTTAACTCTTCTTTCTTGGAAATGTCTGTCAATATCCCACGGGAGTGACCACTATCCTATCATCTTAACGCTACCTAACCATGTCATTAAGTCTGTCCAACCTTTACCCCCCTTACTTAAATTTAAACTAACTAAATGTGATTGGGATCCTTTTAGCAAATCCTTGTCACATAGGATCCGTCAATTTCCTAAAGTTTCTCGGGAAAATCTAGTTAGCTCATACGATAACCTTATTTCCAGCATATTATTGACAGCTGAAGAAAGTTTTCAAGTAAAAAATGTTGCCAGAGGCAAAACGTCTTCCCCGCCATGGTGGGACAAAGAATGTTCGGAAATGGTTAAAAAAAGAAATAAAGCTGAAAAAGATTGCAATAATTGTCTAGATCTAAATTCATTCATCAAATTTAAAAATGCTACAGCTGCAACAAAAAGACTTTTAAAGTCCAAAAAAAGGTTAGGTTGGCGCAATTTTTGTGAATCTTTATCTCCTGACACTCCAATCAGCATAGTGTGGAATAAAATGAGAAGGTACAGAGGATCCTGTAATAATACTGAGCCCAAATCTTTTAACACGGATTGGGTTGAACCTTTTTTAAATAAACTTGCACCGGATTACGTTCCTTCTTTCCATGAAATGCCGTATTTTTATGATAGTACAGATCGCGTCAGAGAAAAGGATCCCCCCTTTGGTAATGACATCAAAGCGTTCAATATTTTTGTCGCATTACGTAGAAAGCCAGTTGGTCTAGTGGATAGTTAATTGGCCTCGACTTTCCTTGACATGCTGAGGTTTCTCGGTTCAAACCTCTGCGCCTCAGAATCTTTTTGTTTTTTTTTTGTTTTTATAATCACCTGTCGTTGATTAAATAAGAGATCTTTGTTAAAAAAGGTATGAGGTATAAAAAAAAAGATAGGCATGTTACAAGCGCAATATTATTTTGTTTATTTATCCATAGATTTCTGGGTCAGTAGTTATACAGTTTTCTATCTGTGTTAAAATATGATTATTTACTTAGGTTTTGAACTCAACTAAATTTACTAATAAAACACAATACCTGGCGGTGACGTTTCGCATACATCATAAGTATTTATAAAAACAACACTTATTTAGACTGCAATGTTAACATTAATTGTGCCTGTGATTACTGAGAAAGAACCAACATGCTAAACTATAGTATAGCAATTTACATCTTTCTCTTTTATCACAGTTTCTGATAATCCTTTTGTTTTGACACAACATTAAAAACAATACCTATGTGAGGTCAGATGGTGCATCATTAACACATGACTCGTCAACAAGGGTAACTTTACTGATCATAATAAAGGTCTGTTTTTTTATTGATCAACTACGAAAAAATAGTAATAGGAAATATTAACACTTGCTCTTTCGTTCTCATCATCATCATCCCCAGCCTATATACGTCCCACTGCTGGGCACAGGCCTAATCTCAGAATGAGAGGGCTTGGGCCATAGTTCCCACGCGGGCCCAGTGCGGATTGGGAATTTCACACGCACCATTGAATTGCTTCGCAGGTTTGTGCAGGTTTCCTCACGATGTTTTCCTTCACCGCTCTTTCGTTCTAATACTTTTTTATTGGTAAGTAATTAATGTTTCTTTTAATAACGGAGAGGATAGCCTTCACTGTCTATTACTTCTTGTAGCCGAGTTTTCATGTTTGAAACCATTTTAAAACATGTGTCACTATTACGCAACAGTTCCCATGTTTTGTTGACCTCATTATCCAAATTCTTTTTAGACCTTATCTCACTGGAGTCCCAATTCAACACCATCTGACCCCACAAGTTTTCTATCGGATTTAGGTCCGGACTTTTAGCCGGCCATTCAAACACAGTTATGTCTTTTTGACTATTTAGCCAGTCTTTGATGATTTTGGACTTGTGCACTGAAGAGTTGTCGTGAACTAGGTAAATTTGTCCTTCAGGATATGCCACACGCACTGACGGCAGCATTACGTCCTTTAACACTTCAAGGTATCGCTCACTGTTCATGCGGCCGCCTATTTCCACTAGCTCGCCTGGGCCCATTGAAGACATCCATCCCCAGTAACCTAAAACATTCAACCTTTTAAAATAATGTTGCAACATGGTGATCTAAGAAAACTTCAAAAGAATATTAAATACACGTCTCGAATGTAATTTTTTAATTAAATGTGTTATTTACACAATAATAGTAAAATGATTTTATTATTACTTCTGTGGTTATTTACCTAGTGTTAATCGCCCTAAAACATTCAACCTTTTAAAATATGTTGCAACATGGTGATCTAAGAAAATTTCAAAAGAATATTAAATACACGCCTCGAACGTAATTTTTTAATTAAATGTGTTATTTATACAAAAATAGTAAAAAGATGTTATTATTACTTCTGTAGTTATTTACCTAGTGTTAATCGCCCTAAAACATTCAACCTTTTAAAATATGTTGCAACATGGTGATCTAAGAAAATTTCAAAGAAATATTAAATACAAGCCACGAACGTAATTTAATTAAATGTGTTATTTACATAAAAATATTAAAAATATTTTATTATTACTTCTGTGGTTATTTACCTAGAGTTAATCGCCCGCTTGTTCTGAGATCTAACACGTTGTTGGGGTTATACCTCTCCCCACTTCTTCTCCACAAAATTTTTCGCCCATCCTTATCTGACTTAAAGCATTTTTCGTCAGTAAATATAACAATTTCGTTTTCCCAGTTGTTTGAACTACGACATTTGAATATTGAAAATAATTAGCAAAACCGAATTGGGCAAGATATAGGTTTCACTTACAGTTTGTTCTGGCTCTTTTCCTCAGTCCCAGGGACACATTTAAGACACAATCACAGCACTTTCAGAGTTTTTATGAATAATTTTAAAAGAGCGCGCGCCGGCCGGCATTCATTTCGAGCTGTCAATTTTGCGCAACTGACTGGTGGCGCCGCCGTGCGGTAGAAAGCGGAAAGTTCATTCAGCCAGTATGTTTTTGATATGTGCAGGAGGTTTTAATGCACATATTACTAATTATATCTGCCCAATGTAACGTACATAAACCCCCCACCGGGAATCTACCCAGATTCCCCAGTTTACAAACCAAACCAGGGATGGTATTGAATAAGGTAAGTGGACTGTATAGTGTAAGTATTTGTTGACTTAGTGAACTAAACACGTGTAACTGTAAATTGAGTAAATAAATGACTTATTTCGAACCTAAAATTGTCATAAATTTGACACCTTCTTGCGTCAAATTCATGCAAAGAAACAAAGGAAAAATAAAATTATGCTGAATCCAGTTCCATAGGAAGTGGACTAAGCTTTACAACGGGTCGCGTGTATTTGCCATTCTGGGTTTTACTTTTACCACCCGTACAACTCCATTAGCTCCTGGATAAAGTTCCGTCACGCGACCGAGAGGCCATTGAAGCGGAGGAGCGTCAGCATGAATAAGGACGAGTTCGCCAACTTGAATATTACGACTACTCTTATGCCATTTTTGTCGCTGCTGGAGCGTGGGAAGATAATCGTTTAATTGCAATGTACGCGGACCGATATGTAAATAAATTTTATGAAAATAGTCGATAAGAATATTTGTAAAGTTGTACTTTTTAGGAAGCAATAATGGATACTTCTTTTGATACGGTAGTTCGGCGAAAGACAACCTACCCCCCACCCTGAGAAAACCGAGGGGGTCGACATAAGGTGCTAACCTTTTGAGTGATGAACTACAGCTATAACCATTGGAAATTGCTTGGATATCAGCTGCAAAATGCTCTCGCTGAACGGATTTAATGAGCACATCGTGTGCGTTCTTTAAATCTGATAGAGACGAAGGACCCGTGTTTGTATCAGACTTCGTCGATCTACAATTGTTGATAAATTGAAAACAACGCGCTAAGACCTTTTGAAGCTTGCTAAAACTCGAATAATCATAAACAAGGTTTGAATCACGTGTTGTGTCTTGCACGCTAGTTTGAGCCAAAGTCGCGCATGGAATTTTGAGTTCTGGCACATTTGCCGATTTAAATTGATCAATTGATTTTACTGGCCAATTATCTCTTGGTGCGTGTAGCCAGTTCGGTCCCCCGAGCCACTCCGCTGTCGCTAGCAGCACGGAGGGCAGTGCTCCGCGCGAGCACACGTCAGCGGGGTTGGACGCGCCGCTCACGTGAAACCAACAATCGCTTTGCACGGTCTCCAAGATTTTGGAGACACGCGAAGCCACAAAGGTTTTGAGGTTGTAACTGGGTGTATTCAACCAACTTAGCACCACAGAGGAATCGGTAAACAAGAGTATTTCATGAACAGAAATTCGTTCAAACAATATTGACTTCGTATATTTGACTAACTTGACTAACAAATGCGCAGCCATTAGCTCGAGACGTGGAATGGTCACTGTCTTCAAGGGTGCAACCTTGGATTTTGCAATGACTAGACTGACCTTCGAATCACCTTGATTGTTAAAACTACGCAAATAGATGACAGCAGCTATTCCTTGAACTGAAGCATCGCAGAATCCTAGTATCTGGTAGTAGCTGTGCTGTTTGACAGTAACCTGGCGCTCGTGGCTAAAATTCGACAACAGCGGGAGCTCTGACATGTAGGTGAGCCACTCCTTTTCCAGTTCCGGAGGCAGCCGCTCATCCCAACCCAGCTGTTGGAGCCAGAGTTTCTGCATGAAGCATTTCGCGTAGAATATGCAAGGAGCCACGAAACCTAAGGGATCATACTGACGACCAATCTGTGACAAAACACTACGCTTGGTGATCGCCTGTGAAGCTGGAAGTGGATGGAATACGAAGGAAAACACATCTTCGGCGGGTCGCCACTGCAGACCTAAAACTTTTATGGATAGGTCCTTGTCATCCTCGAATGCAATGGGCGTTTCGCGGTGATCAGCTGGAACCCGAGCCAGTACCTGGGGACAGTTGCTGGCCCACTTACGAAGCAGAAATCCTCCTCCACTCAGCAACTCTAACAGTTCATCCTGTAGCCTAGCTGCTTCATCATAGCTGCTCACTGACCACAGAAGGTCATCAACGAAGAAACCCTTTTTTAGAACCTTGCTCGCTAAAGGATACTTCTCGCAGTCGTCGTCAGCCAGTTGATGCAGGACTCGGATCGCTAGGTACGGACTGCTAGCAACGCCGTATGTGATCGTGTTTAACTCATACACCTTTAAAGGTTGATCAGGTTGAAACCTCCACAAGATGTGTTGGTAATTGCGTTGAGATTTTTCGATCAAGGTCATTCGAAACATTTTACAAATGTCACTTGACAAGCAAATTTCATGTATACGAAAATTTATTAAAATCTCATTAATATCTGCTTGAAGCTTAGGACCGGCGTAAACGACTGAATTTAAAGAATTATTATTTGTCGTTTTGCATGAGGCGTCAAAAACTACTCGGAGTTTTGTCGTGGTACTTGACGGTCGGAGAATACAAAAGTGAGGAATTATGTACTTAGAATCCACAGTACCAAAATCACCTACGCAAGTCATGTGACCAAGGCTTTCATATTCGGACATGAATTTATTATATTCTTCCTTAAGTTCCGGAAGACGATTCAGCTTTGTTTCTAAATTGTTGAAACGACGTAACGCTTGTGGAGTCGAATCGCCGAGATCAAAACTGGGTTTGAACGGGTACTTCACTGTATAACGTCCCGTAGTATCGCGACTGTGTTCGTTTTGGAACAATTGTTCGACATACAAATCTTCTGGTTTTTTAGTGACGTCATACGGCACGTTTTCAGTCTCCCAGAAAGAGTTCATGATTTTATCGATACTACTAGTTTTATTAGCAGAGAACAAGTTGAGCGAGGCTGTATTTGACTCACAATCGTCACTCAGTACTGTCTGACCAGTAATGACATATCCGAATATGGAATGCATCGCGACGGGCAAACCCGGGTCACGTGGTAGTATATTTTGACCGTCATAAATGTAGGGAAATAAGTCACCTGCGATCAACAAGTCAACTGGAGCCGCCGAAAAGTAGTTCGGGTCAGCTAACTCTAGATTTTTGAAATTATTGATAACTTTGTTTGATAAGGTTACTGTAGGTAAGTTGCTAGTTATATTACTTACGACAACAGTATCAGTGCTAAGCACCGGACCAAATGAGTTTCGTGGTTTAATTGAACATGTAACCAGACCGAAATCTTGCACTGGCGCACCTCCCAGACCCATGGGTTCAAACTGACACTTGCGTCGAGACAAACCCAGGCGCTGGGCACACTCTTTTGTCATATAACCGGCCATGGCACCGCTGTCAATGACTGCACGTACGGCGTGGTAAGTTCCCCATCGATCTGCGACGTGCACCATGGCAGTGCCTAACAGCACGGTTGAATTTGACGAACAAGTCAAGCCGACGTTTGGCATTGACCTTTGACTTTGATTTTGACCATTTGAAACGTTTTGAATACTTGAAATGTTTTGACTATTTGAACCGTTTTGATTAATTGATGAATTTTGAACAGTTGGAACTGTATCTAAGTGAATACTGTGATGGTGCGGTTGTTTACACAGCACACAACGCACTTTTGACGTACACTCGGACAACGAATGCTGACGAAAGCAATTTTCGCATAATTGAAGCTGTTTCACTTTGTCAAGACGCTGCACCGGTGTTAAATCAAAAAACTCGAAACATCGATAAGTTGAATGCGGTTTGTCGCAAAATAGACATCTATTTGATCGTTCGCTATTATTCTTACTCACAGCTGACAAGCACGGCTTTTGGAACTGCTTCGGTGCACTACTGTAATTAGCAGCATTATTATTATTTGTTCGAACAAAATTCGGCTTTGCAGAGGTGTTAGGAACACTCTTAGGCGTAAACTGAATTTTTGATGTACTAATTTTAACCTCAGACATTTCCAAAACACGCGCCTGTTTCTCCACGAAATTAATCAGCTGTTCGTAAGTAGGTATATCGGTTTGATCTACAGATTGTTCGAATTCGCGCCTAGTGACGGGGTCTAAATTTCGCAATCCCATATAAAACAGTATGAAACTCGATAGGTTACTGATTTTCAAAAGTTTCAATGCTTTAACACACTCTTGATACGTTTGTAAAAATGTGTTTAGACCAGTAGCCGACTCAGTTGACAAAGGCTTAAATTGAAACAGCCGATCTAAATAGCTCGTAGCTAAGGCACGAGTGTTCTCAAATTTTTTGACTAGCAAAGCCCATACTATCGGATAATTATCGGCCGTCACTGGCATCCCTTTGACCACAGTCAATGCCGAACCGCTGACTGCGGAGAGCAGGTAATAAAACTTCTCAATGTTCGTAATATCATTGTTGTTATGAATTAAACTCGTAAACGTGTCATAGAATGTTTGCCAGTTTTCTAATTTGCTATCGAAATGGAACAATTCTAGTTTAGGCAGCCGCGGCTTAGCCGACCGCGAGTCTGGCCCGGCAGCGCCCGGGCCGCGGCCCGCGGAGCGCGACGAAGGTCCGCTACCGCTGCCGTCACACGATTGCCAAGTGTCGCTATTAGCCTCCGCTACACTCAGAATACGGAAATACATGTCGTCAAAGGTTTGAATTTCCTGATAATTTGGTTTAAATTTCGGGTTTTGTTTCTTATTGTAAGAATTTAACTCGAATATGCATTGTTCGAAACATTCCCGAGTCGAATGAAGTTCTTTGAGTCGCAAATTAAATTCGGTTAAACGCTCTGGTGGAGTTAATTTGGATAGTTCAAATAACGTTTGACATCGTATAAAAAGCAGTTCTTTTTTGTTAATAAGTTGTTCGACATCGAATTCTTTTTCGTCCATTTCGAATTAAAAAACAAAAGACGCGCGCGACGCGTTGCAAAGAACGAAAATTGAAAACGTTTATTTTATACGTATTATTCTAGGTAAATAACTTAGATTCGAAATAAGCCTGTTACCTTAAAACTGCGTGAAATGTGTGTTTTATGTGTATGAATGCGTATTTAGTTTGCAAACTGAGGATGCGGTTCGATTGACCAAAATGTTTGAACTACGACATTTGAATATTGAAAATAATTAGCAAAACCGAATTGGGCAAGATATAGGTTTCACTTACAGTTTGTTCTGGCTCTTTTCCTCAGTCCCAGGGACACATTTAAGACACAATCACAGCACTTTCAGAGTTTTTATGAATAATTTTAAAAGAGCGCGCGCCGGCCGGCATTCATTTCGAGCTGTCAATTTTGCGCAACTGACTGGTGGCGCCGCCGTGCGGTAGAAAGCGGAAAGTTCATTCAGCCAGTATGTTTTTGATATGTGCAGGAGGTTTTAATGCACATATTACTAATTATATCTGCCCAATGTAACGTACACCAGTCAAAATTTAAGAAACGAGTGGCAAAGTTAACTCTGTTGGCGCGGTGATCGTCAGTAAGCTTAATTTTTCTAGCCGGTTTATAATTATGAATATTCGCCGCGTGTAGATGTCGTCGAACTGTGCTAAGAGACACCTCAAAAGTTTCAGCACTTGATCGCGTAGTTTTGAAGGGTTCAACTGAGTGAACGTGCACTATTTTACGGTGTCGTTCGGATTCATCGGTGTAAGCCACTGGGCGAGGACCTTGGCGATCACAGTTCACATCACCCGTCGCTTGATACCTTTGTATCCACCTTCGAACTGTTTTTCTCTGTATAAAAGAAAACAATAATATTAGAAATAAATACATAAAAAGTGCAAATAAATAAATAAAACATGTATACTTAGGTATTTATTGTTGAAATATTTCAACAATAAATATATTATTTAAAACTTACCGTTACACCCATATCTCGTGCTATTTTCTTTATAGGTTGTTTTTGTTCCCAGAGAACAACAATTTTAGCCTTTAAAAAAGTTGTTAGTCGAACCATGATAAAATATTTTCGTGAGCTTAATAAATCGGAAAGTATTACGACGTGGAGATATTCACACAATGAGATCGACACGAAACGTAACGATTTGTAAATTTCGTTATAAATATACCCTCAGTTTAGTAAACGGGGCTCATAAAGTATATTATCCTACATTGAACCTTAAGTAGCAGTTTAATACAGCAGTCTTCATTACTTCTCTGAAGTTACATTACGGTAGTGCAACAATCGGCAAGAAACGTAGCTCTGTTCATATCTATACGCATTAGCTAGAACAGGATGCAAAGATTAAGTAAATATCTGCCACCCTCAAAGTCTTAATACGAAAAACAAAGTTAGAACTCAGTATATCTACAGTCGCTGCTTCTTTGACAGTCGCTATTTACTGTGCGATAAGGCTGTCTTTGCTTTGGCGCTTGGTGCATATCTACTGAATACTATTGGGAATGGCACGCAAATAGCAACTATTAATTTCGCAGTTATTGTCAAGTAATCAAATGGCCTAGCGGCAAATCGAAGTATGCGACCTGTGCGCTGCTCGTAGTGAACCGAGTTCGATTCCGAGGATTTTGATAAGGGAAATTTGTTACATTTAAAAAAGATATTTTTGATAGTTGTCATTCACCGCTTGGTGAAAATGGACTGTGAATGTGAATGTAACTTGCAATGCCAAGAGTATTGAATGTTATAAGAATTATAAGTTGATGTCCGCTCGTGGAATAACAATAAAACAATTGTTACCTACACAATTCGTATCATATTGGAATATTATTACTAAGGTTCTCTTGTCTCACTCACACCAGCGAAGATCGTATCAATTCAAATGTGGTTAAAAAAATATAAATGATCAATATCTTTTTCATTTTTTTTTTCAACTTATTTAAATTATCAGGAAAATACTACAAAAAAATAAATAAACCAAAAACATAAATAAAACAAAAAGTGGATTTGAACCCGAGCCCTCCCTTTGATGCACTTGTCTCAGAGCTCGCGATAGTTAACTGCAGGGCCAGACAGATCTGTCACGTGTCACACAGGGGGGTTCCTTTTCTCTGACGCGAACTGTACTAGCCCTGATAAAGATATTGATGCTCTTGATTCTCATTTTTCATTACACGAACTAAAGTTGGTTTTAAATCGACTTTCTGATTCAGCCCCTGGTATTGATGGAATACCATATTCTTTTTATATTAATTCAGAACAAGACACTTTAAATTTCATCCTAGATATTATTAATATAGTAATTGATACAGGAATTATTCCAGATACCTGGAAACAACAAATAATAATCCCAATTTTGAAACCACACAAAGATCCATCTAACCCAGCATCATATAGACCAGTTGCACTTTCAGTTACGATTGGCAAAATTTGTGAGCATCTAATTAAAAATAGACTGGAATGGTTTATTGAAAAGAATAATATTTTTCCAGAGAGCCAATTTGGTTTCAGGAAAGGTAGAAGTACAATGGACAGCCTATACTCCTTTTCCTCAGATGTTTTAATTTCTTTTTCTAAAAAAGAGTCTGTTGTAGCTGCTTTTCTTGACATTACAGCTGCATATGATAATGTTAATTTATTATTATTAAAACAAAAAATGCTGTCTATCAATATTCCAATCAGATTTGTAGATTTCTTATTTAACCTACTTTCCGGTCGATCAATATGCGTACGTGTCCCTGGTGTAGATCTCCCTCCCAGATTTATCTGGAAAGGTGTACCCCAGGGATCCGTATTAAGCCCACTCTTATACAATATTTACGTTCACGATCTGGACCAGAGTGTCACTCCGACGAGCTCCATTCTCCAATATGCAGACGATTTAGTTGTGTATAATATTAATAAATCCGCGTGTTTAGCTGCCGATCATGTCCAGCAAAGTTTAAATGAATTATCGAAATGGTTAGCCAAGCACGACCTAAACATATCAGCAGACAAAAGTGTTGTGGTTACTTTTTCGCAAAGAAAACTTAGAGATAATATTAATATCCGCTTAGAGAACTCAAGTATTCAAAACTCCAAGGAAGTGCGATTTTTGGGTGTCAAGTTAGACTCCAAAATGTCTGGTATGGCACATGCAAATCAGATCGTGAATAAATGTGAAAAAACTGTAAATCTTTTGAGATCGCTAGCTGGAGTATGGTGGGGTGCACATCCCTCCTCCTTAAAATTGGTTTACAACGCACTTATAAGAAGCATTTTGGACTACGGAACTGGATTATGTCCATTAAGCAAACAAATCCAACATAAATTGAACCTCATCCAGTCCAAAAGTCTCAGAATAATTGCGGGTGCCATGAAAAGCACCCCTATAAATGCACTTCAGGTTGAGTGTGGTGATCCTCCACTTCATTATCGAAGGCAATATCTTTGCGATCGTTTCTTTTTCAAAATCATACAATATGAACTACATCCTCTCATTTCTAAAGTGATGGCCCTTCATAATTTAATTGATAGCGGCAATATACCATTTTGGAATAATAAATCTACCCCTCCCATAGTAAACAGTTACAGAAAAATTTTAAGCCTTACCTGTAATGTAGTAAAGACTTCTTGTCACTCTCTTTTTATATATGAATATAACGTATTGACATTTTCTCCCTCTGTTCATTTAAATATTGGGATATCTAAAGTTACTACTGCTCCTGAAGCGAAATTAAAAAAAATCATTGAGGATAACTACTCCGATTCAGAAGTATTCTTCACAGATGCTTCTAAAACACTTAGTCAGGATCACTGTTGTGTAGGTGCTACTTTTCTACAACAGTCTTCTGGGTACTTTCGACTCTTTAAATTTCCTCACTTATATTCAATTTTTTCAGGTGAAGGCATGGCAATATCGGAATGCCTAAATTATATATTAGAAAGGAAAATTCCTAGGGCATTAATCTTATCTGATTCATTGAGTTTCCTTCAGTCCGTTCTTTCTAATCCGTTTGATAAAAATAATTTCTCGTTACTGTCTCTTTCGGTAAAACATAAGTTAAAAATGTGTGCTGATTTAAAAATGTCAGTCGTTCTTGCTTGGATTCCTGGGCATAGCGGAATTCAGGGAAATGAGTCAGCTGACCAACTTGCCGGGTTGGCCACTACCAATGGTAATACAAATTTCTCGAACATCTACAGCCATGACTTAATCAATGTTGCTAAATCTTCTCTCATTGAGAATTGGAATCAAAACTGGTCTGACCCAAACCAGCAAAAAGGCCGTTTTTTCTATAACTTTCACCCTATTGCTAGTACGAAACCATGGTTTTCCAAGTTGAAACTAGACAAAAAAACTACATCAATAATATCAAGATTAAGATTAGGCCACTGTTCATCTCCTGCTCACTTGAGCAGGCTTAAAATCAAAGACTCTCCTCTCTGTGATTGTGGCGCAGAAATTGGCAACATTGAACACATTCTGTTAAATTGCTCCTTGCGAGTTAATCCTTCCTTACATGATATTCTTGTGGAAAATAAAGCTCCCCTTCCTTATGACCTCTCCTGTATATTATCACTATCTCATAAAAAATATGTATTATCATTAATCAAATTCCTATCCATTCATAACTTAAGATTATAATTTTTCCTTATATTTAATTATTTATTGCCCTATCTACATCCTTGCCTAAAGTCATTATCCAGTCCAAAGATAATAATCCTTAATAATCCTCCGATCCATTTCTAAACAAGAATATTCCTTCACGCTCCTATATCAAGATATAATTGAAATCTGTCGGAATTGGAAAAGAACATCTACGAATAACACGACGCTGGCAAAAATGGTTTCTCAATAGGAGAACCGGTTGCCATATTCAGGGAATGCAATTACCCTGTTAAGAAGAAGAAGAAGTCATATGACAGCAAACAAACAGTGTTGCCATTCTTGAGCTATAATTGACGTCTATTGATTGTAAGCCTCGCTGCCATTTTAGCAAAATTTTCGCTACTTTTGTATTCTTGAAGTACAAAAATCAACTTTATTTAAAAACACACAAGGTTCTAACTTCTAAAATAAAATTCGACGGTTGCTGCACATCATAACTTAAGTGCTAATGCATAGTCGTTCTTGGATTTGATCGTTGATGTTTGAAATTCCAGTCAATCGTTTCAAAACAAAAATAATTACATTTGCTGGTGACTATTCATTTATTTGTCTTAAAATGGAAGAAAGGGATGAAGAAAACATAAGTGAAGCAATGAACAACTCGGAAATGACGTTCGATAATCTAGTTGTTTTGAAAGAGTTCAGTAACATTGTAAATCACGTAAGGTGTGTTGAAAGTTGTTTTTGTACTATGAGTTTATTGTCAATTATTTATTTTATTTCTAATAATATATACATTTTAGCGACGAAGAGTTTCTCCAGACAGTGCCTAAGTCAAAAATGAAAAGAGTTAAATGGATCCCAATGTTTAACTGCCTAAAACAAGGCATTCTTGATGAGATGATTCAGGAAATGAATTCAATGTGGGCCTCAGAAAACTTGCATCAAAAGCTGGAGATCTTACAAAAACAATCGAGGAAATATAGCCACTTGGAAACAGGCACAGTTTTATGGTAAGTTGTTGTCCTGAATGATTGAAATTAAGACCATTTAGAAATTATAGAATCTAGTTATTGAACAATGTGTTACTTATTTACACTTTCCCAGAGAAATCTTTTTGCTTTTCTTTGCCAAATCTCTTGATTTCTTACTTATCCTATGGTATTTTATATGAAAAATTACTACAAAATACATTATTGCTTCCTAATTTGCCTCATGGTATTTTTTCTTAAATGTACATCGGAAAAACTATGACAGCATTGGCTACAGCTAGTAATATGTATAATAATGATATAGCTATCTATCCTAATATTTAAAATGTGAATCAAAGTATGATTGTTTTAACACTTTCATGCTTAAAGTGCTCAACTGATTGTGATGTGATGATAGTGGTGTTGAGATATATATCGACGCTTGAAAGGAGAAATTGACTAAGCAACATTTTTTTAATGTCATGTCAAAAAAAAAATCTGAAAAGTGTTCCATATGTGCCATGAAATGCCGACATTGCCACTATGGCACTTGTTTCAGCTGTTGTGTTTCACCGACCATGGCGGACAAAGGGTTAATGAATAAACTGTTTTGGTCAGCACAAAACTCGAGAATAACTAGATTAATTTGACTCATTTATTTTGCAATTATTTGTTGATGCTCAGGGAAGGTTCTTGTGAGGAGAAATATTGCATTATCTACTTCCCATCAACAAAGATATCAATGCTACTTTCTGTGGGAGAGTGACAAATGAATTCTACACAAGCAAAATTGCAGAGAACAGCTAGTTATGCGTCAGCTTGCCCTGATTACATGATGTAGCATCATATGCACAATTATGTATTTAATGTGACCATGTAAAGGATTATGTAAAGGATTGTGAGCCTAATGTGAGGTACCTAACAAGTTAGATTACAACTAGGCATTCTCAAGTTCTGTTTTAAACTTTATCTTGACATTAATAAATCCTGCTAGCCTGATGCAGATATGATGTCACTCTACTTTTAAATAACTAGCAGAAGCCGTGGTGGCCTAGTGGTTTGACCTATCACCTCTTAAGCAGAGTATTGTGGATTCAAACCCCAGCTCACACCTCAGTTTTTGTGAAATTCATCTGTGGAATTACACTTGAAATTTACCACATGCTTTGCGGTGAAGGAAAACATTGTGAGGAAAGCTGCAAAGCAATTCAATGGTGCGTGTGAAGTTCCCAATCCGCACTGGGCCTGCGTGGGAACTATGGCCCAAGCACTCTTGTTGTGAGAGTATATTTGTCCCACAGCAGTGGGACAAATATAGGCTGGGATGATTAATAAATCCTACTGGCCTGATGCAGATATCTCTTACTTTTAAATAACTAGCAGAATTATTACTACTATGTTTTTTTTTTTACAGGAGACCTCAACTAGGCAATGTGAAGAGTCAATTAAAAGCTCATGATGCTGCTAACTTGCAAAAACAGAAAAAGGTACTAGAGAGTCTTGCAAAAGAATATGAGACTCGAGTCAGCAGGTTGAAGAAGATTCTCTCAGCCAAAAGGGGTTACATCAAAGCTTTACAGATGGATGTACAAAAATATCAAAAGAAAAACGATAACACTGTGTCTAAAATCAGTGAGAAGCTAGAGAACCATCACCACCTTGCTCAAATCATCGTCACAAAGCCAGATATTGAAATAGATTGGACAATAAATGATTTGGATGTTGACATGAAAATTGAAAATGCATGACAAGATTATTGGAATAAAATTTATATTTCAGAAAATTGTACACACCTGAGAAAAAGTACAGTGAATTTTAATAATAAATGTATTTAAACTCAATGACTTTCAGAAACTATGTGATTATATACTTCTACTAAGATGTAGATGAAAATAGAGAGTAAAATTTTGAATGTTTTTGACATCACACTAAGTTAACAGAAGTTTAATTTTGCAGTGAATGTTTAACAGCTAATTACTTAGATCAAGGTACACAAAATAAGGACAAAGCTAACTCGAATTTGATAATAATATCAATTGATAAAGAAAAAGCTTTCCAGTGAATGATAATGATAAGCCTTAAAAGAGAAAATTATAATTATGTAATAGATTCAAAAATGTTCACACACCATCCATTACATTACATGTTATAAAAAAAACTTTTCTTAAATGCAAAACTAACTGAAAATAAAACAAAAATAAACTCCTTATTATTTTAATAGTAATATTTATTCATGAAAATTATTTGACATTGTTAACATAGCTAAAAAATAAAATTGTACAATGCAAAATTTGCATATAATTTTATGTTATAATATATTATAGCAATTGCACTATTGTTGCGAGGACTACACTGCGCCTATCACCTCAAATGATAATGATTTAACTAGATTTCATATTACTGTAAGCTGCGACGGAAAAGCCTCAATAAGGAGATCAAGATGCCAATTTGTAACACAAATTTAAGAATATCTACTTATTTTGTAAGAGTAATACTGGAGTGCAAAACAACATTAATTTCACTGGGACTGCTGTGCTTTAATGATTTCTTCCCGAGCCGGGTTTATCAGAGCCAGCTTCAATCGACAGACTTCAGTACTTTATAAGTTACATCAGAAGTAGTTTAGTAAATAGAAATGTAAGGGACGATTTTTTTCCAATCAAAACAAATTAATTTTAAATAAAATTCTTTCAATCAACTATTATCGTCACTTATACGAGACCTATAATAATATACTTTACATTTATAGGCACATTAGTTACAGAATAAACAAAGCGAATGTGCTTTCGATCCACTACAACTGAATAAACTTGTAATGTGAAAATTTAACTACGATTTTCTGTCCAATGCCCGCATCTTTAAGATAGCTTTCCATTTCAAAACTCTTTAATATCAACAATTAATTTAACTAGTACACCAACGCCAACAACACAAAAGGGACAATCCGATCTAAGACATTGTGTTATATGAGGGATCGAAAAAGCAAAAAGTCACGAGGCATCGCCGAATAGATCATGTTTGCTCAATCTCTCTAGAAATCTCTGTAGAACTAAATTCATAAATTAATATCACTCACATTAATAATAAAAATTAAAAATAAGAAGGCACAAGCAAATTGATAAATAATTTTAACAATCCATGACATACTCGGCTCTGTCCAGCGACCGCACTAAAGTAGTAATTATAATACATGATATAATCAATTATTTGTAGCATTCCTCTCACTGTGCAGCACACTGGATCCCAAACGTCAGTTATTTCTTTTTAGGTGGTGACCGTTGTGGCGTGGCTGGCCTCCCACTGTTGATACCATTGTATTGGTATTTCGCCTTTTTCTCAGATGGTTTCAATATCTATATGAAGGGATTGTCGATATTAGTTTCTTGGTTGAAAAAAAAAACATCAGTGGTAAATTAGCGATCCTTTTTAACCAACTTCTTCTCAGAGGGTTTCAATATCTATGAAGGGATTGGCGATATTAGTTGATTAGTCAAAAAAAGCATTAAATTAAATCAAAATTAAATGTAAGGTCTATATACCTGGAAAGAGCACATAAGTGTTTCATCAACAGACATCATTCCTCCGGCGTTGTCAAATTCTCCACAGTAGTTAGGTGCCGAGAACAGGGTCACGAGTTGTCTTTTCGCAAAGAATTCATAGCCATCCTCGACCACCTGGAATTATAATTAGTTCTAGAACAAGATCAGACTAAGCAAACAAATACTGCAATAGTAAGTTAGGTAGGTACCTGGTGAGCTCGACAAATGAGATCCAAGTCATGTCTATTGAGAAATTTGCTGACAACATCGGGGCCGAACGTAAACGAAACTCCACGGTCGTTCTCACCCCATCCTTGCACATCCTTGTCTGGATCTGACCACAGCAGGTCGCATAGCAGACCTGTTGATAAAGAGCCATATTAAACCTGATATTAAACAGAAATAGGTATCTCAAATAAATTGGTGTTCTGGTATAAACCTGTATCAGGCACATCAGTGGGTCTCATTATCCTCCTGATCTGCTCCATGCCTTGTAAATCTGGCGAGAGGCCACCGTGGCAGCAGAATATCTTCTCATCGATGATAGCAGCGATTGGCAGGCAGTTGAAGCAATCCGTAAAAGTCTTCCATAGTTTTATGTTGTATCGGCGTTTGCACTCGTCATAGAAACCTGTTGCAACAGAAGCCTTAAAATGAGTTTTACAGACTTAAATGAAATTGGTCAGAGGCTGGTTTAAAAATATCTTCTAATTGCTTACATCTCAAAATAGAATCAATCACGATAAAAGTTTTAATAATATGTAGATTATACTAATTTATCACAATTTAATGATAATGTAAAAGGATAATTACCATAGATGCGGTTTATACTCGCGCACTCGTGATTGCCTCGTAGAAGGAAGAAGTTCTCGGGATATTTGATTTTGTAAGCCAGGAGGAGACATATGGTTTCCAAGGACTGTTTGCCGCGGTCCACGTAGTCGCCGAGGAAGAGATAGTTTGCCTCGGGTGGGAAACCCCCATACTCAAAGAGACGTAACAAATCTGTGTACTGGCCATGTATGTCACCTAAAAAATTTGGATGTTTTAGACACCAAGCTTCCTCATCGCCAATCTTCTGCCTTCACAATTATAAAAAATTCCATAAATCTTATACTTTAAAACTTTAAATTAGCCAATTAGTTTTAACGAAATATCCACTGGAACATGTGTTTATCTTGTTACTTTTCAAGAATTTAAAATTAGCAACTATTCATAAACATATTTTATGTTCCATACATTACATTATTTAAGACACTGTTTACTTTTGTTAAGTATGGATGCAAGCTCCAGGTTTCGACTAATTTACTGTAGGTATCAGTATGTTTAGAATCTATTTTTGTAAGCACTAAAGCATCTGGCAGACTTGAGATGTAATCTTAGACATTAATCTTTCAATACAAATGGAAGAATCTGTTGGTTGAATATAAAAGTGGATTTCCCAGGTAAGTAAGAATGTATGTTTCAGTAACTTATTTAGGAAAATGAAATACAATAAAAGGGCAATTTTTTATTCAAGTGTAGCATCACCAGGCATTGATTTTAATAATAGGAAAAAATATAATCACACAACTCCATTTATAGGGAATCTATAATGTCTGTGTAATAGTTCAGTAGTAAATTTTTTCAGGGGCAACATCATTTAACAAAATATTTACCTAGGTGAGGATCGTCAATACTTCATTATATCAAGAATATAAAATTGTTTAATGTAAAGGTCAACATCAACACAAAGTGAACACAAGTAGTGGCTTAGTGGCCTACTACTTGTATTGGTATCTTGTCAAAATAATTGACAATGATCCAACAGACTACTTACACATTAAGAACTATTATGTAGATTCTTCTTTTTTCTTGTGTAGATCTGGAGATTCATCATAATATTATTATGTATGACTTGGGGGTGATATGGTATTAAATAAATTTTTAATAGTTTTAATGCTCACTTTCTCCTTATCAGCAAAAGTAAGCAGTTATATCACCCCCCACCCCTTCTCCCCATGCTTCTGTATGCTCAAGCTTCAGTTCAGGTTTCGATATTATGGAGAAGCAGTTTACAGGTCCAAAAAATAATGAATCTAAAGACTTGAGTATTTTTCCATCCAGACTCCCCCCCCCCCTCCATCTCACGTGGTGCCTCAGCAACACTTGAATGATCCTTTGTCATGTATTTGTTTACTAAACATTAAGAGGCTATGTAGAACAGTTATAGTAAATAGAGTACTTTACCACAAATCTTGAGCGGTGCCTCCAGTTCCAGTAATATTGGCTGCTGCAGGAATATTTCCCTTGATTTGGTGCAGAGTCCGCGCACCTCCGACTCTGACATCTGCACCGTCTTGCCGGGTCTGCATCCTCGAACTGTGCCAACATTATACAACTCGTGTTAAGTGGATTACAGAGAAGCCTGCCTGAAATAAGGCTGGCATTTAATTGGCTAAGTAACAATATACATACAGCTTGTGTAATCTTTTAATCACAAACAATGTTACAATGCATTTAGAATGATTCATTGCAGGCTCAAGGAATTGATTTGTACTTATTAACCCCTTGCATCATATTAGTCATTGTCAGATATAGAGATCTAAGTTGTCACAATAAAATACATGTGAAAATGACTGTCTGTTGTAATGTAAGCATTATTTTTTGTTCATTAGTGAGTAGCTCTTGACTACTGTGAATAGAATAGGCACACATAGTCAGTGAAAAAGTTATTAATCTGTCTTTCTCTTTGACTATAAAAAAAAAATTTTAAAAATATGTAACCACAATTTTTATTCCAGTTGTGGTTAGATATTTTGCGACTGTCAGTGAAGAGGATTTAAGTCCTTGACTATACAGTAAATTGTGAAATAAAATTAACACTGCAATTAATGCTACTTGTTAATGATTTGAAGAGGACACACCATCAATAATGACTGTAGAAAAATATCTCGCCTGTTACTTTTATAGATATTGGCTTCAGAAAAATTTAAGTTTTTTACTTTTGGAATGTCCCATGCACTTTAAATAATTGTTTGTTAATTGAACATTTTCTAGTACTAAGTTCATTCACCTTCTAGCTTGGTACTTTAAAATGATATGATAAGTTGTTGGTTGTAGGATGAGTTAAAGTAAAATTTCTTAAGCAGGCAGGCAAAATATTGTCCTAGTAGTACAATGTAAGTGCTTAATCATGAATTTACTGATTCCTTTGGCTATGGAATGTATTAAGTATGCAGCAGGATAGGCAGTGCCTACAGGGGGGTGGCTGCATGATGCTATAGTGCAAATGGCGCTGCCTGCCCTGGAATTAAACCCATGTAAGCCTGCCCTGCAGCTTGAGACTACATTTCCTCTTAAAAGCATCAGGTGGATATAACTATGTAAAACACATCAATCTCAGATACCACAAGATGAAAAATACATGACAATACCACGGGCAGAGAATTACCATATGCAAGATATGGTAAGGAAGCCATAAGACATTTTACAACAATAGGCATTTCAGGCAAGACCTTCAACACTATTCATACACTTATACTTAAAATTCATAGTCACAATGCATGCTATAATTTGAGCATTCTAAGTACAATTGAACAAAATCTTGTAAAAATGAATACTTAATTTACATACAGGTTTAAATAACTGTTACATATTAATATTTAATTAACTTAAGCACATGCAGTTGTAAATGAAATAAAAGGTTTTCTACTTCACTGACATAATTATATACTACACAATTGTAGATATATTTTACCATTATAAAGATCTTTCAATATGGATGTATTATGTATGCCATGTTGATAACATGAGCAACATGAGTCACATGTTACTTTAAGAATATATAACAATATTATTAATAATATTCTCAAGTAGGTATAAAGGAGTACAGAGTGTGGCGCCAACCAGAAATATAAACTTATTATTTAGATCATAGAATAGGTTATTTTTAGCATGATTGGAATCTAGATCATATTGCACAAGGAAAGAACTCAATTAAAAAATATTTTGGTATGGGAACAAACCACTTGTCAGGTCAATTCAAACAGAATAATCAAATCAATAATCAAAATAATCTAGCGCAATACTGTGGCCAAGAACTAAGCAGATAACCATACATTCAGATGAAAAGATGTCTTTCAATTTCCCTTTCCGCCTTGCAGTTTCCTGTTGCACTCTGTATACTGTTGTAACCCATCAAAAAGCAGCGTAATAAAGTGAAATAAACATGTTTAAATCAAGTAAAGTAACATACAATGCGAACAAAGCATAACAATAAGCCCAAGGAAGTGTTCCATATAATTTGACATCAATCATCAAGAGTAGGAGAGTTGTTGGGCTGTTGAAACATTATTTTAAATGAGTAAATCTGTCGTGACTACGAGAGTAGTCGTCAGCATCTCTGACGGATGATCATCAAAAGTAGAATCAGATAAGAATTGAGGATAATCGATTTATTTATGAGTTTGACGTTTCTATACCTACATACTTGTGATAATTACGCAACTAACAGCAAGAGAACTTGGATATATTATTTTGTTTTTTAAAGTTTCCGTTTCGACACAAAATTTTACACAGTAAGGAGTAAATAGGTGAATTATTACCTTCTAAAAGCCTGTGAATTAGACTGTCAACATTGAGTTCGTCAGCCATATTTACTACACGAATAATTTACGTCAAAATCTTTCGACAACCACCGCCGCGATGGTCCTCCAATAAGAATGGACTAAGGTATAGCACTTCCGAGCCTTGTGACTATTTCATATAACGAGTATCATGTTAAAACATAATTGAATACTTTAAAAATTAGCGCATTACTTACAAGTAAACAATACTTGTAAGAAATTTAATTTCTAATTTCCAACCAAAATAAAAATATGCAACGCAAAAACTCAATTTCAGTACAAATATGCGTATGTATTGTTTATCTGTGGTAGGACAGACATTTTTGCTTATGACCAGCCAGTGCTGCCATACGCAAATATTGACTAAAATCCACAAACAAACTACATAGACAAATGTATTAGCTTTTAAATTTCCACTCGAACACGAGCAAAATGTCGCTGTACTTGGCTGTCAAGCTATTTTCTCATCGTAATGTGCCGTTCTGGCGCATAGTATGTATGAAACATTACGATTTGGCGTGCGCGTTCTATTTTATTTTAGAAGAGATTCGACGACCGTTCAAAATAACTTCATGGCTGTCTATTCGATTTTTCTGCGCACCGTTGTTTTCGGTATTTCATAAACATTGGCAAAACAACGCGATTATTCAATGAAGTGTGCGGAGAATCGTCGCTATCGCGAGTGAGCAAGGTAATTTGTGCATTACGGAAGCGGTTGGGCGTCGCCGAAGCGGTTTCTTGATGGAGGAGAAGATGGAGAGTGAGCAGAGCTATAGCGGCGAGAGCAGCAGCTCGTCCGACAGTTGCAGTGCGAGCGGGAGCGGCAGCGGCAGCTCGGAGCCTGACGACGAGCCGACGGAGCCCGTGCGCGTGCTCGGACAGAGCCTCGAGTTGCCGCAGGACCTATGCGAGAACCACACGCTCTTCAAAGAGTTCTTCTCCTACAAAACTTGGGAAGCTCTAGAAGACAAACACAAGGAGCATTTAATGAAGTATCTGCCTCAGTTTACACAAAATGAAGAAGAGGAAAAGGAGAAGACTATCAAGATGCTCTTCGATCATGAGCCCTTTCATTTCACTTCACCTCTGGAAGTATTTTACAATAACTTAAAACAGGGTAATTACAGACCAGATATTGCTAAGATGAGAAAGTTCTTGCTTAAAGCTAGAGCTAAACAACAAAAGCATAAGGTAATGAATTATTTGAACAAACAAAAGATAAGTTGTTTACAAAACATTCAACAACTTTCACTGTATCCTTATTTGTTTTGATTACTTTCAGATAAAATCATACTATGCTAAACTAATGCCTGAAGTTTTGATATCTCGGGAGCGCTTACTGGCTGCAACAAAGGCAGCCCCTCCAGGCCCAACACCTCGCTTGTCTCCATTACCGCCAAAATCCTCAAGCAAAAATAACTACAAACCACTATATTTGAGAGCTAGACAAAGGTATTTTGAGGAGTTGGCTGCAATCAGAGGTGAGGTAGGAGGTGATGAATCTGAGGATGAAAACTATCCTGAGGGGCCCCCGGAACCATCTAATAAAAAACGGAAACAAATGCACACTGGTCAGGTACAGAATTTTCCTAAAATATACTGGATACTATATTGCCAATTGGATAAAAAATTACTGTATAAATTATTGTATATTTGCAGAATATAGACACCAATGTATCTGGCACTCTTGGAGGGATAGAATCTTCACACCCAACCTCTTTGGATTGTCTTAAGAATGTTCTTGCAGCTCATAGGGCAAGGAGACAATATAGAGAGGTAACAACTTTTTTTTAATAGTCTAAGGGGCTGTTTCACCATCATCCATTGATTAGTGTTAACTGATGGTTAAATGTGATGCCGTCTCTGTCTATTTGAACACAACAAATAGAGACGGCATCACATTTAACCATCAGTTAACTAATAAATGGATGGTGAAACAGCCCCTTAATCTAAATCTGTTAATAACAATTCTATTCTACATTTGGTATCAATAACAACAAAACCAGTTATCATTAGAGATCAATTAGCTATGTATGCAGCAAGCTTGACCACTCCAGTGTCAGTTTATACTTGTAACACCCTTCTTTTCTAATTCTGTTAGTGCCTAACACTGATTAAGTAAAAAGGCTACTGGCTATTCCAAGATGTATGATCGAGTTGCATGCTGCAGCTGCAGCACTCCCACACCAGGGTAAGCAGCATAAGGCGCTGCATACCCTAGAATTCAACCGATGTATGCCTATACTTGGTTTGGATAGGTATTTAACTATATGTAAACAAAACAACACCAATTGGTGTCTTAAATATTAAAATTTCCCCAATAAACTATCTAAACATTTACATTTCTGTATTGTAGTCTAGTTTGTATTACAATGCTTGAATGTATCAAATCTGGCAGCTGGAGTTTGTTTACATTTAGTTAAATACTTTCCAAACCAAGTAATGCTAGCTCTTAATTCTTAATTAATTGCAGAACCATCCAGAATTGAACACAACTGGCTTAACTTTAGAGGATATAAAACAAAGAGTAGCTCTTGTCAACGGTGCAAAGAAATTAATGTTTGGAGGACAGAAATCTGAGATGCCTCCACAAAAACTAAAAAGGGGACCTAAGAAAGATTCAAGCCAGAAACACATGAAATCTGATGCCAAAGCAGTTAAAAGAAAGGAGGAAGAGAGTGTGGAAACTAAACCCCTGTTACCAAATATTAAGATTAAATGTGAACAAGAAGAGTCAGATTCTGAAAGCTCCTTTGTGGAGTCAGTGGGTGCCAAACATCCTAAAAAGTTAGTAGAGAGTGGTGAAATCAAGCAAGAAATTGTAGACCCCAAGTATTCAGACACATCCAAGTGAGTTATATACCATTAATCACTTAAAAATGAAACCAGTGCTTATTAATACAATTAAAAATGTCTGGTTTATTTGCAGTGTAAACTACAATGATCCTAAGCTGGAAAGTGTCATAAAGCAAGAGCCAATGGATCCAACCTTAGCATTGCAAAATGCTGCACGACTTGTTCAACCGGTGCCCATCAAGATTGAAGATCTGGATGGAATTGGTATGTAAGAAACATATTCATTGTATTCTAAATAGTCCCAGTAAGCCCAATTTAAACTGCGAGCTGAGTGGATTACGGACTTTGTTTAATGTACAGTCAGCATCAAAAGTAGTGCATTACTTTTTACTTTGTTGTTTTAACACATTGTCAAATTTGTATGGTGTAAAGTTTGTTGCTGTAAAACAACAACATACAAAAGTATGCCGCCTACTTTTGATGTTCAGCTGCATGAAAGTACTTACACCAAATATCTATGAAGTTGGTAAGTAATTATCTATTTATTGGGATAATAACACAAGATACAACAATATGATAGGAAACAAAATAAATAAAACTATATAAATATACCCAACTATAAAAAGAAAACACCATCTAAGAGGCCCTCCTGCGGCATAGACCCCAACACACTGGCTGCATTACCTCTCTGTACAGTCAGAGAAATTCGCTGGGAGAGGTAAGCGCCAGCTCTGGGGTCTCTTGAGTTGGTAAGTTGGTAGTTGTAAGTTAAACTAAGTCATTAATGAGTCCCCTCTGTCCACATTGAAAGCCATGCTTTAGTATTATATACTTAAACAACATATATCATATTCAAGTCTAGTATAACTACTAATTTAGCCCTTACTAGGACGCGCCATATTTTAAAGTGGTTGTTTATCATTCATTGTTATGAGTCCAGAAGTGCTTGAGTAGTTATTTTAGCCTGCAGATAAAACTACAATCTTTAACAGATATGATGGCACTACCTGTGGAACTAGCAGATGATACAGGCGACATGCCGCCAGAGGAAACAGATGAGCCAGACACTGACGAAGCCCTAACAGAGACAACACATGCCAACTTCCTGTCTCTCGTCAGGGCGCTGTTCCCTGCTCGGACTGCGCACAGGGCTTCAAAACAACAGCTACATGCGAGATGTACGGCAGTCATGAGGTCACCGATTGCGCCCCTTAACACGTGGTACAGCTGTAAGTTGAAAGAAATATTATATGGGTTGCACTATTATCTAAATTTGAAAGTAATTTGTTGGCAATTTAAAGTGAATAAACCAATAATGAATCAGATGTGAATGTTTAAAAATTAGGGATACAACGATATTTCTATTACGATACCGATACGAATGACGAATGCATCGTAATAGCGAATACGATAAAGAATGCGATAGCGAATGCATTATGATTAGTTTATTTACATTTAATAAAACAAGACAGTTGAAGAAAATCAACATTTCGACATTACATTAAAAAAACTCACACTCTTGAGTGAACTTTATGAACATTATATCAGTTTAATTTTGTTGACATATTGATTTTAGATATGAGATTTATTCAAAGTAGTGACGATTTGCCTATTTAAATTTTAATGACAATTTACCACCTAAATGTCATAATTATAATAATCAATTTCTTTTAAATTAAGATTGATTTTTGGAATCTTTTTGTATTAATACAAAAACAAGCTGAGATACGTGGTGCATAGCAGAAATTTGTGTCTGTACCGTTGTCCAATGTTTCCAAATCTACAGTACTTAGCTGGTTTGATGGACAAATACTTATGGACCAATTTTTCTGTATATTTGTGGGCCTATAGAAAAATGAGAGTTTTTTAATATTGGTGTATTTTTTTTTTCAGTGTCAGATGACTGGTGCGCTGAACTAGATTCAGCCCTGGACTTTCTTGCTGGTGAAAGGGGACCACATCCTGACGATTTTGTGCCATATTTACAATATATACCTGAAACGCAGGTAATTTTAGTAATTCAAAAATTCTATTTAGGTACAACAAATTCTGTCAGAGACAATGATGAAAACAAAATTCGCACTATTTGTGGAAGACGAATTTAAGTCATCCGTCGTTTTTACGTGTATCAAATATGTGTAAATAAATGTTTCTCTCTGTCATTCTTCAATTCGGATCATATGTACATAGTACCTGTGACGCTATCTGTGTATCCCCAAGCTCAACTGCTAAATGCTTTTAGAAGCTTCACAATGGAGTCAGGGTTATTATTCGAGCATTTTAACCGCATCATTTTCCTGGTCCCCTTTTTTTACGAATTGGCTGTAGATTTTGATGTTGTTGTCGATTATTTGTTCGGGTTCCTGGTTCCTGTATGTTACCAGATAACTAAAAAAACTATCAGAATCTTTGGCCATATTTACAGAAAAGTATCCAGAAAAATGAGACGGTTGAAACGCTCGAATAATGCTCCGTCAATGGTTTATAGATGTACCAGTGGATTGGCGCAGGGAGAGATTGCGATGCTATCCTAGGTCGACTGTGCGAGCGATGGTTTCGTGCTGTCTCTCCTACTCCACCAACGGATGAACCTCCACCCCCGAGGTACAACTAATCGTAACGTGCAAGGATTTTGGATTGTACCACCTGAGGCCTTATTGCCTAACGTTTCTGACACTCGCGATCGCAATAAAATGACAGCTTTTGTATGCGAAATATGTCATTTGATTGCGATCACGAGTATCAAAAACATTAGGCAATACTGCCTCTGGTCTAACCACTTCCAACTGCAAAGCTGTTAGGACGCGAGTCCCGAGCGTTATTGTAACACTCGCTTGTGTATTCTCAGGTATCCAACGTCGTGGGTAGTACGACCCCTGACAAGTGCGGAAATCGCAGATTTTCGTGCTCAAGAACGGAAACGTTACGCCGCTGCCGCAAAACCGTTCACTTACATTCAGCATGGGTAAGTGTACTGTCATTTGAAAGTGGCTGCGCGGCGCTGCTCTATTAGATGACATGAAATTTAAGCACGCAGCGCCCGCGCTTAACCATGCACTTGTGCATCAAGGTCCTGGTTAAAATTCCAGAATTTTAATTTAACTGCACTGCTGGTCCGCGGACCGGGAGACGAGCTGTCGGTAGGCCTCCAACAAGATGGAGCGACGACCTGGCTAAGATCGCGGGATCGCGGTGGATGCGAAAAGCACAAGACCGGTCTGAGTGGAGAGCCTTGGGGGAGGCCTATGTCCAGCAGTGGACGTCTTTTGGCTGACATGATGATGATGATGATGATGATGATGAATTCAACTGCTGTATATACGCGTGCGTGCGTGTGTTTACGCGTGCGAAGCTTCGGGTAAACAGTAAAGCTAAGAGTCCACTGCATTGGAATCGAGCCGTATGGAGCGGACGGGTTTGTTGATTTGTAGAGATTTCTAATAGGGATTTTGACACCATCAATCTACTGACGTACTTTTTATGAGCTGTCAAAACACAATTCTCCCATAGAGTTTCAAAGGCAATAGCGAGTTATGACGTCATAACTCGCTGTTTGTTCGTCAAATCAATCAACTAACTATTTACAATACAATACAATACATAGACTCTTTATTGTACACCAGAAATAGTAAGTAGTAGTGTAGTTTATTTGTTTTAAAGCAACAAAAAATCTAATTTTACAGTAAATCGAAAATTAATCTGGTTTTCAGGGCTAAAATAAAGCGTTTTTTTTACTGGAGTTGTGCCTTCAAATTATTTTTTAATGGCGTCAACATCCCTATTCTTCCGCTCCGTACGGCTCGATTCCGATGCAGCGGACTGGACGCTTAGCTTAATAAGTAAACGAAGTAGCCATCGTCAGGTGTGAAGCGCGTTTTCGGGTGTAATGCATTACCGGCCCGGCTAACACCGACATGTAAATACCGGCCCTGTTTTTTGTGTACTTGCCCATACAAACTGACAGGAGCTGACAGGAGCTTCTATGGGCGAGTACACGAAAAACAGGGCCGGTATTTACATGTCGGTGTTAGCCGGGCCGGTAATGCATAAGTACGAGCAAGGACAGTGGTGTACATTACATAATAATGTACGAGGTTGTTACTTTTATAAGTACATATATGCTGTGGCATGGAATAATAATTGTTCTGCACTATTTGAAGACGCGTATTGCTGAACAAAGGCCTCCCCCTTTGAACTCCACAGTGAATGACAACTCGTCACTTGCATCCACCGGTTGCCCGCAACTCTCATGATGTCGTTAGTCCACCTGCCAACGCTTCGTCTTCCGGTTTCACTATTTACAGTTTGGTTTTTAGAGTTCATATATTCGTTGTTGGAGTTGTACAGAAGTAAATACAAAAATATAACTATAAAAAGCAAGAGTTTTAGTTATTATTATAAGCGTTACACCCGCGTTTTGTCTCGTGCAGGTACCGGTCGGTGGTGGGTCCGTGCGCGCGCGCGGGGCTGGGCGGCGCGGGCGGCGCGCTGCTGGCGGCGCAGCGGCCGCGCCACGCCAGCCTGCTGGCGCTCGTGCGGGACGCCGTCGCGCGGCTGCCCAACGGAGAGGGCACGCGACACGACGTGCTCACGCTGCTCAAGTGAGTCCGACACCAAGATTACGATTTGGAGTCTTTTTGTATTTTTTATTTCAACTCCAAATTTTTTTGTTTCTTTTACGGTTATCCCGTGAAAGTTTAATATTTCACACGAAAACACAAGCCGAAACATGAATGCACAGAAAAACCAGAAAAATAGACCAGCGCTGGGAATCGAACCCAGGAAAAATTCGTGTCTAGTCTCCTGTCCAGTGGTGGTGTAGGGGAATAGCACGCAGCACGGAATGCTGAGGACCTGGGTTCGATTCCCAGCGCTGGTCTATTTTTCTGGTTTTTCTGTGCATTCATGTTTCGGCTTGTGTTTTCGTGTGAAATATTGAGTCCGACACGTTCTTCTTCTCTTTTAAAATAAGACAATTTCGCCAGTGTCAAAGTATTCTCTTTCGAGAGGCAACGTTGTACGGTGATTGTAGTTTTTGTAACTTGATAGTAAAATTCCAGAAACCACGTGGAGACAACTTGCGCATTAAAAAATGTCAGACACGAGAGCAATATTGAATATTGTGATCACTGTTCACTGTTAAGGTTAATCGCCGCATAAAACACTATCAAAATTCAACTAGCCAAAGAAACAGAAATAGCAAAATTAAATATTGTCTACATCCGCCATGTTCGAATGCCACAAACCGAATCAGGTCCGACACGTTACTAACCAGGATCTATTAGAAGACTGACGCCGAACGTCATTGTCAAATCAAATCAAATCATTTATTCAGTAAACAATACCTCTCCTTGCAGTCGGGTAATAAGCCGCAATGGGCACTTTTACACGTCATTTTTTAAACTACCAGCGCTTTCGGAAAGATCATCATTGCCAAGAAGAATGCGCCTCAAGAAACTTGGTAGAAAGTCATTTTTTCATAATAAAATAATTACAAATAAAATACTTAAAAACTACACGATTAAAAACGTATAGGTACGATTAAAAAAAAAATACAGGGATGTATGGGATCCCTTTGTTACAAAACTGAACACTAACTATATCTACGTTCAGCGGAATTGTAGAATGCTTCCACCGTCATAAATGAAAAAAAATAATAATTATTATTATTATTCTGAAATATACATTTCAGCTCAAGTAACCATTAAGCTTTGTCCTTTAGTATACAGGCATGGAATAACATCATTGACCAGCAATTTAAGTGTGATAACAGTATATAACCACAATTAACCACCTTTATAATAGCACAAAATATAGAGGTTCCTAATTAAAAATGTATTTTAGTATCTGAAGGAGGTTCCTAAGTTCTCCAATAAGTTTTTTATAATATTGCTATATGCCCCAACGAAGTTTATGCCGGAACATGGTAATTACTTGTAAATTCTTGTAAAACCTATAAAAATGCAATTAATTAATTTATGAATAATGAAAGTTGACGAAAGTAAAAATAAAGTGTCTAACATTTTCTGATTTTCTTATTTTTTTATTTCGCACGGGAAAACGTAGTGTAGGGCGTCCTGAAGCACGGTGGACGGACGACGTTAAGAGGGTCGCTGGCGGCGGATGGATGCGAGGGGCTGAAGACAGTGTTGTGGCAGCCATGGAAGAGATCTTTGTCCAGCAGTGGACTGCTGTAGGCTGATGATGATGATTTTCTGATAATTAAACGGACTAACTAGATTTTTTTAGAAGACTAGGCCATCCTTTTGCCGTCTAATTTTATAACAGGTCAAGGTGTACTATTTCAGCGTCATATTCTTTGACATTGAAAATATCGATCAATTGCTTACGAAGTTGTAAACATCCCTATTAAAGTAACCCTTGTCGGTCGTCCCTATAGAATGTCACAATGGATAGCGGCATGCAGCGACCAGGCATTGCTTAGCGCATTGTCGACGGCACTGGATCGCCTGCTATCGGCCAAGCGTGATCCTGTCGTGAAGTACGACCAGAGAACTGCCATCTGGACCTATCTGCACCGGAACAGGTAACCAGAGACAAAATAAGACCTTCAGGCTAGCTTCTTCGCCAATGAATACTTATAATATGCGTGTAACAGTTGCATAAACTACTATTTAAATTTATAAGTTGAGAAACGGATGCATGATAAATGACCTGCATTGCATTACTGACATGTTCTGTCAATAACATATCCATAGGTGAACTAAAGTCCTTAAATAAATAAAACAGACAAAGGAATTATTTTTTAGAAACTCGAAAACCAACAAAGAAAAATAAATGATAATATGTCTGACAAACGGTTTCACCAGAAGCAGCTCTTACGGCTTACCATGGCTATGTATGTGTCATTTCTATGGTTTTTGAACGCATAATGGAGGATTTACTATGGTGTAGATCAGTGGTTCCCAAACTTTTCAATACTGTTACCCCTGTGATCTATGTGGAAAACTGATTTTACCCAAGCTCAAAATGATATCAAAACAAACAATACAAGCAAACATTAACATCTTTATTAATCAACAAATTGTACAACTGCCTTAAAATTTTTACTTATTTACGTATTACGCTTGCAACAGGCGAACGAGACGAGTGCTAGAACCAGCACATAATTTGTCACTGCGCAGCGCTCTATAACTTTTTTTATTTTACTATTATAATAATTAGGTTTTTTTTACCCCCGTGAAATAGCTGATTTACCCCCGTGGGGGTAATTACCCCCAGGTTAGGAACTCCTGGTGTAGATAAAACATTATTCACTACACTTCGGCGTGCATTGGGTCGATTTCAGGGTTATCAGTTGATACCACCAGCGCTAGCGCCTACCCTGCTGCCTATTCAATGCACGTCATAGACCACATCTGTATGTGCTGGTATTCAACATGTCATTGCATTGTATTAACCGGTACCATCGCGTGCAGGAGCGAGGAGGACTGGATCAAGTCGACGGCGCGCGGCCGGAGCAAGACCGCTGCTCACGCCGCGCCTGCGCCGCCCGCCCACAGCCGCGACCCGCGCCCGCTCACGCCACCCCCTGCCGTAAGTTGCGACACATTATACTCCCGGTAGTAGTCAATGACGTCACATGGGTCTCTTCTAACTCTGTAACACTGGTAACTCTGTTGGTGGTTGGAGTTACTGTGTTGCGGTTTGTGTCCCAATGTTGCCAGGCTGTATTGTATTGTATTGTAAAACTCTTTATTGTGCATAAAAACACATTAATATGACAGAACACAGGTTAATAAGATGTACAAAGGCGAACTTATTCCTTAAAGGGATCTGTATTACCTGAATCTCTTTTTATTGTACTATATATATACTATATATATATATGCTACTATTGGTTTATCTGTTAACTTCATGTATTATGTAAGTACAATAAAAAGAGATTCAGGTAATACAGATCCCTTATATCCCATATGTGTGTCCCTTATATGTGGTTGTTATATTTGGACTGTGTGGTATGTTGCGTAGTTCTGTATCGGATGCCAACCTGGATCCACGTAATATCAGCGTCGGGCCCTCTTAGGGACCCGACAAGTGCTGAGTGGACTCCTTTTTCGCATTTGTATTTTATTTTTCATTTATTATTTTTCATTTTAGCATGAATATGTTTGTACCCTTACTTATGCGAAATAAAGATTTCTTATTCTTATTCTTATTCTTAACACCATTGACAGAGTTTTTTTAACTCGCAAAATTTTCGGTAGACTCGTTCCTAATTCCTGTGTGTAATTTAAAATTACACACACACATTTCAAATTTCGTGGTATTAAAAGCATTATAAAATTGTTTCTTCAACGCAGATGGAGCTAGAAGTGGGCACGGTAGAAGAAGTGATCGACAACGTTTCAGACAGCGACGTGGACGTTGACGACAGCGGGGCGCCCCCCGCGGCCCCCACGCTCTCCTCCGCCCAGCTGCTCATGCAGGCCACGCTGGCGCAACCCCAACCACAGCCCCCGCCCAAACCCAAACCCACCCCCAAACCCAAACAAAGCAAACCAAAAACTCCCAAAATAAACGTGACCCAACCGAAAACCGCGCCAACTCAACCTAAAACGAATACTGCGCAAACGAAACCGGCGCCTCAAAAAACGACGCCTCAAGCGAAACCAGCGTTGATGGCGCAGTCGGCTAAACAAGCGAGCTTAGTCGCGCAGGCGGTCAAAAGCAATCTCATAGCACAGGCAGCCAAACAAGCTAACGTTACCACGCAACCCGCTAAGCCAGTAGTAAAAGCGACGCCAAAAACCGTTAATGTCATTAAACAAGTGCAGAAAACTAATGCGTTGCCGGTGAATCAACCAGTCAAAGTGCCTGTGAAGCAGAATGTGCTCCCTCCGTCGCCGAAGCCGAATCCAGTGGTGAAGCAGGTGGCTCAAGTTGTCCAGTTGCCAAAGTCTTCTCCGTCTGTGGTGCCGCCGCCTCAGAGCTCGCCGTTGATAAGGCAGCGGCCTTTGCAGAAAATTGAAGTGCCTCAGGCTCCAGTAAGTATTGTTAAACTCCCTTATTCATAAACGACAATCAAACCTATTTTAGTTAAAATGCCGCTAAAATTCGTTTGTCCTTATCTGTCACTTCGACATTTGTATTTGTTAGAAAGGGACAAAGCATTTGTTAGTTAACATAGGCTTGTTAAGTTTTATGAATAAGGGGGTTAGTGTTAAGAATCTTGATACTAGAAATGTAGAGAAATTTTATGAACCATAAACCAAAATGTTATGAGACTCGACTCGACTAGATAAAAATTCTGCTTTTGACAATGATAAACTTGCAAATTATCAAGACAGTAAAGTACGTTAACTCTTGTTACAAAAATACCCGTAAAGCGGAAAAGGGGTAAAATGATTCTTCATAAAGAGTCAACTTACAACATTTGAAAACCATGGTGTCACTTTGAGATTTAACACCAAATAAAATTTTTCATTGATACCTATTTAAATCCTGTTTCAGTAAAATAAAAGACAGAATGTTTATGTACATTTTTACCTAATATTAGCGGAACGACAAAGATTGTTTAAATAGGTATTACAGCTTATTAAGTTTGACAGTAATTTTCGCTTTAATATTTTTTTATATTTTATACGATCTATTTTATAAAAAGACCTCTTCGGCCCAGAGATATCAGTGAAAAAACGACGAAAAATTTAGAAGCGACTGTAATCTCTGATACTTCACTATAAAACAATTTCTGAAAGGTGCCTTTTCCTTCTAGATACCTGTTTCAATAGTCGTAAGCCAGCCAACGGTACCCGCGGTTTCGGTCGTACAGCCGGTGACGTCTATAACGCTACATCCTGGTCAAACTAAGGTATTTATACAGCACAGCTCTATTTATACATTTCACTTATACGTCACATAACTTACTTGTGTGTTTTACATTTCGCTTATAATTATGTCGTGTAATTTAACCTATAACGTGGGTACTGATCTATCACTAGCAGGTAAACCAAGGCACGAGGTCGTTGCTTATAAGGCCGCCTGCAGTTCAAACTACAGTAACGGCGGTTGTTTCTACACCCATTTCGCAGGTACTTGTTACCGTCCATTTGATATCTATTTCTTTACTTACTAAGTTAGATGTTTAAGTTGTTATTGCATATAGGCCCTATGCTCTCTCTAGCAGATGGTCGTGGACCTATGAGTTTTTCGGAATTTTGGTGCCAAAATTGCCAGTTTTGCGGTGAAGGAAAATATTGTGAAGGAAAACACACACTTACGAATATGAACACCATCGAAGTGTGTGAAGTTCTCAATTCACACTGTATCCGCGTGGCCACTACGTCCCAAGGTCTTTCATTCTTAGAGGAGGCCTGTGCCCCGCAGTGGGACGTATACAGGCTGAGATGATGATGAGATGTATCAATCACATTTCCAAACAGAAATGGGTTAGACACGAGAATATGGTTATATTTAATTCTGATGCTTGTTCAGGGTCCTGCAAACTCGAGAAGAGGCGTGGTTCGAGTTCTCAGTCCCGCGACGCCAGCCTCCGGCAAATCTCTAATCTCGCCGCGGGCGCTCATGCAGCAAGGTAAGTTACAGTATAGAGTATACGAAATCTATATTTAATACACAACAATGTATTTTTACGTCATTATTTTACTTACAGCTTCTACGACGACGGCGAAAAAGCGAGCCCCAGTTCCGAATAGCAGCTCGATCACGACGCTTGCTCAGGTACGCATGACCAAGTTCAGACAATTAACACCATTGACCTGGCTCTAAAGTACCTAAGCAAAGCTTGTGCTATGAGTAGTAGGCTACAGATAAAAAAAAAACATATTTTAAATAGATTTGCTCTGGGCAGGCGCTCTGTGGTAGCGGCTCCGGCGGTATGGTTTGGTGGACACGTCGTCTCATAGTTTCTCTTAGCTGGAGTGTTGTTATTAGTTTTTTTTTTGTGCGTGGTTGTTATATTGTTTTTCTAAAAAAAACCTTTAGGCCTGCTGGAACTGACATGTTAATTAATTGATCAAAGTTCCATAGTAAAATTACCGTCGGTGAAATTACTGGCACTTGAGGTATCCCATCTTAGGCATCTTAGGTTGGCAACGCATCCGCAATACCCCTGGTGTTGCAGATGTTTATGGGCGGTTGTGATCTCCTACCATCAGGAAACCCACTTGCTCGTTTGCCATACAGTCGTTTATAAAAAAAAAGAATTAAAAAGTATGTATGTGCTTGACTGGGGATGGAACTCATTACTTCAAGCTTTGCAGTCATATTCGTGTTTGTGTCTAGGGTCCGGGTAGCGTGGCGACGATGGTGAGCGCGGCGACGGTGGCGGGGGCGGGCGCGGGGGCTGGGGCGGGCGCGGGCGCGGGCACGCGCACCGTGCAGCTGGCGGGCGGGCGCACCGTGCAGCTGGCCGCCAACCAGACCGTGCACCTGCCGGGCGGCCAGGCCGTGCAGCTCGCCGCGCGCACGCTGCAGCTCTCCTCGCTCCTCCCCGCGCGCGCCGCCAAGCCCGCGCCCTCCGTCCACATCCCCGTCTCCACCGTCCAGCTCACCGGCCAGACCGTCCAGCTCGCCACCTCCGGCGTCCACCTCGCCGGCCAGAGCGTCCAGCTCACCCAGCACACCGTCAAACTGCCCGGCGGGCAGAGCGTCCAAGTCGCCGGACAGAACGTCCTCCCTCAAACGGTCCAACTCCCGAGCGGCCAGACCGTGCAGCTGGCCGGCAGAAATTTACAGACCGTGCAATTGGGCGGACAGAATGTGCATCTTTCCGGACAGAGCGTCCAGATGCCGGCCGGTGTTCAGTTAGGATCGCAGACGGTCCAGCTGGCCGGGCAGACCGTTCAGCTGGCCGGCGGGCAGACGGTGCAACTCTCTGGAGGGCAGACTTTGCAGTTGCCTAGCGGTCAAACCGTGCAGCTGTCGAGCGGTCAGACGTTGCAGTTGGCCAGCGGGCAGACCGTGCAGCTCGCCAACCAGACGCCCAAGTCGATGGCGCAAGTCGTGCGGACGCAGGGCGTGGCGGACAAGCCCGCTCAACCGATCGTGGCCAAACTTCTCACTAATGCACAGGTAATCCATACTACTATTATAAATGCGAAAGTGTGTTTGTGTGTTTGTCCGTCTTTCACGCCGTAACGGAGCGACGGATCGACGTGATTTTTGGCATAGAGATAGTTTATGGGCCCGAGAATGACATAGGAAAGAAAGAAAAAAAGAAATTATTTATTCGTGACAAAGTGACTGACGTGACATAGCATAACAGAAAAAAAAAAAAGATATTAAAAAGTACAGTGCAAGGTGCAGGAAAAATGCTGTGCCCGAGGAAACAGCGCGCGATGACCGAATACCACGCGGGCGGATCCGCGGGCAAAAGCTAGTTGAAAATAAATTATGTCTAACTCATAATACAACCTATAATTTTTGTTTGTATTTGTAATCCACAGTATTTAAGCCAGGACCAGATGATATCTCTTACAAAAATACTACAACATTATTCGTGTGTGTAGGGCCAGATGATATCTCTTACAAAAATACTATAACATTCTTTGTGTGTGCAGGGTCAGATGATATCCCTGGAGAGTATGATGGGCGGGCGCGTGGTGAGCGCGGCGGGCGCGGCGGGCGCGGCGGGCGGCGCGGTGCGCGCGCGCGGCGCCGTGCGGGTGCTCGCGCCCGCGCGCCCGCTGCTGCTGGCCGCCGCCAAGCCGCTGCATAACATCATACTGCAGGTAACCTTTTATTGGCGAAGTAACGATGCTTCATGCATGCTTTCTGTGGAAAGTTAGTTACCTTTTTTTGACATTTTGGAAAAATATGGTTTTGCCTACTCAGAATCTTTATTCATTGTGTTCTTCAGCACAATCGATTCTGAGCGTTTCAAAAATGTCCCCAATTTTTCATAGAAAATTTTACGAGTCCGTTTTGTCACGCCCATACTAAGTGTATGAAAAAAAACATCGCAAAACTGTCATTCTTTTGGGGACATTTTTTTAAACTATCGGAATCGATTGTGCTCTTGATTCTGACTAGGAAAAACCATTTTTATTCCAAAATTTCAAAAATAATCAATGGGTACCTACACTTTTTTTTTAAAACGCCCATAAACAACTTAGAGTTGAAAAACATACCCGACATTGTCGACATTACTCACAGTAGTTTCTTTGGCAGTACAAAAAGAGAATTATTAGTATGTAAAGTAATGTAAAGAAAGGAACTAAAAGAACTACTACGAGTAATCCAAAAAAACTGCATCGAATTACGATCTTACGAAAAATTACGATTGCACTATGATTTTTTTCACTTCTGCTAAAGAAAGTATTAGGTATCCATAGGTTAAAATGATGACTTTTCATTTCCACAATAAGATTATAACTCAGTATTACTTCTATTTCTAGCAAAGCGACGGTAGTGCTATTCGGGTGACGTCGAGCGGCGCGGTTAGTTCGTCGCAAACAATAGTACTAAGCAACATTGGTTCGTATAATTTTAACTAGAGCTTTTGAAAATATGTTAAGTGCAGTGTTTTATTTTATATATATTTTGTTTCAGGTTCGCAGACCGTTACGACGCCAACAGCTTCTGCACCCGTGTTGAAATTACAACAGGTGGGTATTTTAATTTTTGGCTCAAAGAAATATACATTTATATTTTTTTCCTCCTACGGCCGAGTGATATATAGGACTTATTGTAATGTGTAATGTGACATTGAACTCTCTCATAAACGACATAAAGTTTAATGTTCCTAAAACAAAAATTGGCTTGGGCCGAAGGAGGTTAAATTAGTAACACAATATCAAATATAATATACAAAAAATGTAAGACATTATAATAGTTAATAAAATTATATTTTAGGTCAATCCGATACAACAAGTTAAACTTCCTCAAGGAATCAAAATACAACAGGTGAATTACCGGCGATTTGCATGTTTTGTTTCTACGGTTTTCTGGGTTGAAGCGAAAATTGACTTGAACTTGAATCGCATGAAAATAAACAGAAAATTATTGCACGTTTGATAAGTTGATTACTTAACACATTTTATGATTAGAATGTTACTACATATTTATAATGGGGAATGTCTGAAAAATTTAGAAGCGTTTGAAAATTTTTTATATCAATAGGAATAACCTTTCTAATTAACAGAAAGAAGATCAGATTTTTAAGTAGCATCAACTAATTAAAAAATATGAAACAGTTTTCTTTATCGCCAAATTACGACAGTACGTCGTAGTCACTTCTAGAATTAAAAAAGAATTTATGTGTCTTTAGACACATAAATGTGTCTAGACTATGGAACAACCCATAACCGACCGGACTGTCGTAGTTCGGCGGTAAAGAAAACTCTTTCATTTTTTTATTAATTGATGCTACTTAAAAATCTGATATTTTTTTCTGTTTATTAGATAGGTTATTCCTATCGATAAAAAAAGTTTCAAGCGTTTCTAAAATTTTCATCCATTTCCCATTATACTCGTAACTTACCCATATCTCATAACATTTCCTTTTCATTCATACACTAATACCTATAATAGTAATTTGTTAGGTGACAGTATTCCAATAGTGGATATGGTGGTATATACATTATACTTATATATAAATTAGCGTATTTATTTTTCCTAAAAACCGGTATAATATAACATAACAAGGTTTTCCAGAGTTTACTGTCAAAATAACTATATTATTTTTCACCTATGATGAGTTCTGTGACGTTTCGAGTTTGACAGTTTTAGAGATGTATCATTGATCGAGTGAACCATAGATTTTTCTAAGAGTTATTAGTACTTATTTTTGAAAAAGTTGCATTTTTTAAAAAATATATATTTATTTTCCAGTTTTCCGCCCACCGGGCCACTCTCTCGTTCTCGCTCGAAATAATCCCTTAAACGAATTACAAACTCCCGGCTCTGGGAGTTCAAAACACTCTTTTTTGGACTGTTTCAGCATTTTGCCAAAAAATAACAACAAACTTAACGAGAAACAGTAAAAAAAGTCAACAACAATAATAATAGAAATGAACAATAACAAATACAATGCAAAGAAAATGCAACGGAAACTCAACTCGTATACACGGCAGACGCACTCGTATAGTCCGCGCGACGGTTGAAGACGGCTCAGGGAATCTGGTGGGGGTAAATGGCGCATGGGTACAATCGCGCACAAAATCTTTTAACAAAATAATACATATATCAGAAAAAAGAACACAAGTAAATTTTAGGTAAGTGTAATTTTAATAAGATAATGTAATCCATACTAATATTATAAATGCGAAAGTCCGTTTGTGTGTTTGTATATTTGTATGTTTGTCCCTCTTTCACGCCGTAACGGAGCGACGGATCAACGTGATTTTTGGCATAGAGATAGTTTATGGGTCCGAGAGTGACATAGGCTACTTTTTATCCAGGAAAAATACACAGTTAGTTCCCGAGGGAACAGCGCACGATAACCGAATACCGCGCGGGCGGAGCCACGGGCAAAAGCTAGTAGGTAATAACGGAATATTATTAATTGAACGTTTTACATCGAATAAATTAAAATTATGTAGATTTCGTGTATATTAGATCTTTCACGTCAATAGAGATACGAAATGAGTGAAATGTTGCCGAAACGTCGAGGTAAATAATAATTGGGTCAAATAGCGTGATAAGTCCCGTTAAGGTATTTTGACTACGAAACAAGTGTTTTATAGACAACTAGCTTTTGCCCGCGGCTCCGCCCGCGTGGTACTCGGTTATCGCGCGCTGTTCCCTCGGGATCTGTGCATTTTTCCGGGATAAAAAGTAGCCTATATCACTCTCGGGCCCATAAACTATCTATCTCCATGCCAAAAATCACGTCGATCTGTCGCTCCGTTACGGCGTGAAAGACGGACAAACATACAGACATACAAACACACTTTGACATTTATAATATTAGTATGGACATGGATAGTATATTAAATGCCTAAATGCCAAGTTTCATAGTTTTATCTTCGACAGCGACGAACTTCCACCATATAAACTTTCACCCCCTATTTTAACCCCTTAAAGCCTCTTTTTCGCGATAAAAGATAGCCTATGTCCTTTCCCAAGGTCTATTCTATCTCTGTACCAAATTTCATCCAAATCGGTTCAGCGGTTTTGGCGTGAAAGCGTAACAGACAGACAGACAGACAGACAGATAGACAGACAGACAGAGTTACTGCATTTATAATATTAGTATGGATGTTTAAAAAAAATACAAAATTAAGTATTCATTTTTTTTTCAAAATCCGTTAGACAAAAATGGAGATAAAAGATTGAAGAAGAACAGTTCGCGTCGTAAACCAATTTTCTGGCTAGCCTAGTTAAAACTTTATTTTTCGGCATTTTTTTCACTACGACGAAATGAAAATAAAGTTAAACAATTTGTGCGCGACAGTACGTAATGGAACACGAAACGCATGCACCAATAAGCGCGGCGGAGAGCGACGACTAACCAATAACGTGACGGCGTCGACGCCCACCTGCCCTTCACCCCTGTACCCCGCAAAGCAGACCGAAGAAATGACTTCTGCGCATGCCCCTTCCACTTTTCCCGAGCCGTCTTTAACCGTCGCGCGGACTATACTTACTGACAATGATACTGACAAGTACTGGCCACAAGAGGCACAAGATGGTTGCGGCCGCGTCGCAAATAGCCGCGTTTATAAAATTTTGCAAGTTTTCTTTAAAAATGTAAAATATCTAAGTTCACTGTTATCGAATAATGAACCGCTGCAATTGCCGATAATGTTGTGTCACGTCACTACTCTGTTCCGTTTCACACATTGCGTTATATAAAAAAAAAATATGTTTGTATCGTATTCAATGGAGGCTATTTAACAGACACTGATATTTAAAAAATAACACTTTTAATTTTTTTTTATTAATTTGTTTCAAAATAGAAATTATTTTTAAAATATATTTTGCGAACATAGTATGCGTAATTCGGAAAATTTTCAAATGTCACAGAACTCATCTTAAGTGAAAAATACAATACTTCCTTTTCTTACTTATCCCCACCATACTAAATTTGGTACATGTAACCTCAATTCAAATGCCAACTTTTTTCATTAACAATAAATTTTAAACTATTACTGTGCCTTAGGTGTTTGTTCTTGAGTCGCTCAATATATTGTAGCGCGGTAGAATTATACAAATATTATTATTATTATATGTACCGTCGTAATAAATAAAATATTGCTAATTTAAACGACACTTGACGAGGCAGGATGCTTTTTCCACACTTTTTTAGCTTTGACCGATTTATTTTTTGTTTTGGCAGTTTTGTAGTTAGCAGGTTTATCATCATGAAAGTTTTTAAATTATTCCCAAGATTGCATTTAAAGCATCTAAATTTCTTATAATAAATGTTTTGTCAGCCTATGAACAAATTTTAACACCCACGTTTGTAAATGTGTTTCAGACTTTTTTTTTTAAATATTAAACATGCAGTATTAATAATAATAATACAAAGTGTCTTAAAGATAATACGGATTATTTGTAAAGGTTTTTCGTCGGAATTTTGGTTACAACATGAAAATTACCCATTTGAATCCATGCTGCCTTTTAAACATTGATTTGTCGTCACCGACACCGTCACCTACGATTCAAATAATCCTGGAAACCTTTGCCTAAGTACCGAATATATGCCGAAAATATATGCTGAAGTATTCCGGATTAATTTAAAGATTGAAATATAACTATTTTTTCTTCTAAATATTGCTTTTTTTCACAGGCAGGCACGGTGACGTCAGTGGCGACACCTAGTGCCGTTAATACGGTACGAAGCGTCCTAATGGACGGTCAGCAGCTCAAATTGGTAGGAGGACGCCACGTGCTCGCGCGGCTTCTGAGACCCGCACATCCCCCACAGTGAAACTAACAAGTTCTTACCCATCATAGTTATAGACCCATCGCCCGTTGGTCTTGTTCACACCTGTTTGATCTCTTTCTCTTCTCCGACCAAAGGTCATAAATCAGTCTCCAAGACAAGAGGCGCTTTCGAGGTGGTCTTATTTAAATTCAGTTGAGATACGACCGAGAGAAAATGTTGAAAATCTCCAATTGAAGTCTGTTTTTATATAAAGGAGTTTTGCGCTAACAGATATTAACATGTTAACATTTCTTAGTTACGTTTACTTTTAGGTAAGCCTTGGCTTTTGTTCGTTGGTGTACCTTTTCGGGGTACACGTGCAATGAATAAGACTTGTATAGGTAAACAGTGATACTGTTATAAATGTTAATTTTTAAGGAGTTAGAAATGATTGGTCCTAAGTTCGATTCGTTTTTACTTAACGTTGTTAAAAGTATCTTTTAAAATTTGGTTTTTACTTCTTCGTGGTCTAGAGGCAAAGATCTGTATCAGAATAGTGCTGTCTACATTGACCTGTACCAGTCGCAACGTAAATTTTCACGTTAAGGACTTATAATAGGTAACTTTAAATAATAAATAGGTACTGAATTATTGATACGAACATTAACAATTTGTAAATTGCCATTATTTTTCCATCTCTAAATCTAATTAAAAATTACTCGTATCATCTTTAGGTAGTTAATAATTGTTAAAATGAAACAGTTTTAATGTACAAAGCCAGTATTTGCATTGTAAATGGCAGCGTAGCCGCAAATTTTTGTATAAACGCTTATGAGAAGTGTTAATTAGTTTGTAAAGTTTTTTTAAGTTTATAATATCCCGTATCACACGTCTAGTATAGAGTTTTATGTATATAATAGCATTATGGAATATTTATGTTATTTATTTACGACGGGGTGCCGTCCGAAAGATCTGTGCGCCAGATGCAATACGTCACAACAGAATCATTATTTATTTTGTTGTTCTCATATTATTACCTGTTTCGACATAAAATTCAATTACGAATGCAATATAATTAAGTCAATTTCAATATTTATTGGTTTCATTTGCCACCAACGCAGAGCATACATATCGGTGTTGTGCCATTTAGAACTTACATTAATTAAGTCACATTAAGTGCCCTGCACAAGACTTTTTTCCCAAATGTAAGTAAGTAATTAAACAAAGAAGTTGAGGTGGGAAAACACAGTTTATTTCATTACGTATGTACATGGTGGGTGTAAAACAACAGCGTATAATATAAAATCGCGCTCACTGCATCACAGAAGAACAACTTTTTCACATAAGCTAATAAAACTTAACTCCTATTGATACATTAGTGTGCGAATCATTAGGCAAGATATGAAATGCTTGCTAGCATGATTGAGACAGTGATTTCCATGGCGATACATATACCAAACGGTAACGTGTAACTTATGGCTACTCAGGCGCGAGGCAGCTGGATTGCCTCGCATCGAAGCGGACTTACAACCCTCCCTTTCTTTCCTTCCTTTCCTTTTCCTCTACAGGGGAATCACATTCGTTGATACCTATTATAGAGGTATCACATTTGAATTTCTAACTAGCCCTACCTTATCCCCATTTGTAGTTCGCCCGATCTTACATTCGTATTCTAACATTGAATTACATACATAAAAATAGATTTAGGTACATTAGCACACGAAAAACGCATTGCTGGCGTAAAAACAACAAACAAATAGTGCCGTTATAAAAAATATTTATCAACGAATCGCTACGTTTCTATACGTATTAACACTAAAATCATACGAACGCAATCCTATATCAGTCTTATGCCTATTATTAAAAAGAATTAAAAAACAATTAATAGAAGAAATATTAATCCTTAACCAGGCTCCGCTAGTCTTCTGCTGTGAAATAAACGGTAGTACGGATTTATGTCCCTTTTCTATTTCGCCTGAAAGACTATAAATCAAACCACCGGACTCGGTTAAAGATTAATTTATATAATTAAGGTGACGTTTAATTGGTATAATTTATTATTAGGTACACCAAGATTGATATTTTCATCTTATTCTACCGTCAGACTACACAAAAATTAAATAGGTACGTATGTATGCTTATAGTGTAGACTTAATACCACAGGGTTTTATTAATACTGACGAGTCGTACAATCGAATTTTCAGAGATATGATATACTTACATAGTACTATTGCTACCTTCGTCTTTATGATAATGTTATGGTGTTTGTGTTTCATGAATTTCATGATTTATGAGTAGGGTAGGGTAGGGTTCTTTATATTTAAATTAATTCATTTAATAGCATTGTTCACGATTTATATAGGGTTTATTTATTTATATAGGCATTTTAAAACGAGCAAAAACAAAATAAGTATCTTTTTATTAGTTTACACCCAAAATCTGAAAGCTAATTAAAAAGTATGTATCTACCTATTCACTACAATAATGTTCAATAACTTTACACATAGGTACCACGATATCCGGAAAGAAGTTAAATTGAGAAAAGCTCCAAATAATTATGATTCTAGCAAGCTCATGAGTATTCTACATTAATGTCAATAATATCGTATCTAGTAATAGGTACTTAATAATTCTTAGTACGACGGCAAATTACTTTCATTAAATAGGTATAGATTACATTTCGTAACAAAAATAAGTTAGCGACTTTGGCATTTGACGCATACCTAATTTACAGTCTAATATCTAATGTGAATAAAAAATATACTTACATATTATATCGTATCTCTGAATATGAAGTCCTCTCGGCCGGTCGGTACGGAGACCTCTAAAACGCACATTATATATACAAACAATAGGCACTGAAAGTTTGATATATGATCGGTGGTTGTGTCTGAGGACGAAATAGCGAGGTCCACGTCTAAATCTGCGTCTGAGAATACACTATGGCAGCTAAATCATTACAAAGTGCGTAACGAATGCCTCGTGTACATCCGAGGACGGTCTTCGTCTGTATTTCATTTTATCACTGCTTAATAGATTTGCTATGTTTTGTGGTCCTAGGAGGCGGGTGTGACAATGTTTCAGACTATCTGTTACCATTTTACGAAACCCATCGTCCAACCGAAGCGTTCAAAGGACTTCTACACATTTTATTTCCACCTCCGAAACATCGCTTGTTCGCTTGTCGCTGCGTCGTGTGTGGTCGTGCCTACCCGCGATATGTACAGAAGGCATTCTTAGATGGAGTTGAACAAGCTTGAAGCGTGGTGACTGGGCCGCTCACTCCTCGGCGTCCTCTGGGTTCTCTGCTGTCAACAGGTTGGTATTGTCGTCAGCCTGAAGGTCTGCGGTCAGCTGCGAACAAAAATAGTAAAATACATTGATAAGGGGGGCTGAGAAAGCAAACTACAAAACCAAAAATCATTTCACTAATTATCTAACGAGAGTTAAAAAACCAGCCAAGAGCGTGTCGGACACGCCCGAAATAGGGCTCCGTAGCCATTACCAAAAAATTAAGTAATAGTTTTCTAAGTATCTCGTATTTTGTACGGAATATTCCAAGTTTAGGTATTATACCTTATATTTTATACCTTAGGCTGCTATTTACTCTTAAACTAAGTACTAACAATTCTCAAGAAAACTTAACCGTTATAGTTTTCCTTGTAAGTTTGATATACTTAGGTACTACCATTCTTTCATTTTTTTTAATTTTTCTTCCCACCGGTTCAGATTTTAGCGGGGAGGGGAAAGGGAGGGCGCTCGATTTTAATGAAAATTTACACTTTAAAGTTGAATATTTCGTAAACAAATCACTAAAGAAAATTGAAAAATTGTTTTAGAAACCCCTAGTGGTTTTAAAAGATCTATCCAACGATACCTCATCCACCACTAGGTACAAGGTTGGATTAGAAAAAAAAATCACCCCCTCTTTACGTCTATGGGAGGTACCTAACCAAAAAAAATTTTTTTTATTGTAGTTAAGTACCATTTTGTCGGCATAGTTTACATATATAAGTATATTCGTGTAAAATAACAGCTTTCTATCATTGATAGTCCCTAAGCAAAGCCGCGGACGGACAGACAGACAAACAGACAGACATGGCGAAACTATAAGGGTTCCGTTTTTGCCATTTTGGCTACAGAACCCTAAAAAACGAGAAACCTGAGGCGTGGAGCTCCTCTCACCTCGAAATCGTGAGGTGGCCCACGTCTCCTCTCCGCGCCGCCTTTCTATATACTTACTATACATGTACTCTATGGCGCCGCCCCTGTAACTACCAGGAGCTGTGGGCACACACATCTAAATATTTCCCATATACCTATTGTCTGTCATATTTTTGTTAGAGAACGCGCTTCCGTCTCCTGCCGCCGGGACCACTACATTTGTAGCTTAGCTTAAGAAATTTTGTATGTTAAATGGATTACCAATTTTATTTGCAAAGTAAATGAAATGACCTAACAACACAACACCCAAGTAAATCCTTCGCGAAAGTGTTAGAAATTCTTTCCGTTTCGCCATTCACATGATTGTGCCAACAAAAAAAAAAGTCTAAATCGAATTGAATGTATTCGGGGCCATTTTGTATATCAGTTTTACATAAAACATTGTAAGTACGTACGTTGTGCGAATTCTAGTTGATTGAATTTGATATTCTTTCCACGCACTACGGATCAACTTGATACGCCAGTTTTATTCTTTGTGTAAAACATACGTAAGTAAGTACTTCGACTAAAGTGCTTCATTGTTTTTATAACAGTTCTTACAACATAATAAAAACAAATGACAATGCCTAATGTGTGATTGTCACATCTATAGACTGGAAATAAATAAGTTGTTTTAAAAAGCTCATGCCGTAAAATCGATAATTTTCTGAGTGAATTTCAAGTCTTCATGTAAGTAGGTGTGTATTATTTCAAGGGTCATCAATGTTGTTGACGTATTGATATGCGTTACGGGATTTTTCAAAGTTGATGTTTTAAGAACACTACCGATTATACCTACCTACCTACATTATTTAGGTACTTAAAGGACAAACTTAATTATGCGTACTAAAGCAGCTTAACAATCAAGTAGGTACTTATAAAGTTAAGAGATTAGACTACGGCTTATAATTAGCTCAGTGCCTACTTATCAGTGGCCAACGCCACTGTAACAACTCGATTCCCACCGGGTCGCTAATGATGAACAAGCGGCCTTAATGTTATCTTTCTAATATCGGAACTCTCATAAAAAATGGTAGCATTTCGTCATTGCTATCCTATTCCTGCTAATATTCATCCTGGCCTGTACAATCTGAGTCTGAGCACGACCTCTTAATTCCCACGCGGGCCCAGTGCAGATTGGGAGCTTTACGGACACAATTGATTAGCTAGCTCTGCAAGTGTATTCGCTATGTTGTCCTTCACCGCAAAGCTCGTGGTAAATATCGAATGTAATTTCTCACGTGACTTTCGAAAAAACTCAAGAGATGCGAGTTCGATTTGAAATCGCAGTCCTCTGCTTGAGAGGCCATAGGTCAAACCACTAGGCCACTAAGGCTAACATTAGATATAAATGAGACTAAATACTCATCGAGCGGCACAAAATTTGGCCGGCTCTACATACAAAATAACTTGTTAGGTAGGTACCTATTATACCGCATACATTTGAGGGCCAGATTATTTGCCGTTCAGTGTATATTAGAAATGAGAAAGTCTGTAAAGAAAAATGCTTGTTTTATACGTACTCAATCACGCAATAACGGATAAACGGATTTCGATGAAATTTTTCATGATATACCTATTGTTGATAACCTTTATATCGTCACTACTTTGAAAAAGCCCGTACCTTAAAATCGATAATTTTACTGAGTGAACTTTATGAACATTATTTTAAGAGTCAAATTTGTTGACGTATTGATTTGAGATACGAGATTTTTTCAAAGTAGTGACGATATATAATAATAATAATAATGTATTTATTGACCATAAAAATTAATTCAACAATACAAGAGAAGCAGTGATCTCCACACTAGGCACAGCCTGTGTCGTGGAGATCCAGATCTTAGAGAATTAACAGAAAGTGCGGCTCTTAATTCAACATGGTAATATTTATCCCAATTTCACATTTTATTTTTAGCGAATGGAAAAGGGTAAAGAAGAAGTAATGTACATGTGACTGAGTTTACGCGCGCGCGTGTGTGTGTGTGTGTGTGTGTGTGTGTGTGTGTGTGTGTGTGTGTGTTTGTGTGTGTTTGTGTGTTGTGTGTGTGTGTGTGTGTGTGTGTGTGTGTGTGTGTGTGTGTGTGTGTGTGTGTGTGTGTGTGTGTGTGTGTGTGTGTGTGTGTGTGTGTGTCTGTGTGTGTGTGTGTGTAAACGAGCACGTTCAACGTGGAGGGCGAAGAGGTAGTAACAAACTCATGAAATAAGACAGGACGACCACCAAGTAGTTCAATATTTCAAAAAGTCCTCTGACTCATCATAACTCCTCGTCAATAACAAGTCATTAATACGCCTTTTTGCCTCATTAAAATTACAGTGCCATATGTCAATATTTCGTGCGATTTTGTTATACACATGCGGAAAGAGAAATACTGAAAATCTCTTTGCAAAAGCGGTATTAACGCGGGGTTTAGGGAACCTGTAGATTTTCCTTAGTCTAGTAGCACGTTGTGCAGGCAGATGCCCGCAGTGCCTATGTACGTACAAGGTAGCTCGCAGCAAAAATAGTCTTCGAACACTCAAGACGCCCACCTCCTTGAAAAGTTCACTTGTAGGATATCGTCGGGGTTTTCCTAAAAAGATTTTAATAACCGCTCTTTGAGCGCGCTCCAGTACTATCATGGTTGACTTTGCAGAGCCGCCCCAAGCAAGTATGCAGTAACCCAGGATCGATTGGCAAAGAGCCAAGTATAAAATCTTAAGCAGGGGACCATCGGTAGCCTCCCGCAGAAGTTTAAAAGTGTAGATAAGTTTGCGAACCCTACCAGCAGTTGCCGAAATATGACTCTTATAGTTCAGATTCTCGTCAATTATAACTCCCAAATATCTAAGCGAGCTGGTCATTTGTATACAATTACAGGAACAAGCTGAAATTTGAGAGTTTGGCGGTACTCGGCATGAGTCATTATGGATTTTTAAGGAAGACAACGTGAGGGGAGGACGGGAAGCCGCCGTCTTGTGAAAACCTATAAATTAAGTCTTGTCAGCATTGAGGGTCAGGAGATTTTCATGCAACCACGTAGACAGCCGCTTCAATCCGGCTACAGCCGCGGCGAGTGCATCCTGCCAAGAGTCTCCATGGAACACTATGGCTGTATCGTCGGCGTAGCACAAGACAACGCCGTCGCTCAAGTCCAAAGACATAACATGGTTGATATAGGCAATAAACAGTGTGGGGCCAAGTATGCTACCCTGAGGTACGCCAAATGTTACAGGTTTTGAGGAACTGGTCACATTACCTATTCGAACACGTTGGCTTCTGCCTGTTAGGTAACTAGTATTCACTATACAAGGTTTCCCGTGCGATAAACACTTCGTAGACGAAGTCACAAGCAACATATATACAGCTACATTTATACATAAAGGCATTAGAGTGTGGGATCTTTATGAAAACTAAAAACATGAGTATCTATGTTCGAGGATGACTTAACACCATGTGGGTGGTTCCGTCTAACAATGGAGGTCACAGTGCAACAGCTTGACCTATGGCAACATTTCATAACGCTGTTTAGTAGGTACTATGCCTTTTTAAATGACAAGAAGACGCTAAAGTTTCGATGTGGTCGTTTACCTTTGCTTTACGAGTAGGTGGGTAAGTATATGATCTCTTCTACAGGTAGGGGAGACCGAGGAGAGTTGTGACATTGTCGATTTTAGCTAACAGTGCGTGTTAGATAGCTCGAGACTTGGAACAATAAAAAAAAATTGGCCAAGAGCGTGTCGGGTACGCCTAAGATAGAGTTCCGTAGCCATTACGAAAAAATTAAGTTATACTTTTCTAAGGATTTCGTATTGTGTACGGAATCTTCCAAGTTGAGGTATATTTTTTACCGAGTTCAAAAAAAGGAGGAGGTTATCTATTCGGTTGTATTTTTATACCTTAGGCTGCTAGATATTTACTCCTAAACTACTAATAATTCTTAAGAAAATATATATGTACTTACTACCATCCTGTTTTTTTCACCCAACAGTTTAGATTTTAGAGGTACCCTAAAAACATTTTTTATTTTTTTTCATTTTCAAACTTCCAACATTTATTAATATAAAAACACATTAGGACATCACAACAAAAATACTGTAAAAAAACATGCATAAGAATAAATTTACCACTTCAGCTGATTGCATATGCATGCCAAATTACAGCTTTATATTATAGTACTAACGGTCTTTGAGCTTAGCCGCGGACAGACAGACAGACAGACATAGCGACACTATACCTAAGGGTTCCTAGTTGACTACGGAACCCTAAAAACCACCCTATACTTCGATGCCGCGGACTCTACGGGTGAACCAAGGAAGAATAAGGGTGAACTTACCCCGATATGCGCGGCGGCGGTGTGCGTCCGTTTGCGCTTGCGCACGGCGAGCGCGAGCAGCAGCACGAGCGCGATGGACGACAGTGCTGCCACCAGCAGCGGCAGCAGCAAGTTGTCGCCGGGGGAGTAGCCCTGCCACAACATTTAATCCGTATATTATACAATACAATGCATGTATATAATTACTAGCTTTTGCTAGAGGCTCCGCCCGCGTGGTATTCGGTTATTGCGCGCTGTTCCCTCGGGAACTGTGCATGTTTCCGGGATAAAAAGTACCCTATGTCACTCTCGGTCCCATAAATTATCTCTATGCCAAAAATCACGTCGATCCGTCGCTCCGTTACGGCGTGAAAGACGGACAAACATACAAACACACAAACATAGAAACACGCTTTCGCATTTATAATATTAAGTATGGATTAAGAAAAAATTAGGCACTCAACGGCACGAAATTTGATCCACTCGACATACAAAAATTACCTATTACTGCATACATTTGAAGGCCAGATTTTCTGCGGCTCTACCTTTCCATAGATAATTATGTTTAGACAAAGATATAAATAGGTATCTGTAGCATTCTTTAATGCTTTTTTTCTATACAGTTGGTATTACTTACTTGCTTGTGGCGTGACATGCTAGTATTTCTTTCTCTGTCTAATTTTGAATTCCAAACCTTTATAACGCTGTTAGCTAAAGTGGTAATCGTGGCTATTGTGTAAAACTAGCTCAAAAATCGTTTTTTCATTCTATAATGTATGCATGATTCAATGTTTGATTTTTAAAATTAATAAAAAAGTACTGTTTATTTTTTAATCTAAAAGTTATTATTAGTGTTATTGTTAGTGTTCTAAAATTAACTAATTAATTAATTAACATTTACATTTGGCACAGTACTGTTCTTGCAAAGCAAAAGCTTCTTCAATTTAGATAAGTACCTAGGTGCCTATAACGAAATGAACCCTGGAGTTCAGTCACTGGCAAATAAAGCTTAAGTAAAGGCTTTATTGGTTAATCCAATAAAGGCTAATTGAATGATATTAATAACACCGCTAGGGCTGTGCAAAATATTTTGGTTAAATATTCTGTCTCTTAGAAATACGCAGTACGCCAGAGCAACACTCGATTAATTACATAGCTTTTGCCCGCGTGGAATTCGGTTATCGTGCGCTGTTCCTTCGGAAACTGTGCATTTTCTGGGATAAAAAGTAGCCTATGTCACAGTCTGGCTCATAAGTCATAAACTATCTCTATGCCAAAAATCACGTCGATCCGTCGCTTCGTCCGTCCGAACATACAAACACACATATTAGTATGGATGGCTGGTGTGATAGGGCGACTGATTCGTTGACGGGTTTATACAAAATTCATCATCATCATCTCTGTCTATATGTAAACGTCCCATGCTGGACACAGGGCTCCGCTAAGACTGAGAGGACTTGGACCGTAGTTTCTACGCGGGCCTAGTGTGAATTGGGTACTTCACTCACACATATCGTTGAATTACTTAAATTCACAAGTTTGTGCTGGTTTCCTCACGATGTTTCCTTCATCGTATACCTAGTGGTATATTTTTAAATGTGAATTCCGAAAAACTCAAATGTGCGAGCCCAGATTTGAATCCAAGATCCTCTGTTTGACAGGCCATAGGTCAAACCACTGAGCCATCACGACTTTTCACAAAATTGTTGCAACAAAAAACAGTTCTAATCCGTTCCTACACCGTTACGATTACAAAATTGTTATTTCTTCATGATCCCACTAATATTAAATGTGAAAGTTTGTAAGTCTGTTTGTTTGTTACTGCATCACGTCTAAACCGCTGAACCGATTAAGATGAAATTCGGTATACAGATAGTTTGAACCTTTGGGAAGGTCATAGGATAGTTTGTATCCCGGAAAATTGCATACTTTCCGTGGGATACGTGGACGGAGTCGCGGGCAACAACTAGTACCTACTTAATATTGTAAACATAGCTTAATATGAAGATGTTAAGTAGGTAATTAAGTAGTTATTAGTATATTTGCTAATAATGTGACCAATGTGTGATGTGTAAGTGAGAAACCTGTTTTTAACTTCAGTTGGAATTGTACTGAATAACCGGAACACCAATTAGCAACTTTGGGCTCCACAGAAAACCAGCGTTACTGCACATAATGTGCGGCAACACATGCTGAGTGGAGACCCTTTTTGGTGTGTCGTGTCACCAAGTAACATAGTTTTAGTGCTAGTTTTAGTCTTAGTCTTAGGTGGTACTTATAGAGCCAAAATAAATCTTTTTGTTTCTTTCTCAACTTATACGAAAATTGCCAGAGGCTGAATAGGTTAGGTATCTAACGTAGGTAAATCCTGGGTAAAATAAAAATACAGGCAACGTTTCGAACAGTATTTACCAATCTGCTTCAATAAAGCCATCTTTATTACTGTTCGACACAATTGGAACGAAACTCATCTTCGTAATCTGATCACAAGGAGGCTTAAATACGAGTATTCAGATTTTCGTCTTCTTAAGAGATTTTAGAGTTGAGGGAGTGAATAAAACGTACAGATTTAAATAAGACTGTCTCAGCTAACTCATTTTGGTAGGGCTGGGTAGGTATTAGTCACATTACAATATTTTTCTGAGGTAGTTTACAATCCTGATTAAAACAGTTGCGGTGAAATAAATTTATATTTACGTGGGTAGGTAGGGTAGGTATCTATATGTATATCTATACTGGGTGGGCCTTTTAACAGAAGCATATAATTAAAACAAGATCTTACTCATTAAACTGAACGGCATTCGTTCAGCGACTTTAAAAAATGATTGAGTACAAATGAAATAGTATTCAAATCAATGTACTTAAATACGCCATCGTCATCGTCATCCCTGCCTATAAACGTCCCACTGCTGGGCACAAGCCTCCTCTCAGAATAAGAGGGCTTTGGCCGTAGTTCCCACGTGGCCCAGTACGGATTGGGAACTTAAATACGCCATCCTAGAGTCCAATTATTGACGTCGCCAAGACGTCGCCTAACACGCCACAAATATCAAAAACTAGCCGTTGCTCGCGACTCCGTCCGCGTAGTATTCGTTTATCGCTATCCCGCGGGAACTATGCAATTTTCCGGGACGAAACTATCCTATGTCCTTCCCCGGGGCTCAAACTATCCGTATACTGAATTTCATCTAAATCAGTTCAGCGGTTTAGACGCGATTGAGTAAACAAAAGTCTAAACATCTTCACAAATCACATTTATAATATTAGTAGGATATTTCATTGTTTCTTTGAATAAAGAACTTTGGAAAAATAACTATAATTATTTTCAAAAGTGACTGAATTACCTAATGTCGTTCAGTTTGACAAGTACGATATAGTATATTTTTTATCGAGAGACTAAAATAAGCCAATATATACCCGAGGTGGTTAGCCACCCGAGCTTTAGCGAGGGTGTCTATTTATCCGAGGGTTTATATTGACTTTTAGTCTCGCGGTGAAAACTCTATTTTTCACTTCGATTGCGAGAAAAAATAGTCAATTTAGTACAAAAAGATTTAACAAAAAATAAAAATAAATCTTTCTAGATTTCGGCGGCAAAAGATTATCAATTATGTCTATTACTCTTTGGTCAACATCATAATTTTCACTATCACTTGATGACATTGTGAGAATAATCAATTTATTTTAATCGTTTACGATTTACGCTCTACAACAATTTCAAAGTTTTCACGGTAAGTATTTCTTTCCATCCAGACACAGATACCACCAATACAGATACTAACAAAATAGCACCGGCGAAATGGTCCATGCACAAACGGAAAAATAGAGTGGCGCCACCTTCTATGCGGAAAAAGCATAGAACTAAGACCACGTAGACTAAGAACGTAACATTTTCGTCATTAAAATGGTCCACACACAAACTTATTTTTTGCAAGTAACTGGCTGTTTGAGTTTATCTAAGTCGTTCGAAGTAAATTAAAAAATTAATTACTTTTACTCCCTAGGGAGTAAAGTGCTCACTTTACTCCCGTCTCGTAAGGCTATATTGACCCATTTTTAGAGCATGAGAAGTGAAATATTATGTTTTAATTAGGCCTCACACTGTATTTACATTAAAGTGGATGGATGATTTTTCATAGATAGAGAGTTCTTCGGGTAGTAGGTTTGATCCGGAGATTATTTTAATTGGGTCATGTTAACGATTCGGTCACGACGCCTCGCTTCACTGCCTTCCCTTTAACTCGCTGGATCGCGTTTTTATTGTAATTTTTTATTGTATTTGTGACCGGATTAAATAGCTTTGACTTAATAGAATATTTGTGTAAAATAACAAATACTTATATATAAAATAAAAAATACATTCACATACTATAATAGGAACCTTAACTATGAAATAATAATCTGATGCTTCAAAAATCTCCTTGTTGACAAGTTAATGCCATGGTTTTAATAAATCAAGGCTGGGCTTTAGGAAGATTCAAGTGTCCTATGGCTTTGTACATTTAAGATAAACATTTTTCGTTTACGAGTATAGAATAGTTTATTTGCCTAACTCTTATAGGAATAATAAGCTAGCGGTAACTCTAGCGGTAGCTTTAGCAAGCCAAGGCTTTGTAAGAGTCTGTTTGCTGTCAATCATAAACAGTGCTCTAACGTAGGTCTCTAATTAATTATATTTCTCTATCGTATGGGATTAATTCCTTAAAAAGAATTGCACACAAAGATCCTCATTGCAATGGGAATCCAATCAATAAGCGATTAGTTCGATATACTATACCTATATCCAACCGGCGGATACACCGCTTTAGGGCAGTCTTTTTGCCTTTTCTTTAACTAATTGCAAGAAACTAATTATGGTGTACGTACACTTCATGCGCTGTGATATTTTTATTCAATATGTATCTAGTCTACTTAGTAATTGTATTTAACGAAGAATGTTCTGTGTAGGTACTGTTAGGTACTGTTCTATTTTAACACATGCTTTACGAAGTTTAAAATACTTTGTTGACTTGACTACCCTTTATCACTTTAATCTGTACGGTTCTTTCGTGAATAAATAAGCAAGGTAATACGGGGTAAGGTATCCGTTTTTGAAATTCACCGCGTTAAAAAGTTGCTAGGCGGCACCTAAAAGTTTTAGAAGTAACCTCAAGAACCGTAAGAACGCATTAATCTAGAAACCGGTGGTAACTTGGACTAAGTTTTTGGTCAGCAAAATTAGTGGTCTTACAATTTTTGAACAAATTCCTATCAAATGAATATGTTGCTAAAGTCAAACTTTCAAGTTGACAGACTCGTCAAAACAAATTAAATGAAAATAAAATTCTGCAGTAAGTTTAGAAGGTACCAAGTACTATTCATCCTTCAAACTACAATTACCGGGAAGAAATAAGCAAGTAGTTCTATTATGTGGGTACTTGTGTTGTACCGTTATAAAGTGAGAGACAAAATACCAAGGCTGCACTAGGCACAAGAGAAACGCCTGAGGGAGCCTAGCTCTTACGAAACAATATTCAAAGGGGGCTATTGTGCGAGCTTCATGACATCTCAGCTCAGCGTACGGGTTTCCATATTTGCAACACGCTCGGAGATAATAATACCTAAACGAACGGATATTACGTGTCAAGCAACATTTCGCACTCACGCCGTTGTAATGACACGGCTAAGTGCGCTCTGAGGTTTTAAACTCTCAAATTAACTCCCGGAGCTCGCAGCGTAGAGCAATATGCCCGTCTCTACATAGGGTGCCTAATTTATGACCTGCTTCAGGGAAAATGAGCGGAGGCTCATTCCAGACACGCTATAGGTGTGCACGTAGTAAAAGGTTTATAGCACGTTTTAAATTTTAATCAAGCCCGTAACTGTGTGTAAGGCATTGTTAGATAAAGGATGATGAATTACGTGCTGTTTTGAGTCGGTTAAAAGAAAACGGGTGTTAAAAATTACTGGAAGTAAACGTGTTATGCAATAGTATATCCTCCTCCTGTACAGTCGCATACTAACGACTTCGAGTGTCCTCAATTACTCAGCCATCATTCGTGCATCTATTGTAAGAACCGTTTTATAATTACTAAAACTTTTTATAATAGAAAACAAGAGGAGGACTCAGGAGTTTACTTTTCCTTTGTTTTGTTTTTCTTTGTTGTAGACACGAAAATTACGACGCAACCGCAATTACGGTAGTAAGTACTCTATTAACTCGTAACCGTGATATTTGCATATCCGTTTTCATAATTTATTTTACTATCTAGCCAGATCTAGCCATTACCGCAAATCGGTATCGGGTTTTAGGTCGGAACGTATTGTCAAGCTTGGTGCTCGTTTCGATCAGATATCAGAACGGCCAGATTATGTAAGAAAGGAAATATTGCAATCGTACTCACCGTCCATTGGAAGTAGGATGACGTATCAACGAACGGCCACCGCGCTCCGTACCAAGAACTGTCGCTAGTTTTAGCCACTGTCACTTCGTCGGTGTCACCTCCGGGCACCACCGGATCTGGCTTCAGCGGAGGCAAGGAGAACACCTCATCCACCTTCAGCGCATTAAACCCCTCATCATCGTCCACGTACAACAGCGTGTCCCTTATGTCACTCATCCTCGAGTTCTCACTGGTCGTCGCGAACTCTGTCGTCACTGAGGGATGTGGCGTCGTAGCTTTTGTTGTTACGAGCAGATCCTTAGCCACCTTCGCGGGATCTGTTGCAGTTTTGACTGACGGAACGAATGAACGCGAGTAATATCTATAGATATTCTGAAGGGTAACTGATTCCGGAGTTACTGTTGCTTTCGATAAATTATCTTTTTCCCATGGTTTCATTGACATGTACTGATCGAGAAGGCGAATGCTGCCAGACGGGGTACCTATAAGAGGTATCTTATCATTATCTTCTGTTGGCATAGGAGGAATAGTCGTGGAAGACGATGAGCTCTTCCACGATCTCAAAGCAGGAATAGTCCAAGGAGGCGTAGTCGCCCTTTCACTAGTCACAGTCGTCGGAACTGTTGTAGAAGCAGTTGAGGGTGACGTTGTTGATGTCGACATTTCAAGTTTTGCTATTAATGTCGAAACTATTTCCGGTGACGTCTTAAGATCCTTTTTGCGCGATTTTACTACATCCCTCCCAGCTGGCGTGAGTGGGGACGACGCAATCACGTCATTGTGTTCCTTCTGACTTCTCCGAGTGTACAGGGACCCGTTCATAACATAAAGCGGAACGGACGCGAGCGCCAGCGCTACTATTATACCGAATACCACGAGTAAAATGTATTTCACTGAAGACCTTTTCCGAGAATGGCGAACATGGATCGAAGGGCTGTAGTCCCGGCCTTTGCCTTTGAGGCCGCTGTTGTTGAGCACCTCTTCCGTTTGCGGAAGGATGGTGTATTGCAGGCTGTTCTCGCCATGTCGCACCGTCTTGTACATGTTAGCGGAAGTTAAGTAATGTGAAAAGAAACACTACGGTTATGTTATGTCACATGCACTTCTATCACATATTTTGTCTCGGCTGTCGATGGCAGTGAGTGGCGGTCGGGCGCGTGTCAACGTGGAGAGGGTTTGACGCCAGGCATCGCGGTGCCGTGTGCTTTGTGCGTCGCCGAGCAGCCGCACGTGGGCGGGCGCAGGCGCCACAACATTGAGCGGCGCGCCCTTCGCGCCGCGCACCCCGCTTTGAGGTTATGACGGGAAGCCGGCTGGCACATCGCACGGTACACCTCCGACCATAACAATAACAATACCGTACTCGTTAACTATCTCACCTCCACCAACACTAAATAGCTCTACTTGCAACCGCGGAAACCTCTTGCCGTATATACCTAAGGATTAACCACCCGTAACTTACAAAGGAAAAGTTTTATGTTGTGCCCGGGCGTCAAATGAGATGGAAAATTTAGTTTGGGTTTACAATAACGACGTTATGGGATGCGGACGAAATGGGTCAAATAATCTCGGTACTGCTCCGGATTTTATGATTTTTAGGCTCTATTTTAGAAGCTTATTTTACTCGTTCCTTTTAAGGAACAGATAATACAGATTTTGTAGTAAAATTTAATGTTAAAATGTAAGTAAATATAAGTTGTAAATTAACACAAAAGATAAAAATTAGGTACCTATCCATACTATCCATACTAATATTATAAATGCGAAAGTAACTCTGTCTGTCTGTCTGTTACGCTTTCACGCCAAAACCGCTGAACCGATTTGGATGAAATTTGGTACAGAGATAGAAGAGACCTTGGGAAAGAACATAGGCTACTTTTTATCCCGATATTCCCACGGGATAGGGATAAAATCTCGAAATAAGAACCTCTGGGTTTAGAGTCATGAAATTTGGTATGTAGGTAGTTGGACGTATGGAATAACACATAGGTGACTTTTTGACCCAATATTCCCACGGGATAACTAGGGATAAGATCTCGAAATAACAACCGCTGGGCTTAGAGCCATAAAATTTAGTATGTAAGTAGCTGGACCTCTGGAATAACACGAAGGCTACTTTTTATCCTGATATTCCCACGGGATAGGGATAAAATTTCGAAATAAGAACCTCTGGGCTTAGAGTCATGAAATTTGGTATATAGGTAGTTGGACGTATGGAATAACACATAGGTGACTTTTTGACCCGATATTCCCACGGGATAACTAGGGATAAGATCTCGAAATAACAACCGCTGGGCTTAGAGCCATAAAATTTAGTATGTAGGTAGCTGGACCTCTGGAATAACACGAAGGCTACTTTTTATCCTGATATTCCCACGGGATAGGGATAAAATTTTGAAATAAGAACCTCTGGGCTTAGAGTCATGAAATTTGGTATGTAGGTAGTTGGACGTATGGAATAACACATAGGTGACTTTTTGACCCGATATTCCCACGGGATAACTAGGGATAAGATCTCGAAATAACAACCGCTGGGCTTAGAGCCATAAAATTTAGTATATAGGTAGCTGGACCCCTGGAATAACACGAAGGCTACTTTTTATCCTGATATTCCCACGGGATAGGGATAAAATTTCGAAATAATAACCGCTGGGCTTAGAGTCATGAAATTTGATATGTAGGGAGCTGCACGTCTGAAATAATACATAAGCGACTTTTTGACCCGAAATTCCCACGGGATATCAAAGGATAAAATCTCGAAGTAACAACCACTGGGCTTAGAGCCATGAAATTTGGTGTGTAGGTAGCTGAACCTCTGGAATAACACATAGGCTATTTTTTACCCCGATATTCCCACGGGATATTTCAATTGCCACTACCAAACCGATTAGTTTACGCGTGCGAAGCCGCGGGTAAAAGCTAGTAATATTATAAATGTGAAAGTTTGTGAGTGAGTGAGGATGTGAGTGAGGATGTGAGTAAGTATGTTTGTTACTTCTTCACGCTAAAACGGCTGGACGGATTTGGATGAAATTTGGCAAAAAGTTAGTTTATGACCTGGATTAAAACATAGGATACTTTTTATCCCGATATTCCCACGGGATAGGGATGAAATCTCGAAATAACAACCGCTGGGCTTAGAGTCATGAAATTTGGTATGTAGGTAGCTGGACGTATGGAATAACACAAGGGCTACTTTTTATCCCACGGGATAGGGATAAAATCTTGAACTAATAACCACTGGGCTTAGAGTCATGAAATTTGGTATGTAGGTAGTTGGCCGTCTGGAATAACACATAGGCCACTTTTTGACCCAATATTCCCACGGGATACCTAGGGATAAAATCTAGAAATAACGACCGCTGTGCTTAGAGCCATGAAATTTAGTATGTCGGTAGCTGGACCTCTGGAATAATAGATAGGCTACTTTCTATCTCGATATTCCCACGGGATAGGGATAAAATCTTGAAATAATAACCGCTGGGCTTAGAGTCATAAAATTTGAAATGTAGGTAGCCGATGGTCTGGAATAACACATAGCTACTTTTTGACTCGATATTCCCACGGGATACCTAGGGATGAAATCTCGAAATAACAACCACTGGGTTTAGAGCCATGAAATTCGGTGTGTAGGTAGCTGGACCTTTGAAATAACACATAGGCTATTTTTTATCTCGATATTCCCACGGGATAGGAAATCTTGGATCTTGAAATAATAACCGCTTGGCTTAGAGTCATGAAATTTGGTAGGTGTGTAGGTAGCTGGACGTCTGGAATAACACAAAGATGACTTTTTGACCCGATATTCCCACGGGATACCTAAGGAAAAAATCTCGAAATAACAACCACTGGGCTTAGAACCATGAAATTCGGTATGTAGGTTGCTGGACCTCTGAAATAACACATATTTTCTATCTCGATATTTCCACGGGATAGGGATAAAATCTTGAAATAATAACCGCTGGGCTAAGAGTCATGAAATTTGGTATGAAGGTAACTCGATGTCTAAAATAACACATACGCTACTTTTTATCCAGATATTCTCACGGGATAGTTTTGTAACTAAGGGACCGCATACGTCCCTGTATTATTATTATTTTATATTTTTGTCGGCATAGTTTATTCAAATTCAAATTCAAAAACATTTATTTGTTAGAATACAGTAAAACCTACCTGCCTACCTATATATCCTACTTACCTATATATCCGTGCAAAATTATAGCTTTCTAGCATTGATAGTCCCTGATCTGACAGACAGACATGCCGAAACTATAAGGGTTCCGTTTTTGCCATTTTGGCTCCGGAACCCTAAAAATGACGTGTAAAAGTGCCCGTTGCGGCCTATTTACTGAATAAATGATTTGAATTTGGATAGGGAAAATTTTTGAAATTTCAGTTCTGCTATTCACAACACAACCTCAATGAAGGAAGACCACGATATAAATTTTGGAAATTGCAAGGCAAATTTGGTAAAATCCCGAAAATTTCAAGTGCAACTACCAGACCGATTAGTTTACGCGTGCGAAGCCGCGGGTAAAAGCTAGTATGAAATATATTAAAATGTTTTAAGGCCGAGGCAAATGGGGTGTTTTAAGGCGCAGACGACGCACAGCTTAGTAACGCGCTTTAAACGAGATTCAGTAATTTTTGCTGTACCTAGGTAGGTACTTATCGAGTTTTAACCAACTTCAACAATATGTATATATCTATATCTATTTGTCCGCGATTATCTCGCCTTTGGCTGAACCGATTTTGATGCTGTTTACACAAATGTTTTTGTTACATTTAGGAGAATTGGTATTTTAACCGACATTAAAAAATGGAACTCCGTTATAAAACAATGTAACTAACCGTGTTTAGGTATAATGGAATCGTGATGAGATGTACCTACCTACTTTGGCGATAAATCGCAAAAAAAGTAATAACTAAAGTTTTTTTAAAATTATAAAGTAAAACCAATTAATAAAAAAAAATTGTAGGACTGCAATTTTTTTTAATAACTTGATGAACATCACTTTACGAATGGTCTAATTGACTTCGAATATGATGCACGTATCCAAACAGCCATAATAACATGCAATAAACTAGACACAAAAAAAGTTGGATCAAAAAGGAATACTATTCATCTACTTAGGTACTTAATTGACTGTAGACTTTTGCCCTTCGGCCACTTTGGAAACCTAAGGTTCGAAACCAGTTGCGGAAGAAAACTTTTTCGTTCTTGTTCGAAACCGGTTGCGAACGAAAACTATTTTGTTCTTATACGAAACCAGTTACGAACGAACACTTTTTGTTCGACTTCTGGTTTTTACCGAAGCTTAGCGTTTTTTTCCAATCAGATTCGCTAGCGGAGCTCCTACATTTGTGTAGTTTTGGCCCTTCGGGCCGACGTATAGTTAACATAACCAAAACCTATTCCTATTTCTATTTCTGTGTCGATTAAAATTGGGAAAAACGTGATTGTGAAAATAAGATTGTATACATACTTTACATATTGAAATTTGTGAATGAGTTTCAAAACAAGATTCTATATTCTTTAGGGTAAACCAGTTTAGAAAACAGAACTATTTTTCTTCATTCGAAACCAGGTTTCCGAAAAAGAAAAATAATTCTGTTTCCTAAACTGGTTTCGAACCTTTAGTTTCCAAAGTGGCCGAAGGGGACTTTTGTACCTAAGTGCCAGTTAGTTTGTAAGTCTTAACAATAAAAATTGCCATTTTATAATTACCTGTACAAGTTTAAAGTTGTTTGCTACTAAGGCCGTCTTGCAGGAAAAAATAAATCTAGATTTAGCAGTTAAACCTGGCTTAAGCTTGACAGTTCCATACATTTTGACACTACTAAACTGAGCTTAACGCTTTATGTGTTTCCAGCAAGTAGTCATCAGAAACTTAAGAAATATACTCATTGTACGAGGAATACGTGTGTTTAAGAAGACGACAGGAGGACCATCAGGGCTACTACGAAACTCGAAGTTCGTACCGTCCCACTCGCTCTCGTATTAAATAGTATAAGTGTCAGAGGGACCGCACGACACGAACTTCGAGTTTCGAGTTTCGTAGTAGCCCTGCACAGTACATTTGCTTTACAATAAGGTTTAGTTTTGTAAGGATGTTTCTCGCAAGTCTGGTGTGTATCTACCTATTTATGTAGGTACTCGTTTTTTTTTGCGTTGCTCAGCGCCTGTCTAGACTTTACTATAGTAGGTAAAATAACTTTTTACGAATTCATTCACTATAATCGTGCTTCGAGCAAGAATTCGACTGTGGTTTACACTAACACGTATATGACTCATGTTTCTCGAAATCTTTCCCGACTTGCAGCACATACGTAAAACACGATGATTTTTAATCAGTGATCAGGAGTTGAAGTACTATTAATCACCACGTAAAATGGAGTTTAAAGCTGTAAAAATATGCAAGTTGACGTGGCAATGGGCGGGCAACAGATCCTCATTATTAGCTAAAAGTATAATTAATTACAACTAATGATATTGTTAAAACTAACAACTATTATATGAATATTGGTCATCCTACATTAACTATTGAGGTGAAGTAGATACCTATGGGGAATTTTCCGTAGATCTTGTATGTTACGTAAATATTCACAACTTAAATACTAATAGGTAAAGACTGGTAGGTAAGTAGTAAAATAAAAAAAAGATTAGCGAACCTAAAACCTGAGATGTTTTTACACGACTCAGGCCCGAGGCTTTTCAAATTAAGTAGAGTTCTTAAGTTTTATATAAAAATCCTTTTCTAACGACTGTGGCTTATGAATAATAAAATAATCGAATCTCCTATGATTTTGAGTTTTCTTTCACTAGACGGTATACTCCAAAGACTGGAATAGATTAGTCTCTCATCACTTATTTGTGATTTTACAGACTTTTCAAAAATTAACAAGATTTATAAAAAAAAAAAAATTAAACTGTTTATTTCTTTGAAAATTATTTATATTCTAATTACATTGCTTAACTTTATGTATTGCCGGAATGGATTTCAACCCGCACCTAAAATGGCTTAACGCGCCAGAGGCACAATTGTAAGATTTTCATATTGCCCAACAAGTTCTTTTTTGTTTTAAATAAATCTTAGTTTTCATTAATGAAAACAAATAACGACTTATTGTAAAGTTTGTATTTTGCGTTCCTATTTTTCTTTATTGCTGGTGATAGTATGCCAATCTCTAAAAAGAGGTCACCTTGTCGAACGAATTACGGTTTCCGAGACAGGCCACCGGGGCCACCGGGAGTTGGTGCCACCGAGTCCGTTTGACAACTCTGAGATTTGTGTCACGTTTATGATTGGTTGTAAACAACAAAATGAGCCAACCGTAAGCAAGACTGTTAAAACGGAGCTCACGATACTAACGTCATGTCTCGCCTGTCAAGAAACCCTCATTGGATCCTTACAGCAGCAGAAATGACGCGTGTATTTAAATATCTAAGTACCTACCTAAGCTTTTGCAACACAATTACTGCTTGTATCTATATCTACCACTAATGCACTTGTACTGGAAACAAACTATGTTAGTAGCTCCGTGTAGCTCTAAATATGTTGTTGATGCTTAAGCAAACGCAAACAGCTGTTTATTTTTCTGCATAAGTTTTTTTAATCTTGCAAATGTACGAACAGAGCTGAACAATACACGTTTTTCACGCTTGGCATTGTTACTGATTTAAATGTGGGTTATACCCAAGACACTTATCATAAAATTAATGATCCTTCTCACATAATTACGGAGGTGTGTGTGCCAATTAAATTGCGTAAGTTGTGTAATAGCGAGGTGTTAACTCAGGCCGCCGGCCGCAGCACATACTAATCGAGATTAGAAAAAGTCGCCGGGACCCGTCCAGCAGAGCTCGCAACGAGTTTTTGCGTCCGGTCAAACAGCGAACACACCACACGAATACTAATTTACTTGACCTTGGACGGAATCACGTTTCCTTTCGAAATTCATTCGTGAATGCGATATTTTTAGAAAAAAAAGTAAAAAGTGGCCAAGCAAAATAAAAGGGTTGGGCGAGCGCGGAGCGAATCGTCTTCGGTTTTTTGTGATCTACGTTCTAATTTAGAGGGGCGTCGTAATAGGTTCACCTTTTGGTGTTTTCGTTTTTGTCTTGAGGGCTTGTAAACGGCGTACTATGGCCTGGCTTTAAAAATGATAAACCGGGCCATTTCGATCGCACTTATTTGCATTTTATCCACTCGACTGGAGTATAGTTTTAATAAGTAATACATAACATACATTAATGTCCCGTTACATTATACTTCTTTAGGAACCAAAGCAACATTTCGAAATCTATACAGGGTATGGGCTGTAATACGAGCAAAAAATTAAAACACAGGTAGATCCTCCTCGTCAAATAATGGATTCTTTGAGTCTTGCTTTTTTTCATACAATTTAAATACTGGTATCACTGTACGCTGTCCTAGAACACAACTGACGTCGCTTGTCACGCTACAAACATCAAGCATTTTTCGAATAAACTTAAAACTGTAAAAAAAATAAAAATATATATTTTTAAAAATCGCTGAACTAATAATGTTGTTCATTTTGACAAGTGTGATCTATGTTTTAATAATTTTCTCATATTACAAGCCGGTATAAGTACTGACTACCTACACCTATTAATCTATATGGCAGGAGATAATTGTGTGTGTGTCGTGGTACATACCTAACAAAACGCTGATTCTTGTTTTAATTAATAGCGTTACAATTATGGCCTCAGGATAAAGGGTGGACAGTAGCAACCGCTATAGGGCTGTGGCTCTAGTACAATGACATCGAGAGCTGCTATTTCCGTGGGTTTCTGGAACCCCGCCAGCGCCGCAGGGCATCGCGTAAATAAACGCACACGACAAACGCACGCTGAGCTCGCTTCGGACCGATTTCGACAAATTTAGTACTGCCCTGCGGTAACCACTGGTCTGAGAGGGACACAGAGCACTATAGGATATGACTAGCTGCCTACATGATGTATGGTCATATTTTGATGTTCAAATGAATCAAGCTTCAAATATACGACATAAAACAGAATTTGGGCAGTCGATCGAATGATGCCTTAGATCAAACGACGACTCCGACGACGATCCAGATCGATGTTCTGCTGAAGGTTTAAAAGAATGAAATAAAACTGCAAGTGAAAGAGTTTCCTGTATTTAGGACTCTATCAGATATTGAGGACCCTCAGTCCTTACAGTACCTACAAATAGCCACAAGAAAATTGATATAAACGTGAATCATGACTTTTAACTCTACGCGATATTATGTAGGACACAAGAGTAACTTATAATAAGCTTTTCGTCGTGTGCTAGTGTGCTACTGAAAACCGATTTGCAAAAACTGTTTGAACATAGATAAGGTTACTTTAACAGTTACTCTAGCTTGCTCAACGAGATATCGCTTAACATGTCACGATAAATTGCACGTCAAGTACATTCTAGGTTTGTTAATTGTCAACATGCAGCTACACTGTGCTGTGCCGGAACTTGTCAAGGCATTTTTCTGTAGTAGGATACTTACATCTTGTTTTCAACCTAAGACCTGAGCACATAAAGTCCGTTTATGAATATATTATTGAAAGAAACCTGAAACACCAGGTTACGGATATATTTCGGATTAATTTTGGCAGAACGCTCGTTCAGATTGCTCCCAACTGTGCTCTTGCCGCTTAATGTATTCAAGTGGCAAAAAAACTTAGGTGCCCACTTAATTTTGAGAGGAAACTGGTTTCTTGATTAGATACGAGTACATAATGTAGTGGAACTGAGGGTACGTTACGACTTTGTTAGTATACTTATTCTGTGGTAACACTTAGCGTATCCTACTAATATTATAAATGTGAAAATTTGTGAGTGAATGAGGAGTATATTTGTTACTTCTTCACGCTGAAACTTCTGTACGAATTTGGATGATTAAAACCTAGATTAAAATGTAGAATGTTTTTTATCCCGGTATTCCCGATAAAAGCTCTACCTAAATAAAAACCGCTGTGGTTACAGTCATTAAATTTGGCATGGGTGTTTTAATTTAACGTCAATGAAAATCACGATGTAATTTTAGGGGATGCCCACGAGAATTTAATAAAATCCCGGTACTTCAATTCTGAATGATATGCGCGTGCGAAGCCGCGGGTAAAAGCTAGTTTGAAATACCCTTTACAACCTTGAGGGTTCAAAGCACATCCTGTCAGCGAGTTTAACGAGTTAGCCTAAATAAATATTTTGTCAGACACGTGTTTGGGCGCTAAACGTGTCTTGCCCGCGCCTGCCTGCGACAGACATGTCTTTGTCGACCGAGCGAACAAAATTACTGTTTATTTCTCAGCGAATATTGTTGTGCGTCCATACGAAGCGTAAACAAAGCAGAAGGTCCGTACCCCGCCGCGCTGAAGAACCGTCCGAGTTTTTATATCCATTTTGTTAACCGACTTCAAAAAAAGGAGGAGGTTATCAATTCGGTTGTATGTTTTTTTTTTTATTTTTTTTTTTTTTTTTTATTTTTTTTTATGTTTGTTACCTCAGAACTCCGTCATTTATGAATCGATTTGAAAAAATTTTTTTGCGTTCGTCTAGGAATACTTTCAATTAGGTCCCATAAGCACCAAATCAGGATCTGATGATTGGATCCTAAGGAAATCGAGGGAACTCTTCAAATGTTGTAGGGACACCTATAGTAATTTTGATATATTTAGTAGTAACTCGTGCATTTGCTCTTGAAAATCATCATTTGGTAAAGTGGAACTGATGATGAAGACCACAGTTGACCATCGGAGTTACTACTCAATAACAAGTATTTCATGGGTCGAATTTCAATTGCTTTAACACAGTTGCTAAGCAATTTATGCTCCTCGGAACACATATGGTGAAATGGAATGGGTGGTGAAGCACCAGGACTCCTCAATAATGAACATCTCTGCATCGGAAATAGCAATTTTTCGTAAAAGGTGATGAGCAGTTGACATTAAACTATTGTATCTTAGATGTTTTACACTAAAAAGCGTGAAAAAAAAAATTTATAACAAAAAATAGAACCGACTACAAAAAACCATGAAAATAATTTTCTACCAGTCTGAAGTCGGTGCCTCAGCACGAGCCAGCAGGAGTGGACCTATAATCGTCTACCTCACCTACAACTATACGATGAAATGGCTTCAATCACTCACTGCTGGCTCGTGCTGAGGCACCGACTTCAGACTGGTAGAAAATTATTTTCATGGTTTTTTGTAGTCGGTTCTATTTTTTGTTATAAATTTTTTTTTAAGTCAGCGCTTTCTAAATGTTATGTATTATCATTTCCCCGAACCTTGGGGACTTTAGATAAGCCCTCTTTGGTTATCTTATCTGCATAAGTGATAGTCAGTCTCAATTTTGGTTTTGGCTGCCTTGTGTTTTGTAGAATACGCCTTAAAGTTGTATGACTTCGATTTGACTTTGGTAGAGATTTATCTACCTATGTAATTTTTTGACAACTACAGTGTTATGATTTCATTTGATCCCGTCATGACATTTTCTGTTTTTAAATTAAGATTTAGCATAAATAATTATTAATAATTAATGTAGCATAAATAATTATTAATTAAATGTCATGACGGGATCAAATGAAATCATAACACTGTAGTTGTACAAAAAATTACATAGGTAGATAAATCTCTACCAAAGTCAAATCGAAGTCATACAACTTTAGGGCGAAGAAGAAGATAAGAAGTAAATAATTATTTATGCTACATGTTTTTACCCGCGGTTTCGCACGCGCAAAACATTTATCCAACAGTTTAATTGAAAACCCGGGACTTTACTAAAGTCCCATGAGAATTCCTAAATTTTGGTATTGTATTCCGATCCCGTAGGAATCATCATCATCGTCATCATCTGCCTATCTTAGTTCACTGCTGAACATACGAGTAGGACTCTACAATTGCACGCCACCGGGCACAATCCTCGGCCACTCTCATCCAGTTCTTGCCAGCCACCTTACGAAGATAACCCGTAGGAATATCTCTATAAAAGTAACCTATCTATTTTACTTAAAGAACTTTGAAATGTTAGGTTTATTTTAAGCAATCGAAAAAATTTTTTATACTTACTTTTGAAGAAAACAAGGTCAAGGCTATCATTAACATTATGGCTAGGGTATAGGCCTCCACTCGGAATAAGAGAGCTTGGGATGTAGTTCCCACGCGGGCCCAATGCGTATTGGGAGCTTCTAATATGTAGGCACGGATTACAATATAGACCCGTCATACAGACGTTGCTATCGCGCATGTGTGCGAAGGACCAAGGTAAAAAGATTGTAGCTTATTCGAATCAATCTATTATTCAGGTTCATTGATTTCGCTTGGATTGAATGGCCCAGCTCACGCAAACGCACCGTTCAAATTTAGCACGTCTTCAGGGCAGTGTAAATAATTCCCGCATAGAGCTGATCGTTAGTGACGGTGGCGGGTGCATCGGCCGCTCCTGACCCTGGCTGGCCCAATGCCACGCTGCGTCTGCGCGGGCACGGCGCCAGCGCAGCACCCTTCCGCGTCGCGAACCAATCATCGCCGTGAACCGTTGAGGAAAACATGCTTGGACTCATGGTTCGGAGGTGTTGACGACGCAAGGCAATCAAGGGAAGCATATTTGAATTAAATCAAAATCAAAAGGTCTGTTAGGCCGCAAAGGACTCTTTAACATGTCATATTTACAACACTTTCAGAAAGACCATGATTGTCAAGAATGCGTGCCGGAAGAAACTTAGCAGAAAGTCGTTTTTTCAAAATAAAATATCTTGACAATCGAAGCTACCATATCAAAATAAATAAAAAATCAAAATTACGTGTCAATATTATAGGGATTGTTAAACATTATCTGACTTGTGGTGCGCCTACACATTTTAGCACAATCTTCGAACATTCTTCTTTACCATGTCCTCATTTGTTTAAACACGTGCTATGAATTTGTTCTAACGAAAACACTACATTTTTTACATATGTGTGTTTATACTGAAGCAAATTTAATGTACGCCAAGTGCTGTAGGGCTATTCTATTTCTGTTAGAGCCATATTTTTTATAATTTTGACAGGAGTTACGTATTTGACTGAGTCGTTGCCAGATGTATTATTTTGATCTTTCGTGAAAAAAATTTGCTTTTACATATTTAAATACATATACTTGGAATTAAAATTTAGAGATTTTTGTTTCTTCTTACGTATTCTAAGAAAAGTTGTTTTAAAATTCGATTAGTTAGTTATAAAATTCGAATCGACAATACCAAGTGTTGATCAGTATCATTGCTAATTTCATGGCAAAGCCTTAGCAACCGGAGAAGTTCGGCGGCGGAAATGACGGGCACGGGAAGCCCTACTTCCCCAAAAATCAAATGCGACTGACTAGTGAACTTTACATGTATGTACTCGTATAGTGCAGGCACAGTGTAACCCAGAGGTTCCCGAACTATTTTCCGCGTAAGTAGACGACTTTCAGAGTTTTTTTCACGCCGACGTGGACCCCGTGTCGTTTCCAGAACTCTGGTCTAAATCACTGAAGATATTGACTAAAACGTAACCTGACATAGTCCTATACATATATAAAAAAAATATTTATTTCAGACCACATACAGGATAGGGATCCTCATTGTCCATAACATTGATTTGTTAGTAACAAAATAATCTTATATTAGTTAGTAAACTTAACTTAATTGGAGAGAGGACCAGTGCCTGATAAGGCTACTGTCCCACCTCTCAGCCACGGCGGATAGGAGATTGTGGGGGCTGTCGAGCACCCTGCGCCGTGTCGCAGCACAGCGTAGGCATATAGTGCACTAAGATTTTCAAAATTCCTACGGGATAACGAGCCTAGGTAGTTATTTATTATTCCATGTAGTGTAGGTAAATACAGATGACCGTTGCGGCTGAAAAGTTCTCGAATTGAGACCGCCGATCGGCGCATAGTAGGACGTCCACCTAATGAGATTGACGGATGACCTGGTTAAAGCCGCGGGTTCACGGTGAATGCAGGCCGCTTCCAACCGAAGGTCTATGGGGGAATGTCCAACAGCGAGATATCAAGATTAATCGATGCACGGAACGACCCTAGCCCTACTACGAAGTGCGAAATTCGAACTTCGTAGCTTGCGTCCCGCTAACGCTTATATTATTTAATATGAGAGTGAGAGGGACGATAAAGTACGAACTTTGATTTTAGAATTTCGTAATAGCCCCCTGTTCCTACTGTTTCCTTCGAATTCCGCGGAAACACCCACGCCATCACTCTAATGCGCAGTTCGAAAAAATATGGCGCTCGAATTCCGATATTTTACGAAATCTCGTAATTAAGTAAACGAATACTGTCTACCTGTCAACAGTTAATAAATACAAATTGCTTGTTATTTCTGTTGTTAATACGTAGTTGTTATAATGTAGGGGCGTCTAGCTTGCTTATGTATACTCTAAGGGCATCAGTAAAGAGACGCGAACTCAATTCTCACCGGGTTGCCTAATTTTTAAGCATGATATTGCAATGATGATAAGTATGTAAATAGTTGTGTATGCCTACTAACTGCGAGATATTGTATCCATAGACATACCTAACTCATACCACAATTACGTATATTGTGCTCATACTTTTCTTATTATCCGGATTGCCTATCGGAAATATTCACCCCACTCCTCGTCACTAAGGCGAAGTAGATACGTACAGTAGTACGTAGTTAGGTTAACTAACCGATAAACTCCTTCGCTAAAAATACATGTAACTTATGCACTGTATAGCGTATTATAGATAGTATGTCTGATTTACTTGGACCTCCATGCATGGCAAAGATAGTGTCCATCTTTAAAATTCCACCAAATTAGGGTCTTCATGTGCAAATTTGTAACGATTAGCCCGAGTTTGTAGATATGGTAAGATATTTACGTCCCCTCTCCCTACCTACCTAATTTCGGGTAAATATTTTGGATAATATGTGTTAAAAAATTCAGTAAAATGGACTTAAAAAAGATTTTCTCTTATTTTTAACTGTTTAAAAATATATATTTTTTTCATCACTTCATTTTGACGCGTGCACATTTAAATCGTTATTTTTATCACTGCATCATCAGCAGTATAAACTAGGTATACGACGGACGGTACTCATGTGTTGATTATCGTTTAATGTTATTGGCGGTTTGGAAATTGGCAGCCAGGATTTGTTGGCATTGGCATAGGCTCGGGGCGATGAACCCGGGCATATGTGAACGTTTGTGTGACTGAAAGTGCAAGTGCACTATACCTACCTACTATATTAGTATATTAATAATGTAATAATAGTAAATAGCCCGTGACATTTTACGTCGTTATACTATGACAGTAAATGTTTAACTACAGTATAGACTATATAGGTATAGATTCACGAATGTTAGTTTTCATTTGGTATTGAAGTTGTTTTATAATGCCACCGGAACATTTGCATGGTTCACTTAGATTGAGTGAGCAGAGCACCTCGGGAAAGGTTTTTCAACGGTTGATTCAAACTATAATCCTCACCTATGACCTGAACAATGATATGACCTTGCATGGAAACATTTGTCAACCACAATTATAAAATCGTGAAAAACATTTATAACGATGTTTAGTCAAACTAACCTAGTACTTACCTGCTGAAATATTTCGGGTCAATTTTAATAACACACCGTAAAAAAGGTAGGTCAAAATTAAATACAAAATTTTACTACAGAAGGAGGTAGGTACTTAGAGAGGGAAAGAAATGAGATAATCTGTTTGAATTATTTGTGTCTATTTCTTCATAAATAGTTAGAAAGTTGGAGGATTATTAATCGTAAACCTCCACGTCGACCGACAGCCATATTTTAATACTAAATCTAGCAAGCGAGCTAGTAGGTGCATAAATACATGATTACCGTAAATTCCTACTTTTTGCATTGAAAGAAAATGTGAGGCAGTAACTTCGAAGCACGTTTTCAATCGGGCTCCGGCGGCGTCGAGCCTGAGCCTTTGTATCACCTGTGCAGTTCCCAGTCGGGACACGAGGCTCACATCTCAATAAGGAAAACACCGCAAACTTTTCTCCGAGCTTCACCTTTCTTTCACCCCCTTTGTCGTGGTTCCGGGCAAAGTCGTTAATTTTACAAAGCGCCGTATTTTCGGAAAGGAAAATTTATATCTACCCCGATATTAATATAAATTAGAGGAAAGAAAGTAAAAATGTTGTATCCTTATGAATGGGTCCTTGGGGATTGAGAGACCGCTTGGGCAAGAATGGAACATACTTCGAATAGGATAAGAAATTTCTGTGAAAACATTTTTTCCGAGACCGAATTCGTTTCAGGTTCAACGAATATTGCTTTTTTCTAAGCTTGAGTGAGTGGACCTTTTGTAATAGAAATGCTAAACCAATAAACCTCGTTCAGAGCAGAGTCCATTTAGAGTAGTATGGGAATGAAATGGACGTTTTATGTTTAGTTTCATTTTTACGTCTTGACCGTCCTTGCTCTGGGGCCGGTTACATAAAATGCCACTACAGGTGTCGCTTTTCACGTTTGTGTGATGGTTTTGATTTTGTGTCTTATAAAAACATGTAAAAATTTGAGATTTTATTAAGAACGTTTTATACCTGCTGAGCTGGCAACATTGCATTGTTGTTAGTTTTTCTCGATATTCCATACTTAATAATAAAACGAAAATTAAAAATTTGGGCTAATAGAACTGTTCCTGATATAAAAGTTAGTAGGTATGTCTACTCCAATAATTATGGGTGATAGACTTTTATTTTCTTTAAAAACCGTTTATAAAAATGTGTTAGTTTTTAAAGAATATAAAAGTCTATCACGAATAATTATGTAATGGAGTTAGTCATAAAATAATATATTAAGAAGAGTTCTATCAGACCACATTTTTAATTTTCATTAAATTTTTATGGAATAATCGAGAAAAACTAACAAAAATGCAACGTTGCCAGCTCAGTGTGTGCGTAATGCATAGATTAATCTATCTGTTTACGGGATAATAAATGTTGTAATTGTACGAGTAAACAGGTCGTTCGTCGAGGAATGGCAGAAAATATTTATTACTAGAATCATTCTATACTTACAGAATAAATCAATAAATACCACGGGACACTTGATACCAATTGACCAAGTCCCAAACTAAGCAAAACTTGTACTATGGATACATACAGGCATGGATAAACGTAGTTTTTATAGATAAATACATATTAAAAATCCAAGACAAAACATTGGGCCGGGACTAGAACCCGGGACCTCAAGCTTCGCAGTCAGGTTCTCTAACCACGTGACCATCCGGTCGCCTAAATAATAAAACTGTAATATAAAACTGTATCCATCAGTTGTTTTTTTACCCTAAATTCATAGAAAATCAGTAGAGTTCAAGCGCTATGTCCACTTTTCTTCGTCCCAACAAATTGGGTTACGGCACGGGCATTATTGCAACCCCGGCTGTGGAGTTAACGGCCCGTTATACGTGGCTAGTAAAATTCCAAATAGTTTTGGACCACGTCCAGTGTGACCATTCAAAATACACTGCCTTGAACTTGTTCAAAGACGTTTGCAAAGGTGTCGTGCCAATTCGTGTCACCTTTTGAACACGCTGCTGGCGTTTTTCTCGGAAACGAGAAATATTTTAATTGGCATCTATCACAGAACTACTAATTATTATTAGAGGAAGAGAAATATTAATTTGTGTATATTTTTTTTACATATAACTCACTCGTGATTGACCCTTATCTCACCTGCTGAAAAGTACAGATGAAGCCAAAAGTGTGTCTCACACACAGCCAGCCAGGTTCAGTTACAGCCTATTCAATTTAGCCTTGAAGAGCCCTAAGTTGTATTCTTGCAGAATTTATGTCGTGTTGGGTTCGCGTGGGAACTACGGCCCAAGCCCTCTAATTCTGAGAGGAGGTCTATGCCCAACAGTGGGACGTAAATGAAAAAAAAAATAGGCTGGGATGATGATAACAGGAACTTTTTAGCTATACAGCGAACTTGCACTTTTATTTGTCACGAGTCGTGACATTTCCAGTCCTCTCATTTTAAGTTCTGTGACTTCATCAAAACAAATGAGAAGCGTAATTTATCAAAATTTACATGCCATTGTGTAATTCATTTTAACTTTATTACATCTATTTTGGAAGAGGAATATTCATGATATGTTACGTGTTACCTGCTACCTATACTTATTGCATCAGAGTCCTCTTATGGTTAGTAAGAAGTAATAAACCTCGTGATATAAAGCTCCAGCACATCGTTAACCAAATGAAGGGCGAAACAATTTCTTAAACTTGTCAAGGTAAGAGTTTGCCTTAAATTGTCGTGAGAATTTGAAATCTTGTAGGTATTTATAAAATTACTAGCTTTTGCCCGCGGCTCCGCCGGTATCCGGTTATAAAAAGTAGCCTATGTCACTCTCGGGCCCATGAACTATCTCTATGCCAAAAATCACGTCCATCCGTCGCTCCGTTACGGCGGACAGACAAACATACAAACACAGTTTAGTATTTATAATATTACTAGCTTTTGCCCGCGGCTCCGCCCGAGTGGTATTCGGTTATCGCGCGCTGTTCCCTCGGGAACTGTGCATTATTCCGGGATAAAAAGTAGCCTATGTCACTCTCGGGACCATAAACTATCTCTTTGCCAAAAATCACGTCGATCCGTCGCTCCATTACGGCGTGAGAGACGGTCAAGTACACAAACCCACAAACACACTCTCGCATTTAAAATATTAGTATGGAAGTATGGATAGTAAGCGTACAATCCCTTTGCATTAATATCTATCACAGCAGAGCGTGCAAAAATTATCTGACACGTCTTATCGGCCCTACAAATAGAGTGGTATCAAATATGCACGCTTTTATGTATGTATGTATCAGCAGGGCTACTATGAAACTCGAAGTTCGAGTCATGCGATCCCTCTCGCTCTCGTATTAAATAGTATAAGTGTCACAGGGACCGCACGACACGAACTTCGAGTTTCGTGTTCCGTAGTAGCCCAGCAGACATGGGTGCTAGTGACTACAGTAAGTACGGACGAACATTTGATTCCTGAACATAAAACGCTCTCAAGGCAAGTTTCTTAATGTTTTTCATTGTCAGCTAATGCAAAGTTACTCTGATATTTTCTGTGAAAAGGTTCCACATTGGGTCAGGTTTTGTTTGGTTTTATAGTATGCACCTCTACCCTCGAATTATCATCATCATCAGCCCGCAGCAGTGCACTGCTGGACATAGACCTCTTCCATATTGCGCCACAACACTCTGTCTTCAGGCCCTCGCTTATCCGCTGCCAGCGACCCTCTTAAGGTCGTTTGTCCACCGTGCCTCAGGACGCCGTACGCTACGTTTTTCCGTCCGTGGCCTCTATTCCAGAACTCGTCTACTCCACCGTTCATTGGTCCTGCGACAGACGTGACCAGCCCAACACCACTTCAGCAAACTAATTCTCTGAGCAATGTCGCTGACTTTCGTTCCGAAATATTCAAAAACATGTAAAAATCTCCAAACCTCAACAACTAAGACTGTCCAATCACTGGTCATGTTTTGCACGGGTGTATTTATGTAACGTAAATATATTTTGGAAATTCCCACATTAAACATTTAACTGTACGCAGTTGTTCAGTTTCATAACAGAACAGCATAATATGTTTACGCGGAGGTAACCGAGCGCAACCGGCCGCGTATGCGAAAACTGACCGGTGCGTGGCAAGCTGTGTTCCATACAAATATGGAATTTAACTCATTGATTTAATTGTAAAATATTTACGCTGCACTGCGGTCCGGTTGTTGGAAATTGTAGGTGTGCAAAAAATATTTTCACTTCTCATGCTCGTAAAGTTCGTGTTTATGCTGGATCTAGGCGACATAAAATTACTTTTTATGCACTAGTGCATAAAATAAAATCTTCGTCTAAGACCAAGGTAATCAGGTGTCAACAGCCACAAACAAAGAAGTTTATATATTTTTTTTTCATAATTTTTAATTTAAATGAAATTAAAAATCAATCATATTTTGATAGTAAAGTTAAAAAAGTATACATAATTATTATAGTAATGCATGAAAAATAAAATGTACACAGTAAGTGAACAATTTTTTCCACTGATGCTATTTCGTTTCCTCGCCTTCGGCTATATGAACGTCTTGTATAAAATGGCTTGTTTTATGCTCTCGTTGTATCTACTATAGACACGTCCTACCGCCATTAAAACTATTCCATTTGTAGTATCAGATATTAGGTAATTATGCACCTTTTATTGTCAGAGATATTGATGCTAGAAGTTTAGTAACAACTGTCAAGATGCAGCTAACACTAATCACCAATTTAAAATTAATTTAACTGAGTACCGCGGCTATCGCCGGTGAACTGAATGTTATTATTACGCGCAGATAAAGCTGGCGCGCACATGCGCAGGCGTTCCCACGGCGACGCGCCATGTGCGCCCAACGTCGCTGAGCCGCAGTGCTAATTATTGACTTTTAGGCACCATTTGTAGTCACTAATTACTGATTAAAATTAATGTATTTATCTTTACTTTGCTCACCGCTACCTTAAGATCACTACGTCCATGCAACAAATATGAGTTCATGGAGCTTCTCATTCTCAACCTCCACACTGTAAGAACACACACAAATCACTAGTGTAGTAGTGGCATGGTGAACAGGTGTGTTACTCTGAGGACGAACTCAGGTTGAGTTCGAAACGCGTCTGTGTAGAGTAGCGGTTCATTTATTTATTTTCCTTTAGGTTTGTGCATTGAGGATAAGCCCTCTCATTCCGAGAGGAGGCCTGTGCCCAGCAGTGGGACGTATATAGGCTGAGATGATGATGATAATGATGACTGAGGATAAATCGTATCATACCTCTACACCAATCGTGTATATATTTTGAAAAATCGATGAGCACAGACCAAGCTACGCCGGCCATATATTTACCCCCCGCTCGGAACATCCCCCAGGTTTCACCCGCGCTAATTGATTGATGCATAATTGATTAATTAAGCACCGGGAAAGTCTCATACAAGGGCCATGTGTCGTAAAATAAACCCTTTTAATTAGCCGGAGAAATGATGCACAGCAGTTCCGTGATCACATGAAAAAATGATTGATTTGATACGGACTACAATTTTATCAAAACGTGACTATATCAATTAATAGAGTGCAATTTATTTGCAAATCATATACATATTATAAATGCGAATGTATGTGTACGTGTGCACGTTTTTAGGGTTCTGTACCTCGAAAGGAAAAAACGGAACCCTTATAGGATCACTTTGCTGTCTGTCCGTCCGTCCGTCTGTCAAGACCTTTTTTCTCAGGAACGCGTGGACGTATTAAGCTGAAATTGATGTCAAATACTCAAACAAATCTGCGGTCCCTTGAAGCCCTGAAAAAATCAGACTTCTAAGGCAACGCAATCAAAAGTTACAGTCATTGAACAACGTGTTTCCATACAAACATACCGTCCTGTAACAGGAGCAAAAAATAATATTATATTTACAGAATAACTGATAAAAAAATTACAGAGTGTTGAAAATAGACTGAATGGCTTCGAGAAAAGTATTATAGTACGGCCGTGCCTTTGTTTTGTTTTGGTCGACTTGGCGGGGGCACTACCGTGCCCCCAGATAGTACTATCGGTACGGCAACCAACCAACTGTTACAGCCTAAATGACATCGCCTGTCACGTAACAAAATGACGGATTTCGCAATACACGGCTTGTCCAGTCTGGTCCAGTTTAACTTTAAAATATAATAAAGATCATAATACAAGTTTTTTTTTCAAAAGTTATACAACTAAATTAGCTAAAGATGAAGAGTGGAAGCCGTGGTTTAATTTTTTGCTCTTGTTACAGGCCCCGCCTTGTATTTGAAGGCATATTTGCGTAGTTTATTACTCAGGAAATGTCATGTAGCATTGTTGCCGTCCTACACATGCAGACAGCAAGCCGCGGGAACTGTACTTGCATGGGGTGACTCAACTAGGTATCTTAAAATCATTTGCTTCTGGATAAGCCAGAAGGATGATTCATATCAAAATGTACCCAATTTGACCGCTAGAAAACTGTGTAATTTAATATATTTAGCGAACGTTAAACTAAAACGCCAAAGCGAGAGAGCACTATGTTATGCGTATTTTAGGGCAAGTTAGATAGACGTGACAGTCCTTCCTAACAGTCGTAAATGAAAAAAAAGATGATCTTCCGTCACAGTTATTTTGTTGCTATCTAATGGTAGGTAGTTACGGGATCCATGATACTTACTTTCAGTTTAAGTGACGTAAAGTGGTTGTGTGCACAATAGGTAACATATTTTCATTTTTGATAGTCCGATTATTGTTATGATATGATTATGAATCAAACTTGATTTTTCTAAAATAGTAAGTACTTTTTTTAATAAGTCACTTGGATGATTTTAACGTCTTTCTTTGGCTAGACACGATATTGTAATATATCTATTATAAGACGTTATCAGTGAACATAATGGAAAATGGTTATATAATATTCTACGATTGTATGTTGACTTTTTCTCAATTAAGCAGTCTTCTTTTAGAAAAGCCACCACAATGAATCACTGCGTCTAGACTGAATCACATCTGTACGTATAAATATGACCCTTTGGTATTTTCACTTAATATGATGCAAAATGCTCTGTTGATAGCAATAATTAATGTCAATGATTGAGTTTTCCTCGGGAATTGGGCTTGATCCGTAGTTCTTTTTAAACCTCGATGCAAAAAAGAGGACTGTCATAAGTTTGACCGATATAATTTCGTTGTTGTTAAAATCAGGTTTTCTAGTGATGGTTTTAGACATGTTTCATCAAAATCGATTCAGCCGTTTTTGAGATATTGAACTTTGAAGTGACAAAGTCGGGGTGTTCCAACTTTTTGTTGGTTAGGTTAATTAAACTAAAGTTATCTGCGCTTTAAAAAATACAGACCACCTAGAATCTGGTTTTAATCAGGATGTCAAGTTAAATACCTACATTACTCACCCTTCCTTCTCGGGGCGCACTGGACTCGCAGATGCTGTGAATCACGGAGGGGCACGACGGTATAAGTAAGGCTTCCCAGCTTCGCATACGAACCAGTTTTTGCTCTGTTGCAATTTAATACCTAAACAGGGGTGAGGTACCTAGTGGGAATTTGTTTTTTAACTTCCTTCAGGTAACACCACGCTTTTCGATGTTAAACTCAAAATTTACTGGAAAGTCATGAAAATTTCGAAGGAAGATAATATATTTTTCTCATATTTGCCCACAGATGTAAAAATCAAAACGACTATTAATTTATTTTGGCGATACAACAAAAAGCTTCAAAAGGTCATACTGGACTTTTTTTATTAATTTGACGAAGCATGTGGCTGAATATTTGTATGTTTTTATTCTTCCTTTTTTATGTAAACTGTTTTTTATTTATAGACTAAAAATTAAATTTGGACTAAAAGTAGTAGCTGCCTACATATTATTTACAAATTATTTATTTATTCATTCATAAGTCATGTTCATTACATTAGGTGGCATATTATTAAATAGTAGGTACACGACACCCTGATAGGGTATAAAAATGATAATCCATAAACTATTTTACTCTAATAATAGAATAGTACCTAATAATAATTTAGGTCAATTGCTAGATCTAGGTAATAAATACTTGACACATTCTAATTCAGAAGTAATTGTTGTAAAATGTTTTGTTTTCAGTGTAAATCTATCTTGTCATTTAGTTAAGTATCGGATGTTTGTAAAAAAACAAATGAATCGCGCCCTTTGTTAAAGTTGGTCAAAATGAAGATAAAAACTATAGTACAACAGCGTAGCATGTCGTAACAACCTAATTTAGCTAATTTGATAATATCTAATGGGCCTGCGATGGAAAAGTGACCAAATCCAAGCCGCGATTGGCCAAAATACGTAACACTATGAAATCTCTGTCCAAGGCCTTGATATTGCAACAATCGTATGGCTTTTTACGTTGTCGTAAAAAGTATTTGTGATCAAATTTGGGACCAGCAAAAAATTTACTGAGCTGTTACTACGTGTAGTACCCAGCTAGGCTTATAAAGTATCTTTGTTAGAATAACAATCTGAAAAGAATAGCCAAAAGTAATAAATAAATAATTGATAATAAAATATCTCCATGACTCTATTTCGTGTTATCCATTATTACACTACCGCCATAGAAACGTAACGCAATAAAAAATCTTGAGACACTTTTTTTCTCCTATGACCATCCAAACTCCTAATTCTAAGTGAGATAACAAAATTTCATCCAAATCTAAAAAAAGTAATATCAACAACTTTTTCGAAACCGCCCAGATAAGATACGGAAACACATTTGCGGAACCTCTATCTCTATTTTTTTGAGGCGAATACCTAATGTTCCATTAAAATGATTGCTGTTTACGAAGCATAAGTTACATACTTAAATAGTAACATACATTATTCAAGGGCTATAAAACTACATAACCTTAACTTCCTTATGAATTAAGCATTCAATTGATCAAGCTCTACAGGAATTTCGCTTACGAGTACGTTACATATTCACACAAATTTAGTGCAATAATCAATTCATTATTTTCTCCTTCTTTGCCGTATCCCTCTTGACAAAGCGGTCGTGGTCATATTGCAGTGTCGATAGTAGAGGTGGACATAGCTCTCCGCGCGATTTCCCACCATACCCTGTTGGCAGACTGCCTGACATAGTCAGATACGTGGTTTCCTACAGCGGCTTTCATGTGGTCAGTTCAGCGTAGGGGACTTGCTGCGCGCTCTGCCTCCTGTACTTACCACAAAAGATACAAGTGCTACAACTTTTGTTGTATGTAGAGGGGTCTGGTTTCCTCCACCCTTCTCTGCACGACCAGTCACTTTACGGAGTTGCCATCCTGCCTGGAGACATGCTCAAAGTACTGCAGTATGCGCGCCTGTACTACGGTCGTTAGACGCTGCGTGATGTCGAACTCCTGGAGTATGGACACGTTTATTATTTATTACAAGCTTACCTATATATTTCACTTACCCGTGTGTGTGGATCAAAATAAATCATGAAAGTCGAATTTAACATTTATTCAAACTCTTTAAATTTGGCTTACTTTATATTCGTTGGATGACAATGCAATTACAGTTAACAAAGAGTATTTTTTTCTGTTCAAACCTTTTTTTCTAAAACGATGACCGGATGACCAAGTGGTTAGAGATCTTGACTACGAAGCTTGAGGGGTCTGATTCCCGCCCGGGGCAGATATTTGTATGAATAATAAGAATGTTTGTTCTCGGGTCTTGGATATTTAATACGTATTTAAGTATGCATAAGCATATATGTTTATCCGTTGCTTATTATTATTAAGTTATTATACATAGCACAAGCTTTGCTTACTTTGGGACTAGATCAATTGATGGCAAATATCCAGTGATATATTTTTTTAATCACTCAACCGTACATACTCGTACCTTATTATGCCTAAATATTTTTCTTTTTCTATAAACTGACATATATTGCGTTAAACACATTTTTAATGCTGTCTAAATTTTTCACTGAAATTCTAAAGAATTCTCGAAGTGACCGCAAAGTCAAATATGCAGACGCACCTAGTTAAGTACGTCACACTTTGTACTAACACAAAGATACCGTGTTCTTGCTTAGACGAGTAAATGGGTGTATAAAGCGTGTATGTATACACGTGTGGCGTGGCACCTGACCTAACCCAACCCTGCATGCACTTGTGAGATGACTCCCGCTGAGTCGGGATTTGGGTGGGGCGTAAGGGTAACAATAATTTTATCGATATCGAGGATTGGATTTATTTATTAAAGGAGAACCAAAAGTAGTCGAACATATCGAATCATGACTCAGGGTGGAACCTTTGTCCTATTAATGTCATGTTGACATTTCATACTTTTGTCAAGGAAGTCATAGTGTAATTGATTATTAAAAGGTTCAATTTGTTCGGCCGTACGTACAACAATATTAATGTAAAAATAACGGCATCGAGCTAATAAAGGATCCCATAGTCACAAAGTACAAGTTTAAGCTTAACTTATACGAGAGATTTTGGAGAAGAGTAGTTTCAGTAGGTAGATACATAATTCAAAAATAATGAACATCTATCTATCCCTGGTCAAGTGACCATTTTTAATGAATAATGAGCTCCCGATATTTAGACACAAGTGTATCTATATTATTTTTATTTATTTATTTAATAAAGCCATAAATTATTCATCCGTAGGTCTACATCTCGTAAAAATGTATCCAGATTCGTTCTCATTATTAACAAAAAAAATACATGATCCCATTGTTGACCTTTACTTAATTATTTAGCATACGTACCTAATCAAAAATGCAAACACACGACATAGGTAACTATTCCATCATGTAAATTAAACAATTTAAAAACACATTTTTGTGTCACATTGTAAAAACTTTTTTATCAAATAAAACCTAGGGGGAGTCCGGGAGACTTGTCCAGGTAGGAGACTTGAACCATTTCGAATATCTACTTCAAAATTCGCGCCACCGGCACCACTGATAGCTCGTGTTGTACTCATACACAAGACTCAACTAGTAGCGCCGCCATATTAGCCGCCATTAGTGCGGTTTAGTAGTAAACGGAGTATACATGTTTCCGTTACCAAAAAGTGAAAAAAATATTATTTTTGTAATTTTACGCTATTCAAATGCAGTAATGAGCGAGTGCTGTTATTTTATCTTATCATATTGACTAGTTATTATAGTTTTACCGACAATGAGCGTTTTAAACATTCGATGTAAGAATTTAGAGAAATAATCACTTAACTGAAGGAAAGGGGGGTGCGGGAGACTTGATCAATGTAGTAGTGGTAGTAGCAGAGAGACATGACCATATGGTTTATTCCTCCGCACAGCGTTTAAATTTATTGCTTCGAATTTATGTGATTTTGGTATCCATTATATTAACCATTTATCTCTTATAAGATTTTTTAATAAGTTCAGTATCTGGGTGACCGAGCTCCGCTCGAGCTAAAACTCGGTACCAAGCGTTTTTTTCAGAAATAATACCAAGCTGGATCGATTTTTTATCTCCAAAAACCCTTACATACCAAATTTCGTCGAAATTGTTGGAGCCATTTCAGATTTTCTGATAAAATATATAAAAGAATTGCTCGTTTAAAGGTATTAGATTGAGTTAATTTATGTTTAACATTGTAGTAGTAGATTATAATCAAAAATGTAATCTAATTGAGTCACACTTTAAACACATCAGAGTTCTTTTTTTAGAATAAATATTTTTAATTAAATAATAATGTTTTTCGCTATTTTATCTAATAAATAAATATATGGTCAAATCTCCCGCATCTCCTGATCAACTCTCCCATGGGTTGGGGAGACTTGAGCCATATCCCAAATTTTATAAAAAAAATTGCCAAAATTGTAATTATTTTTTTATTAGCATTTCAATAACACCTAGCGATACCTATTTAGGCATGACGTCTACATACCAAAAATCGGGTTACTGCCACTTACGGTTACAACTTTAGCGGCATAAGAGTAAAATGGGGTCCAAGTCTCCCGGACTCCCCCTACTTGCTAAACCTACCTGCCTACCTGCTTATGTGTACTTTCTGTAAACCTACTTATAAAAGATTTTTTTTATAATTTTTTTGAATAATTGATTGAAACAAATTTTGATGTTCGTTCGTATATTTAAAATTTACCAAGACCAACTTTTAAATACCTACCTTCGCATATATTCAATAGTTTTAAATGAGTTTATTAAAATGCTAGGTCAAGTCGTTTAGTTGTGTTAACATGATGTAAGATTTTCCATGTTCATACCTACCTAGTAATATTTTTAGCTTTCACTTAAAGACAAAGGAATAAATAAATATGAATTTTTATATGATGAACGGCTACGTAACAGTGAAATTCACATACCGTTTTCTAGGTGTTTGCAAATTTACGAGGTGTCCGATCTAAACAAACAAAAAAATTAGGTACTTACATTTTTGCAATAATTACAATTGGTTTATTCGGTTACTACGAGGGCTGCACTGAAAGTTTCGGGAATCCAAAACTTAGAAACTTAATTTTGGCACATATTATACCATTTTATAATCTCTAAAGTTTCAGTATCTTAACCCACTAGCCACATAGAAAAAAAAAGTAATGGTTTGGTTTCAATTGTTTATTGAAGTCGTCGAATCGCTGATGAAAATGGAATTGTCCCGTGAAAACTTAAGAGCTATGATTTATTACGATTTTAAAAGTGGATTAACACAAAAAAAAAGTGGAGACCGGATGATTGCTGCTTTTGGTAATGAAGCATCTTCAAAGACTACAACATACAGGTGGTATTCAGATTTTAAACGCAACCGTGTATCACTCACGGACGATGTGCGTGAGGGTCGACCAAAATCGGCCGTCACTCAAGAAAACATTGATGCTGTGCGTCAAATGATAAAAGATGACCGGCATGTGACATACTGGGAAATTCAAGAGTGCTTGGGTATTGGAATGAGTCAGATACAAATTATTTTACGGGAAGAATTGGGCGTGCAAAAGTTGTTTTCTCGCTGGATCCCTCATTTATTATCTGACGAGCAAAAAGCGACTCGTGTCAATTGGTGCCGCAAAACATTGAATAAATTCAACGGAGGAGGCTCAAATGCAGTTTTTAGTGTCGTATCGGGTGACGAATCGTAGATATATGCATATGAGCCTGAATCTAAAAACCAGTCTCGAATATGGGTCTACGAAGATGAGCTCAAGCCGACAAAAGTTATTCGCTCTCGCAGCACAGCCAAGAAGATGGTGGCCACGTTTGTCTCCAAATCGGGTCATGTAGGTACTATACCTTTCGAAGATCGTAGAACGGTTAACGCCAATTGGTACACAACTATTTGTTTGCCGAGTATCTTTGATTAACTCCGAAAAAATAACCCTAATCGCCGCATCGTCCTTCACCACGAAAATTCCAGCTCCCACACCGCTCGGAAAACAAATGAGTATCTGAACGGTAAAAACGTCGAACTCCTGGACCATCCTCCATACAGCCCCGACTTAAGCCCCAATGACTTTTTCACATTCCCCAAAATCAAGGATAAGTTGCCTGGTCAGCGGTTTCAGACGCTGGAAGAAGCAGTGGACGCCTTTAAAAGGCCATTTTATCGACCCCTACTTAAGCGTTCAATAAGCGCTTTAAAGACTGGTTTAAACGCATGGAAAAGTGCATAAAATATAAGGGCGAATACTTTGAGAAACAATAAAAATACTTTTATCCAATTTAACTGCATACTTTTATCTATTCCCGAAACTTTCAGTGTGACCCTCGTATCTATATTGTAAGTATTCGTACCAATATAGATAGTTTAAATCGCCACATTTTTTTGTTCTAATTTAGGTGTATAATTACTTATAACAAGTTTTATATGAAAATAAAATTATCACACACAATATTTTTTGAATACATTCAAATTCTTCCTATCGCGTACACATGGAAAATACTTTAGGTATGATTTTCATAAAAATAAAATACAAATATTTCTCGTAATATCGTTTTGTACACTTGATCACTTCCCATCTCTCAGCTCCTTAGTTTTTTCGTGAGTGGGGTTGACGGGGCCGACGAAAATATGCGTCTTATGGCGACAACCATTTTTTTCAACGAGCTCCCTTCTTAAAAACAACTTGTCATTTCGTTATTGAATTTCTCGCCCTTGAGCTCTTTCGTTTCTATGTCCTAATGGGCCATAAATATGACTGCGGTTAATAATACCACTTGACAACCAAAATTGATTTTTGGCTTTATGATTTGCAGGTATTTAAAGAACCTTGTATGTATGTAGGTACTGTACCTACATACATTGACGGCATTCGGAATGGTTGTGTTTTTGTTGGGTTTGTTTTCGTAAGTTACACATCAAAATGAAATGCGTAGTTATTATACATCTTAAATATATACCTACTAGCTTTTGCCCGCGGCTCCGCCCGCGTGGTATTCGGTTATCTCGCGCTGTTCCCTCGGGATCTGCATATTTCCGGGATAAAAAGATGTCACCCGGGATGTCACTCTCGGGCCCATAAACTATCTCTATGCCAAAAATCACGTCGATGCGTCGCTCCGTTGCGATGTGAAAGACGGACAAGCACACAAACATACAAACACACAAACACCCAAACACACTTTCGCATTTATAATATTAGTATGGATTACCGAAAATGGTATCCATAAACAGTACATTGTAGCATTGCATACACAATCGCCAATACAAGCGTGTTATGCCTGAACTAAATTTAGGACCAAATCGACCGCAGTTGTCAGTACGACGTTCAAGGTAAAGCAGCACGAGATTCTGAATGTTTTGTGAAACGTAGTCACGCTTTTACAAGCGGATCCTTGATTTATTTCGTGCGTGCTGTTTCTTTTTATGTCAGAGAAGAAGAAATTTTTGTTTTTGTGAGTCATAGCTATAAAATAATGACAGTACGTATTTCAAATGGAATAGAAGGGTCTCAAAACATGTAATATAATTTTAAAGATAGACTGGATTTGGAACACTTCTTTGTTCTAAAACACGAATTTCCTTTGTTGGTGCTAAGATTGCAAAGCTAGAATTACTGAACGGACACATCACGCATATATGCAGTCACATGGATGTGTTATTGCCATAGAGTGAGTAGCACAAGATAAGTATTAAAAACCGTTATGGAATATTAAATGCAGGCTAGCTTAAAACTCCCATATTTCTTTCTAACAGCACCACACACATTGGCAATTGCTAGTAGGTGCCGTCTAACCTACAAGCATAGTATTTCCAATCCCTCACAAATGAAACGTATTTGAAACTCCATTTAAAAATAAAAATGGGTTACTCGGTTTTTTCCAAAGCCAGATCCCTCTCGGCTTGCGGCCGCAGCTTAAGTAGAAAAAAGTGTTCACCGCCGCAGACTTAAGTAATAAGTTTTTTCTACCATTCAACGTTACGATGCCACTAGATTTAGTAGCGCACAGTTTGATTTTATCTTGAGTAATAACGTGAATAAATGACCAGGTTTAGTACGTTATGGTTTCATACACCTAAGTCTGCCTAGCCCTTGTTATGCTGCGGTGAAACAACTCAGATTGAGCCGGGAATGCAAAGAGCTTTAAAGCGACGTTGACATTGGCAACGGAGGCAATATGGAAAATAAGTTTTTTCTATATAGATAGATTTCTTCGTTATGTATCTTTTTTTTATTGAAATTACGGCATTCAGCGTTACGGCTTTTTGTTGGTGGTAGGACCATGTGCGGGGGTCCGTCCGATAGCTATCATGATCTTATCATCATCATCATTCCAGCCTATATACGTCCTGCTGGGCGTGGTGCTGGGCACAGGCCTCCTCTCAGAACAAGAGGGCTCATCATGATCTTATACCTGCCGCGAAAATTGCACTATTGTATTTTGGTTTAGGGTAAGATTACCAGCATCAGGCATTAACATTCCACGTTTGTCCTTAGGCTAGATACCTAGCGCATTTGCCATTTGTTTCGTTACCTTATGTCCAAGGGCATCAGTTTCCACTTTCGATCAGTTGGGCTGCGAGTTCGTTTGTTTACTTAATATAATAATACCTTCTGATACTTTCAAATCTAATTTCAATGACTAAGAATATAACGAGGTTTCCCTACATTTCGCTGTTAGATAGAATATTGCAAGCTGAGCAACGATCAAGATAGGTAGTCTTATCCGGTGTGTGTGATGTTTGTTAGATATACTGTGGGTGCTGCTACGCTATTATTTTAAATCTAGTTTCTTCGCCGTTTTGGACAATGTCATTGTTAAGCAAAGGTATTTTCTCACTTTACAAAAAGAGAAGTCCTATTGACTCATCGACACCCAGCCCAAATCTGGCTCTAGAAATTAAAATGTTTGCAAGAGGTTCCGTTTATCGTGAAGATAAACAAAGAGTCTAGAAAGAGTAGAGAGCGAGGTAGACGAATTTCGGAAATTCCCACGGGTCCGGAAATTATCAAGAGCAAAGCCCCGTACGTAGCTAGAAATTTAAACAACTAATTCACAGAAGCATCCGCAAAGTATGAGTTACAACATTCATTTTGTGATCAGGAATATTCCCACACGTTATGTAAATGTAATTAGTTGTACATATGTAAATGTTGTGAGATGACGTTGCATGATTTCGAGTCGGCGCACACCTCACAATGCACTTTTACAGTATGCTAACCGCGTCAGGTTGACTTACCTCACGAGGGATGTTACAAGTTTCCATCGATAGAAGTTAGACTTATTTTTAACCTTTCATTTGCTGTGGCCCTGATCGGTGCAAAATCTAAGGCTAGCTTTTTCTATTTTTAATTTAATCCGCATTAGGTATTGATGTTATTTTTTCCTTCTTCGTTCGAAAAATTGAGGAAAAATCCATTCAGTGAAACAAAATTATGCCAAAACTGCACACTTAATACAAGTTTGTCTTTTCTTTTTTTGGTTTAGTATTTTTGATTAGTTGTATCTAAGCTTATAATATATGTAGGTAGGTATACACCCACAGGGCATACCTGACTTTGAAAATGCGTTAACTATTGTTGTATAAATAAATACTTTTTTATGCTTAACTCTTTCTGAATGCTATCCTGTTATTAAACAGGATAGATTTTTTTGTGACCTGGTTTATCAGATACCCTCGAATTCGAATTTGAGCCGATAACTGCACAAAAACGTACCTAACTCTAAGTGCCTTACGTTGGAGCTTTATTAATGATTTATTAATGATTAATCTAACAAATCGTTACCCCTTAGAGTCCATATTATTAGTATTATTACACATCAATAGGTAGGTTAGGTTTAACGATGCCTGAAAGGCTGACGGCCCAGAAATAGGAGCCCCGCGAATCGGGGCTTCGTCGACACAATTAGGCATGGGTTGCTTAATGCTGCTGAAAATATATGCGACTGATAAAATAATCTACTGGTAAAATAAACGCGAACATTAAATATCGCTTCATGAAAAATCGCTACATGAAAAAAGACGAATAAATAAATGCGATCGTGAAAAATCGCGATGTAAAAATTCACTATTCAGAAAAAACGCGTTTGTGAAAATTATCTAACGAAAACGATGAAGCGTGTCAAAGTTCAGGAGTGACGTCACTTTTTAGTAAAAAAAATGTACATACGCAGGTGTGACGTCACACAGAATTTTAACCACATTGATAAAACAAAAAATACATGTGCTACCTTTTTTTAAAGTAATTGACGGACTTCTGTATTTAGTTAGGAATCTAGCCTTTAACCTATCGATAACCAGCAGTAACTGTGTCACCTCACTGGCCGTCCGTCTGCCGACCACAAGTTGTGAACCTCGTCACGCACTTCCCTAAACGTCCCGGCGCATTGTCTCGCTTCCAGACGCTACATATCTATTTACCGCCAGGCTGTATGTTAAAACCCCTTTGTCTTTTCCGTTTCAAAAGAAAAATTAAGCGCGAAATTATCAGCTGCTGTACAAACGTGACAACGTTTTTCTTTATTTAAACACGCATTTTTTTACTTGGTATACTAAAAATGAAAATAAACAAAATATTACTTTACCTAAATCTCGATTTCTTTATTAAAATAAGTGCCTATCTCATAGGTTGTTTTTAGGGTTTCGTATCCGTATAAACAGAACCCTATTAGGCTGCGTTTCCACCAGAGATGTGTGAGGATGTGTTGTGACTCGTGAGCACAGCACCTCCTGATGGAAACTTGGTTTGTGAAAAAACATTCCTCTGTTTGTCTGTCCGTCACAGAGCTGTATCTCAATAACATAATATAGGTAGCTGAAATTTATATCTAATGTGTATTTCTATTGCCGTTACAACAAATAATAAGAACTAAAACTAAATTGAGGGAGGCTTATGTCCAACAGTGGATGTCCTACATCTGATAATATGATGATGATGACGATGCTGGAAAATTAAGGGGGGACCGACCAAAACATACAAAATAATCCTACATTGCGTATATTTTGCTTAAAAGCAGGGATTTGCTACCGCTGACATTTTATAGATACGGCCATTTAGAGTATATTTGTAGGAAGTATATTTTTCATAACTACAAATTTGTACGAAACGCTCAGTGCGCCAGACCAACTTGCACTTGGCCTTTATTTTATATTAGCTTTTGCCCGCGGCTTCGCCAGCGTGGAATTTAGTCATCGCGCGCTGTTCCCTCGGGAACTGTGCATTTTTTCTGAGCAAAAAGTAGCCTATGTCACTCTCTGGCCCATAAACTGTCTCTTTGCCAAAAATTACGTCGATTCGCCGCTCAGTTTCGACGTGAAAGCCGGACAAACATACAGACACACACACTTTCGCAATTATAATATTAGTATGGATTATTTTGCTTTATTAAGTCACCTCATCATGTTACTGAATATTCTATTGTATCTAAAATTTCCGGATTAACTAAATAAATATAGCGAAAGGATAGAGCTCTAATACATATAACGATTCAGGGTCAGAATTTACAATTTATTTATGTAAATAATCCCTGGAAAATCAAAAATGCAGGTTACCTTATTCACATTCAAATTATATAGTTACTCGAGACTGGGTTTTAGTCCGATAGGGCGTTTTCAGGCTTTTTTGCATAAAATATGCAAAATAAATAAACGAAACATGAACACCAAAGTGCAATATCGTGTCGGTCGCGCACATTTTATTATTTCAATAAACATTAAAAGTTTATTCTCCAGTTATTAGTAACTGACAGTACGGGCAATAAGCTTATTGACTTAACAAAAACTGTTCTTCAAAACTTTAGAACAGTTCGTGATTATTTTTAAATAATGAGGAGCAGGAAGCGGAGGTAACACGGAAAAGATCAAACTCGTTTGTTCTACACAACAATATCCATTAAACTATTTACTTATCTCACGCACTAGTGGTATGCCTCATTGTTTCTAAACCACAAATTATAAAAATCATTTATCAAGACATAAATGATTAAATGTCTAATCTTAGGCTAACGGTATACAACTGAGTAGTGACGTCAGTGATACTTGCAGGAAATTACATTAATATAGGAAGACATAGCGCCCTTGTCTGTCCGAATGCCACAAGGAAGAGACTAAACGAATTTGGACCGTTTCCTAGATTTTAATATGCCTTTGTTATTAAACATTCAACATAGCATTAATAATAATGTCACAGACGACGCAAAGGTTTGCTACGGATGTATAAGAATATGCACACTAGCTTTGTTATTGGTCGTAAATCTCGGGCAATGTTGTTTTATGACAATTCCGCACATGGTTCACGTCGTTCAGGGATTGAAATCCCGCTTTATATCATACACAAACTTACAAAGCTATATAGTAGGTATATAATGAAATATTAAGGCAATGTGAGGTTCAGATCACTATGTAATATGCTAAAATTATTACGTAGGTCGTCGTAAGCGATCAATTAATATCGTGTCATCATCATCATTAAGATTACGATAACTAAGTTCTAAGCCTAAATATTTTCATTGACTACACCAAGGACGATTAATTTTGAATCGACATGGATATACTTAATAATCAGACGCGATAAGATAAACTACTACAAGAAATAAGTTTCGTTTCTTTTGTCGTTTGTTTATTCGAGATGGATTTGAAGAATCGTGTCTAGTTATAAAATGTTACGGCAGCCATTAGGCGGTATTATTTAAGAGCGGAATAAAAACTGGTATCCCCGCCGGCGTTCTTTGTTGGGACGTGCCAACCGCAAATTCTGCAAAAGCTCGGCTCTAATTTAGTTAATCAGCTTAAATATTTAGCTTAACCATACAATGTATCGACTTTAAGTACAATATCCACCGCCCAGGTTGCACGATATTTTACACAGCTGAGTACCTATTTTAAAATTTGTAATGGTGGATACTTGCGAAAAGCAGGGAAAGACCCTGGACAAAAGCAAAATGACTTAAATATTTTGTAACATATCTATATAACAACATCGATAAAGACCTTTATTCACTTTCTCGAGCTACCCAACTTAATAATGTAGATAAAACTTTAGTAATAATACCTACTTTACATGCACTAAAGTCTTAAAAAACACAAATTACATATTTTATTAGGCTAATTGCTATATGTTATAAGGGAGAGAAAGAAAGTATCATTTTAAGTAAGTTACACCTGCATACCTATTTTTTTTTAATACAGTACTTAGGTATTTGCGCCTTCACGTTTCGGATTATCACATAAAATATCTGAACATCTGATTAAAAGTACCGCATCGTTTTCTTTGCGTAGGTATGTACCAGGACCAGGAGTAATAAAACGATTTTGCATTTCAAATTGAAAACTTAATCACACGAGTTTTTCCAGTGTTTGTTTTTTGCTGTTTAAGTATACCCTAAATCAGACAATCCAGTCTACGAATATTATAAATACTTACCGAAATAATATATTTCTAATAAATAGTTTTTCATATTTACCTACGAAATGAGATATTTATAAGTTCGGCCGCTTGGGTGGCAATTTTTACATCTTGCAAGACGGATATAATTCGAACGGCCAAAAATAGTCGTGCCAAATTTTGGATGGATGGAAACAAAGAGTCTGTGTTTCGAGATGTGGCTGTTAAAGTTAATTGCTACCGCGGATCCGTAAGAGACGCCTAATGTTAAGAGTTTTTTCTGTTTCCTTAGTTTGTATCGACTTCGTTTAATTTTTATCGTCCACGTTATTTTTGGTGGCAGCTCGCGAGATATAGCTTATTTGAATGTTATTTTAATACTTTTCGTCGTTTAGTTTTGTAATGTTGAGATGTACCTAACACTTACTTAGTAGGTACTCTAGTAATTTTACCTATGCCTGGTTTCCCTAAACATTATCTAACCAATTTAAGTATAGCAGCAATAAGAATCTATTAAAATCCGCGCATATAAATCAAAAGACTCTTCGCACATAAACTTAATATAACTGGCTAGTTCACTTGAACCAGCAACTCATGCTGTCATTGGTGCATTCTACGTCCACGTGCAATTGTTATTGCACACACGAGCCCTAAGCAATCCTCCATAAACCTTGCTGCATCTGCATCTAAGCTAGACTACTTACGCTCGCTTCCTCAATCCACAGCCTTATACGTCACACATGCACATATTGCTAACTCCGGATCGCACAAAGGAGCCTTGTTCGTGAACCAACGAAGGCCGCCCGGCTTGCGACAACGAGTTTCCTACATGCACGAGCAATGTACCCGCACATACATGAGAAGTTCATGGCTACTTTTATTTTTAAACGAGATAAACTCAGAGCAAGAAGGTCAAGGACTTTATTTTTGGCGGATGCCGCGGTGTGCCTGTTGGCAGCGCCGAAATCTGTTTCGAGCGGAGATGTACTCTCGTATCCCCTGAATACGCATTAATGGATTCTACGGTGAAATCTGGCGCCAAATTCTGTATTTCAATAACCTGAATGTAACTAATTCGTTGTTGACTCATTTTATTCTAGAAATTTGTCGTGCTTACCTCAAAATAATTTTGGCAGTATACCGAGGCGCTAATATTTTACAATTACGATCGGCCGAGCCTACAAGAATTATAGTAAACAATCTTACGACATTACTACGCATGTTATTGTTGTGTCGCCGCAAGAATTGAATGAAACGCTATTCGCTTCAAGAAACTTCAAGATCTCGAAATAGCTCTCGTATTTAACATTAAAACTCGTTTTTGTACGCACTCTTATTACATTTTGACATCTCCGCTGATTTTGGTTGGATGCCATGTTTATCTTTGGCATTTTCCTACGGCGGCAAAGTATGTAGGCAGGCATGGCAGTTTTTTAAGACCGCATAAGGTATTCACCGTAGCGGACGAATTAGCATTTCATCGGCGATTCAGCGGCGAGTTGTCCTTGGAATAAGGATGTGGCAAGTCGCAACAAATATTCTCTGTATCTGAACGGACGCTTGAACACTTTGAATGGGGCTTGTAATCGATACGTTATGTATCGGACTGAGTTTAAATACCTACGAAGGGACTTAAGCGCGGGGCAGAGATTGGCGTATTGACAGATGGATCTTGAGCTCTCGACAGCTAGTGGCTTTCTTTATTAAACAAGACTTGAGTCGCTCCATAAGTGGTCAAAAGATATATGGTAGGACTAAGGAACCCTAAAACAATTACTGTGAAAAAAAGTTTGGTTGGCACGACTGGTTTGTGCGACGGTTTATTTTTAGGTAGGAACCCACATGTCTCTATAATTTTACCAAGAATAATTCACCACACAATACAGTGCATTTGGTTAATGAGTCATTCCATTTGTATACTTAATCTAGAATAAGAGCGGTGAGTTACACGGCAGTAACTAACGTTCACATTTAACTCTTCAAACATTTAATTTAGCGTTTGTTTCAACATAATTCCGCGATACAATTAAGATTAGAGTGTCGTTTTCCACATTATTAATATACGTGGACATGTGTTTGTAAACAAAAATAATTTGCTTGATTGCTGTTTAAAGTTGAGGCATATTATCTACCTTTTTGGGGTAAGGTTGTCTATTTGAAAACTCAGAATGACCTAATTTGTACAATATTTTGTGATGCGATTGTGAAATTATGAAATATTGCAAGTTCGTGCCAAGATTTTGACTAATATCTATGGGCCTCCGCAGATTAAAGCATTGATCAACGACTAGGTACTTATATAAAAATATTTTCTTTACCTACTTTCTATAGCTTTCTTCCCAGGACATATCTTTCAAAAATCTCTTTTTATTTGTTTACGTAATTTTTGTGTATTTTATGTCCTTTTGTGTACCTATTATTTTTTGTATAATTTGAATTTTACAGCGCATTGGTGTTTCAACTGTAATGCTATAATGTTTTGTTGACAAATAAATAAACAAATAGATACTTATATACCCATACATGTACAAATTGAAATACTCTTTGAGCGTTGAGGTTAGAGAGCAAATAACCAGCTTTTTAAGGTTTCAGCTCAAATCCTCAATGAGACATTGTACTATGTCCGCAAAGGTCAACGTCCGCATAAAACGGCCATGGCGATTTACCAGAAATGTTTGATAAATATTTGTGTACGTCACGCTGCAGCTTGAGATCATAATAATATTGTAGAAACAAACGACGTCGGGAATATGGAGAAACGATCACGATTTTATGTTCTCTATTATAAATTACTGCACTGACGCATATAAGTACATAATTACACGGAATGATGACTCCACTGAACAGGATATCGAAAGGAAATTGTTTCAAAATTTCTTACACCCGTCGCAGTGACGTCACAATACGAAGAAATTACACGTCATCAGTAACGTCATGCTAATGATGACAGCTAAAGCAGCGTTTCCACCAATAATGTGCGAGGATGTGTTGCGACGAATATGTTTCCTATTAACCACACATTTTGCACATCCTCGCACAGCACATCTCTAGTGGAAACAGCTGAGCGGAGCGAGGATGTGTAAATGAAGCGTTTCTATTGTTTCATGAAAAATATCCCTCGCAACACATCCTCGCACATTATTGGTGGAAACGCTGCTGACAGATACTAAAATATGTATTTCGATACTTTATGGTTTATAAAATACATTCAATACTATCCATACTAATATTATAAAAGCGAAAGTGTGTGCGTTTATGTGTATGTTTGTCCGTCTTTCACGTCGAAACGGAGTGACGAATCGACGTGATTTTTGGCATAGAGATAGTTTATGGGCCCGAGAGTGACATAGGCTACTTTTTATCTCGGGAAAATGCACAGCTCCCGACGGAACAGCGCGCGATAACCGAATTTCACGCGGGCGAAGCCGCGGGCAAAAGCGATTTACCTACTTCATGTGTTGGTATGCAATAAAGAGTTATGTATTGTATTGTTATAGCTAGACTTGTTTACTTAAGCATGAGAAAAAATGTCATACATACAGACAAGAGCTCTATCGTGCGTGACCTACACAAAGGTGCTCTAAATTTAAACCACAAAGAAATATTCCCATCCGCATTTTTTTAATTTTAAGATGAAAGACAAAATTAAGTAGATACATTTTATCGCCACGAAATTTAAACGACTGAATGTCCATAATTCAAGTTAACAGTAATCAGATCTGCTTGTAATTGACTTATTATGAAGCAAGACATAGTAAGATAAACGATGCACACGACATAGTCGCCGCGGCCTCCGCTGTGAGGAAGTGGGGCACTTCCGAGCGGAAGATCGGCGGAAGCACTCGCTTCCTGCTGCCCTCTGCTCTGACGTGTGGACTTTTTGCCACCCATTTGGTTAAATTATAATTAATTGGCAACTTTTGTGACTATTTTATTAAAGGAATAACTTTCCGCTGCCTTGAAATAACTTGATAGTTTCTGCGGAAGTTGCAATAGCAAATAACCACCGTTTAGATAGAATTTTTACACACGTGTTTTTAAGTAAACTAGAAGTAAAGAAACTTAATAGAAAAGTCATGAATGTTTAACCAAACCCAGGCAAAAACTTTGGACCTAGAATGCTGATACACATTACGATGAGATGAGGACGGGTATCTCGGGGCATCAGTACGAAAGTGATGTAGCAGAATATTTTATCGACAAAAAAATATATCGATGTTACTGGCAACATTGACATTGACATAAATAAATATTACTTATTTTTTCATTCTCTGGGAGCAAACTGACATTGCTTTTAGGGCAAAATGATTTTGACTCACGTAGTTGTATGTCAGGACATTCACTAATCCACTAGTTAATATAATATTCGCGTGTGGGCGTAGGTAGATGTTTCTTGGACGGCATGATTATTTTGGACTTCGTAACAAACCTAGCGGAATATTACCTCATATATTATTCTTACTCTAAGATATGAATGGTACTGACAGTTAATTGTCATTTTGATTGAAATTACATCCGCATACTTTTATTATCTTAAGAGGCTCGATATCAGATATGATATCGAAACTCTTTATAGTAACCGAGAATGTTCAATAAGCACATGTATGTAATAATTTATCGACATCTTTTTTATCGATATCAAATCCCTAGAACATGCCCCGAGTTATCCCAGGTATGATGATAATGATAAATTTTGTGAAGTTCATAATAAGCCCCTGAAACACGGACTCGAAAGTCCTCTGTGGAATAGGGACTTCCGTAAGGATATCGGAGTTGCAAGCTAGTAAAGTAATAAAAAAAACAACTAAAATATTTACTTAATTCTTCATATTTCATTCTTTACGAATTCATAATCTTATACACCTACTTAAGTTTCCAGGTTTAAATATCAAGATAATCAAGAAATGCTTCTACTTATTTCTGGTTTACCTATTCCTCTTATTATACTACGGAATTAGTATATTCAGCACCTGCCAAACTAACAAACCAACTATCTTAGACTTAATAAAAAATACAACAAAAAACTTTAGGTATACATACGACTTACCTATTCACTTATAAGCTGTAACAAAATGCCATTTATAAAAAAGCATTTTAAGTTAGCAGTCTAGCATTATTTATTAGACTATCAGACCGTTATTTATTACGAATAGGCGTGTCCTCAAATCCCCATAGATCAAACGCCTAAGTCCAACCAAATATAATGCGAAAGAGTACACACACTAAACGACTGCAGGCGAGACTTTAAAATACCAAGGTATTTATTGCTATAAAGGCAACAGACTATCAAAGCTTTCTCGTTATTACGTTGTATAAGCTAATAATGGGGCTTAGGTATTTCGTGGAAAAATCCAGTCTCAAAATGCAAATATTTTGGTAACAAACTCACAGTCATTAGCCGTCCACTCGAGAACTGCGCTTTTATAATACTGTCGCATTAACCAGCAAGTCACTGTGTTCTTCATCCATGTCCTGTTTTGCTTAACGTTAAATGACACTGCTGTTTGCGTAGCAGGTAATGGATGTCGGCACAGCGATTCTTTATGATTAATTGGTGGTGTTATTGTGTTATTATAAGGTGTCTTAGTACGGGGTAGACGCAGGATTGCGTGGGCCCTCAGAACGAGTGCGACCGGTCCCCAGGTGTCCGCGTCGCGGCACAGGGATGTATTAAATGTCTGGACACTTTATAAAAATAGTACAAATTACTTAGTGTCTTCCTTTGGAGACTGAAAAGTTTAACAGCTAAATTAGGATTTACGATCGATGTCGTTGTTAATTGAGCGCGTTATTTATTTTACTGACCTAAGAATACTTAATCTCGTATTGCTAAGGCAATCACCCGTTTTACGTCGCAGTGTCTTGTGTTGTTATTTTTCTTTTTAAAACGTCTATGACAAATTACTTGTTTTTTTTTTTAAGTTTAGCAAAAACACTAACGGTCCTTAACGGACACATTGAATTGCTTGACAGTACTCGTACAGTCGAGTTCCTAAAATTTTTGTTCACGGCAAAAATTCTATCAAAAGTATATGAACACAACTCTATTGTTAACGGTGTAGCAGCGTATTCCGATAGTTTTGATTGAATTTTTGCGCAAAAGTTTATGAATTCGACTGTACCTATCTTTGCAAGCCTCGAGATGCTTTTTCACGAACAACTTCATGAGGCAAAACTTTATTATTCGGGGGCTTCGGGGGTATCGTCAATTTTCTATGTACTTGTTTATATTAAATATCAAGTAGATAGATACTCATTAAATTGAGACTCTGATTGACGAATTTAACATATTAATTCATTATTACACACATACATAAATATGCACGCTTCAAAAATATTTTCGACTGGTTCGAGTAGACAATTTTTACTCCGACTCTAATATGACCATTTATTGTATTGTGGCCCATAAGGGTCCTTTGAATTGAAAGTAATACAAAATATGTTATTGAAGTAGTTTTCTTTAAATCGCGAAAAAGGGCCAAATCATTAATTTGTATGCCTTATAATAAGGAGAAGTCAGTTACGCGATTAGAAAAAAAGTGTCAAATTTTCCCAATATTGCTACGTCTGTCTCCAGAGACACTAGACCCGTCTATAATGCTCTTGATCGTATGCAGGTATACTTTGCTGTACGCCGAATGCACCTCTGTAAAACAATCTAAGCGGAGTCGCTAAACAGGAAAGTCAATACGGTTGTTTGCGTAAACATTTGCCTCATCAGCTGGGCCGGGACGAGTCGCTTCCTTCGCCTTTGGGAAATTCAGCGTATCTTGTTTGTTGCTTAAAGATAATTAGAGTAGGTGTCAGTGACAAGGCGTGAAAATTTTTGTTAAGTAAACAAAACGGATCAAAAGAACTGAGGCCGTATTGCCTAATGTTTCTGACGCTCGTGATCGCCATCAAATGACAGATTTCACATACAAAAGCTGTCATTTGATGGTGAATGGTGATCGCGACTTTCAGAAACGTTATAGCCAATAAGGCCTCTGGCCAAGTTAGTGTCGGACCATGTGCAGTGTAGAATTCCGTATGGTATTTACCTATTCAACATTAAATTTTAATCGAGTATTATTCGTAAAAATAAGAAGCCTACTTAGCCGTGATAGTTTTAATTTAAAATCCGTAATATGTATGTACTGCAATTACAACTTTTTTCTGATTTTTCTGGGGGACACATGACTCTAGCAAAATTCTGCACTTTAAAGCTAAAGATTTTGAAAACGGATCCCAAAATCGGAGAACAGACAGTATAAACCTGTGATATTTTTGGGAAGCCTATCTAAAAAGACATCGCCATTTTACGTGTAGGAGAGGAAGGTATACTTATACTCTGTTCCAAAGCCAGGCGAAAAAACTTGCTATCGACAATCTTTCGCATGTATCTCTTAACGTCATTCTAAAACGTAATATAACAAATTTTATTGTCTTGAGTGGCCACTAACGGTCTATACTTTGAAAGTTTCTAGTAAGAGCAAATGATAAACAAGTACATCGGACAAAATATATTTATTCAATGTTCGTTTCGTATTGTGTATGGAATCTTCCAAGTTTAGGTATATTTTATACCTTAGGCTGCTATGTTACTAGCTCTTAAACTATTTTCCTAATTTTCCGACCAGCAGTTTAGATTTTAGAGGAAGGGGGGTGGGCGCTCGATTTTAATGAAAATTTGAATTTAAAGTTGAATATGTTGCACACGATCACTGAATCGAAATCTTCCTGGCAATCTCCCAATGGTTTTAAAAGATCTATCCAACGATACCCCACATTATAGGGTTGGTCGAGAAAAAAAATCACCCCCACTTTGCGTCTATGGGAGGTACCCCAATTTTATTTTTATTTTACCACTTTGTCGGCGAGACTGATATGTATATTCGTGCCAAATTATTGCTCGTTAGTACTAACGGTCTCTGTGCTTAACCGCGGACAGACAGACAGACCGACGGATACACATGGCGAAACCATAAGGGTGACTATAAGTTGACTACCTAAATACAGAACCCTAAATGCAACCTACTTATCGTTATGTGAGTGAATTCAATGGCAGTTAAACCTTAATATGGTTTTGCTCGTTGCATTATTGTAAAATGTATTTTGTTTCACTAATTAGTAAATAAATGAGAAAAAAAAAGGTGAAGTTTCCCCGTTAAAATTATAATAGAATAATTATATCATTATTCCTTTCTATTAATGCATTTATACTTACATAAAAGTTATTATTTTATGTACTGACTTGCTTTTTTTGTAATCATTGCGCAATGTTGTTGCAAAATTATGTGCAATAGATAATCCTCACTGACTTTTGTGAACTTTAACCCCTTCATATAAAATCTCCAACTTCATAGTGTTAATTAATTTTTGTCAGTCTTTTGAGACGAAATGTGTCTAACTAGTGTTAGACAGTGAATTTATAGTTCCCTGAAGTTAGTAAGTACTTTTGGTTGGTAAGCGTTTAGAATAGGGATAACGATTTAATAACCAATCTTCCTTCAACGTGTAGTCCCAATAAATTAATGGAAAAAGTAAAAAAAGACTACAATCATCATAGACATATGTACAGTCGAGTTCATAAACTTGTGAGCAAAAATTTGATCAAAAATATCTGAACACGACTCTATTGTTAACGGCGTAGAAGTGTGTTCAAATATTTTTGATCAAATTTTTGCTCACAAATTTATGAACTCGACTGTACATCATTTGAAATCGACAGCGAACGGTTAGAACCTCTTAAAATTGTTCGGTTACAAAAACACACTTCTATTAATTAAGTAGATTACCGATCCACAATTAAAGACTTTTTGATTTACAAAATAATCTGGGCAACCAAGTATTTTAGTAACGTAATGGAATATTTTAAATCGATTTAGTTTCAAGCAACGGCCATATTCGATATCTTCTCGGTGATTTGGCGACAATGCGTAAGCGACTCCCTCTCATGCATATAATACACATGCAAACGAACTTGTAACACCAATCAAAACACAGCAAATTTCTTCAGGTACTATCGAATAAACTGACTGACCTAATGTAGAACCATTCACACAAAATAGTGACATCGCATAGCCGGTCAAAGAAAATCATTCTGCCTGTATTGCAAATACCTACTGTGTAAATATTTCGCCTGTGGCTTTGATGAAAACGATGGTTTGAGGAAATATAATGTGTACAGTCGGCCCATGAAAATGTTCAGCACTTTAGTAGGTACTTTTTCAAATTAAACCAGATTAAGATAGACTGGTGCGTGATGAAATAGGTTGTCAATGTTGTTTGAACTACGACATTTGAATATTGAAAATAATTAGCAAAACCGAATTGGGCAAGATATAGGTTTCACTTACAGTTTGTTCTGGCTCTATTCCTCAGTCCCAGGGACACATTTAAGACACAATCACAGCACTTTCAGAGTTTTTTATGAATAATTTAAAAGAGCGCGCGCCGGCCGGCATTCATTTCGAGCTGTCAAATTTGCGCAACTGACTGGTGGCGCCGCCGTGCGGGAGAAAGCGGAATGTTCATTCAGCCAGTATGTTTTTGATATGTGCAGGAGGTTTTAATGCACATATTACTAATTATATCTGCCCAATGTAACGTACATAAACCCCCCACCGGGAATCTACCCCAGATTCCCCAGTTTACAAACAAAACCAGGGATGGTATTGAATAAGGTAAGTGGACTGTATAGTGTAAGTATTTGTTGACTTAGTGAACTAAACACGTGTAGCTGTAAATTGAGTCAAATAAATGACTTATTTCGAACCTAAAATTGTCATAAATTTGACACCTTCTTGCGTCAAATTCATGCAAAGAAACAAAGGAAAATAAAAATTATGCTGAATCCAATTCCATTGGAAGTGGACTAAGCTTTACAACGGGTCGCGTGTATTCGCCATTCTGGATTTTTACTTTTACCACCCGTACAACTCCATCAGCTCCTGGATAAAGTTCCGTCACACGACCGAGAGGCCATTGAAGCGGAGGAGCGTCAGCATGCATAAGAACGAGTTCATCAACTTGAATATTACGACAATTCCTATGCCATTTTTGTCGCTGCTGCAGCGTGTGCAAATAATCGTTTAATTGCAATGTACGCGGACCGATATGTAAATAAATTTTATGGAAATAGTCGATAAGAATTTTTGTAAAGTTGCACTTTTTAGGAAGCAATAATGGATACTTCTTTTGATACGGTAGTTCGGCGAAAGACAACCTACCCCCCACCCTGAGAAAACCGAGGGGGTCGACATAAGGTGCTAACCTTTTAAGTGAAGAACTACAGCTGTAACCATTGGAAATTGCTTGGATATCAGCTGCAAAATGCTCTCGCTGAACGGATTTAATGAGCACATCGTGTGCGTTCTTTAAATCTGATAGAGACGAAGGACCTGTGTTCCTATTAGACTTCGTCGATCTACAATTGTTAATAAACTGAAAACAACGCGCTAAGACCTTTTGAAGCTTGCTAAAACTCGAATATTTTTCGGTTAAATCATAAACAAGGTTTGAATCACGTGTTGTGTCTTGCACGCTAGTTTGAGCCAAAGTCGCGCATGGAATTTTGAGTTCTGGCACATTTGCCGATTTAAATTGATCTATTGATTTTACTGGCCAATTCTCTCTTGGTGCGTCTAGCCAGTTCGGTCCTCCGAGCCACTCCGCTGTCGATAACAGCACGGAAGGTAGCGCTCCGCGCGAGCACACGTCAGCGGGGTTGGACGCGCCGCTCACGTGAAACCAACAATCGCTTTGCACGGTCTCCAAAATTTTGGAAACACGCGAAGCCACAAAGGTTTTGAGATTATAACTGGGTGTATTCAACCAACTCAGCACCACAGAGGAATCGGTAAACAAGAGTATTTCATGAACAGGAATTCGTTCAGACAATATTGACTTCGTATATTTGACTAACTTGACTAACAAATGCGCAGCCATTAGCTCGAGACGTGGAATGGTCACTGTCTTCAAGGGTGCAACCTTGGATTTTGCAATGACTAGACTGACCTTCGAATTACCTTGATTGTTAAAACTACGCAAATAGATGACCGCAGCTATTCCTTGAACTGAAGCATCGCAGAATCCTAGTATCTGGTAGTAGCTGTGCTGTTTGACAGTAACCTGGCGCTCGTGGCTAAAATTCGACAACAGCGGGAGCTCTGACATGTAGGTGAGCCACTCCTTTTCCAGTTCCGGAGGCAGCCGCTCATCCCAACCCAGCTGTTGGAGCCAGAGTTTCTGCATGAAGCATTTCGCGTAGAATATGCAAGGAGCCACGAAACCTAAGGGATCATACTGACGACCTATCTGTGACAAGACACTACGCTTGGTGATCGCCTGTGAAGCTGGAAGTGGATGGAATACGAAGGAAAACACATCTTCGGCGGGTCGCCACTGCAGACCTAAAACTTTTATGGATAGGTCCTTGTCATCCTCGAATGCAATGGGCGTTTCGCGGTGATCAGCTGGAACCCGAGCCAGTACCTGGGGACAGTTGCTGGCCCACTTACGAAGCAGAAATCCTCCTCCACTCAGCAACTCTAACAGTTCATCCTGTAGCCTAGCTGCTTCATCATAGCTGCTCACTGACCACAGAAGGTCATCGACGAAGAAACCCTTTTTTAGAACCTTGCTCGCTAAAGGATACTTCTCGCAGTCGTCGTCAGCCAGTTGATGCAGGACTCGGATCGCTAGGTACGGACTGCTAGCAACGCCGTATGTGATCGTGTTTAACTCATACACCTTTAAAGGTTGATCAGGTTGAAACCTCCACAAGATGTGTTGGTAATTGCGTTGAGATTTTTCGATCAAGGTCATTCGAAACATTTTACAAATGTCACTTGACAAGCAAATTTCATGTATACGAAAATTTATTAAAATCTCATTAATATCTGCTTGAAGCTTAGGACCGGCGTAAACGACTGAATTTAAAGAATTATTATTTGTCGTTTTGCATGAGGCGTCAAAAACTACTCGGAGTTTTGTCGTGGTACTTGACGGTCGGAGAATACAAAAGTGAGGAATTATGTACTTAGAATCCACAGTACCAAAATCACCTACGCAAGTCATGTGACCAAGGCTTTCATATTCGGACATGAATTTATTATATTCTTCCTTAAGTTCCGGAAGACGATTCAGCTTTGTTTCTAAATTGTTGAAACGACGTAACGCTTGTGGAGTCGAATCGCCGAGATCAAAACTGGGTTTGAACGGGTACTTCACTGTATAACGTCCCGTAGTATCGCGACTGTGTTCGTTTTGGAACAATTGTTCGACATACAAATCTTCTGGTTTTTTAGTGACGTCATACGGCACGTTTTCAGTCTCCCAGAAAGAGTTCATGATTTTATCGATACTACTAGTTTTATTAGCAGAGAACAAGTTGAGCGAGGCTGTATTTGACTCACAATCGTCACTCAGTACTGTCTGACCAGTAATGACATATCCGAATATGGAATGCATCGCGACGGGCAAACCCGGGTCACGTGGTAGTATATTTTGACCGTCATAAATGTAGGGAAATAAGTCACCTGCGATCAACAAGTCAACTGGAGCCGCCGAAAAGTAGTTCGGGTCAGCTAACTCTAGATTTTTGAAATTATTGATAACTTTGTTTGATAAGGTTACTGTAGGTAAGTTGCTAGTTATATTACTTACGACAACAGTATCAGTGCTAAGCACCGGACCAAATGAGTTTCGTGGTTTAATTGAACATGTAACCAGACCGAAATCTTGCACTGGCGCACCTCCCAGACCCATGGGTTCAAACTGACACTTGCGTCGAGACAAACCCAGGCGCTGGGCACACTCTTTTGTCATATAACCGGACATGGCACCGCTGTCAATGACTGCACGTACGGCGTGGTAAGTTCCCCATCGATCTGCGACGTGCACCATGGCAGTGCCTAACAGCACGGTTGAATTTGACGAACAAGTCAAGCCGACGTTTGGCATTGACCTTTGACTTTGATTTTGACCATTTGAAACGTTTTGAATACTTGAAATGTTTTGACTATTTGAACCGTTTTGATTAATTGATGAATTTTGAACAGTTGGAACTGTATCTAAGTGAATACTGTGATGGTGCAGTTGTTTACACAGCACACAACGCACTTTTGACGTACACTCGGACAACGAATGCTGACGAAAGCAATTTTCGCATAATTGAAGCTGTTTCACTTTGTCAAGACGCTGCACCGGTGTTAAATCAAAAAACTCGAAACATCGATAAGTTGAATGCGGTTTGTCGCAAAATAGACATCTATTTGATCGTTCGCTATTATTCTTACTCACAGCTGACAAGCACGGCTTTTGGAACTGCTTTGGTGCACTACTGTAATTAGCAGCATTATTATTATTTTTTCGAACACAATTCGGCTTTGCAGAGGTGTTAGGGACACTCTTAGGCGTAAACTGAATTTTTGATGTACTAATTTTAACCTCCGACATTTCCAAAACACGCGCCTGTTTCTCTACGAAATTAATCAGCTGTTCGTAAGTAGGTATATCGGTTTGATCTACTGATTGTTCGAATTCGCGCCTAGTGACGGGGTCTAAATTTCGCAATCCCATATAAAACAGTATGAAACTCGATAGGTTACTGATTTTCAAAAGTTTCAATGCTTTAACACACTCTTGATACGTTTGTAAAAATGTGTTTAGACCAGTAGCCGACTCAGTTGACAAAGGCTTAAATTGAAACAGCCGATCTAAATAGCTCGTAGCTAAGGCACGAGTGTTCTCAAATTTTTTGACTAGCAAAGCCCATACTATCGGATAATTATCGGCCGTCACTGGCATCCCTTTGACCACAGTCAATGCCGAACCGCTGACTGCGGAGAGCAGGTAATAAAACTTCTCAATGTTCGTAATATCATTGTTGTTATGAATTAAACTCGTAAACGTGTCATAGAATGTTTGCCAGTTTTCTAATTTGCTATCGAAATGGAACAATTCTAGTTTAGGCAGCCGCGGCTTAGCCGACCGCGAGTCTGGCCCGGCAGCGCCCGGGCCGCGGCCCGCGGAGCGCGACGAAGGTCCGCTACCGCTGCCGTCACACGATTGCCAAGTGTCGCTATTAGCCTCCGCTACACTCAGAATACGGAAATACATGTCGTCAAAGGTTTGAATTTCTTGATAATTTGGTTTAAATTTCGGGTTTTGTTTCTTATTATAAGAATTTAACTCGAATATGCATTGTTCGAAACATTCCCGAGTCGAATGAAGTTCTTTAAGTCGCAAATTAAATTCGGTTAAACGCTCTGGTGGAGTTGATTTGGATAGTTCAAATAACGTTTGACATCGTATAAAAAGCAGTTCTTTTTTGTTGATAAGTTGTTCGACATCGAATTCTTTTTCGTCCATTTCGAATTAAAAAACAAAAGACGCGCGCGACGCGTTGCAAAGAACGAAAATTGAAAACGTTTATTTTATACGTATTATTCTAGGTAAATAACTTAGATTAGAAATAAGCCTGTTACCTTAAAACTGCGTGAAATGTGTGTTTTATGTGTATGAATGTGTATTTAGTTTGCAAACTGAGGATGCGGTTCGATTGACCAAAATGTTTGAACTACGACATTTGAATATTGAAAATAATTAGCAAAACCGAATTGGGCAAGATATAGGTTTCACTTACAGTTTGTTCTGGCTCTATTCCTCAGTCCCAGGGACACATTTAAGACACAATCACAGCACTTTCAGAGTTTTTTATGAATAATTTAAAAGAGCGCGCGCCGGCCGGCATTCATTTCGAGCTGTCAAATTTGCGCAACTGACTGGTGGCGCCGCCGTGCGGGAGAAAGCGGAATGTTCATTCAGCCAGTATGTTTTTGATATGTGCAGGAGGTTTTAATGCACATATTACTAATTATATCTGCCCAATGTAACGTACAAATGTCAATGTGACATGGTTTTAAGTTGCTTCTCGTTTTATTGGAACGACTCTATCTAGTAGTTTTGGGAATTTATCTACAAAATTCAACGTGATCTTTAGAGCGAAGGAAAACATCGTGAAGAAACCTATAGATACCTACAAACCTGCACAGAAATTCAATAGAGTTGTGAGAAGCTCCCAATCACCACTTAACCCATATGGAAAGTAAAAAATGGATCAATATGATGATGACAACGATGATGAATACTATTTTCATCAATGATCAGAAGCGGCGATATAAGCTTGTGATTGGTAGTTAGGGAAAATCAACGTGCTAATTATGAATGTTCTGAATTATAAATAAAAATAAAATATGAATAGTCCTTTATGAAACGTACTTATTCAAAATACCTACAGCAACGATCAATCTAGCTTTACTGTCGCAATCATGTCACCTGGGGTGTATAGAATAGGTACCCGGTGACGTAACTCAGTAGTCGAAGAAGCTCTTGCAATGTGATCAACTTGTTTATTTGGTGATTGTGAACGCGCACATCTAGGTCAAACATTGAGTTAACTACGCAGATTAGGTAATTTCACTGCCAAGAGTGTTATGTAGATTTAACTCATTAAGTTTTACTGATTAATCTGTAATGTTTGTAATTAATTTTAGTTTATTTCCATCGATCAAAAGTTGTTCATTTTTAACACAACACATCCTGTAATGTGGCAATAAACTCTTTTTTTGCCTTATCAAAAATATTCATAACATAAATTCTTGTTGTCTATCTATTATACAAAAAGATGATTTCGCAATTGACCAGTGATTTCGATAAAAATCTATAATTGAGTTATTTTGGGTTTAAACAACTGATGAAATTTCAAAGATTGTTGCATTTTTGAAATGAAGTATACACCGAAGCTATTTAACAAAAATATTAAACTAGTTAGAATAAGTTGATTAAAAATAGGTACATTTAAAAATAATTTACTTTTAGTTAGCTAACTATCAGTCAGGTTAATTTTAAAAGTAATGTCATAGATAATTTACCTATCTGCACATTAATTATTATTAAGATTAGAATAAATGAAAGTTAAACTGAACTAGCTAAACCATCTACTCGGTATGGTCGGCGCAGTCTTAAATTGTAATCTTGACGTGTTGAAACAATAATACTCGGGCCCATTCCACTTCTGATATCGTCCTTGGGTGATAAATTCGCCGGACCTACCACAACAAGCTATCGCTCACAAATTGCAATACGGACGTAAATAAAATATGAATAGGTACTAATATTATAAATATGAAAGTCTATCAGTTGTTCATTTATTCGCGGTTCAATTTGATTCGTAAATTTGATGAAGTTTTCCTTAAATTTCATCTTGAAGCCGGATTTGGTAGCTAGTTTTCAAATGAGACAAATATATATTCACGAGTCAAAGCTGGCTACGAAACAGGAATCTTTTAGTACCATTTGGATGTCAGATTTGATACCTAGCTTCGAAAAGGGAAAAATAATCCCGATTCGAAGCTAGCTTCGAAACGGGAATCCTGTAATTCTATTCCTCGAACCCAGATTTGGTAGCTACAAGATGATAAAAAACAATTCCCATTTCGCGGCTGGCTACAAAATTTTATCACGAGAAGGGACTAATGGAAAGTTTTAGGCATATACTATGACAAAAATATGGATAGGACACCTTTCAGCTCGGAAAAAAAATTGTTCAAATGGAACAGTGAATGTCGAATTTTACACAGATCAAACTGCGGACAAAGACTATAGTCCTAAATGATAAAAAGTTTCACGCGACCAGTCCGATAGCAAATTAAGAACGCCTACTGGAGCGATTAACAATATCTATGTATGGCATAACTATCTCACGCGCATAATCCTTTCCTGATACCGATTGCGGTGACTGACATATTTTATAGTTTATGTAGAGTTTAAATTGAGCAAAAGTGGGGCACGGAAGATTTTGCGTGTCAATCTATATATATAACGTCAATCTATATATAGACGACCAGATGGCCGAGTGGTTAGAGAACCTGACTACGAAGCTTGAGGTCCCGGGTTCGAATCCCGGCCGGGGCAGATATTTGTATGAATAATACGAATGTTTGTTCTCGGGTCTTGGATGTTTAATATGTATTTAAGTATGTATTTATCTATATAAGTATGTTTATCCGTTGCCTAGTACCCATAGTACAAGCTTTGCTTAGTTTGGGATTAGGTCAATTGGTGTCAAGTGTCCCATGATATTTTTATTTATTTTTTATTTTTATAAAAGGCAAACCTGACTGGGTTATATATCAACGCACAGCCCAAACCGCTGGGCCTACGAACTTGAAATTTGGTACAGGGGTTCCTTTTATAATGTAAGTGAGCACTAAGAAAGGATTTTTGGAAATTCATCCCCTAAGGGGGTGAAATGGGGGGGTGAAACTTATATGGAATTTGCTCATTTCTGGACTTAGAAGTATGAAAATAGGTACATAACTTCTTGATAACAATTAAAAATGATTTGTTTATGTGAAATGGATAAAATTCCCCCCTAAAGGGGTAAAATGGGGGGGTAAAGTTTGTACGGAATTTTCTCATTTCTGGACTTAAAAGTATGAAAATAGGTATATAAGTTCACAATTACAATTAAACATTATCTGTGTAGGTGAAATGGATAAAATTTCCCTTTAAATGGGTAAAAAAGCGCGCATAACCGAATTCCACGCGGGCGAAGCCGCAGGCAAAATCTAGTTTGTGATATAAATTGACGCTATATTTCTTGCTTTCCTGCTTTTTATTGCGTTATGCGCATGAGCATATTTCCTTGTGTCAGTATTAACTTAATCCTTACTTATAGTTTGTTCAGAATCAATAGGAGGATGGATTACACTTTTCTTTAAACTTTAGGTTTTTTTTAATGCCTCTTTTACTATGCCTATATTATACAATACAATACAATACAAATACTCTTTATTGTACACCAGAAATAATAAGCGATACAGAAAACAGATACCTACACAGAGAAAATTATTATTATAGTAGTTTAGAAATGCAACATGCCAATCACATTATATCAGCGAGGTTGCATAATTAGTTTGATATTTTAATACTGGCCGTTTTCCTGTCAGTTTTACTTTTCTTCCAAAACGGCGAAGCAAAACTGACAAGTTTCAAATTACGACTGTAGAATTCGTAGGGGTGACACTCTTTCCCGGACGGGATAATACCGACATGGAATTACCGTCCGTGTTTTTAGTGTACACGCCCATAGAAGCTCCTGTCAGTTTCTATGGGCGTGTACACAAAAAACAGGGCCTGTATTTCCATGTCGGTGTTATCCGGGCCGGGAAAGACTGTCACCCATTCGTAGAATTAAATAGCAATCAAATAGGATTACTGCCTAAGGGCCCGTTATTTGATCAGTAATTAAATAAAAAATAGTTAAAATGTATGGCAAACATAACAATAGTTAACACATTTCAAAAGAAATTCGACTATTAGTATCTTTAACTATTGATCAAACAACGGGCACTTAGAAAAACTCACTTATATTTTTTAAAATAATTATGGTATCTGTTATACTTTATTAACTAAGTTCTGAGGTTTTCGGTTATTTAATTAACAACTTGTAGAGCATAAAATGAGTTCGTCAGCATTAAAAGAACAGTATCACGTGGCAGATATGTCGACTGTAAAAAAATCATCAACAAAAAATCTTGTAAAAAAATGACATTTGTAACATAGCTTTATTCCGGTGTTGCCATTGCACCTTGGCTTTAGGTACTACAAATTGACGAAATAGCTCAGACAGTTGAATTATTACTTTTATTCTTACTGGTTCAGCTGGATTTAAATATTATGGTTTTCGAAATCCCGATTACTCAGCTCACAATTTTACGGTGTTCTTGTTTTGACGAAACTGCATTTCGTACATCGTTACCATAATCGTTACCAAGAACCGTGCAGTTCTACGTTGTGAAACATAGTATATCAACTGTAGTATAATTTCAGGACGCGTGCCTTATCTTTGTTTTGACTGTCAACCTGCCTAATATTGTACTTCTGGCTATTAAGGTGACCTCCACATATAACTGTGTTACCTACATCAGGTCAACTTATAGGCCCTTCATAGGGCAAGAGCCAAAATTGGTCGCTCAGCCATAAGACTCAAAATTAATAGTGTTCACATACTGTTATAATCTTGAAATTATAACAGTACCTACGTGAACTTTACCACGAGAAATTTACCACGAGCTTTGCGGTTAAGGAAAACATCGCGAGGAAACCTGAACAAACCTGCGAAGTAATTCAATGGTGCGTGTGAAGTTCCCAATCCACACAGGGCCCGCATGGGAACTATGGCCCAAGCCCTCTTGTACTTAGTGCCCAGCTGTGGGAAGTATATAGGCTGGAATGATGATGATGAATGAAGGTCACTTTTCATTTATTAAATAACTAATTATTAAGATTGATACACAGATTTTATTTAATATAGGTACCTGCTATGATTGATTAAGTCTTCGATACCTACCACAAGTGCATATTAAAGCGGTTAATATAAACAAGACAATATATCAAGCGTAAATCTATTTCACGTCTGCTTGATATACAAACATAGCTGCGATTTGAATACTTAATCAATAATCATTACACAATATTTCACAAGAAAGGTTCTCGTGGAGGAATTTTAATAAAGGGGTTTTGTTTACAAGGATACTGTAATAATCATCAGGTACTGGCCGTATACGATTGCGAGGAACTTTTTCTTAATTAACTTGATACTGACTTCCTTGGTTGGTGTGAATAGTGGTTATTGCGAAAAGGTGCCACGCTAGTCCATTATTGAAATGGTGTTGCTCTACAACTATTGCCCAACGTGCAACAGTTTATTGGCAGGTACACATAATTAGGCTGCCGTAAGAATGTCGTCACATTTTATTACAACTATTATCGCATTAGAGCACAATAACGATCGCATAATTATCACATAACACGGTATTTTGATTAGTTGCGTTCAAATTGTGAATACAATTATAGATTGAGGTTGTTACTATTTACATAGGCAATAGGTACTAGTTAATTTGATAAATATGTTGAAAGATAAGATAGCAAATTTGTTTCATAAATTGAACTCCTTATTTTATCAAACATAGCTAAGAACTATTGCAAGAAATGTAAAAGAATAACGAATCGCAGTCGGTTCATCTGTTTAAGAGCTACGATGCCACAGACTGACCGACTGACAAACAGACACACAAATAGACAAGCAGATATTATCGTCTAGTCGTGGGTCGTTGTCGAATTATTTGACAACGAAACGCAACCGTTTTCTCTAGAATGAAAACTAGTCCTCGAAACGGTCCTCGTTCGCAACTGGTTTCATTGTATGGGGACGGGCAACGGAAGACGACGCACAGGACGATCGAACGAGAGGAACGTAAACTCATCTCGTCGACGTTCGTCTCGAAGACGAGTGAAGTGGAATGGTTGCGAAAGAAACGGTTGCGAGACGAACGAAACACCAAAAAATAAGTTGTCTTACACGATATATGCGACTATATTGTTGTAAAAATAAAGATTATTTTATTATATCAAAGACCAAAACGAAACGAACGAGCGACGACGTCGCAATGATCTCATTACATTCTAGGCTCTATGGATATAGACTTTAAGTACAAATTCGCGTCAAACAATGCGAGAACTAGTTGCGCGACGAAGACTGCTTTAGAACGAAACGTAAAACGGTCCTATCGTCGCGGAACACAAAACGGTCTTTTAAAACGGTTCGTCTTTGCAACGTCCATCACTATTATCGTCAATCTTTCCAACAAACAACCCTTTTTGAGTCGAGGGTTAAAAACCATGCGACATAGTACCTACTAACTGCGAGGTGTTGCATCCGAACAATATGTAAATTAAGCGTGTCACACACTAAGCAGATACGGTAAGATATCTGTATCTGAACGCATATCTTTCAATATCACTTCCTATATAATTTAATGAACTAACACACAGCGCAAATAATTTACACATATTTTATCGTAAAGTATCTGTGGTGACTGACATAATAATATATCGAAAGATGGTTCTGATATTATCTACATACAAATTAGTTTCATGGAATGTCTTCCGTATTCCACATACCTATTTCTCGTATCTGGCCACACTAAATTGCTTTAGAATTATCTTTATGCTAAGTACGACAGAGTGTTTATTTGTTGTTACAATTCGGGTAAGCACGAGGTTGAGAAAGTAAGCAGTCGATATATATAATCGTATCTGCATTAGTGTGTGCTAGTTTCAGATAATTAAATTGTCTATCGCATCTGCGTTATATGTGAGCTTTAAGCCCATTTAGACCATTCAAGAATTTGCATACAAGCTGCATTTACATCGCAGACTATTGAGGGATAATGTATTCAGCTGATCAAACAAATAACGCAATGTAGTGAAACTTGCATGCAAGTTCTCGCATAGTCTAAATGGATGGAGCTTCACGCTTTTCTCGCTCTCCAGCAAAATGTTCACTTCAACACCAACTTTATGGGGCGCTATTTCATATTCTAGTAACTTTTTCAAATACAGCTAGAAACCCATTTTTTTTTACTTAATCAGGTCTATCACCTTACAGCTCAATGCGAATAGTATTTCTTGTGTGGGCTTATACAATTGGCTTCTTGATGTTTGGAAAGTAATCCTGAATAACTAGTTCCTATGGACAGGTTTCATAGAAGGGCTTAAATTGTGGTCCTTATAAATTAGTATGATCCTTATTTATGTACTTATGGCAGCGCGTTATCTACTACCTTCATACTAGGTATCGACAGCACAAATGGATAGGTAGTTATCAGACAGTCCCGAATTTTCAGTTGTTTCAGATTCTACATAGTTATGTGTAGTTATACTCGTACTTATGTACTAGGGTTTATATAGGGCTAGTGATAAACGTAATAATATGATACAATATTTCAACTACGTCAATATTGAACTAAGCTGTTTTATATAAGATTTAAAGAAGTATGTAATTGGTAGATTGCACTGGGTTTCGTCAGTAAACAGTAGATTTTGGGTCTAATCAAGTTGGCCACCCCTGCGTTATTGTTTCGCCATGTCTGTTTGTTTGTCTGTCCGTCCGTTCGCTGCTTTTCTAGAGACTATCAGTACTAGAAAGCTGTAATTTTGCACGGATACATGTACTATTGTAGATTTTGTATTTTACGTGTGGGTAGCTAAAAACTTTCGTGTTTTATTTAGCTCCGTTTAAACTCCTGAATTCCCGGAAATAAATACGAGACTGAGGGCTTCTTTTGTCTTATAATTTTCTTGGCAATGATGGTCTTTCCGAAAGCGCTGGTAGTTTAAAAAAATGACGTGTAAAAGTGCCCATTGCGGCCTATTTGCTGAATAAATGATTTGAATTTTGAATTTGAATTTGAATTTGAATTTGAATTCAATAGTGTTCAAGTAAAAATAATGCCGCAATAACAACTCTTGTTCTAAATAATGTTTATCCCCTATCTTTTTACGCACTTCAAATGTATACGTACTTAATTATTGTAGCTGTTCCAGTTTTTATGAATGTTTTTATAGCATGGCATACGAATCGACTTTTCCTTAGCCAGTTCAATACCTGCCTTTTAAGTTTTTTTATGCAAGCGCAAGTCATTTGCGCGAGGCAGACTTGCGGGCGTTACGGACACGAAACCTGTTTTATAAAATTAACAACCGAACACGCCGGGAACATCGGAAACATATTGCATTTTTGATGGCACTTTATTTTCCATGCGGGCACACGACAACTTAAGTAGCTGAGTCAGCCCTTGACAATGTTTAAACATAAAGGGCGATAAACATTTTAGAAAGAAAGAAATTTTACTTGGACAAAATTCAATACTTTACACGTTCTTGAACTTTGTCGTCTTACATTACATTTGACATCTACTCCCTGTATGTAAGTCAAGTGCAAAAAATAAGTATCTATATTCGAACCACTCAAATATATGTTACTACGGCCTTATTGCATCGGAATAAGAGTCTGTGGTACTTCTTTTTAAAACTTTGGATAAGTTCATATGTTTACACTTGACTGTACGACAAAAGTTACAAGTGCTACAATCCTACATATTTACCTAATTGTTAAGTTTATCGTACAAAATTGAACCGTTTACAAAAAATCATGAAAAAAGTCGGTTTTTTTTTTATGAAACTCTTTTTTCACGCTTTTTAGTGTAAATAATCTAAGATACAGTAGGTAGTTTAAAGTCAACTGCTCGTCACCTTTTACGAAAGATTGCTTTTTCCGATGCAGAGACGTTCATTATTGAGGAGTCCTGGTGCTTCACCAACCGTTCAATTACATTAGCAACTGTTTTAAAGTAATTGAAATTCAACCCGTGAAATATATGTACTCAGTGGCACAAAATTTGGCCCACTCTATATATGTACCTACAAAATTACCCATTACTGCAAACATTTAGGGCAAGGTTTTTTGCCGATCAGTATACTTGTTATTGAGTAGTAACTTCGATGGTAAACTTGGTCTTCAAAATCACTTCCACTTCGCCAAAAGATGATTTTCAAAAGCAAATGCACCAGTTACTACTAAATACGTATATAGGTATCCAATTTACAATAGATGTCCCTACAATATTTGAAGAGTTCCCTCGATTTCCTTAAGATCCAATCATCAGATCCTGATTCGGTGCTTACGGGACCTAATACAAGGCATTCCTATACGAACGCAAAAAAAAATCTATTCATAAATGACGGAGTTCTGAGGTAAAATAACAAAAAAAAAAACGAATTGATAACCTCCTCCTTTTTTTGAAGTCTATTAAAAAAGTGACAATTATGTTGAACTGTACTGTATGTAGCACGTGTAACTTTTGTGATAAAGGGGCCTGCTCTGTCATTTCAATACAATTTTTCAACTACCTACTATATTTAACCATGAAATGACACTGACTTCAAGTTTTCAGAAGAAATACAATTATAAATGAACTCTAAGTACCCATTCCAATCTTATACTATAAATTTATGCAAATGTGAGTTTGTTTGTCACGCTTTCACAGTTAAAGTACCTATCAAACCAATTTAGATTAAATTTGGCATGAAGATAGTTTTGGGCCCTGAGAAGAACATTGCCGCACGCGAGATATAAACGAAGTCGCTTCAAATTGATTTGTGACATAATGTTAGTGATTCCATCTCTGTTTTTTTATTTTATTAATAACGCGTTACAGATATCTTTCATTCAAAATATCACAGACTTTTCAGAGAGTAGTGAAATAGGTTCAAAATCTCCATTCTCCTATCCACGTTGAAACCAAGCTGTAGCTGTTGCTAGGAGGGAAGAGTAAAATCGCTCTAAAATTTAGAGGGTAGAAAATTGAGTTCGGACGTGCTAGGCATCGGAATAGGTGAGAAACGGGAGAGAGACCCCACAATTTATGTTCGACCGGAGTTACCCAAGCTTCGGACACGAATATATCCTACAGAAGCAAGGTTTCGTTCTAGCGCACAATATGAAAGCATCACCATTATTCTTGCATCAAAGGAACAATTTTTTTTGATTATTTTTAAACGACGTATTGTGATTGTGAGGAGACTAAAGAGTTGCGTCCAACTAGGTATGCTAACAATTTATTTATTACATTAGGTATTATTTTATCACGTACAGAGAGATCCGACACGTCATATGACACAACGACCATATAAATTTCATACCAAAATGCATTTTTGGAGAAAGCGATGCGAACTTCATTCGCTCGTATATCTTCTCTATTTTTCAACAGATACTTATTGAAGATTTTTACGTTAACCTTTTTATTTTCCAGTTTTATGTCACGTAAGGTTCTTTAAGACTTGAGACAACATTTGTATGTTCCGTGTATATACTCTCATACAATTACGCAAACATCAAACCTTGCAATGTATAAGTAAAGATACAGCGCGTAGATATGAAGCTTTGCCTCTGTCGGGCTCAACTGATTGCAGTCGGAATCCGGGTGAACTAAAAGCAAGTTTACCAACAATCCGCTGAAACGATTCATTACTTCTGTTCTGTCCCTTAGCTGACAGGGCATAATGAACGGTTAACCGCGACTAATTCCGGCATCGCCATTTAGATTTAATCAAAGGAATATCAAGGTGAATTCGGATCTTGATTGCTGTAGATTTGCTTCGTTATGAAGTTTTTTATTATTAATGAATAGGAGTATTTTTTTTCGCAAAGTAGCAATATTAATTAAAACAGCTTTTAATGTCGGATTCACACGGCTGGTAGGCTTCAAACTCATTGAATAGAAAAGGACTAAAACGCAACGGTCTTTACTTATTCTAACATATGCCTTAATACGTCCTGAGTAGATTTGGAATTATATTGGCTTCAGTGATTTCCGAACTAGCTGGTTCTAAAAACTAATGGTTATTTCAAAAACTGAAAACCTAAATTTAAACAACTAAGCGGCTACCAGACCATAAGACCAAGCGTATACAGTATCATGAAATGAAGAATTTATATATGGTGCCGAATTAATCAGACAACATAAAATCGCTAATAATATTTAACATTGCCTGTATCGTATGCAATTCGGCCCACATGAATTAAAATCCACGTCACATTGTAATATTACAAGAAAGGCGCAAATAATGTATTTGTTCCGTTTCCAGCGAAGTTTAAAAAACTATTTTTAGAATATTTTTCATCGTCTCCGGTTTTTAAAACAAGCTTTTTTTGCTGACCGAACTTGAAACAGCACCTTAAAAAAAATGAAGGGTCCAAATGTTATCTGGAAATTAAAATAAACGAGTTCCTTGCGTTACTTTCTATTAGAAAAAAAAACTTAAGATTTTTTTTTTTTTTTTTTATTAGCCTGTTAAAGTGTCCCACTGCTGGGCAAAGGCCTCCCCTTCTTTCCGCCACTCGTCCCTATCGAGTGCATGCTCCTGCCACCCCATTTGATATGCGTCTAAGTCAGTACTCTACTGTCAATTCTTAGAATTATGAAGTAACAAAAAAAATATTTAGTTAACCTAAGTTCACTAATTTGGGGAAACTTCCATAAAAAATGGTCAATCTCCTTTGATAATTTTAGTATACGTTGATCCCGGTGGAGTGACGCACACGTTTTTAGAAATTTTCTATGTAAATAGGACAGACTAGAGTTTTCCAGTGGCCTACTTTGCTCCCTACTCAGAGTTACAAATCTATTAGGTATAGCGATGTGTTTGTTTTCTCTGTCTCTGTCAAATGAAACAAAAAAGTAAAGAAAGAAAGAAAGAAATCATTTATTCGTGACAAAGTATATACAAAGCATAACAAAAAAAAAGATATTGAAAAGTACGAAATTGTTGTCACGAAATGGTCCCAAATCAGCAAAAATTGCCGGTCTTGCGAGCGAACAAATAAGAAGTAACAGATGAAAACATACATACATACACATATATAGATACGTAAAAATCACGCCTCTTTCCCGACGGGGCAGGCTGAGACTACATTCTTCCACTTGCTACGATTCTGGCATACAACTCTCGCTTCCTCTACATTCATCAATCTTTTCATGCATGCACGTCGCACAGATGAAAACAAATTATTGTTAAATTAACCAGCGTTTATGAATAAAGGGTTTTATGTTCACGAGTGGGTATTACTTCGAATGCTAGGGTTAAATTTGATATATCTTGCAATGCAGATGCAACGTAACCTGAGCCAGAAAAGCTCACGGGATCAAATATAACAAGTCTGTCATATGTAACTTGCTGTACGAATGTGCTTACGTTCGTATTAACAGCAAGCTTGCTCAGATACTTCTTGTTATCGTACAGTACATAATATAATAAGTAATACTTTGAAATAATCAATGTAATACTGATGCAGATGCAGATGGTCGATGTTTTTGCTTGGTATGTTTATTTTGGTTGTTAGTATGAATAGATTTAACGGATGTATCGATTTTCGTTCTTATTTTTGTCTCGTCACTGTTGAACTTTTGAATTTTTAAACTAATTATTTCAAAAATCAGTTGTAAGCAGCTTTGCTTACATTAGTTAGGTATCTAAGATTTTTAAGATTATACATTGTTAAAAGGTCATAGTTTCATTCTTGTACATTCACAAAATGTTAGTGAGTAGTATTATTACTTTACAAGTGTGTAAGTATTTCAAATTATTTCATAAATGTAAAAAAAAGATTGCTATCTCAGGGCATGTGGCTTTGTGAGATATACACTGCAATTTAAAATGTAAAGGAAACTCTAGATTCTAAACTATATGTCATATAGTTTAAAAAACGGATGTTTGTAAACGACTGTTTGTTTCTGAATTAAATAAATAAATAAAATGTAAAAATGGAACTCTTATTGACGCACTACGGAATCCTTTCGCAACAAACGTCACAATGACATCCGTAGCAGTAATTAGCATGTTATAATATTAGTATACTAATGCATTTGCTATGAAAAAGTGCGGAACTGGTCACGATCAGAATGGCTTAAGTATGCATATGCATGTTTCGTCAGCAAATCGAATGCGTCATAGACGCAGCTTATGTTCTCAGGTTCCATTATATCTCACGGCACGCATTGATGAGTCATTGTATCTGAGTAAGGACATTTTTTTAATGGCCACTTAGAGCTATTTATTTTATTACACAAGCTTAAATAGCAAGCATACGAGTAATTCCATTGAGCATTCTTTGTCTGATAATTGCGTTGTTAGAGGATTCCTGTAGTTAACTATTGATATTTTACAATTGAAGAATTACTTATTCTGTGGTTTCAGGTACATTTTTAAGTTTTTTTTTTGTTTTTACACAGAATCAGTTGTGAAAACCGAGCACATGCTTTAATACAAGTTTTTTAAATAGGTACTCATTATTTAGAACAAGGGTCACCGACATAGCCAAACGAATTAGCTCGTTGAAGTGACATTGGGCAGGACATATAGCATGGAGAACAGATGGCCGGTGGGGCCGAAAAGTTTTTGAGTGCAGATCGCGGATCGGCAAGTGCAGCGTAGGACGTCCTCTAACTAGATGGATGGATGACCTGGTTAAAGCCGCGGGTTCACGGTGGGTGCAAGCCGCTGTCAACCGAAGTAACTGAAGGTCTATGGGGGAGGCCTATGTCCAACAGTGGACGTCCTACGACTGAGATGATGATGATGATGACTCATTATTAACTGAAATAAATAGCAAAGGTTATAAAAAGTGTGTAAATTGACATTAATTCCCAAACTAAGCAAAGTTAAAATTTATGAAAGAAAATAATAATAATCAGGAGTGTACCGAATTAGGAAGGGTTGTAGGATAACTACTTTTACTTAGCCATTCTGCTAATGTTCTTCTGTTGCTATACAAAATGCATATACATACATACGTACATAAATTATGTTATGCTAGCCTATGTAACAAATAGGTATATACCTAGTATCTTATAGTTCACCGGTTATGTTACGTAGTCGTTAAGGTCCGCAGTGACCGATTTATAGTTTGGTCATAGGTGATTGATCCAACTCGGCTTGGGTAACCATGTTATGTACTAACTTATTTATTACCACATTTTAATTTAAGCGCAGTTAATGTCGCATGAAGTGTGCTTGTCTAAGATTATGAGCAGGTGTGGAATCGGCATTTCTAAAGTTATGTTTAACTAAACAATATGTAAAACTTGCAATTGTATTTTGTCTTTATATGTTAACTAGCTTATGCCCGCGACTTCGTCAGCGCGGATCTAGGTTATTGCGCGGTGGCGCCCTCTACCGGAATAAAAGGTATCCTATGTTCATCCATGGGGCTCAAACTACCTATATACCAAATTTCATCAAAATCGGTTCAGTGGTTTCGACGTGAAAGCGTAATAGACATACAGATATAGTTACTTTCGCATTTATGATATTAGTAGGGATTTACTGCACTGATTTGTGGAGCTCAATAAAGAATTCGTATTTTTTTTTAGAACTAGCTGTTGCCCGCAAGTCCATCCGTGTAGAATCCGTTTACCGCTATCCCGCGGGAACTATTAAATTTCCCAAGATAAAAACTATCCTATGTCTTTCCCCGAGCCTCGAACTATCTGTATACCGAATGTCATCTAAATCGGTTCAGTCGTGATTTGACGTGAAGGGATAACAAATAAACAAACAGACTTACAATCATAAGATTTTTATTTTATTTTTTATTTATTATCGTATATATATCGTATGAATGAAGAAGTTAGCGAAAATCGATAAGATTAAGGCACTAACCCTTAACTGCCACGTCTTATAATTTTAACATGATGTGTTTGATGTGATGATCTACCAGGCTTTACCCGTTGTTTTGCACGCATAAACTATTAAAGCGGTTTACATTTGGGATTGCGTAAAAAAATCCGTGAGAATTCCCAAAATTACATCGTGGATTTCGTTAAAGAAAATCAACCCCACCCCATTTTACGTCTATGGAAGATACTGTAAAAAAATCTGCATTTTATTTTTACCTTTTCATATTACATCCATGCAAAATTACAGCTCTCTTGCACTAAAGTCTCTTGCAAAGTTAAGACGCAGACGGACTGACATGGCGGACATGGCGAAAACAATAGGGTTCCGTTTCTTCCATTTTGGCTAAGGAACCCTAAAAATAATAATGACACAGGTAAACATTCACAACACAGCACAAATCTTAATTCAGCAAGATGATTAAGCATTAAAAAGATAAAGCTGTCTAAAGGATAATCACGCCGACCTGGTATCGTCTCTACCACCTCACCGTATAAAAAACCATTTGTAATTTAGCAACCAAAGTCGGCATGAATTGAACATGACCCGGATATTCAATACCTACATAGAATATATTACACATTATAATACGCTCATTATGCATGTAAAAAAACAAGGAAGTGTGTTCGAGTAGCAAAAATTTATTTTTTATTGTATCTACGCTAGGATTCACTTAACACGTCAGTTACTTAACTTTTTGTCAGACAATTAATTATTATAATCCAGAAATAGGTAAAATAATTAACTTAGCATAGATCACGACAAGCAATTACGTGGTGCCAAAAACTTTCCTTTTCAAAATTGTATCATTGGATAGCTTAAATTGGGCGCAATTTGTCATACTAGACCTTACCCGCGGCTTCGCACGTGTACCTAATCCGTTAGATCCGACAGATTTAATTCCGGTATTTTGCTGAATTCCCGTCGGAATTCCCAATAATTACATCGTGGTCTTTATTGACGTTGCATTTAAACAACCGTAATAAATTTCATGGCTCTAAACCCAGCGGTTGAAATTTCTACGTTCCCGTTGTAGTGAAAATATCGAGATAAAAAGTAGCGTCTGTCTTATTTCAGATATCCTGCTAGCTTCATACCAAATTTCATCAAAATCCGTCCAGCCGTTTTAGCCTGAAGAAATAACAAACATACACACATACATATTCACAAACTTTTGCATTTATAATATTAGTAGGATAAAAACTGGTGAACGAATTAACATATCATTTTGAACGTGTAAATAACTGCTATGATCCATGGTGATTGACATTCTATTCTCGCACACGCGATTTGTCTAAAGTTGATGTGCCTACCACGGAATTATACTAGGTAGGTAGATGATGAAATTACGCTCAGTGAAGCAATAGGTAATTCATTCAAGGTAGATATTTAAAAAACGTTTAACAAGACAACCGCAGCCCCTATAACGATATTTAGTAAAATAGACATACCATTTAGTATAATAGATTATACATGCAAAGTAGACTGTACTTATAGACTAAAGTATGATTTAGGTACTCAAACGCACACGCAGCCGTTGGCTAACAACCTAGTTAAAACCACGTGCTTAAAATCATGGACTATAGTTGATTAATAAATATGAATAGGTATAAAAATATAAAGATAATAAGGAAGGATATTCATCTATTTTTGTATCAGTATGGATGTCTTTTTTACGACGAGGTTTATTAGACTGGAACAATTAAAGTGATATTTCCGTGTTTGCCAAATTTGGTACTTTACAAATTCGAGTTGCAAAAACTGCGCGGTATATCATAAAGCCTCTTTACTATGAGTGTCGAGGCCTTGAGGCGGGTTTATCAAAATGCCTCGTCGTTCGTAAGTTGCAATTTATATGGTAATTCATAGTTTTTACAGCGAGTGAGTACGTATATGTTATCGAGCCTTTTGTTTACTACGTGCATTGAATGTGAATCGAGGAGACTCTTTTTTTTATTTGTTTCAATCGTAGCCATCGAAAGGATAAAAGGTTCGACCGGTTTCTGTCACCTGTCACACGGTATTAGGTACGTTCTGGTCTTACTTCTTGGTCTGTTGGAATTTTTATTTAATATTAATAAAAGGGCGCTGGTATATAGGTGCCTCGTAATTCACGTACCGACGCACTTCCTACATCAATACAATGAAATTGAGATAGCGTCACCACTTCTACAAAAACAAGTACCTACCTAGAAAGTATGTGTTTATTTTCTGAAGAGGTGATTTTTTTGTTTTTATATGTCTTATTAATTTAAAAGACCAAAAAAACATAATTTATACAGCCTTTACTCGTGGTTTCACTCGGGTAAAGGCATAAAAGACTCGGCTAAGTTACAATGGAATTGAAATTCCGAGTTTCATGTCCAAATCCCGTAGAAATGCTATTAACTATTATATCGAATTTAATTTCAATCAGTCCAGTCCTTTTACTATGAAAAGTAACAAACACACACACACAAACTTGCGTATTATGATTTCGCAATGGGCGAGGGTTTTCATTGACGAATTTGGATAAGGAATCCGTGTGAAAGTGTCTCAAGTAAAGAACACCTACATTTGCTGAACACATTTTTTTACTAATACTATAAATGCTAGATCTGTCACCTCTTCACGCCACGACCATGAGTAGCAATTTGAATGAAATTTGGTATCGTGATAATTGGAAACCTTGGGAATTAAGGACATAGAGTTGATTTTATTCTGAGAAATTGCATAGGTAGATCTGCGGTCTCGTCGACTCGCAGACAAAAGCTAGTCACCGATAAAACTGACTAAAATAAGCAATGCATCTGTAACTGTAAAACTTATTTTAAACGAGGCCCAGCAAGAACTCGAGCCGAAAATGAAACAAAGAAAATTGAATTGGGGCAACGAACAAAGATTCGCGTCGTTTTCGGCAAAATACCAAAATACGGCTGATGTTCGTATATTCGAATCTTTTGTTTTGATTTCTTCAATTTTTATGTAGGTTTGTTACGTTAGTTAGAAAATTAATTTTGAGTGACAATGATAAAAGCAAAATTTAACTCCGGGAACTGGAATTTCCGTGGAATTCTTTTTTATTGTTTTTGTTTGTTTCAAAGTCGGTTGACCTATTATTCGCTGTAGATCTGGACGAATAAATTGCACCCGAAGTGTTGGTACCAGAAAAGGTTCTATTCTAAATGTACACAGTCCAGTAGCGTAGCGTGGGTATCAGCCGCCCGGGGCGGAAGAAAAATTTGCCGCCCTCTTATTTAGATTTTAAAAATTAAGATATCCTATTATTGTAGAAAGGGGATTCCCCGATTTCGTCACAATATAGGACGAAACTGTGAAATATATTATAATCTAGGTATTATTTAGCATTACTTATTATGGAATTTTGCCGCCCCCCCCCCCCATAATTGCCGCCAGGCGGGCGGACCTCCCCCCCCCCCCTCGCCCCAATTAGCCTACGCTACTGACACAGCCTACAGGATGCGTACAGTAGGTACAAAAATGTACAAGTGCGATCCCCGCAACTGGCCAAAGAGCCGGTAACTATATATCTCATCAAATTACTCCGCCGTTTAACAAAGGAACACTAGCAACCATTCTAGTATTATGCCACGAGGACGTTGTTTAGATATTAAGCACGTGGACGACCAAGCTTCACTCGGGTTAAAATTCGAAAACACGTGTTTTCCCGGAGTTATAAACAAGCTAGATCGATTGTTAACAACCGAAAACTCCCACATGGCAAATTTCATCGTAATCGTTGTTCCAGTCAGCCTTGTGGCTGTGGGTGTTGCTGGTGGCACGAAAACAATTATTATACCGAAAAAACAGTTTATTTTAATTAACAACACAAGAGACACACGCGTTTCATCGAGTAGCTTATGCAAGGAAGGAAGGGAGGGGCAAAGCCAATGTTGCCATAATAAAAAACATAAAAAATTCCCAACGACTGACAAATTTAATGCTATGTAAAGCATGACGGCATGTGCGTAGAAATAGAAGGAGCTCATTAAATAGATCACACCTGTAAATCCCGTAGCAAATAATGTCTATGTAATGTATGTAAAACTGTTAGTTTCGAGTCATTTTTATTTCAGTTTGCGACAGCTAAGTTAAACTTTATTTACAGATTTGATATTTCAAATAAAATTTCTAACGCGCACACACAAAAAACGTCTACAAAATGGTGATATAGCAGATGTATGGACAGCTTTGAAAAGGCTTTGAACGATTTAGTTGATACATTAAACATTATGTACCTGTGATTATAACGCTAGGAGATGCCACGAAATATATCGGGAGCTTACTAAAGTTAATTACGATCCATATCTCTCTGAAAACATATCTAGAGCAAATTGTTCTAGTTGTAATTGTAAATAAGTACAATCCCTATATTCACATGTTATTAAGAAACGACGCTGTTCAGATCGTTTAACCAAGTACTAAAACGCTACATATGTGTAAGTTCGTCGTATATGTAGCATTGTAACTGCTACTTAGCACTTCGCGAGAACCCGAGCCAACAGCTAGTGTTACGATTTGTTTTAGTTTATCCAGCAGTTACAAGCTGACATCGGGCCACCGCATTGGGTTTCACTGCAAAGTCGTTAAATGAGATTGTCTCAAGTTCCTTGTGCTGTGTTTATGTAAATTCATTTTATTAGGTGTAGGATTAACAATGACGACGTTAGCGCTGTGTGTACACGGGTGACACTCGAATCGTTTGTTTTCTTCCCGATGGAATTATTATTCTTCTTCTAATGGTAAAACAACCGTGGTGGCAATAGTCTGACATACGTAAGGCCTCCCAATCAGAGAATCATGGATTCAAACTTTGACTTGCACCTATGAACTTTCTGTTCCGGAACAATTCAGTAGTATGACGAGGAATGACAATTCCTTCTCGTGTCATTGGCGGAACAAGTTAGTGTCACTATGAGGAATAAAGGAATTAGGTATATTTGTAATTTTACCTTAAGATTTTCGATGCTCAGCGAGCTTTAGGACATTTAATAGGCCAGCGAAGGAAATATATACTTATCAAGGCTTTAAGTATACATCTAGTAGAAACTTATAAATGGACAAGCGTCATATCATCAATTTAAAAAGGCTGTAAAAAAGATCCTGTTAAATGCTAACATTAAACCACATGTTTACCATTGTTATTCGTGCTCAATAAAGATTTACACTGTTATTGTATTCTGACAACCTGAAGATACTGATTGAGATGGTGTCTATTCAATGGCACGCCATTCACATTTAATTATTGCAATAAATTCTGGTACATAACAGAGATTAATGAGACAATCATTATCATGGAGTGGAAAAAGGACAACACGATAACCGCTGCGGGAGAAGATTCCTCGAGTGGCGACCACGAACCGAAAAACGACTCGTTGGCAGGCCTCCCACTAGGTGGCCCGAAACGTGAGCGCTGTGGGCAATAGGTGGATGCAAGTGACGAGATTTCGTTCATTGCGGCGTTCGAAGGGGGAGGCCTTCGTTCAGTAGTAGACGTCTTCCGGCTGATGATGATGATACCAGCGCACTAACTTACACGCACATCTGTGTGCATGTCGTTCTCAATCTTCACAATGAAAAGCTATGTGTACTTGTGAGTTATAGTCGAGTTCATAAGCAGCAAAAATTTGATCAAAAATATCTGAACACACTTTTACGCCGTTAACAATAGAGCCGTGTTCAGATATTTCTGATCAAAATTTTGCTCACATGTTTATGAACTCGACTGTACAACATAATGTATCTCGTGTATACTGCACTTTACTATGTTTATACAGCGTAATCTGCTTGACTAGGTGTCGAGATAATCGTAAATCCCTAATGGGGAAATAGAGACGCTTGGACAGGGAATTATTGACACGACTTGGAAGTGTTACTCGATCGAAATAATAATAGACCATAGTAATGTACTAAAGTTTATAGAAAAATCTGAGTAAGTACCTAATATGTTATTTTATAGAGTAAACTGCGCAGTATTAAATAACGTAATTTTAATATTAGGGAGCGTCTTCAAACTTCTACATCAGAGAGACGGTAGTTGACGGCATAGGTACTCTCTTCACGTAGATCCTGTTAATTTTCTAAGATTCCTTACCCAAAGGGTGATAAACTGAACCCCATTACTGTCGCTTTGCTGTCCGTCTGTCTGTAACAGGCTGTATCTCTAGAACCGAAATGGATAAACAGCTGAAATTTGCGTATACTTAATGTGTATTTCTATTGCCGCTAAAACAACAAAATAATAAAAATAAAATGAAAAAACAGCAAGTTCGAATCGGATTCGGGCACCAAGGTTCCGTACGACTCAAATATTTCGAACTAACTTTGTAATTAGCCTGTCAGTGTCTGTACTCTATGAACTACTTAAAACAGGTGGTAGTCAGTTTTTATTTTGTCGTGTAAGTATAGATAGATAGGTGTAAGTGTAGGTTTTTGCTTCTAACTATCTGTGCGCGAATTCGATTCGTATATGGTTTTTTTCTATTTTAATATGACAAAGTTAAACGCAGTGAGATATTTGTAAATACATATTTTTAGGTTTAGAGTAAGTTAGTTATAGTTTTTTTTTTCATTTAATTATTTATTTCTGTTAATTATTGTTACATATTATTTGTTTGTTTATAAATAAAATTCAACGCAGTGTAACTAATCGATAAGTAACTAGTTTTTATAATTTTCCGTGGAACTTTTCTTCAGAACGGAAATGTTGACTGGAAAAAAACACGACAAATTATTCTCAGAAAGTAAATGTTTTTTCTTGATAAAGCGTACGAGCACGTGTCAGATATCTATTGAAAGTTGACTTTTGCTGTGAACTTATCTGTAGTTTCCAGCTTTCAGAGTTTTCGAGTCACGATTTTGCCTATGCTCTGCAACATTGTATGTAGAAATTAAGCGGGTGGAAGAACGATTAGGTATAAGTGGTTAATCTTGTTCTATACACATACTTGTATTTATGTTTATACTATAATTTTACTGTGATACGGTATCATAAGGAAATAATTATGTTAGCTGTTTACATATTCATGTATCTATATTTTTCTGCAGCATCATATAAACGGACATTTATTAGTTTCTTGTATTCTTGTATGACTAGTTCGCGTGACTGTGCTGCTTGATATTTACTGGGATGAATAAAAAAATACCTAATTTATTTTTCATTCAATAAGAAAAAGAAATAGGTAAGTACAAAGATTTGACGTACTTAGGTAGGGACATACTTGTTAACTAAGTAAATTTTACTATTTACTTACGTTAAAATAAAAATATCGGAAAAGATCTGATTTATTGGCACCTGTTATATCGAACGTTATGCAGATTAGTTGCGCAGTTGTGACGTGAAAGTGGAACAAACAAACGATTACCTAAATAAAAGAATTATTAATTTCGATGTTCATGTTTTAGAACTGAAACAAACTTGAATTGATCAAAAGTTTATTAGTAGTCAATATTTTGCCGATCGATTTGGCACCCTTCAATGGACGCAGAAACTTGATAGAACGTGTATTTTCAAAGGCTAGCGTTATAGGTTGACTTAGTGTTGCAACCGGGAGCCTAATTCTGGTGAGAGGTGGTTGCCCAAGCTGGTCGGCGGTTGCCAACGAGGAAGTGATGGTGTTGCGTGGGTTACTGACCTTGGATGTGCGCTGCTTGCTTACCAATCACTGATTATACATCGCTGAGCTGGCTGCCGTCGTACCACTGGACATTCTCATAATTAAACATGATTAGGCAGTGTCGTTGTTGCCAAGTTGATGCTAAATATGATTCAAAATAAACATCGATTCGCATTATATATTCGCATATAATAGTTGTATCATTTAATAAGGTTGTTTTCAAATCTTGCTAGTCGAAGTCAAACCACTTCTAGTGATCGGATCGACTTTTGGTTCGCATATGTAGTTTAGATGACAATGCAAGTACAGACAATAGATAATACTACCTGTACCTACCATATTCTAAGAAATAAACAATTTTTATTCCTATTTCTATTTCAGATCAGGTTTTGTTAAAACAATAGAAGCTTTTTCTTGAATCTAGGTACTTTTATTCAATAAAAAGCTTCTATTTTTTTAACAAAAACTGATATGACACTGAGTACAGAATCACACTTTGATAAGTATACTTTACTATTGGAGGCAATATTCAAATTAGATCGTTTAACATACCTCAGATCAACTTCTGACATTTCCAAATCGGTCTCCGTCGTTCTCAAGGAGGTTTCATCACACGTCAGACAAAAAGAAAAGCGCGCAAAACATCGACTAGAAAAACAAACTCTAGCAAGCAAGAAATTGAACCCTAGTGGCAACAAGTTACGTGTAAGTTTTATATTTTTGCAACACCCTGCTTGTAACGATATTAATGTAACACGGCCGTTACTAATCTGAATTTTAGAGCAGATACGATTGCGGTGCTGGTGAATAATTTTCGATTGTCATTTATTCACGTCGACGCAAATTTTCATATTCACATTGTGTCGGCTAACACTGGCAGATTGTCCTCGCGCTGAGCCCCGTTCAAGATAACGTTTTGTTGTTGGAAATAGATGAAATGATATTGGTGCTGCGATAGTCAATGCAGTCTGGATATTTCTACTTTATCAGTTGCTTGAATCGAAGTTGATACAGACGTGCGCATATAATCAGAACAAGCCCAAAACGCAAGTATGGAGTATCATCATCATTGGCCTATACCACTGCCCACTGCATAGGCCTAAAATGCGCGAATCTTCGGCATTGTCGCATCCAACTTCTGCCAGCAACCGTTCGCAAATCGTGACTTCATCTAGCTGGAGGGCCTACACTTTACTTGTCGAGTGGTGGTCTCCACTCAAGAACTCGTTCACCCCAGCCGTTATCGGTTCTTCGATAGATACGACCAGCTCACGGCCGCTTCTGCAGCCTACTAATCCTGTGTATAGCGTTTATACATACATACATACATACATATCACGGGACAATTCACACCAATTGACCTAGTCCCAAAGTAAGCTTAGCAAAGCTTGTGTTATGGGTACTAAGCAACGGATAAATATAATTATACAGATAGATACATACTTAAATACATATTAAACACCCAAGACTCGAGAGCAAACATTCGTATTTTTCATACAAATATCTGCCCCGACACGGGAATCGAACCCGGGACCTCAAGCTTCGTAGTCAGGTTCTCTAACCACTAGGCCATCTGGTCGTGGTTGTGGTGGTTTATGACTTTGGTTCTCTGCCACATAACCCTGTTACGAATTTTACAGTTCAGAGAAAGTCTGAATTTATACTTTTATAGATCCACCAGTCATTATCCACGTCTCAGCACTGTTAATTGTGACAGACGCGATGAGAAGAGCCGACGTATGTAGTTGGTCAAATTCTACCCAGACCTGCTGGTTGCTCCGCTTAACTTTACAGTGAAATAAATAAATAACTTCCTTTTCGAAGTCACTATCTAATCTCTGAATCTGCTCAAGATAAATATTCGAAGGTAACTTCGAGCTGTTAGCCATAGGTTTTAGGTGAGTGATCCTTGGTTTTTTAATTTTACGACCTACCGCTGTGAGGCTAAAAGCCAGGTCATCAGTTGCAGTTCCTCCAACGATTGCTCTGTTGGTGACCTCTGTTTCAGGTATTTTGATTCCCGTAACTTTGCAGTTCAGGGTCTTGAACAAATCTGGGTGAACAGTTCTGGGGTATGTATGACATTCCCCTGTCACACTCCTCTGCGCAGCTAGCAGACTGCTAGTTCAGTACTTGGACGTTCGTAGTGACAGATTCCTACAAGATTATCACACTTCCATGTAACAGTGGTCTATTTGGCTACGCTCTCTCTCGTGTGACAGAAACAAGTAGTGAAAATGATTGTGATTCCAAGTGTGTTTATAATAAAGGTCTCTGGTTTCGACGGAGTCAAAGGCCTTCTCATAATCGACAAATTTAAGTGGATTGCCAGTTTAAAACTTACAACTGACCTTTTAAAAATATATACATGTATCCTTCTCGAAAATTTTGAAAAAACGTATCCATTCTGTATAGTTTCGTAGCTCTACGTCGCGGCTCATGAATCATGATAAGAGTTCACTATTTACATAATGTATTGACAAACATGCGGGCCCTCATAATCGATATTCTCGGCTAAAAGCTAAGCGTTTGATACGATAAAGAAACGTGCGCCCGCGCCTCTTTTGTCGCAGAATACGTGAAAATAAGTTTCATCACGACATCTGTGATGGGAATAAATTGCGAATTCGTTCCTCGTTATATTGATTTTCGTATTTTTAAGTTATTTCGTCATATTATTGTATTTAATTACAGTTGTTTTACATACGGAATAGCACTGCGAGTTCACGGTTGATGTTTCTTTCATTAAAAAGCTATTTTATTACTCATACTTTTGCATTTATAATATTACCTATACTAAGTAGGATTTGGCGACCGGATAGGCTAGTGTTTAGAGAACCTGACTACGAAGTTTGAGGTCCCGGGTTTGATCCCAAGCCAGGGTAGATATTTGTATGAATAATACGAATGTTTGTTCTCAGGTCTTGGATGTTTAATATGTATTTGTTTGTGTGTTTGGGTGGCGCGCAGTGCGCGTGCGCGTGTTGCTGCCGCAGAATCGCGTTTTGCTCCTAAAAGAAGAAGGGCTATGGATTAGCCGGAAACAGTCGAGCAAAACGATTTAAGACGCGAGTTACTCTGGTCAATATCATCTAATATCTATATAAGTATATATTTTTCTATGTAAGTATGTTTATCCGTTGCCTAGTATTCATAGTACCTACCTACAAGCTTTGCTAAGTTTCGGACTAGTTCAAATTGGTGTCAATAATTACCTACTCATGATATTTATTTATATTTTCATTTTACTGATGAAATAAATGGTCCCATTTTTGAGTACGTAGATAAACCTAGTTAGGAGCGGATTTAGTCTGACGTTGTAAGTCTTCTCAATGAGTGAGAGCCAAGGATTAAACCGGTTGAAGGCAATCTCTTAAATATTAACCGTAGCGAATCGCAAGTGATACCGAAGCTTTCCATCATTGCATCAATGAAGAGGATTAAGTTGCGTCATAATATGTAACTTGATTTAAAGTATACTTGGTCCGAAATAAAGAGAGTTATGCGAGTATATTATGTAATTATCATATATTTATTTATTTTTAAGCTACCGAAAATAGAATTATGCAGTTGATCGAAAATAATCGAAATTAATAGTTTGTATTTTTATTAGAACTGCGTCTTCAAATTGTTTTTTTTACTCGACTGGATGGCAAACGAAAAAAAAAAAAAAAAAGCAAGTGAGTCTACTGATGGTAAGACATCACCACCGCCCCTGCAACACCAGGAGGATTGCAGATGCGTTGCCAACTTAGAGGTCTAAGACGGGATACCTTAAGTGCCAGTAATTTCACTGGCTGTCTTACTCACCACGCCGAAACAGAACAGTGCAAGCACTGCTGCTTCACGGCAGTTAAAGGTAGGTATTCCAAATAATAAGTGTATGTAAATAGGTAAAAAAAGAAAAATAAAGCATGCTGTGATTTGTCTTATTAGGGTTGTAGGCTTGTAGGTCAGATATTTATATTTTTTGTTACCACATTATACCAATGCTAAAAAAAAACTATGCGAAGAATATTTTTGTTCAATTTGCATTGAGATGAATACAAGCGTTATGCCCACATTTTTTTATAGTCGACTGTATTTGTAGCATATCAAAGGTGATCACGTAGACGCTTAGGTACATTCTGATGACGCCAAGAGTTATTGAAACTGATTGCGATGATATTTTCAAACATGATGGAGCAAAATTGGACGCGGACAGGATGGGTAGAAACTTAACGACAATCTCGCTTCCGAAGGGTTCCGTGACAATCCCCGTAAAAAAAAGCGTTTTTTTGAACGAGAGTCCACTTTATTTTTGAACTTTATCGCCATTATTTTTGCTTAAACATGTCGGACATGAGCCACATAATATGACAAAAGGACAAACGGTGGAGCTTTTGTTACGGGGTCTCGGCGACACAATTTTTACACAGTATCCTAAAACTAAAATATCGTATTATTTTATCTATTGCCGAAAAAAATAGAACAAAATAAGAATAAATACCAATACCTACGTGTAGATGACAAAAGCACAATCATTGCTCACACCACTTGCGATAAAAAAAAGTTCTGTTTCGTCCTTATACTACCTTTTATTTAAGTTAAATAGCCTTACGTAGACGTAGAGAGAAAGGAATGGCGATAGCCGAAATACTTAAGTGCCATCCATTGAGCCTGGAAATAAAAACCGGCCAAGTGCGAGTCGGACTCGCGCACGTAGGGTCCGGTACCATTATCTATACAACATTAGATATAATGATAATAAAAATTAAATTTTATTAATGATTATTGTAAATGCATGACTTATAATTTTAAATTAAAATTTGATTATGATTAACTAACATAGTATTATAAGTCAACCTTGCTACTAAGAAATTGTGGATTAATAAATTGTCTCAAATAAATGTTTTTTTTATAAGCAAACAAACCGCAAAAATCAGTTTTGTTGTATGGGAGCCCCCTTAAATATTTATTTTATTTTGATTTCATTATTTATTTTTAAAGTAATTACTTATACAACTAAAGAGCCGTTATTAATATCAAGCAAAAACGGCAAAACAATCGCGTTTGTTGTATGGGAGCCCCCCTTAAATATTAATTTTATTCTGTTTTGTTTATCGCCGCACTACAAGAGTTGACAGATCTGATAATCAGTTGATGACATCATCGATAATTTTCTAGCACACAGAAGTTGCAACAAGCAACATGAGTCGTCCAATCGTGCCAAAGCCAAAGGTTAACAGTTAACACGTAATCATAGAAATGTCATAACATTATTTGTAACTAGCGGCGAAGTTAGTGACACCAAATCGTTATGATATCATACATTTATTTATAAGATACCCTATCTGTCCTATAATCTATATTATTATACATATCTTCTTATTCTATTCTATTCTACAAACGACAAGCTACAGCTTTTAGAGTTTTTCAATTTTAATGGCATGATTGCTAATTTCAAAAGGATTAATTAAATAAAATTCTGAATATAGTTTTTTTTAAGATATTCTCCCTTACACAAATGATACCTAATTAGCGGCAAATTAATACATTTTTGTCATACAATAAAAAATTAAATGATATGTAGGTTGTACATACCTACTTGAGTGTTACTAAGTACTTAATGTTAGAAGCAGCAACAAATCCTCCGCATGGCCTCATGCGGAAGCTCAAAATCACTCAGAGGGCTAAGGAGAGGGCTATGGTCGGGGTTTCTCTGCGGGATAGAATCAGAAATGATGATATCCGCAGTAGAACTAAGGTCGACATAGCTCCAAGAACTGCGAAACTGAAGTGCCAGTGGGCGGGGCACAATGCTCGCAGGACTGATGGACGATGGGGTCAGAAGGTTCTCGAATGGTGTCCGCGGACCGGGAGACAGCTCCAACGAGATGGAGCGACGACCTGGTTAAGATCGCGTTGGAAAGCACAAGACCGGTCTGATTGGAGAGCCTGGGGAAAGCCTATGTCCAGCAGTGGACGTCTTTCAGCTGACATGATGAGGTTCGAGGTTCGTTTGAGTCTTCTGACATTCGTTTGACACGTTGTCTTACTTCCTGTAGAAGTCATGATGATGATGATGATGATAGCAACAATGTAATCTCGTCTAGACATTCTTAAGATTGCGAACTTGTTAACAACACTGCTTTGTACAAACATTTTATTATCTTGCTTTAGTAAATCGCGGTATAACTATAAAAGCATAAGTCCAATCTTGTTTATAAATTACTAACCTTTATGGATAGTACCACGAGCGTTTCAACTGCTATCAGTTTCCTGTGGCTTATAAGTACCTACTGAAGAAATTAGTCTAAAATGGAAGATTTTTATAAAACGTTATGGTGTGCATGCGGTAAAATTACAATTCATTAACATTTCTTGCTCACGGTTTCCCATTTCTTTAATATTATGCAACAGGAAACTGATAGCGGCTGAAACGTTCGGGATTCCGAGAAATCTATAAATTCCCAAACATTACATCGTGAGTTTCATTAAAATTCTATATAAAATACCCGCGCCAAATTTCAACATTATTGTCAAATTTTTGGATTGTATCCCGACTCCGTGGGAATATCGAGATAAAAAGTACCTACCATATGTTATTCCAGACGTACAGCTATCTACATACCAAATTTTATCCAAATCCGTCCAGCCGTTTTAACGTGAATTAGTGATAAACATAACACGCACGCACGCACGTACAAACTTTAGCATTTATAATAAATATTAGTAATATACACGAAAGGCCAATCAACTTTTTTACCGACACTAATCTGTCCGCGACATTTTTCAAACAATTGCAGATTTTTTTTAGTGATCAAGTTTTTTCTGTTATTTAATAGATGGTACACATGAATACATGCCATCCTACATAAGTTCATCCTATTAAACCGTGAAATATCTTGTTGGAAGTATGATTTTTTTTGGTAACGCCAGAGACAATTTTGGTAACGCAGGAGACGCCAAAAGTGACGGTAAAATTGTTGATTGGCCCGTGTACCAATGTGATGCAAAAATAACACGCTATTTTAAGAGCACAATAACAGATTAGCTTCAATTATTAAGTAGAGTGAGAAAACACAGGTGTTTTGTGTAGCCATGAAAGCACGTATTCATTCTTTCATAATCAGTTAGCGTATGTGATTGTGTACCCAAGTTACAGCAATTCATTTAGGCTTTAAATTCACCAACAAATTATAAAGAGGCGTTAAATTATTTAATGAATACCTGATTAACTCGTATTGCCTATTTTAGCCCAAGTTATTTGTTCTTCTACATATAATTCGGTGAGCAAGTTTGTGATGCTTAACAAAAAATAACATACGATATACTTTGACACACATTTAAGGCAATTATGTACTCGACAAGCGTACAGAAAAGTTTTATTGCTTCTGTATAACTAATTTTGTTTTAACTTAGCGTTATTTCATATGTCTGATCATGTCAGTTATGAATTTGGGCCCAATAAAGCCAACAACCGCCGCTTCAGTGTTATCAGCAGATAGCCCCGACCTCTTCCCCGTTTCTCACTGCCGATATAGCATAACCAAACAAACATACTGGATCAAGAGCGACACTGCAATACAAACTTTAATACCACAAACTAAGCTCTATTTCAGGCAATAACAGTATCCCGTTTAGGTATTTAACGATATCAACAGTATACTTGCAACGAGATAAGTAACAAAGTAACGCGAACAAGGAACAGTTTTTAATATGCTGGTAGAAAAACTTCAGTTTGACGACCATTTTTTTATCGATGTGGGTGGGATTGCTTTGATTCGGTAGATATTTCTGTAGCCATTATGATATCATTTGAAATGAACCGTGCCAGTCATGTCAACCTTTGCAAAACTTCTGAGTCCTACGTAACTAGTCCTGCTGTAAACTAGTCCTTCCTTCTTTCTGTAAAAAGGTTGCCTGGAAGAGATCGCTCTTAAGCATAAAGGCCGCCTATTGCTTACCTTGTAATTTTCTCTGTGTACCTGTTTTCTGTATCGCTTATTATTTCTGGTGTACAATAAAGAGTACTTGTATTGTATTGTATTGTAGCTTTACCTTAGTACTAAAATGTTTAACACGTTGAGTCCACTTTGTTAATTATCGCTTGACAAACTAGTTGCCTACCGAAGTTAAAATAGGTGCTTAACTAAACAGAGTAAGTTACTTAAGCTGAACTAACTATGATTTCCAAGCTCGTACAACTTGGCAGAAATTCACGTGCGCTCAATACTTACTCACTACTTAATTAATTCAATCATATTTGTGCAAACTCATAATTTTTTTTTACGTGATGAACTAAAATATTTTTCATCTCTCCTGTTCGGAAAGTTTAATTTTCATGGGTAGATAGACGGGTGGAAAATTGCGTTTTCTCCTCTAGGGTGGAAAGTATTTTTTTTTTAATTTTTCGGCTAGCCACGACATCGAAGATAATTGAGTTACGTCATATTATTAAAATAAAAGCTTTTCAGTAATCTAAATTCAGCTATACATTAAACGACATGTTTATTACGATCTTAATAGGTTCACATTAAAAACATTCTACAATTGGTCTATTTTTTTCGAAATTACAAAATATCAACATTTAAAAATTTTCCTCTATTCTGCTGCCCGCCATAATGCCATGATAGGCTTTTTTTTCACGTTTCGGCATGGCCATCTAGATGTAAGTCGTGACCAAGAACATTATATACAACACTGGAGGTTGAACGTCGAACATCCGTAATAAAAGTCAAACTTCTTGGTTCGGCGTGCAACCTCCAGTTTTGTATAATTATAAGCTCTTTGGTCATGTCGTGGCCAACTCGATTTTTTTTTTCTAGTCAGCCGCGGCAAGTGGCCAGTATGCAAAGAGTAAAGTAATGTATGAAAAGGTTGGAGGTTGGATATAAATAAATTTAATTTATTTATATCTTGTTAATTTATATCGTAATTATATCTTATATAATTTTGTACATTTATTTATACTAGCCACGACATCGAAGATAATTGAGTTACGTCAATGAGTTTTTTTTTCACGTTTCGGCATGGCCATCTAGATGCATGTCGTTACCAACTCGATTTTTTTTTTATAGTCTGCCATGGCAAGTGGCCAGTCGAAAAGGTACCGCTGGAGGTTGGATAGGTTTAAGTAAATTCAATTTATTATTATTCTCGTTTTTTTGTAGTATTTTAGTTTCCTCACAGTCGAAATGAAAAGTAGAGTGTCTAACTCGGGTGAAATAACCCATTTCCCCTCGAACTATTGGCGCTCTCACTTCGTTCGAGCGCCAGAAATATCTCGGTGAAATGGGTCACTTTCCACCCTTGGTTATCAATCTACTATTTAATACTCCACTATCGTTGCGTTGCATTTGTATTGTACCGGAGAGACAATTGAAGTTTACTAAAATGGAACTCCCTTGGGGAGGTCTGAATCAATCAACTGTCTTATACTTAGTGAATATTATGAAGTAATTATATATTTATTTGTTTGTGTCCTGGTAGGGTGCCCTAGCTGACATGGACGCAAATGAAATTGTAGTCTAAACTGCTAATATATCGGTATTTCGTTCACGTATTATTTTAATTCAGAATCCTTCCTTCATATATTGAAGTCCCTCCAATACAAATGTAAGCTTAAATATGCAAAGCTTAAATCCATCCATACTAATATTATAAATGCGAAAGTGTGTTTGTAGGTTTGTGTGTTTGTATGTTTGTCCCTCTTTCACGCCGTAACGGAGCGACGGATCGACATGATTTTTGGCATACAGATAGTTTATGGGTCCGAGAGTGACATAGGCTACTTTTTATCCCGGAAAAATGCACAGTTCCCGAGAAAACAGCGCGCGATAACCGAATACCACGCGGGCGGAACCGCGGGCAAAAGTTAGTACTTATATATTTTTGCGGATACAGCAGGATACATCAGTTTTAATAGTGTGCTTGATGACAAGCTGAAAATATTGGAACATTTTGGGTCATCGAGCAAAAAAGCGATTGTGTGCCCCGCCATGCGTGAAACGATCAAGATTCAATCACGTCAGACTATGTTTACGCTAGGTTTACTTTGTGAATTCAGTGGAGCAAGTTTATTTTTGCTCTGAGGTACGGGAGGCGAGTTAAACTTGTGCGTTGGTATTGTGTGTTTCGAGTACAGTGCAGTTAGCTGCCAGTGGTTCCAAATGAAGTTTGAATTATCAAATTACGAAGAAAATTTACAAAATAAAAATTGTTTTGAGTTTGATATTGTTAACTTTGTACTTAGTAGATCGGTCGCATCTGCGGCTTGACGTCATGGGCTAAAAAATTGGTCTGAACAGCTGGATTTCTTTAAATACAGCACCGACTTTGACCAAGATAGACACAATGACCAAAGGACATCAATGAACTTATGAGTCATGAATGAAACACACACTACTTATGCCTTAAAAAAATATCGTCACTACTTTGAAAAAATCTCGTATCTCAAATTAAAACGTCAACTTAAAATAATGTTCATAAAGTTCACTCAGTAAAATTATCGATTTTAAGATACGGGCTGACGTATTAATTTGAGATACGAGATTTTTTTCAAAGTAGTGACGATTTTTCGTTTAGTAAATAAAATAGTGTACGCATTAGTGCAAACGTGCTGGCGGAAATATAAGTAACGTCCGACGTGCGTTCGCAGAAAGCTCGGCGGTGGTCGGCCTCGGCCCTTTTGTTTTCATACGTGACTTGCATTTTAGATGCACGCAAATTGGCTAAATTTAGATCACTTCCACTCTTGCTCTCAACACTACCCTACACGAGCGAAATAGACGTCGAAAAGGGCTAATATTTCAAGCGTGCTCGTTAAAATTAAGTGTGTGACTCAACATTTATATTTAGGGAGTTTTGTACTTTGAAAATACAGAGCAATAAACATAGAAATCAATGAACAACATTAAATTTTAGACGGAAACAACTTGAAAATATATATATTTATTATTATAGGCAAACGAGCAAATGGGTCTCCTGATGGTAAGAGATCACCACCGCCCATTGACACATGCAACACCAGGAGGATTGCAGATGCGTTGCCAACCCAGAGGCCTACGATGGGATACCTCAAGTGCCTGTAATCTCACCGGCTGTCTTACTCTCCACGCCGAAACACAACAGTGCAAGCACTGCTGCTTCACGGCTGGATTAGCGAGTAACATGGTGGTAGCAATCCGGGCGGACCTTGCACAAGGTCCTAGCTACTAAGTTAAATTCCAGCCATCTTTAACGCGCATCTCCGATGACACTGATGACGAAATAAAATCTGAGTATTTTGTTAGTAATTAAAAACGGCCGTGAGCTTAATGAGGGTTTTATTGCATTTGTACTAAAATTTATTATCATAGTTATCGTGACATTTAAATTTTAACAGTGTAGGTAGCCGAGTACAAAATGCAAGTTCACTTTTATGATTTTACAGATATAATAAAAGCGAAGTTTTGTAAGGGAATTAATTTCGATCTAATATTTTTTATTAATTAAAAATTCTAATATTGTCTAATAATTTAAAATTCTCAAGTTTGTAACCAATTCTCATGACATGTTTGTGACCAAACTCCTCCGAAACGGCTTGACCGATTTTTATGATTTTTTTTGTGTCGATAAGTCTGATAGGACGTAAATTATTTTTTATACTTCTACGCGGACGCACTCGCGGGCAACAGCTAGGAAAACATTATGCTACCAGACTTTGGCTGAAATGGGACTTGGCTGGACGGACATGTCTGTCACAAGCATCAACAAAAGTGGGCTCACATAGACACTTATGACTACTTGCTGGAAACACATAAATCTCGAGTTAGCGTTTACTAGTTTACTTAGTTTACTAGTATCAAAATGTATGGAACTGTCAAGCTTAAGCCAGGTTTAACTGTTAAATCTAGAATTATTTCTTCCTGCAAGACGGCCTTAAAGACGCTTTTAATGCGTAGCTAACCTACCTATATAATGAACAAACTCCTGACTATTTTGAACATGAAACTACCGTGAGACTCACTTATATTGCTGAAGTGATATTGTAACGAATAGATGACGTCTTAAATCAAGTGGCGCTCTCACCTATGCCTACAACCTAATAAAGTTATGATGTAAGATATAAAATATTTGTCAATATACAATCAAGTGTAAAAATATGAAATATGAACTTATTCAAAGTTTCAAAAATAAGTACTACAGACACTTATTCCGACGCAATAAGGCCGTAAATATGTTTTGAGTGGTTCGATAGATACTTATTTTTGCATTTGACTGTACAATTGAGAATTCTATTATGAAGCCGATAAAAGTCTCCAAAATACATAGAGGTGCATGCTCTACCAAAATCTCAGATTAAAGCTCTATTACACCATCTAAGTTAATAAGCAACTATAGTTTTCCTTTCAACTTCGAACTTTCAATTGCGAAGAATGTTACCATTCCATAATAAAAAATAAAGTACCGATTTCAAAGATAACTGTTTATGTGATTAGCGGGGCGACACCCTCTCGTTTTAAATAGCCGGTAAGGGGAAGAGCGGGTAGATTGGCGCACCACTAATAGCTCCCATGCGGGTAGTTTATATTCCCGCGCCTCCTCGACCGGTTTTTTTTAATGTCGACCGTTAGCGTCCGCTCATTTAACTATTAACATATTGATTTCGCTATGATAAGGGAATGCCTGAGGCGATTTTATTACGTAGGGCTCTGCCATTTGACACAGTGTTTCAACGAAACTATTTTTGCATTGGTAATCTTGATTTATATTTGGTAATAAAATAAACATGAATTGCACTAAGTTACTTTAACGATAGCAAATGTCAAATCTTAATTTTTTGCCTGTGTCTGGTAAGAAAAAGTCAAAGTGGGGTAAACAGAAACGCATGTCTAAACGAATACGGGGGTAAAAGTATAATTCCGAAAACGGCGTATAAGAGGTTTAAAGATGAAATAAATCGTAAACCAGCCATGTATTTTATGTACAGTCAACTACAAAAAGATCGACACGACTTAAGTTTTAAAAATATGTACACGCGACTTAATTAACTTAACATTAAGGTCGTGTAATATTTTTGTGACTATGACCGTAACAATATCTTTTTATTTGACTGTAGTTGTATAACCATGCATGCATTTTTCTGCGGGATAGAATCAGAAATGATGATATCCGCAGTAGAACTAAGGTTACTGACATAGCCCGAAGAATTGCGAAACTGAAGTGGCAGTGGGCGGGGCACATTGCACGCAGGACTGATGGCCGATGGGGTCAGAAGGTTCTCGAATGGCGTCCGCGGACCGGGAGACGAGCTGTCGGTAGGCCTCCAACAAGATGGAGCGACGACCTGACTAAGATCGCGAGATCGCGGTGGATGCGAAAAGCACAAGACCGGTCTGAGTGGAGAGCCTTGGGGGAGGCCTATGTCCAGCAGTGGACGTCTTTCGGCTGACATGATGATGATGATGATGTATAACCATGTAACATTATGTAGATTAAGGAAGTAGCTAAATTAATTTTTCACATGCACTGAATCAGGGGCATCGCCTAAGGGGCAACACAAATTAGTTTTCAATGTTAATTACCCTTTTAAGAAAAAACTATAATTTTATAATTACATTGTAACAATCTAGTTGCTTCCTCATGAGTGTAAAAAATGATTGCTCAGCACCGAAGTCAATTAAACTAAAGCACACTTTGCTTCATTCGTAAGTACTCACGGAACTGTGTAACATTCAATTTGACATGCCAGTTTGACATTGTCTTTGTTAGGTAGTAACTGTGTTCGTTTATTTCATACTTCCGTCTTTAATTATAAAAATGCTTTGTCAGCAATGCTTGTGTCTATTTTTTTATGCTGCTAATCAGCCTACCGCAAGGGAAATGTCGATTAAAGTATGAAGTAACTTGATTGAGAAAAAGTTACTTTAATGATAATTTGATACACCCTATGTTTTGATTTTTCCATCATCATTCACAAACTAATAAAATTTGTAGCCTTTAATCTGTTTAGTTACTGAAGACCAATAACTTTTTAATGGCATGATGCACATGCACGTCCGTATTGTTCGTGTCTCTAAAAGAGGCAAGCAAATTACAGAATATTATTATGGTTTGATTTAGTAATGATTAATTGCACACACATACCCAAATTACAGCGTACATTGTATTATGCATATTTTAAATTCTTTATTCCACGCCAATGGTTCAAGACGAGCTACATAAATGCATTACGTCCATTGCATGAACTTTGTAATACATTATCATAACGTTACATTCAACTAATTATTTGATTTTAAGGCGGCTATTTTGGCACATGCCTTAATACCATTTTGTAAAGGTCCCCCAATTACAATTTTTTCATTATTTTAATTTAACAAAAATATACTACCTACCTAATTTTACTCGTTGTTCCTCTCGACTTCCAAAGAGTCCTGTGATATCACATAATTCACGTAATGTTATGCATGTTATTATTTGACGACCGGATGGCCAAGTGGTTAGAGAACCTGACTATGAAGCCTGAGGTCCCGGGTTCGAATCCCGGCCGGGGCAAATATTTGTATGATGAATACGAATGTTTGTTCTCGGGTCTTGGATGTTTAATATGTATTTAAGTATGTATTTATCTATATAAGTATGTTTATCCGTTGCTTAGTACCCATAACACAAGCTTTGCTAAGCTTACTTTGGGGCTAGGTCAATTGGTGTGAATTGTCCCGTGATATTTATTTATTATTATTTTATTATTATATTATATTTAGACATAAAATATAACATTTTGAAGGAGGCTATACTGAAATAGTAAAATATGAAGGTGTTGAAACACCTACTTGTTCAACTGCCACGATTTTCAAAATTATACCCACCATATGTATGGACCAAAAGAAACAAAAGAAATGCCATGAGGTACTAGCGTTTTACTACTTTTTACAGCAGTCACATTACCCGTGTGACCTCAACGTCCATCGGGAGGGCTCATAAAATGGTCATATGTCGGGGTACTCGTAGCAGTAAGTACCTCCTCAACCGCTGATTAGTCGGGCTCGTTCCCCGTGGGGTGCCTTTTAATCTCGGTGCAGGGAAACATGCGGGCTCAACTGAATAAACGCGTGCGCACCCATTTTTAAACACAGAAAACCCAACTCTGTATCATGGCTATAAGGTTCACATTCTTGATTCAATCAGCTCCAAATTAAATCAAAAATATGATGTCACCGTGAGAATACTTATCGCGAATTTTACGTCAGTCATTAAATGCTAAACGATATAAAACTACATTGAAACAATTATCATTTTAGCTCTCCGATATCTTCATATTCTACAAAAAAGAAGAATATAATGACGTTTAACAAATAATTACAAAAACAAATCTCTTAGAATCAATGCCGAATAAAATCCCCTACTCGATCTCGATACAAAAATCAATCGATGCGCTGCATTGGAACGTTAAAACGAGAAGTATGATGTTAAAGCGAATCAAACAAAAACAATCCAACAGATCGACTCTGAATAGCGGTCTCGTTCGAGCCATTACGATGATCGAGAACTTACTTCCTTTTAAGTGTTTTTATTCCTATATTATCGATACAACGTGGACGTGCAGTACACAATTACGCATTACGGAAGTAATCTACAAAATGAAACTTATTACGTACCACGGTACATAAGTTCTCGTGTAATATTACGTATTGTGTTTTACGTCATCGGTTAACTCGGCTGATAATCATATTTAGTCAATATGTTTCGTAGTAATACTAAGTTTGCGTTATTGCTGGCGAAATGAGTAGCACCCCGACGTAAGAATTGTAGCGCATGGACATGACAAAACGCGAATATGTGGCAAGCTCAAGCCAACATTGACTAAAATCCCACTTGGCTTACTCAAGTCATCTTTTTCATTTTATGCAACTGCAATGGTAGTAATCAGCGGATGGAAACGACGGCTTTACACAACCAGACTAAGCAGCTATGTGTTAATAGTAGCACCTAAAATTTCGCGGCTTTAATAAAGATAATGTTCATAATATTTCTATGATTTCTGCTTATGGATGAGTATCTTATTACAGATTTAATAGGGGTGATGTTCGTTACAAATCGCGAGGGGTCGCACTAACGGTTCCCACCCTCGAAAGGTTAACGTATTCCTTATCAAGAGCGGGGCTGATTGGAACGGTCACAAGTCAGACGGTTATTTTTAGACTCGAGAACGGTTACCAACGTCTGATAATGTTAGTGTTTATGAATGTTTCGATGCTCACGTAAACTAAGTACAGTAGGTACTCGTCGGTTTAGTTATGAGTTTGGTTTAAAAAAATCCGGAAGTAATCTCCGTGTATCCGCCAGGAATTTAAAGAATATATATGTCAAAATTACGAAATATTTAGTATGCAGTCGGGCAGCGTGCTACTTATACTAAAATCATAGCTTATAAGTTAGTGTTTTAATTTGAAAAGGTCAACAGAATGCCGAGGTCATTCGCAGATGACCTATAACAATTTCCCATCTAAATTTGACCTCTTTTAACAAAATGAGTTGTTTATTAAGTCCGGTTTTTGTATTTAAATGGCAAGCGAAAGATAAAATCCATTTGCAAATTAAATTTGAAGTGACGGCATGTATTTTTCACACCTTTCGTTCCCCTCGAAACATCCCCTCAGTGAATTAATAAGTATTCACATCAGGAGTTTAGTGATTCAAGTAGAAGCTTTAAAGTTTATTATGTTTTAATTTGTGTAGTATGTGGGACACGCTCGCGACACGCGACCCGCATGGCCGGGATACGTAGGGTTCGTGTTGGGGACCATTTGCGAATGACCACTGACGATTTACCCACTCATACTAAAGGGGTGATTAACAATATGGCACTAACAGCACGACTACGGACGCAGTTTGGTGAGAACTTGTTTACAATACAATGCTCGGTGTTTATAAAGGATTGTTTAAATAGTCATATCATACCAATAGCTTCTCTAATGATGATAAATGCTTTAGTGTTTGGGGACTCGGAGGGAACGCTCAAACAATAAAATTTAAGCACGCGTTGCAAGAGGAATATCTATATGTTGTGTTGTATTTACTACAAACAAGTGCTCTGGCAATAGATATTGAAATTAATGAAACAAAGATGGCCGGATCGGTTGTCACTCACAGTACGTATTATCGTTCGATGACCCCGAATGGACGTTAGTGATGGCCGTTATAGAATCTAATTTGATTACCTAGACGAGAAACAAAACAGCGTCGACACGAGCCCCTATGCATGAGATTCAGTAGCCATGGAAATACAACTTTATATTCATAAGCTGTTTAAAACATCGACACCTTGGTTGTTACCCACTGATAAATATTAATCTTAGGATCGTAAACAAGTAGCCTTTCATACAACGGTAGGTTTTTTGCGCTGGATCAGTGGAAAAGTTTTGAATCAGAATCCGAGATCAGATCAGTGATTTCGAAATCACCACATCAGTCCCACTGTTTTGGTATTCGTATAGTACGTAAGTGAAATCGCATCCAGAATCCGAATTTCACAATTTTCAATTCTAAATGAGCACGCGCTAAATAAATCAGTTCACTTTCTCTCACCTACCGTTTTGCAAATTGTTTGTCGGCTGCCAATTATTTCCCGTGTGCATATAATTCGAAGCCAGCAAATGTTTTGCCGGTCGTACTAACGCGTTTGGCGCAACTTGTGAACAATTACAAATGATCATAAGTAGATTTGAATATTTTTATTCCTAGACAATTTGCGTGCCAAAACTGTTGTCGTTTGACGCTTTGTTTGAGGCAATGTTTTGTACTTTGCTGTTGGAAACGCCTGTTAATTTTTCATGCTATTTCGCCACGTCACACCGTTCGATTCACGCAATGACTTTCTTGACAGTAATGTCAACCGCTTGCCAATAATTAAATAGAGTAGTTTCGCATTTCATGTTTATTTGCGTTTGTAATAAGGCGTCTGTATTTAAAAACAAATTAGTGACCTATCCAATTACAAGTTGAATGAGCGTGAAAAGTCCACTGTGATGGAATAATCTCAATAAGCAATCATTCACAGCTTTGAGCGGATCACAGCAATCATAATTATGATCACAATAACGATGTAATTAATTCACCAACAAAAGATCAAGGCTACGATCCGAAGATATAACTTTTTGCTGCTCGCGCTCGTGACCGAACCTGAGCATGAACAAAAAAGCGTGTAGAATTTTAAATGGATCATTCTGCGTTTATGAACTTAACACTTTAACATGTTTCATTATTTTTAGAGACGCACAATCATACTTAAACGTAACTGCTCGTGATTGCAACCTCACCGCCGATTTTGCGTCTCTCAATCCATATTAACGAAATCAAGAAAATATCATTAAAAGCAAAAGAACACGTTTATTGCGATAATCAAGTTTACGTTTTATTGGCTACCAAATTTAATAACATACATTCTTACATTGTTTTTTGGAAACGTTTCGCTTAGCAACACAACAAACTACTGCTTTGTTGAATGAATAACAAAGGTGAAATTAGATAAAACTAATGTGAAGGTCGTGCCTAATTAAAATTGTACTCACAAAGCCGGGCCTAGCCGCTAAAGAACGTTTGTCTTAGGCCATGCAAATTTCTGTCCATTGCTACGGCGTGACAGGAGTTTCAAACTTTTCGCTTCTGAGAAAGAAGTATTCATAAGAACGGCGATTCTTCTTGTCACATCGTACCTTTAAATTTACTAACGCTTGACCTGTTTGGGGTATGAGTATAAGCGATTTTTGTTTCGCTTTTATATTTATTGCGCAGATGACTTCGGAGGCCCAGATAGGCTAGCACGGGAGTCCACGACTCGTTTTACCATTTCATTCGTCTAATTTTAAATAAACTATTACGATGGAAATGCGACAAGCAACAAAATGACAACGTAGTTAAAATACTTAGTAGTTTTGGCTTAAGGAAAGGAATCTCAAATACCATTGTTATGCGTCGTACTTTCAGAGAAAATAGATCCGCCAACCGTTCCTGAGTATTGATACATCGCTAGTGAACAAAACCGCTTTATTCTCATAAGTCGCGCATAAATTTGGCAGTAGGTACCTACTGTTGGAGTGCGGACATCATAAGGATTCGTGAATACTTATTAAGGCATGATACGGAACTCTACGGGCAGAATAAAATTGCCTACGAAACGAGGCTTGCCAAGGCCAAGCTTTAAATATAGCTCCTACGTGTTACAGTCGTTTAACGAAATCGGACTGGCGTTAGAATACTGCGCAGAGATAAAAGCATTAGCTTATTATAGTATACTAGCTTTTGCCCGCGGCTCCGCCCGCGCGGTATTCGGTTATCGCGCGCTGTTCCCCCGGGAACTGTGCATTTTCCGGGATAAAAGTAGCTTATGTCACTCTCGGGCCCATAAACTATCCCTATGCCAATAAAAATTATGAAACAAGAAAATGGTCAAGAATTACACACAATTAGGTACTTTGCTCCTCCGTGACCTCTAATGTGAACCTTCCACAAAGTAACGCCTGATTAAATCAAGCAAGAAAATATTGTTTTCCGAATTTCTTATACTTACACAGACATCAGAGGAGAGCCGTGGTCACATGCCACCATGAAATGAATTGCTAAGTAACCCTTTAAGGCAAGGTGGCATGCGACCACGGCTCTCCTCTGATGTCTGTGTAAGTATAAGAAATTCGGAAAACAATATTTTCTTGCTTGATTTAATCAGGCGTTACTTTGTGGAAGGTTCACATTAGAGGTCACGGAGGAGCAAAGTACCTAATTGTGTGTAATTCTTGACCATTTTCTTGTTTCATAATTTTTAGAGCGCTTTTTCCGTAGTCGGGTTTCAGTTTTTTAAACTTATTTTTTTTATTTAATTATTTTGATGATTTATTTTGCGTAATATTGGCTTTAACTTCAAAGATTTCTTAGCCTCTCTAACTACTTCTCCGAAGACACTGCATCATGAGGGTTACATACTTAAAACTTTCCGCGGATCAAGTTCATTGATATACCTAAGTATAAACCCTCCAATGATCTTACGCTGCTTAAAGCAACGTATACTCGACCCTTTGCAAAGTACCTACGTTTACCAACGTCAACTATAGCCTTTATGCACTGTGACACCCCAACACAAGATAAGTGGAAACATTTGGCGAGTAATTTTGCCACTACCTCTAAGCCAAACATGTCTCATATTAGTTAATCTGAGCTCCTGTGATTGAGGCGACTCTGCCTCTCTGATCTCTGAGGCATAGTCTCTCATCGCGGTGAGTCTTGAGTTCCCGTGACTGCGACGAATCTGCTTCTCTTTTTTTTATTCGACTGGAAGGCAAACGAGCAAGTGGGTCTCCTGGTGGTAAGAGATCACCACCGCCCATAAACATCTGCAACATCAGGGTTATTGCAGATGCGTTGCCAACCTAGAGGCCTAAGTTGGAATACCTCAAGTGCCAGTAATTTCACCGGCTGTCTTACTCTCCGCGCCGAAACGAGATAGCGTACCACTGGTCAGTTTCCTTATTCGTCAATTTCACAGATTTTACTAGTTTACTCATTAAGACAGTTTCGCTAGGTTGATTCATTTCGACGCTTTTCCGCAACTTGTATAGCTTTTAAAATATTTTAAACAGTGGCACTATTATTGGCAGTTAAATGTTAAAATGTTGACTATCTTCGGTTACCCCATTAAGTTAGGAAAAATCTGCAATGCAGAATGGGGACTGAACTTGAAAGTGTCGTAGTAGCAAATAATTTAACTAAGTTTTGTATGCAAACATTACAAAGCCATTCAGTCAGGAAAAATCTTAACAGTGCGATGTAGGATGGGGATTGCACCTGAGAGCGATATCTAGTAATGAACCAGTGAACTAAAAATTGTATGCATATACTATTACAAACAAATTATATGCTGTTATGTATATATCTGCCTATCTATCTGTTTAGATTTGTTGCAACGTATGTGTATTGTATGAGTTAGTGGTTATATACTCTTGATATTGCTCTAATCTACTGTAAATTGCACCACCTGCTAAAATGTATTCCTTACTTCTGTCCACTATAAAGGTTACCTGGAAGAGATCGCTGTGAAGCGATAAGTCCGCCTATTGCTTTTTTTATTATTAGAAAATCTCTATAAATACCTGTGTTTTCTGTACTGCTTACTGTGTTTGTGTGCAATAAAGAGTTATTGTATTGTAAAATCTGTTGGGATTTGGTTTGGAATTGTACCTAACGGTTTATTAAAACTGTACCTCTATATTGCTACAAAATTAATGTAGTGTTGCCGCTCAATTGAAATTCATATGAGATAACTTTATAATGCTATCTGTATACAATTTTGACGACTTTCAGAGCTTATAGCTCCTCAACACTTACGTTGAATCAAAAACCTACTAAGAAACCTCGACATCATTTTTTAAGGCCTATCTAAAACTGTCTCACACGCTAGCCAACGCAAAAAAAATTTTTTTAGTTTCCCAGTTTTTGTTATGTAAAATCCGACTCAAATATTTTTTTATATTAAAAGGTATCCTATGTTACCCGGAGCATAATAACGAATCGATTGACACCTTATTTATTAAAATCGAATGAGTAGTGTAGACGCTACGCTGGAACATACGTAAATACAAACATACATACATACATAGACTGCTAAAATCATTACCCTTCCCTTGGCTTTGCCGTAGTCGGGTAAAAATCACGTCAATCCGTCGCTCCGTTACGGCGTGAAAGACGGACAAACACACAAACATACAAACTCATAAACACACTTTCGCATTTATATGTTATGTTATGTGTTAAAAATAAAATTGTGTTAAATACTTGTAATGTATAGTATATAGATATCATTTATAAATATTGTGAATCTGTTTTAAAAAAAAAATACCTCGTTGAGTTTCTTGCCGGATTCTTCTCAACAGAGGTTTTTTCCGAACCGGTGGTAGAATTTTTTGACGTTCATAAGTGCTTATCATAGCCTAAATTGAATAAAGAGATTTTGACTTTGACTTTGACTTTATAATATTAAATATGGATACAGTGTGTTTCTACATATTTTATTAAATAAGTAAATGTAGAACAAATACTATTGACTGTTTTTTTGTTTACGCATCAGAGAAAAATCTTGAAATATGTTCAGATAAACTGATGGCTTCAATAGGGGAAGTCGATCTACACATAAGTAGGTTAATATGACTGTACAGCCTTGTAAATAAAAACTACCATAAAAAACCTTCACAGGGGTGTTCAGTTTAACTCAATAACCTCCATAAATATTCCGAAAGAATTTGAGAACACCTTGTATGTAGATTAGAATATATTGTATTAATACATTAGTATTTACTCGTACATACATTTAGCATTTAAATATCTTTTTCAACACACCTGCTCGTAAAGTAGGTCTTATTACAGCGTATTTACACTGATAATGCAGAATATTACCCATGCCGTGCCTTTTACATTACATTATCGCACTAGTGCCTTTTCATTACATATCTTTTTAAATATTAGCAAGAAGTATTAATGTTTCGAAAACAGCTAAGTAGTTATTTGCGTAAATATAAAATTCAATTCAAAATGTGATAAATAATTAAAGAATTTCATGAAACTGCTTGTTAGCTTGTTGGTATTTATAATTTGACGGTGTATTTTTAACTATAAATACCCAATTTCAAAATTTATAAATATGTGGCTGATTAGCTACTTTGCCGGTGCCCTTATCTCAGACTTGCGCGCGCATGCAGCGCTGAGCGCGCGAAAAAAAAAAATTACGGCCGCCATCTTTTAAATGGGTTTTAATAACTGTTTCAATAATTAAAGTTTTTAAATAAATGTGAACTTTTATTTACTTTTCCTCGCAAGTGTGTTGAAAAACGTCGTATGAAACACGTGAGCATTGGTCATTACACTTTTCGTCTCCATTAAGCCTTCGCCTTCGGCTCAGGCTTAAAAACCGACTCGAGTGTAATGACCAACATAGCACACTTGTATCATAATGTACTATTCTAGGCGTGCCCATTGACAAAATGTTGTCAATTTCATTAATCTTTTTTTTTACTATTTTTATTTTATCCCCTATTGATCTCCATCTCATCTATTGATAATTGCAGATGAGACAAAAGATATAGCTGTCTGGTCCACTAACAGCCTATTCACTCTAACTAAATAATTATTCTGATCAAGCACTTAGCAACTGTATTAGGCAAGTACTAAACCATTAAGTGGTACTCGGTCTACCCACGACTAAGTCACTGACATCGTGCACAACAGCATTGAGCTTTTTACTGACGGCATTAAAACAACATTAAGCATTTCGTTTTAGCAATACCCGTAAAAAACGCCTCGTATCAAATACACTTTGTACACAAAGCTTTGCAAGTATTATGTATAACATAGATGGCGTCACCGAAAATGAGCATTGGACCTCTCGAGTACCATTAGTTCGTATTAGTTACTGTTAAGTATGCTCTATAAGATTAAACACCCCAAAATAATTCCCACGCTAGCTCCGCCATCCCCCGAGCAGCATAGGTTTCAAAAGTATAGATAAACTGAATCATAAAAATTAACTAAGCAAGTAACAAAAAAAAAATTGGTACTCCAATTTGCTAAGTAAATAAAATGACCTATATATCCTGGAAATGTTATAGCACGATAAAATTTTTTTAAACGCTACTTTAGAGCTCAAGCCTATCGAGAAATTTTTCAGTAATCGTGTTTTTCTACCTTGACTGGCAACAATGTATACGAACAAGATGAAAAAATAACTCATTACAATTTTATTTACGTACTAGCTTTGAAAGAAAGAAAGAAAATACATTTATTTAGCGCCATAAAACAAACATAGAAACAAATAAAGACATACATGACGCTAAATAGGTCCCCACTCAGCATAATGCCACGGCAAGCCGTGGCGCTGATTTTCAGTGAGGACCTTATCTAAACAACTAACTTAAAAATAAAAATTAAATAAAATAAAAAGATTAAATTGTATAATTTTTAAGAAACCTATACATTTTATTCGCGGCTTCGCTCGCGTGAACCATAAAGATTTCAAAGAAGCAAGCAATCACGCAAGCAAGCGAGTAAGCATGTGAGTATGCAAGAAACAGTGTAAGCAAGCATGCATTCAAGGCTGTATTCAAGCATGCAGCAACAGATCCAGCAAGCGTACTCCCATTATTTGCAAATATAGAGAAAAACTATACTGCCAGCTTAATGTAGAGATAGCGCTCGGTTGTTTTATGCGATAAACGCCGCGTTAAGCGCAATGCGTTTGACGCCGGCAATTTTGTATCACATAGTAGGTAGGAACCCGCATGCGGTTGCCGCTGCGCTCATCGCGTAAGACAATGTTTGGTATTAGATTATCTGTTGCAAATTGATGTGCGTTATGCCCATTGCGTTTAACGCAGCGTTTATCACATAAAACAATCGAGCGCTTAAGCTGTATGCAACAATTGGCTGCCTGGTCGATGTGAACGCGCCTTTACGGTAGGTATAGTTACGTGAACAAAGCATTTGCAGCTGATCTAATCGTTCAGGAAACTTAACGAGAAATTTATTACGAACGCCTCGCTCTAAATCAATGTTTAATCTACTTCTACCTAATTGTTCAGCTTACATTTAGTTCCTCTTGGTTACAAATTAACTAGAGCTATCAGTATTTATTAATAACTAGCTTAAACCCGCGGCTCGTCTTCTGCGTAATAGTAAAATGTATGTTGTTTCTTAGCCCGTGAGAATTTCGAAAAATCCCTTATCTTATTATTGCACCTCTTTGATACTCAAGGTTACGTTTGCCATTTCAAGTCTCTAGTCCTAGTGGTACAGCTGTGCATTCTCTGTCCGTCAGTCCGTATTGCTAAGTGTTTGAGAGTTCTATAAATTTTAACGCCACTTAATCCTGGCTTAGTACTTAAGTTGGAGTTTTATAGTTAATTCTGTTTGCAAGTCCTTAGGGATCAGGGTTAACTTCGTAACTCTGAGTCAATGTATAACCCAGGGTTCATCAAAATTTCTATCACCCCTAATCTTGGGTTAGTGATGATTTTTTTTAACCCTACCGTTTCAACGACCGTCAAAAACATTTTTTAGGTCCTAGGAGCATTACAGGTATGTATTGAATTTTCATTGCAGTCTGCAAATTTGCACGCAAACTGCACACTACCTCCGAAGCGAAGGCTCCGATTGACATACGTATGGACGATCAGCAGTCGCTATTACGTTGTGGTTGGAATCTAGTACATCTGTAACGACTCTAAAGCTTTAGGCAATTATTTACTTTACTTCCTGACCTCGTTTACTTTTAATCTACCAATGCTTTTATGAAGGTAGGTAGGTAAAATTTCGCCGACAAAAATTGCTTGATCCCTTTTTAAATATTGAGAAAAAAAATTGCTCTCGTTTGATCACAACCACCGTTGCATAAAAAATTAGTCCAATATTCATTAACATTTGATTCAGAATTATCAACCCGAACCAGATATACTTTGACGAAAACGCTACTATATTTAATACAAACCGCAAGATAATCCTCCAAATCCCGATCACAAACTCTATAAACTATTAGCAGCTCCCATTGTGTGTGTAAGTGTGTAAGTAAGCCACCGGCGTACTGGTGCTATTATCTAACAGTGAAACTTGAAAGTGCGAGTGTGTGCGCGCTGACGTAACGCAGCCTCACTCTCACTGCTAACGATGCAGATGGAGTAAACAAGTCGAGTAGGAAGTTCAGTACTCGTTACTTGTTACTTGTTTCCAAAACCTTGTTTATTTTGACACGGCGGTGCGTGGAAAATGTAACGAGTTTTTTTACGCGTTGAAGTCTTTTAGATGAGGTTGTGAGGCTTTTAGATGGTTGTTTCGTTAACTGATTGAGAGTGTTTAGTGGCGTGGCGCCGTAAAAACTCGATTCCCTCCGGGTTGCATGATTATTTCTACGAGGCAGAATGGTGAAAAGCATGGCGATTTGGTAACGAGGTGTCCCATCGGAAGAGATGCCTAACTTACGCTTCAATTACCTCCACTTTGTTAACGAAAATGTTCACTGCACGCCACTCCAGTTTACCAGCATCTATTCAGCCAAAATTTTTAATTGTATTATTGATCGGCGGCTAGTACAGTACATATTATGTATTGTGACCACGAGTCGCTTTGCCGCTCAACAGGGCTACTCCGAAATCCGGAGTTCGTGTCGTGCGGTCGGTCCCTCTCGCTCACGTATTAAATAGTATAAGTGTCAGAGAGACCGCACGACATGAACTTCGAGTTTCGAGTTTCGGAGTAGCCCTACAGCTTCGAATACTCCTCGTACAATGCGGGTGCTGTTACTTACCAACAAGTGACTTGCTTGCTCGTAATTAAGCAAAGTAATTTTCATAAATCAAGCCTACTTCTTGTTTCTCTTTTTCTCTTCTTCTTCAATAGATACAACTAGGTACAGTCGCGGACATAATTATCTATACAGCTTAAAGCGTCAAATATATGTTTACATCGACCTTAATGGTTAGTGGCATAAAGCTGTATTTATAAGTAGATATTTATAACGTCTTGGTAAAGTCATATAGGTCAAAAAAGTAAATTAAAGCTGTAATCTACGTTGTCTCGGGCATCAAATTTCAATTCTGTTTCAAATCAACCATTGCCGGCACTACCAAAATATCACCGCATCATCGACAACTCTAGAAGAATCCCAATGACTCATCTCTTAGTGCTTTTATTCGACATTATCCGAGTGATATAAGAGCGACAAGTAAATCAGGCGTCTCATCTCACTCTAACGCAACAGAATATCACATAAAAGGGCAGTTAAAGAATAAAAGAGGAAGTTTATTTCCACAAAAAATTTTTGACGAAAAGTCAGATATACAAGGTGACCTTAGCCTCTGGACAAATAATGAAACCATATACATAACCACCCAGACTGATACTTAGAAATATCTTAAAATAGTTATTTGCTTAATTAGACAAGAAAAAAATCTATGAAATCAGATGATCCAAATACACAGGCTGCTCCAAAGTGATACATTGAAAACCGTTAGTTTTTCGGTATTTATTGGACTGATTGTTATGATACTTTGCAGTTTGGTTTTAAATATCTTGCTACGCCAGCAGTATTCGTATTTAATTTTGTCCAGAGGCTAAGGTCACCCAGTAGAACCGACCGACGATAATAATTATAATATAATTTGCACTGTTTCAAAGGTTTCTGACCGGGTACGAGTAGTAGCTATGACGTCCACGTTCACTAATCAAGATGTTGTTTTGTCGGCTTTTGCTCGCTTATTAAAAGTGTACCTATTATCAACATCATAGTCAATATCAGGACGTCAACTGCTGGGAGGAATGACCGCAATGACGTCCTCACCCCTCGTCATCCATCATATTCCTGCTGCCTGGTCATCAGTCCATACCTACCCAAATGTGCAAATGGATTAAGGGGAGAGCTATATCCAACAAATTGTGTGTATTATTTTTGTGTCGGTTGTGTTGTGTATGGCCTTCCGTGATTATACTCTTTTGTGGCCCGGTGGAAGACCTGTGCTGGTTTTTAACCAACGACATGCTGCAAGGCTACTACGAAACTCGAAACTCGAAGTTCGTGTCGTGCAGTCCCTCTCGCTCTCGTATTAAATAGTATGTTAGAGGGACCACACGACACGAACTTCGACTTTCCAGTTTCGTAGTACTGCTAAGCTGGGATATTTTTATAACAGCATCTATGTATGTGTATATTTGTATTTTTTTATCTTGCTTACCCTAAAATTGGCAGCATATCTAATAAGATACATAATTGAAGATCATCTTTTTGTATTTTTATAAGTTACTAGCTTTTGCCCGCGGCTACGCCCGCGTGTTATTCAGTTATCGCGCGCTGTTCCCTCGGGAACTGTGCTTTTTTCCGAGATAAAAAGTAGCCTATATCACTCTCGGGCCCATAAAATATCTCAATGCAAAAAATCACGTCGTCAGTCACGACAAACACACAAAGATACAAACACACTTTCGCATTTATAATATTAGTATGGATTTTTGCTAGCTGTACAAGAATCCAACGAGGCTTGAATTGAGTGCACTTGTCTCACCTTGCCAAGTTTAGGGTTAAGCCTGTTATTGTTGTTATAAATAACTGCTTTTTTCTTTCTTTCTGTCAATAGAGTGTACGTCCTACTCCTACGACCGATATAATTATAATGATGGACTAGATACTATCTCGCTTCCAATTGCTATGACACTTGAAATATTCGAATACATATCCAATACGATTAGCACGGTTGTCATTTCATGCTTTCGTTTCATTCTTAGAGGGTAAGGAGGAAAACGAGTCATATGACCGTCGTATCAGTGGTCACTTGTGCTAGCCGTGTAGCGAAGCGCAAGCGCATTCGATCATAGCCACGGTCCGGTGCACGCGTCTATTTACGGTGGACTTACCGGTCACTAATTATTTATGGATATGTCGGCGGCCGATCGTAAAATCCGCCAGATCACGAAATTCCTAGGCATATCGTGAAATAGCGCCATTTCATGATATGCCTAAAAGTTGGCCAGGCATATCACGATGTGCCTGAGAAACAATACGGCAGATCGATTAGAGTAACGCATTCGTCGATATTCCTAGCTTTTTAGCCCGGTGGCACATCGTGATATGCTGAAAAAACAAAAAAATTAGGTACGTACGACGAGCGAAGCGAGGAGTGATTAGTATGAATTGTGACTACCACGCAGGAGCCGAGCGAGCGAAGCGAGCGGGCCGCGGCAGCGGCCGGCAAAGTGCCAGAAACGATATGCGGCGTTTCATGATATGCCTAGGAATTTCATGATCTGCCTAAACGTCACCAGGCAAAATGTCAAACGGTGAGTTATGGCGGATGTCCCAATTCATGAAATGGCGCCATTTCACGATATGCCTAGGAATTTCGTGATCTGGCGGATTTCACGATCGGCCGCCGATAGATATACCATGTTGCCCGCTTATGGGTTGTACTGCATGATTGGATTGCACGCTAAGTGTGAGCAAACCGAAGGGTAATCAAGTCAGGGGGCTTTGCGGGGCGTAACTGACTGAAAGAAATGGAAACATAGTGAATGCATGATTTAATTTAAAAAAAAACTATATACAAAAATTAAAATGAAACTAATCTACTTACAAATAAAAATGTCCCCCCCCCCCCCCCCCCCAGATCACCGTCGCTGCTCATATATCGAAAATTGAAATATCGATAGTTAAAATATCGACGGTCAAAATATCGAACCTAACCTACTTTCGATATTTTGACCGTCGACTTCTTAACATTAAGGGGCTGTTTCACCATTCATTGATTAGTGTTAACTGACGGTTAAATGTGATGCTGTCACCGTCTATTCGAATAAAACAAATAGAGACGGCGTCATATTTAACCATAAACTTAATATTACTAGATGCATTTAACCATCAGTTAACACTAATCAATGGATGGTGAAACAGCCCCTAAATATATTAATGTTCGATGTTCAGATACGTCCCCGTATGTTACCTACGGATCCACTTGCAATTGTTTTTAATGCGAAAAAATTTTTTTTTTCTTTTGCATCCAATTCTAGCCATCTATCCCAAATAATCCCAACTCTGAAATTATAAAATCCCTACTAATATTATAAATGAGAAAGTAACTCTGTCTGTCTGTCTGTCTGTCTGTCTGTTACGCTTTCACGTCTAAACCACTGAACCGATTTTGATGAAATTTGGTATATAGATAGTTTGAACCCCAAGGATCAACATAGGATACCTTTTATTCCGGTAGAGGGCGCCACCGCGCGATAACCTAGATCCGCGCAGTCGAAGTCGCGGGCATAAGCTAGTTAAATATAAGAATGTGTTTGTGTGTGATGTGTGAATGTGTTTGTTCCCTTTAATGTCACAGCGTGTCAACTATTCTTGGTTGGCACGATTAGGTAAGAAGATAACCTTTAACATGGAAAAGGGTATAGTTCAATTTTTATCCTGCTTCCTGAACTAGTTTAGTATATTAAACTTGATATTTGTTACTTCTGTATGTTAAAACGGCTGGACCAATTTATAACATGTACTTAGGTTATTTTTTTGTACAAATACATACTTATACTGAGACGACGACGTAACGCGTGGAAGCTAGCGAGTGTACATAAAAAAGTTACCCTGAACCTAAGGGCTAAGATTGAAGTACAAGATAATCTTAACCGAGTCTCTCGAGACTGTCTCAGTACCTAATCATTCCGACATTTCAATGGAACTATAATTGAATGATTACTTAGTACCACGTTAATAGTGCAACGAGTTTACTTTGTACAAATAATGCTGGGTCTACACGCATGGTAAGCGTCAAAAAAATCACATGACGCAATCATAATTATATTAGTGTAAATCTACATTTATGTATCTAGGCAGTTTTACTGATATTTCTACCGCTATCTGTATCCTGTTGCGTATATTGAACAGGGTAGCGACACCGAACGGAAGATTTTTATAAAACGGTAGTAGGTAATGTTACAGTGTGCTAACGCTACTTATATAATATATTTTTTTATAAAACTATATGCTAATTGAATCTCATTTCTTTAACGTATGCTGCAAGAATTTGCAGGTGGTAGGATCTTGTGCAAGGTCCGCCCGGATTGCTACCACCATCTTGCTCGCTAATCCTGCCGTGATGCAGCAATGCTTGCACTGTTTTGTTTCGGCGTGGAAAGTAAGACAGCCGGTGAAATTACTGGCACTTGAGGTATTCCATCTTAGGCCTCTAGGTTGGCAACGCATCTGCAATACCCTTGGTGTTGCAGATGTTTATGGGCGGTGGTGATCTCTTACCACCAGGAGACCCATATGCTCGTTTTTCTTCCAGTCGAATAAAAAAAAAGAAACTACTTGTAATGGCGGTTGAAAAGCTAGTACAACTGCCGCCTGTCTTATTATATCATGTGTCTACATCCCAAGCGTATTGTGGAGTTTGAGAAATGTGTGGACCCGGCTTAATGCCCATTCTACATGTTGGGCCAACGTCAGCCAACATAAATGACGCGGTTAAACGAATGAACACCATGTTATATTTTGACCTCTCTCTAGCTAATTGCGTCCCTCTCTTTGGCTTAAATATGTAGAGCGGGCTTAAAGTTCCCTTTTAATCAGATTTTTGTTAACTTACACGTTATAACTGGAGAGCAGAATTTGAAGTAGCGATTACAAGTTTAATATGGATATGACTAGTGCGATTGGTTAGATTGATAGATAGATTTATTTAGTAGATATTATGTTGTTTATTGGTCTTACAATTATCTCATTGCTTACTTACTTACTTTCGCAATGCAATCTTAAAGGTAATTAAATTCAATAAATGTTATTCTTGCAACAAACTACATGTAAAGAAAAATATTTTAATGTAATTAAAAGAGTTTTATACAGTTCGAACATAATAGATCCTATTTATTACGCACCTTTTTGTACAGTTGATATGAAAAATAAATACTTACTTGTACTAGTCGTATCCATATTAAACTTGTAATCGCTACTTGAAATCCGCTCTCTAGTTATAACCAAGTATCTAAATACAATAAGTTATACAAAACAACGATCACATTGACGTCATCTATGTTTCTTAATCGCGCAAATTAGTCATAATGCGTAGAGTATTACATACTCACAGCAATTTATTTCCGGTCCTATAAAAAGTCAGTTTATGTGTGAGTTTTGTTTGTTTAACGTTTCTTTGTAAAGCCTATAGGTTTGACTTGCAAGAAAAAAATACTGAAAATTCCACGAGAACTTAATGGGAAAAGTACGAATAGTATCTTACAAAGGTGCTCATCCTCACCATCATCTCGGCATACAGTCAGTTCAGTTCAGTTCGGTCTCAGTTCTCACGCGGGCCCAGTACGTGTTGGGAACTTCACACACACAATTGAATTTCTTCGTAGATGAGTGCAGGTTTTCTCGCGATGTTTACCTTCATATGGGAAGTGTCTGGTAGATGGGCCTACGACCAACAGTGCAACAGTGCAGTCCTACGGCTGATATGATGATGATGATGAAAGCTCAGGGCATATTTCAAATGTAATTTGAGTAATTTCACACAAAAATCCTCAAAGAATCAGAGGTGCGAGCCCGGACTCGAAACCACGATCCTCTGCTTGGAAGCCCACTGAGCTACTACAGCTACAAAGGCCCTTTGGTACTGTAATAGTTCCTTCTATGCATTATTATTCTGCGGCTGATCCTCAGGTTTCGTGCTGACAGCTCAGCGTTTACATAACGGTTATACCTATGTCGTAATACTGGGTTAACGCTTGTGATACTTTATTAGGACGGATTAACACTAAAGGAGTGTTCTATGTACATAATATTTACAATTGAGTTCCTTTCACTGTCGTATTAATGAGCGTTAAACACTTATACGGGTTGTTTGAATGAAGTTGACTCTCTCTCTCTCTCTTTCTTGACTCAAGTGCGAGATAGACGTACCTACAGTCGAACTAACTGAATCTTTGTTCTAATAATGCTATTATTTATTTATTTATTTTATTATTTATTTGTCACTTAAAAATTACAGCTGTAATGCTAAAAACCAATGCGCTGTAAAATTGAAATTACTTATAGAAAAAAAAAAGTAGTACATAAATATCAAAGTAATTAGGGCTTTTTGGATGTTGTCTTTGTCGCTACCCTAAAAAGACCATCTGATGCCATGCCATACCCGTACTTTTGTCAAGTTTGTTCGACTGTACAGTCGAGTTCATAATTTTGTGAGCAAGTATTTGATCAAAAATATCTGAACACACGCTTCTACGCCGTTAACAATAGTGTTCAGATATTTTTGATCAAATTTTTGCTCACAAGTTTATGAGCTTGGTTGTACCAGTAAGATCAATTATTTGTGGTTCGGCTTTTTTTGTATTTTTCCGTCATAGAGTCAGAACAGAGTTGTCGAGGTCAAGTGGTTAGGCCTTTTCCCAGCATTGGGACTATACAGCGTGTATTTTAATACTACCTCAAACTTTAAGGGCAGTTAGTGAAGGCCCTAATAATCACATTTTATCATGTTTTAGTAAACAATTTAGACTTATTATTTTCCTTACAAAATTAATTAGCACGCAATGTATTGTTACGCGATACTACTTTGTTTTTATTGAAAACGTCGTCGCACTTGTTGACGTGACAGCTGTCACAGAATGCTTCTTTCTTCTTGTACGCATTACATTGCTGCTCGAAAATATTTCAAAACTTAATTACGCTCTGTTAGTTAATTCTAAATTAACAATTTGTTGTGATATCGGTTCACACGACTTAAATCTTCGTCTGGTTACAGTTTGGGGTAGTATTAAAAATACACGCTGTATAAATAAGGTTTAAAAAATATTCCGTCAAGTTTGTAAACTTAGGTGATTCACGAGCGAAAAAAACCACCAAGTCACAAGTAAAGTCGAGGGGATAAATATATACACAGCCGTAGGGTTAAATATATTATGTATACATTATGCATACGCCTTATGGTCAATAGCATAAAGGTGTCGTATAGATAGATATTTTGACCTCTTGGTAACGTACATATGTTTATGACTTGAGTATGTATATCGTTACAGCTATAGCGTCAAATACATGTATACATCGACGTTATGGCCAGTGCCATAAAGGTTTATAGATATTTTTGACGTACCTACATACATTTATAACCTTGACTGTACCTATAGGTTAACTAGAACCAGCAAGTTCGCGTAGGTATTTAGGTAGATAGGTAGGCATTTTGCTTATTAACTTAGAATTGTATGTATTTAAATTTGGACCTATGTTGTTCTTGAAATCAATGAATTATTATTATTATTTACCATTTTCTCTTTCGTTTCCATATAAATCTGTGTCATGAAAAGATTGTTCTTGAGTGATCTGCTCTGTACGCCTAGCTCGAGACTGCATGTTTGTCAATATGTGCGTCTTTTCTATATATTTAAAGAAGACGATATACCACATAATTAATGACCACGGATACGACCATCAGTGTCCAATTGTTTTATTTTTTTATAACTTATCTCTATTGCAGGTGGTTGGACCTTGTGCAAGGTCCACCCAGATTGCTACCACCAACTTGCTCGCTAATCCTGCCGTGAAGCATCAGTGCTTGCACTGTTGTGTTCCGGCATGAAGAGTAAGACAGCCAGTGAAATTACTGGCACTTGAGGTATCCCATATCTTGGGCCTCTAGGTTGGCAAGGCATCTGCGATCTCCCTGGTGTTGCAGGTGTCTATGGGCGGTAGTCATCTCTTACAATCAGGAGACCCACTTGCTCATTTGCCATCCAGTCGAATAAAAAAAAAATCTGCAATAAATCTAAATGTGCACTTTAATAGAATTGATAATTACTAAAGTACTTACTTGAAAAATAAGTCTAGGCGAGGACTAAAAGGACTAGGAATTTGCTATTTAATCTGAATACTGCGCAATAAATCTACTTGATAAATGTTTACCTAAGCAACTATTAAAATTATCTCCTCGTAAAGCTTTGAATAGTTAAGTTTATATAACCCTCATTAACGACTGCGATGTTAAAGAGAACTGTCAGCTAAATTGTACCATTTCGAAAGGTAAGTAGGATCTTCACCTTATTATACCTAATGCCATCCACGAAGACGTGCGATTTTGTTAAAATTAGACTTTAATGACATTGTTATAAGAACCACGGCACGCGTCATCGTGAATGACTCTACCTATACATTCGATTGTGGAAAAAGATCAACTATTCTTACTTTGATTACTTTGACATACTTAACATTGTGCAGTTTGGCAAAAGCAGATGAATTCAACGTCTGAAAAAAAACAAGAAAAAATATGTTTTAGCTCTTTTATTGTGTACTCAAACTTATAAAAATAACTAACTTTTGCTTCCGGCTCGCCCGCGTGGAATTCGGTTATTGCGCGCTGTTCCCTCAGGAACTGTGCATTTTTCCGGGATAAAAAGTAGCCTATGTAACTCTCTGGCCCATAAACTATCTCTATAACAAAAATCAAGTCGATCCATCGCTCTGTTTCGACGTGAAGGACGGACAAACATACATACAAACACACAAACATACCATACAAACACACACACTTTCGCATTTATAATATTAGTTTGGGTTATGAAGTCGATGATTAGTATGGATAATGCTAAGGTATTACGACAATCACTAAGCTGTTAACACATAGAGGGAAAACCGAAGACCAACCTACCTATCTTCATAGGACCATGGACCATGGCGGTTACGTCAGTTTCATAATCATTAAGACTTCATTCCCTTAGGTATAGTTTCCGAGTAAAATGTCTGCGTCGTGCAGACGGGCAGGCAGGACAAGACTATAATTGTTCCGTCTTATTTAATCATTATTGACTAAGTAAGTAACTACTCGTATTCGTATCCAAAAAAGTACGGCAAAGCATTGAGCATAATTTGTAACATCCATCTCCGACAATAAAAATACACAGTGACTATCATAAACTACAAAATTGGCACATTTTATTAACGCTCTAAGCTACCGAAAAATTGCAGTCTCCACACGTAACACAGCATCATTACAAAAAAGCCTCAAAATATTACGCAATATGGCGTGCGTCATTGACGCAACGCTTGTTTTCGTGGGTCGTGGTAAGTGTGCCGCGGGCATTGCGGTCAGCTGATGGCCCACTGCTGCGCCCGCGCCGCCAGCGCTGACATAACGCCGGCCCGCTTCCGCCGCCGGTGAAAGGACTGCGCGCTGCACACCTCCCAGCGACCCACCTAGGGTTACACGCCTCTAAAGATCACCTACATAACGCGGCTTTATCTTACAAGGAAGAATTGTAATTTGCGGAACATGGAAGTACGCTTATATAGCCAGAAGCACTTATGAGCACTAAGCGGCTTCCTCATGCTCTGTTGTTAGTCGAGTCGAGTGTAATAAAATTTATGGCGTCTATGAAATAACTGCTTGGATTTATGAACTGTCAGTGCTAAAGTTAAATATCGCTACAAATTAATAAACCTGATATTGGCTACAAAATGCGCATTCAATTAGAGTTGACAAGGAAATGAATGTCACACGGCACATTGTACAAACTGTGTCGCAAGAACGAAATACCAGTTCCCCGGCTTGTTATGCTTACCTTATTTTACTGAACCAGACACTTACCGGGCCTGTCGTTAGATATTACATGACAATAGGAAGAGTGACAGTGCCTGCACCTAGCGTACGTAATAGGAGATCTAGGCTTAAGCAATACGTGTATTAAAGTGCTGGGAGCCACCATAATCATCTGAATGAGCTTTGAATTGGGCGTATTTTTTCTTTTGTCAAGGTTTTCGCAGAGGCGACATGTCGCTAGATCGTTAGTGTCGTGAAGTCCGTTTGACGTTTGATGCTTACTTGCGATTGTCTCATTAAGTTATTTAACCAATCACGAGCAAACGTCAAACGGACCTTACTATACTAACGCCATGAAAAGCCTCATTAAATAAAAAAAATATGAAGATTATAGCCAGTCAAAGTTTCACATGCCACCATGGATCTCCAGGCCCCGACTACAGGCCCCCACTTCCAAACTTTGGCACGCTTCATCTTTGTCACTTTTTGTTTAATTAACAAAACAAAAAATACATGTCTAACATGTATTTTTTAATAATCTAACTAATCTATCTAATCTAATGAGACACGACGGATGGATGCGAGGGGCTGAAGACAGTGTTTTGACGCGTCATGGAAGAGGCCTATGTCCAGCAGTGGAATGCTGTAGGCTGATGATGATGATTAATAATCTGACAGACTAAGCGGAATAGGTAATATTATTTTTATAAGAAAGAAAGAAAGAAAGAAATATTTATTTTGGCTCCATAAATAGGTACCACCTAAGACTAAGACTAAAACTAGCACTAAAACTATATTAGGTACTTGGTGACACGACAGGACCCAGAAAACTGTCTAGTTATTGATCAGTTCTACTCAATTATTATTATTATAGCCACCCGTTACAAATTTGTCATCCTTGCATTTACAATCTATTATATTGACACACGCATATAGACCATACATAAGAGCGGAGGCAGCTTAGCTGTTGCGTATTAAGTCTCGTTAGTACATAAATCAAATCTATCGACAAAAAAGCTTCCAATAAGATTGGCTTCTGGACGTACATATACCGGCCCTAACTCTACAAACAGTAGCACAGTTCCATTCAAACCACATCTCAGCAGAACTAATTGAAGCAGACACGGGACTAGGAAACAGATACCGGTCCTAAAAGCCATTAATCAGCCTTATATTGTACTGGATAGTGTTGTTTCACGGTGAGTTAGGAAGTCAGGTTTCTGTGCATTTACCATTTAGGGTCGAGACCACAGACCTAGTAAGAAATATACACGAATTAAACCGCGGGGCTATAGGACTACAAAGTCTTATATTTATTTTCCCCTCAGGATACCTACGTTTATAGTTACAGCGGTCCGTTTTATCGGTTTTTATTCGGCGACGGCATTTGAGCGAGTTCACACATGTTGCTGTAATTATATAGGTGCAGTATTAAGTATTACTGTTATGTGAGTAACTCGCTCGGACTACATGTCGCCATCGCTGAATATAAACATGCCCTATACGAATGAGCTTCATAATTCGAACTTCGTTTGTCCCGCTGACGTTAATATTATTTAATATGAGAGTGAGTGGGACGGTACAATATTGACTTCAATTTCGATTTTCGTAGTAGCCTCTCAGCCTAAAATAAATATTTATTCGTAGGCTAGACAATATAACTATTACGAAGTTTGATTTTAAACTGGGGATACTTGTGTCTTTATAATACGCCACGGATGGTCAATTTACATCTCCATTTCTTCTTTTATTAAATCCATAACCAAAATTGTAACTGAATTACATAAACTTAAAGATTTTTTTTTTAAATATGACAAATAAACATGACGAATTTTTTTTTTGGGTTTTCCAATTTTACTTTGTTTTATGTTAGGGGAACTTTGGTATTTCTACTCTACTCTAATTGGTACCAATGACTCTCCTTGAGTAGTTGGTACTCATGGGCAGCGTTCCAGTCAATTTTCCATCAGTTGACCCACTTGCTCGTTTGCCTTCCTCTCATAGTAAAAAATAAATAAATAACCTACCACAATAATTTTGTTTCATTTATATCTAAACCTACTAGCTCTAAGCGACATCTGTATACCATTCATGCTCAGCGTTTTAACATTATCACTGGCACAATATTTGGCTCTTACGCACATGGCCGTGCTCCCTACTGTCATGGGTTTCGGCGCATTTAGTACGAGTTGCTGTTTTTTGTACGTCGATAGCGCCCGCTTGTTAAATAGATTACGCTGTTTACTCGTTATAATGTCGGCCAGTTTTTTTCCTCAGTTATAATTGGACTGGCATAGACTTCACTTACATTATGCTTGGTCACTCGAGTCAGAATAACTCATGACTTTGACAGGAGGAAAATCTAGAAGCAAGCGTTATTTCTCGAACATTAGTAAGTTATCTTGGTAATGATTTGTGACTATTTCGCGGCGCGTTTAAATGTAATGTAATTACTTGTTAGTGATGATTAATACTGTTTATAGGTATACTTAAGCTTATAAACAAGGAATTCTAATTTATTAATTATGTCGTAATAGTGAACTATAGCTGTAGCAGGCATGGAAGAAATGTAACCGATATTCGTTCCTACTTGAGGTATTGTAGCATCAAATGTCACAAATATGTACATAAAAAAATCGAAATTCATTTTGAAGGTAGGTATACAAAAGCGATAAAAAATATTTTTATTTATATATTTGATTCACACTCAATCATTGGTAGTAATTACTTTCCCCATGCTCTTTTTATTACTTTTCAACCAAATTATTTCATCTAGCCCATTAAAGTCCCACTGCTGGGCAAAGGTCTTCCCTTTTTGCCGCCATTCGTCTCTATCGAGAGCAACCATGACTGAAGATTAAAACTTATACATTTTTTGTTATTATTTATTTTTATAGCAAAATAAACTAATATTTTATTCAAGCCGAGACATTTTCGGGAAACTCAGTCCTTCATTTGTGTGGGCGCGCCAAATAATTGAATAGTGAGCAACAAGAAATCAAACAAATTCAAGGGCACTGGCAACATTTGGTCAAATGTTTGCCAACTTGTCCTTGTTGCTAAGACAGATGAAACTCGCCGTTAAATTGTGTAAGCTATAATTATTCGGATCATTTGAGGCTTAAATTTGAGTAAAGTTTGACATTGTTACGGTTGTAATTTATGTTGTTGTTTTCATCATTTGAATTCATGAGCGGATATGAACGTGTACAGCTACCTTTAATAAAATTTTGGTCCGAAAAAATGAGGGATGTTATAAGTTTAGCATTTATGTTTCAGGCTGGTTTTAATACTTCGATTTAAAATTTCACAAATTGTGTAAAATAAATAGGTATGAAAAATTTAACTAAATCAAAAATAAAGGTAAGTTCTCATCAAAAATAGAGTTTTTTTTTCTTTACGGTGGTACGGAACCCTTTATGATCAATCAGCACAGACCACACATGGCCGGTTTTTTAATAATGCACCATTAGACACATGTTCAAGTTTCAAATAAATTAAATAGACTTAAGTTATTTTTTCTTTGTTTCGAACGATGATAGATTTTACTGTGACATGCCAGAATTCTCAAAGAAGTTTTTTTTTGGACAACATCATGAGGAATTATTTTTATTCATCTATTGACTCACTTGAATTTGAAATTAGCTATTCTGATCTTCTTAAAGTAAGCAATAGACAGTATCTAAAAAAATACTTTCGAGCTATTTATACAGTGTTGAAGCTTAAGACACTAGTGCATTTATTTAGGTATGAAGTTTTTTGGTGAGACACTACTTCCTGCCTTAACGGGGCAGCAGTACAAATTTGAAATTACTAATACAAATATATTAACCAACTCACACTGAGTTCTGACAACAGGGGCAACAGAATGGTAGACGAACGGCGTCTTCAATCTGAACAGAGTGAGGTCAATTGACGACTAATTGTGGAGTCTACTGCCAATGCCATTGAACGCGGCAGCTCTTTGGAGCCCCTTGCCGCTTTATAGCCATTCCTCTGGTTGACTAACCTCTGTTCCTTATCAACATGGAGATATAGAACAGGACAACACGACTTTGACATACTTTTAAACAAATGCGGAATAAGCATGTTGACGGCCGGTTGTATCTACACTTTATAGCCAGCGCTTCCACAGTTTATTTTAGTTTTGAAGTGATCGAATTCTGTCTACTATTTTGTTATCTCGTGAGTAGACGATATTATTGTTATCAGTCTGCTCTAGCAATATTGATAATTTGTCGCTAGGGTGCTAATCTTGTAGTAAACCGGATTACCAAAGCCAACAACCTTTCTGCATTAGGCTAATAATAATGTATAACATTACGTCCGCGCTTGTTTTTAAGACATAAAATTTGATAAAAACACGCACCATTCCAAAATAATAGGTATCAAAATACTTTGTGAAAAACAAAAATATTATTGTATTTTGAACCAGTCTGATTTTAGACCAAACAAACCAAATCAACTCGGTCGTTAAAAGTTGATATTTTACTCGAAACGAACGATATCAAATTTAAGTCGTGGTCGTGACCTTTAAAACTTGGTAAACGTTATGTTTAGCTTAATACTCGTAAACAGGCAGTTATTGACCAGCTCGTCGCTACATCTTGTTGGAGGCCTACCAACAGCTCGTCTCCCGGTCCGCCGACGTCATTCGAGAACCTTGTGATGTGACCCCATCGGCCATCAGTCATGCATACAATGTGCCCCGCCCGCTGCCACATCTGGATAAGATCGCGGGATCGCGGTGGATGCGTAAAGACTGGTCTGAGTGGAGAGCTATGAGGGAGGCCTATGTTCAGCAGTGAACGTCTTTCTGCTGACAGGATGATGATAAGGTAGGTATAGAAGTGGCAGTGGTCGGGGCACATTGCTCGCAGGACTGATGGTCGATGGGATCAGAAGGTTCTCGAATGGAATGGCAGTAGATGTCTTTCGGCTGACATGATGAGGTAGGTATTAAGTACCTAATGCTTTTTACACTGGAAGTTAGAAAGCGCTTTGTACCGATTGAAGTCAAAGTACCTTCTGCAAATTTATGCACTCCATCAAACTAACAATTTGTGGGAAAATAACCGATGCATTAATTAGACGGGAATTACAAGTCTGGAAAAATATCATCAACCTTTCTCGGGATTTGTGCATTCAATCTAATTAACATTTCGTGGAAAAATAATTGAGGCGTTATTTAAAACGCAGTGCATGAATGTGGAAAAAGAAAGACCGAAATGAGACTCCTTTTTTGACTCTATACGGAATTGCGGATTAAACTCACTCAAGTAACTGGCAGTTAACACTTATATTCACATAACTTATTGACTGTTGGAATTATGATTTGGTAGGAATTAGGGTAGGTACATGCTATCGTGAGTATTCGTCAGCGCGCAGGGACGAGTGGGGTCGCTGCGATAGCGCGGGGCTATCGGCGCCGATAGCCTATCGGTCGGGGGCTCATTCGCCGAATATTAACAGCTTGTATTATATTAGCTCACTCGCTCAACTAGTACAGCATTTCCTGAAGTCAGTATTGCATTCACGGCCTTATAATAAAATAATAATAATATCATGGGGCTTGATTGACACCTATTGACCTAGTTCCAAATCAAGCAGAGCTTGTACTATAGATACCTACTAGAAAACGGAAAACATACAAATATAATATAAACATATTGACAAACATTCGTATTGAATTAATCACACAAATGACTGTCCCGGCCGGGAATCGAACCCGGGACCTCAAGCTTCATAGTTTGGTCCTCTACACTTGGGTATCCGGTCGTCGAAATTATATTATGATAGGGCTCCACAAAGAACTCATAGCCGAGCAAGTATTCGAGCGTTTCAACCGCCTCATTTTTCTTGTCACATTTTTTTATGAATTGGTTATAGATTTTGATGTCATATCGAAAATACAAATTGAGACATGGATGCACAGAAAAGCCAGAAAAAGAGAGCGCTGGGAAAGTAACAAATTCGGAGTTGAAATAAAAAAATACAAAAGACTCCAAAAAACCAATCATGATTTTGATATCGTTTTCGATTGTTTGTTAGAGCTCCTGTATTAAAATTTCTACCGGATAGCTAAAAAACAGTATCAGAATATTCGACCATTACAGAAAAGTTTCCAAAAAATTACTCGGTTTAAGCGCTCGAATTATCGCCTAACCCTGAAATTCAGATGCTTGTGTGTAATTTTAGAGCGATATCGAATGGCGGATTTCGCGGAGAATGAATGACTCGGGAAGGATTCGGAGGCGCTTAAAGTTTTAGAGCACTAGAAATCATCATCATCATAATCAGTATATAGCAGCCGACCGCTGGACATAGGCAAAGATAAAAACGGTCTTTAGGGCGTTTTTTTCTTGCCACAGTTAAATACAGGTAGATTACAACAAACGAAAGTAAATGACTTTGAAAATAGTCAAGACAAATTGCGTTCCTCACAGGATAAAATAGTTCTAGAAATATTGTGAAGTTTATAAAACTTTGTCGCTAAACAGCGAACAATTCATTCATCATTACATTATAATGTATTATTACGGAAATAGGTAGGTTTGCTATCGCAAAAGGCGACCCACATTTGAGCCGATAAGGCTTATTATTGGCGCGCCGATAACTGCTGGTAATGGATTATTTATCTTAACGAAAGCGAAAACAATTCGCTTCTTTTCGGTGTCAGATAAAAAAACTAAAAAGATGCTGGCCGTTTCCAGGAAGCTACTTACGAGTAATGACATAATTAAGAAAAATTGTTATTGGTAGAGCCAATTTTTTTTACATTTTAAAGTATCAACTAAAATAATATTTATAACTAATTACAAGTACCTTACTTATTCAAACATTATTAAGGTTCCGTACGGAATGGGTTAAAACGGAAACCCTATTACTATGACTTCGCTGTCCGTCCGTCCGTCCGTCTGTCACCAGGCTGCATCTCATGAACCGTAATAGCTAGACAGTTGATTTTTTCACAAATTATGTATAACTGTGGCCGCTATAATAACAAACACATAAAAATAAGGAAATAAGAATTTAGGGGGGGGGGGGGAGCTCCTGTATAACAAACGTGATTTTTTGCTGTTTTTTGCTCGATATTAACAACGGCGACAGGTAGACGCCTGAATCTTAGAATATTTAGTCGTATAAATCATCATCATCCCAGTCCATCCCATATACGTCCCACTGCTGGGCACAGGCCTCCTCTCAGAACAAGAGGGCGTATAAATAATTACAATAAAATAAAATAATTAAATTAAATTGGGTTCCCATGCAACAACCCATACAAACATGATTTTTTGCTAATGTCTATACTTGAAAAGTTTAGGTCACTAACTACATATAAACAAAACAACGTCAATTAGCGTCTTAAATATTAAAATTCCCCCATTAAACTACCTAAAAATTTACTTTTCTGTATTGAAAAAAAAATGTTAATACACTAGTCTAGTTTGCATTACAATGATAAATAAGTAAAATGTTTAAAATCCTTTAATGTACCAAATCTGGCAGCTGAAGTTTGTTTACATTTAGTTAATTACCTATCCAATCCAAACGAGATACGAGTATAATGTTGTACCTATAGATAATGGTATAGTCACCAGCATTAATATCTGCCACAGCAGGGCGTGCAAAAATATCGGACACGTTATTCCGGCCCTAGAAATAGTCGTATCAGATATTTTTATGCACGCTTGTTGTGTCAGATATTGGTGCTGGTGGCTGTACCATCGTGCACGAGTTCTACTCGCACTTGGCCGGTATTTTCAAAAAGCAAAAAGCCAACGGCACGCGGTGTTCCCAGGCGGTCACCCATCCAAGTACTGACCGCGCCCGACGTTGCTTAACTTCGGTGATCGGACGAGAACCGGTGTATTCAACGTGGTATGGACGTTGGCATACAACAATGTAAATTTGAGCAACATATACAAATGTTATCATTCCCTCTTATCTGTAATTTCTTTATGCCAATAAAGTGCCAATAGAATCATATAAAATAAGTTCACGTTTTTTATAAATACTTTTAGAATTGGAAAACTGATGTTAAACAAAATAAATGGGCATGCATTATAGACGAACCAAAATATACGTATAGATACGTATAGATTGCGTTTATAAATAAAACGCAATACAAACAACATACATAACTGCAGATTATGTCTCGAATAACAAGATAAGTTATGTAAATAATCGCTTACTTATTTACTTCATAAATATAACTAATACAAACAATATTCGATATCTACAAAACTCGTCCGGCGAAGTAATTAGCAATTACCTACCACAACAATAGATAACTATCGTAATTATAATTAGACATTTACACAAGTTCATCATCATCATCAGCCGAAAGACTGCTGCTGCTGAAAAAAAGGCCTCGTCCCTACGAATAATATATTTATTCGTAGCCTCGTCCTTAGAACGCGACACAACTGGAGACAGTTACATCCTCCGGTTGCCCACACCTCTCACGATGTCACCAGTCTACCTATTACGCTTGGTTTTCCGGTTCTTTCGCCTCTCGAGAACTTTTCTCCCCCAAGCTTACCTATCTACCCTTCGAGCGAAGTAGCCCGTCCATTGCCATCTTCAACTTGCATATTTTTGCTTTTTAAATCTCGAGAACACGCGTTTTTCCAGAGATAATACCAAGCTAGGTCTATCGTTCGATCTCCACATAGCAAATTTCGAGAACCCAGAAATAAATGAACCCATTGAAAACATTACATGTAAAAAAAATTAAAGTCTCGCAACAGATAGTTCTTATACTGCAAATAAGTTTTAAGATGTAATGTTAAACCAAGACAACAGATATCGAGAGACTTTAAAATGAAAAAAAAAATAGGTTTAAGACCAGAAGATCAGAAACAATCATTGTACAGTGCGGAGCCTACTAGGCTTAGCCTGTATCTTGAGACCCTTAAGAACGTCGAAACATCTATCTAACCACTATGTATGAGGACTATGAGGAAAGCTCATGCAAAGAATATGACTGGAAATAGATGAAGTTTACATTTTAAGTGATTTTATTTAATTTATTTGATAACTAATACTCTCAATAGTGATGACGACCTCACTAATATAATATGGCAAACAATTCAACAAGCAGGTAGAGTCGGCATGTTAATTGAATCGCTTTAAATTCCAGTTCTACAAGTTCTATTAATAGGGAATTAAAGTCAAATTTATAAATTGTGACAATATTTTCCTGTTACTAATTTAACTAAGTCATCATCATCATCATCATCATGTCAGCCGAAAGACGTCCACTGTTGGACATAAGCCTCCCCCAAGGCTCTCCACTCAGACCGGTCTTGTGCTTTTCGCATCCACCGCAATCCTGCGATCTTAACCAGGTCGTCGCTCCTAATTTAACTAAGTACTAATAATTAAAATATAAAAATTTACCGAGCCATCAATTTTATAAAGACTATTACTAATAGTCTAAGAATAATGTATTCGTATTCATGTGTCTGTCTGCCTGTAAATACTTTGAAAATTATCCTCATTAAAATAGTCAAATAGGCACAACAACGTTGCTGATGGGATAAACTTTGAACATGCAATTTGTCATTATAGTTGTAATCGTTGAATAAATTAAATCTGCGTGTTATATTGGTTATTAATCCTACTAATATAGTAACCGGAAAGTTTAGATGTTTTTATTTTTGGATGTTTGTTACTCCGTACAACGCATAAATACAATAAAACGGACCTAGATAATATGGTGTACAAATAGTTTATAACCTGTATTACTCGGAAAAATGAAAATTTTATGGTTCCTAGATTTATCCTAGACAAAGTCAAAAGGAACATACTACATATAGTATGGCAATTAAACTTATAAACCGTCACTCATAGAAGTAATGTCAAAGTCGACGAATTAAGTTACTCATTAAACCTACAAACATCGAAACTGGTTATTATTAAACGGAAAAAGGTAATTAATTAAGAACCTACATATTACGACTCTGATGAGGTATCCCATTAAGTAAGTACCAAAAGTTAAAGTTGAATAATAGTTTATTATAATATCTCATTTATACCCATATATATACTAATATTATAAATGCGAAAGTGTGTTTGAATGTTTGTGTGTTTGTATGTTTGTCCCTCTTTCACGCCGTAACGGAGCGACGGATCGACGTGATTTTTGGCATAGAGATAGTTTATGGGCCCGAGAGTGACATAGGCTACTTTTTATCCCGGAAAAATGCACAGTTCCCGAGGGAACAGCGGGCGATAACCGAATACCGCGCGGGCGGAGCCGCGGGCATAAGCTAGTTTTCATATAAAAATGTATTTGATTTGACATTTAAACCGAAATTCCGGAATTTAGAATTAAGGGAATTGCATAATCGCATGTTGCTGAAAAAACCTTCGTGGCTAAAAATTTCGGGATTTTATCACTATATTCCTTGAGAATTTTGGGATAAAAAGTATCCTGAATTGTCCAGAGTAGGTAACACCTACCTACTTAATTGGGCCAAGATACAGGCTTAGCCTAGTTTAGCCTCTGACGGATAACTATGTTGTATATAAGTATAATGTTATCTCTTTTTGTGAAATAACTTATTTAGTATTTTTTTGTATTATTATTTTTTAATTTTCTTTCCAAATTCATTATTCTCTTGGGCACCATGCCACGGGGTCTTTTTTTGATTTAATTCAGTAAGTATTAAGTTTTATGTGTTCTCAAGTTTCATTTTATTAAACGCATAAACACATAGGTAAACAAATACACGCACACGCACACACGCACACGCACACACACACACACACACACACACACACACACACACACACACACACACACACACACACACACACACACACACACACACACACACACACACACACATACACACACACACACACACACACACACAACACAAATTATGCACATATTAAATCAGGAAAATGTAAATTTATTTCTATGCTGATGGTACATTATTATCCAGTTTTATTAATAGCGTGGTACGCTAAACAGACGCCATACAAACTAGTATGGACTCTCGTTTCGCAGTCCTTATCAAATTAAATGGTGAATAGATAATTGAATACGAAACAAGAATAAATTTTCCGGCCTTGTTTGACCATTAGGGTGATGCGATAGCGAAGCGATGTGTCTGCTACAAGAATCGGTCAAGTACGTGTCGGGCTACGCAGTACGCACTGTGCAAGGTTCCATTATTAATATTTAACATACAATACCAATATACAATTTTGATCGACTAAGTCCTACTAGATAGTTTGTAAAGTTTACTGAAGTTTAATTGATAGTAGTTAGTTATGTTCTCTCTCTGTCACTGCCGTAAATTTTTCATTTTTTCATTTTCATGTACGTACATGTTAATGTATGCTCTTGTGGCAAATTACATGGCAGCATGACTGCCATGCACCTTATGCGTTAATGTCGTCAATTCCGGGGTAGACGAATACGCGGTCGTACTTTAGCCGCCCCTCTCAAAAGACGCCCTTCACAAACCTGCATATTCTTGAAAGACGACATTTGACACTAAATGGGGAAGGCGAGAAAAACAATACAGTACAACACTAGAAACCAGGGTTACCTGCTCAAGTAGGTATAGCATATAGCCAACGGGGAGCAGGATCGCTACCACTTGCACCAGTTGAGTCCTCTCACTTGAAAATTTCATGACTACATATATGGTTTTTCAAATAACTAAAAGTTATGTCGATGTTGTTTTGTTGTTCCGATATTTTAATGGAAGAACTTTTACACCGGTTTTTTTCTTCTATAATTTGATAATATTTAGCTACTTATTGTGACTGCCTCATTCGCACTTAAAACGAGAAATAATGTTAATTAGAAAACCTGTTTCGGGAGCTTCAGATATTTTTAAAAGACGACGTTAAATCGTCACACTTTAATTAAAGGTCATGGTAGTGACGTGCGTGTTTAAAAATAACCCGTTTGATAGCATCCGTTCTGTTTTAACCGACTTCAAACAAAGGAGGTTCTCAGTTCGTCGTAATCTTTTTTTTTTACAAAATAATCTGTCTAATCTGGCGTCTCGAGCCAGCCAGTATTATATAACAAACACCGCTACACACCCACTGATTGCCCGGCAAAAACAAAAATAACAAAAATGGCTGCCCTTATTGTTTCGTTTCGCGAGCGATTTATGTGACGCTTTAAATAGCCAGGCCTACTTCTGGCGAACTTATAAAAACATAACTTGGCGAACGCGTGCTTTGTTCTCGGCCAACTCTGCGGGCGTGAGGTTTTTTCCAAGACCCCTTTGTTCTTAAATTATGTAACTCCGGATTTAAGAGCGCATAAAAATTCGGTTCCGACGAGCTGCCTAGTTCGAGCGAAATAAATTATCTATTGGGTTTGGTCTACTTTTAAATCTTCTATACACCGCCTTCTAGAATTTTCTTCAAAAAGGCCAAGCTAAAGCGAAATATTTGTAGCTTTATTATTGCTGTGTGGTAGTAAAAACGTTTTTGGTTTTAATCCAACTAACTTTTAACTTAAAGTAGCCGATTCACAGAAATGGCATAACATTTAACAGCATACGTTTACGGGCCTGCATCGATGTTCGCGGTTAACTGGCTATAAACAAATCAACGGTTTACGAAAAGTGCTAAGCTAAAGTGCTGAGTACTAAGTTAGTGCCATCTTTTACAGTTTATCTGAGTGTAAAGGAGACAGTATTACAAACTACCCACACGCGAAGCTCGTACTAGGTAACAAACTCCATTACTCGTAACTCAGCACATTTGGTAAACCGGTGTGGTTCCAATTCGAAAAGGTAAGTAAGCTGTAAAAAACCCCTTAAATAACGTTTTTGGGAAAAGAAAATAGGGCTTTGAGAATTTAAACGTACCTTCAGTAATTTCCAGTTATTTATAATTTATCCACTACCACTAGCTAAGGACGAATCAAGTTATATAGGCTTACGAGTGAGCGGGTTACCAGGTGTAGGATTTACTAGGTTCTACTGTAAATTTACTCTCGCGACGTCAATAAAGAAGAAGTCAATCAATCAGTCATCAATTTATGTGCAATGGCCTCATCTGAATAAAATGATGCATGGACAAAAATCTTTCTGAAAATCATAGTGATGAAATTCATTCCCGCCATCCATATTCCTTAGCGTCCTAAGTAGGCAACTTTGCGATAGTCGTCGCGCCAATTTTTTTTAACTTAGTCTGCGCTTTTTCGGTTTCATATCTGGCAACCCTGCGCGGGCGCAGCCCCACTGTGATCCTTGATCAAACCGGTCGTCAAGCAACATTGTTCATTATTCAAATTAGTGCGTGCTGATATAATTTGAGGCTCGCCTTTCCAACTGCGATTAGGGCCTTCAGAAACGACCTGGGGATCCGCTTTTATGCATATACTTATTCCTCTTCTACAGAATTCTATTTAGTTTGTAAGCCTCATTTTACGAATTAAAGGAAGGATTATTTTAGAATTAATTGTTATGTAGATGTTTACTCACCTACATATGTAATCTCATATCGGCGTATGTACGTCCAACTACAGGGCATAGGACTTTTCTCAGAATGACAGAGCTTGGGCCACATAAATTTTTACGCAGGCCCAGTGTGGATTGAGAACTTCACATACACCATTGTATGCAGGTTTTCCTTCTCCATAAAGTTCATGGTTACATTAAAATAATTCAAGCGTATTTTTTTTATTCCACTGATATGTCTCATATGTCAATCAGTGCCATTTATCACAACGTCTAGGTAGCATTTTCAGGTGATACGATTTCAAGAATCCTCTTTCAAACAACGAACCGAACGGAGCTTCGCATTGTATCTCCGCGGATATAAAATTTTCCACCAGCAAACAGCGTTCATAATCCGTTATGAAAATACAACAATCACGTCATGCAAGTACCTATAGGTACTTCCTAGTGATAAAGTGGTAGAAGGGGTATAATAAATAGCATGTGTGAGCGTTGGCGAGTTGGCGACACGGCGTCGCTGAGAAGCGAACCGGTTTCAGACTTCCTTGTGAGCGATCTGCGTTATTAGTACTAACTAATATGTAGCTGGCTTGTAACGCGAAAAATTGGCTGAGTTTCTTCATCGTGCATTACTCAGACGGCTTAATGTATTGTAAGCATAAAGCACTTGCAACATGTAGGTACAGTCAGCAGAAGCAGATGAGCAGTTGTGGTGTTAAAAATTATCAAAACCGTGGATTTCCAAACTGCGCGCCGCGGCGTCCCAGGGCGCCCTGGAGCTTCCTTTTACTTTGGAAACTTCTGCTGAAAATCATCATTCCTTATTTCAACTAGCTAGTCCCTAACCTGAACCACCCTAAACCTATACGAGTAATTGCGACGTAAACTGAAAATTTTTGGGAACCCCTGATCTAAACACTCTCTTATCACCTTGGCAGTAGTGTCGTTTACAGATCATTTTGAGCACCGTAACCGCTCAATTACTTCTGCCGCTGACTGTACTTTCCTAAAAAAAGGAGTGGATCAAAGAAGAAACCAAAGGGGATCAATAAAATTGACCCAAGCACCCTTCAGAGCCTAACGGGAGAATGGATGTTCCTCTCCCGGTGTTCTAGCAAATGACTGTGTGGGTAGATAAGAAACCTCTCCAACCCTGTTTTGTTCCACACTGGGCCAGTGTGGGAACTACAATCTCAATCTGCGGAAGTCCTATGCCCAGCAGTGGGACTTTTGGGACGTATTTAACCTAAAATGGGGATGATGATGAATTAATTATCTAGATTATCTTTTAAGTTAGTTCACTGGTGTCTTGGAGAAACTAATTTCATTTTACCCGTTCGCGTCCTACCACCGTGATTTTTTTTTTTCAGATTTTTTAAGCCAACGTGCCAATGGTTTAGCTTATTGAGGGGGAGGGACTACACTTGTCACTAACTAAAATAAGAACTTTAAAGCTCAACTTTAACTGCTAACAAATTTCAACTTCATTGCAGATTGAGCTGGGATAATAACACCTATACCTGGTAGCCAAGTGCTGATTAGAGAACCTGACTATGAAGCTTGATATCCCTTGATATATCGGTTTAATATGTATTTAAGTATGTAGTTATCTAAGTACATATATGTTATGGACCAAGTGATTAATAAAGGCATTATGTATAATGATACCAGGAAAAGTGATAATTATTATCTAAATTTCATTATTTTTCACATTGTCCAGGCATTATGAATATTGCTACACGATCGTTGGGCAATTTATTTACACCTGAATCTTGGCGCAGCAAGGAGGAGCGTGTTAGGTTCAACCGGGATTTTTTTTTATTACTTTGCCCAATAGGGATAGATATTAATGATGTTATGTATAATGCCCAGGCAATGTAATTCATTGAATAGTTTTTATCAAAATGCCATCTCATATTGGTACTTTTTCATTATGAAAAATTACCGATTTATCACTTGGTCCACAACATATGCGTACATATGTATATCCGTTGTCTAGTACCGGCCCATAGTACTAGCGTTGCTTAATTTGGGAATACTCGTAAGTCAATTTTATTAGTCTTAATTGTCTTATGGCATGTATTCATTTATAATAAATTTTTAGCCATATTGTGACCGCCTCGCGCTTAAGTCGCATGACATTCCTATTGTTTTGAAAACTCTCTCTCTCTCTCTCTCTCTCTCTCTCTCTCTCTCTCTCAAAAATGCTGCGGCCTTCTGGGTTAGTGCTATGTTGTACTTATTGACATGTGAATTGCATTGAATAAATAAATAAATCCATACTTAATATTATAAATGCGAAAGTGTGTTTGTGTGTTTGTATGTTTGTCCGTCTTCCACGCCGTAATGGAGCGACGGATCGACGTGATTTTTGGCATAGAGATAGTTTATGGGCCCGAGAGTGACATAGGCTACTTTTTATCCCGGAAAATGCACAGTTCCCGAAGGAACAGCGCGCGATAACCGAACACCACGCGGGCGGAGCCGCGGGCAAAAGCTAGTAACTAAAATAAGTGAATAATCCTCATTAAAAATTAAAAACATTTTTTCATTAACAGTCCGCGGTAAACTGATTGCCCATTGTCAGTCAATGCCAATATAAAAAAGCCTAACTCGACTTAAACAATCGTGCAAGCTCAACGTCTAACAAACAATAGGTAATCATGCGCAAGCACAGTGTACCCCTGCACGGTAGGAAACTGCTTAACCCATTTTGATTAAAGCACTAATGAAAATGTAGATAACCACAACTAATTAAAAATACAGCGTTCTGTTTTGGCGGACATCCGGTTGCCAGCGATTATATAGAGCTGTTTAAGGAAAAAACTATATAAATTGTAATTAAATTGTACCTATTCTTATTAAAACTTGATAAGTAAGTTTTATTATTTTCCGTTAATCAGGTGTTGACCAATTACTAAATAGTGTAGCGATTTTATTTGCATTGTATTCCATTTTTTGAACGCTATTATTAAATTTCCTCCATCAGTTAAATCAGCAGATTTACTAAATTGGTAGGTATCTTAAAATTGAATGAAAATTGTGGCAATAATACAAAATCAAAATAGAAAATAATAATTATTGGAATAAGTTTGAATTGTTTGTCTGTCTGTCGGTGACTTCGCAAAGCTTTGCCGAACAAGCGTAGCAGATTCTTATAATTTATTGGTGTATCAAGTTCCCAATCTTCACTGAAACCGCGCGGTAACTAGCTTAGGCTACACTATTATCTATTCTGTGCTAAGGCTAAGCCCGAGGGGTCTATTCTAAAAGAAGGCCTGTACCCAGCAGAGGGACCTATAAAAGCCTTAGATGATGATTACGGGCTTATTAATTTTTGAGCAATTGGTTGTCTGGAAGAGATCGCTTTTTAGCGATAAGACCGCCTATTGTCTACCTATATTTTTGATTTTTGTAATTTCTCTGTACTGCTTTTGGTGATCAATAAAGAATATTTGTATTTTATTGTATGACCGGTTTTAATTTGATAGCTGATATTTTTATCAAACTACAAGGTAGGTAGTACCTAATAGCGAATAGGTACTGAACAATGAACAAAGTTTTCAAGATATAGGTACGAGTGCCTGCATAGTAAAACATTTTTGTTTTTTATTTGACAAGCTCTAATTACAAATTTAAATATTATGTACGGATGTCGCATAAATATAAGGTATTTACTTTACGATTCTCACTTACATCCTACTGAAAGATAATGTTAATTCTACTACCAGCACACTTAATTAGCTGCTGCGTAGATGTTCACAAAAAACATAAAAATACCAGTATACTGGTACAGGGTCATATAGGTTTGCTATTTTACGCAGTTTGCCTCCCGTCTTGGCAACTAGTTTCATGTTCCCGCTGCACTGCAGCCTTATAAACGGCGCATGAGTGGACACGACTTGTCGGTATGCGAGTTCTTTTCTACCTTGTTGAGAAGGGAAAGGATCAACTAAACGAAAAGTGAGAAAATAAGGCACGCTGCTGTAATTAATAAACGAAAATGTAACTATCAAACCACTAAGACTTTGCCTTTTCCCTCAAGATTCCCAACTGTTTCACTTGCCAAGTCGTTTCATTTCCCAACTCACAAATTTGTATGAAACCATGTTTTTTTCGAAACATAATATAACCTACATGCTGTGTTCTATAAAAGCATAAGAAAATGCACTGGGAATCATTTTTGATTTCGGAAAAAAATTGAGAGTTGGGAAATGAAACGTTTGGGAAACAATAATTCTCCGATTTTTAACACATAAACAACAAACACAGTCATTGATTATCTTATCATTATACATTTTTGTATTATTATTTAACATTCATTAGCTTGAAACCGATACATAGAGTACATATTAAGGAATGCAAACCGGTTAACCGGTTAACCGGTTAACCGGTAAATCGGCATGTTTAATGGGCCGGTAAATTACCGGTAAATCAAACCTAAAACCGGTTTTTTACCGAAATAATAATGTATCAAAAATGCATTGAAATATGTCGATTTTTCACACTGCTGTCTACAAATACTCCTTACACATATAAATAAATAAATAATAAAACATAAATACACCCTAAAATGGCCCATAAAGGGCTTAAGAACAACAAGGTGCCAGGAGAGGTCGTTACCTAATCACGTCAGAGCTTTTGAAGGCGAGTGGATTACCGGTTCTTAAAGTCCGATAGAGGTTCTTCAAGTCCGTCTTCCTTGAAGGTACAACGCCAAAAGCATGGAACTAGTGCGTGGTGGTGGTGTTTTTCAAGAAGTTTCCGAGTAAAGACTGCGTAGTCCTGACTCGGAAGGCACAGCATAGGACGTCCACCAACGTGATGGATGACCTGGTTAAATCCGCGGATACACGTTGGATGCAGACAGCTTCCAACCGAATCAACTAAAAGTCTATGGAGGAGGCCTATGTCCAGCAGTAGAATGATGATGATGAGTTGTTGATTATTAAAAACAATTAAGATGTTAAAATAAGGGCAATTGGCACTACATGAATATTAGACATGACTTTCGTCTTGTCCATGTTCATTCTCAGGCCAACTCAGTCGGAAACTGAGAGCATGGAGGACCTCAGTGCTATGCTCGCTGACCTCAGCAGTCAGCGACCATAGCACTGAGGTCCTCCATGGTCTCAGCCTACTACAATATCGTCGGCGAATCGAAGTTGAGTGAGGTACTCGCCATTAATGTTGATGCCTCGTCCTTTCCAGTCCAAAACCTTAAAAGCATCCGCCAATGCAGCGGTGAACAGTTTCGGAGAGATGGCATCTCCTTGTCTGACTCCCCGCTGCAAAGGAATAGGTTTCGTGCTCTGGTCCTGTAGTCGGACGGACATAGTGGCGTTTTCGTATAAACACTTTAACACTTCGATATACCGGTAGCCAACTTGGCACCGCTGGAGAGCCTGTAGCACAGCCCAAGTCTCGATCGAATCGAAGGCTTTCTCGTAGTCCACAAATGCAAGGCAAAGGGGGATGTTATACTCTTCGGTCTTCGGTATAACCTGCCGCAACGCTTGTATTTGGTCTACGGTACTATAACCTTTTCGGAAGCCGGCTTGTTCGGGAGGCTGGAACTCGTCAAACCTGCGTGTGAGACGATTCGTGATGACCCTGAAAAACAGCTTGTAAACATGGCTCAGAAAAGAGATGGGTCTATAGTTCTTCGTCAAGGTTTTATCACCTTTTTTGAAGAAGAGCACCACCACACTTCTGTTCCATGCTTTCGGCGTTCTCCCTTGGTGCAGGATGGAACTAAACAGCGTCTGAAGGCCCTTAAGGACTGGTTTACCACCCGCCTTCAGGAGTTCGGCTATAATTCCGTCGTCACCCGGGGCTTTGCCATTCTTGAGCTGTTTGAGGGCCATACTAATCTCGTACAGGCTGACGTCCGGGATGTCTTCGGTATAGTGTAATTAATACCTAACTGATTAAAGAATCTTACTGGTTGGAGACCATAAATTGCACAAGGAGAAATATGATATGACACTTGTACGACACAACAATTTCTTTTTAAACCTGCTGGAAGGAAAAGTAGAAGGAAGACGAGGGCGAGGAAGACCAAGATTGACCTATTTTGACCAGGTGAAGGAGAAACTGGGTGTTGTCTCATATCAGGATGTTAAACAGCTTGCCGAAGACCGTGCAGAGAGGCGATTATTTCATCGACAAGAACGTAGTTCTTATATTTAAGAAGAAGAAGAATTAAAAACTACATAGAATTAACACTTTCTCACACTCACAACTTTGAGCGAGTTTAGTGTGATTTTGATCTAATGTTAGTCTTGTAACTTTTAAATTTTTCACTATTTTTCAAATTATTCTTCATAGAATTGATGAGCTTAGCATAGTCTTAGCATATCACTAAAAAATGTACACAATTTTACAATATATAGAAGTTTTAGAATCAATAAACCTAAAACCGGTAATTTACCGGTTAACCGGTACTGGCCTCACTGTAGTCGGTAATTTACCGGTAATGAGATTTGGCCGGTAATTGCATTCCCTAGTACATATGTACATAAAAACGCATAGTATCAAAGCCAGTTATCGCGATACAACTGCAATGCGTTATTGTAAAAACCCGCAGCAACCCGCCTCTAGTTTCGACGCATCGCGACACATACCGTAAACGAAGGAACAAGTAATTGCGGACAGTTATAAACTATAGTTTTATTTGAGCCCGACAATTTGCCAGGTGTGTCATCCCAGAACCGCCCCGACCAGATCATTCTTTGTGTTGATTTTAAACTGTTTACTTCGAGATACGCTAGTTAATAGCGGCTAAGTCACCGTTTTATCGCGGCTATAGACCTAATGGGACCGGGCCGGAAATGTGTTGGATAATGCCACCGCTGTTTTGCATTCGACACAGGATTCCGCTTTAAATACACAAAAAAGTTCAAATTAGTAGGTATTCGTACTAATTTTAGACACGATTATTATTACATTAAACCCCTGTTTCACCATCCATGGATTAAATTTATCTCACGGATAAATGTGATGGCGTCTCTGTTTGTTTGTTCGAATAGAGGGAGATGACATCACATTTATCCGTTAGTTAAAATTAATCACAGCGCAGCTTAGGACGTCCACCAACGAAATGGATGGATGACCTGGTTAAAGCCGCGGTGTCACTGTGGATGCAGGCTGCTGCCAACCGAAGCCATTATGGGGGCGAGGTCTATGGGGAGGCCTATGTCCAACAGTGGATGTCATACGGCTGAGATGATAATGATGAAAATTAATCAATGGGTGGTGAAACAGCCCCTTAAATAAATAAATAAAAATCAGAAGTCAAATCATATTTCAAGTCGAAGAACGTCAAATACATGTCTTATTTAGTAGTTTGTTTGGAAGCAAAACTTTGGAAGCGCTAATTTAAGTATATATTTACAGTGAATCGTGTTTTGTTTACGACTTGGGTTTCTACTGTCACGTAACAAACTGAAACTCACGGTTCTATTTTTTTTTTATATTTAATCGGTCTTTCATATACTCATTCAAGGATAATCTCTAGATTAGTGTGTTTAGTCACGTCTTTGTATGTTGCTGTTATTTATTGAAAAAAGTTTAGGACCACGCTTAAATTAATACAAACATCGAAAAACAAGAATTCAGCACGTAGGAGAATCCCAAGCACTGCGCCATACGGTTTAAAAAAAACGAATTTCAAGGTTATGGCATAGGGAACTACAGCCATATCAGATTAGGTACGGATATTATTGATTTTGCCATCTGTAAAAGTATTTGCATAGCGTCACGAGAACCGGTGCGATGTTTTTGAAACCTCAAATAGTATGTTGATCTAAGTAATGTATGACGAAACGATTATGGTCGCATGCGCAGATTTAAACCACTTAATTGTGGTAGAACACGTAAACTTGTATTTTTTGCAGTGCGTGTGCCCGATGCACGATTCCGACCCGAATATCGCGTTTTACCCACGCTCGCCGCCATGTTGTAATTCTAGTGTAAGCTGTTACAAAATCGCTGTAATGTAATGACACCTGTTGGTTGCAGGGTGATTAGAAACGATACTTTCGAACGATAAGTGACAATTTTATAATTTCGGATAACACATTGCCGCTTCCTTTGGTTGGGTAAATGTCGTGGAGTCGTCGTCGCCGTATACCTCCGGTCGTTACTTTATCGCAGATGCATACATAATTTCGTGTTCATAAATTAAAGCTTATGTCTGATTGTTATCTAGTAGTATGGTATTCATAAAAGTATTTGGCGTTCATGTTTAAATTGAAGTAAAGGCATCGTAGTGGTCGAGTCACAGAGTACGTCTTTGATTACTTTGTCACCTAATATGGAACAAATTAAGACGCATTTAGATGGTCTTATTTATTCGATTACCACCAAAGTTAAAGCTAAAGGGCCGCTGGCATGGTCTAGAGCCTAGACCATGCCAGCGGCGGATGGTTTTTTATCCCTAGACTCTAGGGATAAAAAACCACCCTCACCACTTACCTAGATGGTTGGCGGTCCTCAACTGTGCGTTTCTCCAGAAATTTCTTGCCTCGCACAGCAAAACTCGGGAATGAAATATCGCCTGCGGTATTCCTGGACCGATACAACCTTCAAACTTTCAAGAAAAGAGCGTACTCCTACCTTAAAGGCCGGCAACGCACTTGTGACTCTTCTGGTGATGCAGATGTCCATGGGCGACGGTAATCGCTCACCATCAGGCAATCCATCTGCTCGTTTGCCCCCTATACCATAAAAAAAACCTGGGTTAGGGATGATAATACAACTCATTACGTAAGCCTATTTTATATAAAAAATAAAAATGACTCTACCTGAACCCTGAATTAAGGATTATTATAGAGATGACTAAATCGGATTTACTTGATTACTAAATCGGACAAACTCATACTTATACCGAAATAATTTATGAAATCTACCATGAGGTTTTTCAGTCACTTTAAAACACCCACCGGGAACCCTGAGAACAAACTCAACAACACATTAGTTACCAAGGACAAAACTTATTATTTATGTCGAACGTGTGTATCCACCTAATAAGTTATCTACACAGTGGTAGCCGAATAAAAAATGTGCAACATTAAACCATCGAAACCCTTCAAATAATATTTATAGCTCACTTTAACCGGCCTACAGATTCGCTTCCTGATTAAACAAACGTCAGCATTACAATGGCCCTTCATCTTTTGTGAGTTAATATTAACCCGATCACTTACGAATGTCGCTGGAACCCGGCAGTGAACAGACTCGAGGTGATCCACCGATCCTGAGGAGTGCCCTTTTAAAATACTGCCTTAAACGGTAAGTGGTGCCTTGCTGTGCCTCTCGGTGTCTGTGTATGTGTGATTGAGTGGTTGAATGATCTCATACACGCAATTATTGATGCGACAGTGTAGTCCAGTATGGTCACATGTGTTGTTCACCGGTTATTAATGGGTCGAAGCGGAGTGTTCGTGATGATAACTATTGAAAGTAATTTGAGAGACACGGCATTGCTAATAAAAGTTATAAAGAAAATGAAACCGACTCTACAAAACGGGTAAGCGCATGTCAGGTCACGCGTAATATACGGTTTCCTTTAAATTCGTTATGCATAACCATCATGAATGTTTAGGCTTACGTACCCTAAGGTCACGTACCTACTCGTTCGTCTGTCTGTAGGCACAGAGTATCTCAACAACCATACTAGCTCAAATTTATGCATGTATATTTCTATGGCCACTACAACAAAAAGTAATATGAATGTAAAAATTACAGTGGTCTCAAATTTTTTATAAACGAGTAAATACCTAAAAGAATCCCACATCGAGTTCGTGTACCAACATTTTGCTTAGAGTCAAGAATCTGTTCACACTGGATTTTTATGGATACACCGTATTAGTTATATCGTATCATCATCATGCCAGCCGAAAGACGTCCACTGCTAGACATAGGCCTCCCCAAAGGCTCTCCACTCAGACCGGTCTTGTGCTTTCCGCATCCACCGCGATCCCGCGATCTTAACCAGTCGTCGCTCCATCTTGTAAATCGTATATTTTGACGTAATTACAAAGTAAGGAACCCACGATGCGCGAATCCGACTGCCATTTTCAATCGCAAACGAAAAGTAAGGAGAGAAAACTCGATTCTGTCTAACAAAATCTAACCGAAGACCTACCTATCCTCCTGTCTACCAAAGGTAGTTTTTGGAATAACTTTTTGAAACTTTCAGATTATATCGCTTAGAACTTAAGATGTTCAGGAATAATAGTAATTTCACTATATACTTTATCAGTGTCCAATTATAATTATTTCATATGTCCTTTTCAAAGGAAGGATACACGAGGAAACAAAGATGAGTACTGAGACACTTCATATTTGGCAAACATATGCCTAAGTCAAAAAACCCGTACCAATTATTATAAATGCGAAAGTGTGTGTGTCTGTATGTTTGTCTCCACAGCGGGTCGCGATTCAGTTGGTTCGAGTGTGACCTCCTCCTTTTTCCAGTCGATTAATAAAATCGTTGTAAAAGGTAAGATTTATCGATTAAACTGGCAGATTGTTGTTTCGAATAAATATTCAAAAGAATCGTATTCAAATTTTGTTTCCTCTTGTGTTTACGAGACTAAATTATTTTAAGCCTTGCTGGTAAGGGAAAAGAGGACGAAATCGTTTCCGTACACGTTCAAGCAGGTATTACTTACATGCTTTGTGCGCTTGTATCATATTCATATGAGGTATGACATACGTGCACCAGCTAGCTACCTACATGCGTAAAAGTAGTTTGAGCTCGAATTCTTTTCTTCGTTCATTTTAGTACCAGAAAAAGGATAAACAATCAAGACAAGTCTTTTTATTGAAAACACTTTTAAAAATAGTATTTATTATGAAACCAAAAGAATGTAAATGACCTATCTCCTTGCTATATATATATAATGTTATACATATTTGATGTGACTTATTTTGCAACAGTTTTTTTCAATAAAAAGGCACGTCAAGATGACTTTGACTTACCTTATTCTTTCTAATGCTACAATAAACGAAGTGTGTGGTTTACGGAGGTTAAATGCAGAAGCTACAGACAAGCATGTCGTGTATGGCTTGTGTATATTTCCTAGTGTTATTCCGGTACTTTTTTTTATTTTTTTATTCGACTGGATGGCAAACGACGAGTGGGATTTTTAAAGTAATCCAGATAATGTTCCAGCATATCATTGAGAAGTTTTGATTCTACTGTCGATGTTCAAAGGAGACGGTGTCAAAGTCTTACATCTTGAACCAACAATTTCGGTGGAAAATCTTGAAAGGAGCATACTTACCTAATACCTATTCCAAATTAATATTAAAACACCTTGTACAACTTGTATTGACCTACACAAGCGATCTAAACGAATTGAAATTTCTTACATAGTAGATAAATCTATTATTTCTTTCTTTCTCTAAATAAATTAAAATAGGTTAGAGTAAAACTACAACGTCACATTGAAGTACCTACATTCAAAAATTAAGCAAAGCAGGTTATAGGAATGAAGGCCTAACGAACAGAGGGCTTACAAATAAAATGACAAATTTAACAAAACCCGTCATTCTTCCTTCGTAATTGCTCAAATAAATACAATATTATCGATTATTCGTTAACCTAGGACGCGTCAATAAATAATACGACATGTTAATTGAGCAGGTAATGGCAATGTCACCTCTAATGTTATCGTCTACTGTACTTACGTAAAAAGTCAGTACTTACATGACAGTATCACGTTTGTTTAGGTTTAGCTAAAAATATGTTAGCTGAAACAAAACACTGGTGTTTACGATGTGACAATATTATTAAAGTATTTTTTAAACTTGAAAAAGCATTTCTCATTGAAAGGTGGATTTTCAAGAACCCATTGCTGAATTATATATTTTGGACAGGGCCCCCTTTGTTTTTTTTTGTACATATACTCAGGTACCGTGCTTTTTCCCTGTAGTTTGTGTTGTACAAGGTCTAAACAATAAAAAATCTAAATAGCTTTACTACGGGTACAAATGTATTGTTACTTTAAAAAGCGTTTTAGTCTCTACAGTTTTTTTTTCTTCACACTAAGATGTATAAATTTACAAATATACGAATGGGACAAACTGAAAGTCAAAACTCGTTTTGGTCACTCAAGAATTGACATTATGGTGATGATCACGTGAGGGTTTAGCGACCTTACGAAGTTTTTTTGGAATCGATTTTAGATCTATACGTTTACATTAAAATTGATATTGTTTTTCAGGCGTGGACTCGAATCATTCTGCTTGCATTATAAATACGACTAGATTGGTGAGACAAAACAATAATTGACCCGTAGAATAGTTCATTTAACCTCATGTAACTCTAGTATGAATCAGAATCAGGCCATTCTGCCTTCAATACAAAAGAGCCGAATTTAACAAGCGCCTTTTCTAGGAATTTAGGACGACCTGTGTCAATTGAGCTACATACATATATTTTGCGATTTGTAGGCGAAGACGATTTAGCCAGTAGCACAGAATAACTAATAAGTACTACCGTACCAGTAGTCTCGGACTTCCAGGTTGAAACAAAGTCTACATTCAATGAGCCCAGCAAAATATGAAGATTATAGAAAAAAAATTAACTTCCTATCTCTACATACTTTACAATTACAAGTAGTAGACACACGCTGTACCTACAATAACATGTTAACTTATCTACAAGTAGCGATTCGCGCCGCGTTTTAGCGTAGGGTGTTGAATTTCGAGGAGGCAGTACGATTTTCTTAAAGCAAGAAGGTTGCAAACGCCAAATAATGCACCAGCTTATACGTCCTTTTTACTTTTAAGTATTCATAAGGCCTGGACTAAGCACTATATGACGGCACCGCCAGTCATTCGACGCTGACCCATCAAATACATAAGTTTCAGTTTCTAACGCAACTCGCGTTACAAAATGTTTCCCATGAGAAAACCTTAGTGCTTAGCGGCGAGAAATAGTATACCCGCTTTGAGAATATGATTCGCTACGTGTTATTGTGTCTTTACAGGTATATTTTTTCATACCTATCAACAAATTAATTTAATTAAAAAACAATAGGTACTAAGTTTCGGTTTCATGAGCAACATTTGAACCTGGCATTTAATAACCCGGCTTAAAACATATACTTTACCATCACCAGATACGGCGAGGAGGATGATGCTAATGATAAATACCTAAGATATAAATATATACAAGGAGTAAATTAAATACTTAACTGAAAACCTGAAAACAGACATTTGTTCAGAATGAGAATAGAATCGATTGCTTTAAGGCAGGTTGTTTGTTTTTTTTTTTTAATTCCCGTTTTCACTGTGACCAGTCTAAGGGGCTGTTTCACCATCCATTGATAAGTGTTAACTGACGGAATATGATGCCGTCTCCGTCTATTCGAACAAAACTAATAGAGACGGCATCACATTAAACCGTCAGTTCCCACTTATCAATAGATGGTGAAACAGCCCCTAAATGTTTTAGCGAGGTTTCATACTATTTAGGTAATTTAATACTGCCCGTTTTTCTCCCCGTTTCATTTTCTTCTAAAAACGGCGAAGCGCAAATTTTCTGACAAATAAAAATTACGAGTGTAGAGTTAGGAATTAAGTAAGTTACTGACTACATTATTTCATGTCTGCGAAATTTCAAATCTCTAATTCCAGTGGTGAAGAGTCTTGGTCCAGGAAGTTAAATTTCAAGTATTAAACTATACTAAGCGGCAAAAAATGTGGCCCTTAATTAAATGTATGCAGAAATAGGTACTTTTGTATGTAGAGTGGGCCAAATTATGTACTGCGTTTCTACCTAAAGTGTGACAGAATTTAGTACCGAACACTGAAGCTATCGAACAGCAGCCAAACTTCTTTTGTAACATCGATATTGATGGAATCATCGATACTACCTATCGATAGAGCTAATAATATTTTAAAAATTGACTGAATTTAATTCTATTCGATTGAATCCAATATAAAAAAAATGGTCTTAACTAAGTCTTAAATAATATTAAATGTATTAAAACCTGCAGATAAGTAAGTACACCGAAAATTAAAATATGTTAGAGTTATGGACACCCATAACATAACATGGCCGTCCATGGGAGCGGCGGTGATTGCTTTCCATCAGGAAACCCGCCAGCTAGTTTTCCCCACATTTTATAAAAAATGTATAAACTCTCTTGCCTCATTTTCAAAATTACAACCGTATGCCTTTTTTATAACTGGAGCAAAAAGTACACAAACGTGTATATGTGTATGTATTTATGCTGCTGTTGCTGCCACGTTCTGAGCATGTGTCTGTTGTTTTCTGCGCATATGACGTATCTTTACTTTTAAAATGAGTGATCAAAATGACTTCAGTACCTCATGATTCAAATATTGAACAAACTTTATCAGCAGCTCGCAACATTGCGCAACAACCAAGTTCAAAGGAAGCAACATGACGCACTACACCTCCCCCCGCGTACGGACCACAACACAGCTCGATATTGTGCATAACATAACACTAAAACCGTCAAACGGGTTTCCAGCCAACGAATGCTATAATAAAAAGTTGCCCAGGACACTACGGCGGCGAGGAACTCCATTGGTCGATCGCGTCGGAACCAGCTCTAAAATTGCAAACTTTTTTAACGAGTAGCCTTTTTATTTTACTCCAAAATTATTAGTTGTGGAGCCTTAACAGTAACCTTAACCGGATCGACTTTAGTTTTCTCGATAACTTGTTGTTTTGGTCGGCCGCTTTGCAATTTTTATAATGTGGGATATTCGAATACGGGACAGTGCCCTTAGGTAGTTCCTAAATAATTATGTACAGTTACCAGCACCAATATCTGACACAAAAAAACATGGATAATATCTGTTACGACTCTATTTCTAGGGTCGTTAAAGAGGTGTCAGATATTTTTGCACGCTCCGCTGTGGCAGATATTAAATAAGTAAGGTATCTGTGGCGTGGTAACGAAATAAATTAATTCCCACCTAATTACCCAATTTATTTATGTCAACGCGAAAATATCCATTCAATTTTAGAAGTACATATATAAAATAGGAGCTTTTGACTGCGACTTCGCCCGCGTGGAATTCTGTTATAGCGCGCTTTTCCCTCGGGAACTCTGCATTTTCCCGGGATAAAAAATACTAAGTAGCCTATGTCACTCTCTGGCCCATAAACTATTTCTATGCCAAAAATCACAATGCTCTGTCGCTCCGTTTCGACCTGAAAGACGGACAAACATACAAACACACACACTTTCGCATTTATAATATTAGTATGGATAACTACCATCGGTTTGGAAAGACCTCTGTTGTAAAGAACCCGGCAAGAAACTCAACGAGTACCTAATATTATTCACCCAACGCAAAAAGGGGGGAGGGGGGGGCAACGTGTTATAAATTTGACGCCAATTTCTTTGTGTGTTTGTTGTAGCATTGTAACTCTCAAATGGATGAGCCGATCTCAATGCGATTTTTTTACGTGAAAGCGAATTTCTTTATGGTACCTAATTCTCAGTTATGATTCATTGGAATTGGTTCAGCCATTTTTAAGATCTTGAAATTTGAAGAGACAGTGTCGAGAGCTTTTCAACTTCTCCAAGTTGGTTAGGTAATTTTAAAATCGACGTACAATGTTATTTAATTAATTACTTACTTGCCAAGTATTTTAATACGATTACAGTCGCCATTAGAATAGGGATGATGACTGGGTTAAAAATATATTATTCTATTTAATCCGACAGTTAGATTATGAAAAAATATGGGACACGTATTTTTTGGTTTATCTATTTATTAAAAATCGACGAAGGAATAGATCATCAAACTTCCAGAGTGGGGGCTTGTGACGTCACTATAAGGTAAAAATCGTACCATATAGTGACGTCACTTGAAACTTCTAAGCACTGTATCCTCGTCATTTTTTGTTTGTCAAACAAAAGAAAAAACACGTGCACAATATTTTTAAATTATCCACCTGACGGTCTAAACAGTTTTTTTTTGTCATCTAGACTATTATATCGTACGTATTATAGTGGCCAGGCCAAGGCACAGAATAAATACCTACTACGTACCTACTAACATATTAAATGTCAAATGTACGTAGGTATCTAAGCAATAAGTGCTTTCACAAAGGTCTGCTCATTTGAGGAAGATATCCCTCGCTCGTGTCATTGTCATACGTAGTATAATTGGTGTAGGTCTTTGTGTCTACTTGCAAGACAATTGTTCAGTCCACACCCCACTGAAAGACATTGAGTGAGATTCGGGCGTGTCAACCGCCGTTTATTTTATAAACGTACGGCAAACAGCAGGGCTACTACGAAACTCGAAACTCGAAGTTCGGGTCGTGCGGTCCCTCTCGTTCTCCTATTAAAAAGTATAAGTGTCAGAGGGACCGCATGACACGAACTTCGAGTTTCGTAGTAGCCCTGCTGCACGGTTAGACGGTTTGATAAGAGCAAAATGGGTAAAACTAACATTTGCCTACGGCTTCTTGCGCGGCAGCCAGACCCAATAGTTCACGCGAAAGAAGACTCTGGCAGTCAAATTTAAATCCCAGGATTTGTAGAAAGTAGAATCCCATGGAAGTCCTGTAATTTACATTGCGAGCTTCATTTTTCTAGCGCTATGAAGTTAGCGCCATGTCTTTCAAAGACACAAACTTGAATAAGTATAAATACTTTTATCAATAATTTGAAGTCAATTAAAAAAAAACAGTTTTTAAATTTACCCATAGCCATCACTCGAGAATAACATTGAAAACTGTGAAAAATTTAGCTGAAGACCTAGAAGATCCAAAACTATGTTTTTGTGTTTTTTTTTTCATGTAAGTGGGAATTTTTTGGGCTTATAGAATATTTTGAATGAAGAGGTTTGATTCGTAAACTTTTTTTCAATTTGAAGATTAAATAAACATTACCTAAAAAATACCATCCAAAAGTTACCTATTTATAAAGTGATCTTAGTTATTTTGTGATCTTAGAAATCGGCCCCTTGAATCGATTCTTGAATCGAGCCAGAATTAAAAAAAAAATACCCGCGGTTAAATCAGCCAGCATGATGGAGTTTTGTTGTGGCGGGAGAAGCAAAAACAAAACAGACAGCCGAATATTGCCGATAGTAACCGAACGCACACGAATGGAAAACGAATCTCGCTCAGAAACCGAAACGTGATCGCGCTGTTTGATTTGAAATCAAAATTTACCCGCTCGCTGCCGGCTCAGTACGCGACCGAGCGCTGTACGGAATGTACGTGTGGTGCGTTTTGCGCGAGCGTTGACTCTGCGATTTTTTTTTATTTTGCGAATTATACCAGCCAGAACCAAGTTCTTGGAGTATAGTCGGAAACAGAAAAGGTTTCATTACAAAAGTTAACTTCGACGCAGTTCGCGCTGGTCTTTGACCAAATTGTGAATTTCCGTATAGACGCGAAAAAAGTGAATAAAGACATTTCGACTTCAAAGGACACTTTTGTACATTTTCGCTACGTTTGCGAAATTGTGTTCAAAAATATATATCTGCATAAATCGTGGACAGAAAAAATAAAATCACGGCCAACTAGTTAGGACGCAATCTGTGGTCATCGAACAATCAAACAAAAAAGCAACGAATTTATTGCATTACTGGTTTCCTTTAAATTCTTGTTCAAACTCGTGAAAATTTCAAAAGTTCAAAACTAACCTAAAATTATAGTGAGTTCGTCGACCCCTAACATTCGTGCTTTAGTGAAACAGTTCGCAGAATAAACCAAAATATTAATAAATCAACTTAACCTGGAATAAGTGAAGAGTTGGTTTTAACAATGTCTACTGCGATAATGCATCAATCTGCGCTGTACGGCTTTGGTGATCTGCTCTTGAAGGTATGTTGAAAATCATAAGTTGCTTAAGTAGTTTGGCGTTTATTTAAGACTGCCCGCCAGTTAGTTATCTTGATTATGTTTGAAACTAACAAAAACTGTTTTTTATTAGTTTTTAATTTTTTGTCCGATCCAAATACCTAGTAGGTAGCAGTAAACTTTATTCCCCGCAATTCCAATGACAACAAGACAGCGAGGAGTACACTTGTTAATATCTCCCAAAAATAATAAAAGTGCGATGTAAATTTGCCTTCAAAACAATACCTTATCAGCTGTCAAATTTACCTACATACCTAGGTACAACATGCGTTTGTAAACATTCCTACTTACATGCAACGCTTCATTGTAGGAGAGAGCTTCTCTTTTTGTTATTTTTCAATCTATAATCTCCTTCTTTTTTGATGTAGGTTAAAAAATGACTCTGGTTCACGTTGTAACTTTATTGTAACGTGACGGTCAAAATGTACCTACCGAGCGTGTTCTGAATGTTTAAGTTTGGTGCACATAAACTCCTACGTGCACTCTTCTATCAATGAGGCGTGTTACTGCCAAGATGTGCAATATTATTAAATTGAGGATTTCGCTAACACCAACCTTCTGTAGGATGGAGTTTGATAGTAACCCTCTGCACATTTCAAATTGTCTTAAAACACATATGAAAGTTTCAATTCTTTGTTAGGTAGGTATTTCATGTATTTAGTTTTAGATCGGTAATCTAGGCGATGCGTAGCTCATACCTAGTTATTTTATAGGCCTATTTAATAGTAATGGTAGTGAGTGGTATTAGTAGTCTAAGCTATTTGTAAGCCTGTAAATCGCCCCGCCTGACCCACCTTTGGGTTGGGGTTGTTTATAGGCGGCCTACCTACCTAGGTTAGTTAAATACCCTACCTATTTAAAAAAAGTCATGTTTGACATTCAATGAATGAAACAAATACCTACGTAACCTACCTAAGGTACCTCTATAGGTAGTTTTAATAAGTTTTTGTGCACGTATTTATGCCTGCCAAAATTTAATATTGAGATAACAGGAGGTACCTAATACCTACCTATAATAACGCAACAAACGCACGTCTTTTCAATTGTAATGGATTAGTCATTAGGTAAGTAGGTAGTATAGGTATTTTATTTAAACTACTACTTTGGAACAACATTTTTTTTGTTAAGTACTTGCCTAATTACCTATTGTAAACTAATAAATAACCATACTACCTAATTATTATTACTTCTTCACTTATTGTGATAGTACTTTAATAAATAATGACCATTTAATAATGCCCACCATACTTAGGTACTGCAGTTTATAAAATAAATAGTAGATTGTACAACAAGGGCATGAAACGAGCCATTTCACTCGAGACGTTCATACGTGTACTTATACCTAGCCAAGCCACCCGAGCTGGTACGGGCGAGGGCGGATAGACACCTCAAGGGGAAAATGGGTTTAATACTCGAGTTTTACATTCTGCTTTCCACTTAGATTGCGTGGAAATTAAATAGTATCAGTGGAAGCAATTGTTCACTTACTATGTAAAGTGTGTGTGTTTGTATGTTTGTCCGTCTTTCGCGTCGAAACGGAGTGACGGATCGACGTGATGTTTGGCATAGAGTTTATGGGTCAAGAGAGTGACAAAGGCTACTTTTTATCCCGGAAAAATGCAAAAAATGCACAGTTCCGGACCCGAGGGAATAGCGCGTGATAACCGAATTCCACGCGGGCGAAGCCGCGGGCAGAAGCTAGTATAATTATATATTTTTTAGTTTTATTTATTTTGATAGATTTTTTATCATATAAGACTTGCAGGTGGTAGGACCTTGTGCAAGGTCCGCCCGGATTGCTACCACCATCTTGCTCGCTAATCCTGCCGTGAAGCAGCAGTGCTTGTACTGTTGTGTTTCGGCGTGGAGAGTAAGCAGCCGGTGAAATTACTGGCACTTGAGGTATCCCATCTTAGGCCTAGAGGCCGAACCTAGAGGTTGGCAACGCATCTGTAATCCTCCTGGTGTTGCAGGTGTCTATGGGCGGTGGTAATCTCTTACCATCAGGAGACCCACTTGCTCATTTGCCATCAAGTCGAATAAAAAAAAAATTACATGGTTAAAAAAAGTATGAAGTTTTTTTTTTGTTTGTTGCTGTTGACACCTTAATACCTGGTCTTAGACCAAGATTTTAATTTATGCATTAATATCATAAAAAGTTGTCATTTTAAGTCGCCTAGATCCATATAAATACGAGCATGAGAAGTGAAAAATATATTATGAATCTATGTAGGTAAATAACTATGTATTTACTAATTTAGCTTGAGCCGTGGCACTCATACAGAATAATGGATGACAAAGCTCAAGCTACCTACTACCTATTACTATTAAGTATTTTGTAAACAAAGGTTAGTTTTTTTTGTAATTTCTCGGTGATTCTCTAGTTTTCGGGTCAACGTACCTATTTATACCTAGCTACCTATAGAAACAAGTTTTTTTTACATGTTATTTATAATGTTAAAATTTACTTGTGCTAGGTATTAGTTCTCGCTTATCAATTATGTTCGATTCGATTTTCGGCCATCTTTGACTTTTGTCGTTCCATTTTCGAACAAACTACAACTAGGTACTTTGTACCTAGGTCCAAGACTAAGCGTTGCAAAGTAGACTTAGGGGCTACTTTAAGGGGTTTTTTCACCACCCATTAATTAATTTTAACTGACGGATAAATCTGATGCCGTCTCTGTTTGTTTTGTTCGAATAGACAGAGACAGCATCACAATTATCCGTCAGTTAAAATTAATCATTGGGTGGTGAAACAACCCCTTAAAGAGCATTTATACAAACTTCCAAACACCTTTGGCAATGAAGTCGAAAGACGAAGATTACCAAGTGTTAGGTGAGAATACATAATAAAGCTCCTGTGTGTTTTTGGATAGCAGAGAATCCGAACACCGTCACTGAGACCTACCCGCCTAACTTTGGTTTGGAAAATTTGTTAAACGCCTACCCTCCTAACTGAAGAACGCGCTGTACGCGAAAGAAAACGTAACTCTGATCACTCCGGTTCATCTTGTTCTTGTAGGCACATGTTATAATTATACTTATCCTGGTACCTTACATACTACAATCGCGAAATTGATCGAAGTTTGACGAAAGCGAGATTTTAACGTAGCGAAACATTCGAACTCCTATATGCATCGTATAGGTAGGTTCCTCGTATTCACTTACTCACTTCATACATTTTTGAGAGACTGACGAGTGCTGTAAAGGGTACTTTTAATTAAATCCAAACATCAGCTCAAAATAAGTTAATATGTACATGACTTGCCCCCTTATTCATAAAAATCCACTTAACGAAAATATGTTTTGCTTGCTTCTTTCAAGGTCAAACTCCTACAGCCAAACAACGATTAGTTACACTATGATAGGTACTTAGAATATTATTACCAGATAACTTACACATTGTACTTACTCATACTTATAAATGGAACCATGTCGAAGTTTCCTTATCATTATAAAATACCATCATAGATATATTTATTTTATTTTTCTGTACTAAAGCGGTCAATAATTGGCCAGTTTATCCTAACCTCACAAAATACTTTACGAGTAGTCAGAAATCCACATTTAATTTTATACCTACTTTAAAAACAAACTCGTACGTATGTAGGTATCTTGTATCCCACTAATCTTGAGTAATCTCAGCTCGGTGGGGTTGGTATATACTGACAGACGCAAGGGGTCAGAAATACATTACCCATCATTCCATAAAGAACCTTACTCCCTACGCTATAAAATTTACTATAGGCCAACTCTCCAAACTGTGTCGAAACTTATTTGTAGGGTCGATGTAAAAACCGGTTCTATTAGCCAATTCACATGGTTATAAATCGCCTGCTTCTATCCTGCCATCATATGTTACCTGCTCAGCGTTTTTGTGGTTTTTTTACATGTGGAAGACACTTGTTGCTTGGGGTTGCTGCGTTATGTTTGGTCTTTACAAAGTGCCTTTTATAACGACTCAATGCACTGAAGAGGTTTTGATAGAATCAGGTTTCAAAACTATGTGTACTTACCTACATGTGACTATGTAGGTAAGGCAAGTGCATAAATAAATGTAGACAAAACTAGAGTATTAAATTGATTTTTTTTAACACGCTTGTATTAGCTTGGGTTGTATATATGTAACGGAATCTTTGAGCATAATTTTGACCAATTTCCAGAAGTCTGATTAATTTGAAACTTTGCATACGTATTAAGGACCGATGACAATGCAATAAATCGAACTAAAAAATGGAAAATAAATAATAGTTAAAAAAAACACGCTTTTATAGCTAACCGAACTAAAAAATAGAAAATAATTTTAATTTCAAGTTATTAACAAAAGAATTCAATTCAGGGTTAAAAGCGTGGGGTGCTTGATAAAGTAAATGTAACAATCATTCTATTGGCAACTATCTATGAGAGGAGAGTTATGAAAAGTAGTAAAATGCACCCCACGCTTTTTACTCTGAATTGAATTCTTTTGTTAATAACTTGAAATTAAAATTATTTTCTATTTTTTAGTTCGGTTAGCTATAAAAGCGTGTTTTTTTTAGTTTTTTTTAAACTATTATTTATTAATCTCCTACATTTATTTGCGTAGTACATTGTACTGATATTTAAGGCCTAAGTATGTGTACTTGACCGTATATGAAATTTGTGTATTAGAACAGATTGAACAGCTCTTTTGTTCAGTGGCGATAAAAAAATAATTAATTTCATAACCGACATGTTCAGGTGTAGAACTTTACAATACTAGCTATATTATAAATTAATTATATAAATCAATACTAGTTAGGTATTACAACACTACGTAATACGTACGTACCTACTGTATAGTAGATTCCACTATTAATCAACTGACGTATTTTTTACGGGTTGTCAAAACACGATTCTCCCATAGATTTTGTATAGCAACACCTACCAGACTATGAAATCACTTAATTGCCAGCCGACTAGAAAAGCAAGTGAAGAATTGTCTCCACTGTTGCTATTTAATTTCCTCTCAATTGAAGTGAAAAGAAGGGTGTAAAACTAGAGCATTACACTCATTTTCTCCTCGACGAATCTATCCACCCTCGCCGTACCGGCACGGTTGGCTATATGAACGCTTTTAATGAAATAAGTAAGTAAACACAAATTATATTCATCCAAGTAACCATTAAGTAAGTCAACCATTAAAAACTGTTACCGTATTGCGACAAATAATTAGTTTAATGTCATATCTGTTTGTAGAAGCAATACTTTTCTAATCTTATTCTGCTAGGCTAGATGTAGGGTCTTACTGCAAGGCTGTAAAATACTTCAATAGCTCCCAGTGGGAACTTTGAAAGGTGCATCTTTTTTCAACGTTGCCCTTGGTTTTGAAAATAAAAAAAAAAATTGCTCAAAACCGTTCGTTTTGTAAATGGTTCTGTACACCTACAACCGTCTACCTGTCTTTTATTTATTTACACACACCACCGCTCACCATTGTATTGGATATATTTTTTGTGCCACTTCTGGCAATGGTATAAAGAGCGCTTTGTGAAAGTCCCTTTTGTCCTTTTAATATTGATGGTAGGTGTCTCAGATAACTGCCAGAATATTCTCCCTTGTAATATTAACGACTCAACTTTACAGTTGAAACTGAAAAGTAAGTTTTAATTTAGCAATCTGTTGAGTTGCAGTTTTGCCTACACTACACAACGCGTAGCCCGACACGCACTTAACCGTTTTTTTTTTCATTGTTTGGTTTCTAATCTGACATGTTAGACTTAATGGAAAATTTGAGGGGTTTTCAATAATTTTTGGTTTACCTAATGATTGCGTGCAAGGTAATAATTTTCCACTTTACGTAACATTTCCGATTCTATGTAAATCAGTTTTGCTTGTTTTTCGAAGTTCCCTGTGAACTATGGTTTTGGCTGTTTCGGTCATTCAAACAGCTAGTTTAATATTCACTGGTTGTTAGTTGGTCAGTAAGACGTGTAATCACGTGGGGCGGCGAACCATGCGATCGCGCCACGCTCGCAATTCACGATTTGCCTTGCTTTTGCATGCAATACTCATCTAAATCTATACACGCTATTGTCGATGAAAATAGTTCGAAACAAACTCGAGACTCGCTCACCGCAAATGCGATCTCGATCGATTAAGGGAGCAACTTGCTTTATTCCTTAATTAACCAGTACCGGCTTCGAATCGAATACTTAATTACTAGATGATTTAACGGGCTGTGAAGATGTTTCAACTTGGTTTTTTTACGTGATCACGCAGCCCATTAACATACAAGCTTAACCAGCAAGCATAAGGCACATTTAACTTTGATGTTTTTATTTATAGTCAGCAAGCTGCTAAGGAGGCTGTCACGCGATGACGCGACGAGATTAGTACTCCACGTGTGCTGATAAAAAGCATGCGCGGGAGCACAACTTGCTATTGCTTTGCTAGTTAGTTGCGCCTCTTTCCGTTTAGGATAGTCTATGTTATAGGGCCACTTGCAATAAATCAGGCTTTTTGCATTAGGCGGACGTCTCGCGATGATATCGTAAATCTTGCACGCCAAGTCAGAAGCGAGTTTCCTTGTAATTCATTAACAGTCAATTCGTTTACGAACACTCATGTCAAAGAGGTTGTAGTATTGTCATATTCTGCATATGTAAATGCAAATACAAGCTTTCCATACTTTTCGCAATCTAAACTGGACAGGTTTCTCAAATAGCCGGTTCTAGCCTCAAAGCCGACAGCGTGTTGTTTCTCAACATTTAAGACGTTGCAGAAACCTTCGAGTGCAACGTAAACAATAAGTGGTCGTGGGAGCTCGATGGTGCTAACGCAGCATTCGTTACTACACAATAAGTCATTTTAGAGTATTTCCTCTCATGCTCCATTGGCGAAATGCGATGCTGCGTGGGACACAGACACACAGCATGAGACGCCATTTTGTTATCACGTATTGTATTGCAATTTGAGAACTGTAGTTCTGCCGAATCGCTTGAATTGAAACCTAGCAAGCTGTCATTCTTCGGACGGTATCAGTGTTTACAAATCACTTATTTAAAGTCGAGACCACCTAGATTATCGTATGTTACGGCTTTATTTTCATGCATAACTTGGGACCATTTCAAGGCCGTACCATTGATGATTCTCAAAACATTTTTTTTTTTCAAATCCTAGTATCACTTGAAACCATGTAACCTGTTTTGATAGTTTGTTTAAAATCTGCACAGTGGAAAACCCATTGTCATACGGTCATAGTCAACATTCACGTACATAGTCCTAAGAAAATCCACATTTACACAAAATCTATTTTACCGCCGCATTTATTTATTCATACTTGCTTATACATTCAAAATCATAGAATTTTCCGTGTAGGACGCGGATCGCATAAACTTAGACGCCAACACTAATAAAAAGACAGATAGTGACATAGTTGTTTCTCTGTCTTTGAATGAGTATAAAGACACCGGTGAGTTCACATTTCGCGAATTGATCCTGAGACGTAAAGCGACAAGTAACTTGCACTTCGAGGCTAAGGGCCAAGGAGTCAAGCTGCGTAGGCTAGGTCCAACGCCCGCAGTCGTTATCGTCAGTGTACTATTTTTAGCCCCGCTCCTTTCTCTGGCGACAACACTCCGGACATGACTCAATTCTTTGTGCCCCTTGGACAACAGCTACATAGCCACAATAACCTTATAGGTAGGTACATGTTAATTTTGTGTATTTAAGGTTGAAATTGAACTATATATTATAAGATTGTGTTCAATTCAAAGAACTCGGTTTAATTTGGCAATTTGGCAGTGTACAGGTAGGTATATTGGACACAATTTAAGGCTTGCTTTTTAGGACTCTAAAAGTACGATAATGCTTGAATCACGAACTTTTTTAATTTTTGCCAAATTGAGGGTCCTCCAAAAGGCGTACTATTTGCAATTCTTTTTGGAGACGCTTATTATTTAGGTATATTACTATTTTCACACTCATACCCAATATGGTCAAACATACATCAAGGCATCTCGCTTTCCAAACACGCGTGAATATTATTTAGTTTTTTAATATGTGGTTTACCTTGAACGCTTAGTTGCTCAATGCAGAGATGGCATTATGCGTCGAGGTGTATAATATTCAGTAGACGATAATTTGAGGCAAGTTGGAGGTTTCACAGCCATAACGTGGCCCTGCGCCGAGATTGCGACAATGACTTTACGGCCCACGTACCCGACGAATTTAAAAGCAATCTGAGCTAAGCTATTTCTATCTTCATATTTAAATTCAATGACTTTAAATTGCAAATTTAAATTGTGTTTGCAATATAAACGTTTTCATTATAATGGAAATGTATTTATTATTATAAAAATTAAAACTCCTGTCACGTCCATGTCGTCATTAGGTTTAAAATGTGTGTGATAATGATACTATTACCTATTTACCTAGTTTTAAACTATAAAGAGGTAGACATACCGCAAACTACTCTTAAAATGTAATTTAATATTTGAAACTTCAAATTTAGTTCTGAACTCCCTATGAGTGTCTAAATTATGTGCATACTAATGACGTTTAATCATAATTTTTGGAAGTTTACGCCAGGTGAACAGGTAAGTTTATTATGTTAATAAAAAAGGCACATTAAGTTTTGACCTTAGAATTATGTGCTTGCAAAGTACTTATCTTTGTTGGTTCACATTTATTTAACTTTACAAAACAAATTGTTCACTGACTCTATCAACACAAAGAACATACTTGCAACGTTTGCTACTAACCTACTGCAACATGACCGGTTTATAATGATAGGTGCGTGTTAACGTGATCAAATAATGAAATATATAGAATTAGCGTGCCTATAGTTTTAGTTATTACAGTTGTAATGTAGCATAAAAGAAAATGTACCTACTTGTACGCTGAATCATGGTGGCTCACCGTGAACAGTCGAATAGTCGATACACAAGTCTAGCATTTAATAAATAGATGTGGTCTCATAGCATTGGCGTCGCTCCGCTAATTGTTTCGGCAGAGCAAATGCGAGGGTTCATTGCCGGACAAACGACATTGTCCAACGAGTTTTTTCCTCTTGTGTATCCATAATTGAACGAAAACTTAGTAAAAAAACACGGACTTTATCGAACAGATACAAAATAATGATCTCTGACAGATTGGCACTTAGTTGACAGGTCAGATCAGAAAAAAAGACAAAATCAGAAATCTTTGATGAACGATTTAACCTTTTTGACACAAAATAAAAACTTCTCCCATTTTGAAGTCACAACAAACTTTATAGAGTTTACTTTTTTATAGACAAATTGCTTTGTATGATTAAAGTAATACAAAATTATTTACAAGGTCGAATTTAATGCTAAATTAGCATTGGGTTTGTTTTTGACTATCCTCATTAAACGAACATTATGTATAATGCTCAAAATAGATAGATACACACGGGTCACTTAGGTGTCAATCGAATCGCGCATGTTTCGAGCCAATCCGTGGCTCCCTTTCAAGGCCAGAAGGGCTACTCCGAAACACAAAATTCGAAGTTCGTGTCGTGTGGTCCCTGTGACACTTACACTATTTATTTTAATACGAGAGCGAGAGGGATCGCACGACACGAACTTCGAATGTGTTTCGGAGTAGCCCTTCAGTAGGTACCCTTAGTGTAAGTTTTCGGTTATAAAATACGTCTCGTTCGCGTTCGCTTTAAATTCTCAACTTGTATGGAAACACGAATAGCTCCTCTAGCGGAACGTTTGCGATGTTCGCGTTTCCATACAAATTGAGATTCGAACGCGAACGCGATTGAGACGTATTTTGTAACCGAAAACTTACACTAAGGGCACAGGTGTCGTCACTGTTGGATTACGAGTTCGCCTTGAAAAAGATCCACGGATTGCTTCGAATCATGTCGGGAATACCTTTAGTATTAATACGTGAGTAACCCGTGTATCTTATTTAGTAAAATTATGTCTATGTCTCGCGGCATATTTAATTAATTGTGAGTTGTATTAGCAACTTTATAAGATCTGTCACTTAGAGACTAGGTATTTTGATATCACTTTAAAATTGAGCCCCAAGTGGAATAGACCACACGCATAATCACTTCGCCGTCCACGGCCAACGGCGATGTACCTTATGTACTTTGTAAGCTTGAGAGTTGTCTGACAACTAGCTTTTGTCAGTCTTACTGACAAAAGTTACGTACTTTAGTTATTATATGTTACGGAAGAACATATACCAAAATTAATCACTACAATAAAGAAACTTGTTAATTTAGTTCGTTAAATTATGGTTACGCTAAAGATTGCTTCTAGTATAATTTGGAATGTTCTTCGTTTTAATACGTCTCATGTAAAGGAAATGAGCTTCGAAAAAGTGACTAGAGGTTTGTTATTCACCCCATGTTCGTAGAAAAAACATGGAATATTGAATATACGTGTATCATTATGAAAAGTGAAGGGTTATTCATAGTTCGTTTCCATGATGCTGCGTAGTTAGAACGTAGACGAAGAATAGACGCTTTATCATTAGTTTCCATTTAACGAGTGAGTAAGCAAATAGTTACCGTACTTGTATATAACGATAATGCATTATCGGGGGTCTTGAGTGCAGCGCATAAACACAGGGTACTGTACTGTACACTATCTTATCTGTTGCCTGATAACGGGTGTAATCATTATTGGTGTTGCTGTTGGTGCTGTCTGGTTCACATGAAGAGCTTAAAAAAGCCAACAATCACTTTGAAATTAACACACTCTGTGCCATTTACATAATGACTTAAGTTATGCACTTGTAGCATAATCCTGTCTATAAGTCTTTTATGCATCGTTGCGTTTGAAATGCTTTAACATGGTCGTGACGCAGACGTGAGCGTGTTGCTCTCTGACTTAGCCGCGTGTTAAGGCATCGGAGGCTCGAATGCAGTTTTGGCACACATTCGCCGAGCCGTTGCGTCACCGAGTCGAGCGCGCACGGAATCGAGCACATCGCGTAACACTTTTACCATAACAGCGGCACCGGCTACGGCCGCGCGCGCAGCCACCTACTTGCGCACCGGCGCTCACAGCCGTGATCCACCACTTTACATAATTGCTCGTAAAACACATGAAGTTACGCAATACCAAAACAACACTTAACATTCTGGCTGAGTTCACGATAATGCGGTCATCGTACGACCGGTCTAGTCTATAGTTCTAGATTAGTTTCGTGAATGCGTTGCTTAATATAGAAATTCACATCAATTTTATTTGATATACATTTTTTACTCTCTTCTAACTACGTTTCATGACTTTAACTTGAGCAAAATAATAGTTTTGGTGAAGTTGCATGTGTGTGTATAGTACAAGTATGTACCTAATGTCAAACTGGCCTACGACCTGTAATGGTTACGGTGTGTGTAGGTACTTATAAAATAATACCTCATATAATATATGAAATGTCAGGAGTTAAGTTTTCCTATGTATTGCTTGATAAGTCAAACATGATGATTAAAGCAACAACTTTAAGTGAGCCAAAGAAGACAACACCTCCGCCCATCTTAATATAAACCAGTACCGTTTTCAAAAGGGGGACAAATATTTTATAATTATCATAATTATCTCTTTATTGTCAAGGGCAGCTGCAAATCATATCACCATAACGCATATTAACATTAATGAGATGCTGTTCTTGATTTAAAATGAGGCTGTGCTCAATACTGTGTAAACAAACAGAAGCGATTTTGACGTAAAGCCGCGATTACGTCACGGATGTTGCGGACCACGGCACCGCGGGTCACACCGCGGCCGCGGATGTATTACAGCACTGCACTGGCTGCTGGCAGCGAACGGAGCGACATTCTATCGGTCGAAACGGTTTTAACTTTCTTTTCTCGTTTCGTAATGACACGGCCGAGCGGAGAGGAGCTGTCGTGGGCACCGCTGCGATTGCGCTGCACCAGGCAATACCAACCAACAGCAGGGTTTCACAACTGGCGCCCGATTATCGAGGCTCCAATAACCGATCGGCGTTATGCACGTATTCGACGCCGCTGCCGATTACAGAAAACTTGTCATGTCATCTCGTACTGATCGCTCGATCGTTCCATTCTCAAAATTTTGTTGCGTAGCTCGTAGGTACGAAGATGTTGATAACGTGAATGAGGCCATCCCTCTCGTATTGCGTATGACTTCGCACCATTGCAGTTTGCTTAAACAGTTGCACAAAACGTGTTGCGATTACACCGCGCTTGTAATCCGCGCGTGCTGCGATATCTTGTGCATCCAAATGTAGGAAGTGAACTTTCGAACTCTTTCACTTTTTTTATTGCGACCTATAATGTCTGACTTGTAAGCTCATCCCATTCTATCTTAAATAAATCTTTGATTTTTATCTGAGCATTGCTTAATTTAAACGGGTTTGTTTGTAAACCAATGAACGTGCGTACCATGTAACAAGCATTGCGCACACCCATTGTGTGTATTTAGCATTTCCACTTAGAAACAACACTTACAATTATGTAAGAAGTTAATTAGGGCAATTCATTCGTTCTTAGGGCTATTAACTTAGCCCCGTTACGTTTGAAACCACGTTTTCTTACACTCTCTACAACTAGAAAACTATTAAGTTTTTTAAACTAAAATAACTTCTTATTTTTCTCTGACAGTTTAACATTAGTTATGTACTTACCTAATGATGAAACGGCATTGCACCTTTAGTGGAATTGAACGTTTAGTAATTAAACTCATTTAATTAACACAAACTGGCCCCTTTTACTTTTGAATCATGTGCTGCGCAATAGCGATGCCTAATGTAATGTCTGCTGCCTGCTGCGCGGCTGACCTCGTGGACGTAGGACGTAAAGCGTCACCACCGACCATTGTTGTTGTATTTGTAACATTTACTTATACATGCATCCGGGTTCTCAACTATACAGCTTTTTTGGCATGAATACCTAATAATTACAGTCCCTAAGGCAATATTCAAATTGTCCAAACCGGAACGATGACTGAATCAGAATTTAATAACGCTCAACGTTCTCGTAACTTGGTATCATGGATTGAATCTTTAACGATGTAAAGTTCCATGTTCTGTCATTGTCGTGTAGATAAATGTCAATTAATTGCTCGTAGTTGCAGTATATCAAGTTGTTTATCAAGCTAACAATTATCGTGCCACTCAGTTGGTTACAAAGGGTAGGTACTTGAATTTATGAATAGATACTTGCCAAGATGTTTATCAAAGTGGCCGCAGTCCTTATTGCTTTTTGCGTCACGTATCATATAATTGCTGTGTATTATTTCGCAACGGTCGCTAACTGCACCACCCACCGGTAACTTCGTGATGGTAATGCGAAGGACTTTCTTATACACGATCGCCTAACTCTAGGTACTTATAGTACGTCCATGTCGAAACATTGACAAAATGTTATTTTAATATCGTAGGGGTATTTTATTTACTTATTTATACATAATATTTTAACTGCTGTCAAAAATTAGTAAACAATGATTAAGATTCATACATTACACATTCATAGTTCAAAAGTCGTATCAAAGGCTGAATTCTAAAATATTTGTTTTCTGTTATTGAGTTGTACTTATTCTATAGACAAAAATACAATTGGGCTTTTGTTTTCAAATAATTTTGTCTATTTTTATTATTTGGTTAACTATCGGCATCCGAATGTTCGCGATCGATGTTCGATCACGTTGCGAACTTCGATAGTTTGTTGTCCGTTAAAGATGTATGTCAATAATGAAAGGAAAGTGGCGCGACCGGCCGCTACGGTAGGTCAGTGTCGCTACTCGCTTACATAACTCGTGTCATTCCATCCATCGTGCCCATTTCGGACGTGACTCCTTTTGAGAACATTGTCCTCCTTTAATCTCTCTCGAAACAGAATCTAAAGTACGTACAACAGCAATTTCTAGCACGGCGTTACGGTTCATTTCCTCATATAAACGTAGTAATCGAGAGGTGTTATTAACGCGTTCGAGACGTTTGTTGGCTCAAAAACACTCGAGGCTGTACCTGAGCTGAGTACAGCGGTTCAGCTATACCGTATAGCTGAACCGCTGTACTTAGGTCAGAGTTTAGAGATCATTTTCTCTTGAGCACGGAAGCGCACAACAGCAAGCAGGAAGACAGAAGGCGTGGGTATAATGTCGTCACCAATGCCGTTGAACTGCGCAAGGTCTAACCTATACTTCCTGCTTCGCACATGTATCCTCTTAAATCTCGAGACACTGTCAGTTTTAGGGTTCCGTAGTCCTAAAGGAACCCTTTTAGTTTTGCCATGTCCGTCCGTCCGTCTGCGGCTTTGCTTTTAGAGACTGTTAGTGCTATAAATCAGTTATTTCTTCATGAGTTAGATATGTAAACCACGCCTACAAAATGATAATAAAAAAATTGGAAACAATATTTTTAGGGTACCTCTCTTAAACGTAAAGTGGGACTATTTTTCTCTTCTAAACCTGTGTCGGATATCGCTGGATAGAATTTTTAAAAACATAGGGATCCGTTTGTACTTAAACCGGTTTGTTTGTCTTTAAAAAGTGCAGACGGGCAAGTATGGAGACAATTTGTAATAATAAGGACTTAAATGTTTTGTAAATTGAATCATTAATATGGCAGATATAATATAACAAGAATCGTGTGCATGTTAGTAGGTACGTGTTTTTAAGCGTTGAACTATCCGTGCAGCCTTACTAGTACTCGAATGCCAACTGTTAAAATATTATTCGGAAGTGGTAAAAATTTCCACTACGAGTCCAATCAAAATTCTAAATATTTGACCAAATTATGTAATTAAACATTTCAAATGCTACAAAATTTTATCATTTTCATGCGATACGTATATTATTTTAGAACTACTTACTGTATTTTTTGTTTCTTTGAATAAAGTTTCTTGCTCGGTCATCTATGTTCGTATTGTTGTTTGGAATCTTCTTCGTCGGCATCTACCTACTGATCCGGAACATGTCCGGAACAGATTAAAATCTAAAAGAAATAAAGCACTCCACTCGTGGAATAACGTGACTAAGCGCAAGCGGTGTTTTAACTATAAATGTAATCTCTCAACCAACTTGGACTATGCAAATTTTGGTCTCACGGTTGGCATTACTAAATCGACAAGCAGAACAATACACGAACTACGCACTTACATATACTACGAGCTTACCTATAACGCAATCATACTATACTAATAAGTAATAATATTTAATGTTAAGCCAATAGAAATGTGAAATAAAGTTGCAATAGTTCAATGAAACTTATTATTTCCAGTGGATCCAATACAGGTGAATTCCAGAACAGGTTGAAGGCAGGTAGCTCGCTTTAACTGCAATACAACACTAATACCAAAACGGTGTTCACCACCGTAACGCACACCTATCAGTACGTGCCCAAGGGTCCGTGAAATGTACCCGACTATGCTAAGACATTATTACATTGGTTAGTACTGCTTAAAACACAAACTATAATTCTCCACTGATCCGACCGACGGACCTTACGTTCGTACTTGTACGGCCGACCCAACGGTGCCCAATTACTCGAATTAAATTAACAGATACTCGTAGCAAAGGCTTGGTGAAATACATACATCGAAATTGGCTTGGAGAGTAGAGGAATGACAGAGGGGCAATGATGGCTGTGATGTATAGTGTTAATTTCGTTCGACGTACAAGTGAACAGTGTAATGGCCCCTTTATTTACGGACTTGCCTGAGAATGGTAATTGAACAATCCTGATGTACTTCACCACGTTAAGTTTTATAATTAAGAAGATAACAAGAATTTAAAATTATTAGGTTTATGTGTGCGACGAAATAAAACCGAAATAAAACTCACTGTAAAATAATGATATGCAGGACACATTTTATATGTAATAAACTGCGAATCATTCTGAACTGTTATTATGGGCACTATAAAATAAGCTACATAGGTACGAGAATACTTAGTCGTTTCAAACTGAGCTCAAGCAAAACTGTCGTGACGGTGCAATATGCCTACTGATCGTAAACATTCACGTATGCACGGTTGAAATGTTTCGTAATGCATTACCACACTAGCGCAGACCCTCTCCTCACCGAGTCGGTGGGTGAGGAGCCATCACCGTGACAAGCGGGGTGGTCTATGGCATGACGCGCCGAGCCTGCCATGCTTCGATGCATCGCCCGCGCCCGTACCACAACCGCGATAACAAAACAACTAAATTGACTACCTAGTTTCACCCACTAGTAATTAAGAGTTTCCATAACAATCTACTTCCTTACTTACGCATATTTAAGTTTCGGAGATTACTCACGAATAGATAGTAAACGCTTGACGATAGCGAGAGTTCAACGAAGCAATTTAAATGAAAAAAACAATCATCGTTTGACGCAAATCGATAACTTATCCAAAACTAGTTCAGCCAGTTCAAATGTTATCTAATGTGACCTGACTGAGATAAAGTCCATTTGAGTTCTTGTTTTGAATTGAAGCAGTTTGTTCAACTTGTATTTTGTCATCGTACAACTTTATTTACAATATCTTAACAAGAATCGGCTATAAATAGCCGTTAACTGCCGCATCCGCTTCAGAGATCTTTTCTGTGAAGTGCTATAATGAGGAATGGTATGCATATTGCACATGGTACCAATTCACACGACAATTTTATTACTGTTTCATTTTAAATGCACACTTTACGACTTAATGTCATGTTCTTTCTTTTCTACGAGTACCACGGGGACAGTTGAAACGAACAGTATTGTTAATGTTATCTTAACGAGTATTTAAATACAGTCTGGTAGCAAATATGTAAGAGTGGTACGTAATTTACATTCCATAGGTAGTTGCAATATTGCATACATATCGCCTACGCTAAGTGCGACGAGGCCGGGCGCATCGGTGCACTGCACTGACCCGCATCGTTTCCAACGAAAGTGAAACTAGCCGTAATCGCCCGCTTGTTCTCTACTTTTGTAATAGAACTGCGCTACTAGCCACTGGCCGTAGCCAAGCCACCGCCGCCGCGCTATCAGATAATCGAGTGGCTTAACAAGAGCCTTTGCCAATAGCCGCGCATCTTTTTGCTTCGTATTTGCCCCTTTATTTTACAAATAAATACACAAGAGTTGTATTTGTTGTACTCTCTTTCTTTAGCGTGCGATAGTACTTGATAACTTAGTAATATTGCAAGGGCCGACTCGAAACGAAATTGCATTGGATTTCCTTCGACGACACAGCCATAAATAATTTGATTTAAACTCGCGGTGAGACGTCTCGCCGCACATCAAGAACCGTATGATTTAACACCCACAACCTTCGACGCATCTATACCTACTTTAATTGTTTTGTTTTATTTTCCTCGTAATCCGCCTACACTGCAAAAATATGAAATACTCAATTTGAACAAATATTATTTAACAAGTGTATCTTAGCGACATTTCAATGTAATGTCAATTAGTAAAAAAACAAATGTAGAACGGATGTTGCACATCTGTTGCGTTAAGGCAGACTAACAAGCAATTAGTAAAGATGTAGTCAACCAGCGGAGACGGCCATTTTCGCACAATGTGTCCCACACATTGGACCACATCGTTCGCCCTCTGCCCTGGTAATCATCTCCCTTTGAAGTGTTATGCCAAACAATTTTCGTACTTGTCGTAGGTACTACACCGACTTGAATTAATTTAAGTTATGTGACCGATGTCAATGTATTGCGTTTGATTTAGAGAGTCTGAACAAATATTTAAATTCCTAGCCTTTTCAACAAACAAGTACTATTTCAAGTTGCTATTTGTGTTCGTTACAAAATACTATTATAACGACGACGTCTGTGTCTTAACATACATATTTGTGGAACTGTCGTATAAATTGAGCATCGACACTTAAAAATTATTTACAATTATGGGTAGTTTTGAAGGTGTTGTTGATGAGCCATTCGCCTGCACCGACGAAGGTTGCCGTTCGCTCACCGACGCGCCCGCATACCTACCGCGTTCACGTTACTTAGCGAACGAAATATACTATTCTATTACTATTATATAAATATAAAATTCTTACTTATAATAACATACTAGTTGTTGTTCGCTACTCCGTCTGCAATTAATTCGTTCATCGTAATTTTTCGGAATAACAACTATCCTGTGTCCTTCCCAGGGTCACCAATTATGTTCATACAATATTTCGTTTAAATTGGTTCAGCGCTTTAGAACTCCGAGACAGAACGACGTAACCTGTGTTTGAGCTTGTTAGAATGTTTTTCCCTTTGATCAAACCTAGTTTTTTAAAGCTAACTATAACCCTGATTATTTACCCATTTGTCAGGCGGCTTCTCTCTGCTCATGGTGTTTCCTCAATTATCAATATGCTTGTTAATACATTAATTTATGCTATGTACATATGTACTTTCATCCTGTTGCTAAATGTCATCTGATTAAATGTTTTATCATTGTCTTATCTCTTGTTTGCAGGTAAGATTTACGCCGCTTTCTTGCTCTCTTAGATAACATTTGAGTAAGTACCCAACTTTTACTTTTATGAAGGGTCAGATGTCGTGGACTGTAGCTAAAAGTACAAATTGGATTCGTCATTATTTTATTCCATAACTATGAGATAAATCATTTTGTAATTGACTAATTGCGATCCGAGTGAACTTTGTTACGTACCACCCAGTCATCCCAGCATATATACCTCCCACTGCTGGGCATAGGCTTCCGCTGGCCTTAGTTCCCACGCGGGGCCAGTGCTGATTGGGAACTTCACACAGAACATTGAATTAATTCGCTGTTTGTGCGGGTTTTCCTCGCGGTTTTTACTTCACCGTAATCAATTGAATACACAACTTTTTGTTTAATTGCTTATAATACGAAGCAAAATCATCATTATTCAATTTTTTAACTAGGGTTGCCAAGCGTACGAGGGTCCTCGTACAAATATACGAGATTTGTGGTCCTCCTCCGTACGAGGTACGAGGACACTATCAACCTCGTACCTACAATATTAATTTTCGTAATAATATAGACCAATTTAGTTTTTTTTGTGGTTTTACTTGAGTTTTGAGTCTTGAGAAAATAATTTTTGAGATACAAAGTGATGATTTATTTAGTAGGAAACTTGAAATAATTTATTTCATTGAGTAAAAAATCCTAAAACCAATAGTTTAATATGCATTCATTTGGATTTTAGCACGTTTTAAATGTACGAGGTTTGAAAGCCAAAATACGAGATTTTTAGCTGCATATGTCCGAAGGATTTGTTTTACGGTTGGCAACCCTGATTTTAACACCACCTGGAAGTGAAGTGAAGACTGAAAACTGTATTATGAAAGGAATCGTTTCGTTATTTAAGTACTAAAAACTGCATTCAAAATTTTTTGAAAATACATTGTCACACCCGGGGATCGAAGGAACCTATAGTTTTATGACATAACTAGCTGTTGCCCGCGACTCCGTCCGCATAGAAGTATGAAAAATAGTTTTCGTCCCATTTTCAAACCTACCGAATATACACAAAATACGCAATCAAAAGATGCAACCGTTTATGCTGCAAATTTCCGCAAATTTTGGAAACTAGCAAGGAAATAAAAACCTACAGGGTACTTCCCGTGAACTCAGAATCTTGAAATTTGGTATGAAGGTCTTGATTTTTTATGTCTGTCTATAAATATAAATGACCAATATAATCTGAACCCACACTGCGTATATTTTGCTTAAGAGTAGGGCTCTGCACTGGATGTATTAAATCACTCGGAAAAAGCGAGAAATATCTTCAAGACACGATTCCCGTTTACTTGCATATCTACCTATAAATGTGTACGGAACCCTCGGTGCGCGAGTCCGACTCGCACTTGCCCGATTTTTTAATTAGTATTTCTCCAGCTGTACCCTCCGTTCTTCGTCAGCCAGAACCACATTTCAATCATCTTCATTCTGTGAAAGTACTACATATATAAGTAATATATACAGTACATAATCAGGTACCATAGTATGTTACCAGGAATAGTAATTCTAACTAACTAGTCGCGGTCGCGACCCGGTACCGGGTCATCAAAATAAAATACCGTGTCGCAACATTCCCAACTTGTTTTAAAAATAATACCTACTATGTATGTATATTAGTTTACTTAATGAAACCAGCTTGAGTTTAAAAATATTAAGTGGCCCACGAAGGGACAGTGGGAAAATTACCGGGCCATGGCAGAACAATGTTTGGGAAACACTGAACTATTCCATTGGGTAATATAACTGATAATAAATGGATAATGTGAATAAATATAGACGATTCGGGTTTATTCATTGGGTTCAGTATTTAAGCCGAAGTACGTGCTAAGAAATCCATGAATTTGATTTCATCGCAAATTAAGTCTCCATTCATTTTATATTTACTAGATGTTTCGGTATTACATTTGCCTCTCATAGCCTCCAATAAATAGAGAATTCAAATATGAAATCATCAATAACATGCAACGTTTTGACAAGTCCAATACGAAGTGGGCGTATCGCAGGCGAGGCAATGCTAAATCTACTATTTCTCAAAGTTTGTGAAAACATTGCTCAACTTCAAAAAGTATCGTTGTGTCTTAGTGTTAAAACTATTTTAAATGTTGCAATATTCCATTTTTGATTACCGTGCCCTGTTAACCTTTGGCATTTCGGTTATAGTTTGTTTGTCAAAACCATATTTGGAGTCTCCAAATATTTTCTGAACTTATTTTGCTTGGTAGTGTTATTACATGGTGCCTCACACTTTATTGTTACCATCTTAAAAGTAAAAAACTAGTCAAAGTTAGTGTTTTAATTGCTAAGAATAGTTATGCAATATGAGGCGTATATTCTAGCGTATTATTAATATTCAAATTGCTGTGCGTGGTTGCTGCGAAACGCATTGAAATCAGCACTTTATTATTCATCTCGGACACAAGTTCTAGCCACATTAGTCGACACTACTTGATAAGATGACGTCTCTGTGATGCCTGCTCATGGCTATACATCTTCGTAATTCTATTGCAGAACTGATAGTTCACACTTGACTTAAAGACATGACAGACATTAAGACTGGATGTCACTAACATTTCAAAAACCTATTAATCAAAGCATCTTTATTGAAATTTATTGCATGAATAGAAATGGTATTTTACACTCGGCGATAATTCACGGTCAATGTTTTCTAGTTCATATTACTTTCAAGGTTTTATTGGGGTTAACAGTATTCAATTCCCAATCAATTTAATTATTTTGTTTACTTGTATCCAACGTAACAGTTCTTACGAAACTGAACAGGTCATATTTAACTATGGAAAGAGAATGTCTCGTAAGCACACTGCGAAACTAAGGCTTTGTTTGTTATTCACAATGGCTCAGAGACAGATAATGTAGTCGGGATTTTTTTCATATAACTCGCTTATGGAAAACCGTAATTTGGGGGTGATTATGTCAGCTGTTCCCCCAAGTGCGTCGGCGTAATTGAGCTTGTGGAACAGAGTATTGTTTCAAGTACGTAAGTATAACGTAACGCACGTGTGGGCTTGCCGGCTTGCGTCGCTGCAGCGGAGAAAGTGGCACAGCCGGCGGCAAGGCCGTCTGTCGCTCTCCGACCTTCAGCGCCACACTTCCGGGATTCAAATACTATAAATCTCTCACCAATAATAACACCGCCAATATGAGTTATTCCAATTGCAATGCCCAACGGCAAGGCAACTTGATGTATCGATTGGAAAGTCAAAGGAAATTCGGACCTTGTCGACAGGCAAGCCCTTATCCGCCCGCCTAATCGCGTTGCGTAAATGGCGCCAGCTTAAAATTGTTATTATAATTTGTTACACGATTAAATGATTTAATTGCTGTCAAACTATAATTGGAATGAAAACTTAAGCGATATAGCTTTATGTAACACGTTTCTTAGAGAAACACCCTTCTGTCCGTCTTGACTTTTACTTGGGAAAAACCGTGGCTATCCCTTCACAAAGTCTTCGTATATTGTTAGACTAGTTTCATGCTAAGGTACAATATAAATCTAGTGAAATATTAAATAGCTATTAGTGTCAGAAGCTCTCGTGACAATCGGAACATGTAATTGCGCCATCCCGCAAGAGTTGCAGTCGCGTGTGTCACGCGGTAGCTGCGCGTCGCGCCGTAGATCCGCTCAGCATATAATGTCTCCATAACATATTTACTAATCGTACCGATGCACCAACGTTGCACGATATCACGCGAAATACGCTTTGTTTACTATGGCATGCAGCGAACGGCTAACGTTCATTGATTGATTTCTTATAAACAAATTGATGTTACCTACCGCTGCTCTAGTTTACATTGACAAAAGTGTGAGTGGCTTACATTTAAATCCAAACATTTAATGAAGTGAATAATTATTTCAAGGTTTTTTTTTGCCTTTAAGATTTCTTAACCGGAAGTTGAGGTTCGGTGTATAATCTTTATAGTTAAGACTTATGAATGCCTCGTGGTACCTACGTGAAGTTTACCCGATGTTCCGATCTAAGTAGTATTTTTACCAATATTGGTTTGCTTAATGCAATTAAAATTCAGACCCACTTTGGTGATTCGAAATTGGTTGATCGATTCGTCCAGAGAAAGACGTGATAATTTGAATCCTGGAAAAGTGCATAGCGACAAACGAATTCTTCATAGACGAAGTCGCGGGCGACAAATAGTAGTTTATATTATTATTTTTTTCTTTTCACATTCCGCTTAATTTCATTTTCTGGAAGTTCGGTCATGTTCAGATAAGTCGATGGCGTGCTGGAATTTAACCAGATACCGAGTGATTTTGCGTTTGGTGTTGGCGGCGAATCGCGACGCGGACGCGCTAGCATCGAATCAACCAACACGCCTCCGATGCCGGCAGACTCACCAAACGAGTTATAAATATTTAATTAATATTTGACTGGCGAACTCTGCCGCTTCAAGGTCATATGTTGGTCTGAAAGCAAATTTACAAACCATCCATATGAATAAGGTTTTTTTACCATTCCACTTTTTATCTATGTTGTAATGACTTGTAACTCTATTTTTTGGCTGGCCTAGCAACGAGTCATTACTTAATAATCGCCGAACAAATTTAGATTACAAATAAACATCATTAGAAATATTTACTTGAGTACTTAATTAGTGTTCTTGGAACTACGAGTATTTAGTTTAATTACAATCATGGTCTTAAACCACCAATTGTGGGATTGGTATAAACTCAACTTAAACTTGAGTCAGCTTTGAATCATAAAATTCTTTAGAGCTAAAAAAAATACCGGATGTAGTAACTAGCATGGTAGAAAGTAAACAAAATGACAATATTATACACTTACAGGTATTTTAAAGCAACTCGTTAAATCTGTTTGTCATAAGTCGCTCAACCGGGTATGAGGTGAAGGTTACGCGCATCATTAATATGTTCATTATTCATCAATTCTGCTCATTAAGAATTTTACCTACTTAATGTTGCTCAATATTTTGATCTTGACTTATTTTTTTTATTTAAATTAATTGACCAGACCTTGGTGATTGGTGTGAAAGTCGACATTAGATCTCGCTCTTAGGCCGAGTTTAGGCTTACAAGAAAAGTCGTGCAAGTTGCATTACACTGCGGCGCTCGATTGACAACTACAAACTCGTTGGCTTTACTGCGTCGCAATGTAATGCAACTTGCACGGTTTTTCTTGCAAGTCTAAACTCTGCTTTAAACTTTGTGATTCTGCTCTGCTCTTGAAAGAGACAGGTACAAACCTTTCGCGGTAACTTAAGAGATTTATTTAGTCATTCCGGCTCGTATTTGGGTAATCTGACTCAGCGCTTACTAAGCAGCACAGCACCTTTCTAATAAATAATTAGTAAAAAAAAACCTATAGTCGTCCTACCTCATCTACGCACTACATGTGTAAATAATCTAAGATACCTACAATAGTTTCATGTCAACTGCTCATCACCTTTTACAAAAATTGCTTTTTCCGATGCAGAAACTTTCTTTATTTAGGAGTTCTGGTGCTTCACCACCCATTCCATTTCACCATATGCATTAAGAGGAGCATAAATTGCTTAGTAACCGTGTTAAAGTAATTGAAATTCAACCCATGAAATACTTGTTATTGAGTAGTAACTCCAATGGTCAACTGTGGTCTTCATCATCAGTTCCACTTCACCAAATGATGATTTTCAAGAGCAAATATTAATAATTAATATTAATATTTCATGTTGATTTTGATATATTATCAAATTTTTATTGTATAAAACTAAAACTAAACTATTTACAAAACTTACACTAAATAAAAAACTTCATCAAGGCTGCTGCTTATTATTATTATTTTTTGGTTTATTTTTGTATAAATTTTGCTGTATATGTGTGTCTTCTGTGTTAGTGAATAAATGTCTTCTTTCTTTCAAATGCACGAGTTACTACGAAATATATCAAAATTGCTATAGGTGTCCCTACAACATTTGAAGAGTTCCCTCGATTTTCTTAGGATCCAATCATCGGATCCTGATTTGGTGCTTATGGGACCTAATTGAAAGCATTCCTAGACGAACGCAAAAAAAAAATCAAATCGGTTCATAAATGACGGAGTTCTGAGGTAACAAACAACAAATACATACAACCGAATAAATAACCTCCTCCTGTTTTGAAGTCGTTTAAAAATATTCAGTACTTAATTAGTAAATAAATTGTTTTAATATCTTTGTTACAAAATACTACTAGTGCTTGTAGCTTTCATTATTCGTGAAATCTTATCAAACAAGTTAATCGCTATTTATTACAATAGTTGTGTTAAATATGTAGCTAGCTCTATTTCCATAAAGCATTCGGTCATTGCAAGGCAAACTTGCTGCCTGTTGTCCTATAAATCTAATGCATTCCCGCGATACCTGTTTAGGGCGCTATAAACTAGAATAGAATTATGAAATCGACTTTTATTAGTATTCAATACTGATAAATTGACTATAAATTTAAATATAGGAGCTTTCGACATATTGTGAACGTCGTTAATTGACAACAAGGTTGCAATACGGTTGGAAGAATAGTAATTGATTGGCGAGTAAAATGATCCCATCAACCGTGCTACGGGTTTGTCAATTCACCACATGATTTTTCATTCACAATGTCATATCCATTACGCATAACACAGCCATTGATTGAAGTAATGCGCTTGGTAACGAACAAAAAAGTAATCAGACTGAAGAACGCGCATCAGAAGTGCATAATATCTTCAAAATCAAAACCGCAGGATTGGCAAGTGTGGGGCTCGTGGTACCGACTTCATCTAATAGTGGTGAAACCATAAATCGGAGCATACAAAAAGGCTAAACACATTCGGGAACAATTAAAAACAAATTGCGAAACAAAAACCTTAATTAAAATGTGGCCCGAATTCATGAACGGTTTCTTGAGATCGTATTGTTCTAGTACTGTGGCCTCGTTCTAGTACGTTGTTCTTCTTCAGATGTCCCCAAATTACAAATCAGGAGGTGATAAAAACAATTGTTTAAAATTGGGATTAAATAAAATTTAAATTAATAAAAACACATGCCTTCATCAACGAGATTATTTGAGTGATTAGACGATTACTTATTTCGTAACTTTACAGCACAGGCATTGGTCAAAAGTATTACTTTTCTCTCTATACGACATAACAGATATAAAAAAATGTGAAAATTTTAATTAAATAATGCCTGAAAGTAGGTGAATTTACAGTAATTTTCCGTCTGTTTCATAGAACAAGTTTTATGTAGTATCAATATAAACAACAGCGCGATACGGCCGCTGAATTAATGTCCCCAATTCAATTGAAGTGTTTAATTAGCACAAGTGGCCCCGATTGCTTCGTTGATCGCGCTCGCGCGGCACTACCGAGTAGACATGGGCTTCGAGTAATACTCTACTGTTATTTACCCTTATATATAACTTCTAGATAGTCGTATGTAAGAAGCGGGCTTACACGAACACTATGGTGACTGTATTAATCGGGGTATGTTCGCACTTAACGTAACCAGCCAAACACAACTTCTCGTCTCGTGTTTTCCATTCACGCTTTTTATAAATTATGTGATTATGTATGTGACGGCTTTATTGTAGAAACTTCCTTAACGGCGAGCCAATCATAGTTGTGATTGGTGAATAATTTTAACCTTTTCTGCAGACACTAGTAACAATATTACTTCTACATTATATATGTATCGTATTATACAAACGACTGTGTTCTGAAATCTGAGATCCCCGAATGTAAAATTGTAACCCTAAACTCTTACAATTAATAAACGTTAGTAATTCTACTTAAAAAGTTCCGTGTCCACCTTTAAAAATATAATCTACCTATCTAATGATAAAACTTTTCTTTTTTCATCATTGCTAAATGTTGGCTATAATTTTAGTACCGCTATAAATTCTACGTTTAGCATTAAGGCCTCGTGAACAGCCGGGTTCAATTAGACATCACCCGGTTGCGTTAGAAACGACAACTCCCATTATGTGCCTGGGTCGTGACACGGCACGTCTAAATGCGGTGGTGTAATACTTATTGTTGTCAGTTGTTTCCACGTGCAACGAACGTACTTAATTGTGCGGGGCCGTAGTGGACGCGACTGTGTTACCGACTGCGGATAACCTACGAAATCTAGTTCGCTCTATGCTGTTACCTCTGATATACCTAAATAATTGGACCTAATTCATTCTTACCTACTATCCTAGGTAACTTTTCCAGATCAGTCATTGATATTATCAGACAGTATTAACTCATTTAATAACAAATCTATCTCTAAGTACGACTTTTCCGAACGGCTCCGGGTACGGTTTTACTTTCTTGTAGGAAGTGCTGTCACTTTCGATGGAGACCGGTTGAGCGTACCCACTCGCTATGTAGCTATTCGGGGCGCAAGTAAGTAGCAAGTCGCGATCTACCGATTCATCTCATTTAATTATAGCCTATGCACTTTATTTTAACTTTATTTGTTACCGAAACAACTGAATTGAAAAAAATCAACCAATTAACCTGCTAGGGATACAAGTATTCCTTTTAGTAAAACATCACTTTATTTTTTGTACCGATAGGTGACTCGCTCGACTAGTTGTCATTATCTTAACTCTCAACTATTAAGGGCCATTCCATCGATCTTGTGCTAATGGCTCGTATCGTTAATCTTTTAGGTTTTAAATTAGTGCCCAGTCGTTTCAATACTTTGATTGTGTATGTCTAACCATTCGTTTTCTTTTGTTTCCAGGTGAGCCCTGATTACACGGACAATGAAGGAATAATGACTTTCGTAAGTTGAGTCATCAACTTTAAGTACATATTAGGTTTAACTATGTCGGTTTCGGGTTGCGGCGGACTACCTTTTTCTTTCCGCAAAATTACATTTTAACTTCGCGAAATATTATGACTAAAAATTATTTATGCAGTTGCGGTTGTAGTTTGATTAGTGGCACTAACCTTGCATCGTAATGCAAAGTCGACCTTTATCTTTGTTTGATACCTAATTACTGTCAGATGGACAGTGAAGTCGGTCAATGAATTATGGGCATGCTAACTATTAATCTTCCTTCATAACGGTTTGTTATTAAATCTAAAACTGCTAATTCAGAATGATATTATTTGTGGTGCTACAGAAAAATTACACTAGCTTTAGCTTAAACAGGATTTAAATAATCAACATAATCTAATTCGCATCCCACTAATATTATAAATTCGAAAGTTTGTAAGTCTGTTTGTTTGTTACTTCATCACGTCTAACTAAACCATCGAACCAATTTAGACGAAATTCGGTATAAAGATAGATTCGAGTTTCAGAGAAGGACATAGGATAGTTTTTATTCCGGAAAATTCTTCAGTTCCCGCGGGATAGCGATAAACAAATTCTACGCGGACGGAGTCGCGGGTATCGTCTAGTCTAGCATATATTTCACTAGCTTTTGCCCGCGGCTCCGCCCGCGTGGTATTCGGTTATCGCGCGTTGTTCCCTCGGGAACTGTGCATTTTTCTGGGATAAAAAGTAGCCTATGTCACTTTCGGGCCCATAAACTAGCTATATGCCAAAAATCACGTCGATCCGTCGCTCAGTTACGGCGTGAAAGACTGACAAACATAGACACAAACACAACTATCATCACTTCATGAGCAACCTCGCACATCAATTACCAATGACGGAACCAGATCTCACGGGTAGAAACGTCAACTGGGGTATTCATACTTCATAGAAAATAGTTTATCCGTTTTACAGCGTGAATCACACATAACACAATTTGCGGGGAAAGTGTAGCTGCGTGACGCAACAATAAAAATTGCACGGACAAAGGAATTACTGCAACCAGATATACGCCTGACGTAAGGGTCTAAGTAGTCAAGCCAGAGCCACTAATGACCGCCACACACAATGACACTCAGAACATGACTTCGCCTTCTTATTTAGTTATTCGACCCGTATGGACTGTGTTCTCTATGCGCTGTAGAGCCACATTCTAAGTAATGCCATGGCGGGCCTTAATCGGCCTACTCGTATTTCCCCGTCTTACCCGTCTAGCCGGACTTTTAAATCTTGTAACACAGGAATCCTATCGTGTATTTCCTGGTGATAACTCTTGGTGATCGAACGTGATACAAATATGCAAGTTAACATTGACTTGCTACCACCATCGTAGTGCAACAATGTTTACTCATTCGGTTCTGCAAATCGACCTCAGGGCAGCGTTTGTGTTGTTGCATCTATAAATAAGGAGGTGCTAAAAGCGGCCTGGGCCGGGGGACGAGCTTCCTCCGCTTTGCTTTGAGCGGCCGAGGGGTAAACAAGTTCGAGTTGAACGAAGCTCTTTGTTGACACTCGCTTTACGGCCTCGACTGCTCCACCTCGCGGCGCGTCGAGCTTTATTGCGTGCGCGCAATAAACACCGCCGTGGACGTCGAGCCGCGCTCGCGCATACACACGCGAGTCACCGACTCCGCGTCGAGTCGATCAACAACAAAGGTGAACGTCTACGCCCGAGACGTAATATACCAAAATATCCACAAAACCGGCCAACGTCCATATACAAATACAACGCCCCCACTCATATAATTCTTATTATAAACTTCTTGAAACAATGGATAAATAAATAGTTTATGGCTTCAATTCTAAAAACCTTGTCCTTGCTGTTCACGTACGTGATTTCCTTAGTCTTCAATATCTACAATAGATACCCATTGTTTCGTCCAATGTACCAAGAAGACAATCGTTCTGTGGGTACTCAAATTATAAATACGGACAGATAGCATGTGATGGCATTTATATACCATAGGCGGCTCGATCTCGCATTGCAATCACGGCGTGCTCCTATCTGCATGCGTGGCGGCGCCCGCGGCGACCGCCGCGTCCGGCCCGGTCTTACTCATCTAACAGTTGCTAACTAAACACGAGCATTGCTACCACACTTATATTAGCATGTAACTTAGTTATCATGTGTCTAACTCAATAAACTCAGACATACAGTCCATGTCATTGTACAACATTGACTTTATATACAATGAAAACTCATCTTTTTCCATTTCATATAAGAATAATAATAACAACAACTTCGCTCAAGCCATTAGCTTATTTTTCCGGCTAGTTGATGCCCGCAAATTCGACTCTGCTTTCAGTAGGTATGTTAAAAGTACCTAGCTGTGTCAATGAGGAATAATGTAGCTTTCTTTTAGAGAATATATATTTTTAATTGATTCATTCGTTCCAGATATTACCTAACCCCTTCCCATGCCCCAACATACAAACAACATACACAAAATATAAAGCGTATAGTTAAGTAAAGTTTAGTGTAGAAATAAAATAGAGTACATTACGTTGTTTTAAGTTAACAAACGGTTTTACAGCACATTAATTGGATTTTAGAACATTTAATACATGTACTTTAATTTAGGTGAGCATACTAATTTCGTTCAGTACCTATTATAATTTGTTATGCGCTTCATTACATTCAGATGCTAGCGTGTTTAGCTCCGCGGGAGAGCAATACGCCTATAGTTGTCATTGCGCCGCTATTTTGATAGTTGCCAGGCAGAGCATAGCGTTATTAATGACGTCGTAAGGATAACATGCGCGAGGAGAGTCTACAATTAAAACTAGAAGTCTACTACCTCTTTTTATGCCTATTTAGGTTAACTGATGTTGGTTAAATAAGTATACTCCGAGCATTCGTTTTTATGTTATGTAAAAAAACTAAAGTAAGAACGGGTACAACCTAATATTCTTAAAATTTCGTTATCCACCCACATACTCATACGTGTAAGGTTAAAGAGTAGGAAAAGATGCGTAATTTGGCCATATATTAATGCTGATTTAGATAAACATGTCATTAAAAACGGTGCTTTGGTGCATGCGTCACTTAATTAATCATAACTGTGCGCAGCACTCTACACTACGCACTGTCACCGGTGAATCACAATAATGTCCATTGTTATGATTCCACGTTTACACAAAGCGACGAGTGTTTAAACGTTAATTTGAGGGAGACGATAGTTTTATTTAGTTACACAGCTACGGAAGAAAAAATGCTACGGTTGCTGTTGCAATCTATATAAAAGAACACTGCCGAGCTTACATTGCAGGTTTTCTGTATCACATGATAAACGGCTAAACTTATTTTACACAGAGTTATTTAAAAAAATAATGTGTCATTGATAGCCTGAAACGTGAACGGCGATGCTTCGGCAATACAAATTGAAATAAACAAGTTATTGTTCAAAACAAAACTAGGGGGCGAGGCGAAAGACTGAAAGGTTAATGACTACACAGCCATCATTGGGAGGTTGTTGGTGAGACGCCGTCTGAGGGGCCGCAGCATCTCGTCACTGGTTATTTTCGCGCAATCATTCAATCAACTTGATGGGGCCAATCGACAAGACCCTCAGTTGGCTCCTCAAAGAAATGGACCAATTTCTACAGACGTTTATTTTAGCGGTTATCACTTATGTAACTTGAGGTGGAACGTGTTATTTGCATTGCAGCACACGATTATTAAGATTTATAAGTCGTTAAGTAGATACGAAGACAGGATGAAGCGCGTGGTCGAGCGTTTTAAATCGTTAAAAAGTTCATTTAAATATAGAACGCATTTGATTAAAAGCAATTAACGCTCAATTAAGCAGTTCACTCGGGAGTTTCTCTGTACCAATTGTCGCGAGGCGGCATCACTCGGTTGGCTCGATTTCATGCTTGCTTAAATCCCAACATAAGGTAATAGGCACATCAGAACAATTTCGTCTTAAGATCGATCTAGCAATAAGTACCTATTTACAAATATGTACGTGTATTTATGATCTTCTAATCTATCTAACGTGGGCATCTTGTCACACTATACCAAAAGCAATTTCTTTGCTTTTTACCAAAAACCTAATTTCTGATTTTGCTGTACTCGTATAACGCTCTGCTCATTTAAATTGTTAATAACAGTCGGAATGAGTTTTGTTGATAACTTCGACCCAGTTTCATTTTCTTTTGTTAAATGCCGATGCACACCCGAAAATATAACTTTAGCAGGATTTCGAGTTCACATAGCGTCAACAAGTCGAGGTGTAAATTGTCATTGATTGCAAACGTAAATATGCAACCTGCCTCAGAGGTGTTCTGAAAGATCATTGACCGGCCGTTTAAAAACTTTTATTAGTTCATGAAATATAACTGCCGATAAAAACAAATTGTATTAGGTATTAATAAATTAAATTATTCGTTACTCGATATGTTAACGAACTCATTGTGCATCTGTATTTGCACCTATACTGTACTCGTCGAAGCACATTCATGGCACACTTGTTTTCGTTAGCCAAAGAGTCGTTGGCCTCCGTTCACCCATATGAATAAACCACTAATGTTTGCTATTTCAATAATAATTTGACTGTAGTTGGGGACGCTTATGTCATTCGCAAGCAAATGGGACCACTTAAAAACCAATTCCGGTACTTGAAAAGTTTAGCTTTAGAGTATAGGCAACCATTCCGATGTGTATTTTTAGTTTAAAAGCCAAACAGGGATCTAGTAAGTACGCACCCTGTTGCTAGCTTCCTTCTAACGAACACTACAAACAATACATTGGCTCGAGCCGCGTGTTTGCCTCCTTGACAACATGTCTCGCTAACCAAAACAGCCCACATTAACTCGTGACGCAAAGCGTTATGTTCAAACGTTGCGCTTGTGCTTGGTTTACAATATATAGTTACATACATCAACGGCACTACTCCTAAATTATTTACCTTTAGCACACAATCATACTGTTCAAATAATTTGTTCTAAGAAACTGTTATGTCGATCATGCTAATGTCGAACACTAGTACGACTTCCGATAAAAACCCGGGCCGTAGTCCAAATGGCGCTGACGCTGCGGCTGAATGCCCTCAGTTTGAAACGCAACGACCGCGGCCATTTGAAATCGACAGTGATTACAATTTTCCCTGGAGCTCGGTTGCGCGGGCGCAACGTCCGATGGAAAGCCAGCAGCATTTAACCAATGTTCTGCTCTAATAACTCTCTAATTACGCCTTGGCCGTCGTTTTCCTTCGACACTTGGCGGACACTAACTTAACCCCTGCGCTTTTCTCTGCTACATTTCACCCGCAATTGCACCGCTACGGCTCTGGCACGCTCATTTGTTTGCTACACTTTCGCCTTTGACGGCCGAACTATATTGTTTCAATAGACAGAAACATTAATCCAGTAACTTTGTCGCCTGAAAGTATGGGGGCAGTATGCGTCAAATCCGGTAGTTCTGAAATTTTGCAGACTTGTTTATGATGTTGGCCTAATGAATAATCCAAGTTTGTGACCTCGAGCGCCGAACGCAACTTTGTCAAAAATCGAAAAAACCGCGAAAAAATCGATATTTTTTTCAAATTTTGGCGATTATAACCCTAAAGGACTAGTGTTTGAAAAAACTTTCTAAGAACGTTTTAAAGAAGACTAAATTTGCTACAATATGATACTAGAATTGTCTCTGTGGACCCAATAGTTTCTAAGATTAAGCCTTGCAAAATTTATCATTTTTTCGAACTTCGCAATTTAGGCAACCACAACACCTTATAACCTTTGACGAGCTGCGGTACCGACTATTCGCTAGGGCTGCGACGAAAACCAGCTTCAATCTAGCCAGGTTACCTCCCACAAGAGACTCTGCTCGATTTCACTCCTTGCGGACATACCATCAGGTAAAAATTTGTCCTTGCATCAGTAATTCACATAACATATCATTCATCATTTTCTATTCTCATGTACAATCTTCTTACAGGTACAGGCGTGGTTGGGAGTCACACTTAACCCTGGGGGTGGCTATATACACACCACAAAGCCTCAATCCCAAAACGATGACCAGAGATGCAGCCCCACAACACCTCTTGCAGATGATTACTTGCGGCTGCACGAAGGGTTGTGGGATCGCGTGCAGCTGCAGGAAGACAGGATTAAAATACTCATCAGTCTGTAGGCACTGCAGCGAGGCCTCTTGTGACAATATACCTGATGTTGCAGTAGTAAAATCCTAGAAGGCGACGATCTGTCCGATGTCGAAATGGAGGATGACTTGACGGCACAAAACGTCGACGATTCATTACCATCCCCTGATGGGGATATGCCATCCCAATACATCGATCCAGATACGGACGAACCTCAACCGGGACCTTCCAAAAGGGCCCAATTAATTTGATTTTTTGATTTTGAATATTACTCAATTTCCTAACAAATAAACTTATTAACTTCTGTTGTACTTTTCTTTTTTATTTACTTCATTATTCGTAGCTTAGCTTTAACATCATCGTTCACACTCCTCATTATCTTTTTTAACATCCTATCATAAAAGTACAGGGCTTCGATAGTATAATCAGGGTCAAAATTCATTCAGAACGACAGAATGGCAAAAAATTGCGAAGTTCGTAAAAATGATAAACTTTGAAAGGCATAATCTTGGAAACTATTGGGTCCACAGAGACAATTATTGTATCATATTGTAGCAAATTTAGTCTTTTTCAAAACGTTTTAAGAAAGTTTTTTCAAACACTAGTTCTTTAGTGTTATAATCGCCAAAATTTGAAAAAAATACGTTTTTTTCGCGGTTTTTTAGATTTTTGACAAAGTTGCGTTCGGCGCTCGAGGTCACAAACTTGGATTATTCATTAGGACAACATCATAAACAAGTGTGCAAAAATTCAGAACTACCGGATTTGACGCATACTGCCGATGTATAAAGTTACTGGACTACATATTCAAAACCATTAATTCTGTTCGACGACTGCCTCTGCGACGTTTTCGAAGTAGTACAACGGTTTTCTTGTCCGGTTATTATTTCACGCTTTTGTTCCTGTTACAAAAACTCTTTATTTTAGTTCATCAATATTATTTTTAAGCTACATATTTTTAATTAGATACTTGCCTTGCCTGCGGGCTGGAACACTAAATAATCTGTGTCCTTACAACCTTTGTTGTTAGCGATTATGGCTCAAAAGAACAATAGGTGCTCGTGCACCTATAAAATGAAATGAGTGTAATTATTTGCCTACCGTTTTTTCCTGGCGGTAAGAACCTTTGTAAATGTACCAGCATCTACAGATACTACAAATACTCTTGTCTGATATAAGTCTGTTGGTCAAATAAGCAAACGTTTAGTGTAGCCACGCCAGACCTGTCAAGCGGCGGAGCACATCAGTTAACAAAATACCGAGGTATAATAATTTGTCGGTTGTATTCCTAAACACAAGTGTTTGCGTGTTTACGATCCCCGGACGAAGCGGAGGCGAATAGAATATACAATGACATGTCATTCACATCGATTGAGGCCGCATACAAGATGCGGCGTATCATAAATTATGTATAGAACTCATGTTCCACGTCGAGCTCGGATCGAGCCGGCCTTCACGCAGCTCTTCTCCCAGCCGAAGGCACAACTCAAATTTGCTAAAGTTCCGTCGTACTTGAACGCCATTCTTGCCAAACTTCGCGTGGGTCGCTCATTGTTTCCGCAGCATATTGCCCGCCAAGTCTTTAATTCTTCTTAATGTCCGTGAGTAATGCTAATTCAGTAATACGTTCCATGCCATTTGTATAAATTCTAACAGTTTTCTCCCGCTAATTCGTTACAATGAAGCTACATAGGCATGGACGGGTAATAGATCACAATGATGGCAGTGTACTGTTAGATAACATGTCGCATGCAGCATGTAGCGGCGACCGTTGCCCCTCGCCTGAGCCGAGCGGCCCGCGGCTAGAGGCATCGGCGACTGGCACGGCGACAATTATTCCTCGCAACGGCGCGGCGGCGAGCAACGCTTACTGAACAATAGTGCACAATCATCGCGATTGTGCTCGCCGTGTCAACTGCCTCTCGCATGAGCTCTAGCATTGTTATGGTGATGCTCCGAAGCGTCAGGTTCGACGCTCCGTGAAAACAAATGAAGAATCGACCATTTGCATTTCTAAACGAACGAAACTACTGGACCCGGGAACGTCTGAGACTAAGGTCTAAATAAAGGGATTTTTACCGAAATAAATAATTCATGATAGGAAACTGAACCGGACGCCTCGTCTTCACAATCGTTTACCATTAAAATTCGTCTCACCCCGGGGCTCTAAAAAGTATTCCATCTACCACTTAAGGTTCGGTTAATTGGAATTATTAACCATTTCAACGTGGAGACCATTAGTGAAAACGAGGTGAACTCGAGCAGGTAAACGATGAAACCAACTTTTGGGGCGTCTTTTTTGTTAACTTTAGCAGGTACCCAACCCTCCGGCCAGATTGTGTACGTTTTTTCATTCACATAAAAATACACAACGTAGATCGTGAAGCCCAGCTAACGTCGATTTGTAAATCTTACAACATAAGAGCTAGAATCACTTGCAAGGCCCCGGCTAATAATACTATTTTTCATCGGTAGGTTAGGTAGGTAGTTCGCCCTTTAAAAAAAATGGTCGATCCATGTTCACAATTTTCATGTTTACTTTACTATCAGTACCCTTAGTGTAAGTTTTCGGTTACAAAATACGTCTCGATCGCGTTCGCGTTAAAATCTCAATTTGTATGGAAACACGAATATCGCAAACGTTCCGCTAGAGGCGCTGTTCGTGTTTCCATAGAAATCGAGATTTTAACACAAACGCGATCGAGACGTTTTTTATAACCGAAAATTTACACTAAGGGTACTGTACTGAATCTGTGTGCACTGTGTGCAGCCCTAAATCCCTCTTTTGCACTTGATAACGAACGAAGTTAAAGATTCATATTTGGACTGTTTTTTTTTTTTCATCTAGGTATTGTTAAACTTACAATAACAATATTTTGTCTTTCTATTTCAGAACCAGTCCCGTCCAGTGCAGTCGATGAATAACTCAGTCGCCAGCGGAATGGGCCCCGTAGGCGGTAGCGCGACGGGCGGCAGCGTGAGCTGGGAGCAGCACCCGGCGCTGGCGCGCGCCGCGTCGGTGCCGGCGCACCGCGCGCTCGTGGGGCTGCTCGACCGGCTCGGCCACCGCCGCCTAGAGCGCACCACCAGCGAGCCCGCGCCCCCGCCGCCCGCCACCAGCCGCTACAAGACCGAACTCTGCCGCCCTTTCGAGGAAGCTGGCGTCTGCAAATACGGTGACAAGTGTCAGTTCGCACACGGTATGCGCGAACTCCGTAACCTGCAGCGCCACCCGAAGTACAAGACGGAGCTCTGCCGCACCTTCCACTCTGTAGGATTCTGCCCGTATGGACCGAGATGCCATTTTGTGCACAACGCTGAAGAAGCCCGGCGCCGCGAGCCGACATCTCCTGGCGGGTCGCTGGCGTCGCTGTCATCCGGCTCGGGCGGCTCCACGGGCTCGTACATGAGCGACGGGTCCCGCTCGCCGCGCTCGCCGCACTCGCCGCACTCCCCGCAGTCGCCGCAGTCGCCGCACTCGCCGCCTGCGTTCGCGTTCCGCGGCTCGCAGTCTCCCGACCCTGAGGACGAGAGGCTGCCCGTGTTCAACCGCATCGTGGCCGCGTTCGGCGACCTCGTCATCGCCTAACCGCCTAGTCCTAAGATAACTTATACCGAGCGTAGCGATAAGGATCGTCCGTCACCGAAGTGCCTCACTCGACGTCTTCCAGGCCGCGCCCGAGCGCCGCGCCGTCCCGCACACCCGCTCAACGAATGATCTCCAGTTTGCCGATGCTCTTTAACTACTTCGCCCTGTAATATATAAAAATAACGAAGTTTTCACTGGCGTCTCGAAAGTTTGCGGTGTGAATTTATAGTGATTACGTACATCTTTAATTATCGGCACGCACTTGTAAATGGCACCTTATATTATTAGATATTTATTGCGTAGCTCGCGGTAGTCTTCCCTTTGCGATCCTCCGCCGAGCGGTGGTCTCTTGTAAAGTTAGATATAGAACATTTTATTTATTCGTACTGCCTAACCGCGCTCGGAACTGTACCGCGGGGAGGCGCTCGTGATCTATTTTTAAGGATTTAAGATAATAATTTATTATTTATTTCGAGTCTCTTTAACTATAATTATTATTTTGTAACTAGCAGTTGCGATGCCGCACCGCACACGGACGCCGTAAGGCGTTTTGATTTGTCATTCTCAGTCGTTTGATTACGGTCCTGCTTATCCTCAACCTCAAACACCATCTTGAACATAGTCAATAATAGCAGCAGGCCCGCAATCAGTCGACGGCTCGTCGAGAGCTCGGCGAATACACAAACGTGTCCTCTATTGTACCCAATCGGCTCGATTAGTTTGTCCGCCAAGTGCGTTTAACTTCTGCACACCGAAAGTTCTAAGATGGGCCAAGGAGCCTGTCGGGTGTATCGGCTAGCTGGCCGCCTCGCTAGATCGCGATCACCCGGCCCACCTGAGGGCGGTCGGTGCGGCTCGCGGCGAGTCGCCCGCAGCGGCTCGTCTGCGGGTTTTTTTTTATTTCGCGTCGCGCGAGAGGACCGGCTCCGAGCGGAAACCTGTTTAGGATTTTCGTGATTGTTTTTTTTTCGACCTCGTGCCTCACTCTCCGGTCCTCCCGCCCCGGCGCTCGAACTGATCGGGCGCGCTGCAAAAAGTAAAAGAGGACGCGCGCCGAACTCCCGAGGACTCGCGCACCACACACTGCATCAAGTGCCTACAAATGACTATAATACATATATTTTCTTGTTTAAAAGTGATAGTACGGCGGGCCGCGGCGCCGCTCGCGTTCACGCCGCGCACCCACACAGAGTGACTTTTACTTTAATAACTAATAAATCGATTATAATATTTAATTTTTAGTTCCATCAAGATAGATTGATTGTTTATTTATTGTCTCCTTTTGAATACAATGTTCAAATTGGCACAGTTATTACTTTTGTATTTTTGACAGAACTAAGATGATTAGTTTCGACATAGGATAGTTTTTTTTCTTTGAATTTAAAGTGTGATATTTTATAATATTTATATAACAAAGTTTAAAGTTTTAATTAAGGGACCAATGTAAGTGATTAGGAGAAATTCTGATAGAAGCAGCCAGATTACGCTTTCGAATCTTACCAAGAGACTGTACTCGCCACTTATGAATACCTAACATATTTTGTTATACTTGTCAGATCTACGTTTTGTATGATCAATAAATGAACATGTTAACCGTTCTTGGTTTTGTGTTTAATTATTATCATAGACCGAGATGGTAGTATTTTTGTTTTTTTCTATAGTTTATTAGTTTCAGTTTTCTCCGAATATTAGCAATTTGTTGCATGGTGACCACTTAAAGATAATAATTTTGTACCTAATTATAAGTTAATAGATTTAAGCGTTTTCATAAAGTTCGCGAATATTATTTATTATCAGTTCATTACGAATTATAAACCATTAAAGCTGATTTATTTAATTTCTTTTGTATTTAAACAGACATCTAAGTACTAAGATTACATAACTTAATGTTAGTAATGTAATATCATGAGTCATTTAATATAAACAGGCATTAGGTTAAACTCTAGTACCTACCTATGTCAGTTGTAATTAAGTATTTAATTTTTTATTTAATTCCATTGTAAGTTTAATCTTAACCATCCAAAAATTGACTACGTATGCTCGTTTAGACAAAACAAATTAAGGCTAAAGCTTGTTTATGACATTTTTCTTGTAAGTTTTCCTTATTTCCATCTGCATTTTTATTGAATTATAGTAAAAATATGTTCAATTATGTTTTTTTTTTATTTTTGTTCTTACTCCACCACACTTTTATTTTGTTTGGATTTATTTGCTTTCATGTGGTTTAAAATACCTAACCTATTTCTCAAACTAAACGTGTGCTTTGAACACCTCAATTAATGTTAATTAATTCTGCCAAGCCAAACAGACCTTTCAAGAGAAATTTATTAATAGGTATCGAAGCCACAACACGATTAAAGAATTGGAGTCGACCTCATCTGGGATTACATTAAACTACAAAGAGATATAAAAAGTCAACATTTTTTCACCTTCTTAGATACAATATAATAAGGTGAAATATGTATGTATATTATCATACGTATTTGTATTGTAGTAGACTGTACCGTTGGCAGTGAATCCAAATTTCACTCTTCTTGAAATTCTCATAAATAACCCTCCTTCGGACAGTCAGGTGATTACAAAAACATGGAAAAGAATGTTGTGTTTTATCAAAGCTGTACGAAAGTGACAATAATGTTGATAACTATGAAGCCGATAAAATATACTACGTTCAATCCTAGGCGTCTACGTACACAATACAATAGTACTTAGTGTGTTCTTCTGATTGTAATGTCTATTCACGCAAAATAGATTGTACAGTCACCAGCACCAATATGTGACACAACAAGCGTTCATATATATATATATCTGATACGACTCTATTTCTAGGGCCGGAAGGACGTGTCAGATATTTTTGCACGCTCCGCTGTGGCAGATATAATGCTGGTGACTGTACCTATATAGCACTTGACATGATAAAAAGTAATCCTAAGGCGCGTTCACGACTGTAGTAAGGATGCTTTCTCGGACTAGATAGTTTACAACAGTAACAGTCGTCATCAGATAGATAGATATGTATATCGGAAGCTACTCCTAAAATTCTATATTCTTCACCACTCTCGTAGGTATATATGGGTATGTATATCCCATGTCGATTTTTGTTATTAGTACTTAAGTACCTATTTATACCTACGTCATTGTTTCCTCACTATTACCATACATACTCGTACTACTACTTGAAGCGGCCGTGGCAGAGATGCAGTGTTTGGAGTGTTTACGGGCAGCTTACAATAGAAATAATGCTGCTAGATGAAAGTAAGTACATATTTAAACAATTGAAGTAAATAAACAATAAATACTAATACAATAATTACTGGCACTTGAGGTATTCCATCTTAGGCCTCTAGGTTGGCAATGCATTTACAATACCCCTGGTGTTGCAGATGTTTGTGGGCGGTGTCACTCTCTAACCACCAGAAGACCCACTTGCTCGTTTGCCTTCCAGTCGAATAAAAAATAAATAAAATAAGTACCTAGTTACTTCCCTAAGGCGGTCTACATGGTACCTAACAGTTTCTGCCATATGTAGGTTTCTGCAATGTTGAAATTTTTGATAATGGTCGGGATAGGCAGCATGCGATGCACCTCCGTCAATACCAGTAAGATGTACTGTATAACTGGAAACTAAGTAGGTAAGTATCTCTGTTAAACGAAGTCATTAAGTATGCAATCTAAGTAAGTTAAGTATAATCTACTGTATTTATGAAGTAGGCACCTAGATCGCGTGAATTAAGTGCAGGTTATCCTACTACTAAATAGTAGACTGTACAACGAGAGCATAAAACGAGCCATTTTACCCAAGACGTTCATATAGCCACCCGAGCCGGTACGGCGAGGTTGGATAGACACGTCGAGGGGAAAATAGGTTTAATGCTCGAGTTTTACACTCTGCTTTTCACTTCGATGGCGAGGAAATGAAATAGAAACAGTGGAAACAATTGTTCACTTACTATGTACCTTTTATTGTTCACTAATTACTATTATAATTATATATTTTTAGTTTTATTGATCTATTTTGATTGATTTTTAGTTTCATATAAATTAAAAATTATAAAAAAAATGTTAAAACTTCTTTGCTTGTGGCTGTCTACGCCTGATTGCCTTGGTCTTAGACGAAGATTTTACTTTATGCACTAAAGCATAAAAAATAATTTTATTTCGCCTAGACTTAGCATAAACACGAACTTTACAAGCATGAGAAGTGAAAATATATTTGTTTTCTACAAGTATGGCTATAATTTGATCAGGCGTCACGTTGCTTCAACTGAGTCGGCCACTTTGGTAACCCGACTCCCAGATAACGACTGGCCTTGACAAGACATCTCATTTCCACAACCGTACCAAAGCACATACCAACACGAATCGGACACCAAAATACCACCATCCCAAACAAATACGGTCTCACGTTGCTTAACTCGCTACCATAGACCAGCAAAGTTATCGTTGCGGCTATGCCATGGCGCAGTGAAACGGATGTTAAAATAATATTATTATTGTTCAGCTAAATAACGAACATAGTTTTAATTATTCCATGCTGATAACGCTAGCTTCCATTTCGAGAACTAATTTGACATATTGGCCTGTGTTACGAAGAATTCCGTAAATTATTGTGCCTTGATAAAGAGGTGAGCGACTGTTGTTAACCCCCGACGCAAAAAGAGGGGTGTTATAAGTTTGACCGCTATGTGTGTCTGTGTGTCTGTCTGTGTGTCTGTCTGTCTGTCTGTGTGTCTGTCTGTGGCACCGTAGCTCTTAAGCGGGTGGACCGATTTGAATGCGGTTTTCTTTATTTGAAAGCTGGTTTTCTAGCGATGGTTCTTAGACATGTTTCATCAAAATCGGTTCAGCCGTTTCAAGATCATCAGCTCTTTTGTTCGCTGCGGTAGGAATCTTGGACGCATAATGGGTATTTACTTTACTTTCAAGCATATTTGGGACCTAAAACTTGAAACACCCATGTATGCTATGTAACTATGTAAGATTATGCAGTTCTCGGCCTGATGCTGCAGCCAGGATATCCAGAACACTAGTAGATACACTCTTGATAAAACCATAGCAGATATATCGTGTTTGGATTCGTTTCGATCCGTATTTGATTCTACATACAATGCAAAAGTGGCAACAGGATGAGCTGATGCTGCAGCCAAGATATCCAGCACATTGTTACACTATAAAAAATAATAGCACATATGTCGTGTTTGGATTCGTTTTGATCAGTAATTGATTCTACATACAATGCAGTGGTAGCAACACGACGAGCTGTTTAAAAAACATGAAATAAAAAAACTAAAATTTAAAATTTAAAAAACCCCCGCCAAAAAAAGCCGCCAAAAAACGACAACTAAAAAGTAAAAAATAATTATGCACTACCTAGCTGTTGCCCGCGACTTCATCTGCGAACAATTCGTTTATCCCTATCCCGCTGGGACTATGCTATGTCCGACAGGGAGGACTGACCTCGCCAGGTCTTTTCAACTTGTACATCAATCAGCTGGTGGAGGAGCTTAGCAGCATGCATGTCGGATGTCATATTGATGGTACCTGTGTTAATAATATAAGTTATGCTGACGACATGGTGCTGTTGGGTCCTTCGATCAGCTACAACAACGCGTTCAGGATGCTACTAGGGCTACCGCGACACTGCAGCGCGTCCGCTATGTTCGCTGAGGCGCGCACAGACGGCTTTCACGCTATAATGCGTAAGAAGACGGCTTCTCTTCTCCAGCGTGTGCGCGGTAGCAATAATAGTATCCTGAGCATGATGGCGAACAGGCTGGGCAGCCCTTTGTGGTGGCACATGGCTAAAAAAGTCATAGGGGCCATATAATTTAATAAAAAAAAAAAAATTGTAATTTAGATTTAGATTTAATTTTTACTTGTTTAATTAAGTAGGTATTTACTAACATAGTCGTATAGTTTTTTCCTATTGTTCTTTTAAATACTAACACTATTATGGATGATGTTGTTTCGTCTGAAATAAATGATTATTATTATTATTATTATTATGCTGCTTTCCCGCAAAATTAGCCTAAGTTAATTTAGTATAAGTACCTAGTAATATTCTTTTTATCTAAGCGTCGTCGATGTCGGGGGACCGCTAAGGTTAATACTTTAAAAAATACAACATAATGTACTTTAGTTTCTGTTAACCTTAGCGGTCCCCCGACACCGACGACGCTTAGATAAAAAGAATATTACTAGGTACTTATACTAAATTAACTTAGGCTAATTTTGCGGGAAAGCAGCATAGTCCCCGCGGGATAGGGATAAACGAATTGTTCGCAGATGAAGTCGCGGGCAACAGCTAGGTAGTGCATAATTATTTTTTACTTTTTAGTTGTCGTTTTTTGGCGGCTTTTTTTGCTACCCGCGTGTGCACTTGTTTTGTTTTGTATTATCGTTTGCAAACCATGTCCAACAGCGCACTCTGCATATAAATAAAAAATAGGCACTTATATAAGTACCTAAGTATATAGGTAAAATAAAAGTTAACAGAATGGTCTTAAGAAATTGGAGTTACGTTACCTTACCAAGTAAAGAAGCCATATTTACCTATGTTAGGTTTGAAATGCAACAAGAATCCATACTTAACACATCAATCGAAATACCTATTATCCATAATATCTATTTATATTAGGTACATATTATCACGTCAATAATTTCAATTTGTTTGGGCGGGATGGGATACCTACGATACATACATGTAGGTAGGTATTTTCATCAGCGTTTCATAGTGATAAATAAAATAGTATTTTATCGCCCGTCTTTTAACTAGGAAGTAAAGTCGTGATAGGTACTCAAGACCATGAACCAAAGTATTCAGTCCAACATTAACCCATCCTTAAAGTGATATAACAATCATAGTTTGTATGGATATCAGCCGACACATATCAAGTAAGAAAGTAAATACGAGACGCGGTGTTAGTTCAGTGATAATAATAATTGCTGCTGGATGTAAGTGATAAGGGCGACCATTATCTAATATTTGTACAGCTAACAGTGATTAGATAACGAAATATACTATAAATGTGTACATAAAGTTACGAAAATAGTAACTTTGGACATAGAGTAGGCAAGGCAAGAGTGACTTGTGAAAGAGTGATGTATGGAAAGGATAGGTTTACCTATTATTAGTACATTTCTTGCTAAGCAATCAACGTTTTTCTAATTGACAAATCGCCGGACGACAAGTAAAACTCAAAACTAGTTAGTAATTTCATACTACTGAGGTACGAGCTTTGTTGTAACATGTTGTAAGTAGGTATTTGGTAGGTACTTAGTGACTTTTGCTTGTCACGCGACGAAATGACGTATCATCCTTACGGATACGGAGACGTCAGATGGTTTCGATTTGTGGCATTCGAACATGGCGGCTGTGGACAATATATAATTTTGCTATTTCTGTTTCTTTGGCTAGTTGAAGTATAATTTTGATAGTGTTTTATGCGGCGATTAACCTTAACAGTGAACAGTGATCACAAAATTCTATACTGCTCTCGTGCTTGATATTTTTTAATGCGCAAGTTGTTTCCACGTGGTTTCTGGAATTTTACTATCAAGTTACAAAAACTACAATCACCGTACAACGTTGCCTCTCGAAAGAGAATACTTAGACACTGGCGAAATTGTCTTATTAATTAGGACAGAAGCCATATTTTAAAAAAGAAGATGTCAGATGGAATACAACTTATTTTACACACATATATTCCATCTTGAATTGACGTAGAAATTGCAGAGTTGCAGCCACCTTTCTTAATGTTGGACTTGTTAAAGAATCATTCTGGCTGGTACCTACTGGAGCGGATAAATAACTTGTATATTAAATGATTTAATTACTTACATTGTAATAAGACAGGCTCCAAACTTACGAAAGCCCTGACGGACCACATCCACACGCGAAAGTTTATGACTTAATTTATGCACGGATGGATTAAACTGAAAGTTATTTATTTTGGCATAAACAGATAGAGTTGAAACTGGGTGTCGCCTTGTCGAGACCATTTCCTGTGTATGCTGCGAAACGTTTTGGAAAGTCATTCAAGGGTAGGTTGGGAAGAAGGAAATGATAATGCCCTCGTTTTGATTGCCTTTCCGGGTATATTTTCGGTTTTATCTGTACAGTGTGTGCGGTGACGCCACATCATCGGTTTACTCGACCAACACAAATAATAGGACTCATCATAGGCCTTCGCTGCTTTAAGAGATAATGAAAGGAATCAGAAATACTGTGATAAGTTTTAACGCTATTGGTTGATAGACTTTGACTTAGAGAATATTCTCTTGTCTGTATAATTAATAAATAAATAAATATCACGGGACAATTCACATCAATTGACCTAGCCCCAAAGTAAGCTTAGCAAAGCTTGTGTTATGGGTACTAAGCAACGGATAAACATACTTATATAGATAAATACATACTTAAATACATATTAAACATCCAAGACCCGAGAACAAACATTCGTATTCATCATACAAATATTTGCCCCGGCCGGGATTCGAACCCGGGACCTCAGGCTTCGTAGTCAGGTTCTCTAACCACTTGGCCATCCGGTCGGTCGAAATGTAGGTAGGTTAGGCACGTACGATTACTTGAGAACGGCTGCACCTAAGTGTGTAGGATTTTTTTTTCTGTTTGTAATTGTAATCTTTGACTTTGACTTAGTCTTATTTTTGTTAGTAGGTTACCTAGCTGGGCGGGCGACCGAGCAGCTCGGACTAAAACTCGAAATCACGCGTTTTTCCAGAGACGTCCATCATGTCATGGCCGGTGGCCATTGCTTCCCATCAGCTGACCCGCATGCTCGTTTTCGTTGGATATTAAAAAAATGATAAGATCAAGAATCTATTGTTCATTTCCGAACACTTCTAAGCACATACCACATCGATATCGTTAGAGCCGTTTCCGAGGTCCCCGAAATAAATAAATAATATACAAGAATTCCACTTTTAAAGTTATAACATTATACCCGTGGAAAGCCGGGGCGGAGGGCTTAGTTAAGAAATAATAATAATATAGGTACCTAACAAGTTCCATAAATTTAACGCAATTATACCCTTACGTAGGTACCTAAACATAAAGTCAAAACAAGCGATTGTTTATACAGTTATTTTCTGGGTAGGTACATTACTAAGTCACCAACTCAATAGGTACCTACTATGTACATGTTTTCTCAGACTTCCCAGTTTGTATGTACTATAGTAGGTATGCCTACAAAATGTTGATGTATGAATGAATCAAAATTCCTAGGCGTCAGTCTCCATAATGTCTACATAATCAATTCCCGTCCCGACTTGCTACCGGGTGAAGGCGATACGTATTATTTTATTGCGGCTTTTGTGTGGGTACTGTCACATACAAAAACAACTACGGAAATTATGCATTCGGGGTAGATTGTATTTCATTGGAGTTGTGTCGTTTATTGACTAATTTGTAGCAGTATTAATTCTACATCACATACTTACCTTCACGCATTGAGCTGTATAATATGGGTCCCCCGTCCTCGCTTGAGAACATAAAAAATAACTTCACTTGATGTTCGGTTCAAATTGTGAAAACAGAAATTTTAAATTTTAAAAACATGACCAAATAAATATGGATCCGTAAGTAAATACACTCTAAATGGTTTTTATTGCCACGGGAACTACACAATTTTCCGGGATTAAAACTATCCCAAGTCCTTTTCAGGGTCTCAAACTATCTCCTATGAAGGCGTAAAACAGTCAAACAAAAATACCTACTTAAGTACTCATTTTCTTAATATTAGCACAGAATATATAATAGTATATTAACTAGTAAGGATGTAAACATTCATTGTACGTAACGTACCTAGAAGAAATAAAAAAAGAAACTCAATTGACAACCAACTGTTGGCTAGTATGTATAAAGTACTCTGTGTGTTGGCTTTGTCGTTGTGTAGGTAGCTATACTTATTCGTAAGTACCTATAGCAGACCATCTTATTCCTCCCCTTAATTAACGAAGAAAAAAGTCGTCTCTCGATCGCATACAAATCTAACTAGAATTAATGCGTCCAGTCCAGGTTTCTAAACGCTATTAGAGCATAAATTATTTTAATTTATAACTTGTTGTTGGGGACAGTACTTGAGCAATACGGTTGGCAGCAATCAAGACAAAGGCTCGTAAAGATACGCGAGTACGCGACGCAGAAGGAGGCTTTACGCAGCGCGGGCGCAACGTCCCACCACCGCACATAGAACTTTGCACTTTAACATTGTTTTTTTTTTCCTTTTGAGTCTTGGGAACTAATATGGTAAAGCTGCCAGTAATTTTTTTTAAACAAAACATTAGAATTTTCGCTGTGCTATGTAATCAGGGTAAATCAAAATTGGTTCGAACAGTAGCCTGCTTTAGAAAAAGTTTAGTAGCATTAATATGTACACCAAGGAAATTGATAAAATTATAACGTAGTAGCAGCTTAACATGATAAATGTGCCTATGTATGAGTCATGTCATGATTTGGTACGAGTACTTACTTAATGTAAAGCGTGGGCGTAAATAGTCAATCTTTTTACGAATTTTAGAAGTTTTTCGGTCACATTGTACCTAACACTTATTTACCAGTGCTGCAGTGATGTTGTTCAATTGTTTGTTTTCGTATTTGTCAAAAAGGAAAGTCATGTTATACGTTAGACGTGGAAAACACTTTGTTTTTATGTCCTTGTCTGCTATCAGTGATAGTAAACTTCATACACGATAAAAATCTAAATAAAACTTTTAAAACTAAAACAACGTACCTAAACATTTACTTCAGGTCGCTGGTAGACCTACCTGTACCTATATACATAGTAAATTTATAGGTACTTGCACAAGAAGACTTATAATGACACTAGAATACTAAAACAAATATCGCCAACTTCGTTCTTCTTAAGATCTGCTGTTTTTTATTAGTACCTACCCAGTTTTCATAAATAGGTCCTGCAAAAACATATATTTTTCTGCCTTATCATGATCCATTGGAATAATAGTCGCGAGCAACTGGTTGAACACTTCTTCAACTATTTACTAAAACAGTGCTGGCTGTTAATATATCTTACCTGTCTAAATACAAACTGGAAATAAACCGAAACATAAAAAACAAGAAATAAATGCCGAGCTGCGCATCCGCTAAAAACAAAAATCCTTAGTCCTAGAATCACTTTATTTTCCTAGCCTCATTCAGTGCTGCTCACCTCACTCCTCTTCCTCGCACTTCTTTGGTGGACAGGCAGCTTAAATGTTCAAACAGACTACGACACTTGACACGGTACACTCATAGATAATATAGTACAAGCAGTTGCATGTGGTCGCAATTCAACTAACAACTCCTCGCTTCGCTCGTCGTACCTCAATTTTTCTTTTTTTCTGCATATCACGATGTGCCCGGTGTATAGAGCTAGGAATATCGACGAATGCGTTGCTCTAATCGATCTGCCGTATTGATTTTAAGGCACATCGTGATTTGCCTGGCCAACTTTTAAGCATATCATGAAATGGCGCCATTTCACGATATGTCTAGAAATTTCGTGGTCTGGCAGATTTTACGATCGGTCGCCGAAATATACACGAAGTGTCTGTGTGTACGCGCGTGTCACCCGCTTTCCTACAGGCATTTCGTGTACGTACGTTTAGTGTATCTGGTGGTCCCTGATAAATAAATAAATAAAGAAATAACTCGAAGTGGTCTGCGAAGCCATCAACAACGAATTGACAAAACGACGCACCAGACAAGTAGCGGTCGCAACCATTCATTCATTTACAATTTTACTTTTACCGTATGTTACCTTCAAACAGTTGGTGGTCCATGGCAAGACAGAAATTTTGACAAATGGTCTCTTCTGACTAAACGGTTAAGAACCACTGATTAAGACGGTGCAAGATATATCGTGACTGTTGTTAGATTGCGCGTTCACGGTTATGAATGTATGTATTAAGTGGTTGATCATCTACGGCGCAACGCAATCTACTAGGTACAACTACACAATATTTGTAGCACAGAGGAGGAAACTCGCATGCAAATTGGTGACTACGACACGATTTGTCGCCAAACAGAGCCGCCAAAAGCGTATCACGTCGAAGACAACAACAGAGTACCTACGACCTGTCTGGTTGACTTATCGTTTTAATGGCTTTTGATACGATTGGTGGCGATAAAGTCGTATGATTGATACTTCAAATATAATTGTGGGAAAAGTGTTTCCACTCGTCACTGATCAAGATATAGGTGCTTAAATACTTAGGCTACGTCATAGGAAAATGTAAGTGTACATAAAAGTAATCTACGGGTACGCATGTCGGTAGTCAATTTTAATCTGAATAAGACGACCAATTTTTTTTTTTGATAGATACACTTATTTAAGTAATCGTTACCTATATGTAAGTAAAACGTAAACTAAATAAGTGTATATAAATTAAATAAATAAATAAAAACTAAGCCGCATTTAACCTAGCCTAGAGTCGAACTCTAGACTTATTCCGTTTAAAAGTTCAACACCACAACACGACTGAACCACCACGCTGGTGCAGAGTTTTCGAAATGACTTACCGATCTTTTTGCGCATGAAAATTTCACAAAAAAAAACATTTTAACTCAAAATCACGCTTTTTCGCAGAGATAGGATAGGATCAAGCTAGATTGATCGTCCGTGCCCGAAAGCCCCCATCGCAAATATTCGCACCTTTAGAACGAAAATGACACAATTCAAAATGTTCTCATTTAATATCGTCAAAATCGTTAGAGCCGTATCCGAGAACCCTGATTTAAATGAATATTTAAATAAATATACAAGAATTGCTCGTTTACAGATACAAGATAAAATTATTTACCTGAACTCGCGTAACTGACTTAGAAAAATCTGTTTATTATTTAATTTACTGAATCAGGTATTACTATGAGGAGGTCCATATCAATGAACTGAAATAATTACTTTGTTCACCCGTGACCTAGGCTAGGCTGGGTTAGATCGCGGGTGAGCAAATGAATTGTTTCGGTTCATGTTTATTATTTAAGTATACTTAGGTAAATTTGCAGTAAATTTCACTTATTTACTTTACGTTTTAAAAATACCATCTAGGTTCCTAAATTTTGTTAGAGCGGCAAGTTAATCATGATCACAGTTTTAACTTCAAGGGTGTTAGGGTGTCTTGACACATTTTTAAATCCGCTTCGATAAATTTGATGGCCACGTATCTGATATCTGATAACCGTAGCAATAGCAGTTAAAGTAACTCAAACATTGATTTGATACCAAGTGGGCTACTACGAAATTCGAAAATCAAAGTTCGTATCGTACCGTCCCTCTCGCTCTCGGCTTAATCAGCGTCAGCATGACGGCAAGTTACGAAGTTCGAATTTTTTTCGTTGTAGAGAGCCAGAACTGCTGCGTCCTTCGTCTTATTATAAAAAATTGGTGCCGGCTTTACAGAGTCAATGCAATCCAAAAAGTTTAGTCACTATCATGGGCCATTCGGATGAGTCATCTCGGCTTGAAGGCTGCTTACACGCATGATCAATCTCGTTACAATGAAACTAGGTTCTGCCCTCGGCTCCGCCCGCGTGGTATTCGGTTGACGCGCGCTGTTTCCTCGGAAACTGTGCATTTTTCCGGAATTAAAAGTAGCCTATGTCACTGTCGGGCCCAAAAACTATCTCTATGCCAAAAATCACGTCGATCCGTCGCTCCGTTGCGGCGTGAAAGACGGACAAACATACAAACACACTTTCGCATTTATAATATTAGTATGAATTGAATAAATCTTGGTTTTTGTTTCTGATGAGTGAAGGTAAAGCCCCCGGATTAGGGTGGCAAATAACTATGAACTAAGGTGAAAATATCGACATGGATATCGATATTACGAATAATACGAATTATAACTGTATCTTTTATAACGTAGATAAAAGGTGGGCCTCAATAGGAAAGATGTGTTAAATAATCAGTTATCATCACTTGTAAAATTCCACTATAAAAAAGTATCCAACCAGGGTTATTTCACCTAAAAGCAATTTTAGAGATTTTTGCTTGTTTACTTCGATATAGAAAAAAGATTTTATAAATATAAAAATGCGAAAATTTCCCTGCTAAACCGCTGAACCGATTTAAATGAAATTTGGTATGAAGATGTTTAACACCATGGGAATGGGAAAGACATAGGATAGTTAATATCCCGGAAAAATTTATAGTTCCCGCAGAATAGCGGCAAACGAATTTTTTTCAGATGGAGTCGGAAAAGACTAAGTATAGTTTTTAATAAATCATACGAAACTCTCTGTGTACCTAACCAGTATTTAATGATTAAGTACATACCTACAAACCGCCAGTTCTCGTGAAGGCAATGGCGCGTTTTCTAAACTTCTATCATAAAAATATATCTTCTTAAGATTGTTGGATTGCTATCAACGCTATAATTAGCCGCACTTTCCATTCAATTATTGCAATTAGTACTAGCAGATTGCGAAGGTACTTTAGGGTTAGAGTTTAAACTACCTATAAAATATGTAATTATAACCTTACATCTTCAGTTAGATGTAGTGTCGGTGGTAGTCGTATAACACCGTAGCAACGCGATTTCCACTGGATTGTCTAAATTACGTGACGTTGTGTACTAAGCAGAGGAGCTACTATTACGAAAATCGAAGTTCGTGTCGTACTGTCCCTCTCACTCTCGTATTAAATAACGTAAGCGTGAGCGGGAGAGCAAGATACGAAGTTCGAATTTTGGGTTTCGTAGTAGGTATACCTAAGGCCTGCGCCCAATGTTACCACGGCCTAGCGCCTCTGCAGGGCTACTACGAAACTCGAAACTCGAAGTTCGTGTCGTGCGGTCCCTCTGACACTTATATTATTTAATGCGAAAGCGAGAGGGACGGTACGATACGAACTTCCAGTTTCGAGTTTAGTAGTAGCCCTGCTGATGCAGCCCCTTACTGTTTCACCGTCCATTGATTAGTTTAAACTGACGGTTAAATGTCATGCCGTCTCTATTTGTTTTGTTCGAATAGACGGAGACGGCATCACCTTTAACCGTCAGTTAAAACTTATCAATGGATGGTGAAACAGCCCCTAAGTGTGCGAATTCCCAATCCGAATACGCTTCTCCCACTCACCAGATTAACTGACATGCATAAATGTTCACACAACGTTCTTTAAAGTTAGATTATAAATAGCTCATATCGCCCGATTTATCAGTAGTCGATCGATAGTATACTTTAATTCCCTCATACTTGATCTTCAATTTTTTATCAAATTATCTTGAGTGGATAATGCTGTATGGACGGCATTTGTTTTTTTACGTAGTGTTGCAAAACAAGATGAAAGGTCTCGCCCGAATTACTTGCCCGAATTTAATTTGCCTGAATTTCATTTGCCCGAATTTCAAGTACCTACCATAATTTTCAACCACCATAATAAGTATAATTTCTCTTAAATTCATTTACACTACTCATTGTTTACCATATTAATCAAATGACAGAATCTTTTTTCACATAAGTAATTTTAATTTATATAATTTCATTTTTCATAATCATTGTAATCTATAAGAATCACTTGCCATAATGACATTTGCCATCCATGTAAATGGATGAAGTTAAATCCCTTACATCAAACAAGCCTTTAAATTCGGTAAATTTTACCCACCAAGGTGTTAGGTTAGAATTGCGATAAAGCGCTAAGCGAAGCGAAATTTCGGGCATATGAAATTCGGGCAAATGAAACTATAGCATACAACTTTCGGGCAAACAATAGATAACCCTCGCAATTACTTTAGCATTGAACTTACAGCCTGAGATTAAAGTTACAGTCCAACACGAACTTTCATCTTGCGGTATAAGATGTACTTGTACCTACTTTTGTCGTTCATTAGACACCGGAGACAGAGCGTCTGTCATTTTCTTGCTTAATTTAACTACAGTATAATAATGCTAACGATACTTGACCTATCAAAGAACTATTACAAAAATACTTTATTGACTTTGAATCATTATTAATGAATCTAACAATTCACCCAATTAATTTTCCTGTTTACTAACCAGCATTACCTATTAAATAACGGCAAAATTAATTAAAATTTGTGGTGATCAGTTACAATATTATTTTTTAATTATAATGAACTATATCTACTTATGTAAGTATGTAATTAGTAAGTAGGTATATCAACGTTTTAGGGGTCTGTATTCCAAATTGAAATAAAATAGCAATAGGTAAAGTAGTCTAAAAAACTTAAAACACGCTTTCGTGGTAATCGGGCATGGGAAAACTTCTAAAAAGTCCACACAATAAATATTTTGTTGCTTATAGCTGTAAAGAATACTTAATTATGATTTTATTATTTACTTATGTGATTTTATCCCTTATGTTGGACTCGCACTTGTCTACTTTGATTAAATTTTAAAGATCGAGCGTCATGAATGATGTTCTCGGAAATTCACAGAGATCATCTTTACGTCAGTGAAGATATGGCTTGTTTTGATATAACAGCTGCATATAATTTTTCGTAATGTAAATATTTTTAACTCGGGTTGTAGACACTGGCTGGTTTACGAAAAAAATAACATGCACGTCAGTCAGTTTCGATGAACAAAAAGGATGCTGAAGAAACGAAAGCTTAATTCAAAAATAGACTCATTAAAACATGATTTTACCCTTTTACAGCTAGCACCCGCGTATACCCGATGTAAGTGACTAAAAATAAAGAAATAATGGGAGTTCAGACCAGTTCTTGGCCGCAACGACCGCAACGCATTGCCCAGCCTGTCTGACGCACGCACGCAATGCCGCGTAGATTGCCTTTGAACAAAATGTTAAGAAGTACGAAAGTAGTTCCTTATTTAAAAAGAAAAAGAGAAACTTTACGTCGTTGATTATCTAGCATAGTTAGCGGTGCTGGTGATACTGGGGGTCAATTATAATACTCTACTACCTCCGAACTCCGAGAAGAAACCAGCAAAAATGAAACCTATTTTTACCCGGCGACTGCTTGCCTTGTGCTTTAAAAAATCTTCACCTTGCAACAAATACAACACAAAGACTCTTTATTGTACACCAGAAATATTAAGCGATACAGAAAACAGATACAAAGAGAAAAAAATTACAAGGTAAGCAATAGGCGGGCTTATCGCTTAAGAGCGATCTCTTCCAGGCAACCTTTTTTTACAGAAAGAAGGAAGAACTAGTTTACAACAGGTGGTGCATCAAAAGTAGATCAGAAAATTAAAACGTAACAAAAATACATCTACAACTTGCAACTTGCTGATTTATGCGGACTAAAGCACGATTTCTTCAGTCAGGGGTTCCCAAACTTTTTCAGTTTGCGGCGCAATTTTAGGTTTAGTTATCACTTGCACTAAAACGCATCCCACCTAAGGGATCCACATCCAAGGATGTTGTAAAGTTGCCTTTTCAGGTTCAGAGCAAGTATCTAAAAAGGTAAGACGGATTTCAGCGAACGAAATAATGAGGCCGATAAAACTACGTCTTACCCGTGTACATACAGCTGCATAATTACATATAAACTATTCCACAAGCAAACTGGTTGAGCGATTCATACAAACACGAAGCGAGGCATAGTTTTCGGCTTCCTAAATTTCAACTAATACCTAACGTTTTAGACACATAATAACCTAACCAACATAGAACAGTTGCAAGGCCCGAATTGTTATTTCAAAGTTCAATGTCTTTAAAATGGGTATGCTGATTTTAATGAAACTTAGTTAAGATTGAATATCTCGATTCAACTAGCATTCGATTCAAATAAAATTATGCTAAGAATTTCATTTTTAACGCAACCTCTTTTTCTGACTGTACTTTTTGTCCTTTACAAACAAAATTTTCATACCAAATTTCAAGTCGATGCCACTAACCGCTGAAGAGTTCCATCCTGCGGAGACTATCCTGGCCGGATTACCAGGATGTCACTAGGTACACCAGATTACTGTATTTTAACGCTAGTTACATAAGTATGCCAAATTTCAAATCAATCTAATTGCTGGAAAATGGTCAAATTTAACTTGCAAGATTTGACCAAAGACTACAGTATATATAGGATTTGACTACAGACAGACAGACAACGGGACAGGTGAAACTAAATAAAATCTCATAAAAAGCTGCATTGGAATCGGTCGATTCGTTTGGGAGCGAGCGAGCGAGCGAGCGACAGACACACAGCGGTCAAACTTATAACATCTCTTGTTGCGCCGGAGGTTAAAAGATCAAATCGAAAGTAAGTATAAAAGTAAGTAAGCGTATAAAAACAAATGATAACGTACTGTTTATTGCACTCATGTATGGCACCTGTGATAGTCAGTATTTTCTTCTCAAGTTGTTGTTGACTCGGCTACGTCACTGATTACAGCTGCTATCAGGACAATTACTAATCACTACTATTAAGACGATTACACACGACTTAACAAATTCATATTATCAAGAACAAAGGCATCGTAAAACCACTAGAATTTTCTAAGATGAGCCGTTACTTTTCATTTGCTCACTCGAAAAATCTCTTCCGGTTATTTTTTTTTTTTCAAAAAAGGTTGTTTCGATAAATAATTGATTATGTACCCCATATTTAGTAGATGGAGGCCCATGAAGCACCATTTTGCAGGTGGTAGGACCTTGTGCAAGGTCCGCCCGGATTGCTACCACCATCTTGCTCGCTAATCCTGCCGTGAAGCAGCAGTGCTTGCAATGTTGTGTTTCGGCGTGGAGAGTAAGACAGCCGGTGAAATTACTGGCACTTGAGGTATTCCAACTTAGGTCTCTAGGTTGGCAACGCATCTGCAATACCCCTGGTGTTGCAGATGTTTATGGGCGGTGGTGATCTCTTACCACCAGGAGACCCACTTGCTCGTTTGCCTTCCAGTGGAATAAAAAAAAATGAACTACAAACGTTTTATATCTTGTTTGTGGCGAAGGCGAAGGAGTAAGTAGGTATGTAGGTAAAAGGATTATAGTTAATTTATACAGTATACAATATATACAATAAACTCATACAAATGAACACAGTTAATGTACAGATAGGTCTTCAGATAAATATAAAGTAATGACACTTTACATAATAAAAATATGTCGGTTATGCTCTCATTTATAGAAGCACAGCTGCACAGTACCTACTTGTAGTACCTATACTATTGCACATGAAACAACAAGTATGTATTTCTTTGTCCTAATTGTTATTTATCTCATTGAGGTTCCCTTTATCTTGCATAATATCGATTCTCCGAAATACACTTCGCATAACAGGTATCTCAAAAATTTATTTAGCCGAATAATAGTCATTTCTCAGAATATTAAATATTTCGTTTATTTTCAAATAATCACGATTAATTAGTTAATGACAGTTGTCCTTAGTGCTTAGATATACTAATCTTGTAATTCTGAATCATTTATAAGAAACCAAAGCAAAAGAATAATATTAATTTCACATTAAAAATCGATATATATTATAATCGATATGTAAAGTATGCACTAAAAATTGATTGACCCATGTCAATTATTAATTAGTTTAGTAATCAAGTAGCCACCATAAGTAACATGCATGAGGATTGAGGTCTGATCATAGCCAGAAGGTCAAACTTACCCGACCTTAATTTCGTAACGAATTATGCCCGGTTTACATGAAATATTCCAGTAAAATGGTGCCAGTAGCTATACATTGCGGGGTAACAAACCAAACGAGTTACGAGTACACAAGATCGATCGAGCACCGCAGTGTCATGCTACTGGAACGAAATTACTGGAATAATGCGAACCGGGCATTAACTTCATGTCATATTAATATTACTTTATGTTTACAATGCAATACAATAACTCTTTATTGATCATCAACACAGTCATTGTAAGCAGAACAGAAAACAGATAAGTATAATGGAGATTTTCCAAGGTAAGCAATAGGCAGCCTTATCGCTTTTTTCTTCTTTTTATTTATTTACCTTTAGGTCGGGGTACTTTGGCCCTGAAGGGTAACTTTGGCCCTTGGGATTAACTCGGTAATGGTTTTATTATTACTTTTGAGAATATGGGTCTTTGCTATGTGGTTGATGTTAATTGATAGATCACGTTTTTAGGGCTCCGGAGCCAAAATGGCAAAAACGGAACCCTTATAGTTTCGCCATGTCTGTCTGTCTGTCTGTCTGTCCGTCTGTCTGTCTGTCTGTCCGTCTGCGGCTTTGCTCAGGGGCTATCAACGCTAGAAAGCTGTAATTTTGCACGGATATATAGGTAAACTATGCCGACAAAACAGTACAATTAAAAATTCAAAAACAATTTTTTTTAGGGTACCTCCCATAGACGTAAAGTGGCGGTGTTTTTTTTTCTCATCCAACCCTATAGTGTGGGATATCGTTGGATAGATATTTTAAAACCATTAGGGGTTTGCTAAAACGATTTTTCGATTCAGTCATTTGTTTGCGAAATATTCAACTTTAAAGTGCTAATTTTCATTAAAATCGAGCGTCCCCCCCCCTCTAAAATCTAAACCGGTGGGTGGAAAAATTTGAAAAAATTCAGGATGGTAGTCAGTATATCAAACTTCCAAGGAAAACTATAACGGCTAAGTTTGCTTGAGAATTATTAGTAGTTTATGAGTAAATAGCAGCGTAAGGTATAAAATATACCTAAACTTGGAAGATTCCGTTTATAATACGAAATCCTTAGAAAAATATTACTTAATTTTTTCGTAATGGCTACGGAACCCTATTTTGGGCGTGTCCGACACGCTCTTGGCCGGTTTTTATAATTTTCTTTGTTGTTTTATTTTAGTTTTTTATGCGGTTTTCATATGGGCCAAAGTAACCCTCCAATGGGTCAAAGTACCCCAACCTGTCACTATTTAATTTCATGACCCAGTGTGTGTTATGTACCTACTTAATAATACATGTAATTATTTTGACCTAGAGGACATTAAGAAAGCAAGACGCATTTGTTTTGAAAAAGAGCATTGTTTTGTCGAAGTGAAATCTAAATATTTGCTAACATAATCTTCGTAACAAAGGCTTTATCATTGTAAGGTACAAAGAGTCTACCGTGGGTGGGTAAAAAAATAAAGCAGCTATCGTTGATCATTAGCAGTTGATTCATTCGCAATGAGTTCGTGCGTTAGTGGTCAGTTAGCTGGACATCCAATCATCTAGTGTTTGTTAGTGACCTATTATTGGACTAGTGCCTAAATTGAACAAAATATCTATTTAGAACGAGAATGAATTAAATAAGATATACAATTAAAATTTAAATTTAATGTTGATAATTTTCCGAACAAAGTTGGAGCTAATTTTAGATATTTCTATCGATAAAGATATAATGTGATATTAGAGATCTGAGTCGTGAACAAACATTCGTACCTAATCTAATTAATAATCTGACCAGGACTCGAACAAAAGTCGTTTGAGATTGAACTTCCTACCCCAGACAGGTATCATTTGCACCACTGTAAAAAAATTAAGATCGCCTTGCCAAATCTTCATTGAATGCGTGCACAATGTATTTATTTTGTATGTACCGTGGACACACTAGTATGCAAGGCATGCCGCTGAACACGTCTCACGTATTATGTCAAAAGTCTACAACGCAATACGGTGCAATTAAAATCGGTGAAGCTATCAGTTATTTTAATACATAGATAACTACATTAATTGTTGTTGCAAAACAACGTAGCGTAAAAGCATAAAATAAATAAATACCTACTTACACTAGGTATGTATGAATTATTTGTTTACCTACCAGTCTAATGATACATTGCAATTGAATGACGACGTTTATTCACAATATTCCTGCTATTGGCACTAATTTAGGAAGTTTGATTCAGGTTCACCTATTAAATATTATTGCATTTTAGCAGCATCAAACTCCCTAAATTAGTGCCATTGCAATTGAAATATAATTTTAAATCCTACTTTTTTGTTATTGTATGAAAGAATCTTAATTGAGTTGGACAACGCTTCTTTGAGTATTTATCTACAATATTTTATATTTTTCTAGATACATATTCAAAGCAACGCGTCCAATGAGTCCAAAGAGTGCACGCAGTTGACACACTAGAATAAGGGTAGACAGAGCATGCAATCTACAGTCTACCCGTGATTTTATGCTGTTAATACGTTGAAATATCAGAAGCTCAAGGTTGTCACGGTTTAGCCAGCAGCCAATATGTCACAAGTAACAGTGAATCATAATAAACTTATCATCAGACCATCACTGATTTCGCTCCATTGTTTCACTAGATACCTAAACTCGTCGTGATCGACCACATCCATTTGCTACGGGACTTACCACCAACAGGTGTCATACAATCTTAAGTCGTGAATATTTCTGATCTTTATTAAGCAGTTACCGATCTGTATCAAAGGCTTAAAAAAATGTTATATGCCTTTTTACCTCGAAAACAAAATAAGAATGTTTTCTAATGAGCAAACATCATAAGTCGCCGTGTCGTGCATTCAACGGCGGAATGCACTGGCCAAACAGTGTACCATCTGTGTAACTTTATCATGGAAGCCGCATTACTTGCTGAGCCATTCGGTAGGTATGTATGTATGAGGTATTCGGACCAAATTCAAAATTTTGTCCCCTGATACCATCGATATATATGTACTAACGTAGAATATAAGTAAATTATACAAGTCTACCTATACCTAATCACTGAAAGTGGCGGTAATCCTCCATTCACAATCACCGAGATTGGGTGTTTTTCTAAACAGCCAATCACGGTGAATTTGATTGATATTTCCAAAGTATATAAAAAAAAAAACCCTATATATTAATGAGGAGCTTTAGTCCCGATATGCAGACTAAGGTAACATTTTAAGAGCACCAGAAGTTAAAAATGTTATTTCTGGGTTATGTATGTATGAATGGCAGTTCCATACATATTAACAGTACTCAAACCTGGGTGTGTTAGTATTTATTTTTTTAATAATTAGGACTTTGTTGAATAATGAAATATGTATTAATTGTTTAGGTTTGTTCTATTCTACATATATATGATTCGTTGTTGCACTTCTGCTAAACATTTTAATCAATTATGGCTTGAAATAATGTCAATTCGTCAAGGAAGTGTTAAAAAACACTATGCTTAACTAAATTCTGGTTCAAGTAATGCTATAGATCACTGTGCAAACACAAAAACCTTAAACATACATACAAAAGAATAAATTTTAAGTAAAGTCTTTGTCATTAAACCTTTTCTAGCTCGGGTGGTACTTAATAAGTATGACTTATCTACACAATAAATATAAAACACACGTTTGAGGACAATACGGATATTTACGCAACTGTCTTATTATTTATTTTGCCACATGCATATTTACTCAACGCTGTGCTCTAGCTGTGCTCTCCATGAAAAATGTTTCTTGCGGTTATTGTACCTCATCTACAGGAAATAGCTCTTTTATCTTACAATAACACAAATAATTTTAATACCTACACCAATACACCTTTTATAATAATATAAGATTAACTTTGCTTCAAATATTGGTGTACATTTATTTTACAATAAAAACAGGACGACGTCGGCGTAAAATAAATGAAAAAAAACCAAAGGTAGGTAAATAGTTGATGTCGCTTAAATTAGCGGAACTGGATTACGTCATCGGAAAAGAAAATCTTTGCGAATGATTTTCCGTTCTGCATGTAGCGAGCGAGGTTTCATTGTCTTCAGACTTATTGTTTTTTTTTTTAATGTTGTTTATAGCTAAATGAGCGATACGGTGGTCGGGTCAATGACCGGTCTGAAATAGAGAATGTTGTGTATGGGCGAGATTGTGCGTAGATACGACCCAGCAACAATTACTAGATTGTGGCAAGATACCTGCGCATTATTAACGCTAAAATTACGTGTCTACTAATAAGGAATTCGCTAATTGGCCCTAAGGATTGGCAATTCAACTACGATCTTTGGTAATACAGGCGTATAGATATATGGACACTAATGGGCGTAGTAAGCATTCGTTTGTCTTCAGGTACAGTCAAGGAAATTGATTTATGTGCCTGGTTTGGAGCCTTTTCATAATCATTTTTGTCATGATTTCTTTAGCTTTTATATATATGTAATGTCAATTTGACATTAGTAGCACAAAGGTTCCTTAATTTCCCTGACTGTAGGTACAGTCAAATGCAAAAATATGTATCTACTCGCACTACTCAAAAATATGTTAAGTCCCACAGGTTATGTTACGTTGGATTACGGGGCTATTTCACCATCCATTGATTAGTGTTAACTGACGGTTAAATTATGGTTAAATGTGATGCCGTCTCCGTGTATTCGAACCATATTCGAACAAAACAAATAGAGACAGCATCACATTTAACCGTCAGTTAACACTAATCAATGGACGGTGAAACAGACCCTGAGAGTCGGTGGTGCATATTTTTGAAACGTTCAGTCCTACATGCATGATCCTACTACCTAATATTATAAATTTGAAAGTTTGTGAGCGAGTGAGTTTGTGAGTGAGTGAGTAAGTATGTCTGTTACTCCTTCACGCTGAAACGGCTGGACCAATTTGAATGAAATTTGGCCAAAAGTTAGTTTAAGACCTCGATTAAAACATAGAATACTTCTTATCCCCCTTACCCCCCCCCCCCCCCGATATTCCCACGGGATAGGGATAAAATCTCTAAATAACAACCGCTGGGTTTAGAGTCATGAAATTTGGCATAGGTGTTTTAATTTAACATCAATGAAAATCACGATGTAATTTTAGGGAATTCCCTCGAGCATTTAATAAAATCCCGGAATTTCAGTTAAACTGCTGTATTTAATGATTTACGCTTGCGAAGCCGCGGGTAAACGCTAGTAAGTTCATATTTTACACTTTATTGTACCTGTCCAAAATTAAATTTTACTTATAAACAAACAAACAATACAATACAATGATTAACAGAAATAAATAAAAAAAAGAACTAAAACTAACCTACTCTAAACCTAAAAATCTATATTTACATGATATTATTTTAATCTATTTTTACTTGATAACAATAAAGCAGTTTGTTACGATGTGGTTAGATTAATTTAGGTTTTAATTAGTCTAAATTTCGTGACCCATTGCACGTTACTGTAATATCATGTAAACGGTTTTACCATTAAATAAGCACAAAATAGAAAAAAAATTAACTAAAAGTATTTAAAGGAAATTCTTTTAGTTCATTGATTTGGACCTCCGCAAAGTAACGCCTGATTCAATAAATTACAAAATAGATAATCACAGAATATATGTATAATAGTATAAGACTCAAGCAAGTACGCAAGCAAGCAAGCAAGTAAGCAAGTATTGTGTAAGCATATATATATCCATGGGTTGAATCGTATTATTACCAACTTAATAATTCAAAATTCTACGTAACCCGGGCTGGATTTTAACTAGGCAAATAGTTATGCAACGTTCTGACCCGAGCAATTGTAAAATAAACAATGCTAAGCCACGAACTGATACCACACCCTGAACAATTTTTATGGCCTGATTAATGAACATATGACAGCATTATCAAAATTTAAACCATTTATCGATCACCAACCTCTGCCTGGTGCTATCAGTCAAGCATCTAATGAAGAGATAGCGCGTATCAACGTACCTTTATTTCGTAAGTTCATATTACCTAGTTGTTTATGAAAATTTTCAAGAAAGTAATTACGATAAGTGGTAAAATTAATAATCGAATTGGATTACGTCGGTGGTGTCAATGAGCTCGGCTTAAAACATTGTTATCTTGAGCAGCCAATTCATGAAAAATATGGCGAAATTCGTAAACTAATCAACACAGCACCACACCAATAAGCCTAGAATTAAAGGTAAATGACACTACGGAAGAATTATCTACGTGTTTACTTGATTTTTTACGTGCCCGATTTTTTTTCTAACATTTTCTATACCTATCCATTGTTTCGTTTCAACTTTGGGGGAGTTAGTAAGTTCAAGTTGAAACTTTTTTTATCAGCTAGTAATGGCATCAACCCAGCCTATATACGTCCCACTGCTGGGCATAGGCCTCCTCTCAGAATGAGAGGGCTAGTAATGGCATGGTGCGGTCAAAATCTTGTTATGTAACTCTCAGGATTTCTGGGAAAGAATTCCTGGGAAATATGGCCTACCCCAAAACATCTATAAGTCCTACTTATCCCATTATATCCAAAATGCGAAAGTTTGTAAGTATGTTCGTTTGTTACTTTATCACGTCTAAACCGTTAAACAGATTTAGTTGAAATTCGGTATACAAACAGTTTGAGTCCCGTGGAAGGACCTAGGATACTTTTTATCCCGGAAAGTCCCGGAGAGTCCCGGTAATGGCTAATAAAATAATAAACCCAGAAACTTGAAATTTAGCAGACATAATATTAGGATACCTACCTTATTAAGGTAGGTAGGTAATAGGTACATATTTTATCAGAAAATGCTTACGTCATTACAGTAAGAAAGGATTTCTCAAAATTTGCTAAGGATTGGAAAATCAAACGCTTTGATTTGATTATTATAAAACTATATGTGTATTTTATTCCGACAAATATAATAAATATGTCGGTGGATGGGTACTGTACTGTTTCAAAACTTTAGATGAGCGACATGTTACAAATAGCACAGAATAAATATGTAATAGTACTACAAATAGCAATATTAAGTCAACTATATATAAGTCCAGACATGATTATCTAAATTACATAACTGGTCAACGCATTTGACGTGGGTTTGTGTACTATGAAATAATAAATATGATATGTTAATATAATAATTATAGTAGTTACGCAATGAGACAAACGTAGTTGCATTATCTCAAATTATTGTAAGTAATCCCGGTACTTTCATCATTTGATAGGGTAAGTAATGTAATGATGAAGTAATTTCTACTAATAGGTACAGTCAGCTGCAGAGAAAGGGTACCCCCCTGTAATGGCGGTAGTATGGATACCGCCGTTATAGGGGGGTACCTTTTCTCTGCAGCTGACTGTACATAAACTTCAATTACAACTTACGATTATATAAGTCAGTCTGAAATGGTACAACTAGTTTCTAAGTTATTTTTACAGATTTGAGAAGTACCCACTTAAAATAATCTTTTTATACACTTGTCGTTATGGGATCTAAGTTTTTGTCAAGCAAAAATAATTTTAATTAGTACAAGTCGTTCTGCTGACTTTACTTTTTGTTGACTAACTTTTAATCTAACATACATATGTAGACATTTAGGTACATATTTTCTTCCCTTGACTAAGCTACTTGGAAGAGATCCTTTATTAGAGAAAACTTTGTAAGTACACATATCCGAATATTTTTTTTATGCGCAATAAAGAGTCTTATATTAACGTGATGGTCTACCTAAGGGTCCAAATTTAGATAGTAATTTCTAGTTTTAACTTTTGTTTAGCTATTTTAAGTTAGTTTTAGTTATGTAAATTTTGTAGTTACCTACTTAGTTCCTGTTTTTATAGCTGTTTTTATTGTTAAATAAAGTCTTATAATATCAATTACAAATGCATACCAAATTTAAAGTATATTCGACCCAACTATTTTAAATTATATTATAAATTTTAGTCTAAATAAGTGTTTGATTTGTTGTTGTTTATTATTGTTCACGAGTTAACACGATCGCTATCCCCTATAGTTTCTGTTTACTTTAGTAGGAAGATAATTAAATATTATTTTTTCCTTTTCCTTCAGATTTCCACGAATTTAAACAAATGCACTCATCAATCGTAATAGGAAGTGATCCCGTTGAATAATTCGTTGTCATGTCCAGGAAAAAACATGTCCAGGAATTCTTTTCACATCAGAACCACCGAAAGAAGAAAGAAGAATCCTTAATAAAAAATTTGATGCCTACTGATCGCAAAAAATAGTACTTACCTAAGTAAAAAAAACTATTCAAAAATCAAATCAATTAGGAATTTAGGAATCAATTAGGAATCCCATACATCTGGCAAAGAAATCATCGCGAAATTGATTATGAAAAGGTTCCCCTGATATGTAGGTAATTCAGTTTGCTCAACTGTACGTTGCGTCAGATGGGCTACTCTACTACATGCTACCACGAAACTCGCAAATCGAAGTTCGTATCGCATCGTCCCTTTCACTCGCGTATTAAATGACATAAGCGCCAACGGGACGGAAACATACGAAGTTCGAATTTTGCACTTCGTGGTATAGGCCCAGGATACTATTTACATGGTGAGGTAAGGCTAATCCTACCCTTAGGGGTTGTTTTACCATCCATTGATCAGTGTTAACTGATGGTTAAATGTGATGCCGTCTCCATCTATTCGAACAAAGCAAATAGAGACGGCATCACATTTAACCGTCAGTTAACACTAATCAATGGATGGTAAAACAACCCCTAGGAGTAAGCAAAGGTAAGGAGCAGAATTTTAGCAGTAATTAGAGTAAAATGATAATAAAGTTAACCTAAAGCCCAATTAGACTTAAAAAAAAATCGTGCTACTTGAATTACACTGCGAGGCCATAAAACGAACAAGTTTGAGGTGGCCGCAATCAAACACCGTAAGCATTTGCCGGATTTTTCTTCCAGTTCTAAACTCCAAGATGTAAAAAGAAGCTTTTTCATTGCGACTGATCTCTTGGAAAATTTTAATGAGTATATTTCCTCGGATACAAAGTGCGCTCGCGGCGTGAGCCTCCAGTCGCTCAGGGTTTGACCGATAGCACGGCCATTGACCTCCTTATCAGGCTACCTACGTGCGCTTGTACAACACTGACTTATATTTTCAGCAATATTTAATAGGTAAGTGGTGTAAGACAACACATAGGTAGGTGCCCTACGTGACGATATTCATGTGGTTTGTCTTGCTGCGTGACCTATACAAAGTTCGAGGTCGCTCGGATTTGTTTTGAAATATTACACTGAAAGTAGATAATGACAAATGTAGTAGGAATGAACACAACTATGTACTTCTACTATTACTTAAAGCCTTCTTAAAGCCTTTAAACGTGCAAGAAACATCGTGTAAGTTGCATAACAACTTATTTGTCTTGTAGCCCTAGTGCGGGCTTAATTTTTTGATTTAATTAACCCAAATGTCGAAGACTGGTCAGATAATTTCATGAGGTGTCATGAGCAACTCTGTGCGAGGGTCTAGGGGGTGCTAGGGTTGCGCACTCTGGTATAAGATCTAAGGGGCCCGGCACCATTCAAACTCTATTTATGTACCACAAGAGGGCCCTTATATTTCCGCCATGTTCGTCGACTCGTCCCCCTGCGGCTTAGCTCAGAGAATGAATGTTACTTCTAAAAAGCTGGATTTTGCATGGATGTAGGTACATTATTACGAAATAGTTAGGTACAGCTCCATCTTACAGACTAGCGAAACCAAAAAGTCCTTTCCAATCATATACTTTTATCTAATATTTTGTGAAACTTCATCGAAATATATCAAGGTTGTGGGATTTTTGTCGGTTAAGGATATTTTGTCGATCGTACGATACCTACCTAACTCTACTATATTTTTTCTACTCCAATACTGTTATCTGTGACTTACTTAATCACCAACGCTAATATAAGAACATAATTAACAAGACTCTGGCAAAATCTGTAGTCTATTCCCCATAACAGCACTGTATCGTAATGTTGCTAAAACGATACTGCAGCCACTTACTTTTTTTTAATTCGTCCGTTTTGACAAGCTAAAGTGCAGCCACTTACTTGGTTTCATAGACTTATAATACACTAACGCTTGGTTTTAATACAGAACAAAAACTTTCCGAACATAATTCATAGCTGCCAACTTAAGTAACACGTATTTTTTTTCAATATAGTCGCTAGCAAGTTACGTCAATTAAAAACAAAGTTCACCATAGACAACTTTTGACATTTAAAAAAATTTCCCGCCATTATTGTTTGCATTAATATTTTAGTTTGAGTAAAGTTTTAAAAGTTAGAAACTAGTGATTCTTAGCAAGTTTACGTGAAAATTATTAAACATGGATGCAGATGAAAATATTATTTCTACACCCGAAGAAATATCCGCAGCAGCCCAAATAGTGACTGAAAGTTTGTTGCCTTCTAAATCACGGCACCTATACGACAAATCCTACAAAAATTTCATGTCGTGTAAATTAAAGAACACCAGACTTCGTCATTTTCAAAATTTAATTGGAAAATTTAAGCCGTCTTCACTGTGGGTGGAATATTCCAAATTAAGTTCGACGCTTAGTATATACCACCAAACTGACATATCAAAATACGCTAAGTATGGCTTTATTGAAACGAAGATCTGAAGGTTTTGAGGCAAAGAAAGCGAAAACTTTTTCTCCGGAGGACTTAAGGAAATTCATCGATGAAGCACCAGATCAAATCTATCTTTACAACAAGGTACGTAATTGTTTCAAAAATATTTTTGAGCGAGAGATGTATTTACTATTTAATTGATAAATATTGCAGTTTTTCCTATGTAAGCAAAATTTGTATTCAATTTGATTATAATATCTTCCAATTTCTCTTATTGTTACAGGTTGCGGTAATATTTGGGATCATGGGTGCTTGTCGCAGACAAGAACTGCATAATTTAAAAATAGATGACATAATAGATGCCCATGATACGCTGGTATAGTACATGTGATGAACACGAAAAAGAGAATTGATCGGACTTTTACTGTTACTGGGAAGTACTATGCAATATGCAAAAAATATATGGCTCTTCGCCCGAATGAATGCAACAATCCCAACTTCTTATTAAGAATCACCAAAGATCTGCATTTTCATAAATAAAATTTTCTTTCTCTAATTTTGTGTTTTATTTATTAAGTAGGTAGTCGTAGAAAAAGTATTGTATGCAACGTTGTATAAATAAGTCAAAAAAAGCTCGTGGCGTGTTTTTTTACGATGTTCGCTTCGCTCACATCGTAACTTACGCCACTCACATTTTTTGACCCCTATTATACAACTGTAGCATAAAATACTATTTCTAAATCGTTTGAAATAGGTACTTAGTTACCTAGGTGTGAAGGGTTCTACAGCCATAGAGTCAAATATATCTATACATCGACCTTATACAGTTAAGTGACATAAAGTAGGTACAGATATATTTTAGACTTACTGTCCAACCTAATTTCATTGTACCTCGAGTCTTTAGATTAAGGAAATATCCCAAGAGATATTATAAATATAAATACGCATATTTCATTGATAAACAGCGAGGAAAGGTATCAAAAGGTTATTGTATAAAATGAAACACGTGAGCAATATCGCGTGTAACCAGAGGTATGTGTTATGTTTGTTCAAGTGTTACTTATCGCGCCCACTAAAAGAGGCTTTGTTGGTAACTCCGAACTACCACCGGATGGACTAGATGTCACGAGGCATCCATACTTCTATTGGTAGAGAAGCTTCCAGATTCTTTTTAGATTTATATCTTTAGAGTTAAACAAACAGACATCCAGGGCGGGGGAGCGTCTTCACCTTTATGTGGTAGGTCCTAGTCCACGGTACGCACGAAGCGGTTAGCTTAATTTTTAACCAACTTCAAAAAAGGAGGAGGTTCTATGTTCCAATGTTTGTATTTTTTTATGTACCTATGTTCACCGATTACTTGTGGACCGATTTTCAAAATTAGTTTTTTATTCGAAAGAGTATTCTTCTGAGGTGGTCCCTTTGTGGAAATCGAGGGAAACCTCAAATTTTATAGGCACACCTATGGCGATTTTGGCATTTGTAGCATTAATCATTTGGTAACCTGGACCTGATGAAGAAGACCGTAGATGACCGATGGAACTCGTCAAAGCTAAGTAATGCTTGCTCGTCTACATATAAACGATCATGATTAACATACCTAGATAAGCAAGTAAGAAGAAGCTTTGAGTTACTTAATGATTATTTCGAACTGATCTGATGCTAAAGCAGAAGGTATAGGCTACGGAACTTTGTTATAAAACAACGTAACTAAGTCGTGTTTCGGTAACATATAATATCATTGGTTTCGGCCTAATGGAATCGTTGTAAGAAGTACTTTGGCTACAAATCACTAAAAAGTGAGAAATAAAGATTTTTTTTAACAGCAGGAGTGATTGAAACCCATAGTATGTAGGTGAGGTTAGAGACGACTATTGTTCCACTCCTGCTGGCTCGTGCTGAGGCACCGACTTCGAGCTAGTAGGTACCTAGAAAAATATCTTCAAGGGTTTTGTAGTCGGTTCCATTTTTTGTTATTTTTTTATTTTTTGGAGTCGTTTTTACTTTTTTGTTAAATATTTCTTTTTCTGAATGCGTACCTACTGCTAAGGAAGGGATTCGCTCTGTATTTCCGGATAGATTACAACCTAGGCACAGTATATAAATATACTGTGACCTAGGACTCTTCAAGGCTACAGTGAATTGCTGTTACTGAACCAGTAGTACATAGGTATTTGGTCTCATAATCTGTCGACCTGATCTGATTTGATGATCGGATGGCCAAGTGGTTCTAGAGAACCTGACTACAAAGCTAAGGTCCCGGGTTTGATTCCCGGCGGGGGCAGATATTTGCATGAAAAATACGTATGTTTGTTCTCGGGTATTGGATGTTTAATATTGTATTTAAGTATGTATTTATCTACATAAGTATCTTTATCCGTTGCCTAGTATCCATAGTAGGTACAAGCTTTGGTTTTGTGTCAGGTGTCCCATCAATTTATTCACTTACATATTTTGTTTTTTTATCTACACTTTTCATCAGGTGAGATTAAAGGTTCAGTTACAGGTCAGTTTTATGGAAAAAAAAATGTATGAGATGTGTCCTGTCTGACTGAACTGGCACTCGAACTCTTCAAACGGTAAACACAAACTCACAACATTTATTGACAAAAACAGTACAAACATAAATAGGAGAAGAGAGAACAATTGAAGACGTTGAAACTAGCTATCGTCTATTCTATACAGTAAACCGCGCTCATTATGCAACCAGTGCCCTCGCTGCATCAGAATTCAGAAGTTGAAAGTTGTATGAATTTAGGCGATATGACGCGCTGAAGAAATATGGTACGTACCTATAGTTTTGAAAACAGTTTTTATTCATTTGAAAACTGTCCTACCCACATCTACAAACGACTGGGAATCGGCTTGAGCCAATCAAAAAAGCTTTACGAGCGAAAAAAGTCGATCGGTTTTGCTCTGCTAGGTTCGTGCTGAGCCGATCGATTTAGCGTCGATAGGTCTATGTGGGGAGCCCTAGGGGGAGCTCTTAAATTATTTATAACTATTCTAACTTAGGTAAACAATTTTCAATAGAATCTGTCAATTTTCTAGCCATTTAAGACACCCTAACGTGGGCACACTTATTTATGTATGTCTGTTGATGTGATTAGGTATATTCTAAAATTGAATGAGGAAATTAATAAAATCAGAGGAAAAATCCCTGTAGGTACTTATGAAAATTGGTACAGTTATACCTTGGAAAGGAATAAAAAAAAAGAACAATAGGTCACATCTGTCAGCCAATCGACCTAGGCAACCCGGTGTTCATACCACGTGGAATTGTCTACAGAATACAGAAAATTGACAGATTCTATTGAAATGGAGTTTAGGTACAAAATTATTGAGATTCAGTGGTACAGTCGAGTTCATAAACTTGTGAGCAAAAATTTGATCAAAAATATCTGAACACGACTTTATTTTAAAGGGCGTCGAAGCGTGTTCAGATATTATTGATGAAATTTTTGGCCACAAGTTTATGAACTTGACTGTATACTGGTCATAGTAATAGTAATTAATTAACTCAATTAACTGTACCTACCCGCGTAGAGTTAGATTTAGCAATGTACGGCAACGGGGACGATCTGATTCATGACTCTATGTAATTTCCCACTAGGACACGAATCATTTAGGCGAGGGCTATCGTTTTTTTCTCTCACTAGATGGCGCCACTGTTGCGTGAGGTTTTTAAAAGTCTGTTATAACGGCCGTGAAAACAAAGTTTAGATTAAAATCATATTTAATACATCGTAAAACAGTATCATAAACATATTGAGCAACCACAGTATTGCATAATCCCGTTTTGTTCGGAAAAAAGGGAGGGCAAAAGTTTCCGAAAGACAAAACTGTCTCAAATTACAGACGTTCATTGCCCCGTATCGCATAATTGCCATAATTAATTTCAGGTAATGCAAAATATTCACAAAATTATTCTAATTATAAAAAACCCGCGTAGCTTACCCAAAAACTATGAGATTTGACATTTCGTTGACCTCACGCTACACTAGCGCCTCTAGCGGAAAATTCATTCGCGATAGCCCCCATTGATGTGCATGCATTAATATTTGGGCGTTCATAAAGTCGTTCCCTAAAGATACTTTGCGTAAAATGAAACGGTTTTTTAATACTGTGCTGCCAGTATATCGTGTTCAAAATAACTAGAAACGTAAATGAATAAATTCAATTTCAATTTCGAAAATTAGCTATTTATATAACAAAGGCCTAGACATGAGCTAACAAACTTTTGGAAATAACGTAAAAATATAAGTAAAAAAAATAATTAAGGCTGTAAATTTCATTTTCATTTTGAAATTTATCTTTATTTTACTTTGATAAAAAATATGCAATGGACGCTACTTTAAAACACAACCCAACTCTACTTTATTTATTCAGCTTGCTTTTGAAATTGAAAACTTGTTTGTTGCTTTTGTATCCTCTTTTTCCTTAATTTTACGCACTATTGTTAAAATGGCAACACATTCGTCGGAACAAACAGCACTAAGAAACTCGAAATTTGAAGTTCGTGTATTACCGTTCCTCTCGCTCTCGTTTTAAACAGTGTAAGTGTGAGAGAGACCGCATGACACGAACTTCGAGTTTCATAGTAGCCCTTGTTGCTCATCATGTCATTTTCACATTCAGTTTGAGTAGTTTCGCATATAAAAAATAATAATATGACAAATGTCAATATTAATACATATAAGATATATAATAATATGAATCCAAGACAAAAATAACTGATCTAATTATTTATCAAGACTTTAACTTTATTTCTCGTTTTAAAAAAATATTTTGTAAAAGGTAATAATTAACCGTGCAGTCTACTCGATTTTTTAATAAGTGACACGACAAACGTCAGTAATGATACGTTACGTTCCACGGTATCGTTTCAGGCAATAGGTAGTTATAAAATTGATTTTAATTTAAATCAGTATGAAAAAGAAGTTAAGTGACAAATTAGAATAGTGATTAAGGTGTCACATTACACTCAACAATTCGACAAACTTTTGTAATACGTATTAGATGACTACAGTTATTTATAATAGTTATTGCGCGTTTGATTGTGACAAACGTTTTTTCTGATCAATGGAACGTGACCATAATCAATTCAAAATAATAGCCCCTTGCTTGACGACGAAAGCCGACAAATGGAATAACTTTATCAATCCAAGGTCAGAACATTTTGTATTTTAATCAGTCAGTAGGCCCCCAACAGCCGCTCTGATTATAGATAGCATTGGTGTTGTAGTTTAAGAATTATATTCGTAACACCATGGCCTCCGCAATGTTGAAACTGTTGAAGTCCGAAGTAAGTATTGTTTACCAAAATAGTAAAGTCACCTTTTAAAGGAGAATTTAGTCAGCCTATAGTGAAATAGTTCGTAATTATTTTAAACAAACAAGTTAGGTAACATTGTAGGCCTTGGCTTTGAACTTTTAATATTGAGTTCCCTGATAAAAGCTGACAAAACATTACTACTCAAACCATCCTTTACTATTTATTGACTAGTACCCTTATTGTACTTTTGTTCGTGCGACATCGGAATATATTTAAATTTCTGAATTACCATATGTTTATTGCAACATTTTACATCCATGTGTTGCTCAGAAATACCTTTATTTTACTTCTATTGGTTTTAAATACTTATAACTGTTGTATACTTCTTTATTATGTACATATATTAATTGTTCTCAGTATATTTTAAACTACTCTGTCAAGAGTAGTAGTAGTAGTAGTAGTAGTAGTTTTTTCAGAAACATCTGTTTTAAATGAACTAACAAGAATTTATACCCATATGCATTATCCTGAAAACCACAATCTCATTAATACTTAAATTTTAGCGAGACACAATGTAATGTTTATTCAAAATTGCTTGAAAACCGGGCCAACGTCTATATTGACCAGTCCATCCTGAAAGAAAGAAACAGGGTTAAATTTTAAAAGATTACTGCTTTAATTATGTAACTATAAATGGACAAGTATAAACAGTATGGGTTTTCTAATAGGTGGAATTGGAATATCGCTAGATGAGTTTATAACATGAGGTTTGATTGATGTTACAGTCTTACTAGATATTGGCTCATTTTGTTAATAACCAATACCAAATGTGACATATTTTATGTCAAACCTCTTGATACCAGTGTCAACTAGCCTGTTACGTATTCCCATTGTTCTCACAGTAGTAATAATAATAATAATAATATATTTCAACAGTTGAAAGGAGAATTTGACTAAGGGACATTTTTTTAACATAGCAAATTAGTGAGTAGGTATAGATGTTCAGAATCTGTAAATTTTTCTATGTCATTTCAGCTACAAATGTCTCAAATTTTCACAAAAATGTTGCTTAGGCAATTTCTCCTTTCAACCGTTGACTTGTTTATTGACAAAAATCATGTCCTAAATTATCACTTTGAGTAGTACAGTTGTGAGAAAACAAAGAAGTTCTTAATACATCATTCAAATATTTCAAGTGATTTGGTATTTAAACTCACTACATTATTCATTGTGGGCCCCAGTAGGTTGTTTGCTGCACATTGAGTGTTTGTCTCAGTTTCACCACAGCTCGATTGTGTATTCAAAATTCATCATACAGAGGTTTTGTGTTGTGATATAAATAATTAATGTATATTTTTTACAGGTACAAAGTTCTTTAATGTCATTGTGTCTACAAAATGTATAAATAAATGTTCATATGAAGAAACTATAACCTTGTCAGCATAAAGTTATCATTCCTATAAATAAATTAAAATGTCATTGAAATCAAAGTATAGGTAGAGTCATTCCCTGTGTTTCTAGTAGCTTTTGGCTTATTGACGTCAGTAAATCACATATATTCTTCCTGACGTACATGATTATTTCTAAAACATAAGCGACGGCAGGGTTAGGATACCTGTTTCCTTAAAAAAAGATCTTAAAGATTCACGCGTGTTATAAGTAGGGTGGAATGATGATAATGATGATGTTACAAAATATGATGCTATTTACTATTTTACAAGATACAGATATTATGGGTTTCTGAATGTTTAATGCCACATTCTGCTGAACTGCCTGAAAAATAGTCTTTAATTTAAATTTCCAATCTACCATTGATTCCTTATTCAGTACATCAACTAGACTTTTGACTGAATCCTATGAATTTTTCGTCCTCAATTCTAGGACATAGGCATTATACAGTGCCTCAATGAATATATAATAAATGAATATTTTTCATGAAACCGGGTGTTTACGAAGACATGAGATTGAATCCTTTTGTGTGTATGAGATTTAGTCAATAACAGGGATAAGTCTAAAATAACAGTTTTATTTAAATAATAATAATAATGCAAAAAGAGGCGTGTTATAAGTTTGACTGGTATGTGTGTCTCTGTATCTGTGTGTGTCTGTCTGTGGCAACATAGCTCTTAAACGGATGGACCGATTTGAATGCAGTTTTTATTTGAAAGCAGGTTTCCTTGCAATGATTCTTAAATATGTTTTATCCAAATCGGTTCAGCCATTTTTGAGACATTGAACTTTTAAAGTATCAAAGTCAACCTAGTGTGTAAAGGCTTTCCAACTTTTTGTTGTATGGGTTACTTTTTGTTATGTACTAAATGCAATCACAATGTGTTATAAGCCACATTTAAAGCAATCCGGAACAAGCAATAGGTAAATGGTTCACTAGTTAATAATTAGGTGCCATAATGTATAATTGTGTTAATTCATTCTTGCATTGTGTTAATTCCAAATTGTATGCAAATTTCAGTGTCTTTTGTAGCGATGCTCTATTACTTGTTAAAAATAATTTATTGGATGTTTTCAGTCTCAGATACTGCTGCGAAGGAACTACAGCAGCTCAGCCCCCACCACTAAACTCTATATCGATGGACAATTTGTAGACTCAAAAACTAGCAACTGGATTGACCTGACCAATCCCGCCACAAATGAAGTTATTGGAAGGTATGATTTATTACTGATTACCGATATATAAAAGCTGTGATGGCCTAGTGGCTTGACCAAGGCTTCCCAAGCCTCTGCTTGATCCTTTGATCATGGGTGCAAATCTGGGAGTCTTTTGGAATTATTATGCGAAAGTACATTAAAAATCTCCTATGAGGTATCCTCTGCAGTATGCACACCTGCGAAGTAAGTAATTCAATGGTGAATGGTGTATGTGAAGTTCCCAATCCGTACTGGGCTCGCGTGGGAACTATGCCCCAAGCCCTCTCATTCTGAGAGGAGGCCTGTACCCAGCAGTCGGATGTTACATAGGCTGAAATAATGATGATGATTTAAACATTATGTATGTCTGTCTAAAGTGTTAAATAAAATGAATACCCACTAAAATGTGACTAAATTAGTACCTACCTAATTACCTTTTGTTTCTAGGCTATCTGTAGGCGTATATTTACTAGAGATATAAATTTATTACAGAACATTCTTAAAAGGGTTGGCACTTGGCATAGTAATTTAATCCCCTTTTGTCATTTGAAATTATTCTTATCAGTATTTTGCCAAATCTGGGAAAGATAACAACTCCATTGCTCATATCTAATAACTATGTAGATAACTTTATCTCCGTTTGCATAATATTTTCAAGATTGCAAAGCTCATAACTTGGTCAATAAACAACATGTTTATAAAAGATTTATTTTAAATTACGTATGATTTCTGTATACCGATATGTCTTGATACTGTTTTGATAGTTTTAAAAGTTACTATAAAATCGATACGTATGAGGTAAATTTTAGACACATAGTGAAGAGAAGAGAAGATCGATATCGATCTCATTCAGCCATTTGCTACTAGTCCATACCTAATATTATAAATGCGAAAGTGTCTTTGTGTTTGTCCGTCTTTCACGCCGTAACGGAGCGACGGATCGACGTGATTTTTGGCATAGAGATAGTTTATGGGCCCGAGAGTGACATAGGCTTCTTTTTATCCCGAAAAACGCACAGTTCCCGAGGGAACAGCGCGCGATAACCGAATACAAATGAGCAAATAAAAATGAGCGAGTTCATTATACTATTACGACAACGACGTACACCAACTTGGAAGACAACAGCAACTGGAGGTCTATAAAGGAGACCTAAGTCCAACAGTGGACGTCCTACGGCTGGTACGATGATGATGAGTTCACTATCGATCTAACCACGTTTTAAAGTAGCCCTGCAGTTCATGATCACTGGTTTACTGTATGTGATTCTACAAACCAAAAGTATGTGATCTAATCAGTTCAACTCCAAGGAAGCGCATACTCGGTGTCCCATTAAATTTACACTTTAAATGAAACTTACTGCACAAATAGGGATGTTGACGCCATTAAAAAATAATTCGAAGGCACAACTCCAGAAAAAAATGCTTTATTTTAGGCCTGAAAACCAGATTAATTTTCGATTTACTGTAAAATTTGATTTTTCCTTGCTTTAAAACAAATAAATAGTTGATTGAGTTGCCGGATAGTGACGTCGTAATTCGCTATTGCCATTGAAATTACATGGGAGAATTGTGTTTTGACAGCTCATAAAAAGTACATCAGTTGATTGGTGGTGTCATCATCCCTAATCAATAGGCGGTTTATCCTTTATCGCATGTTTTTAGCGAGCCGTATTGTATATGTATAAAACTAAAACCGCGCAGTTAGCCAAGTAGTGCGTAACGTAGCCTTAAACGCGGCCTTAAGTCCGCCTCTGCACTGCTCTCATGTTTATTATGAATATCGAAGTAAAGATTTTACTGACTTGGTGATATATTTTTTCCAGGGTACCAGAAACTACAAAAGAAGAATTAGATACTGCTTTGGCCGCAGCCAAGAAAGCTTACAAGTCATGGAGCCAAAGTACTATTATGACCCGGCAGCAGCTGATGTTCAAGTATGTTATCGTTTTGTTTAAAAAACTTCAGAATATGGTCAAAAAATAAAACACCACGCATACCTTAAGCCTTGATAGTTTCCTAGAAAGGCGTCTGATCTAACGGTAACGAAAGAATGTGTCTAGTCTTTTTTGGTTTACGGTCATTATAATAATATTGATTTTACAACTCCGCCCGGATTGTTACCACCATCTTGTTCGCTAATCCTGTCGTGAAGCAGCAGTACTTGCACTGTTGTGTTTCGGCGCGGAGAGTAAGACAGCCGGTGAAATTACTGGCACTTGAGGTATTCCAACTTAGCCTCTAGGTTGGCAACGCATCTGCCCCCTATACCCCTGGTGTTGCAGATGTTTATGGGCGGTGGTGATCTCTTACCACCGGTGACCAACTTGCTCGTTTGCCTTCCAGACGAATAAAAAAAAATGCAGTGTAGCCAAATGAAAGTAGGTGTTTTAGCTGTATGTACAGTCCAGTTCATAAACTTGTGAGCAAAAATTTGATCAAAAATATCTGAACACTATATCATAGTTGTACAAGATTGGACTCTATGAACGTTCACAGCAGGGAGGTAACGGAGGTAGTTTTATCGGAACCGAAGGCGGAGTCGGAGTTTTTAAATTTGCTTTATCGGAGTCGGAATCGGAGTCGGAGGCAGGATCAGAAGTAGTGGCATGAGAGAGAATTTATATTTAAGGACAAATAAAACATTATTTAGTCAATTTTTTTTAAATTTTCAATTATAAAATAAAACACAAACAATGAAAAAAAATGTTCATAACAGTTGACACAGGCCGCCGCCGCCGGTATGTTATGCTTCGACCTCCGATTAAAACCTTCGATTCAAAAGTGTCAGAGCCGAAGTCGGAACCGAAGGTGTAATAATAATCGGAAGTTCCGACTTAACGGAACCGGAGTCCAAGCTCCGTAACATCCCTGGTTCACAGTTCAGATGAATACAATTTTTGGTGTAATACGTTATAAGTTAGCAAGATTTGTAAAGTCTTATAGCAACGAGTTCTAAAGCATGTAAAGGACCACCTTTCGCTCTAATATACTTACTTACTTGTCTGTAAACGATTGTACCTAGCTACTTTTATTTGACGATCATTAAAAATGGTAGTCAGAAATCAGAGCCTGTATACCACACGCCATATAAATCTGCCTAAAAGTTCATTACTTAATACTCAGTTTTGACGCATTTTTGAGATAGGTACATTTTTTATGCGACGTCTTTACGTTACTCCCGGATTGTGTTCGAATCGCTTAACGGTATAGTGCCTATTCAATTATTGGAATTATACCTTTTTAGTTTTTGTGGTACTAGTCGTAGCAATGAACTTCTAGGCAAAGTTAGGTGGCGGAAGGTACAGAAGTTTTGGCGCAACAAAATCTCTTGAACGCGCCTGCGTTCACCTTCCACATTCATATAAAGTTATAGTATAGCCAAATATTTTTTAAGTTAAGAAAACGATCAAATTATTGTATTCAGATTCGCGCGGCTATTGCGCGAAAACCACAGCAAACTGGCGGCGAAGATCACAGAAGAACAGGGAAAGACCATCGCCGATGCCGAAGGAGACGTGCTCCGCGGGATTCGTAAGTTATTCTGCAACTTAAAAAACTGTTTAGATTTTTTTGTATGAAATCGAATTACTCATTCTCAAAAGATACGCCGGTTTGAGGCTCTTGGTCAATAGGCTAAATTCTTAATCATAGATAGTCCATCAGTAGAAATAAAAATAAAATACCGGACATGTATTTCTTCTTTTGTCAATGAGGGCTATCGCGAATGAATTTTCCACTAGAGGCGCTAGTGTAGCGTGAGGTCAACGAAATGTCAAATCTCATAGTTTTTGGGTGAGCTATGCGGGTTTATTTACAATTAGAATAATTTTGTGAATATTTTGCATTACCTGAAATTAATTATGGCAATTATGCAATAAGGGGCAATGAACGTCTGTAATTTGAGACAGTTTTGTCTTTCGAAAACTTTTGTCCTTCCTTTTTTCCGAACAAAACGGGATTACGCAATACTGTGGTTGCTCGATATTTTTATGGTACTGTTTTAAGATGGATTAAATATGATTTTAATCTAAAATTTGTTTTCACGCCCGTTATAACAGACTTTTAAAAACCTCACGCAACAGTGTCGCCATCTAGTGAGGTAAAAAACGATAGCCCTCATTGTGTGACTCCGGTAGAAGAGCGGCGAGTGTGTTCTGCACATGTGTTCATTGCGTAGCCGAGACGCTCGCCGCACAGAATTACCCAAGCTTAGCTAAGCTTAGCTATCGTAAAGTCGCGGGTAAGCAAGGAATTTCTTTTAGTTCAGTAATTACCCGGCAGCACACACAATGATCAGAGAAACAGTCGCCGCGCCGCTGCCAGCTGGCGTCCATAGTCCGTAGGCCCTAGTGTCTAACGGACGTGCAATCTCAATCGTTTTCACTTCTTTCTGTCACTAGAATGAGTAGATGAATGCGATCGGAAGCACTCGGACGTTAGGCAAAACGGCCACCCTTGGTGGCCTTAGAATGCCTTCGAAACATTCCATAACTTCGGCAGTTCACTGGACTTGACTTAACTTCAGGCTGGCTGATTAAACATTGAACCGCTGTTTTTCTAGAGCTGGTCGAGCACTGCTGCAGCATCACCAGCCTTCAGCTGGGTGATTGTATCCAGAATATCGCCAAGGATATGGATACGCACAGCTACAAAGTACCCCTGGGAGTCGTTGGCGGTAAGTCCCTAGTTATAATTAAGTCTAATGTCACACATTTGTGACACAATGTGACACTTGCGATTCTTACCTCTGGAGTGTATGTGGTTATGATGCATTCGATTATGGCGAAGTATCGGAAACTCATTAAAGGTAATAAGCGGTCTATCATCCTATATACGTCCCACTGCTGGACACAGGCCTCCTCTCAGAATGAGAGGGCTTGGGCCATAGTTCCCACGCGGGCCCAGTGCGGATTGGGAATTTCACACGCACCATTAAATTGCTTCGCAGGTTTGTGCAGGTTTCCTCATGATGTTTTCCTTCACCGCAAAGCTCGTGGTAAATATTTGATGGCGAACGATGGCACCGAATTGGATACTTATTTATTAGTTGTGCTCGTATTGTCAGGACAAGTTTGAAGTTTAATAATGAAAAACTTAGTGAGAGAGAACATGCTATGATGTGTCAGGAACCATATGGTTCGCTCGTACTTACACACGCATACATACTCGTAGCAGATTTTTCTGTTTTCATTTCAATAACTTTAATTGTGATTTTATTCCCAGGAGTGGCAGCGTTCAACTTCCCCGTGATGATTCCCCTGTGGATGTTCCCGCCGGCGATCGTGACTGGCAACACTTGCCTCATCAAACCCTCGGAACAGGACCCCGGGGCCACCGTCATGATGATGGAACTGCTGCAGGAGGCCGGTGCGCCCCCTGGTGTCGTCAACGTAAGTACACCTACACATAAAGCTGAGCGTCCACTGAATCAGCATCGGAGTGGACGGATTTGATGCTTTGTGTAGATTTCTATGGTGCTGCGTGCACTGGATCGGCATTTCTGCTTTAATAAAAATCTATACAGAGCAATAAATCCGCCCGCTCCGTACGGCTCGATTCCGATGCAGTGGACGCGCACCATCAGTGTGTGTTTGTGTGTATGTTTGTCCGCCTTTACGCCGTAACGGAGCGACGGATCGACGTAATTTTTACCATAGAGATAGTTTATTGGCCCGAAAGTGACATAGGCTACTTTTTATCCCGGAAAATGCACAGTTCCCGAGGGAACAGCGCGCGATAACCGAATACCACGCGGGCGGAGCCACGGGCAAAAGCTAGTAATAAATAAATAAATATCACGGGAAATTGACGCCAATTGATCTAGTCCCAAAGTAAGCAAAGCCTGTGTTATGGGTACTAGGCAACGGATAAACGGATAAACAATAGATACTTACTTATAGATACATACTTAAATATACATATTGAACAACCAAGACTCGAGAACAAACATTTGTATTTTTTCATACAAATATCGGCTCCGACCAGGGGTCGAACCTGGGCCCTCAAGCTTTTTAGTCAGGTTCTAACCGCTAGGTTATCCGGTCATACCTATTATGTCATGCATAAAAGTTTTCCATCATACTTTATCGGAAAAGTTTGTATAAATCGTGCTTTCGCAATTAGCTTCCTTACCCATCGTACAGCTGCTTTGACATTAGCAGGGGCCGAAACAGGTCAGTAAAGTCAGTAAAAGTCAGTATTTTTAGACCTGGTCAGTAAAAGTCAGTATTTTTGAAAATCGGTCAGTATTGTCAGTATTTTTCCAAATTCAATAATTTTTTTTGGTTCTCCTTTGCAGTTGACCAATCCTACATTTTCGATTTGCCCAGTGATGATATCTGAGGGCTGCTTTGGATGCTCTATATATTATTATGTGGATGATCTACGTATATATTGAAGCATCACATGACTTCAAAAATATAGCAAAAAATCGTAGATAAGAAGAAAAAAACACTTATAACAAACTTTTTTAAGAAAACTTAATTTTAAATATGTTTATTTTAATGGAACTTCTCTGTACTTTTTTTCTTCCTCATAGTCATTTGATTTATTTGTGTGATTTTGTTATGTAGATGTCTTAATACCTATCTATTTATTATTTATTGTTTACTACATAATTTTGCACGAATGCGCATGACTCACTTGTAATACAATAACAATTAGGTACTAACAATAGAAAAAGCTTTTTAACACAATAAAAAGGCGGTGCTGGTTGGCTATGGGGATGGTGGAGGCCAATAACTGAAAATAAACTTTTTATTTCACACCATTCACCCGAAAAACGGTTTGGAAATGGTCAGTATTTGGTCAGTATTTTTGAATTTTTGGTCAGTAAAATCAGTATTTTCGACCATGGAACTTGTTTCGGCCCCTGCATTAGACACAAAATAATAAAGTCCCATATTAATAGACTAGCTTATGCCCGCAACTTCGTCTGCGCGGATCTAGGTTATCGCGCGGTGGCGCCCTCTACCGGAATAAAAGGTATCCTATGTTCGTCCTTGGGGTTCAAACTACCTATATCTATACCAAATTTCATCAAAATCGGTTCAGTGGTTTCGACGTGAAAGCGTAACAGACAGACAGACAGACAGACAGAGTTACTTTCGCATTTATAATATTCATTTATAACATTAGTAGGGATAAGAAGTGTTCGCTCATTTAATACGATAATTGATTGACATTTTGGGTACCGTCCAATTCAGATTGAGATACGACTTTTACCGATATAATTAAACAATAAAATAGAGACAACATCACATCCGTGGTGGCCTGTGGTTTGACCTATCGCCTCTCAAGCTGAGGGTCGTGGGTTCAAATCCCGGCTCGCACCTCTGAGTTTTTCGAAATTCATGTGCGCAATTTACCACGAGCTTTGCGGTGAAGGAAAACATCGTGAGGAAACCTGCACAAACCTGCGAAGCAATTCAATGGTGCGTGTGAAGTTCCCAATCCGCACTGGGCCCGCGTGGGAACTATGGCCCAAACCCTCTCATTCCGAGAGGAGGCCTGTGCCCAGCAGTGGGACGTATAAAGGCTGAGATGATGATGATGAACATCACAGCTGATATTCTGTCACATAAAATGACAGGAACTCCAAAAGCCTATTTCACCATTATGTTGGTTTTGTTTAGTTTTTTCCAAAGAAACAGATCACATAAGATTTATCTATCACGTCAAGCAGGCCCTAAAGGGCTATTCCGAAATACAACGTTCGAAGTTCGTGTCGTGCGGTCCCTCTCACACTTATACTATTTAATACGAGAGCGAGAGGGATCGCACGACACGAACTTCTAACGTTGTGTTTCGGAGTAGCCCTTCTAAATCTTTGTGTATTACCTAGGTGGTGCACGGAACCCACGACACAGTGAACTTCTTCTGCGACCACCCCGACATCAAGGCCGTGTCGTTCGTTGGCGGAGACGCCGCCGGCCAACACATCTACACCCGCGCTTCGGCTGCTGGTAAGTCGAAATGCACTACCTCAAAGGCGTGACTACATCTATACTTGGTTTGGATAGGTATTTAACTAAATGTAAACAAAACAACGTGGCCGATGAGGTCAGAAGGTTCTCGAATGGCGTCCGCAGACCGGGAGACGAGCTGTCGGTAGGCCTCCAACAAGATGGAGCGACGACCTGGCTAAGATCGCGGGATCGCGGTGGATGCGAAAAGCACAAGACCGGTCTGAGTGGAGAGCCTTGGGGGAGGCCCATGTCCAGCAATGGACGTCTTTCGGCTGACATGATGATGATGAAACAAAACAACGTCAATTGGTGTCTTAAATAGTGAAATGAACCCATTAAAATATCTAAATATTTACATTTCTGTATTGAAATACACTAGTCTAGTTCGTATTTATACTAATAATAAGTAAAATGTTTAAAATTCTTGAATGTACCAAATTTGGCAGCTGAAGTTTGTTTACATTGATTTAATTACCTACATGTTTCAAGTATAAAGCAAGAGCCCGCGACGGCCAGACCTTCGTTACTTTTTAAAAAGCTGTTTTTTTAGTAAGAACTATCCTCAACTATGAAATTTACCCAAATATTTTGCGCAACAGGCAACAATTATTTAAAATATTAGAAACTTGCTGATATTTTTTGTCAGGCGTATAATTACACCATAACAGATTTGAGGCAATTTTATATATCTTTCTAACTGTTAAAACTTACCAAATTCTATAGTTGGGGATCGTTTTTACCTGTGTTAGGAACATATTATATAAAAAAAAACTTAAACTTTTTTTTATACACATATAACGATGTCTCGCCGTTGCAAGCTCTTCGTCCAATCGTAACCCAATGTTTCACTGAAGGCAACCTTCACAGGGGGTTTAGTCAAACGAATCCAACCATTTCCTGAAATATTAACAATAGCTTATATTGTACAGATTTGTATTTTAATTTATGTGACAGGAAAGCGCGTCCAAAGCAACATGGGTGCGAAGAACCACGGCGTGATAATGCCGGACGCGAACAAAGAACACACTCTCAACCAGCTCGCTGGAGCCGCTTTTGGAGCCGCCGGGCAACGCTGCATGGCTCTCAGCACCGCTGTCTTCGTCGGTACGTATTTCAGACACGTGTATGTAGTGTAGGCACACCTTTATATATAATCATGTCGCGTAAGACTTCTTTTTTTGTTTTTGTAGTGTTTTTTTCGTCATTGGTGTCTTCACAGGTGTTATTAAAAGAGCTTATTCTCAGGGTTGTTTTTTATGAAAATTTAAGTTAAGACAACGCCGATGCTGAATTTAGCGTGATTAAAATTGTTGTGACTTTTCTTTCCATTGTGCTTATAAACACTAATGACATTGACCGCGCGGCCAAAACGCTCGAATATTCGCCCAGACACGTGGGAGCGTGTCAAGCCAAGCTCATCATATATTTACTCGAGCCGGATGATTCTATAACTCCTATATCCTTACTTACATACTAGTATCTATGATTAGGATTGGATTTGCTGCCAACTTCACCCACTGCCAGTGTCCAATATTGCTAGTTTGTTTTTTAACCGACTTCAAAAAAGGTGGAGGTTCTATGTTCAACTGTATGAATATATTATTTTTATGTAAATTCACCGACTCCGAGTACTCTGTCAAATTGTGGACAAATTTTCAAAATTCTTTTTTTGTTTTAAAGGTCTGATGATGAGATCCTAGGGAAATCGAGGGCAACCCTCAAATTTTATAAGCACACTCCTTTATTGAAGTTGGCTTAAATTAATTCTACAATTAAAACTTACCTTTCTATATTTTTATAGCACAAAATGCCTTTAAACAGCTAGCTACTTAAAAACAAGTAGCGAGTGTACTTAACTGTTCAGTTAGCAAACCCAATCCTAATGTTTATTGTAGTGTTTCTGTGCAAATACCTCCTCTCCCCAGATACAACTCCCTATCATGTTACCTTTTAAAATCTGCCCTCAACTTTAGCTCATTCTTCTGCTTTTTTTTTCATAGGCGAGGCAAAGGATTGGATCCCTGATTTGGTTCAGCGCGCATCCGCACTTAAGGTGAATGCCGGCCATGTGCCCGGCACCGACGTGGGACCCGTCATCTCCCCAAGAGCCAAGGACCGCATCCTCAGGCTTGTCGAATCTGGTAAGTAAACGTCCTTTAAAAGGTGTACTGCCGTTTCGCCAAATTATTTTTCGCCAAATTTCACTTCCCAAAAAACTTATCGCAATAGTTTCATTTCCCAAACGAATCTTTGGCATATTTACATTTCGCATTTTATTCATTTGGTCAAATTATCATTTGGCATAATTTTAGTTTGTCAAATTTTATTACGACAAACGTTTATTAAGCAAACGTTTTTTATTGGCAAATATTGTATTCCAAAAAAATGTTTGTTCAAAATGACATTTCGCACAAACCAACCACAAAAACCAACTGCTACCAGAAAAATAACTAATGTTAGAACTGCTATCAGAAAAGTTGATGAGGTTAGACTACGTCCCCCACAGAAAACGGACTGCTACTAGAAAAGTAGGCCAGATTATAGGTTAAAACTGCGTCCCCCGCAAAAACGAACTGCTATCAAAAAAGTAGGTTAGGTTAGGTTAGAACTGCGCCCCTCCACAGAAACAAACTGTTCCCAGAAAAGTAGGTTATTACGTCATGCGATATTTTGGGAAGAGTACATTATGCCAAACGATACATTTTACCAAATATTACTTGGCAATATGAAACATGACGAAGTAATTATTTGCGAAACAATAATTTGCTAAATAAAAATTTGTTAACTGTAAATTTGCGATAAGTTTTTTTGCCAAATGATATTTTGCCAAATGATAATTTGGGTAAAATATTTTGGGATGTGATAATTTGGGAAAAGTTTTTTAGCCATACATTAGTAATCCCCTTTAAAATACAATACAATAGCTCTTTATTGCACACCAATACAGTAAGCAGTACAAAAAACGCACGTATATACATGAAAATTTTCTAAGGTAAGCAATAGGCGGCCTTATCGCTTCAGAGCGATCTCTTCCAGGCAACCTTTACAATGGCCATAAATAAGTAAGGAATAAATTTAGTGTAGCTGCACCGGTAATATAATGAAGAATGTCTTGAAGGCGTTATGCACCCCGATTCTCTATAAAGACCCGTTTTCATAGTAAACATTTGTTGAGCAACATTGTTGAATCAATTTGTTATTGCGGGCAGCACTGTGTAGAGTTGATCACTGCATGTTGCTGTGTTGCCGCATGGTGAGCGAAAACTCAGCAACACGTTAATTCGACAATGTTGTTCAACAAATGTTTGCCATGTAGGCTTAAAGATGTTGATGGGATGTGATGTTTATGGTTGGTTAAAGAGTACACTTGAACACTTGTATCGTCCCTTAGTCTTTACGGCACAACGCAAAAAATAGGTCCTTTATATCAGAAAACCGGTTAAATGATTTTAAAAAAAGGTTCCCTAACGCTCACTGTTTATATAGTGTTTTGATTTAGTATTCAATCTTTTTTGAATTATTATTTATATTAAATGATATTGTAACGGATAACTCACGACTATTACAATATCATTTAATTAATATGAGTGAGTCTCACGGTAGTTTCATGTTCAATAAAGATCAAATAAAAATGTTGCATGTTTGTGAATCAAATTTTGACGTGGGCCGCCCGCCGATATTAGTTTTAATTATGCATATCTCAAATAACACACTCTGTTCTTAACAGGAGTCAAAGAAGGCGCTAAGTTGGTTCTTGACGGACGCAACGTAAAGGTCCAAGGTTTCGAGAAGGGCAACTTTGTGGGCCCGACCATCCTGACCGATGTTAAACCCAACATGGAATGCTACAAGGAAGAAATCTTCGGCCCCGTCCTCGTCTGCCTCTTCGTCGACACACTGGACGAAGCCATCCAAATGATCAACAACAACCCTTACGGAAACGGCACAGCTATCTTCACCACCAACGGGGCGGCCGCGCGTAAATTCTCCTCAGAAATCGACGTTGGTCAAGTCGGTGTAAACGTACCGATTCCCGTACCGCTATCTATGTTCTCTTTCACTGGTACACGTGGCAGCTTTCTCGGTACCAACCACTTCTGCGGCAAACAGGGTCTTGACTTCTATACCGAACTCAAAACGGTCGTCTCCTATTGGAGGCAGAGCGATGTCTCTCACACGAAAGCGGCTGTGTCCATGCCTACCCAACAGTAAAGTAAAATCAAGTTTACGTACGTAAAAAAGATTTATTTATTTTTGTAATCTTAGATGTAAGAAAAATTATTCCATCAGTCTTCCAATTTCTTTTCGTTATATATCTTATATTTTTTTATTTTGTATCATTGTTTACATAAGATGAAACTGTTTTCACTCGTTATTAAGCGCACTTATGTATTTGATCCATAAAAGTAACTATATAAAAATAAAAATAATTGTCTTGTACTTTAGTCTTTATTCGATCTCCCATAAAATTAAGTACTTAGTTGGTACTGTGGAGGAAACTGAATCACGTACGGTCGGTTCCCAAACTTTGTATCCACTTTTTCATACTAGTTGTACATACGACTGTACCAGGTTGGAACCTTTCCATAATTAATTTCGTTATGATTTCTTAGGTAGATGTATGGGATATCAACATGATATTACGAGTAGTAGCACAAAGGTTCCACCACGCTGCTTGTAATGCAGCTAAACATGCAAAAATATTTAAACACTGTTCAAACTCAAACTCTGTATTGGTTCTGTTTCTAGTTATAATTATTAATTCTTCATGTTTACCACTGACTACTAAGCTCAGTAATATTATTGTAAATGCAAAGTCTTCTGTGGGAGGAACACGTACAGTCAAGGACATAAATATCTATACAACCATGGCGTCAAATGTATCATCATCCCAGAAGGGCTACTCCGAAACACGAAATTCGAAGTTCGTATCGTGCCGTCCCTCTCACTCTCGTATTAAATAACATAAGCGTAAGCGGGACGGTACGATACGAACTTCGAATTTCGTGGTAGCCTTGCAGCCTATATACGTCCCACTGCTGGGTACAGGCCTCCTCTCAGAATGAGAGGGCTTGGGCAATAGTTCCCGCGGGCCCAGTGCGGATTGGGAATTTCACACACACCATTGAATTTCTTCGCAGGTTTGTGCAGGTTTCCTCACGATGTTTTCCTTCACCGCAAAGCTCGTGGTAAATTTCAAATTAATTCCGCACATGACTCGATACTAACTCCATCTGGCGATTTTTAGTCTCTGTGAAATCCCTCTACCTCATTGCTTCCACTGTGTTGCGCATACACTACTTATGAAAATTTTAAGTCAATTCAACCACTGGAAGTGAGGGAAAATGTTATGTATGTACTGAACTAAATAAACCTGTATGTGCGCCTAAATGTGTAGTTAAATAAATAAATGCTTGTATTTTTTTTTCGTTAATACAGTAGATAACTACCTACCGTAAATGTCCGTAATGTGTAATGTGAAATGAATGTTGAATATTTTTATTGATAATCCCTGCACAAAACATAATTAAGCACCTACATGGCACCTACCTACAATAACATTCTACCTACAATTACAATAGCGAAGTGCACCTATTGGCATGCATGAATTTGATTTATTCTAAAAATGTTCATTATAAAAAAAATACTGTGTTTAGAACACATTCATTTTCCGTGATTGAACAATAGCACTTCATTTCCGTTTTTAACGGTTTACGTTCGCCATCGCCATTCAGTCTTCGCATCTTCGTCGCTAAACTCGTATGAAGAAGTGTAGTGCTACCATAAGTTCCATAACGACAACACACTTGTGTCTCTTGACTTATATTTTCTGATTTATAATATTTCTCAAAGTATCTCATAATTTAATTCATTTTTTTTTTCATTAATTTATCCAGATTTTGTGTCGTTTTATTCGTAATAGCAAATGTTGCAATCGGCTCCTTATCAAATCATATAGCAACATTGAAATACAAAGCAAGCCAAGCCAAGCAATAAGCATCAACATCAATTGACAGGACAACCGAAATTAACTTTGAAATCGAAAGGAAACAATAGTTGCGTTGTTGTGTAAACAGGCCGAATTGTTTGATACTTTCGGCGTTAGGATGCCAAAGCTATGAGGGAATTAGTGACATCATATTATGACAACTGCAATACAAACATCCCGGGTCTCCGATTACTTTGAACTCTGTTTTCGCGAAACAAACACGCATCGCAATGTATCGTTACGTGAATTTAATTATATTTCTTTTATTTGTTGCGGGTTGTTTTTGTGTTACACCACAGTGTAGAAATGAAAGAGGAGAGCCCGTTGATTGGTAAGTTAATCTTATTTTATTAATCTTTAATGTTTTACAAAAGTTTTAATGTTACAATCCTTTGTCTGTAGACGAAGTCCTTTGTACTTTGAAATCAGTAAATGAATCACGCGCATAGTAGGTAATAAGTAGTACCTAACTTAATTTGCAGCTGTGTCTATTTTAATTTTATTCCAAAGATGAGTCCCAGTCCCAACAAGCTAGGTACCTAAACATTACTATAATTATTTTACTTAAGCACCAGGAAGTTTTTTTCTTAAATGTTTTATTAGGATTGGTAAATTAATTTTTTTTTTATTGTGAATCAGTTTTTTTATTATTAATTATGTCCCTAATGTGTTCAATATATATTTTTACATATTCAAGTTGAAATAATTTATTTTGATAACTTTGGATTTTGATGGATTGCAGGTTGTGAACCAAAAAAGTAATTCTGAATTATTTATTTAGTTAGCGTTTTCTTTTTATCAATTTTCTAATTACTTTTGATAAAATTTATTGATTATAAGTCATGGAAATAATTTGAAGTTTTATAGTAGAATTTTACTATTGTTTCAGGTTTTATGTCTATAAGTTGCCAAGAGAGAAGAATCATTTGAACCCCCTTGTCCGTCGGGGGGTAGCATACATGCACCTCACTCCTTCTAAGTTAAGAGGGGGATGGATTATGTCCGATCTGTCTATTGCTGATCCTCGGTCTATGATAGGAAAAACTTTGCAACCATTATACCAGGTAAAAAATTGCTTAAAATATTTTTTATTTTGTTACTAACTGCATGATTATTATAGAACTTAGTTATTATTTTAATCAGTGGCTGAGATTCCTAAATTCTGGTCTCTTTTTGATATTTTTGTGGCTTCTCATGTTTACTGTTTTTTTTTTCTCCAGCCCAAAAATACCATCTCCTTGGTGTACAATGACCAGCCACCAGCCACAGAACATCAGCCAGACATCTTGCAGAATGTAGCGGAAATGTATTCAAAACGGAAAAGAGGTAATAAGATCATACATAAGCCATTGAAATGATGATGATTTGATTTTAAATAACATTTTAAAAAGGTACAATTTAATCTTATAGTGTCAGTAAAGTGTAAAGACATAGGAGTATATAGAGGGGGGGATCGGGTGGGCTGTGCCCACCCCAGTATAGTCTAGTGCCCACTGAAGGATGTTGGGCTACTGATTCTAAATTCTGTAATATTGATATCTTCGCACTAAAACCCAGGCCAGCCCCCCCCCCCCCCTGAAAAATAACCCTAGATACGCCAATATGTACAGAGTGCTTAAAAATGAAATATGAAATTCACATCTTACTTTAAGAGTATTAATACCTGCTGATCTGGCAATGTTGCATTTTTGTTAGTTTTCTCGATTATTCCAAAAAAATTTAATGAGAATTAAAAATGTGTGATAGAACTCTTCTTAATATATATGTTAATGTGTCTACTCCAATAATTATTTGTGACAGACTTTTATTTTCTTTAAAAACCTGCCATAAACATTACTTCGTTTTTAAAGAAAATATAAGTCTATCACAAATAATTATTGGAGTAGACAAATTAAATTAACATATATATTGAGAAAGATTCTAGCACAACATTTTTAATTTTCATTCAAAATTTATAGAATAATCAAGAAAAACTAACAAAAATGCAACATTGCCAGCTCAGCAGGTTTAACACTCTTATCTTAACTGGTGTTTGCACTTTCCATTATTTTTGAACTCTTTGTCATTTACCCTATTAACGTTTTTACAGGACAAATGAGGAATGGAGCACCAGGAGTGAAAAAGTATAAGAAGTTCAAACTAGGCGAAAAGTATTATGATGACTATGATCTGGCTGAGATGTGCAAGATGCACTCTAAATTCATGAAGACAAGGGTCGAGAATGGTCATACAAAGGGTGTTATTCTGGGGGATAAGTTTACATCATTGTGGCTTGTGCATTCCGTTCCAAGATTCCCACCAATCCCAGATGGTAAGTTATTTTAAAGGGAATAAATTATGTTTAAGGTGGTGACTTAGAAGTTTCACTGTTGTATATGGTACCAGTACACAAATATAATAGGGTCAAATGTTTTTTTACAGGTTCTTCATCTGAAGAATATCTTTCAGACAAACAAAAAGCGCATTGTAAGTGCATTTGCGTCTTTGTTATATCATAGTTGTGTTTGGTTTTTCTAAACAAACTCCTTCTAGTTCATGTCTTTTGTGTCTTCTGTTACAAGCTCAGGTCAGCTCACCTCTATTTGCAGGTCACTGCTACTGTTACTGTTGAGTATTATATTAAAAAGCACAGAAACTCACACATTTTCAAATTATTTTGCTCATTTTCTTTTGCAGCCTTATGACTTAAAAATTATGTAAATGACCTTTTTAATCATTTTCTTCCCTCTTTGTATACTTAAATTTACTCTTCTGTTTCTTTAACATGCCCTTAGACTTTTTAGGGTTCCATACCCCAAAGTAAAGAAATGGAACCTATATTCACAGTCATTTTGTCGTCCATCTGTCTGTCAGTCCATCTGTGACTCTTTTTCTGGAAGCTCTTACAGCACAACAAATAAGAAAAGTCTGAAAATCTTAATTGTTCTATGTCTGTCTGTGCTGCGTAAATTTTTCTTAGGAGAGACAGGCTCTGCTAACACTGCACTGGATATGCATAGATACTTACAAATTTGTACGGGACCCTCGTTGCACGAGTTCGACTCCCACTTTTCCCCTTTTTTTACTAGTCTATATTCTGTTGTTCGTATTTATTTCCGGTCATTACGCATTCGCCCCGTTAAATAGACCTACACAATGCATTTCTTCCGCTCACAAGAATGTTTCGCACTAAATCGCGAACTGTACAATTTAGTTCATAAACTTGTGAGCAAAATTTTGATCGAAAATGTCTGAACATATTGTTGACGGCGTTGAAGCGTGTTCAGATATTTTTGATCAAATCTTTGCTCACTAGGTAATGAACTGGACTGTAGTACGATACAACCATTAATAAACAAATTGGACCTACCTATACCAAAGTCGCGCGAGAAAAAATGCTAGTTGAAATAATATATACCTACTTGTTATTCTGCATAGAAATTGTAAGTAGATAACCACAACCCTTAATTACTTACTTTTGGAGCCCTCTCATATCGCGTTTTTAAAACGCACGGTCGACGCGCGTTTTAAAACGCCTACTTTACTAATCACATAGATTTTATGTTTGTGTACTGTTGTTTGTATTGTCTTTGCAATTTCTTCCTAAGTCCCTTTGTCACAGCGTGGCGTCTTCACCAACAAATCAATGCCACCAAAGTACTGTTTACTCTGTACTTGTACTGCATTTGAAAAAAAAGTCCTTAGATGACCTTTTGATGATTCGACCAAAATTGACAATGATAATGATTCTTTTTTCTTTTAATTTTACAGTACATGGAATGAATGTAAGCGGCTATGACTATCCAACAACTGGAATGAAGTATGGGCAGTCCTTCCTCTGCGTGTCAGTGCAGACCTCCACATTGAATCAAATTGCGACGCAACTGAAGTACAATGAACCTCTGATTCTATACAGCAATATACCGCAGGAGTATGAGAATGAACTCCCTAATTTGGTGGATGTTGTTCATAATAAGACCATTGATGCATCTCCCTGGTAAGTTATTTAATTTTTTAATTCTGTATTGTCTAGATTTCAGACCACCCTTGGGTCTGAAATTAAAACAAGAGCAAAATTGTATTGGCATTTGTTAATAAATCCCATATTTAGTTATTTTCCTTTAGTTAAAGTACTTAATTAGAACATGATAATTTGTGGTTGTGGGCTAGGTACAAACAATACCATGAATAATGAGGTTGGTACTGCTGTGTCATTAGTAGGACATTGCATATTCAAATTAGGACCGATAGGTACAAATAGTGGCATCATTGTTTATGTTGTTCTTGAGTTTGCTGGTACATATTGACGATAGTATCATGTTGCAAATACAATCATTGAACAGTGTTTTGTTTATTGAAAATAATGGCGCGCGCTGAATGCCAACTTATACCATTCTTGGAATTTTCGAACGTTTTTTAGGGTTCCGTTCCAAAATGGCAAAAACGGAATCCTTATAGTTTCGCTGTCTGTCTGTCCGTCCGTCGGCGGCGTTGCTCAGAGACTCAGTGCTAGAAAACTGTGATTTTGTTATTGTGTCATGGTATTATTTTGATTTATGTATGTAGCAACTATGCCGACGAAATAGTAAAAAAAAATTTGAAAAAGAAGAGTTTTTTTAGGATAACTATTATAGACGTAAAGTGGGGGTGATTTTTTTTTCTCGTCTAACCCTGTAGTTTGAAGTATTTTACGGCATAGGTTCCTATGGGTACCCAAGCCCTCTCATTCTGAGAGGAGGCCTGTGCCCTACAGTGGGACATTATAGGCTGGAATGATGATGATGATGATAGGTTCCTATAATATCAGAATATAATCCTATCATAACCATCTAGATCTAACCTACCACTCAGACCACTGTTAACATTTTCATTTATGTAATTGACAGTCAATTCGTGACGGTTTTCTGTGCAAATCCTGAAACAATGAGCTCAGGAGCATATATAGTAAAGTTAGGCTTGCTAAGTACATAGATTCGGGCTACTACCTCTGTAACTCTGTTGGTATCTAGATTGCAAAGGCCCATTGAACGGTTTTTCATAATCACAAATCCATTTTTTTTCCAGGTATCACATAGAAAGCTTTGAGACCCTGGTTGGACGGAAGTTCTTGTCCTTTGCTAAGAGTGCTATGTTCAATGATGACCTATACAGCGGGTTGGTGGCAGAGGTGTTACAGTCGGATTTATTAGTGGAGTCTTGGACCAATGGACCAGGAACATTGGACTCTGAGTGCAACAGAAATTTCCAGTAAGCTCGAATCAGATACGAATACATAGTGTACTAGTACACACATTTGTACGATCGTTTGTTTTAAATTTGTAGTTTGAAGATTTTTTTTTATTAATTAACTAATATTAAGTATTGATTGTCATTTTAAAGTGCGGAAAGTAAATACGTAATAGTAATTGGAGCACGATTTCTTTGCCTTTGTCTACACTATCCATTCTGTACCCTAGTTCATACCTACATGCTAAATACTTTATAGCTTTTTTTTGTCTCTGGTATCGTAATTGTGTATCATTTTCTATTGCAGAGTACGAAACATAGAACGCCTCAAATTCCCAATTGCCAAGATGTCGTTCACCTCCCACAACGACCATTCCAAATGGGCGGTGGCCGTCGCTCACAAAATGCACAACAGTCAAGACACGAAAGTTGCAGACTATTGGGTGTGCGTTGGTGACATCAATAGGGCGGTAAATACAGTTTATTATTCCGTACCTAATACCTGGGTCACCCAAAGCTCGAATACACGCGTTGTCCCAGAGATGAGACCAATCTAGATCAAATGTTCGCCCCCGATAACCTCGACATAGCTCATCGAAATCGTTAGAGCCGTATCCGAGATTCCCGAAATAAACAAATATACCAGGATGAGGGTATTTCGACAGGCAAAATATCGCTAGATGGCGGTAGTTCCGTCACGCTTGTGATTGGATAAATATCTAAATGAGCCAATCACAAGCAACACTAAAACGTCAAACGGACCTCACGATACTAACACCATCTGGCGATATTTTGCTTGTCGAATAACCCTCGTTGGTCGTTTAAAAGGTATAACATAAGATTAGAAGACAATTCTACAAAATTGTCCTTTTTTTGTATGAGAAAATTATGTTCATTTGTAATAGTTGTAACTATAGTGGTACGGTGATTTCGTGGAAATACACTGAAAAACTACATTTAAAATAACATCTTATTGCTCTCAGTAAATTTCTATGGCTAAGCATTAGGCAGGACAGTTTATTTTCTACTTCTCAAGATTCAAATTTGTTTCATGTTTTTAAAATGCCAGATAGATATACGCAATGCATTTGTCTATAGTATTTTGTGGAACAGCTACCTAATTATTTGAAAATTAAATTTCATCTGCTTTTGTTTTAGTTGCCGCAAGAATCACGAGGCGGCGGCACTGTCTGCACATCAGGCCCTATACTATGGGGCAACTTCGCCCATCTCATCGAGTCCGTTCAAACGTGTAACTAATAAAACAAGGAACTCCATGAATACTAACGTGCAGTGACGGTGAAAGTGGTACCTGTAATGTCTTCGGTATGTGCCTTTTACGCTATTGAATTAGTGCCTTCAACTAAGGAAACTACTGGAGAAGAAAATGTACTAAGTCTCACTATTCGGAAATTTATCAAGATCTAATATGAAGTAAAGGCTTGGTATAGTCAGCAGCAGAAGTGGTTGAGCGGTTGTGGTGCTTGAAATGATTTAAACACGCTCTTAGTGGCAGTAGGGCGAGTATTCAGCGATTTGCAGCGTTTTTTTTTGTCATTGGCGTCTTCGCAAGCGTTATTAAAAGGGGTGATGCCCAGTGCTGTTTTTTATGAAAAATTAAAACACCGATACTGAATTTAGCGTGATTAAAATTCTTGTCACTTGTCTTTTCGTTGCGCTATATAAACGTCAAACGCTAATGACGTTTAACCGCGCGGTCAGAACGCTCGAATATTTGCCCAGTAGAGTCGTGTATAGATGATGAGCCCTGTGACTGCTGAAAGAATGTTGAGCACTGTAACCGCTCATCCACTTCTGCTGTCAATTAATTAATTAATCTCATTTTTATGTCATCACTGCTTTGTTTGATGAGTTTTATGTTCCTACCAACTTTCAAAGTATTACTATGAAGCCTAGGGCCTAGGCTAAACCGCCGCGGTTTTTAACCGCGTGACTTTGTAAACTTAAGTAAACAAGTAAACTTAAAGCCGCCAGTGCGGCCTCTTACATTAGTTTACTTGATTCACAAAGTCACGCGGTTAAAAACCGCGGCGGCTTAGCCGTAGTGCGGCCTGGCCCATACTTAAGAAATTTTACTGGTTCCCATTGTGTTTTACTATTACGTTGGTAGATTGAAAATGCATTCCACAATGTAATAATGATTTTTTATGTGCGTCTACGCCGACTGGCGAAACGACAAGAGATTTCTCTATTCATAGCGCCGTTCATAGCACTCGACGTAAAGTCAAGGGCAAAGATATCGACACGGCCAAAGTTACAAAAATGTCTATACACGACTTTATGCACTTAACATTAAGGCCGTGTATATATATTTTTGCAACTTTGGCCGTGTCGATAGCTTTGCCCTTGACTGTACGCACGTACGTTCATACATAGCATACGCAATGAACAGAAAAAACGCTCGCTGTGCCACCAGTCACAGTAGTGACCAGGCCGTAAGAAAGGCGAAAACAGGAATTTATCGCTTTAATACAAAAGCATAATTCTGGTTCAAAGTCCCTAATTCGTCTAATACCTAGTATAATAATAATAGTATAATGTGTAAATATTAGTCCGTAAGTAGTTAATAATTAGTCTAATTATTCACTAGAAGTAAATGTAAGTCAGCCACGAAAAGCTGAATAATATAGTAAGAGAAAACTCATTTAATACAATCCGTGTCCATTCCAGAGTCGCGTACTTTGTAAGGCAAGTTGATACCAAAATATAAATTAATGAGACTGTTTGAATTGTATCCTAAGGGAGAAAAGAGGAGGGGTTCAATTGTAGATCGCTAAATAAATGTGTATGCATCAATTTGGATGAATTAATCTAGTATCCATTCATATTTATTCATATCTGTCTATTTTGCATTCTTATATTGCACCCGCCTTCAGATCTAATCAGCTAGTGGCGTCATTCTCAGTATAATATAGCAGTGTCATAATTAGAAATAACTAGTTTTAGTACAAAACTTAACAGTATTTATGTAAAGGGTCTGTGATCAAGAGTGACTGATTTAAATGGGTTTATTATACATTATGTCAGTAATAAGAATGTCGTATGTAATAAAGATTTTTAATGAAACTTGCTTTCGGTTCATTTTATGCCTTATATAAACCCAGTAAAAATGAATACTTATTATGTAAACTTTTGTAACATGATAAGGGCCTTATCAGACTTGCGATTTGTGGGCGAGTTGAAAGCCAGGCGAGCGCGTTACGATTTCGCCGCAACCGCGTAACAAACAAAAAAATGTTGAAGATAGGTGTCGCACGGCGTGACGTCACGCGGAACTTTAGCTGGCTATATCTTCAAAATTTTATGTTTACTTAATTGACAGAAGAGTAAATTCGTGTCCAATATTTCTGATAATCTGAATGATGGACTATACCTCGACAAGCTTGTGCGTGACACTCGTTCGAATCCTGTCGCAGTCAGCATTTGCTGCACTTATGGAAAAATCCTTTATAAGGACAGCAGAAGCTGGTTGCGGCAGGGTTCCACCGAGTAGCGCGAGTGTCACATACGAACTTGTTATGGTATTATTTGTTACCTATATTATAGTGTATTGTTTGTTATTAAATCACCTTGGACTTACTAAATCACGACGACTATCTGTATTGCTAAAATTGCCTTGACGTTTTGATCAAATCACAGCATCCGTGGTTACGAGTAGAGTGGAGCAACATAGCTTCTCAATAGAAAAAGTTATAAGTTGAGATCGAATTAAATCCATTTTTATGATAACTTTTATTGTTGCCCGACGTTTGCATTTGGTACAGTTTTACATCGTAAACTCGTAGACTTAGGTACATACAACAGTTAAAATGTTTTTGTAGTTTCTTGGTAACGGTTAACGAGATGTGTATTTCATATTTATTCACCTTAGCTATTTTTTGTGGCCGTTGCTATTCTAGTGGAACATACGATGGATGGAGTTACTTAAATTTGCACTGTCGAGATAATGATAACAACCCTGTGGATTGGTAAAAAATGGAAAAAATATTAATTTTTCCAATGAACTCAAAACAAGTTTTTTTTTTATATTAGGCCATGGTAACGTCCCATTGCTGAGCAAAAGCCTCCCCAGGATTTTCAATTCGCCCTGTCTGATGTTGTCTGGCCAGTCGTGAAGAACGCGTCCAGAGGCCGTACGTTTCTGACACTCGTGATAACTTGTGCCCACCTCTCTGGGTGCATGCGGCAAACGTGGCCAGCCTAGTCTCATTTGAACCTCGCGGTGGCGTTGCGTACGTTCACGAGACAAGGCATATCGAAATTAAACGTCACTTTGAGTCTGGGAAGACGGCACATGGAGACAGCAGAATCACTGATGTGTTAAGGTCGCGTTTGACTGCCAAAAGGCTGAAAGTAATGATCCTTCTTCAAGGACTTTATGCAATGAGGGCCAAAAGACAGGAGAAATATCGCTACGTCAAAAACCTCACGATACTAACGCCATCTAGCGGTCTTTTAGCTCTTATTGCGACACGTAGATCCAAAACCTGTTAAACAGGCAATGTTAGGCAAAAATGGATTTTAGATAAGTTAATAACTGCTCAATGATGTGTGTGAAATTCCCAATCTGCACTGGGCCCCTGTGGGAACTACGATCCAAGCCTATTGATTCTGAGAGGAGGCCTGTAGATACTATGCAGTAGTATCACAAATTTTCGCATTTACTATTTTGTAGGATGAATACGATTGTGGCCTAATTATGGTATCTAATTCTATACAGAGTTTCTTTGAATTCAAACGCAGGTGGTACATCTACAAACCTCCAGGCGACCTGATGACACCACAGTCAGGTTATAACTTCACCTACATAACCCCCAACACTGGTGGCCGATGGCAAAAGTCTGAAGTTCCTGTTGATAAGAATTCTATGCTGGTTAACACTGCGTTACCGATGTACAAGGTGAGATACATTAAGTAGGGGTCTACGAGTATATTACTGAATTCGCATAAATTAATTGCCCTAATTTAAATTGGCATAAAGTTATTTCGCATAATTATTAATTCGCATGACATTGATTCGTATAACTGAATACGCATAATATAAATGCGCATAATGTGGATTGGCATACCTAATTGTTCTAGTATTGTACCTACAGAATGCGTAATCAATCAAATTTTTTTATATGACTTTTTTTATCCGTCTGGAAGGCAAACAAGCAAGCGGGTCTCCTGGTGGTAAGACATCACCACCGCCCATAAACATCTGCAACACCAGGGGTATTGGAGATGCGTTGCCAACCTAGTGGCCCAAGTTGGAATACCTCAAGTGCCAGTAATTTCACCGGCTGTCTTACTCTCCGCGCCGAAACACAACAGTGCAAGCACTGCTCCTTCACGGCAGGATTATCGAGAAAGATGGTGGTAGCAATCCGGGCGGACTTTGCACAAGGTCCTACCACCTGCAAAACCTGAAAATTATGGAATAATTTCACCAAAGTAATTTCCACGAAACGCCCAAATTCAAGCATTCACATTATATGTGTATAAAAAAAATGAAAAAAATAACAAAAAATGGAACCGACTACAAAACCCTTGAAAATATTTTTCTAGGTACCTACTAGCTCGAAGTCGGTGCGTCAGCACGAGCCAGCAGGAGTGGAGCAATAGGCGTCTATTTCACCTACAGACAATGGGTTTCAATCATTCCTGCTGGGTCGTGCTGAGTCACCGACTTCGAGCTAGTAGGTACCTAGAAAAATATTTTCAAGGGTTTGTAGTCGGTTCCATTTTTTGTTATTTTTTTCATTTTTTTGAGTCGGTTTTACTTTTTTGTTAATTTTTTTTTTATTTCTCACTTTTTAGTGATTTGTAGCCAAAGTACGTCTCACAACGATTGCATTAAGCCCAAACACGACTAACTTACGTTGTTTTATAACAGAGTTCCGTTGCCTACCTTCTGGCTTCAGCATCAGATCAGTTCGAAAGAATCATTAACTTAAAGCTTTTTCTTACTCGCTTATCTACATATGTTAATCATGATCGTTTATAGACGAGCGAGTATTACTTAGCTTCGACGAGTTCCATTGGTCACCTATGGTCTTCTTCATCAGGTCCAGGTTACCAAATGATACTTTCTGAATGTAAATGCTTACCTTAACACTAAAAATGCCAAAATCGCCATAGGTGTGCCTATAAAATTTAAGGTTTGCCCTCGATTTCCCTAGGATCCCATCATCAGATCTTGACTTGGTGACAATGGGACCACCTCAGAAGAATACCCTTTCGAATAAAAAAAGAATTTTGAAAATCGGTCCACAATTGCCGGAGTAATCGGTGAACATACATAAAAAAAAATATATACAAACATTGGAACATAGAACCTCCTCCTTTTTTTGAAGTCGGTTAAAAATAGGTCTGTATAGATCAATCAATTACGAATATTGTAGATAGTACTTTGGCAACTTTAATGTGCAATTCCTATTAAAAAGACCTTCTACTTCGGGCATGATTCATATAGTCCTGTGAGTCATGACAAGATTTAGCTGTTTTATTTTTCAGCGTTCGTATAAGGACCACCTAGCTGTCGCGATTTACCAGAACCGAAATACTGAAACGGCCGCTCGTGGCATCCTGATGGCCGACCGAGCGGGAGGGGTTTTCCTTTCACACACTGTTCCTGGATTTCCAAATATTCACAGTAAGTTCTAGCTAAGATCTGGTTCGAAGGACCAAAAATAAAATAAAGCAAAAACTTAAAAAATAAATAAACCCATTTTATTTAACCTTAATCTAGGTACCGAACCAGTTTGTAGTCGGTGCCTCAGCACTAGCCAGCAGAACTTGACCTATAGCCGTCTGCCTGATGGGACAAAATATAAAGAGAACGCTGACGTCATGGTGGTTTGCGCTAGTGTCGCCTCTTGCGCAGAGCTTTGTATAATATTCCCTAAACTAGAATGCTCTTTGCAGTAAATCAACCCAATTTTCCCCGGGAAGAAGCGGCCATCGGACATTTGCTAGTTTGCATATCTCTCGATATAGATATGATAAACGAAGTAGCGTACGCTGTTGGCAAAATCTCTCCTAAATTCGTATATGTCAATATACCGGAGTCGCTCGAACACCTGCTGCCGACATGGGATTTTGAAAGCACTCATTCCGAAGCAAAGAGGTTCGTATTATTTTATTTGACTTACCTTAATGTAGGTGTGTAGTTATTTTATTTTCATGTTTAGTCCATTTGTCAAGCATTCATCATCATCATCATCATCATCATCCCAGCCTTTAAACGTCCCAATGCAGGGCGCAGGCCTCCTTAAAAAAATTAATTTAAATATGAAAATCATACAGTGTTTTCACATAGCCATTGAGATCCAGTAATATAGATTATCAATGTCAGTGATTCCTTCTTCTATATTCCAGAAAAATATCTAACGTAGCGTTCAAAATTCGAGATAACACGACTTACACGACTTTATCGCTGATGGCCCGGCCTCCGGGCGTCAAGGCTTGCCTCTACAGAACCTTCGCCGAAACGCAACTGGTCAACCTTAACGTCTACGGCCAATCGAAGAACGAATACTTGACCACCGTCTGCAGTAAAGATTTTGGGTAAAATATTAACAAGTATCATCTTGGCTTGTCTTAGTTGACTGCTGGACATAGGCCTTTCCAATTGCACGCCACTGAGCACGATGCTTGGCCACTCTCACCCAGTTCCTGTCAGACACCTTGAGAAGATCATCGCTCCACGTAGTCTGCGGGCGTCCCACGCCACGCTTGCCTCGTTTACCCCAGCGGTTATCGGTTCTTCGGCTCATATGGCCGACCTACTGCCAATTCACTTTGCTTATCTGGTGAGCTATATCGATGACTTTAGTATTTACAAGCATACTAATTAAAAATGCTTTGGATGCGGGCAGCCCAAGAATGGATTGTAACGTTGTTTGAATGAGCGAGGCCTATGCCCAACAGTTGAAGTATTTCGGCTGACGATGATGGTGATTATTTTTCAGCTTGCCTGTGTGGGGGGAGGCTCCAATAGAGAGATCTCTCTCCAGGCAGGTGTTATGCCTGGGGACCGAAGTCCGAAGGACGAATGTTGGAACTTGTATATATGCGACCGCGTTGTGAAACTTCGATAGCGCGAAGTAGAACATGTATGGAGTTTCTATCGTTGTTCACTAGATGGCGCTAGGAGTCGCTACACCTGGCTGTATTCTTAGTATTACCTGTGCAATAGCAATACTAGGTACTGTACTGGACAGACGGTCCACTATACTGTTAAAGCCCTAATTAAATCAAAGACGCCTTTTATGGTACTTCTATTATATTATTCAGATAACTTGCTTTGTTGGCAGCTCGAATACAAGTCTTTTATAATACTCTATTGTGACCGTTCGCTGTAATAATCATATTCAAATATCGAACTTAGTTGCTAGTACTAATTGAACGGTTACCAAAGAGTTTCACACAATACAGTACATACACTTCGCTGTCTATGCACTTTGTTAAAATCCAGCCACTGTCATCATCATCATCTCTACCTTTACATTATTATGTCCTACTGCAGGTCATAGGCCTCCTCTCAGAATGAAAGGGGTTTTCCCGGAGTTCCTACACGAGCCCTGTAAGGATTGGGCACTTCACACACTGTTAGGTCTTTTCGCATACATGTACCTACAGGTTTCCTCACGCTATTTTCCTTCACCGTAAAACTCGTGTTCCTCGTTCGTAAAAAATAAGAAGTGCGAGCCCACGCACGAACCCACGACCCTCTGTTTGAGGGGCCAGGTCAGGTAAGTCTTGCCACTTAGCTGCCACCAAAATTGGTATTGTTTAACTAAGAATTGGTATATAAAAGAATGTTTAACAAAACACAAATTTATCTTTTACTAATTGTTAAAATCGATTCGATCGATTTTTAAAAACGAGGCTATCGGTCTCTCAAAGGGCCGGCAACGCACCTGTGATACCACTCGTGTTAACAGGTGTTCATGGGCGGCGGTGATTGCTTGCCATCAGGTGACTTGCATGCTCGTTTTCCCCCTCTTATATAAAAAAATATCTTTTCAGAGTACGCAACATAGACATGATTTCCTTGAAATACTCAGAAGAAGTGCATTACATAGCGAACCGTACTGACCGCACCTGGTTCGCAGTCAGTACCGCGGCTTCCTGGCAACAGAAAGGGGCAGGACCCACTCAGTACTGGATCTGCACCAGCAGCGTGGACAAGGAAGACGCCACGGGCGCTGGGGCATTGCTACTGTGTATGGAAAACTACGACGTTTGGCGTGCATTCGATAATTTGAAGGTGAAAGAGCCAGAGTGTTAAGAGTCGTTTGGGTTGCAACTTTCAGAAACTGTAGACTTAAGAAAATGGAATGACTTATTTAGCACGAATAAAAACTGCCTCGACTTCTATGTAAGTATACTTTGTTAATAAACACAGCAAAATTACGTCTTTGGGTTTTTTATTTAAAAACTAGCCGTTCGCGTAGAATTCGGTTATCGCTCTCCTGCGGGAACTGTGCAATTTTCTCGGATAAAAACTATCCTATGTCCTTTCCCGGGATTCAAACTGACTACCTATCTGTATATCGAATTTTATCTATTTTATAATTGATACAGCGGTTTAGACGTGATGATGACGCAACAAACAAACAGACTTACAGACTTTCACATTTATAATATTAAGTGCGATGTTCACATTAATTCCTCTATTAGCAATTAATATGCATTTTTATTCCGAAGTAGGAATGTGTACGGTGTGGTACGGTCGTGGAAACTGCATCATGGAGCAGAGTGGAACCTTTTCGTAATAAATTACATTGTAGTTTCTTTGGAAAATGCATGGGATGTCAAGATGATATTAGTAGCACAAAGGTTTATTCTAGCAAGCGATTCCTTTTCCTTGACTTTTATACTTTAGGTGTTGAGATCCGGTTCGAGGGACCAAAACTGAACTACAGATCATACATACTTACTACAGATGAGTTTTTCCTGATTCTTTCAGTTTATGATTTAGGTTTAATATGTAAATAAAAAATCATTTTAATAGAAGTTTTTTTAATATACAAAACATTATTTACATTAATCGTCGGTTATCATCACGAACGACTATACGGCATGATCCAGTACAATGTAAACAAACAAAGTAACTACATAATATAAAGTTCGAAACTATTTAAAATTCTGTAGAACTTTTCACATTCATTCACTGGATTGCTACAATGAACATTAATCAGTTTATTACACTCATTCAAACTCAAAACAATTTTCAAGCATACTGGCACCTAGAGCTTGAAATATTTACAATTCACAAAAAAAGCACCGTTTGTGCTGATCATATGTTCGTGTATTTACGACGAAAGATCCGTCGATATCGATCAAAAATCCCTAAAAGAACTGACAGGTTTATTAGCTTTGTCATCACTTATTCTAAAACAAACTAAAACCTAAATTATTTGATGTTAATTCGAGACAATATCGAGATTACAAGTCAGTTCGTTCAGGCCAAAATGTGGCACAATACATCTCTATCCCTGCCTTCGATGTGGGATATGGAGGTCGTTTAATGAAATCAAAAAAATAACAATACGATTAAGAATACAAGATCACTTAAACTTAGGTGAGTATATGAAATTGTATAGATAAATTTGGGAAACGTTGTTTTGGCACCTTCACCTGATTTTGCTCAAGGAAATTGGTAGGAGCTTCAGACATTATCAACGCCAAAAAGTTTGTTGTAATAAGAGGTATAAGTATGAAGAAGCCATTTGAATTTAGACCGATTAAATATAATCTATCGAAATAACCTTCTCCCCCTGGAGGTCCTAAACTTAGACCAAATTAGATTAGTACATAATTAAAATCTAATAGACTCACATTATTTGTTTCTCGGTTTCACTGTTTTTAATAGGTTTATATATTACATGAAATAGGTAGGTATGTAGAACTTTGGAAACCGATTTTCCGATAACCTACGAATTGAATAACTATATTGAAAATCTTTTGGAAATGAAAAAATTTTTAGTAGATAGGTACAATAAAAGTACGTTAGCTACATAATATTGAGATAGCGTTACCATAAATAGCTTACTTTACTCAGAATGTTATCAGTTCATCTAGTTTTTATAGTGAACTTGAAGATTACGTAGAAACTAGAAATGTTAGTAGTTCTAATATTTATTTTTATCATCGAAGACTTAACTTATGTGCCCATTAAGTACTGGTTAATGCCCTATCGATAGGTATAACATGGTTATCATTACCTTATCATGGTCGACTAAAAGCAATATAAATAAAAAGGTAATAGCACACAGCTACTCGTATCTCAGCGTTGTTTTCAGTCGATATTGTAAAATTCTCTTTAAAACATGATTTAGCATTGATAAAATCCAAAGCTCCTAAAGAATAGCATAAAGTTTAATGGGATACTCTCAATGAGGGCATTCTTGTGAACCACGAGTCATGTTTCATCTTCAAGTAGTAGGAGTCTCGTGGTGCGGGTGTGGTGAGAGCGTCTTCCAGCACCTTTAGTGCGGAGGTCGGGAGGACCTTGGCACTGTATTCCGTGGCTTCGCCGGGCATGGTGACCGCGCACGTAGCTGTGGAGGAGCTCACGTCCGAATTTGGCGTGTCTGGCCGACTGTAAAAGATAGATTTGACAAGATTTAAATAGGTAGTTGTTTGCTATGCAAAAGGTATTTCTTGGCTTCTGAACAATGGTTCAGGCAGTGATTTGATTAGATCTGGCAGCGCGATAGTCCATCGTGGACGACCTTTTTTTGTAGAAAATGCGCCCTATGCATCCAGCCCTATTCGGGGAAACAGGGGTACGTTGAATAAGCTTATTAGGGGGATTCCTGCTAAAAACCACACAAGTCTTGTTGCCAATGTGGGACGCTACGGGAACATGAAGTGACACCGCAACACCCACTGGCCGCTTTGCAAAGCTCCATCGCACATTGACACCGGCGCACGGAAAACCCTATTTGACACCAAATTAACTAGTTCCATTGTAAGCAAAGCTTATAGTCATACTTGTTAGGGCCATTTTTTGGCCGGATGCTGCACTTCATGATGAAAGCAAGCCGCTTTGCACAGTGATAGTACAGACTAAACTGAGTGATTTGACCCGCAGCAGCGGAAGTTTCACCCCTTAGGAACAGAGATGGCGCCACTTCTTTAAAAATTGTTTCAAAAAATTCTACAAGCTAAAGTAATAAACCGATTTCAATGTTTGATATCTCAAATGAAAGCTTATTATATACGTTACTAATAAAAAAATATTGAAAAAATATATACTGTAAACTTCTGGCAAAACATGGCATCTTAAGTTTTTTTTCTTACTTGATTTGTAGTTTTTACTTGATTTCTTAAAAAAATTGTATGCAACATGAATGGTTTAATGCATATACATATTACAGAGTACATAACAAGTATAATAAAAAAAACCCGACACCAATACCTTTCATATTCCACGAAATATGAAAGTTTAAATGTGAGCACAAATTTCTTTGAAAAATATTTCAAAAAATTCTACAAGCTAAACTAACAAACCGATTTCAATGTTTAATATCCCAAATGAAAGCTCATAACATTCATTACGTACAAAAAAATACTGAAAAAATCTTTACTGAAAACTTTTGGCAAAAAACGCCATCTCAATTTTTTTTTCTTATCAGATTGGTAGTTTTTACTTGATTGCTTAGATATTGTACGTTTTATGCAATATGAATGGTTTATTACATATGTATATATATTTCTAAGTAAATAACAAGTATTATAAAAAAAAACCCGACACATATACCTTTCATACTTTACGAAATATCTAAGATTAATTGTGCACGCTTTTCTTACAAATAAATTTCAACGAAATCTTCAAGTGAAACGAGTGCTCTGATTTTAATGTAAATATAATATTAAATGAAAAGAAGAAAGAAATTACCTATTTTATTAAAAAAAATTAATAAAAAGTTTTTTCCTGGTGTTACGAAAAAATATAATTGCTTTAAAATGAGTTATTATTTTTATTCAAAAGTGACTATATTTGAAGACAAAAAATAAAAACTATATCGTTTGCGGCATAGTTGGTTCTGAAATATATTATATGCGGCTTAGTAGTTGGCGAATTTATTTAAAAATTAGCTTTTTATCTGATAGGACCTCAACTTATAGATATGTCACATACATCAATGTTTATCAAATATTTTAATTATAACTTATAAGTCCTTTTCGGGTTCATCGGCACAAGTAGAACTGAAAAGGAAAAGTCCTTTTGAAGTACTTGTGCTATTACAATACTACAAAATCACTGATCTTTTAGACATGTAAAATTTTGTGCCTACCTCTGGAAATCAGTGGTCAGCATACAAAATAAGCCTGCAACGATTATTATATTATGGCCGATGTGGTCAAAAGGTTCTCGAATGGAGTCCGCGGACCGGGACACGAGCTGTCGGTAGGCTTCCAACAAGATGGAGCGACGACCTGGTTAAGATCGCGGGATCGCGGTGGATGCGAAAAGCACAAGACCGTTCTGAGTGGAGAGCCTTGAACGTCTTTCGGCTGACATGATGATGATGAATATTATAATTAACTTGCTTTTGATTTGTACAGCCACCTTTGCAGGATTTACACTGGGGTGTGCATGGTAAGCTGACCCGACGACACCCACAACGCATGGTATCGCAGCCAGATTTGCAGCCACAATGATCTAAGAGGCTTAATTGCGACCAAATCGCTGTAACTGCCGATCGTTCTGGAGTCCAACTCTCTTTTGCCTTAGTCCATCCCCAAGAAGATAGACATGGTAAGGAAACTTCTGATTTCAGAGTGTTTACCCAATTATGGCCTGCTTGATAAGTTGCACGCAGTGCATGTTATAAAGAGCAGCTGATGTAGGTGGCAGGCTTGTCACGAGCTTGTTTTTTGAAGATATGATGCTCAAACGGAACACATGTATTGAAATGAAGTTCGTAAATACTTATTTGCTTCAAAAAATAAGCTCGTAGCAAGCCTGCCACCTACCATAGCTGCTCTCCATAAACATGTACTGCGTGCAGCTTACCAAGCGGGCCACATATGGGGAAACGCTCTGAAACCAGAAGTTTCTGTACCATGTCCATCTTGTTGGGGATGGACTAAGACAAAAGAGAGTTAGACTCCAGAATGGTCGGCAGTTACAGCGATTTGGTCGCCATTAAGCCTCTTGAACTATTGTGGCTGCAAATCTGGCTGCGATACCATGCGTTATGGGTGTCTTTGGGTCAGTATACCATGCACTGCCCAGTGTAAATCCTGCAAGGTGGCTATACAAACCAAAAGCAAGTTAATATAATATTCGTTGCAGGGTTATTTTGTATGCTGACCACTGATATACTCAGGTAGACACAAAATTATACATGTCTAAAAGATCTGTGATTTTGTAGTAATGGAATAGCATAGTACTTCAAAACGGCTTTTCCTTTTCAGTTCTACTTGTGCCGATGAACCTGAAGAGGACTTATAAGTTATAATTAAAATATTTGATAAACATTGATGTATGTGACATATCTATAAGTTGAGGTCCTATCAGATAAAAAGCTAATTTTTAAATAAATTCGCCAACTACTAAGCAGCATATAATATATTTCAGAACCAACTATGCCGCAAACGATATAGTTTTTATTTTTTGTCTTCAAATATAGTCACTTTTGAATAAAAATAATAACTCATTTTGAAGCAATTATATTTTTTCGTAACACCAGGAAAAAACTTTTTATTATTTTTTTTTAATAAAATAGGTAATTTCTTTCTTCTTTTAATTTAATATTATACTTACATTAAAATCAGAGCACTCGTTTCACTTGAAGATTTCGTTGAAATTTATTTGTAAGAAAAGCGTGCACAATTAATCTTAGATATTTCGGAAAGTATGAAAGGTATCGGTGTCGGGTTTTTTTATAATACTTGTTATTTACTTAGAAATATATATACGTATGTATTAAACCATTCATATTGCATAAAACGTACAATATTTTAAGCAATCAAGTAAAAACTACCAATCTGATAAGAAAAAAAAACTTGAGATGGCGTTTTTTGCCAAAAGTTTTCAGTAAAGATTTTTTCAGTATTTTTTTGTACGTAATGAATGTTATGAGCTTTCATTTGGGATATTAAACATTGAAATCGGTTTGTTAGTTTAGCTTGTAGAATTTTTTGAAATATTTTTCAAAGAAATTTGTGCTCACATTTAAACTTTCATATTTCGTGGAATATGAAAGGTATTGGTGTCGGGTTTTTTTTATTATACTTGTTATGTACTCTGTAATATGTATATGCATTAAACCATTCATGTTGCATACAATTTTTTTAAGAAATCAAGTAAAAACTACAAATCAAGTAAGAAAAAAAAACTTAAGATGCCATGTTTTGCCAGAAGTTTACAGTATATATTTTTTCAATATTTTTTTATTAGTAACGTATATAATAAGCTTTCATTTGAGATATCAAACATTGAAATCGGTTTATTACTTTAGCTTGTAGAATTTTTTGAAACATTTTTTAAAGAAGTGGCGCCATCTCTGTTCCTAAGGGGTGAAACTTCCGCTGCTGCGGGTCAAATCACTCAATTTAGTCTGTACTATCACTGTGCAAAGCGGCTTGCTTTCATCATGAAGTGCAGCATTTTGTCTCTAACAAGTATGACTATTATGGTATTGGTACCTTCTAAAACATACTTACATACATAAATACATACTTAAATACTTATTAAACACCCAAGACCGGAGAACAAACATTCGTATTTTTGATAGAAATATCTGCCATAACCGGGAATCGTATCTGGGATTTCAAGTTTCGTAGTCAGATTCTCTGACCACTATGCTACCCGATCTTTAAATCCTGAATAGTTTAAAATTCGCTCGTTCATATGAAACAGTTTAGGAAATTAATCATTTGAGAAAAGTATTTCGGCGAAAAGCCAGGATCCCAAAAAAGTAAACTACATTTCAATAGAATCTGACAATTTCCTAGACATTTAAGACACCCTAACGTGGGCACACTTAATTATGTATGTCCTTGTTGATGTGATTACAATCTAAAAGGAATCAAAAAAGAAGAATAGTCACCTCACCAATACCTAGGCAAAACGATGTTCATATTATATGGCTGGAAGTGTGTACAGCAGGACTACCCAACCAGGGGGGCACGCCCCCCTAGGGAGGCGTTGAAAAATCTTAGGGGGGGGGTGTCGTACGTAATATGTAAGATTACACTTCCAAAAAAAAATTAACGAGTAGGTAAATAAGGAATGTGCATGTGATTCAAATATAAGTGATTTTTTTTAGAGCCTTTATGGCTAAAATAAAGACACCTTTAACATTATTTTTCTTGAAACTTACCTAAGGTGGGCATGAAAATATTATTTTTGGCTCGGGGAGGCTCGGCGTAATAAAGGTTGAAAGCCTGGTGTACAGGATTGTTAGATTCTATTGAAATGGAGTTTTCATCTCTCCTGTTCAGAAAGTTTAATTTTCATGGGTAGATAGCCGGGTGGAAAATTGCGTTTTCTCCTCTAGGGTGGAAAGTATTTTTTTTAAATTTTTCGGCTAGTCACGACATCGAAGATAATTGAGTTACGTCAATGACATTTTTTTTCACGTTTCGGCATGGCCATCTAGATGCACGTCGTGACCAACTCGATTTTTTTTATAGTCGGCCGTGGCAAGTGGCCAGTCGAAAAGGTACCGTTGGAGGTTGGATAGGTATGAGTAAATTCAATTTATTATTATTCTCGTTTTTTTGTAGGTAGTATTTTAGTTTCTTCACAGTCGAAATGAAAAGTAGTGTCTAACTCGGGTGGAATAACCCATTTCTCCTCGAACTATTGACTATTAGAAATATCTCGGCTGAAATGGGTAACTTTCCACCCTTGGTTATCAATCTACTATTAATCATTACCTGGCGGGCTGGCTGGGCGTGCTGAGCTGCGCGGGCGGCGCGAAGAGCGCGGCGGCGGTGAGGTCCGGCGCGTGCAGCAGCGACACGTGCAGCGCGCGCGCGCGCAGCGACGCCCGCAGCGCGCGCGCCGCGCCCCACACGCCCCAGCGCGCCGCCGCCGCGCCCGCGCCCGCCTCGTCCTCGCCGCGCGACAGGCTCTCGCAGTCCGTGTCGGCTGTCAAGCCTGGAACTCGGAAATGGACTCCATGAACTAATGATGAATTGGCGGACAGGTGGTTTTATACAGCGGTCGTAGAAATTGAAGCCTGCACGTAGCACGTAGCCGCCATATTTTAAAACACTTACTGGATAGGATGACATTGTAAGCTAACAAAACTATGGATTCTTTGTGATCTGAATTAAACGATTTTATTATTTTTATTATTATTTTATACAGCGGTCGTAGAAATTGAAGCATGCACGTAGCACGTAGCCGCCATTTTAAAACCGTGATGAGTTTCTACTTACTGGATAGTGAAGCAAGGGCAAATATTCTCATAATAAATCAATTCAAATATTAATGTTATAATTAAATTCAATGAGGTTACTCAGTCCTGAGCCGTCACTCCGTTACGGCGTGAAAGACGGACAAACACACAAATACACTTTCGCATTTATAATATTAGTTTGGATTTATGATGTTCTATAGCAGCCCCCTAGGGAGGCGTAGAGAAATGTTAGGGGGGGCGTCGTACGTCATATATGTTCATATGTAAGATTACGTTTCCAAAAAAAAATAAAGAGTAGGTAAATACCTAAGGAATACGCATGTGATTCAAATATGAGTGAATTCACCTAAGGGGTGAATGAAAATATTATTTTTGGCTCGGGAAGGCTTGGCGAAATAAAGGTTGAGAAAGTCTGTTCTATAGGATGATTTCTGGCTTTTAGAACACGCAAAACAGCAACGGTATTAGCTATGGATATTTTACGCGATCTGTAGTATCAATGAACCGATTTTGTGCATTATTAAAATAGTTAGACGTTACCGATGTAGAACAAGCGTCCAGCGTGCGGGTGATCGGCGGCGGCGGCGGCCAGCAGCGGCGCGAAGGTCTTGGCCACGCGCAGCGCGCCCAGCACGTTGGTCCGCAGGCAGCTCTCCCAGCACGCCGCGCCGCCGCGCCCGCTGCTGCCCGCCGTGTTTATCACGGCCCAAACGCCTGCCAAACGGAACAACACTTAAAATTTGTGGTGCCCTTTTTTGCAGGTGGTAGGACCTTGTGCAAGGTCCGCCCGGATTGCTACCACCATCTTGCTCGCTAATCCTGCCGTGAAGCAGCAGTGCTTGCACTGTTGTGTTTCGGCGCGGAGAGTAGACAGCCGGTGAAATTACTGGCACTTGAGGTATTCCAACTTAGGCCTTTAGGTTGGCAGCGCATCTGCAATACCCCTGGTGTTGCAGATGTTTATGGGCGGTGGTGATCTCTTACCACCAGGAGACTCACTTGCTCGTTTGCCTTCCAGTCGAATAAAAAAAAATACCTCAGTCATCAGCTGGAACACGTATTTGGCCGATTTCACAAAAAATTGTAGGTAGGTTGAATGATTTAATTCTAACAGATGCTTTGCAAAATTTGATCTATCGTTCATTATCGGACTCAGATTAGTATGCAGTTACATTATTGTAGCAAGGGGTTTCGTCTCGATGTTATGGAAAGCATGGATCTCCAATCTCCATGCATAATTATCTAATTAGGTACAACAGTATGGGGTGTATTATTAATGAGCAGGTAAATTTAGTATCATCTCCCTTGCTACGACTCGGGTCTAATTTTAGGAAATAGAAGAAGAATAGGAAAAGTAGAAAATAAACTTTCGGAAAATTTTGCTTAATTGCTAACTACGTATTCAACGCCATCTATACGTGCGTCTGCTAATTATTCTGTCAACACGAGCTCAAACGTTGACGGAGCGATAAGCTTGTTGCGTAACTTCCATTCCGGTTTGTAAACATCAGACGTCATAAAACTCTGGCGATAGATGGCGCTAGACGATCCTCCTGACTTGGCGCTTTTAGTTTTATGTATACAAAACAAATAAAGAATACGGGCTCCGTAAAATCATTTAGGGAATAATTTATACTTCTGGAGATAGAATAATTCTGTGTGAAGGTATATGTTAATTATCATCATAATCAAGCTTATTATGTACCTTGTTTTCGCACGTACTGAACAAGCACTGCTGGTGTAGTGGTATCATGCAAGATTCCCATTCTTGCGACCCGGGTTCGATTCCCGGGCAGTGCACTTACTTTTGCCGATTCATTTTTCTTTTTACTTTAGGGGGACCATTTTGTTGCAATGCGACAAAACTCTTTCCTTTGAGAATATTCATGAAATATTATTTGTTTATACTTATATAACAGAATAAAAAAAAATCTTTTGGATTTATACATTTTTATGAATATGTTGTTTACTTATTTTGCATTTAATTACCTAGCGCTATAAAAAATGGATTTTTACTTTACTCGGTTTTTGTCGGCGATATGTACTAAATAATGTAGGTACTTAGGTATTTAATTAAATTTCACATATTCCCTCAAATACTACCCGCTAGATTATTTCTTGCCTCACCCAATAACGAAAGACAGCTGTAATGACGACCATAAAGTAACCCCAAGGATCTTGTTATCCAAAAATCCTGCATAGGAATAACGTAACTCACCATGTTCACCAGCCGGTAAGCGCTGAGTTGTAGCTCTAACCGCCTCCTCCAGGAGATCCTCCCTTGCCACATCCAGCTCCAGGGTAGCCAGCCTTGGCGGGGGCTCGTCTTCAGGCGTGGCAGCCACGTGGGCTTGCAGCCAAGAGTCCGCCAAGCGCGCCCCCAGACCGCCTTGGCGGCAGCCCGCGATTACACGCCATCCGCGACCGCTTAGGTAAGTTGCGATCTGATGAAGAAGGGTTTTAGTTAGTTGGTGTGTAGCGATATCTGAAAATCAAATACAGCTAAGTGACGTGTTTAAAATACAGTGGGTGTCCCAGAACCGGGGATAGTATAAAAAACAGAGGCTCTATAGATAACCAGTAATTGGATCATCACTGGTCCCACTTAATTAAAACCAAATCTTAACTTTGACTTACCTTATTGGACCTACATCCTACCTCCTTATCCTGTCCTAAAGTGTCTTTGTTTGAGCAGTTTAACAATTTGCCTAATTATACCTAGTCATTTAAGGGCACATGAAACGCAAACAATCGCAGCTCTCGGCAAATAGGTACATAGAAGTGGCTTGAGTCAAAACCGACTTCATTAGGAAACAAAATGGGGTAAGCTTTACTTACAAATCTTACAATACATAATAAGTAGGTACCTATTGGTGAAATATTTTAGGTTTGAAAAGGCTGAATATTCAGAACATGTTGCTGGTAAAAGGTTATGTTAAAAAGGTATTCAAGTTTTGGTACCTACTTAGCGTTTATATGCGTAGAACGTAGGCCAATTAAGGAAGTTTTGTTTACAAAACGTATTGAAAATTTTATCAGCTTGAAGTTAAATTAGTTTAGCAGTTAGACACTTCAACCCAACTTTACAAAATATAACGATTGTGTTGAATAAAGTGGTCCGATGATTGGCACGTACTGGCACTCATTTTTTCACAGTATTTTACCATCGCCATCATAGTGATTACCTAAGTAATTCAAGTTAATAATTATGACAGTTATGAGAAGGGTACTGTAGGGATTAGGCTGTATACCGCTGGCAGGTGGTAAAAATGACCGCCTGGCAGGCTAGACTGAATGTATTTTGTATAATTATAGTATTTTTGTATTTTATAATTCTGGAATTGGATTTAAAAAAATAGGATTGACAGCGGTATACATGCCGGAGCACAGATTGCTCCCGACAGCCTGAGAGGCTTGACCTATGTCTGTAAAATATATCTATAAGTTTTAAATCTATGAATATATGAAGCAAGTATTGAAGAAACATCTTTTTATTGAACTGAGTTTAGCATCACGCGCGTAGATCCCCTATACCATAGCTCTACCAGCTACAGTCCCCACAAGTGGTGTACCAACGATAGGCTAAATCTCCATCCCAAGAGATAACGTGCCTGGATGTAACTTTATGTAGGTATGGTCTATGATTATTATTTTTTAAACAAAATGTGTTAGGGCACATCTATAAAGTTGCCTTTTTTTAACCTACGACGCAAAAAGAGGGATGTTCTGATGTACAAAAGATGCTCAAACTGATTGTATTAAGTTAAATCTAAGCTATGTATTTATTATAGTTTGGTATTTGTTACGTAGAAGCCCTGGCAGGTAAGTTACACTAAGCCCGCCTAGTCACCAGACTGCAATGCTGTAATGCCTTAATAACGGTTGCCTTACAATTTCCGGTGCATTTCCTTAATTGAAATCTTGCATGGCTACACGCCTGCTTATGCACCTAGCCGGTAAGTTGCGAATTTGCCCGTTGCCTTGTTGGTATCTAGCTACCACTTGTGTTTACCTAATTCTCTATTCTATAGTTTTTGTTATTTTCTCTTATGCTACCTACTTAAGAGCCGTTTATACCTGCTGAGTTGGCAACGTTGCATTTTTGTTAGTTTTTCTCGAATATTCCATAAAAAATTTATGAAAATTAAAAATGTGGTCTGATAGAACAGTTCTGAGATAAATCGTTAAGAGTTGTTTCTGGCATCCGCCGCATCCCCGAAATAAATAAGCAAGAATCTCTCGTTTAAAAGTAGCCTGTTGGATAAATAATAAGAAATTAAACATTATGCTTATAATTTACCCGTACAAATAACGGTAAGTCTTCGGTAAGTCTATAATCCTATTAAAAGATGCTTTAAAAGCGTGCCAAGTCTGTATTAAGATAATTCGACTAAAAATAAAAAAGCTCCTATATAGCTCATATTTTTTTGAGTTTTTCTGCCGCTGCCGCTCTGAAAGCCTTTAACACCTACAGAGGGGCGTTATGCGCAACGTTAAGAAAGTATCTGTAGGTAACCCGCGCCTCGTAACTGTCTTGTAGATAGAAGTCATAGGCCGTCGTTTTCACCGGCCATCGGACCTCTACAATAGGGATGTTGACACCACCAATCAACTGACGTACTTTTTATGAGCTATCAAAACACAATTCTCCCATAGTTTCAATGGCAATAGCGAATTATGACGTCACTATCCGGCAACTCAATCAACTAACTATTTATTTGCTTTAAAAAAGCAACAAAAAATCTAGTTTTACAGTAAATCCAAAATTAATCTGGTTTTCAGGGCTAAAATAAAGCGTTTTTTTACTGGAGTTGTGCCTTCCAATTATTTTTTAATGGCGTCATTATCCCTATATTTATGTAAATACTTTGGGTTTTATTGGGTTGCCAGCCAAAAAGGTAAACCGCTGCACTAGGCCACCACGGCTTTTTCTGCTGCTGGGTACCTGCAATCCCAGCGCGGTGTCGACGGAGGTGACGAGCACGGTCTTGGCGCTGTCTGCTGGCAGCACCTCCGCCACGCGGACCTTCCGCAAAAGATACAGCAGCAGTGCGCCCACGATCGAGCATAGCGCCGCTAGCTGCAGCCCCAGCGACAGCCACGTTAGCGTGTCCATTGCTCACTGGGACATTATTTTTATCTGCAACAAGGAAAATTCAAAACTCAGAAATTGTATGTGGATTGGAAGGGGGTTCTGCAAGGTAGCTAGCATACAGGCAGCCAGGCTTTTTTTAAAGGAGTTTAAAAAGGAGTTTAAGTATTTCTGTAACTTAACCATGACATTTATTTAATTAATAAACCAAAGTTCAGACTTTGTTAACTTTTTTCTAACAACGTTATATTGGCAGCAATGTACAGCAAAGTGAATTGACAAGTAGTAAATGACAACCGACAGATACTTTGATTATTCCTGTCAATTTACTTTGCTGGCAATTATAATTTTGTTCCAAAGTACCTAACTATAACACAAGTTTTTCTTACTTCGGGACTAGGTCAATCGGTGTCAAATGTCCCGTGATATTTAGTTATTTTATGTGTCGTGCACGGTTGGTAGCGTAAAAGCTAGATAAAAATAATGTACTGAGAGTCATAAACACGTGCTCAGTTATGCGGTTTTGAACATTGGCGAGTTATGGAACTTTACGTGACCGCTTTTAAGTCTGATTCGATGGATACGAATCAGTAAACAAGCGATTTTCAAAAGTGAGCTACTTGCTAATATTATTAGCTACAACATGCTTGCAAAGGTAACGATGCTGTACAAACCAATAACAGTTTAAAAAAAATGTTTAACAAAATAATAAACTCACAAGAAGTAGCTACACGCCTATTTATTCTAAGCAAATCTTACAAATCAATCTCACTGAATTGATTAATCTTAATATACTAAACTTAACTCTATATGATCGTTTAGTTCCTTATTTACTCTATTTTATTGTATTAGGTATTTAACCATAGCTTTCCGTGTGGTCAATCACCTTTGATGTAGCATTGCTCGCTTGCGTACCATAAAATCAATTCCAATCTCGACTACCGCAGCTCTACTTATACTCGTATTATACGCTCTATAATAATATCAGATTTATCTTAATGTACGATCGCATACCGCTGTATCCATTAAAAAGAAAGACAATCAAGTAGAAAAGGACTTTCTTCGAATAATGACTTCCAGAGGCGTTATGATAGAGAAATCTCTTCGCGCACCACTTCGGCGGGAAATTGGGTAGAACACTGAAATTGCTTATTAGCAGTTGCAGTTATTGCTTCTGCACATGTGAAATATTTTTATATGGGCGTTTATAAAACTGCAAACATTATGTGAGTACAAGAAACAATAACACCTATCTTGCGTGTGTAATATCAAAGCCACATTCAAATGCAAATTTAGTGAGCGTTGGCTCGCCACGGGCATTGTTAAGGCTTAATTAGAAGTTTGATAAATGACAGCGTAGAGATAGACTATACCTATGAACGATGACCAACCACCACGTTTGCAAAAATACGTGAGAAAAGCCATACCGTCAACATCTTCACATAAATGCTACGTTAGCGTAAAGTAAAATATATTGTGATTTTATTCACCATTTAAAAGCATGGTCAGTTTGGTTTAATGGTGGAGAGTAACATTGGCGCCGTTTGAAACAATACAACAACGGATTTGAACGCTATTGTGATCATTGTTTACTAACTGCATCCGTGTCGCCATTTCTTATGTAAAACAAGCGTTCAATACTTGTAGTATAGAACTTCACTAATTGAATGGTGTTGGTCGAGTATATGTATGAATGGTTCCCACACACGTCCGAGAATGAACGTTTGTACGTAATTATCTTTTATAAAAACTGGCGGCTTGTCAGCTTTTGTTTATTTTCCGCCAGACGATTAATAATAGGCACCTCCCACCTTGAGTTTAAAAATATTTTAGGAAGTAGGTAACTTATTGTTAGTAAGTGCTTAGCCATGTTTACAATAAAATTATGTTATCAAATACGCAAGGCGTAAGATATCGCCAGCTCGACACCACGAAGCTCTAGATGTCATGGGGGATATTTCTCTTTTATTTCACTTTGGCGGGAAGCCACAAACATCACTTTAATAAGTTTAGCGCTCCAATATCATGCGGAGTGCATGTAAATCCTGCAGTTAGTTTTGTTACCGCGACCGAGCCAAGCTTCCTGCCTGAACAGCTGTTTATTTGCTCATATCTGCCCGGAGACATACCAGTCGTAAATAACGAGTAATGTTCTATGTGAGTTCATTGCATGTTCCAAACTTTATGTTATGCAAGCTGTTTTAATTTTAAATGGTTTTAGTGGCATTATTAAATTACTTCTAACGTTTTGAGCCAGTTTGAGGCCAGTAATTTTGTAACGACACGCGATTTTGCGTACATTGAAACTCGAATGCATTGTTATAATTATGTGAAAAATAATAAGTCAACCTTGAGATGTAGTTTGATCGTTCGTTTTGAAACAGTGTGGTAGGTACGTGTATGTTAAAGAAGCGATTGAATTCGAATTGCCGATACAAATAGTTGAACAAGTAACCCATAACGATCACAAGAAGATAATAATCACTTATGAGGATCATTATCATTACGCGGTATGACTCAAGATGAAACACGTACAGCGCACAAAAACGTGGGAGAGAACAATTGTTCTGTTAAAAGATAACGCGAGGAAGATCAGGGTCAAAAGTACGTGATGACATTAATTCCTCATTGTGTCTCAACACTTAATTGATAACGGATACTATATTAATTTGTTTTGTCTTCGAATTTAAAGCCTTAATGTCAAGTGGCGGTGCTTCTAACAACATTTCCACCGCAATATATTTATTTAATTAAGTAGTTTAGTTTGTAACGTATTCTTTTTGGCATAAAATTATTCAGTTGCAACAAATTACTTCTACTACTTAGTTACTGAAAATTCAAAATATCGTCTCGTTTTGGGCCCAACGACCTGTTAGGAACGTTAAGACTCTTTATGCATACCGCGATATATAATTATGTCTTATCACCAAGCGTGAGACGGCATTATAAACGATGCAAAACGAAGACTGATACTGGCAGGCTAAAGGCTATAAAATGGCTGCGTACCGGCTGCGAGTGCGACATTAAAATTAGCTCGTGCTGTGCGCTTGACGCATCCCACATCTGTTCTAATGCTCACTTTTGCCTTGCTGATTAACGCGTGCGTAATCCGCACATTTACGTACAATCTCGTGGTTCATTGGCCCCCGACTAAAGATGTCACAGGAGGAATTTAATCATTCGTAAAGTTGAATTATTCAGCAGCATTGAATGTAGTGTGGCTTTCGATAAGACTTTCCTCTTTAATCGTAAACGCTTGTTAAGCTAATGTTAATTTAACATTTTTATATCTAAAGCGGTAGACACTTCGGGGTTTGCTAGACACAGAACAACCATATCAGGGGTTTGTTTATCGTTGTGTGATACAGTTTTCAAATGATTTTTTTATCGTTTACCGTAGCCTCAACTCACATTTTTTTCGCATGAATATGTTTTTACTTACGACGACGTGGGACTTAAAGTAGTAATTCTTTCTTGGTAAGGTAGATTTATTTAAATTTTACTGTTTTCTCGAATGATTAATCGCGATATCAATTCTGTTTTTAATAGTGTGCTATTTTGGCACCCTTTTGTTTAGATGTGGTTTAGATTTCCTCTGGTTGGAATGCTTTTGAAAAGGTTGGATGGTTTTTATCTTAATGAAAGCGTGCCCATATTTATGTGACGTTCCTATTCGTCTCATGTCTCGAAAATGTCATTGTGTTTTGAAGTAACAAAGTGGTCAAATGAATTCTTTGTTGTGAATGGCCCATTCAAATCTAAATAATAACTAAAGACAAACAGTATTGTTCATGGTAATAATTGAGCTCTTTTAATCATAACATTATCTTCAATGTTTTGTTTAGAAATGAGAGACGTGACGTTTATTACGATGTAATTTACTTCCGGTTAAAAAGTCTAGCTAGACCGTCTAGATCTATATTTTTGGATCTATATTTGGATTTCTTTACATAAATTTTTGCGAAGCAAAATAATTTTATAAAATTTTCGAACTTTAATACTGAGTTGGTTTTATTAAAAAGATCATACTCGTACGATTAGTAGGCTTACGTGGACTAAAATCATCTTATAACCTAGTGTTAGTAGTGTTAAAATTAAAATATATAATATGAACCTGTCGTCAGTTACCCAAATTTTGACTCTGTATATTGTATTGATTGTTTGCAGCCTTTAGGTGTTTTGTTCCAAAGGGTACAACTGATGGTTCTTTACGTTTGTCATTGAAGTAACAACCGGCGCGATCGTTGACGGAGAAAGTATCAGCTCTGGGTGCTGAGTCGGTGTGACTGTACTGAAAATCAATTTGTTTTGCTTGTTGTCTGTGATGCGGAAAATTTTAAGAAAGTTATGGTACCTACGTGCTTACCAGGTACAGGTTTCAGATTAAAGCCACTGTTACCCACAAAAGCCTATAATGGCAGCTGCTAGCGGGTCAGAGTTAGGAATATGTCTACGTTAGTAAAGTCGATACACATTATTAACAGACTTTTCATTAAATCTTCTATGGTCCCTTGACAAAACATGTAGCTAAATTGTCTATTAGCTTATACACATTCTATATATCTATCTATCTTATTAGGTCAATACAGCAAGTTCTGTTTTATTCGAAAGAACGTAGTGCTCGGTTCCCCTATCGTATCTCTTTCCATAGGAGTTGTAAAAAGCAACTAAGGTACTACATCCACTCCACTCACACCCACGAAGCGTGTAGGAGAACTCCGGTTGCCACACTGCGGTGTGGAAAAGAACAACCACATTATTTTATCAAGAATGCATTCATAAACGTTAGGTATCAATCGTCAACAGAGGATCTGACCCCTCTGTCAAGAGCGCAGACTCAGAACTTTGAAAGAAGCAGTTGAAACTTATCGATACCCAATGCATGAACACGTAGGTACCTGCCACTGCATATGACTTAGAAGGAGTCGTGCGAGCATTATTAGGCAGCTGGCTGGCCGACCGTCGCGAGCCGTGTCGATAGCAGCCACTTTGTCATTGCTCAACACTGCCCATGTGCGGTTTTGCGTGTGGTACAGAAAACCAGCGATAGATACTTTTTAACCTTAATTACTTATACAGGCTGAAATTTAAATTGTGAATCCAAATTAGTGTTTCATGCTCAGTTAATGCCGGACAATATAATGCATTGACCCATTTGTTGAAAAAAAGTCTGAAAAAATTTGCGGTATCCATACATTGACTTCATGATTTAATTTGAACAATGTATGAAAACCGCAATTTTTTTCAGACTATTTTCAACAAATGGATGAATGTATCATATTGTCCGACATTAACTGAGCATGAAACACTAATTTGGATTCACGATTTAAATTTCACCCTGTACCTACCTCTATATATAAATAGTAGGTAGTCCTCGACGTCGGTTTTGATGACGGCGACCCTAACTATATTTATTGTATAAAATTAACCCTTAACTAATATTCTAAGCGCGAAGTATGTCTGTCTGTCTGTCACCTCTTCTGTCACCCATGTTGAACCGATTGAATTGAAATTTGGTATGCAAATAATTCGAGATACTGGGAAGTACATGCGATAGTTATAAACGATTTTTTCGCAGACGTAGTCACGGGCAAAAGCTAGCTTACTCTGTAAGTTTAAATACCAGTTACTGAACTAAATTTTTTTAGCTGCAACAATAAGGAATGTGGAATATATGTAGTACTTACCTAGCTTTTGCAGGGCTACTCCGAAACTCGAAATTCGGGTCGTGTGGTCCCTCTCGCTCTCGTATTAAATAGTATAAGTGTCAGAGAAACCGCACGACACAAACTTCGAATTTCGAGTGTCGGAGTAGCCTGCTGAAGAGCGAAGATTCCACAAACACTTGTGGTAACCTTTAAGCCTGTAACTTTTACCGATCCTAAACACGGGCGTGTCTGTTATTGATATTCAACGAGCGTGATACAGTGGCCACACGACCAAACGAACGACCATCGCCAAAGTATCAAAACGTGCGATTTCACAACTTACTCTGAAACACGAGCTGATTCCGTACTCGCTCATTAGAGTGCAAAACGGCGAGAGGTTGAATAATGACCTGTAATTATTAATTGAGATATGCTGGTCGAATAATTAATTTTATGTCGCCGTTGAGTAATAGACGATGTAATAATATGTTTAAGGTATAATTAGACGGCCATTTTTACATGTAACTTGCAGTAGAACGAATCAGATCAAAATAATTATTCTAGTTTCGTCTTTGCCGTTTAAAATAATTGGATCAAAACCGATGTTGAGTAAGCTACGAAAATGGATACAACCCTCAATATATTCGTTCTTAGTACGGGTATGTTTGTATGTTTGCAAGAACGTCGTTTCATCATCATCATCATCATTATCATCAGCCTACAGCAGTCCACTGCTGGACATTAGGCCTCTTCCATGGCGCGCCAGAACTGTTTTCAGCCCCTCGCGTCCATCCGCCGCCAGCGTCCCTCTTAAAGTCACGTCGTTTTAATTTAAAAAAATACTTATTAATTGGTCTGTTGACCAAAAACAACAAATTGTTGCTATTATTAATCATCATCGTCATCATCATCAGCCAAATACCTACGTCCACTGTTAAACAAAAACAACCCCCTTAGAACGCCACAATGAACGAAATCTCGCCTCTTGTATCCACCGGCTGCCCGCAACACTCTCGATGTCATCAGTCCACCTTAGTGGGAGACTGTCAACGCTTCGTCTTTCGGTTCGTGGTCGCCACTCGAGGACCTTTCTCGCCAGTGCTTATTATGTTTCTCGCCTATTATCACTTCAACTTGCATATTCCTCGTTGCATATTAATATTATTAATATACGAAATAATATAGTTTTTAACCCCCAACGCAAAAAGAGGGGTGTTATAAGTTTGACCGCTATGTGTGTGTCTCTATATGTCTGTCTGTGTGTCTGTCTGTGGCACCGTAGCTCTTAAACGGGTAGACCGATTTGAATGCGGTTTTTTCATTGGATAGCAGGTTTTCTAGCGATGGTTCTTAAATATTTTTCATCAAAATCGGTTCAGCCATTTTTGAGATATTGAACTTTAAAGTGACAAAGTCGGGGGTTTTCCAACTTTTTGTTGGTGAGGTTATTTGTCATGACAAATAAACACAGGTTGGCATAATGTTGGCTACATACTCATACGTAGGTAAGTACAAGAAGTTCACAGCTACTCGCTATCCTAACCAAAACCGTTATATTTCACTACTATCAAAACATACAATGTTTAGTTGCTATAAAAACTGTTAGGTAATTGAAATGTACCTATCGCAAGTCATGAAACCAATTTACGGTGTAGCCGCGGGCGCAGCCACAAGCAATAAATTATAGAAGCAAATAAAAAAGGGTACTGATTGCAGATACATTCGTAAATACTAAAACATAGTAGAAACAAGCATCTATGATTACGTACAAGATTTCGATTGGGCATTATGATTACTTACGAGTTTCTAAATGGGTATGTTCATGGCTTAGCCTGATAAATGGGATCAATGTTGACCTAAAGTAAAATTTACGTTGAAAATGAATTACACAATGATGTTATCCCGAGTTGCAAAGATTAAGGTATTCGACAGAGCGTTAGTGTTATAAGTTTGACCATTATATGTGTGTCTGTTTGTCTGTGGCACCGTAGCTCTTAAACGGGTGGACCGATTTGAACGTGATTTTTTTATTTGATAGCAGGTTTTCTAGCGATGGTTCTTAGACATATTTTATTAAAATCGGTTCAGCCGTTTTTGAGATATTGAACTTTGAAGTGACAATATCGGGGGTTTTCCAACTTTTTGTTGGAAAGGTTATTAGATTTTTTTTAATTTACACTGATATAAAACACACTGAAAATACTAGACTAGAGCTAGGAATCGAATCCAATTCCTCTTCATTTCGAGATGCGAGCTTTATCCTATACATCAGACCAACCGTTGGTACATGAAGCAAAATTTCTCGTAATGTAACAATTTTTTTCATACCTACCTACTACATTGCGAATTTTCGAAAAAAAAAATTGTGACGGTGAATGCGACTGTACCATGGTTGCATAAGAATATGATGCTATTTAACATCTTGATAACGGGTCAAAATTTGAAGAGGCCTTCATTAAGAAATGATTATATCACATTATAAAATCAAATCATGTACTAAAGCGAATGTGATTTGTTATACAACATTGCAACGTTCGCTTGTCTCGATCTCTAGAATACATTCAAAATATGTAAAGGTCATTGACATGTATGTAAGAGTATTCAATTTTAATAGGTACAGAGAAAATAAGATGAATATAAATGTTATTTATTTATTTTGTTAATTTACTTGCACACTAAACATCTATCATTTCAGGCTTGACATAATGCGACAGAGAAGTCGTAACATAAATAATTTATTTTAAAAGATTATTGATTGTTCTTGTAAAATATAACAAATAATGGCATTCTTGTGAATCGTGTTAAATTAAATATCGTGTGTATCGATGTCGCTAATTTTCGCCTCTTCTGCTATTCATGCGCATACTACGTTTTTCTATATTATTTTCAAAAGTGTTTAGTTGATTACAACGCCATGCAGTGTATACGGTGGATCCAAGTGGCGAGTTGTCGTTCATTGTGACGTTCTAAGGGGGAGGCCTTTGTTCAGCAGTGGACGTCTTCCGGCTGATGATGATGATAATGATGACGATGACAATGCCATGGAAATCGAGTTATTAAGGGGCCTCGCCACTGCTAAACAGCTATTACATTGCGCGAACTTTTGCAGTGTGCACTCAAGCATTAATACTGTCTTATTTTCAATGTAAATTGATACCGGCGGTAAAAAAAAGATTGGCATAAACCTAATTCGATAGTTGTTGAATAATCGAACTGTTAGAGAATCTCACTAATATTATAAATGCGAAAGTTTGTAAGTCTCTGCTTGTTGGTATGTTACTCCCTCACGTGTGAACAGCTAAACCGATCTAGATGACATTTGCTATAGACGCTTTGAGACTCTGAGAAGGAGATATTTTTTGTGGAAAATTGCATAGTTCCTGCGTGATACCTACCAAAAAACAAATTCTTTGCAGACGAAGTCGCAAGCAGAAGACCGGTAGGTAAGTACTCGTAATGTATTCTTTATTTTTTCTCTCTTCCATCCGGAAATAGTGCGTTATTCAAGTCCGTGATAAAAAAATATAATCTAGTAATTAGACTGATCATCTCACCACAATATCTTTGCGTAACGTTTATAATTATAATGATCCTCATAATATAACGGACAATACCGCCGTTCTAAGTGTATATTGTTACGTAACAGCGTAAATAGAATTGCACTTTTTACACGCAGTGCGTAACTCTCGCTAACACTTTGGTTTCACTTCTGAATACAAAAAGGTGCAGTAAACCAATTAGTGCTTCCTAGGCTGATGTAAGGATGTGACTAGTCTTTTTTGGCACCTGTTAGCAGCAGATATAGCTGTCTAAGGAGACAGAAACTGAACCGTCTAGTTGGATAAATTATATACGTCTCATTGCGGGGCATAGAGGCCTCTTCTCAGAATCAGAGGACGGTTGCCGTAGCACCCACGCGATCACAGGCGTACAGGTTTGTTTTCCTTCACTTTAAAGCTTATGATATAAATTTAAAATGTAATTTTACACATAGCTTTAGTAAAATTTAGAGGTCCAAGCCTAACTACGAACCCATGACTCTCTGCTTGAGAGGCCATAGTTTAACCATTTAAAGTTACCACGACTTAAAATCTTACATAAAATTGCTAAAAACTCACGACTCCTATAAAATTTTGGACTTTAAACATTGGCGCTGTAATTTCCACTGCTAGATTATTTATACATAGTATTTTAATTTCAGCAAAAATTTTCATCACTTTCGAACAGTATTTTCGAGTCACTTGATTTCGAAAAAAATAGAACCTCTCCGGAAGCTGCCGTGGTGTGTTGAATGACTTCCTCCCTATTGAACCATCATTCTCATCAGCGGGCAAAATGCCTTGTTGAAATGATGAAATGAAAATGAATAAACCCACGTGCACGTCGGATTCACGCAGCGAGGGGTCCGTACAAATTTGTAGGTGTCTATAAAATTTGTTAGCAGAGCCTTTTCCAAAGCAAAATGTACGCAAGTGTGGGGCTGTTCATGTGAATGTTTGAAATAATTATCAAGTTATGAAAACATTTTTATATTAATGTTTGCCATATAGTCGGCAGATGAGAAGGCTATTGAACGAAATTTCTCAAAACATTCTCATATTATAATTTGCTTATTAACTTAAAATTGTATGTATTTAAATTTGGACCTATGTTGTTCGTGAAATAAATGAATTATTATTATTATAAAGATAAAAATTCAGTATTACTGTTGAACCTTTCTCACAGTCACTCAGAGGGACTTACTTAACTTACTAATACCTAGTTGAATATTTTTTTACTATGTTCTTTGTACTTAAACGCAAGATTCAACATTCATATAACTTATGCTTAGTGACATAAAGGTGTACAGATATTTTTGACGTCTTGGTAACGTATATATATTTATGTTTTTGACCGTACTAAATAGTCATCATTGTCATCAGCTGACAGATGTCTACTGATGAACAAAGGCCTCCCCCTTATAAAGCCACTATGTTTAACGTTTGATTAATAACAACTTGCCATCTGCATCCACCTGCCCTTAGCTCTCGCGATGTCGTCAATCCCCCTAATGGGAGGCCTGCCACAATAGAAGACAACGACGAGACGGTAGTATAAAGTAGTTTTTAATTTCTGCTAGTAGAGCAACAATTATTATTCGGCGGTACAACTAGGAATGATCATTCCTTCTCCTACAGTCACCGGCGCCAAAATCTGACACAAGCGTGCATAAATATCTGATACGACTCTATTTATAGGGCCGGACGGACGTGTCAGATATTTTTGCACACTCCGCTGTGGCAGATATTAATGCCGGTGACTGTACCACTGGCTGAATGAGGGAGTATCTCGGCCACATTCCTGAAAAAAGACTGTTTATTCGTCTAAACAAGTGAGCGGCGCAATTTATTCAATTGCACAATATGTGCCAATGCGTGGTCACTAACCGAGACGCTCGGACTTAATTAGACTTAAGGTAATGAGTATTTTCGAGTAACGTAATTGTTTTACATCGTACCTATGTTTTAGAAATACAACTGTTTAAATTGTACAGGTGTTCGTCACACAGACAGAGGCGTACTCATTTAGAAGATTTGGCGCCCGGGCCAGTTAGCTTTGCCGCCCCATTAAGTAACGAGTGATCGAGTATATTTTATTAAAAAAAAACTGCAATAAAGTGACTTGACATCGCAGCCTGCCGCCCTGGGCCATGGCCTCTTGGCCCTAGTAGGATATATTTACCTTAGGGTCAAGGGGGCCCTATTGGTCCCTGCGTCACAATGATCCTCTAAACGCGGACATTACTTATTATCAATTTTATATTTATATACGGGGTGATTTAGAAATGTTTTCAATATAATATGAGTATGAAGCGCATGCCTGTTTTTGAACTATAATAAATAAAAATTTAACAGTATATTCAGTAGATTCAGGCTAAATGAAAAAAGTCAAGTCGCCTCCAGTGGCCGAGCAGGGCACCCGTTGTATCCATTTAAGTGTTGTTTTCTGCGCCAAACTTATAATCTTAGGCAGTCGTTTGTGTCGTAACGCTGATTTCCTATTATGTTCGATAGGTGCGCGGGCGCAGTGAAAGCCGCGAAAGTGGAGGACCCGCGACACTGGACTATTGATGGCACCAACTGGCGCCGACGCAGCGCTGATTGTTTACGTGACACACGTGAACACGTATGAAACAAACGGGTCAATAGAAAAATCTGTGTAATCAAAATAAAACAATGAAACGCTCAATGAAATAGGCATCGCAATAATTTAGGCAATTTTTCGTAATGTGTAGCTTCAAAGACTTGAAATTCATTTTTATTTGTTTGTGTAATTAATCTAATTAATTATAAAGGCTAAGTTTAGCTAGGTTATTTAGACTATGTTTATCTTTTAATTTTCCTAAAAACCTGTGAACTAAAATTTAGTCGAAAAGAGCGTTCTATGAAATAACATAAAATATTAAAACGTTTAACCGTGTATGCAATTCAAGATACCTACACAGTTTTTAAATGCGGTGGCTTTCTTGGTCAACTAGGTATGGGTATACCTAGTTGACCAAGAAAGTCCTTAAATTACCTCTCCAAGGTGCAGATGTCAGTGTATGGCTTAAATACCAAATGCTTTTATTGTTATTTTCACTTACACTTCTCAGTTTACGAGTTACCTATGTTTGAAAAATAGAGTGTGCAAAAGTGGCACGAAGTGCGGTTATTCGATGTCAAAAGTTGATAACAAACTTGTCAGCATAACACAAGTAACCAAGTAACGGCCGCGTTATCGTCATCTATTTTTACAACGTATTATTTATAAAATAGCTGGTGCAACAAGCTTCGCAAGATTTCCGAAGGTTTAGCATGTATTAAAACTATTAGTGTTAATTGGCGGTATGAATGAAAAACTGTTATTATACTCGCCTTCTTCGTTCACTGCCCGCAGCAACGCCAATAGCAAATTCCATATAATGATTATCATTATAGTTCCGATTCCGACACAGTTGAGTAGGTAATATTAGAAAGTACCGTTTGATCAGCCGGCTTTGGATGTTTTGACCTATATATCCGTTTATGGGACTTAAGTGGAATAATGTCAAAGCGTGGGAGATGTGTGGGAAAGGATCTTCCTTATGACTCATGAGATCAAATCAAGTATAACTTAAGCATCTGCCATTTCTATTTATGTAACCAACAGCTTTCACTAAAGACTTCGAACGGAATATATGACATTTTATAATAGGTACTAAAAAACATTCGAGAAAGTTTAACAAAATTTATGCATCATAAACATAATGTTATGTTTATGTTAGTGACAATTTTAGTTGAGTTGAGCACCGAAAGTGAAATAAAAGCGAAAAGTTGCTTTTGCGTGTGGGTACGTATGTTTCATAGTAAGCTGGTCTATTGACTGCCATATAATTAAAGCTTTTCATGTACCATCTTTAGATACATAATATAAAATAAAGTCACTTGCCACCGTCTATACGCTTGAACTTTTTTTAGACTAAGCGACTGATTTAATGCGATGTTCATCATTAATTACATAATTTTTCATAGTAAGTTTATAGTTAGGTTTAATATTTGTGTGCCGAAGTATACGTTGGCAGATCTTAATTCACCAGTACAGTTACCAATTTCATTCCTATACCACCACAGAATCTTGTCGTAACTACATTTTGCTCCATTCGAAAAACATGTTACAGAGAATTGAAATGATTTACTATGATAAGGTTCCATTGTGGCCCAAAAATCAAATTGGTTGACTGTAACATTCATCACACATTACGACTTCATCTTCACGTTTCCTAAAGTTGTTAAAATGTATACCTACTGCATGTACTAAGTACAACTTAGCAAGTATGTATGCAGAGGGCAGTGACCTTGGCGACAGAGGTGAGCGTCCGCCGAAGAGGTGGGCGGAGCGGAAGAATGAAAGGAAATGAGAGCATCGTTCATGGCTCAGTGTGTAAGCCGGTATGAAAAGATGCTTCAAGTCCCAAATCTTTTGAGGACACTCGTAAGCTTTGAATTCCTAACGACAAAAACCCTTATCTGTGTACTTTTACTTACCTACTTGGCTACGAGGAACTATATAATAATATTATACAAGAAAATCTCCGCGCAGGTATTATTTCAATATTTTTAAATCACAAAAAGGTAGGTATAAAAGGTGTGTGTATGTTCGCGCACTAAATAAATCCTTTTTACTTAGGCCATATTAGTGCAAAGGTGCTCTTTGGCGCAAAAAAAAAGAAGAACTGTCAGTCTTGTCATTCTTGTCATACGTTTTTTTCGCTAACGTCGTGTTATAACAGCATTGCAAAATAATACTTTGATTATACATAAATACTGAAGATTCGCAAGTCGCAATCGCATCGCAAGAACCCCCGCTCATCATCATCGGCGGAGCCATAACCAGGTGAGTGCTTCTGCATGTAGAAGCTCATTGGCTTCTGCACTGTTGGAAAATCTATTTGGTACATGCGGTCTCTCGGTCTTCCGCCACCCCTACAAATTGGCTATTTACACGCCATACCAGTGAAGGCATCGACTAAGGTATACGTGTTTGATAACAGGGGGTAATCTGTATGTTTGATACTCCTTCACGCTAAAACGGACGTCTGGAATAACACATAGGCTAGTTTTTATCTCGCTATTCTCACGAGATCAGGAAAAAATCTTGAAACGCTAGGATTAGAGATATGAGTTTGCGCCAAGTTTGTCTTACATGCAAAAGTTAATGAAATCCACCGTATGTGTATTTTTGGAGGATTCCCACGGGAATTTATTAAAATCCCGGAATTTTAATTCAATTGCTGAATCTATTAGTTTACGCGTATGAACCCGCGAGTAAAGTCTAGTAAATGATAAATGATAGAAACATTATCGATGTTTAATAACTACAAAACAATAAATTCAATTATCAAGTTGTAGCACAGCGTTCTACAGTGAGTTATCAAATGGTATCCAGTCATAAAATAAATCCTTTATCAAATTGTTAAATTACAATATCAAACGGACAAAGTTATTCATCAAAAGGCTTTGGTAATAAATAACGAAGACACTCCATTGAAAGACGTAGGCGATTCTTTCATTCATGCAGTAGGCGGGTATTGTTGGCTGGATACTGTATACATTGTACTGTGAGATGATATATGCACGAGAATATAATAATGAGAATTATGTAGGACGACGTACTGTACTGGGTGTTAAATGGGGGCCACAGTTAAGCCACGGTTATCAAATAGCTGAGGTGTTATGTTGGCTACACGACTAACACCTAAAGCTTCTTGGGGTGTTTGCTAGCAATATCTAGTTACTTGTCAATCTTCGATAAATAGAATTAAACGGTCATGAAGTAGATTAGAGCACAAATTAGAGGAATGCTAAATGTTTTAGGAAATTAAAACAGACCTTAGTTTTTTGTTTGAGACAATTACAAATAAGTCCGTCTAAGTCTCTAAGTGACAAGTTGCACATTGACATGTTACAACACTTACAACTGTCATTCGATTGAATTAAATGAAATAAAAAAAAATTAACTGACAAAATTGTCCCATTGGAAAGAAAAATATGTCAGCAAAAGAAGTTCTCTTAGCTACCTATACATAGTTCTGAAGATATTGGCAGCGTTTCCTCTCTGAATACCTAAGCTAATTCTGAGGAAGCTGCCAGCTCTGTAACTACTTTATATGCTACGTTATTGCCCATATTTAGCCTTCATCTTCAACGTTTTAATCAAAAACATGTTCCATCATAATTTAAACTAAGACTATAAAATAAAGTAAGGGCATAATAATTACAATGTCAATTAGTAACATTCTAAATGCCATATAAATATTGAATTCGAGACGCGATTGCAATGTGTGTCAAGCAGCGGAATGTATGGGAGCGGCGTGTACGACTAACTACTAACAATTTTCGTAAGTGTTCGCTCACGAACTGCATGTGTCTGCGTAATAAATTTAAGAATAAACACGGTTTTATTTTTATCGCCGGCTATTAGGCTACTCTTTTATTTAAATATCGTGAGACAAAGGATGAGTGTGAGGAAAAGCACATGAATTATTGGTACGATATATATATATATAAAATATAATCGACTCATTATCATAGCGACAATTTGTCTAAAGGAACTGTTGATCCGATCCATTCCGTTCGAAATTTAGACAGATTAGTCCGCTAAATGAAATACAAGAGAACTCTACGCGCTGCTGGTTCTAAAATATGATAATTATAGGTACAGTTTTAATTATTTTATTTTTAATAAATACGATTAGCATTATCATCACCATAAACAATTGTTTAATTTAACAGATACTTTAACTCAATTAATTATCCATTAGCTATAATTATTTACACCTCGATAGAGACGAACGGTTCAGCGTCAAATAAGCGTAAAACGGCAATTAAATCAGCTAACTGCTTTATTTGCAGTTAATGATGGTAGCGGTTGCTACTGTATCGGTACCTATCGGTGCGGTCCACAAATTTAGTCAATGTAGATTGTATTTTTTTTTATACTATTCGCTGCAGAAACTCTCTATCCCGTGAGAATTTCGCAAAATCTGTTCTTAGTGTTCGACTATTTGGTAGGAAGTTAGGTTAGTTAGATGGAACGGGCGACTCCACAGCAGGATGTTATTTTGCTCAAACGCTCAGTTTCGCGCTGCAGAGAGGAAATGCGGCGCCTAGCGTCCCAGGAACTACGCTCCAGGATGATCGCCCGTTTTGTTTTGCAGTTCAGTTCTTTTTTATATAAATTTGGTAGTACTGCATATTATTAATCCATACTAATATTATAAATGCGAAAGTGTGTTTGTATGTTTGTGTGTGTTATCCGTCTTTGACGCCGTAACGGAGCGACGGATCGACGTGAGTTTTGTCATAGAGATAGTTTATGGGCCCGAGAGTGACATAGGCTACTTTTTATCCCGGAAAAATGCATAGTTCCCGAGGGAATAGCGCGCGATAACCGAATACCACACGGGCGAAGCTGCGGGCAAAAGCTAGTATTAAATAGTACCTACAGAGTACCGATGAGAGAGTGCATCAATGGATATCCATCCGCTTAAGTTCTTAAATATCTCATGTCACAGTTTCTGGTTAATGGTGGACGCAGAAGAAGTTGCCGTAGCCGGAATGGGCATAGATGACATCATGATCATCATCAGGTATTAATATCACCCATATGTTGCCCATTTGGGAATCGACGTGATGTGATTAATGATGAACAGGAAAAAAGCTGAAAATTTGAAACAGGCTTCAACAAAATGTTACAAATGTGTTTGTATGAGAAACCGTGACTATACAATCCCCTTACTGTCTCGGGTGGTAAAAAATTAATAAGCAGGACAATTCTAAGCGAAACCTTTCATAATGAAATTAACTTTCCGAAGCATGAACTTTCCGATATGCCCCTAACCAGTTAACTCATGTATTGAAGCGCGGTCAGTCGCATCGTACCAACCCAGCAACGACCATTACGTCGCCCCTGAAAGCGTGTAATCATAGCCTTAGGTTTCTCGTCACGACCCGTCCTTAGCTTGACTACCAACTTGCTACTTATTTACACACTCGACTGGAAAGTAATTAAGTACTTACTTAGTGTTTTGCGTGTGAATGGATACTTTCCGCCAATCAATTAAACTAACACGGCAGGGAAAGAAATAAGGAACATATTTTTATGACATTTTATTATTTTCATTCGGAGGTACTTTTCTATGGTGTTAATGAGTTATGTGATAATTTCCTAAAACCTTTTGTGTGTCGTTGAGTTTCGCCTTACGAGGGTTGTGAGTAATAACACAATGAGTTATATCACTCAATCTCAAATAAGTATATAAAGTGTATTAAGATTTAAACGTAGGTGGGTATTTTTTTATTTCGGAATATATCAAAAGTGGTGAAGAATTCATTTGAGTGTCAACCCCTGTAAATGTTTTTCAGGACTTTTTAATTGATGGTGACTAATGTTTTTGTGAATTGGCATTGAACGATGTTTAAAGTATTTATAAAACGATAAAGACATGACTACATTTCGAATCAAAAATGTCAATAAAAACGGTCAGTCAAGTAACTTAATACAATCATCAGCTATTTCAAAACATCTTGTATACTGTAAAACATTGTGTATCACATGTAACACAACATTCTTGTACCATAAAATAGGGAATGCAGCAAGGAACCCTGATATTATTCTAATTAATTTCGTTAAACGTCGCTATGTAAATGAAGCATTTACCTCTAAGCAAACGAGTAAAGGTTGCAAATGACATGAATATCAAAAGCGCTGTGATATCAAATGCCACTTGACAAGCCAGTCGGGCCCATCCCATGCCGATTCTCATTCATATGCTAACGCTTCCATTCGACAAGGCTTCGAGTGGCTGAGGTTAGGGCGGGGTCTTAACAGAACATTCTACAGAATCTGTAGACGTAATTTTATACATTGTAATTGACTGTTGTTATTTAAATTACTTAGAGACTTTTTTTACAACTTATTGTTGTTTTTAAGTTATGGTATTATTTGCGAACCATTTTTCTACCATTATTTGGCATATTTATATTCGTAAGTTTGGTTACAATAAAATACTCTAGTAGTGAAATTCTGGTGGTCTGTCCAAGGTCGTCAATTCGGGATGAAACTATTCAATATTTGATGGCACCGACTTGAAAACCTATTTGAATCCATATTCTATAATGTTATTGTAAAATGACTAATAGGAGAGCCTCAAAAACACGTGACGCAAAGGTTAGGTACGATATATCTGGACTGATGTACGAGCCAGTCTCAGTTCCTTTCTGTTAATTTATTTCCATACGACTACGTCATACAACAAATATAGGTACGTCGATTAGGTACCTACATAGAGGCTGCAGATAAAGCCAATTCTAATTACAACTTGGGATATTTTCTGAACAAAATAATCAAATAATTCCATCATTGCTCCATTTAGCATTTCGCGATGAAGATCTCGAAATCTCCGCAACCAAGAAACATACATCAGGAAGGCTACTCCGAAACACAACATTCGAAGTTCGTGTCGTGCGGTCCCTCTCACACTTATACTATTTAATACGAGAGCGAGAGGGATCGCATGACACGAACTTCTAACGTTGTGTTTCGGAGTAGCCCTTCTGTATTCTGAGCACACGCCGTAATAAAATGAGCCTGTATTCGATGGTATGCACACCATATCGCTGCGGTACCTACGCGAGATTCTTTATATCATTCCGATGTCTTTACTGCATACTCGTCGTTAGGCAAGGAAAATGGCGAGGAAAGGAAGCAGAGATTATGTGGTTACTTCGTCATCCCGCACGTCATGATTTTTATCAAGTCTCCCTAGCATCTTATGGTTTTGAAGAGCTGAGGTTTGGGCTCACGTTTGAACAGTACTTATAGTCGGCCACATTAGTGCTTTACTCTGTTTTGTGACAGTTTCTGCGACAGAAATTTAATAAATAAGGCGGATTGTTAAATTGACCTGTGTTAGTGTTACTAGTCTGTAATATTTTAAGCCGCAACTGACATTAAACTTTACGGCAATAAAGAAATTTCTTGGTCTACTTTACAAATAAGCTAGTGCACAAACGTATTCGTGGCTGTTTAGTTAGTAGGATCATTTTTTAAAAGGAATCCAAGATGGTCAGAATGTAATAAAATCTCGCTTCCGATTGGCTTCAGTCGTGCAGTGATATCGTATTTGCAGCGCAGAATACAGGCGCCGAAATGATCTCACGGGACTTATTACGTGCAATTATAAATACTGCACCAAGGCCGAACCCGCACTAAATACATAACCTCTCTTACTAAATGTAATTACAAGTCACTGGTAGCTTGAACTCTGAACAACTGGTTCATAATTTCGACAGACCCTTAAAATTGCTTTGCAAGTTGCATTATACCCACCTACTTTTATTTGAGTAAAAATTTACGAATATTGATCAAAAAAATATTATGATGAAGCATAAAGTATTTTCATGGTGAAATGAACAATTTGGATTTTTTTAAGTCTATTTGAAAAATCGAGAATTTTGAGAAATCAGGTAGGTTATTTAACTTAAAGTCGCCATTACATAATTAACATGAGTTTAGATAGTCACAAAATAAAATTGGAATTAGTTAAATTTCCATTCAGGCAACCTCAAGCAGCTGGTGTATAATTTAGCAGTCTTAGCAAAAACTTCCGTGTTAAAGCCACAAAATTGCAGCCTTAACTTATTTCCTTTGTAAATTATCTTACAATTTCAAAGGCTGAAAGCAATAATTTCGCTAATAACGGCCTCGTCACGCGATTCTTTACATGTCTCCATTCAATTTGCGGGATTCTTGCTTTGTTGTTTATTTGGCTGCCGATCGCGGTTAAGCGACGCTTTTGAATATCATTTTTGATGTTAATCTCGCGGTAAAGTGAAAGAAATTGTTTTACTTACTCAACTTTTAGTAACTTTATCCAACTTTTAGTACCTAACTACCTAATAGATTTTGACGGTGACTTTTCTTGATTGGTGTTATGTATCCGACGTTATAAATCAAACGTTTATTTCACACAATATTATTTTTTCGTAATTAACGCATTCACTACCACCTGACCTCCACAGGTGCCACCGACGCACATGTGCGTTCAAAATGTACCTATGAATAATTATGACAACGGCACTGGATGAAGTTCCGAAAACACATATAGCGTCGGTGGCAGTGAATGCATTAAGGAAATAAAGGTATAACCTACCTTATTACCAACTTAAAAAAGTTGAAACCTATGACATTGTCATTTCAAAGTTTAATATCTCAAAAACGGCTGAACCAAGTTTTATCAAACATACTCGTAGCAAAGAACCACCGCAAAGAATCTCGCGTTCACGTAAAAAATCGCATCGAAATGGGTCCATCCGTACGAGATGTACGATGCTACAGACAGACAGACATTGTCGTCAAACTTTTAACATACACACATTTTAATCTTTTTGTGACGATGTTAATAACTACCAAATAAAATTGAAAATATCTTCATCTACATATGTCAATGGGGCCGTTCACTGTTTAACTTGGTCCACCCATATGTTAAGATAACCATAATAAACCTTGTCTGTCACTATAACTGGTGACCTTACTGGTAAGGGACCGTCTTTGGTCTCTACTTACATAGATTTTTTATACATGGGAGATTTAAAGATGTAAAAATGTACATGCAACAGTTAAAGTAAACTCCTGTTTCCCTTATTAAAAAATAGTTTTACAGACAGTAAAGTTTTTGAAGATAGGTTTACGAAACGAAGGCAATTCAAGCAACATTAATTTTGACGTAAGTTTGAACTAATTAGGACGGCAGATTATCAAGCTTGTATCAGCAAATGATGAATAATTCATCTTGCAAATTGATCAATAATGCATTCCGAATCGTTAGGACTGTCGTAAGTCAACGCACGCGGCGGATAATTGCCTACTTCGACTCAAGGGGGCCATTCTCAAATATACCCAAGAAGTTAAATATTTCGTGGTCAAATATCATCTAAGTAGTAAGATTAAGGGAATCCGCCAAAGAAATAAAGTCACACACATAGCTTGTACTATTATCTATTCTGTGACATAGCTCGAATAATATAATCAGGATAATCTTTATTCAATCGTACGATTTCTTAGTCACATTAGTTCACTGCATTCAAAATTGGAATCGATTAAGCGCTCTACACATTTTCTGCTATTTAACTTCAATTATACTTATCTACTGTGTAGTTAAGTTTTGTTTTTTTAGGGTTTTATCATAACAGATTGTTAATTGCAAAAGAAGCTCTCAAAAGTCGTATGTAAATTAAATGTACCTACTTCTTTCGTAAGATCTCAAGATGTTTGTGCATTAAATGTCAGATTTCAGTATTGTCATAACTTTGCTAAGTAAATGTTTGGCGCATCACAGAATCTAAATGCCATTAGTCGTATGACATTATCGTGTATTACATCTGTCTTTGTATCTACTGGATATTTAGTGCTTGAGAATTGGCCCCTATAGAATACAATAACAGCAATTTGCTCGGCATTTGACGCGCCCCGGTGCATTCTTTTAAAATTTACACTTACACCACATGAGTGACTTAACCTTGCAAGTAAATATACATTTATTTCCTAATAGGTGAACTGGATTTGTTTGCATTTTACGAAACTCTTACTTAGGTAGGTACTTATTACTTTTTGTACCTATAGGTAAGGTAGTTTTTTTGTCTGTTTGCTCTTTTTCTGCGTCGTTATGAAATCGATTAAATTTTTTGTTGCCTTGCGTCGAATGCTGGTCAGTACAACTTTATGCGCCTTAGTAAAAAAACGCTTGGCCACATCTACCTATAAATCATAAACATTCATCAAGGAGACAATTTAACAAAACCCCTATTTCATTTTATGTTGATGAACATGACCATGCACGCACGCACACACATGCAAACGTATATGAGCACGCACACGCACAAGCACATGCACGCACGCACGCACGTAATGCGGCACTGCCAAAATGATAAGCTAGTTAATATATTGACCTACAGAACGAGGAATTTTTCTAGCAAATACATTGTTAAAAATCGAGGGTACTCTGGCAAAACAGAATAAGTGCAAATTAAAAAAAAACTTACGTGCATAGGCATACTCAATGTTTTCTGCTTTATTTATCTAGCAAAACCGTATAAAAATAAATATAGTGCACTTATTCGGTTCTGCCAGAATACCTACCCCCGAAATATTGATATGGACCTCCGCAAAGTAACGCCTGAATCAATAAAAAAAGGTTGTTAACATCAATGAACAGTAACATAGGATGTCACATTAAATTCTACGGGCACTTAGCCTCCGTATCAAATCCAAGACTAGCAATTTACACAAACGGTGTAATAACTAAACTTGAACTGTCACTTTTTTGCGTTTGGTAAACAAAAGTCCTGTTTAAAGATTACTTAATGCTCGTACCATACGGTACATCGCCGTTGGCATTTCGAGATAGACGTCGGCAAGGCTAACTTGGCAAGACTGGCCTCACAAATAGGGTTACCATTTATAATTTAAATTCCGGACATTTCCAAAAACATGAGCTGTAGAGAGTTGTATAGTCAAAAGGCTCCTATCATGAGTGAAAGATTTGTTCTATACAGCGAGAAATGCAGATATATTGTGAAGTTAAGCTAAAGGCGAAAAATTGGAACTTGTCTCTACAGATCCGGACCGATGGTAACCCTACTCTCAAGTGGGTCAAATTGTATTGACGGACGCTCGTTGTTTACAAACGAAACAACCGGTTCCATTGTATTGAACTTCTGGTTACAGGCAGAGGAAATGCGATACAAAAAACCTTGTTAAATTTCTTATTCTTAGATCATAAACTTAACAGATGATACAACCTGATTTACCTTTTTACACTACTTACTACACGCGCATGACAGCGAAGTACTGTCCAAGCGAATACATTGGTGTGCAGTGGGTCATTTTCAGAATAGGCAGCCGCTAGTCGGCTCTTGGGGCCATCCATAAATTATGTCACACCAATTTTGAGCATTTTTAGCCTCTTCCCCCTTGTAACACTTCACAAATCACTATTATGTATATGTTCCGTATTATCACAAACCGTCTGACGTCTCCCCCCCCCCCCCTTATATGTGTGACGTAATTTATGGATGATACAGTCAAGTGCAAAAATATGGATTTATCTAAACTTTTTAAAATATATATCACAGACTCTTATTCCGACTTGATAATGCCGCGGTTATCTTTTTTTTGGGTCGTTCAAATAAATACATATTTTTGCACTTGCCTGTGGCCTGTAGGAAACAACGGCAGCAGGGGAGGCAGTAGGAACAAGCGCAGCCTGCTTACTTGAGCTGCACGCTACGGGCGACTCGCGTCCATCCAGAAGCTCATGTCAGTTTTTATGGGCGTGTACATGAAAAACAGGGTCGGTATTCCCATGTCAGTATTATTCGGCCCGGTAAAGAGTGTCACCTGTCAAAACGGTCGAGTCAAAGACACATAAATTCTTTTTTAATGTTTTTTATTCTGGACTATGGAACAACCCGTAACCAACCGGACTGCCGTAATTTGGCGGTAAAGGAAACTCTTTCATTTTTTACAGTTAATCAATGCTACTTAAAAATCTGATATTTTTTCTGTTAATTAGAAAGGTTATTCCTATTGATATAAAAAGTTTCAAGCGTTTCGAAATTTTTCATCCATTCCCTATTATCTATCACAAAATATGAACATTTCAAGATAACTAAAACTTGTAAAAATATCTCTCGTATCGTGTAAAAACACGGACAAAGACTCTATGTAATTATTCACTTGCACAGACCCTTGTCTATAGTAAGTTTTAAGGTCAGACCACACCGGTGGTTATCAATGCTATAAACAGAAATGAGGTGTTGCACGTAAATAAATACGCAATGTTTCATTGGTTAGATGTTTATGATACGTATTAGGTTGTAGTTTCTGCCGTAACAGTTCGTTTCACAATACGTGCTTGCTTTATGAGCTGTATCCATCCATTACTTGTAATGAAACCGCTGTAATAGTTCCTGTATTCTTTTAAATGTAAAGCCTTGTACAGATATTAATAAAGCTTGTAAATAAATAAAATATATAACAAAAAATTTAACTGACTACAAAGAACCCTGAAAATGCTTCAGCACGAGCCAGCAGGAGTGATCGAAGCCCAATATAAAGTGCGTTGGTGAGGTAGATGACTATAGGTCCACTCCTGCTGGCTCGTGCTGAGGCACCGACCGACTTCAGATTGGTAGAAATATATTTTCATGATTTTTTGTAGTCGGTTAAATTTTTTGTTATATATTTTTTTCTAACGTCCGCTTGTTTTATAACGTTACTGCTACAATTACGTACGAACTGCTACAAATCAGTTTATTAGACAAAGCGTTTCATAAACATTGAAAGTCAGATTTACTTGCAATTATATTTAGACTGCATCCGCTGAACATCTAATTAGTCGAACTGGCACAAATGCTTAATTCAGTACCCACGTGTAATCATATGACCTTTAATTACGTTTACGATGAGGGAAATGGTTAATTCTTCAAAGGATATGATTGTAGGATATACGTACTTATTTATGAATCATTTTGTAGCAGTTCGTACTTCTTGTAAAATATTTAGGCTAAGCATACCATGTTTATTAGCTATGTTAATTCATTCATTACGTTTTATTCAAAGATTTGAACAAAAATTACCTTCTTATGTTAGTCTTCAATTAACACTGTATCTTCATTATTTTTCATATTTTGATTGGGAATGGAATCATAAATAACCATCTTTGAAAAATTTCTATACAAATAAAGCACTACGTTAACACTAACCACATTAAATCCCACTGTGGAAAGCGGCGTGTCCTGAGAAAAAATCAGAAAACTCGCTGGGACCAGGTCCTTACCTATCTAATAATTAAACTACATATAATACTTAGATAGGTGAATAGATTTACCACCGGCTTGCCTGAATTTTCAACATGAAAACAGTGACGACATCGTGACAGTATGTCAAAGCTAGAGTACTTATACTTAACTCGAGGTATTCAATCCAAAAAAATTCCGTTCTCCACGCTACAGGTAAGTTAGGTTATAAACAGAACTAAATTCCGAATAAATGAGCTTCGTCTTTAAGTCTTAAGAAATTCACAGCTTGTTTAAAAAACATCCTAATTTAGGCGATTAATTCAGCAGATGAAAAGATAAACAAAATCTGAACCGATGACATGCCGTCCGTCTGGCGTCATGCCGAGCCGACCTTGACCTTGAAATGCCCGTTACGCTCCGAAGGTCACAGGTATTAGTATCTATTGATACATGTGTACTGTTCTTATGCTATAGCTCATGGAATATTTTACGTGACTTCCTATTCTTCTGGAAATTGTTGCCACGTGCGTTTAAGTTTATAATTTTTCTTGCTCGTTTGCCTTCCAGTCGAATAAAAAAAAAAGATAAAAAAGTAAAATGATAGTTATCAACAGATAACCGTTGGGTCAAAAAAGTAGTGACCACGAACAAAAGATGCAGCGTTGACAGACCTTCCACTAGGTAGATCAAAGACTCGTGACAGTGGTGGGCAACACGTGGTTGTAGATGACAATGTTGGGTTACCTATGTTTTACCAAAAAATGTTTGACAAATTATCACTTCCCAAAAAATTTTTCGTAGAATTTCATTTGCCAAATAATTGTTTGCCAAATTGAACCTTGACAAATAATTATTACTTACGCGAACCTAATGTTTGGCATATTCATGTTTAAGCAATATCTGGTATGCCAAATATTACTTTGACCAAATTTCATTTAGTCAAATATGTTATCGTGGCTGCTATAAAAAAAAACCTAACATCGAAGGCTAAGGCGGGAGCTACGCTTCGCTTCGCTCCCGCCTTAGCCTTCTAAACCTAACCTATCCGAGTCGCTTCTGCTCCGAACCGTCTTGCTCGCTCGCTTCGCTCGCTCGCTCGCACAAAATTTTATTTTATTGTCTAATGTTTTTTTGCCTTATTAAAGCATTTGCTAAATGACCAAATGGCATAATGTAATTTTTCGTAATAATATTTTGTCGAGTGAAAATTTGACGTAATGAAAATATTCGTATTAAAATTGTGCCAAAGTTTGCATTGCCAAACAAAAAGTTACTAAAAATTGTTTGGGAAATGAAATTTGACCAAAATAAATTTGGTAAAACAACAGGCTCCCGACAATGTTGCATTCATATAAATTTGTTCAGCAATGGATTTCATGCAGCTGATGTTGATGAAGTGATCTGCAGTAACGCTAGTTTTCACTAGACTGATGTTAGCAAAAGCAGCAGTCTCTAAGTGCTATACGATAATGCTTCCAAGTTAATAAATATAAAGTTCCACATAATGGTATCTAAAGCTGTCAGTTTTCAACTAGTTTGTTGTTTTTATGTTGTTATGAAATTAAGCCATTTGCCAATCTATTTGATGTGCTGGTCGATTTTCCTTTGCAACAACAACAATTCCGTTATAGGCCTATGAATCTTTTCCTCATAATCGTTATACCTAAAAATGTGGTTTTTTGTAGTCGGTTCAATTTTTTTTCACGCTTTTTAGTGAAAATAATCATAAAAGATACAATACTTTACTGTCAACTGCTCGCCACCTTTTACAAAAGATTGCTTTTCCGATGCAGAGGCGTTCATTATTGAGGAGTCCTTGTGCTTCACCACCCGTTCCATTTCACCATATTCATTACGATGAGCATAAATAGCTTAGCAACTGTGTTAAGGTAAATAAAAAATACAACGGAATTAATAAAAAAGGAGGTTTTTCTAAGTCGGTAAAAAAAATCACGAAACTGCCTGCGCTTAAATTTCCAGGTGCCTGCAGCTATGATTTAGGTTGTAGTTTGTAAAGCTAAGTAAGTTTAAGTTCAGTTGGGCAACTATTATCGCTGCACTATCTCCACAAGTTCCCAAATATGTCGGTAGTTTGGAACGGCCGACAATAGCTTGACTAACTTCCAACAAACTATTGGCTATAGCTAGTGTCTAAAAACTCTTGATACACGTACTATGAACGCACTTTGTAATTTTTACGTTGTTTGGCTGTTAGCACCTTTAAGCGCTTGCTATTCAGGTTGACCACGTAGAGGCCATTCATTGTCAAAAGATACGGTAAGGTTTTTGTCACTGAGTACCTATTGTTGCCACTGGCAACACCACCTAACACTTGACAGCGATAGAGACGAGGTGGGGAACGTCCGGCCGCCATCTTGCCTCTGACACTCTACTACGGACAATGGACGATTAACACGTAATTTTGTAAAATTCTATTATTCTTAAAAATAAACTCCATTCAACTCAAGTTTGGGCAAATTAATTAATTCAAAGTGCTCCAAACATTTTGGTGACCTCGACGCGATCAAGATGCGAAAGGATTGACATCAAGATAAACACGCGGCGCGGGCGCTCTTCTTCTGTGCCTTGGCGTAATGGCGGCGACCGCAGCGACTCGATTTTTCTTGCTGTGAAATCAACATGGGACAAGGTGGCTACAGGATATGTGGTGACACGAAGGCTTGTGTTGTCTTTTGGTTCGCGCTCTAAAGGGAAGTACGCCCAGTTTTGGTTTTACTGTAAAATACAAGCACTGAAGGCGTGTGTTCATGACTGCTTCATTTTGTACTTAAGTCTCTCGACTTTTACACGCCGCTGCCGCAACGGTGTTCTTCCTACTCCTACTTACTCTTGATGTCAGCATCTTGAACTCTCTTTACTCTCAACTTTCATTCATGGAGTGAGATATACTAGACTAGGTAATACTTTCTACTAAAATTACATACTTATACTTTTACTTGTAATTGTAAGTACTTATATAGGTACTTAGTTCGAGGTTCGAACTCTACTTTGCCTACTCAAAAACTTCTATATAGAACCTACTTTTCCATCTTTAAAACTGCCCAACTAACTTCACTGTAACTACCTATACGTGTGCTTATTCTACTTGGAAACTTTCGGGACTACTACATACTAACTAAAACTATTTAATCTAACCTAATACTAATCTATCTTAGTCTAAAAGTTCATAAAATACAGTGCCTGCTGTCTTTAAACTGAAACTGAAATAAATTAACCTATATTGTAAAGGCGTGGCGTTTGAGCACGCAATAATTCCAATCTCTCTTTGTGCACCTTTACTTCGCTTTTGCACTCTGCTTAGCATCTTAATTAAAACATTCCAGGCGTCATTCGGCTCTCAAGTCGAAGATCTCGCCGGAACGTGGTTGGTACCTACTACTCGACACTACGCGAGAACCTGCGCGTGACCTCGCATGACCCTAATTGCACGCGAACAGCTGTTTGCTGAGCCGGCGCCATTTTGTCGTGCCTTGCGGATTTTTAAGGTTGGATCTTTTGATTTATTTTGTGCGGCCTGTTCAGTGAAAAGTTATTGTTTGTGATAAAACGTTTCGCGTGTGCTTACTTCAAAAATTTCATATAAATTCTGTGCTGAATTCTTGCCATTATGGCAGACTTAAAATCGTTAATAGTACAGCGCGGTACTATTAAGTCTAGAGTTACAGTCTTTACCAAATACTTAGATAGTCTGAAGGGAATTGATAAAGCGTCCTTTACTAAACAAGCGATCGTCGAACTTGAATTAAAATTGACAAGATTTCGTGAATTGTTTGATCAGTTTGACGAATTAAAAACTAAAATGGAAATCGAGTCACCTGAAGTTGAGGAAACTTTGAGTGAACATGAATTGATTGAAAACAACTTCTGTAGTCTCATTTCTGTGGCTCAATGCCTTCTTGATCAATTCAGGTCTGGAAATACTCCTAAAATAGAACAAAGTTCCTCCTCAACAGCTGGTGCAAACAATGTAAACTGCAATATAAAACTGCCTACTATACAATTGCCATCCTTTGATGGAAGCTATATCAAATGGATGGAGTTTAAAGACACCTTTGACTCGCTTATAAATAAGAATGATACCATACCTGAGATAAACAAGTTTCACTATCTACGGTCATCGCTTGAGGCCGGAGCAGCGAATATCATTAAGTCACTTGAGTTCACTTCAAACAACTACCAATTAGCATGGAATCTTTTATGTGAGCGCTATGACAATAGTAGGATATTAATAAATAACCACTTAAAGGCATTGTTTAACTTTGAAAGTATGAGCAAAGAATCACATAAATCGCTTCGGTTTATGATTGACTACTATTCAAAAAATCTTCGGGCTTTAAATGCTTTGGATGAGCCCACATCCCACTGGGATACTCTTATCATTTACTTAATGGCATCCAAGCTGGATAATGCTACAAGTCGAAGATGGGAGGAACAAAGAAACTTAAAAACCTCTCCGACTCTGGAAGAATTTTATACCTTTTTGCGCAACCGTGCAGATGTCTTAGAAACTGTACAATTCAGTAAAACTGAAGCATCTAAACCCGAAAAGTACTCTCAGGGTAATTTCAAAGAAAATAATAATAAATATGTAAAATCATTTTTAACCTCGACTGATGGCAGGAACTGTGCAGTGTGTATGCAAAATCATCTAGTGTACAAATGTGATAAATTCAAAGCACTATCTCTGGAAGCTAGATTCCAATTGGTTTCAAAACACAATTTGTGTCAAAATTGTCTCCGCCCTGGCCATCATTCCTCAAGCTGCAAGCATAATACTTGCAAATTTTGCAACAAAAGGCATAATCTACTATTGCACAAACAATCTCATCTTGGTGACAGTGATCACCCACCTGCGGGTACCTCTAATGGAAATTTTACTCCAAGGCCAGCATCTCAAGCAGCTGCTCCTGCTCAGACTTCAGCGCATCACACATCATCTCCTGATGTTGCATCTATTCTTACTAGTCCTGGTCATACTACTCAATCTCATTCGGTCTCCCTCTCTGCTGTCATGCCAGGACAGGTTCTTCTTTGCACTGCTGAAGTAGATTTAATTGATACAAGGACAAATGAAACTTACCTTATCAAGGCTCTTCTGGACGTAGGAAGCCAGTCTTCTTTCATATGTGAAAACATTCAAAGAAAAATGAATCTTGTGTGTTCTTATACAGATCCAATTGCCATATCTGGAATCAATAATAGCTTGACTAAAACTACTAAAATGTGTGATGTTAAACTGAAGTCTCGAGTCAACTCTTTCACAACAAATGTTTCTTGTCTGGTCATTCCGGAGATCACCGGTCAACTGCCGAGTGTAGAAGTTAACACTTCTCAGCTCAATCTTCCCGTCTCTGTAAAGCTAGCAGATCCTAGCTTCTACCGTCCTTCTGACATTCATATTTTGTTAGGAGCAGATGTCTTTTGGGAACTTGTTGGTTTCAATCAAATAAAATTGGGAAAAAATAAACCAATTCTCCAGGAATCTAAACTAGGTTGGCTTGTGTCTGGTCCTACAGGTCAAAAATCTACCACTGCTACTCGTTGCAACTTTTCTAGAGACATTCGAGAATCTCTGACTAAATTCTGGGAAGTGGAAGATATTCCATCCACTCCTGCTATACCACAGCTTAGTAAAGATGAAGAATATTGTGAAAACCACTTTATTGAAAATACTGTGCGACTAAATGATGGCCGGTTTTGTGTCAAATTACCTCTTCGGGAGGCCCCCGAGGATGCTCTAGGCGAATCTTATCACATTGCCAAGAGGCGTTTTCTCAATCTTGAAAGGAAATTAACTAAATGTAATAAAATGGATGAATATGCTGCGTTTATCAAGGAGTATGAGAGGCTAGGGCATTTGACAGAAATGAACCGTCCCTTATTTGGATATTTCATACCTCATCATGCAGTGTTCCGTGAAGGCAGTGAGACTACACCTTTAAGAGTGGTATTTGATGCTTCTTGTAAAACCACTTCTCAAAAATCTCTTAATGACATTCAAATGGTTGGACCTGTTGTACAAGATGACTTATTCTCTATATTACTTAGATTCCGCAAATATGCTTTTGTAGTCACAGGGGACATAGAAAAGATGTACAGGCAAGTCCTTATTCATGAGTCTCAGCGTCACTTACAACTGATTCTTTGGAGAGACAGTGAAACTGAACCACTTAAAGTCTTACAGCTAAACACTGTTACTTATGGAACAGCTGCCGCCCCTTACCTGAGCACCAGGTGTCTTAAACAACTAGCTACAGAGTGTCAAGATCAGGTTGTTGCAAATACACTAAAACATCATTTTTATGTAGATGATCTAAGTACGGGATCAGATTCAAAATCGGAACTTAAAACAACCATTCAAGGTGTTATCCAAAAACTTTCTGAAGGTTGCTTTCCTCTTCGCAAATTTCGCACCAACTGTCCAGACATCTTTGACGAAATTACTACTACAACACAAGCTCAAGACTTCTGCAAGGAGTCCTCTGTGCTGGGACTTAAATGGGCTCCTAAGACTGACTCGCTGCAATTCTCTGTCAATAATGATATTATTACTAAAATTACTAAACGCTCTATTTTGTCTAACTCTTGTAAAATCTTTGACCCATTGGGTCTTCTTTCAGCTTGTACCATATTTCATAAAATAATATTACAGAAGCTGTGGCTACTAAAGACTGACTGGGATGATGCTGTCCCAGAAGACATAGAAAAATCCTGGACTGAGTTCCACAACAATACTAAGCACTTTTCCAATGTTTATGTACCAAGGTATATTCTCTGTAGCTCCCCTACTAATATAGAAGTTCACTGCTTCACGGATGCATCGCAGGATGCTTATGCTGCATGCATTTATTTAAAATCTACCAATGAGTCCGGTGATATTTCTGTCAATCTCCTCTGCGCTAAAACTAAAGTAGCTCCATTAAAATTAGAAACCATACCTCGTTTAGAACTTCTGGGAGCTTTACTTGGTGCTCGCTTGCACACAAAGGTTTTAGAGGCACTAAAATTAAAAATCTCTCGTTCTGTCTTCTGGACTGACTCTACAATCATTTTAGGGTGGTTGCACACTGAACCCAAAACACTTAAAACATATGTGTGCAACCGAATCGATGAAATCCGTGACTTGACTAATAAAAATGCGTGGCGCCATGTGCGTTCGGCACTCAATCCAGCTGATATGGCATCAAGGGGCATTCAGCCTCAACTTCTTTCTAACAACGATTTCTGGTGGCATGGCCCTGCATTCCTGATGAAACCTGAGAATGAGTGGCCAGCATATAAATATTCTCCTGAAGTTCTGCCTGAAACTAAAACTGCATTAACTACTCAAATTGCACTCAATCCAATCATACAGTTTGAAAAATATTCCAAACTTTACAGACTACAAAGGGTACTTGCCTATGTATTAAGATTCATTAATAACATAAAAAAAACTTCTGTAAAATTGGATGGTGAACTCACGTGCTCAGAATTAAATAACTCTCTTCTCTTACTAGCTCGGGCGTCTCAAAGGGAATCTTTTGCCAAGGACATAGCCTCACTTGAAACAAATAAATGTTTAAATCAAAAATCCTCTATACTTTCACTCAATCCATTCTTGGATAAAGGCATCCTACGCGTCGGCGGTAGGATAGGAAACGCAACGCATTGTCCTTACGACAAAAAATATCCAATTTTGTTGGACCGTAAACATACTTTTACTAAACTTTTATTTGTAAAAGAGCATAACCGCCTTTTACATTGTGGTCCTCAACTGCTACTTAATTCGATCCGCGATCAATTTTGGCCAATCGGTGGCATGACATTAGCTAATTCAACTGTAAGGAAATGTATTACCTGTCAAAGATATCAATGTAAGGCTATGTCCCCATTAATGGGAAATCTGCCACAACCTCGGGTGACTCCGACTCTACCATTTGAGACGTGTGGAACGGACTTCGCCGGTCCATTTCTGATTATGAATAGAAAAGGCAGAGGAGCCAAATCATCGAAATGCTATTTATGCATATTTGTTTGTTTTTCTACAAAGGCCGTGCACTTAGAGGTTGTTAGCGACTTAAGCACAAACGCGTTCATCCTATGTCTTCGCAGATTCATCTCTAGGCGAGGCAAACCTAACTTTATTTACTGCGATAATGGAAAAAATTTCGTAGGCGCAAACAATGAACTGAACAGGCTGCTTCAATCTAGTAAAGTGTCAGTTAGCAACTTCGCGTGCAATGAAGGCATAATCTTTAAGTTTTCACCTGCGTATGCACCACATTTCGGCGGGATTTGGGAATCGGCAGTGAAATCGGCCAAATTCCACCTGAAACGCATCGCTGGGAACACCAGCTTGACTTTTGAAGAGTTGTATACCCTATTTTCACAAATTGAAGCAGTTATGAACTCGCGACCTCTAACTGCTATGTCAGCCGATCCTTCTGATCTTACTCCTATTACCCCTGGGCACTTCCTCGTGGGTCGACCGCTGACCTCACTATCTTCACCTGTCACCGAGCGAGTCAGCATCAACCGCTACCAGCTGATCGAGCGCCTACGACAGCACTTTTGGTCCCGTTGGACAAAGGACTATCTCTCAACGCTACAACAGCGTGTCAAGTGGAAGGTGGACAAACCCAACGTTAAAATTGGAGATTTGGTACTTATCATGGATGATCAACTACCGCCCATGAAGTGGCTTTTGGGACGGATCACTACACTACATCCTGGCTCGGATGGTATCTGCAGAGTCGTCGACGTACGCACTAAAGGCGGAGTCAAAGTCAAAGTCAAAGTCAAATCATTTATTCAGCAAATAGGCCGCAATGGGCACTTTTACACGTCATTTTTTTAATCTACCACCGGTTCGGAAAAAAACCTCTGTTGAGAAGAATCCGGCAAGAAACTCAACGAGGTATTTTTTTTTTTTTTTTTAAACAGATTCACAATATTTATAAATGACATCTATGTACTATACATTACAAGTATTTAACACAATTTTATTTTTAACACAGTAGGTTCACTATTTGAAGGGATCGCTAGTGCGGATCGGAATTATTTCCAAATATCCCTGTCCATGATATAATCGTTTACTTTATAATAAGCCTTAGATATTAATGTCTTTTTGACAGTAGATTTAAATTTTGTATCAGTTTCTTCAGTAATATTTTTTGGAATTTTATTATAAAAACGTATGCAACTTCCCAAAAACGACTTTTTGGTTTTAGCCAGTCTGTAAGATGGTACTTTAAGCTTCCCTGTGTTTCTAGTAGCCTTTGGCTTATCGACGTTAGTGGGAAAATCACATATGTTCTTCCTAACGTACATGATTATTTCAAAAACATAAAGCGACGGCAGGGTTAGGATACCAGTTTCCTTAAAAAATGATCTTAAAGATTCGCGCGTCTTCAAATTATAAATTGCTCTAACTGCTCTCTTTTGCAAGATAAAAATTGATTCGATGTCTGCAGCAGATCCCCATAAAATAAGCCCGTACGACATAATGCTATTAAAGTACGCAAAATACACCAACCGTGCCGTCGCCACATCGGTTAGCTGCCGTATTTTCCAAACTGCAAAAGCAGCAGAGCTCAATCTACCCGCGATTGCAGTGACATGAGGTCCCCACTGCAGTTTAGAATCGAGTGTTATTCCTAAAAATACTGTTGATTTTACAAATTCAATAGTTTGCCCATTTAACTTTATATTAGAAATTGAATTCGAGTTAGATGAATTTATCAATGAGAATTTAATACATTTGGTTTTCTTAGGATTTAGTAACAAATTATTGGCAGCGAACCATGCGGATATCACGGACAGGGTTTCATTGGGTTCAGTGAAGTCGGTATCTTTTCTACTAACCTTGAACAGTAAAGACGTGTCGTCAGCAAACATAACGATACCCGACTTTTGGCTTACCATATAAGTTAGGTCATTTACATAAATAAGATACAGGAATGGGGCAAGAATGGATCCTTGAGGCACTCCCATTTCGACCACAGATTCCTCCGATACCGCTCCGTTAATCGCTACCTTTTGCTTTCTTTGTGTGAGGTAAGATTTAATGAGTTCTAAAGCGAGGCCACGAATGCCATAAAAATTTAACTTACAAATTAAAGTATCATGATCCACACAATCAAAAGCTTTCGAGAGGTCGCAGAATACACCTATAGCGTCATGTGATTCCTCCCAAGCTTGCAAAATGAATTTAACTAAACTATGACCCGCGTCTGTAGTAGACCTGCCTTTTGTGAATCCGAACTGCTGTGGATGCATGATTTTATGAGTATTAAAATGCGAGATCATTTGCGTCAGCATTATTTTTTCGAATATTTTGCTAAACGCTGATAGGATGGACACCGGACGATAATCAGAGGGATTATCTTTATCACCTGATTTAAAAATAGGAACTACTTTACTATATTTCATCAAATCTGGAAAAACACCTTCATCTATGCAGCTATTGAAAATAAAAGCTAAAGTTGGAGCAACGACATCTAAAATAGACTGTAGAACCTTAACTGAGACGCCCCACAAGTCTTCCGTTTTTTTTACTTTCAATAATTTAAAAGTCCTAATGATGTCACCGGGAGAGACATGCGTGAATTTAAAGTTACTTATGTTTGGAATAGATACATTTTCTTTTAAGAGCGATTCAGCTAGCTTTGAGGAAGACGCGAGACATTTTGTCGTTTCGATGGGGATTTTAGAGAAGTAGGTATTAAACTCGTTAGCTACTTTAACCGCGTCCGTTTCTAATACGTTGTTAATCTTTAGTGATATAGAGGATTCCGCGTTCTTACGTCGACCGGTTTCAGTATTTATAATTTTCCAAACTGTTTTAATTTTATCATTAGAGGACTTAATTTTATTAGTTACATGGGCTGCTTTTACTTTATTACATATAATTTTGAATAATTTTGAATAATCCCTAACATACTGGTGGAAACGTTCATCAGTAGTACATGATTTCTTATCATAAAGATCATATAAGACGTCCCTACTCCTACGTATTCCAGGCGTAGCCCATTCATTGAATGACAGTTTGTTTCCTATTTTAATACGTTTTTTACTACACGTTTTATCGTATTCTTCGCATACAGTATTTAACAATATTTTGAAATTTTCGTTTGGGTTTTTAGTGCATACTTTTAAATTGTTTACTTTTTGCGCGATGTTTGTTTTGAGACGGTCAAGTCTTTGTTTGTTCAACGGCCTAATTTCTATGGTTTGATTAACACCGCCCCTAGCCCGAGGTAACTTCACTGTTTGAGCTTTGTGATCCGACCGTACTCCACTGATTACAGCTTTTTCTAAATACTTACAAGTTAAGCAAATGTTGTCTATACATGTGGTCGAAGTGGTTGTGACTCTGGTGGGTTCATTAAATAAGAAATTTAAATTAAAAGATTTTAAAACAGAAATAAACTGGTCTTTTTCAACGGACTGTGATAAAATATCGATATTAAAGTCCCCGCAAACCACCAGCGCTTTATTACGTTTTACTGATTTCCTTAGAACATCTTCCATAGTATTTATAAACAAAGTAATATTCGAGTTTGGTGGTCTATATATACATAAAATTAAATACTGTTCCGTTTCCGCAGAAGCGATCTCGCATACACGTTCAACAGAAAGGCTGGACAGGTCTTTGCGTTCTTTGAACTTTAAACCATTTTTCACTAATATGATAGACCCGCCACCTGCTGCAGATTCTCTGCAGAAGGCGCTAGCTATTGCATAATTATTTACATTAAATTGCATTGAATCTTTTTTTAGCCAGGTTTCTGTTAAGCAGATAATATCTAAGTTTAACTTTTCACAGAGTAATTCTAAATCTAATATTTTGCCAGTGAAGCGATTTATATTTTGATGTAGGAATGATAGACTACTTTGCTTCTCTATTGTCGGTGTAGGTAGTTTAAAGACACATTCGCGCTTGAATGTGTCGTCCTAACGGGGCTGGGGGAGGGGGAGTGATTTCCGAATACGGAATTAATAAAACATGCTAAGGATTTAGCAAGCTTGTCGGGGGTCAGTCGGTAGTCACTAATAACATTATTAGTGTCAAAAAATAAAACGTCACTATGACGGCTCGTCATCTTAAACAATAATTTGTTTAAACGATATAAATTATTGTTGGATTTGTTTAGAGAAGCAGAATAGGGAAACGCACCTATAATAATGTTTTTAACACCTAGTTTTGATAGGGAATCGAACCCAGTTTTTATGTCCGAATACCTAACGTCGGACCCGTCACTTAACATTAAAACAATGGTTGACTGCTTAGTCACCTGAGTGAGCATAATTTTTTCAATTATTTGTTTGAATGAGGCATTAGGCATACAGTTATTTATGACACAGCTGTTTGATATATTATTATATAATAATTTGCCCAATCCCTTTCCTATCCTATCAGAAAATACTAGGGTTTTATTAACATTCTTACAGATATTTCCATCATTAACTGTAGGTATGTCACAGAATTCCGCGCTGCGGGTGGGTAACACGGACTGATTATCATTACGTAGTTCAGTTTGCAATGCGCAGTCGCGCGCTAACAAAGAATTGACGCGCTTTTCGTTAAATGTACATAAATCAACAAGCTCGGTCGCGGCCAAAATGTGTTCACTAATTTGATTTTGACATAATTCGTATTTGCTAGTCAAGTCCCTTAGGGAACATTCTAATCGGTTTATTTCTTCCCGCAGCCCGGACGTGTCTGTGACATAAGCGTACCTACTGTGTTGTAATTTTTCATTACATGTTTTTAGCTCGTTTAAGATACTTACACGATTTTTATATAAAATTGTATTTTTATGAACACTGAGATGTTGTTTATATAGTCTTTTTGATCTTCTTATGAACCTGTTTAACTTGAGATATTTTTTAAATTTATTATGACTTTGAAAATGCACTGGTCTAGACTCAAAAGAAGTGTCCTTGGTCAAATCTATTACAACCGGTGACCTGGAAGAACCTATTACCGGTCGTGTTGAGGAGACGTTTGGTGCTGGCATTATTTCGTCATATAGCCGTTGGGTGTTCTCGGCTTCTTGGCGTTCAATCTGTTCCTGTAGTTGGCGAACAAATTCGTGGGAGGCGGCGAGCTCATACTCAAGCTCATCTACTCGTTGAAGTGTTTGCTCGTGAACGTCACAGCACTGTTGTAATTTGGAAACTGTCTCCAGCAGTCGGTCGCGTTGTTCTTCAACATCTGTGTACATCACATCCAGGTCGGCTAGTTCGCGTTTGAGTTCGGTGTTCTTTGACACTATCTGCTGCACCTCGTATTCGCTATCGTCACGTTCCCGAAGTAGCTGCTCACACGTCGCCTTAGACTGCTTGAGTTCTTTAAGGGCTGCGTTCAGTTTGATATCGAGTTCACGTGCAGTGGCCTTGCGAGTCAACACTGAGCTGGACATTTTGAGCTCAGGTAACCCACAGTGACTCCACCGCACCTGAAACTAACCGCAACGCAACTATATACCAAGCATAAAAAGCAGTGAAGTGAGGTGGTTAATAAGTGAGATACGAAGTAGTTGTGAGGAGAACAAGAGAGAACGTAAGCAAGACCAGGTAGTACGAAGTATCTTAGTTGTATGAAGAAACAGTGGAAAAGAGGTAATAAAGACAGTATTTATAGCTAGCGTGAACAGCTGACCGGTTCGTAACAGAAGTAGGTACGAGGTTAGAAATTACTGTCAGATTTTCAACAATGCGTACACTAATCAGGAGCTAATGAATTTAAGCATTTAATTTCATAAGTATTTAACACCCTAATGTTATTTATTTAGGTTTATAGAAGACAATACTTCCCTTTTTAACGTCGCATATTTGAACTTTGTCCGTTGCACTGACGTTACTCCGCCGCCGAGATTTTACTTTGCGATGTACAGGTTGTACGATTATACTTTTTTACGCGAACACTTATTGTTAAATATTACACGGTTTTTTATGTTTTTATTGCTTATTACACTAAATATTATAATTAATTAATTAATTTAAAACAGCTGTGTCGATTTTGACGTTTGAGCGTGGCCAGGGTTGCCAGCTATCTCTCCGAGTGATTAGAAGACCTATATCAAGAATCTGCGCCCTGGAACTCCTTGAAAGACGAGCTTTCAATGGGGGGGAGCATGTTGCCACTGGCAACACCACCTAACACTTGACAGCGATAGAGACGAGGTGGGGAACGTCCGGCCGCCATCTTGCCTCTGACACTCTACTACGGACAATGGACGATTAACACGTAATTTTGTAAAATTCTATTATTCTTAAAAATAAACTCCATTCAACTCAAGTTTGGGCAAATTAATTAATTCAAAGTGCTCCAAACACCTATCAAGAGCCAGGAAATAAACAAGCCTGATTCTAAAGTCAGGTTAAAAGACCACAATATATTCGCGTTGTTATGTTTATGCCTCATTGACCAAATCTCTTATGAAATGAGACCACCATGCCGTTAGAGTTAAACGACACGGCGATTTTCCGAGTTAGGTTATTGCTAAACGAGCCATGGTTTGCAATATTTGCTGCAATACCGGTTATTATTTTTTGCGTACTAATAAAAATATACCGTGTAAATTGCGGTGTGGACTTTATAATATTTAAGAAGTGTTAGGAAAGCAAAATAGAAAATAAACAGAACTAATAAAAAAGCCACTCAGCCAAATTTGATGGCTGAAGTCTGTCTGAAAAATCAGAACTTTATGTGATTTCATAAAATATAAACTTCAAATAAATGTTAAACAATATAATATTATCTTAATGTTAGACTGTGGATTGCCTGATAGTAAATAATTGCCAGAGCTCATGGGACAGAAGACTACGTGTATTCTGTTTCCACAGTGTCAGTCGGAAAAAAGTCTTCTGTATGATGGGTGATGGATATAAAAAAATTGATTGATATAATTTATCCATACAACGGCTTGTGCAATCTCTTTAGCTCTACGGGTATCTATATTAACTGGCATCAAACGAAAGTGTCGAATTTGGTTTGTCATAATTTTCGTTTCATATATATATTTTTAAAACTGGGAATTTTCAGGGGTGGCTAAAAATAACACAACCTAATCTGGGTTCTATCATTTACATCTAATGAACTTAAAAATAAGGGGGTCTGGCTCTACATTTTGATCCTTGTTCTTGTCCCCAATATTCTGTAAATACGTTTTGGTTTTCTTGCCATACAAAATTGATGCCAACTTTTTTGCTGTACATATTTTGATATTTCGAAGGTGTTAAGCTCGTTTTTGTCAAATATAAAAGAGACGTCAAGATAAATGTTATATAAGTATATATTTTTTGATTGTAATGAGTTAACACGTTATTGCTTATCAGCATCCAAAGTACCTTGAAATTCTGCAATCTCAGGCGACAAGTTAGGTATTTACGCCTATTAAGTAATTGACAAAGCATTTTACTATCAGGAAATGCATTGTGCCACCTTGACCGTCTAACACTGCTTCCACTTGCTGAAGTAAATAATGTGAATGTCGCAGCTCGAAAGTCACGTATGAGGAATTCATTTCAGCATTATGTTTTGTTCTACATTAACTTCCGTATTTTGTACCTATTGTTAATTATAAACTCATAATATTTAAGCGTTTTATGTTCCATTAAAATTATGAAGAGGAAAATTCCTTTAATTTTTATACAGCGTGGGATTTCTTTCACGGGATTCAAGTACATGTTTGTCAGTCGACAATTTTGAATTAAAATTTGAAAATAATTAGCTTGCTATGGATGTGAATTATAAATAGGTACACTTATGAACACAAGTAGGTACGGTGCTCGTCATTGTCCATTGGGGCAATAGTTGCCATCTTCAATTTAATGTAATTTGTACAGGTGCTGTCCTCTATTGGGTGTTATTGTCATAACGTAGTATAGTATATACAGTCGAATTCGCAAATGTCTAAGCAGATTTTTTTTCAAAAATATCTGAACCGCTTTTACACCGTTACCAATGGAGTTGTGAGCACATATTTTTGATCAAATGTTTGCTCAGAAGTTTCTGAACTCGACTGTACATATAAATAAAAAGTTTGTTATTGGAATAGAATGGATCGTTTTTAAAATTGCCTCTGCACCAAACAAAAACCATTTTTATGACTTACTTAATAACCTATCATTTTTATATCGGTTTAGTTTTAATTTTCTATGACGAAGCTTGCCATTCCACGAGTAACAATTGTTTATTAACTATCTCTAGACTAATCCACCTGTGATTTGTCCTCATTACCTGAATAGTGTGCTCGGGGGACGGTCGATTCAAGAACCACTCGCCTATCGCCGCGCGTCTTCACGTACCGATCGTAATTGCATCACGTCCGCAAACCACGCCAAATGCTTCCGATAACTCGCAGAAAATGCAGACTTTTCCGCTTTCTTGCGCGGAAACAACACTCGTTTGTTTTTTAAAACAATACAAAACAAGTGTAGTAACACCATGCCAGCGTAATATTTAAGAAAAAAGTCTTGATTGTTTGGTATCTCGCTATCTCGTACATCTAAATGGTTGTTTTGCGGAGCGGTGCCTTCGCGGCACTCTTTGTAGTTAGTTCATTCACATTTTGTACACGTGTGTGTGATCTCTAAAAATGACCTGTAGTGACCTTTGTGTAATTTAATATCTAAACTACTTCTCTGGGAACTCAATCTTAAACTTATGTATCTAGTTTCCATCTATTATGTCTTAGAAAGCAATCGTAAGAAAAGTTCAAGGCATTACATATTTTCTAATCAGAATTTTTATTTAACTTTAACTCTACAAAACAGCAATCAAGTTGTGGCAGTAACTAGTTATTTCGAAGTATTCTTGCCGAGTTATAAAGTACTTCAACGTGAAAGTTCGTATACTTGTAAAACCAGTAAGTTGTGATACTATCCAAGTATAGACCAGGTACAAATTATAGAAGCAAGTCATTTAGTATAATCTTCACTAAGTAGGGTAAAGCGTAATAAGTTAATGTCCAATCACACATTAAAGAGACGAGAAAAAACTTTCTCTTCTCTTCTATCATTTATAGTTTAGTGATAGGTATTATTTAAAGTCATTACTTGACAAAAGGACCCAGAGTTCAATAGCTCATTGAGGGCAACGCTTTGTTTCACGTGACCGTAACGCAACCACCGGCGATTAGTCTGTAATGAAGCGGCGACTAAGTGGCGACCAGATGTCAGACACCGGTTACGTAGCCGAAACGAAGTGGAAATAATGCACCTGCGCTTACTGAGGAAGTGGTGGCACAGAGAGGGGTGTTCTGTCTGATTGTTTTTATCAGCCACATTTCCAACCAATGGGACATTATTTTGTTACATGAATGTGAAATGGGGTATCATTTGTCTCGATCAAATTATTCGCCAAGTTAGACTTAGTAATTTTCTAGGTATGCGTATTTACTTATTTTTCTTAAGAAAATAGAGATAATCTAAAATCCCTCCCCTGCATCGTGCCCGGTTCAAAGTTCCCCATTATACTGGCTGCATTGCCTCTATACCATAGTAGATACCTGTTGAACCAGCCCCTTGAAGAAGCTTGAATTGAGTTATATAAAATACGTGCCAAGTTTCTTGCGGCGCATTCTTCTTGGCAATGATGGTCTTTCCGAAAGCGCTGGTAGTTTAAAAAAAATGACGTGTAAAAGTGCCCATTGCGGCCTATTTGCTGAATAAATGATTTGAATTTTGAATTTGAATTTGAATTTGTCTGCGTAAACAGAAGCAATGAGTGCGTTATGTAAGGAATAGTAGCGCACTACGCTAACGAGTATTGAGGCATGGATGCGTTGCGATTACTGTGTTAGATATTACTAATGAAACCGCTAAGTGATTTTATGGCCGTTGCTTAAGTGGTTCGTTTTGAAAACGCCCTATTTTAAATTACTTAACAATTAAATAACTTATTGTTTTTAATGGGAAACTTTATAAAACTTCAAACGTTGGTAAAGTTATACTTACAAAACTCATTTGCATAAAAAGTATAGCTGTAGAATACCCTCAAAACATTCAATATCAAACAAATAAACAATGATCGAAAGCGGATTACAGGTAATACAGGTGGCGTAGACATCGACAACATAACGGAAGAAAAAAAGACGACATAATGTATAAAATATTTAGGTATATCGGTACTTACTTAAAATAAATGTAGTGAAATTAAGAATCTGGTTTTTTGAACTCGGTTAATAAAGTAATATAATTATGCTTATTTTAAATACTATCCGTGTTAACAAAAAGAGAGTAATTACTAACTCAGTTGAAAAACAAGTATTTTTTGCGAGAAAAACCAGTATTTATATGCGCCCACAAAAAACTCCCGAAGAATGAGTTGTTAAAAGTAATGTGAGACCCGCCTATTTGGTTCAAGTTCAAATTATACCCATGCTGAGAACAAGTAAAGCTACTCAGAGGTTTGGGGTTATATGTTGGATGATGTCATTGCTCCAGTTAGGCACCTCTAGCTAGTTGAAGAACACAATAGACATACCTATACATATACCTATATACTATTACCTAAATAGTGTTTTCTTTGTTCACTTCTATATTATAGAAAAGTATTGTTTTAGAATAGTAATTGTGAAGCATTGAGACATAATGCGTAAAATATCACCAATCTTGAAATAATATCTCGTGATATTTGCGTGGTTTAGAAGTCAAAGCCGTTTTCATCTTAAGACAGGTATTTATACGTAGAGAAAAATATTCTCTCTATTCTATTGCTTCTCTCATAAATCAATAGTTCATTCAAACATAATTATGTGCTTGATTCTATAATTCTACGACCGGAATTCAAAGGTTGAAGCAATTTAAGTTTTACACGCGGTTTCGCTTCAGGCAAGTTGCACGCACGAGGTCGACCTATGATACTTAATAATGATTTAAAAACTGACTGGCCACTTTCGCAACATACAATTATTATTAAAGAGCCCAAGCAAGTGCTTATTGAATAAAAATCTGAAAAAAAAACTGCATTGAGATGCAAAGAAGGAGGGTTTCTCGACAGGCGAAAAATCACTAGATGGCATTAGTATCGTAAGGTCCGTTTGACGTTTCAGTCTTGCTTGCGATTGGCTAATTCAGTTATTTAACCAATCACGAGTGCGACGCATAAATGTCAAAGTTGTCAAATGGTCCTCACAATTCTAACGCCCTCTAGCGACATTTCGCCTGTTGAAAAACCATCATTGAGAAGGCATTATTTGCCATAAAGTATTAGTCAAAACAGCTTTATGAAATAGATGACTAACATTTATCAAGAGAAGGTTCTATTTATGTTCTACTAGACTTAACCCGTGGCTTCGCACGCGTAATCCATTTAGCCGGCAGTTGAATTGATATACCGGGTTTAATGTGATGTTCTCCGACGTTGCATTAAAATCACCGTGCCAAATTTTATGATTCTAAAACCCCCTGTTTCACCATCCTTGATTAAATTTATCTGACGGATAAATGTAAAAAAAAAAACAAACAAAGACGGCATTACATTTATCCGTCAGATAAAATGAATCAACGGGTGGTGAAATGGCCCCTAAGCCTAGCGGTTGAAACTTCAAGATTTTACCCCGACCCCGACCCAGATATAGTGGCGGACTAACAGGGGGGCGGAAGGGGCGGCCCGCCCCGGGCCTCCGGTCTTGGGGGCCCCCAAATGCCTCCGCGTTCCCCTGATCAAATCCTACGAGACTAAAAATGTGCTTAGTACCTACATTTTTTAAACTGCATTTTTTTAAACCTTGGGTCCTCATTCAGCTTTGCCGCCCCAGGCCTCTGACGGGCTTAGTCCGCCACTGCCCAGATAACTGTTGGGGGAGAGAAGTCCTCGAGTGGCGACCACGAAATGGAAGATGAAGCGTTAGCAGGCCTCCAACCAGGTGGACTGACGACATCGCGAGAGAGGGAAACCTTTTCGTTCATTGTGGCGTTCTAAGGGGAGGCCTTTGTTCAGCAGTGGTGGTCTTCCGGCTGATTATGATACCGAGCCCGTGAGAATAATGGGATTAAAAAACAACTAATTTGAGACGTCCAGCTTACCAAATTTCATCCAAACCGGTGGCCAGTTTTAGCGTAAAGGAGTAACAAAACATACACACATACTCACAAACTTTCGCGTTTATAATATAAGTATTAGTTTAGTATAGGGTATTTTTATTATTTTCGTCGTTTTATAAGGCATTTGCTGCCGTATTTCAGGTGCTTTGAATGTCTTACTCTATAAAAACTTGACACAAATGTGTAGTGCACCATTTCCTTCGTGAGTTTATAAAATATGACACTAATAGCGATGTGCACGAAAGTACGCGATTACAGTGTTTTGGAACAAAATATTGCACGTTTCCTGTCCAAAAGACCTAATTCGCAGTCTTGGGTCGAAGTTGGAATTCAAAGAACCTGCTTGGAGTATTGTAGTAATAACCAAAATATCAGTAGGTCACTGAGTTTCTTAAGATTATGGTTGTTTCGTACGGTGATAAAAACGTTAACGACAATGCTCGTGAAACCTAGTAATACACATACTTACATGCAATAAAATATCTATTTATTTTATCTTTGACACGTTTTACACATCGAGTTAAGCTATTGTTACAATATCATTTTTTTTTCTTGTGCTCAGTGAAAAACATAGTGTGTTGTAAATAATATCGTTGTCGTGCGTGATATGTATACATGCATTAACGCGATATAATCAATTTTCGCGATAAAACCGCTTCATGCTTTGTTCGCGTTCCGCATAACTTCATTGGAAATTGTCTAGAAATCTACCTACATGGTAGCATGCCGCGAGCTCATACATTTTGACAGCAATGACAGGCCATTAATCTTACCTTATTTTATTTTCTTATTGTTTTTTTTTTTTTTTTTTTTTTTTTTTTTTTTTTATGGCAATATACAGGTTCATATAGAACGGACGATTGTGCCAATGACAAAGTGAGGAAACAAAGCGGAATTCAAATAAAAATATTACGAAATTTTGGATTTGGATGGGGAAATATAGGATCAGGATTATATTTTAATATCATTCAAAACAATATAGGAAGCGATGGAGGAATAGATATATGGGTTATTTGATGAAAGAAGGCAGAGAACGGATGTCGGTAATGGAATACTTTGTGATATGATACTATTGTACAAAGTAACACGGTCATATAGTGGGCAAGATAAAATCATGTGATTCAGATCACCTACCTCCGAACCACACTCACAAGCAGGGCTATCTATGATATTAATCTTCGCCAGATGTTCCGGCGTGCAGACATGACCTAAGCGCATTCTTATTAAAACACTAGTACTTCTCTTGCAAAATTTATACTTAAAAAACCAGGGTTTATTAGGAATGGAGGGCTGTATACGGCTGTAACTTTTACCTTTCAAAATGCAACTCTGAGACCAACACTCTTGCCAGGAATGTTGGAGATATGTTCGGGGAAGATTAATTAGGTCATGAGTATAGTTTTTGTAAGGGAACATATCTCCATCTTCTATTGCTTCATTGGCAATTTTGTCAGCTTTCTCATTACCTTTGATGCCGCAATGACTTGGAACCCAAGAAAAAACTACTGAGAAACCTTTAAGAAAACACTGGAACAATTTAGTCTTAATTTCAATGATTACGGGGTACGATGGACTTGATCTACAGAATGGGAACTTTTCAAGAGCCTGAAGAGCACTAAGAGAGTCAGAGAAAATAACAGCTTCCTTTAGCTTCATGATAAGTATATATTCCACAGCCTTTAATAAACCAAACGCTTCCCCAGTAAAAACTGAAGTTTCAGGCGGGAATTTAACATATTGTGTTATTTTATATTGACTATGATAGATGCCAACACCAGTACACCCAGAAGGCGATCTTTTTGATGCGTCGGTGAAAATATAATGCCATTCCGGCCAAATACTGTAAATTTTGCTATTAAAGAAAGTATTAGCATTCAGATTGCGTTTGTCGATGTTTAAATTGTACTTAATATTAGGACACAATACAAGAGCCTGATAGTCGCATGAAAATATAGGGAGAATATGAGACCTATGAGTTGGAGCATCCAAAGAACGGAATTTTTTCAAACTGTTTACTAAACACGGAGGGGATTTATGCAACCAATAACGCGATGTTTCGACATGTAAAGACAAACTTCCCAATTTGTTTAGAATCGGGTGTTGAGAAAACTGAATGGAACGATACAAGTATTTATCCGATAGGAACTGTCGTCTCAGTTTGAGTGGAGGATCGCAACACTCTACTTGTAAAGCATTTATTGGGCTAGACTTCATAGCACCGGTAATTAACCTAAGGCATTTAGATTGAATTTGGTCTAGTTTCTTTAAACCAGCGGAGTTACTTGGTTCTAATAAAAAGGATCCGTAGTCTATCCTGCTTCTGATCAGGGCATTGTAAATTAATTTTAACGAAAATGGATGTGAGCCCCACCAGACACCCGATAAACATCGCAGAATATTTAATAGTTTTTCACACTTGGCAGCAATATACTCGCAGTGTGGAAGTCCAGACATCTTTGAGTCAAATATAACTCCTAAAAATTTTGCTTGATTTACTTGAGAAATTGGTTCATTATTATATAATATAGTAACTTCAGGAATGGTTCTCATTCTAGAAAAAACCAATACCGAACTCTTGGTAGTTGACAACTCCATACCATTGGAACAAAGCCAAGAGTGTAGTCTAGTTAATGCAGAGTTGACTATATCCGAGGCTTTAGCTACATTGTCATCAGAATAGTAAAATAGAAGATCATCAGCATACTGTAAAATATTAACGGGGCTGTTAAGCGATAACTCTAGATCATGAGTGTAGACATTGTACAAAATAGGGCTTAAAACCGATCCTTGAGGTAATCCCTTCCAAATAACCCTGTTTAGTTCTAAAGAGCCGGTGGAAACGGTAATAAATCTTTCGGATAAGATGCTGATAATGAAGTTAGATAAACAGATGGGAACTTTGAGATTGTTGAGTTTTTCAAGCAGAATAGTTAAAAGGACATTATCATATGCTGAAGAAACATCAAGGAAAACAGAAATAGTATTATGGTTAAGTGATAGAGCTGATCTTATATCTGTCGTAAATATGGATAAGCTATCCATCGCGCTTTTACCTCTTCGGAACCCAAATTGGCTACTAGCTAATAGTCCGTTGGATTCCAAATACCATTCTAAACGATTTTTCACTAAATGTTCCGCCAATTTAAGGAGCACAGAAGATAAGGCTATAGGACGGTGCGAAGACGCCTCTGTTGGGGATTTATTCGATTTTAATATTGGTAAAATTATTTGAATTTTCCATGACGGAGGAACGTTACCAGTGAGAAGAATAGTATTTATAATGTTTAAAAAATATGTCAATGCGCTATCACTAAGATTGCGCAAAAAGGAATAAGGAATTCCGTCTTTCCCAGGTGAAGAGTCTCTAAGACCACTTAATATACCTTTAAGTTCTATTAAAGAAAATGGAGACTCAATACCTGGAGCAGATGAAAAATTATCAACTGAAGGGCAAAAGGTAAATTGATTTAAAAGAATTTCCTGAGGAACTGAAGCTGGCGCTAGCTGGTCTAAAAATGTATCAGTCAAAGACGGTGATAGTGAAGAGATATTAGAGTCACTAAAGGCTGATCTAAATCGCTTTATCTTTCGCCAAACCTCAGTTGAACTAGTTTGTGGCGAGATGGAAGTGCAAAAGTTCCTCCAGCCCTGTATTTTTTTCTTTTTAAGTAGCTTCTTTGTACTGGCAACAATTTTCGAAAGATTTGACAGGTTTTCAAATGTCATATCTGTAGCATATATTAATTCAGCTTTTTTACGAGATTTTATTGCTGATGTACAATCACTATCCCACCAGGGTGGGGAGGGCAGTTTTTCTGATCTAGTGCTTTTAACCGGAAAAACTATATTGGCGGCGTCGGTTAATGATTTAGCAAAATCCTCAGCACACTTAACCTCATTTCCCGGAATAACATTGGGAAGGGAGGAAATTCTTTGCTCTACTTCTATGCTAAATTGGCCCCAGTTAGCATCTTTAAGAATATGTTTTAAACGAGGAGTACGTGGACAACGTTTTTGCATATTGAAAGAAGAGTTGTTTGGAACAGATATGACTATTGGGAAATGGTCGCTGCCAAAAGTTGATGACAGGACATCCCATGAAAGAGATGCCGCTAACGTCGGGGTAGTTATAGACAAATCCACTGCACTCACAGCAACATTTGGCTCGGTTCGACGGGTTGGGCTGCCATTATTTATAAAACAAAGATTGTGGTTATCTAGAATGTCTATTAAAATTTTACCAAAATGGTTTGAATTTGCACAGCCCCATGATTGATGATGGCAATTGAAGTCACCAAGAAGTATAAAGGGATTGGGGAGAGTGGATAAAATTGAATTTATTTCATTGAATATGATTGAAGATGGACTTGGAATATAAATAGATACAACTAAAATATTATTTAGATGGGCAGCAACAATAGAATATTCAGGACTATGAGGAGGAAGAGGGAAAGGAGTAAAATAAAAAGAATTGTTGATGAGTAGAGCAACACCGCCATACCCATCAGTTCTATCTTCACGCAAAACAGAAAAACCAGAAATTTTAAAGAGAAAATCTGGTTTTAGCCATGTTTCTTGTAAGGCTACTGCTATTGGACTGTATTTGTTCAATAAGAAAAGCAGATCGCTTTTCTTATTGACTATGCTGCGGCAATTCCACTGAACAATCTTTAGGTGATTGTCCATTGTGGATGTTTAGAAACTGGGTCAAAATTTCAAATAAGGGGGCAACGTTGGACGGTGTATTTTTATTTGATTGTGTTTGTGTTAAATAATTCAACAAAGCAATTATGATATCTGAAATACTTGGAGAGTTATTTTGATTATTATTAGCTGGCATGTTTTGATTGTTAGTAGCACAACCCTTACATGAAAGAGTCATGTTGTAGTCTTTTATGAGAGCATTGTGAGCCACTTGATCATATCCTTTAGGTAGGATGTGGGCAGGTCTTGGCTTTTGCAAAATTGTTTTTTTGTAAGATTTTGTGGGGGAACTACCTGGGGTAGATAATTGATGTCCTGATTGCGCATGAGCGTTATTTTGGCCATGAGATACCACATCTGCAAAAGATTTTGAAATAGCCGGATGTAGCTTTGAAGCTTCAGCATAGGAGATAGAAGAGGTTGCCATACTATGTTTAATTCTCTTTTGTCTGTCAAGTTCAGGGCAGGACCTACTATTTGCAAAGTGATGACCTGCACATAAGGAACAGGATGCATCCTCTGGGGCAATGTCACAAGAAGACCCAGTGTGGCCTTGACCACACTTAAAGCAACAAGGCTTAGACCTACATTGAATTTTGGTATGGCCGAAACGACAACAGTTGTAACATTGTATGGTGGGAAAAATATATAACTCGACTGGTAGGGCATTGTAGCACATAAAGACTTTTTTGGGGAGTATTTGGCCATCGAAAGTAAGTACAACAGTTTGAGAAGGTTTCCATACTGGCGCACCTGAAACCATTACTTTGTAGTTAAGTCGTCTTACTTTTATAATTTCACCACAACCCATTGGAACTTTAATATTCTCAATGACTTCCTCAGGGCTCCAATTATCAGGCACCCCACGAATAAGCCCCATCCTGGTGATGTTAAAAGTAGGAATAAAAGCTCTCAGTTTATGGTTTGTCAAATTGGCATCTGAAATAAAAGCATTTGCATCTGAAAAGTTTGAGAACGCAACAGCAATTCTGTTCCTGCCAATTCTTTTAACACTGCCATTTACAATGTTTTTGTACTTTTGTTTCAATAAGAAGTTGCCAAATGAAACTGGATGTAAGGTGGTATTGTCAGAAGGTGATGTCTCAATGCGCTGCACATGAATGAGGTACGGAGAAGCATCTGATGATTGGTAGGTCTTTCTACCAATGGGGACCTTGCCTGGATTTTCTATAGTTGCATTCACTAAATTCGGTGTTACTTTTTCAATGATGACTGTCGGACTATCAGGGTCTGTATCACAATTACAAGATTTATTAGGGTCAGAGCCACTGTTATTCCGATGTCTCGTTTTTTTATTACATGTTTTGCAAATTTTTCGAACAAAAGAGCGTTTACGCGAAGATGTTTTAGAATTTTCGGCCGATGCTGATGCGTAAGACGCGTCAGAATCAAAGCCCATGACTGAGTCATTGTCTTTATTTATATCGTTGATGATTTCGTTACTATTGTTTACAGTAACATAATAAGCAGGTGATGGTGGATGCACTGAAAATGAACCCCCAGGATCTGGGGGCTCCTCTTTACTCATATTTACAATATAAAAATAAACTAACTACTTACCGAATATTCAGCTAAGACTACACAAAATTAAATATATATATACACAGAATCTAAATATTTTACTTTACACCTTAATTGATCCTATATTTACAATTGAAAAGAATATTTAAAATAAATTTCCAAAAAACGCGTCCGCCAAGTTTTACAGTTTCCCGCCTTTTTTTTCTTTCTTATTGTTGTCACATTGAGAAACAGATGATGGTTGACAATGTGTTAACCATTGAGGCCTTAAGGGTGGTGATTTTTAGTTATTTATTATTATTATTATTATTGTATTTTATTTAGATTTTTGTATTTTGTATTCCATATGAGTTTCTTACTTGAAATAAATGAATTTTAATTTTAATTTTTAATTGACATTAACGCAAAATATTGTGAGATTGGATGTATAGATGCTTGGTGCTCTTTCCCGCAGACGTATAATGGATTTGGATGAAATTTAGCACACAGGTAGCTACAGTACATGTGGTTAAATAAAATAGCATAATAATATGTTAGAAATGTATAAGTTAATTAATGTAATTAATTTAAAAATTGCTACGCCCCAACAGGGCATCATTTTTTATATTTTTTGTAAAAGGTGTTGCAATAAATAAATACTGAATACTGAATACAGGTAATTAATAGCTTAAATTAAAATAGGAGATCATTTTCGTCATGAACGTTTTCCTTAATTTGTGATAGATGGTGATAGATAAGACTAAGGCTTTTGCCCACCAATGAAAGACTCTTCATTATGTTCTCTTCAAGCTGTAGAAATATTGATCCATTAAGAATCAATAATATTTAACTCAGTGGAAGGAAGCGCAAACTAAACATCCACTAAGCCACAGAGTTGGACTCGTGCCATGCATTTAAAACATTGTTGTACGGGAAGTGTGTTTTGTATGGCCGATTATAAGGACATCCATCGGTAGTTTACACGGTAGATTTCAAGCTGGACGGATGTTGAATCACTTGTCTAAATAAATATGCGCGTACCTATTTAATGCATTAGCTTAAGTGTTCGCGAAATGCTTCTATAAATAAAATAAATTCACGATTGATTATGTGTGTAGGAGTACAATGGTCCCAAAGGAAGACCAACGCCGTTTGCAAGACCGGCAGATTGCTGATTTGGGACTTTTTCGCGACATGCATTAGGTAGGTACTATTATTTATTTATGTTTTATTCTTATTCTTATCCATTCTTATCAGGTCACGAATAAAGTTTTATTTCTTTCTTTCTATAACAAGATTTACGCATAGACTTAATTAGACCCATCATTACTATTACTTATTTATTTTTTATTCTTATTCTTATCCATTCTTATCATGTCACGAATAAATGTTTTCTTTCTATCTTTCTTTATTTCTTTCTATATAAAGATTTACGTCATATACTTAGTTAGACTCATCATTACTATTATTAAACAATAATAAATTTTATTTATTTTTTATTTTTATTCTTATCCATTCTTATCATGTCACGAATAAATATCTTCTTTATTTCTTTCTATAACAAGATTTAGGTACGTCATAGACTTGACTCATCATCGTTATCATCAGCCAGAAGAAATCCACTGTTGAACTAAGACGTCTCCTTTAGAACGCCGCAATGAACGACAACTCGCCACTTGCATTCTCCGGTTGCACGCAACTCTTGACATATCATCCTCTGCGAGTCAGTTCATTCTTAGGCTCTAGTGCAGTAAGTTACAATTTTAGCTTCAAGTGGAACACAATACGGACCACGCTTGGAAGTGCCTAAGGCTTTTTCCATATTTATCTTGGCGAGTGTATAGCTTTCATGTGGTTAAAGAAATAATGATAAGTTGATTAATGTAGGTACTTCTATACTAAAAAATACATATACAGCAATCTCAAAATGGAAATGATATTTAATTTTCTAGTTGATTGGAACGTAGTTCAAGTGTTTTTATGGCTCATTCCTTATGATTGATGTCTATGGGAGTACTATAAGGTTATGTTTATGTACTTTAAATACAATCAACGAAAATTTACGTTTTATTTTTAACAATATAGTTTATTGACGAATGAACATTTATTGATTAAGTTTGGGGGTAGGCCACGGCCGAGATCTCTCCAGGCAAATTTAAGGTATACCTGGGGACCAACGTCCGAAGAAAAAACATTGACATTTGTAAATTAAGTACATCCAAGTTGAGTATTTGCGACGGTGCGAGCCGTGCGAGGCATAATGTTGGAATTTATATATTTGGTCACTAGATGGTGCTAAGAGAGACTACAAGTTCAAAGCATCTTTACTATGCGATAAGCTCGGATTAGATCTACATTCATCATCATCATCATCATCAGCCTATAGCAGTCCACTACTGGACATAGGCCTCTTCCATGGCGCGGCACAACACTGTCTCCAGCCCCTCGCATCCATCCGCCGCCAGCTACCCTCTTAAGGTTGCATTACATTGCGGGTCGGTAATGCAGACGAGTTTAAAGTGGTCAATGGAACACCATCATCAATTTAAAACGTTTTAAGATCAAACGTAAGTATTTCTGATTATTACGTTAACTACATAAAACATTAAGATATGAAGACTGCTTCACACTCACAGCGTTTAACCAACAACGGGACTAACTCGTATTAAAATGTGGAGCAGCGTGATTAAACGCGAGTGCAGCAGAAATCATGTATGTCTGTCTAACGGTGTTCTGGGAATAAGATATTACTAGCTCTAACAAAACTATGCTTTGTTACAGATAATGGTGGACAATTAGTGTAACAAAAAAATAACGTTTTAAACTCGGGGTTGAGAGAAACATTGTGTAATGTTTATATTTATAACACACTAGCTTTTTCCCGCGGCTCCGCCCGCGTGGTATTCGGTTATCGCGCGCTATTCCGTCGGGAACTGTGCATTTTTCCGGAATAAAAAGTAGCCTATGTCACTCTCGGGCCCATAAACTATCTCTATGCCAAAAATCACGTCGATCCGTCGCTCCGTTACGGCGTGAAAGACGGACAAACACACAAACATACAAACAGAGTTTCGCATTTATAATACATATTAAGCAAGTATATGGATGGATGGTTTGCATACAGTTGAAACTGTATGCAAAACATGTCCATCCAGATTATTTTTCATTGGTTGTCCTGCTACACGATTGAAAGGAGTATGCTACTCTTGCACTTAAAAAAAAATTGCAGTCGTTTCAGTAAAGCTCAACAATCTATGAGTATGAAATGAAGGATCGGTAGAGCGCATTTAGGCATGCTTTCGTGATGATTACGTATAATTTGCTAAATAATGCACGAAACACAGCTACTATTATCTATTCTGTGACACAGCACGAAACGAAACACCAAACGTCAAAGTTGTCTATCGTTATCTGGTATGAGCTTACGAGAGGAAGCAAATTCTACCACATAATTATTAAAACGTTGTCACAGGTAAATTATCAACTGTAAAGATGATTACTTCCTCAGAGCAAGCAGGGGTCAGTGACATAGAAAAGTACTTATACAGAAGCACGTTTAGTAGGAAGCCAGTATTTGTTCAGTCTGGGTTCTACCAGTATTTGGGATAGGTGTAATATTATATTATTATCTTTTATGCCATGTTTTATTATTAATCTGTTTAATTAAGTAGGTATCTGTATTGGTATTATTTAATTGTGTACGTCTATTTATTTATTTATTATTTCAGTACTTCCGTTTTTCTTTATACAGCACGAAAATTTAACGGTTTGTATATGTACAAATCGTCTTCTCTAAACTAGGTTGGTTATCTGGAAGAGATCCCTTATTAGGGGTAAGTTCACCTTTGTACTTCTCTGTATATCGGTCTTTTATTTTATATTTTATGCGCAGTAAAAACTTTACATACATGCATTATTTATGGACTGCTTTACCGGTATAAGTTTCTCGACTTTTTTGTTTATAAGACTCTAAAATTAGCTTCTAAAACAAACTAATACAACCGCTTTGATTCGATACAACGTAAACAAAACGTGATGTATCAAGAGAAAGTTCACTTTACAGCCCCGCAGGGAATAGCGGTAACATAATGAAATCGATGATATTTCCAAAAACAAAAGAGTTTAATAGATCGTGCTTTACGCGATGGCCCGTAAAATCGACAAAATGACGCTTGAAAATCGGTTGATGACGAGCGCATGATGTAACTGTATAAATGTTATTGATTTTGTGATGTTGCGAAATTATATAACTGCTAATAGTGTTTGTTAAAATCCATGCTAATATTATAAATGCGAAAGCGTGTTTGTGTGTTTGTCCGTCTTTCACGCCGTAACGGAGCGACGGATCGACATGATTTTTGGCATAGAGATAGTTTATGGGGCCGAGAGTGACATAAGCTACTTTTTACCACGGAAAAATGCACAGTTCCCGAGGGAACAGCGCGCGATAACTGAATACCACGCGGGCGGAGCCGCGGGCAAAAGCTAGTTATTTATATAGTGGGCATAAAGCTTTAAACGTTTTTATTTTTATGCCGTATATGAAGGGGAAAATGGGTTCCTTTTACAGTCGTTTGGCTGTCCGTCTGTCGGTCTGTCTGTCACAGGGCTGTATCTGAACCGTAATAGATAGACTCCTGAAATTTATATACATAAGTTATGTGTATTTTATTGCCACTCCAACAAAAAGTATATAATCGATCTTCAAATTTCCAATATATAAGCCGAGGCACCTACTGAGTTATAGGCATTCATTCACTTTATTTATGTAAATCGTATACTTTGCATAACGTTGGAACCCTGATTGATCGGTATAATATCTAATTGATACTAATTTGTTGCGCTTTTAATTTACCTATGAATCTCTCTTCACATGTTTAGTTTACTCTAGCTTTATAATTATGTATTTAATCTGTTGTATTCTTTGTTGCCCTGAAAACCAGCGCCATGACTGAAGAAATTCAGACATCGGCACATCCATTTTGGTGCTCCGTTAACACTGTTATTTTTAAGTAGATTAAGATTTCATGTACAAACTCTGTTTACACCAAATAAATTTATTCTATTCTATTCTAAACCTGTCATTATTGTAAATTGCAAATGTAATTATAGTTATAGATTTTAGTAATTAGTTCTGACGTATGTAAATGGATTTTTTAATGGAATTTTATTTAATTTAAACCTAAACCTATTAGGTATTTCCTTGCACGTAATATAAAAGATTTGTCTAATGAAAAGTAAAGAGAGAGCGACACAGAAACCGGTAGAAGCAGTTTGACCGTTCAAAAGGCGACAGCGGCCGCGGCGTACATCACGGCCTTTGAATATAAAGATCTACCAAACAAAAATATAGATAGATCCAGGCCGGACTAGCTATGAGATAGAATATAGGGATATAATATAGGGAATATAGGGGCCCCGCTTCGGCTAGAGGCCTCGCGCGGTTTTGGAATTAGACCACATTATAAAAAAGTGGTCAATGCCAATTGGGATTGCTTAGGGGCCCCGATAGGCTAATTCGGCCCTAGATAGATAGAGATTATACCTATCCTTAAGACGCGGATCGATACCAAATTTAAGGCATTTTTTTGTCTGAATTTGTGCTTATTAAAACAGATGAAACAGAATGCAGTTAAGTACTATTCTTATGACTTTCTGCTATACTCCATTTATTTTAATATTTATTGAGACTTAACGGCAAAATTTGCAGACGTTTTTAAATGAAACAATGAAACTATTTCAAAATTGTGTTAATTTCTTTAATAAAAACATAATCTTAACCGCTAATAAATATACAAGTAAGTGTTTTTAGTCCATTTGTGTTCAAAATAACGAGAAACGTGTGTTACAATTTGATCGTTAATTCAAACCTTAAATTAAACCGAGCATAAATGTTTTCCAATTCTTTTTTGATTTAATTGTAGTACCTACACATGTTATTAGGTACTTTTCTTAGGTGCAACAATCTAAACACCAGTGAAACAGCCTTAAATATGTGCTAATCTCAGCAACATAACCACTGTTACAAATGGGTCGCAAGGCAAAATTCGTAAGAGCATCATTATTGTTATTACGGTAATTATCCTCACTTGCGCAGGCGACCGCATGTAGGCCGAGAAATCTCGAGCCAATGCAAATTTGTTTGGGTGAAAAGTGCGACCAGATAGCTGACATGCCAATGTATGTTTAGTGCGAGCGTGACAGGCATTGATTGACGTATTATGTTTCGAGTACCGTAGCGCCTGGGCTACTTAGCTTTAGCACGGAGTAGTGTACTTACTTTGGTATTGTATGTCTCTTAAGGATATTCAACAAACCGTAATTAGTCACAAAAAACCGTATTTAGTGGCCTAGTGGTTTGACCTATTCCCTCTAAAGCAGAGGGTTGTGGGTTCGGGCCCAGGCTCGTACTTCTGAGTTTTTCGAAATGTGCAAAAGGTGAAGGAAATCATCGTCAGTGAAGTGAAGTTCCCAGTCCTCACTAGCCCTGCGTGGGAACTACGGCCTAAGCCCTCTCATTCTGAGAGAAGGCATAGGCCCTGCAGTGGGACGTACGTATTATTATATAGGCCGAGATGCATAACTCACATAATTCTGGAAAGCGTGAGATATAGTTACGGTGGCAGTTTTGGATTTCATTACATTTGTTAATCTTCTTTGATCAATTAACATTACATTACTAACCTAACTTAAAATTAAACAACCCCCCCTCCCCCATACCTATACGGCAAACACGTCGTCAAGATATGTCACCAGCATCGACCCCAAAATGCAGGACGCATTACCCCTCTGTATGGTTATCCCGATCCTTTGAGCGAGATAAGCGCCAGCTCTAGAGTCCCCCGAGGCCAGAATCTACGTTTCAAACAAATCCTTCAACACCCTTTTTGTGTCCGCTGACCACGGCCCCATAGTTTTAAAAGCAAGCGCCGCAAACTCATGGTAGTCAGTCCGACCTGAATATTTGCGACGATTGCTTATCTGAGCCTGCTCGGCAGCCGCTCCAGCTCTGAGCGCAGTCTCTTCTTTGCTAGTTATGTTATGAGGCTGTATCGTGGCTAGAGAGTAGGTATATAGGAACCTCCTACACCAAGATATGGAAGATTTGAATAATGTTATGTTTTTGTTATGAGTTGTAAGCATGTAGGTGCGTGAGTAGCTAATAAACACAACCAAGTTTGTTTACTCTTCCTGTTTTGATTGTTTATTATGATTTGAATCCGTATCTACCTCAAATGTACAAAACAGAGCCCTTACAGAATCACTAGTGTGTCTGTTTGTCACGATTTTATGATAGATACTGCTGGTCCTATTGAGTTGAGAATTGGTACCTATAGTAAATGAATTTTATATACAGGAGCCTCTCTTTGGAGAGTAAAAGTGGAAATATAAAAAAAGGAATTGTTGTGAGAATCTGACATAATTTAAAGGTACCTAAATAATGCTGTTGTTACCTACTTATTTATTTAAGTAAATAGGCAAAAATGAGTTATTCCACGTGTGAATGTTTAAGGGATGCTACTTATATTTTTTTTGTAATCGACGTTATTTGAGCAAGTTGTGATTTAGGTACATATTTCACACACAGATTAATAAATCAGCTTTTTTTTCGATCAATTCACTAGAATTTAAAATTGCTATTTCGGTCCTTCGGGCTAGGTAGGGTCGGGGTAGGTGGTACCTGTATACAAATGTTTGATAGGAAAAATCAATGTGACCAGTGAGAATAGACTATTATGATTACGAAGATGTATGCTTACGTACCTACATAAATACAGATCTACCACATACCTATCTATTATTGCTCTAAAGATGCTATAGACAATTATAGACAGCAAATATGCGAGTTAAAAACAAGTCTCGATCAATAAATAAGAACTCATATGTGTCATTTAGCCAACGCCTTAACATTTTGAAGGAAGTCCTGTGCACAGCCGTAGGACACACCTATATAAGCTGGAGGTGACGAAGACAGCGATATTTGTGTCTAGGTACCTATGTTCTTTGACACAAACATCGCTGTCTTCTACTTAACGGTGAACTTGCTGGTCAAGTATCGAAGAATGTTATCTAGGTATAAGGTAAACTAAACTTTCAACTGGTGAAAATATAAGTCAAGCCACCTAAGCAGGATTCCATCGGTTCATAAAATTAAATTTCGAAAACCAGGAAATTGGTTCACAACCCTTAAGTTTATTAGATACGTTAATCATAAGATAACCATAAGTGAAATTTTCATCGAGTAGGAAGTGTTGTAAATAGTGGAATAGCACATTCTTGATCAATTTAATAACTGAAAACTTAAGGCTAGCGTGTACATAGTAAAAACAGCTGTCCAAATCTACTTAATTAAACTATGTATGATAAGTACTCACACAATTAACAATCCAGCCGCCTCCAAGCGGTAAAGGTATCCAATTTAAGAATACTCGTAGTATGCACAATCCGTAAAATTCCAATCAGGTTCATATAAAATCACAACACTGGCCACTATTTGAAATTCTGGTTACGAAAAAAAAATTTGTTAACGGTCGAATTTCAAATTTGAATAGGTATAGAAGCACCGTATTCGGAATGTGCGCGCGCGGCGGTAGCGCGTCCGAGCAAGCGTGAATCAACTTTCGAACTGAGCTGAGATTTGCCGGCGAAGCAACGAACGATGGCTGCCTTGCGAGGAATGCTGCGGTGCAACCTGGAACCCCTTGTTTTCTTTATATGCATTAAGTATGTTGGAATACTCGTCTTGAAAGGAGTCTCTACCTATATGGAGAAGTTACCTATGTAGGTAGATATGGATTCTAAATAAAGCCGGAAAGTGAGTCCGGTTTACCGATATCTCAGTGTTCACGACGGGATCAAATACCAAAGAAAACCATTTCTTACAAAAACTATTTTGGATTTTTATCGTATTTTTGAACTCTCCGTTTTGATTCATATTTCAGTTCTAACTAATATTGCAGTCGTAACTTCTCGGTGGGGTAGTTGGAGGAGATATTGGGGTGGTGGTTGATTCGATCTGCAACTCCGGCGCTCACCTGTCATGTAGCGCCACTCCTACGCTTGAAGGAACATTCCTTATTCCTTTGAGGGTAAGTACGATTTTGAGAATTACTGCTCTATTAGTTAAATCAAAAGAAACCCATGATGTAATGATTGATTATGTGAATTTTGTACCGGAAAAATATGTAAGTAACTTTTTTTTTATTTCCAGGCTTATAGTGTTTAATAAACATGATAGAAAGTAGGTAGGTTTTGATGTCTTATTCTATACAACATTTGAACATGATTTTCTTAATAATTAAAAAATATATAATTGTTTTTAAATATCTAAACATGTATGTTCCTATCTAGACCAAATCTATAACATTTACTTTTGTGTCTATATCATGTAACGTAACAATAACCTGATGCGTAAAATAATTAATGAGTTTAATATACTTGTGTTATGACGGTAGCTAATCTAATAAAATTACACTATTCTAATGCAATCACTTTAACTATCGTTGTAATATACTTAACCTTGTAGCCAGTAGGTGTATTTTAATAGGTCATCCAATTAACATTCTTTCATTTATTTATTTTATCTCAGATCGAAGCTATTAGACAGATATTAACTAAGCAATTACTAATAAGCTATACAATTAAACTGATCATTGGGTATTTTCGATTGAACTAATCTGGGGGCACGGCAGTGCCCCCGCCAAGTCGAGCAAAAAAAAAACAAAGGCACGGCCGTACCATACTTTTCTCGAAGCCATTCAGGCTATTTTCAACACCCTGTATTTTTGTTATGGCTAAAGCTAGAACCCTGAATTTTCAGTTACCTATAGGGCCTAATGGGACTTAGATATATTATCAATTACATTCAGTTCGAACACGTAGATTAAGAACTATCACATGTTAAAGTTCCTCAGTTTTGTCACTGACATACCTATACACTGACTTTTGATCATCATAATTCTAAGGTACTTCTAGCAGACCCACAAGCTCCAAATTTTAAACATAATTAGTTTTTAGCCTACATGGGCACCAAAAAATCCAAAATGTTGCAATTTCAGTCACGTTTCAAAGTTATATAAACTGCACAAGTAAGTTTGTAATCCCATATAAATACTAGCGATTACAAAGTTACACAGCAATGACTTTATTGAACGTAGTCGTATTGTATACGTATTAATGTTGAGTCTTAATACCTGAGTATTAAGGGTTAAAATGAAATTGTTTATCTTACTAATGTAATAAGTACCAAAGTTCGTTTGTTTGTGAATGTGTGTGCGATGCGAGTGGACGCGAGGATGGACGATGGAAATTGGAATATGGATGATGGACAATGGATAATGGTCGATGGACGATGGGTAGAAAATGGACGTTGGACGATGGAGTGTGGACGATGGATGATGGGCGACGGACGATGGATCATCATCATCATCATCATCATCCCAGCCTATATGCGTCCCACTGCTGGGCACAAGCCTCCTCTCAGAATAAGAGGGCTTGGGCCTTAGTTCCCACGCGAGCCCAGTGCGGACGATGGATGGTGGAGGATGAACGACGGACGACGACGGACGACAGAAAACGACGGACGACGACGGATGACGGAAGTTAGACGGGCGAAAGACGAACGACCGACGAAAGACGATGGATGACGACGGAAGTTCGACGACGGACGACAGACGATGACTGACGAGGGAAGTTCGACGACGGACGATGACGGACAACGGACGATGACAGACGACGGACGACGACAGAAGACGAACGCCGACAGACGACGGACAACGAACGATAGACGATGGCGACGACGGACAAAAGACAACGACCGACGACGGACAAGAAAACGGACGACGGATGACGGACGATGACCGACGATCGACGACGGATGATGGAGGGTGGACGATGGACGATGTACGATGGACGACAGACGGTAGACGGACGACGGAAGTTCAACGATGGGCGATGATGGACGACGGATGACGACCGACGATCGACGACGACGACGACGACGACGACGACGACGACAGTCGGTACGGACGATGGACTGTAGGCGATGAACGAGGATGGACGATGGACGATAACCGAGGATAGACGATGGACGGTGGACGATAGACGAGAATGGATGATGGATAGTGGACGAGGATAGACGATGGATGGCACACGATGGACAAGGATGAACGATGGATGATAGTGGACGATGGACGATGGACAAGGAAGGATAAACAAATGAAGATAGTAGTGCGTTATTACAAGAAGTAGTACCCGAAAAAAAAAGAACTGCCTACAAAAAGTGATGAGATCCCACCAAAAACATTACATGTAAAAAGCTGCAAGTCTCGCAACGCAATGCAGTTCTTGTAATGCTAAAAAGGTTTGAGATGCAATGTTATACCAAGTCGGTTATTTTTGTCAGTACCGGGGGGTTTCCATTGAACTCGATTTTCACCAACTTGCTTATTTTAAAACCATAGAAAAATACAGTTTATAGTTCTCAAATAAAGAGTAAACCAAATTATTTTTAAACACATAATGACTTGGCCATCGCACTCAACCTTTAGTCATTCTCGTATTATGTGTATCACTCAAACTGCAAGGCTGGGGCTAGCGCTATCTTTAATTATAATTACTTGAAATAGCTGACGTTGATGATTATAATTCTTATGTCATTATGTAGCCTTGCGATGGCCAAGTCATTTATGTGTTTAAAAATAATTTGGTTTACTCTTTATTTGAGAACTATAAACTGTATTTTTCTATGGTTTTAAAATAAGCAAGTTGGTGAAAATCGAGTTCAATGGAAACCCCCCGGTACTGACAAAAATAACCGACTTGGTATAACATTGCATCTCAAACCTTTTTAGCATTACAAGAACTGCATTGCGTTGCGAGACTTGCAGCTTTTTACATGTAATGTTTTTGGTGGGATCAAATTTTCTACAATTTTTAAATATTATTGAAATGAATCATCCACTCACATTATTTAAAGAAGTTTAAGCTGCAAGTTTCGAACTAATCTTTAGTCTTTCATCAAGACAGACAAACATTGCCCGAATAGTTATATTATGATGCAGATTCATCGCAGAGACGTCGAATTTATCCTTTAAAACTTCGACCATCAATAATTTGGGCCGATCGTATTTCTGGTTTCTGCAGTTAAACGAGATGGCGCAAAAAAGCAGGTGTGTTGGGACGAGATTGCGCTCGCAAAGATTCATTCCGTACAGGTGCAGTATTTACACATGCTGTTTTCTTTTTGATGCCTTTGGTAAACGTGTAACTATGGACTGGTGTGATTTCTTAGCTACGTATTTTTTTTACTATACTAAAACCAGCGAGCTATGGAGAGGGCTATGATCCGGGTTTCTCAACGGGATCGAATCAAAAATCTGGAGATAAAGAAAGAACGAGGTTTACTGACCTAGCTGAGTGAATTAGCTCGTTGAAGTGGTCATTATTAAAACTCACCTAACTAATATCGTTCAGTTTGACGAGTACGATCTATGTTTTAATTATTTGCTAAAATTAAGAGCCCCACCCGAAAACATAAAAAGAAAAAAAGACCCTACCCGGTATAAGCAAGTCTAACTGAACTACATCTAAACTTGCATTTTCGCTAGAAATCAGCTAACTCTCTGCTAAGAAAATGTCAATGACCACACGCATACCCGTAACACTAACAACTAGCTCTAAAAGGTTCCGCGAATCGCTCCATAGCCAAGTTCTTAGATCGGTAACACTGTGAATGGCCCTCTAATGTGTACTATCACCTTCTGAACACCTTCCATTTTGATTTGTACTCAGGCCAATGGATTCTGCCAGGTGTCGACAACCATTAAGTAAGCGAGGTAAAATGGACAACTTGATTTAGAAGTGTGTATACGTCATCATAATCCCGGCCTATATTATATATCTATACATTCCACTGACAGGCACTAATGCTCCTCTCAGAATGGTTTACTAGATATGTAGAAATCATTAGCCTGGCACTCCCACTGACACCTACATTTTGTAATATCAGTTCTTAATGATAAGTATGTATTAACGTTGCATCCGACATACCTACTTTACTCTTACAAAGTTATGAAGGTGTTGGCTGAAAATCAGCGCTGTAGTAGGCAACATATACTTGCTGCAGCATGATGCTGAGTCAATTCCTTTTCGACATCATCAAATGTTTTTCTTTTCTGTAAATTATTTATTATTTTAAGTTTGATGTCGAAATAAACTTATGTCTATGTCTACGTCTTCTCACACTTCTCTCACGCTCTGGCTTTCTTAACGAAGATGTTCCCTGTATATCACTGGTAGGAATAGCAAGTCTAATACGTACTTCTTTTTTTCTGCTGAGTCACCTCACCCTCGAAAGACTGGTTATCGGTTGAGAATCAGTGATGAACCATCATCACAACTTTCTTGGGAAAATATAATGGCGTCTAGAATTCGTATTTGGCAAAAGAGAACGCTGCTACCTAATATTACACTTTTAGTCGCCTTGTACGATACCCACGGGAAAAGATAGATCCGTTCTGTTCTAAAACCAGGCACGGCCCGGGCAACAACAAAATTCAATACACTAATAAAGGAAGGAGGATTAAAGTACAAAAAAAGGAATTAGAAACGGCATTTGAAGAAGGAAGCATTAGGCCCGCAGGTTGCCGACCCCTGGCTTATTCCGCACGTAAGTAGCTGGTTAGCGCGTTAACGTGATTAATATACGTTGATCCGCATTTCGATTGTATCATCCTTGAAGCCAAATTAATGTAATTGGTTGTTATTCCAGCAGTTTCTATTGCGTGGTTTAGTTTACTTGTTGCTTAATTCTAACGAATTATAAAAAGGAGTGGCTCAATCCCGGTACACATTTATCTGTCGTCTTGTGTTGTCATGCTCTCTTTCTCTCTCTCTCCCTCTCTCTCTCTTCCAGACAACAGACAAACAGATAAACATACAAACACACTTTCGCATTTATAATTTTAGTATGGCTAAGGCCTCACATTCGTTTTCACTTCTTCTTTCTGCCACACGGAGTAAAGATCACCTGTAGGTGAGGGTAAAAAGGCGCGTTTTAGGCTGCATAATTTTTATAAAAGTTCTTATCGTAATGTCGTAATGTTTGACACACACGGCAAACTGGCAGGTACTACAATTATTAAACATAACTATTTGTTTCTCCATAAGTGGCTTGTAGTAACAGTAACGATACAATTGAATGCAAAATTACCAGAGTGAATGATCGCGTGACTTTTATTGCCTGTCAAAGTAAGTTTACATCCAGTCGGCTTCGTGAGAACTGCTCGTATTTTACACGACCCAAGTAGAGTTTGCTTAGGTATTTCCACACTTTATATGTTGTCAATTTGTTTATTGCCATATTAAGGTCACATTCTCACATTGATACATTATTTCAGGAGTGCATTTTTTTTTTCGAATATTTCAGCCAGTTAAGTTTTTTGAAGACTATAAGTTTTCAATATAGTCAACCAAGAAATTCTTTAATCACCCTCAGATCCAATCCCATTGTACAGTCGAGTTCATAAACTTGTGAGCAAAAATTTAATCAAAAATATCAGAACGCGCTTCTAAGTCGTGTTCAGATATTTTTGATCAATTTTTTGTTCACTAGTTTATGAACTCGACTGTACATAGGTACAGATCTAAGCTATAGAACTTAAAACATCTAAGTAAATTCTTCATAGTTGAGTCATTTACCTGAATGAAAATTTTTCAGCAAAAAATCTTTAAAGGGGGTGCACACTTGTTTTTTTTATTCGACTGGATGGCAAACGAGCAAGTGGGTCCCCTGATGGTGAGAGATCACCACCGCCCATAGACACCTGCAACACCAGTGAGATTGCAGATGCGTTGCCAAGATGGTGGTTGCCAACCCCGGCGGACCTTGCACAAGGTCCTACCACCTGCGGTACACACTTGAACTACCCCTCTTCAAAAAACATTCCGATTCAACTTCGTGTTTGTAGGTTAGGTATACTAATATAACCACAATCACAATACTGATTTCGGTCAATGGTAATATACAAGCTACATTACAACATGCGTGAGAAGCGAATATAGATCATATCGATTAATTCGCAGACCGTTCTGTCGGATCATGCGTGCGCGCATAGGATTTCGCGTAATTAACCAGTCAACGTCTGATAGCACGTAATTTGCGTGTCAGTTTCCAAATAATTGAAATTAACATTAGATCACGCTGGCTCATTAAAATTCGCTGTCAATCAACTACCTACGAGCTTCGACTAAAAAGTTAGACATACAAGTTTAAAGCCTGACTTGATCTGGTATTGGAGAGAATGCTAATGTTTTTTTCCGAATAAGCACTGAACGCATTTGTTTTCAAGCGTTTAAACATCAATGTCTTTTAATATAAAGAAAGAAAGAAAAAGGAAGAAGACATTTATTCACTTATACGGTAGACATCCAAATATAATACTTAAAATAAAATTTACATACATTGACAATATTTGATAGGTATAGGTAGAGTCATTCACGATGACGCGTGCCGTAGTTCTTATTACAATGTCGTTAATGTCTAATTTTGACAAAATCACGCGTATTCGTGGATGGCACTAGGTATATACAGAAATATCTAAGTAGGTACTTAGCAGAACATAGTTTTTTATCAATATTTTCAAGGTCTCCCGTCTGGCCACATCTATCTATTATAAATAAAAATGGATTTCCGAATGTACGTACGCGCATAACTTCTGCACGACGGCACCGAATCAGATAATTATTTTTTGCAGTGTTCGTTATTGTCAGGACAAGGTTTGTACGTAGCAAAATAAAAAAAAAATCCTGGAACGGGGGCGAAGCCAAGGACAACAGCTAGTAATTCTATAGAGTTGAGTTTAATTTATTAATTGGATACAATAATCTTCGTAAAGTCATCTCGGTCTTAGTGACGTTCTCATTCCACTCTAAAGCCGCGTGGCAACGACAATCCAAGTCCCCTCATTCTGAGAGATCTGTACATGGCAGTGGGACGCATGGGTTATAATATAAAGTGGAGAATATTCTTTAATTCTTAATATTATTATGTATTCATCACTGCTTCATCATATTTTTTTGCCATTTTGACATTATTCTAATTGATTAATTCGTAAATTCTGAAACTGCATATTCGATGCTATAACAAACGAAATATTGAATAATTTCCGCCATCGTAACCCTAAACGCGAAATCAATGTAACAAAAGACTAAATTGCATAAAACGATTAGCAAATGCTAGAAAATGTTTCACAAGGAAGCTTTTACACAAAGTTACGTGGTCTAGACTAATTTTGCTTTCGTCCACTCGAATATGATTAGAGAATTACAAAGGTTAGCATTATTTTATTATTTTAATCTTGAATATGACCTTTTTATCAGTACTATAAAAGTGAAATCTTTTAAAAATGGTGCACACACACACACTAATTGACAACCAACGCCATTGAAGTTAAGTAATGATATAAATACATCTGGCCAGGTACTTATTTAAAGCAAAAAGTACTACTGTATACTATATACTAATTTACTGGAAAAGTTTACCGAGGTGAACCACCACCAATAAGTTTTTACCTTAGTCCTTCTAGGTGGACCACGGGTAGAAAAAACTTCCCGTGGTCCACCCAGGTGAACAGATTAGGTGGACCACGGGCAAGGAGGGGACCTTTTACACGTACACTAGTAGTTTCTAAAAATTAATAAGCGAGGAATATTTTGAGAAATCATTTTCAAAAATCTCCGAACTTTGAAGGCAGATAAAATAAATCTGGTTGATGGGTGGGTGCCTTATTTAAAGAAAATGTATGTACCGAATATAATGACTAGACGTGACATAAAGAAAAAGTAGTAAACATAATATGCATGAATGCTGAAGGTGTTACAAAAATATGGTAAGACTGCTCCAATTTGGCAAAACCGCGCGCCCACGTCCAATCACTATAATTTGGGCACCGCTCATTAAATGTGTATTTCATAACACTTGGTTGTGGCCAGCAACCATTCAATTACATTCTCAACGAGTTCTTGATCTACATGTTTTTTTATTGCTTTATTAATAGCAATTTTATGACAAAGATAAACTGTTTTTGGCCAGACGTGTCATAAGGCACCTGATTGAAGTAGGGACCTACATGAATATCTAGCTAAATCGTCGAATACTGCTGCTGGCTATGCATGAAACAAGAAACCATGATGATGTTGCATTTACCCTTCGTCAAGTGTCCAGACCAGATACGTGCCTTTTTTACGGTCTAATGCCTTTCAATCGAACCTTATTTTCTAAGGGCTATAAGACATCACTTGCAAGAACTTTTATTCTTTAGTCGTTAGGTACTACAGTCTTTAATAATAATAATTAGATTTCATTAAAAACGGTTAACAGTATGTACGGCAAAAACAAAACGGCATTGAACACTTGTCTGCCTTTTCATAACATTAGGTATTCGAAATAACGCACGCGATACACGTCATTCTTCAGAATAACGTTCTACTTCATTAAAATAACATTAGCCTACAAAAATGTATGCAAAAACAAATTTTGTTAGAATAATGTATATTTCTACTGATGCCATATCATTTTTTTACAAAACATCATGTACAAACGAGTATCGAAATTAAAATAAACGTAACTGATTGGCGCGCTAATCACGCTCTAAAGTTTTCACTATTATCACTTGCTACCTAGGGGGTTAAGTAACACGAAATTCGAAGATCGATGTTCGTATCATACCGTCCCTCTCACTCTCGTATTGAATAATATAAGCGTCAGTAGAACGGCAAGTTCGAATTTTGCAGTTCGCAGTACACATACCTCTAGGGCCTGCACGGCTGGCTTTGTTCAAACTGATCTCGGAAACACTCGTTTACCCAGAGATAAAACCAAGCTTAATTTGATAGTTCGCTCCGGAAAACTCCCACGTAGCAAATTTCGACGGAATCGTTGGAGCTGTGTTTTCGAGATCCCCGCAATAAATAGGTATACAACAGTGGCAGCGCTACCTTTCCATATCAAATCTACGTTGGTCTGAGTCTGCCATACATAATACACCTACTTAATTGTTGCATCTAGCACATAATTTTTATAAAAAATATAATGCAATCACAACAGTACTAATGAGTACAAGGCATATTTAAGCAGAGATGACATGGTAAGGTCGAGTTGTCATAACTAATGGCTACTCTAGAAAGATTTGATCTGGATAGATACTTAGAGTACAGTAGTAGTAGTATATAGGACAGTATTACCTAAACAGTCATTTGAACGTCCATGCTATAAATTTACCAACAGTAAAGTAGGTGAAATTATGCTGAGTCGGGACCTATTTAGTGTCATGTATGTCTTGTATTTGTTTTATATTTGTTTCTGTGTTTGTTTTATGGCGTTAAATAAATGTATTTTCTTTCTTTCTTTCTTTCTTAACCACTAGGTTACTGTTACTAGGCGAATATTCGAACGGACTTCAAATTTCAGAATACATACCAAACAGTGTGGGCCGTGCTTTAGAATAATATATAATGAGTTGTTCGCGATTAAAGGTCTTGTTCGGCAATAACATTGACAGGTGTATGTATGTGGATGAAAGTTAATGCCCAGGCTAGGTCAAGGCGGGCGGCCAACGGGCCTTATAAAAATAAACGAGGCGTATTAAACTACTTTTGATTGATATACTTAATGCGTTTTGATCATGAGAGTAAACACTTAGTAGAAGGAACGCACCCAATGTAATGAAAAACTGACTATCGGCTGTTAAAACGGAACCCGATTCATAAAGACCGTATCATAAACGTAAGGTGCGGAATTTCGTTTCTGATATTTTTTGTTCTAATGCCACATAGCAGCTCAATGTTTTATGCAATATACATTCAGATATAACCTTACCTACAGTACAAGTAAAAAAAAAAAGTTAATTGGACGACCCACCATGTATTGTGATACCATATTTGTCAAAATTGCCCGAGCATAGTTCTGTGGACCAAGTCATTTACGTTAGCTTTGTTTGATAGTCATAGTCTATTAAAAATAAGAAATGTTTCAAGAACTTACTACGCCGAAAATAGCCAAGTAATAAAATGATCAAACCACTTACAAACATTCCGCCCTAATTCTCTAATGATAGATTTAGACTACAAATTGCGATGTCCGGAGAGGCCTACGTTCCGGCGCCGGACGGGTGTGGTAACTGTAGTTCCGGCGATCATCCTCGGACATCCGCCGGACGTCTGTTAGTGGTATACGAGATCACCTGTTAGAGTAGTCAGTGCATTTACAAAAGAAAATGTAATTGTTTTATTTTTTCTACTACTTAAAAACTTACAATGCTTACAATGTATGTTAGAAGTACTCTAGTAGACGAAATAAAATCAACTGTGTTTTACGCAACGACATAATATATTTTTGTTTAACGAAATCATAGCTTCTTCGTTGAAATAAAAGTCATATGAATATGGTTTTTTATTCTCAGTCTTGTTCATGTTGCATACGAAGAAAGTTTATTAGGTAATATCAAAAATTGAGCAGTTCTTGAACGTTGCGACATCGCAACTTTGCCTCTTTACGTATATATTATGTATATCTTTTAAGGGCTAAAAACATTTGTACACAGCATATTTTATTCTAATCCCATTAATAAAAGTTTGTAAGTCTGGTTGTTTGTTTGTTACTTCATCACGTCTAAACCGCTGAACCGATTTATATGAAATTCAGTACCTATACCAGTTAGTTTGCGTCCCGGAAGGACATAGGATAGTTCTTATCCTGGAAAATTCCATAGTTCCCGCGGGATAGTGAAAGAAAACCGAATTCTACGCGGACGGAGTCGCGGGTAACGGCTAGTTAGACAATAAAATTCACAAATTCAGTAAAATTTTCTCAAACCACGAATTTTTACATTTCATGAAATACTTCAGTTGTGTTATGTTCCACTTCACTCCAACACAACTTTGAAAGGATGCGAAATATAAACAAGCCGACTCAAACAGTTACAGGAATAGACTTCATACTTCATATTCATATACTCGTAAATCAAATCTAAAACTGCACGTATGTTTACATAAAGTTTTCAGAAAGTCTTGAAAAAGATGAATGTCCGAGTGTTCTTCATAATAAAAGAAACATTAGAAAGTTTTTTGTTTCATTACTATCATCGCCAATGCATTAGCATGCAGCTTTTATCCGCATGTCGTAATCACTCATATAATAACGCATATAACCAAAATTAACCAACTAATTGTGCAGAATGCATCACAGTTTCATACAAGCCTATATTAAGGCGAAACGAAAGCGTTAAATATATTCAAATTACTTACAAATTTTTGCTAACTTTAATTAGGTTCGCTGCTAATTTTACTCAGATTTAACTATTATTTTGAAACATTAAACTTGTAAATACATCTACTTTTGAGGTGTAATTTATTTCTGTTTGTTTTGTTTTCTTTTAAATAAACGTCGTATTTGAACTAAATAGTAAAGTTAAAGTAGAATAGCCAGTGAAAGTTTATTTGTCCGTAGGCTTTTTATGTTCGTAAGATTAAACTGGAACACAAAAAGTACTAAAGATAGTTTTTGCTACGTCTAAACCAATGTGTAGTAATTTTTCTCTTTTATCTTGGCAGAGTTTTACGACTATGCCAACTAGAACTAAAGAACTGTCTGGAAAAAATATAAGACATTTTGGCAAAGTCACTGCTTACAAATAGATAATGTTTTAAACTTACGCGATTTATTGTTCATTAATTATCTTTTTGCGATTAAGACTGTAAATCCTCTCGTCAATCCATACTAATATTATAAATGCAAAAGTGTGTTTGTGTATTTGTATGTTTGTCCGTCTTTCACGCCGTAATGGAGCGACGGATCGACGTGATTTTTGGCATAGAGATAGTTTATGAGCCCGAGAGTGACATAGGCCACTTTTTATCCCGGAAAAATGCACAGTTCCCAAGGGAGCAGCGCGCGATAACCGAATACCACGCGGGCGAAGCCGCGGGCAAAAGCTAGTTATAAAATAAATTAGACAATTTATTTTCCTTGATCGAGTCCCAGTGTGTTTTGTTGAGACTTACATCCACGTAGGACGTCCACCGTTAAACACAGGCCTCCTCCATAAACCTCCACTTGCTTCGCTTCGAAGCGGCCTGCACCCACCGAGATCTCGCGGCATTAACCAGGTCATCCGTCCATCTCGTTGGTGGAAGACCTACGTTGCGGTTGGTTGCAAGTACTTTATAACAGTTTTCATCTCAATTTTATTATTCCAGTATTTGGCATGATCTGTTATGCCCGTTAGATTGATGTCGTTAGCAAGCAGCATGCAAATCACTCCGCTATAATATGACAAATGAAGCATGACCTCTGCCGCTCCAAGGTATAAGCGCTAGCGAGAAAAGAATGTTATTAAACACAATACGAGGTGAATCTGTTAAAAATCCATACTAACATTATAAATGCGAAAGTGTGTTTGTGTGTTTGTCCGTCTTTCACGCCGTAACGGAGCGACTGATCGACGTGATTTTTGGCATAGAGACAGTTTATGTGCCCAAGAGTGACATGGGCTATTTTTTAAACCGGAAAAATCCATAGTTCCCGAGGAAACAGCGCGCGATAACCGAATACCATGCGGGCGGAGCCGCGGGCAAAAGCTAGTAAAACTATAAATCGCTTTATAACTTTTCATTTCGTGATGACTTGTTTTTGCCACGCTTATTGTAAAAGTTTAAATAAACGATGAATTCTTACTTTAATGGAAATAAGTTTATCAAATTTGGTTATGGTTATGATAATTTGATGCAACTTAGACTTATCTTACAAATACAGATAGAAAAAATAAAACTGTGGACTACCGTTCCAACGGCCGATGTGTTTTTCAGGGTTCCGTATCCGAAGGGTCGAAACGGAGTCCTATGGCTATCAGTCACGTGTCCGGCTGTCTCTCGTCTATCACAAAGCTTTTACTGCCAAACAATTGGAGCTACAGTCTTTGAATTTTCACAGAATAAAATTGTTTGAATACAAGTACAAAAACAACAAAAATTTGTACAAATACCTACAGTATACATTGGCAAAAAATATTTTCAAAGTTAAAAAAGGGTCTCCAGTACAGCTAAAAGGGCACAAAAAAATTTAACTTATCCCGTCGATTGAGGTTATCATTTTTCAAAAGTCATAATATCCCCTATTCGTATTAGGAATTTTTGAGAAAGTTTTTTTCGATTAATTTTTAATATTGTAAATTACCTACGCATATTTTACTAAGCAAACACCATTAAATTATTTAATCAAAATGTTTCTTTTAAATTCCTTTATTTTTTTAAATTGGTTAAAATACAATCCACATTTCGCAAACTTTGCTTAGAAGCAGAGCTTTGTAAACAAAACACTAAATATTTACAGTTTCGGCCATATAAAGTGTATATTTTGATACGTACTGATACAGGGTTCCCTTGTTGCCCTTGGTCGGTTTTGTCTAATATCCCCGCTATCTCTTTTCCCCTACACCTCGCACACCAGTACAATGCCTTGGCTTTCCAAACCGAATGTTCCTCCTAGTTTTTGCCGTCCACCGCAGAACAAGGGAAAGGCGATAGCCATTCATGTTAATGCTCTGTCAATCAATCGTAAACGTGCATCGTTTGTCATGATTTAACTGTCCGAACAATAACATGTGGTTAATTGTCACTTTCTAACTGTTGACATTAGGAACATTTTTAGTACAATCACCTGCATTCATATCGGCCACAGCGGAGCGTGAAAAAATTTCTGACTCGTCCTACCGGCGAAAAATAGAATTGTTGTTGTTTGTGTGTACTGTCTCGTTCATTTACTTGCCCGAATTTCACTTGCCATACCAACGTTTGTCATAAAATATATAGAACCGTGCTTTTTTCAAGATTTTTTAAATGTCATCATATAGGATGCAGTAGAACTAAAAGAATTTCCTTGCTCACCCGCGACCTTACGATAGCTAAGCTTATGCTAAATATGCGTGTTCATGCAGTTCCTCCACCTCCACACTGTAGGAACACACACAAATCACACAAATCTATCTATCACCAGCATCACATCACACTGACGCGTTTCGAACTCAACCAGAGCTCATCTTCAGAGTAACACAACCATACATCATGCTACCAATTGTTAGACTCAACGATGGTCGGTTCTGTTCGGTATGCACAGTAATTTCGATAAAAAAAATCAAAATCCTTTTTAATCTTTACTGTAAGCAGATTATGCTCACTAAATTTACAATATACCTAACGTAAGACATTCACTTATCCGTGTAAGTAGTGGCTATTGTCAGGGGATAACACAGCTTCATACTTGCAGCAGCAAGCCACAACAATGTCAGACAGAATCTTTATATCCTCGGAAAAATGAACCGTACTCCCAGCTTTTAGATTCTACAATAGTTTATCGTTACACCCTTTGTAGAATGGAATAACGAAGGTTATAAGTGTATATTTTCAGCTTGATTCAATACGGGCATCGGAGTGCACCCTTTATTTACACTGCGTGTTAAACAAAAGCTTTTCGATGTGACAAGATAGCTGTTTTCGAACGATATTTTATAGACGTTTTTTTAAACTTATTTTGTGATGAAATTAACGAGATTATGAAAGGACACACATGCTGGACAATAAATAATCTTCTATATACTTAAATAAATAAAAAAATCGTAAAATGTGCTGCTAAGCGCAAAACTAGGGAATGTCTAGACCGATTTTGCTAACTATTTTTTTTGTAAGTATCTATTTGTTACTAAGGAGAAAGTTTTCATGAAAGTTTGGAAAAAATACTAAGGGGGTGAAGGCGCGGGCAACAGCTATTATCTATAATAAATACCAAAATATAAGTATATGTAGAGATTCACCTCTTCCTACTGTATACTCGTAGAAGAATGTTGGAACAGAATTACTCGCAAGTTAAGTTGATCGATTTTATCAGTTTGGTAACTCCTCCACATTGATTAATTTCGATTGACTTATTGTTCGGGTAATTTGATTGCCGCAACTGTCTCACATAACAACGCCTGCGCATTGGAGCGCCGCGTCACACTCTAGTACCGAAGAAAATCGACGGAGGCTCTCGTAAATGAGGATTTCATCGATTTATTGGAATTATAGTGTCGTCTACCGCTACATGACAAATTACGTACAGTCAGCAGTATTAATGTCTGCCACAGCAGAAAAAATATCTGACACGTCCTTCCGGCCCTAGAAATATGTAGAGTCGTATCGAAATATTTATGCATGCTTGTTGTATCAGATATTGGTGATGGTGACTGTACTTACAATTTTTTTGCGGGTAGTAGAGTTAGTAGTAGTTGCGGGTAGTACCTAGTAGTAGAGTTATATTTATCTATTAATCTTAGGATTAATAGTGTTCGGCCGTCCATAAACTGGTTCATAAATTTCATGATGTAAATAGATCAGTGCCCGCTGTCCAATAATTGCCCCACATAATAATCATGTTATAAAGTGATTGGTCATGAAGTGGCTGTTGGTTCAGCAGATCATATCGTGGATTTTAGCGATTAATATCTGCAAATGGAGGACAAAAGTGCGAAAAAATAGTCTTATTAGGTAGATCTTTTGCGTTATATCTACACACCCTCCAATAGTAAAAGGATAGATTAGCATGGAAATCAATAAAAGTTGACCTATAAAATAATATGGTCGGTCATGAAAGTGATCAATTTAAAGTCTAGCCACGCATTTACACAATGACTAGATAAAACTAGTTTGAATACATTTATTAGGTAGGTACTTTTTTTAGTGAATCGATGGGTATTATAACCAAAATGACAAAATTGGACAAAAGTTTCGGTATTAAAATATACCCAAGTGAAGAATAATAAGAAAGGTAAAATTGTGTTTTTTTTTTTTTTTTTTTTTTTTTTTTTTATTCTACTGGAAGGCAAACGAGCAAGTGTGAACAGGAAACGGGAAGAGAAAGAAAGAGTTTTAAATTGGAGAAAAAAAATCTTATTTACACAATTCTAATTTTAATAACCACTTGCTGGAAAGGTAATTTAGATTTTTTTGTTAAATCTAGTTTCAGTTAAATAACAATAAATCAAGAGTTAATTTTTACACCCTTCAAGAGACTCTTCTTGAAACTATTATTATTATTATTTTTACTATTATTTTGGTTTATTTGTGTAAATTTTGATGTATATGTGTGTCTTCTGTGTTAGTGAATGAATGTCTTCTTTCTTTCTTTCTTCTTCTTTCTTTAAACTAATATTCCAAGGATTCAAAAACACGAAAGCTAAACCGTCACGTAAGGAATTCCTTCAAATAAAATTTAGATAATTTCGATGCTCGGCAAGGATAAAACACTGCAATAAACTCGTTGAGCGGCGAACTGCTTTAGTTTGCAGCGTTTTACTGCCATCCACAGAGCTCGAGCGATCAACTTTATGCCCTGTAAAAATCTTGCGTCGACGATATTACGCTGCGCTGTTGCGGAAAACATGGCGGTTTTATTCTAATGCGTATTTTGAGCAAATTAAACAAGACGAAGAAAAATAAAATACAGCAATACAGCAAAAGCAACTGTTTAGTTCGTCAGGTGGATTTTAAAATATTGTGCACATTTTTTTTCTTTTGTTTGACAAATAAAAAATTACGAGGATACAGTGCTTAGAAGTTTTTTTTTTTTTATTTCACTGGAAGGCAAACGAGCAAGTGGGTCTTCTTCAAGTTTCGAGTGAAGTCGCTATATGGCACGATTTTTACCTTACGTCACAAGCCCCCACTCCGGAAGTTTGATGATCTATAGGTACCTTTGTCAATTTTTAATAAATATATAAACCAAAAAATACGTGTCCCACATTTTTCCATAATCTAACTGTCGGACTAAATAGAACCATATATTTTTAACCCAGTCGTCATCCCTATTAGGAGGCAAACTAGAAGCTTGACACATATGGCGCTTCGTGTGACTGTAGGTACTTTGTTTTCATTTCGTGCAAATGTGTGGTTGCGATTTTTTGAGGTATTTCTGCGATTAACAGACAAAATGTACTCGATTAAGACTGTGTATGAACTTAAAGTTGAGCTGCTAAGAGAAATGTATCGGTTGATGGCAAGAAGGCTGATTTGATAAAAAGATAAATAACTACTTTTTAAAATATTAGAGTTTATATTTCATATTTCTATTCCCATTAAAATTTTGGATGTTTAGGTATGTGTAGTTTTTTTCTTTAAGGTTGGAGGCGTATGATTGGAAACAAAACTTTGGTGCCGACTTAGATATCCAAGAAGACCGTTCGTATACATACCCACCCTTGAATTTTTTCAAAGAGCTGAAGAAGCTAAAGTACAATAAATAATAGTAGATTGTACAACCAGTGCATAAAACGAGCCAATTTACCCAAGACGTTCATATAGCCACCCGAGCCGGTATGGCGAGGGTGGATGGACACATCGAGGGGAAAATAGATTTAATACTCGAGTTTTACACTCTGCTTTTCACTTCGATGGCGAAGAAATGAAATAGCAATAGTGGAAACAATTGTTCACTCACTACATACATTTTATTTTTCATGCATTCCTATATAATTATATTTTTAGTTTTAGTGATTATTTTGATTGATTTTTAGTTTTGCATAAAATAAAAATTTATTTAAAAAAATATAGAAACTTCTTTGTTTGTGGCTGTTGACACCTAATTACCTTGGTCTTAGACGAAGATTTTATTAATCAGTCTGGCAACTACATATGTAGTTGCCTCCGGTTATAATACGACGATAAACGGATAGCCACCAAATGCAGAGTGGTTACCGGTGGATGCAAGCAATTCATGTGGTGTTCTAAGAGGGAGACCTTTGTTTATCCAGCAGTTAAAGTCTTCTGACTGATGATGATGATGAGATAATGATCCTGGTAGATGTTGACAAAAAATCAACTAATTTAATGGAAACGAAAGTTGGTGACAATATGCGAATGGTAGTTAGTGTTTCACGGAAAAACTAATGTTTTTGATGAAATTTTGCAGATAATAGTACCTAAATTAACCTGGTGTAACATTACGATGCGATTAATACAGAATAGACGACAATCTACCTGCGAAAAATTCGTTTGTTTATCATTTTTTTGAAGAAATTTTACAGTTTGCCACGTAAAACTTAGTGTGCCAAATTTCATTAAAATCCGTTGTGTACTTTTCCGTGAAAAACACACGGACACGGACAGGACTCACTCATAAAAAATAGTATAAGCACAAGTATAGGTGAAAAACTTAAGTAAAGGACCTGTTGTATGTAGTAGTAACTTGTCCATATAAACAAATTGACGTTCCAAATTCGCAAAATGACTTAAGCTCCATATCAATTCTGTGCACCACTACATACAACAGGTCCTTTACTTAAGTTTTTTACCTATACCTACACTAGCACCCTGTATCTCTAGCAAAGATTGCGATGTGATACGCAACGCAACCACAGCGAAAAAACTGTTCATCCACAACTTACGAATTTGTTTCACATTCCTTACGAAACCAATATCTCTTTACCAAATCGTTCTTAATACATTGAAAGTATATTTCATACGTTGTAACAAATAGGCGATAGCGGGAAAGTAATGGACGGCGATACTAAATCGGTTTACGCCTCGCTTCTAGCCCTCGGAAGCGTTTGTTTCCTCCCGTTTAACAGGAAAAAGGCGGCGAAATGCCATAAAAGGCTCCCGACGACAGATTGATGTACTTACTCTCTGATTTTTAACCTTTACTTTAACTCAAAGAAGAATTCTTTTTATATTACAAAATTTTATTTGTGCTGAAGCGTATGGAGTGATTTGAAAGTTTTTAATTGGTTTTTGCCTTCGGGCTGTTTCTCAAATTTAATTTTTGTAGTGGCCCTGTCACCTACCGTAACGTAACACTAACCTAACCGAAAAGTACTACAAATAATATAGTTTCCCAAAATATCTCAACTCATTTGTCTTTAAACTTAAAGTTCCTATTTTGTTGAATTAAATTAAAAGACTAGAGACGTAGTACTTAGAAGGCACTCGACTTGCGGATTATAGAACAACTTTAAAAATAATTGCGTATCCCTAAGCCCATTATTAATCGCAAATATAATTATTAGTGAGGATAAATATTTGTACTGGCGGTAAATTTGCCAAATAATATCGAGGTAAATTGATTACATTATGTAAACAAAAACAAACGGTGATCTTCTGCGCAGACGCGTTGCTAAATGGGCCAAGGGCTCGGCCTTATTTCGACGCTCGTCAATTAAGGTGGTACATAAACCTTCTTATCGGGACATATTATTATTACGTTTTGAAAGATATATTAACACACTCTCTTTTGAATATGCCGAATTTTTTTTTTCTTAGCTGGAGCAGTTGTCCGAAAGACCAGTGGTTTTGCAAGTGTTTTTGTGGGACAAAAATAATTCATAATTTTACTTGTCTAGAATAATGAAGATATAATTTTTTTTATATAATAAATATTTATTTTATTGGTACAAATATGAAAAAAAATCTTAAAAATAACAACTGAAATACTAAATACCTATTACAAACTAAATTAAAACTATATTAAAAACTAAACTATATCTAAAAAAGGCCCCTGCGGCATTGTGCCGAAAATGCTGGCAGTATTTCCTCGTTATAATAAGTTTATATTGATATACGAGTAATGTAGGTATTTATGAAGTCTAATTGGAAACCTTTCTCCCAAAGATAATTCTGAAATTACATAAATAAACATTACCTTAACATAATTGTGTGTCCTTCTTTTCCGGATGTGATTGGAAACAAAAAAAAAAACATAAGAGTTACTTACCAAAAATTAAAAAAAATATATATTTATTTCACTGTCAGCCAATCGAAAGATATGAGTGAATAATAGAACAAACATTGTTATTTTTTTGCACTTAAATAAATACAGATATTTCACACACATATACACGATGAGAATACAGATACAGATCTCAATTATATATTATAATTATTATCATTAGAAACATCCTGGGTCAGCTTTGATTCAGCCGAATGGTATCCCACGCCGAGCTCCGGGGCACAGTGGGCCAACGATGCCATAATCCTTATAAGGCTCGGCAGTTAGCCGACATTGCTCCTAGTCCAATGACAGCTACGTCACCTCATTAACTCGTCTACAATGAGTGCTACGAGACCTAACACATCATTTAGTTGGGATTAGAACGGCGACTTTGGTTAAGTAATTACTAAATGTTGCTTGCTTTTGTAAGTTTACTCACAGCAATATTTACTATTGGACTGCTGATTAAACTTGTCTTATTTTCTTTTTACGTCATTTTCATATTTGTTTTATTTTTCGATTTACGATTGAATTTGCAAATCAACAGGAGAAATTAGCTAGCTCTTCTGAGACAGCTGTTTTATTTTTTGGTTGTAGAAGGACCATGCTAGGATTTCCTATCAATGAATCTTATTTTGACTATCCTTTACTTATAAGTCTACATGATACGTATACCAAAGGATTTGTAGCAATCGTTTAGCGTTTCGCAATTTTGTAACCAAATACGCTTTTTAGTGTATATACGTCCTTCCATCTCCATTTAATCTTTCTTCTAGAAATTTATCAACACTTACAACTGTGTCAATTTAACGAGCGCTCCTAAAACCAGGACTTGAGGAAGTCCGAGAGAGTATTTTATCACGGTAGGAACGTAAAACGCGTTACGATGCACATGTGAACCAGCAAACGATGTTTTTGGGGAATTACTTTCCCTCATTCCTTATTCGAACTGCTTATTACATTTTTATTAGCGTCCTAAATATTGGAGAACTCTGGTCATCATGAGGGTTGTGGCGACACTCTGATCAACTTGCCATGAAAACTATGTAGGTATTTTATTTTCTTTCTGTCTCCAATTGAAGCATGAGTTAAAATCGCGAGAATAATTTTAGGAAAAAATCAAACATATATATGTACAATTTTATTAAGATAAATATATTAAACGCGGAAATATGTAATACTAAATATTACAAACTAAATTAAAAACTATGTATTAAAAACTAAACTATATCTAAAAAAGGCCCCTGCGGCATTGTGCCAAAGATGCTGGCAGCATTTCCTCGTTGAATCGCCAGGCTAATTCTTTGAGCGAGGTACCTGCCAGCTATTATGTACAAATTAAACGATGTAAAACAGACGAAACTAGATTAAGGCTTACATGCCATATATAACACATCTATACAAGAATCTTGAACGTATTGTACACTTCGTAAAAAATAGGTAAGTCAGATTAATGAAATTATTACCTATACTATTTATTAAATATGATCATGATGATTTTTTTCACTATACTTACTACTTCATATGGAACATCATTTGGGTTTTGGTATTCCACGACGATCTTCCGCTTACTGGTTTCGATGCAACTGACGCCGTGTGACTTTCAAGTGGATAGCCATAAATTGCTTCCGCTTTGGATTGATTGAGATGGAAAATTCAGTTCCGAAGAGCTCAAGTTTTGACAAAAAAATGATGATTATAAACATCAAAAAGCGCACTCATTTTTCCATTACTATATTGCTAAAAAATTTAGGTACGTGGCTGACAAAAGGTAGAGTCCAAAAACTGATATACCTACCTATTTTTCACGATTTCATCTAATTATAAATCAAGGATCATAAAAGTCTAGGCGAAAAATAGCCACAACCAGTACCATAATCCATAATAACCCAATTCTTAAATAAATGTTAAACTAAATACTCGGCCAAGGATTGTTAATTAATGTAAAATGAGGATATATTACTCGTATTAATTCGACACTTACTAGATATACACATAATAATGACGATGAAAGCCGTAAATTACACCCCGTAATTAGATAAAATCCCGCTAAGCTTCGTGGCATTGAACGTATTATTAACGCTTAGGTATGTGTATATAAACACAAAGTTTGTTGGGCATATGTGTTTAAGTGTGTATGTAAATGCCTTTGTAAGCTTAGGTAACAATTTGTATAACAATGCGTAATCAGCGCTATCTAGCGGATTACTTCAGAAGCACGATGTGAGTTCATAAGCGCGTTTGTAGATCGTCAAAAATAACTTATCCAAATAATGCCTTTTACATAGTGTTGTATGTATGATTCAATGAAAACTGATTTTATTTTATGTCAGGTTTGTCTAATTCTAAACTATTGGTTTAAATCAGCAGGTTTAGTATAAAAGCGGTGCAGTTTGCCAACCACTGTGCATATTCGTTCCGGGCACCGCCGCTAGATGCTCCACTGTGCGGCCATGAAGAGAGATTCAATATGGCGGCGCCATTCGAGTCTGGAACAGGGCGGGGAGTACAGTCGCCGAATCGACACTACAATACTTACGCGTATTTTCGATGAAAGCGACGTCTTCTTGACTCGACGCGGGTGATATTGCGAAATAATTCAGTGTTTCTGTGTTCGTTTATGCGGTTTGTGTTATTATTTGTGTATAATGGTGTATTTGTGGTGAAAAACGTGAAAGGACTTTAGGGTAACAATGTCTAGCAGTTGACATGTTTATCTGTGTCGTGTGTGAAGATTTTCCCTTTGCGTGAGGAGGGACTTCGTGTTAGTGTGCGTGCTTGAGAGTGTGTGCGTCCCGTGGCAGTGGAGTCACAAGGATCCAATGATGGATTTCATTTTCATGGATGTATAGGTAAAAATTGCACGTTAATTATGTCTGTGTTTGTATATATTGCAGACTACAGTTGGTTGTTCTGTTCGTATTCGACTTCTCGTTTTAAGTCGCGATTCGAGACTGCTTTGTGTTAAACCAGCCACTTCGTAGATATAGTAGCGCATATGTTTTGTTGTAACTATATAACATTAAATCGATAGGGATAATGTGGTTTAGCATGAATAGCTACAGAGCTTTTTAGATGACAGTTTCCTTATCACAGAGAATGAGGTTGCCGAGACCTTGTCGTGCCATAATGTTTCGAAATTATATTTCTTGACTCTTAACGTTTTATTGTGCTGTATCACGTGTTGCTTAAAGATAGATATTAAAAACAATATATGTTCAAAATATTCGTCAACATTCTAATAAGAATTTTCCCGTTCTACCTACCAGAATACGTTCATTGTTCATGCGTGGTATTTGTGATTTAATAAAGCATTTAATTTTCACATTAACAGTGTCATGCTGAGCTTTAATGATTCAAAGTCATTCACACGCACGCACAAAGCCTGGTCTGTAGCATTGAAACTTAATTCATTACATTCATACGGAGTCGCGCGAGAATATGGTTCCCCTCGCTCCCAGTTCGCTGCCTCTGGTTATCAGCTTACAAAATGTTCCAAGCCGTCCCATTCGTGCAACCCACTAATCTGTATATTTGCGTCTCTTTCTGGCTTGTAATGCACGTTTTTCTTATTTTGCCGCGTCATATGCTTGAGGCATGAAGCATAGATTGCAGAGTTTTAGTTGGTGCTTGTTTAGTGGAAGCGCGTGCAGTTTCTGGTTGGATCCTAATTGATCGAAGGTCCTTTGTCTAAGAGGTCGGATACATGGTAATGAGAGGGCAAGTTGGTCGGTCTGCGCATCCCCACGGCGCAGTCTCTGGCCCGGTACCCGCCCGCGACGCACGTGGCCGCTCATCTGCTCTCCTGTTAGCAATTTCCCGCGAACCTTGTGTTTAACTTTGATTGAATGTGACTTGATTAATGGATACCCTGGAAAATTAATTAATACACGCAGTAAGTTGAGCTTAGCGATTGTGTTTCACACTGGCTGTGTCACGGTATTGTAATCGGGTTAATTGAGTCGCCTTGGGATAATTAGGATAGGGTTAACTATTGTAGGTACCTACATTAATTATTCTTGATGATCGATATCGACGTGATGTTAACTTACCTTTAGCTTCAGTCTTAATTAATTTTTCAAAATATTCATCAGTTAATTATTTTATCCAGAAACACGTTCCTTTTGGTTATTTTCTATTAAAATTATTCCAAACGTATTAGCCATCCTAATTGTCTATATTAAAAATTGTGATCGTCATCACAGTGATATTCATATTTAAATGAACAAAAGATTCTGCACAAATAAATTAGATATAGGTAGTCAACATTCTTAACACATTTTACTAATGCTATCTATTAAAAAGCACTGTAACATACAATACTACATACAGTAGGTATACAAATTGTAAATGTAAACCCTGAAATGAAACTAAAATATTATGTTAAAAATTAAAATAAACTATTTTGTCCCACAAACTGCACGCCTGAATCACAGTGCAAAACAGCGAATATTTACTTATCTAAGCTTCTTGTTATTGTACCTTCTAAAGCTCATTATGCAGATGATGAATATAACGAAAGCATGAATAAATTACTCAGTTATGCTGTGCGAGGAAGACAAAATAGAGGACCATTATTATTACTTGAAATACATCAAGTTGTTTGTTTTGTGAAATAAATTTTACGTTTCAATTTTCGAGTGGAAAATAAGATAAAATCTTCGAATGTATTTCCAAAGAATATGATTTTCTTTTATCATCGAGAAAATAAGTGTATTATAGAAAGGTATACTGATATTACAAAGTCAAATAATGGCTAAAGAATGTAAAAATGAGCATGAAATGCAATGTCAGCATTTACAAGAGCGCTGTACTATTTCGTCAACGAAGAATAAAATTGAGAGAGAACAAGGAATGTATGAAATAGGACAGGTTCTTACAGAACTTGAGAGCACTAAAAGGACTTCTTGCTATTCACTATGTCCGAAACAAAATAATTGATGAAGATAAAGTCTTGTCGTGTGCGTGTCACACACGCATCGACTTAGGGTTCGGGTATTTCTTGTGCTACAATTCACGTATAATTTACCATGAAGGAGATGTACCTACTGAATAGTAAATGCTAATAAGATTCAAGATTATCAGATGCGTACACAAGATTAAATGTAAAAACCTTTATTAAGGACGAAGTTTCGAAAAATAATAATTGCCTTCTAATATTTAAAACAAACTTAACTGAATCTAGAAAATCTTAACCCTGTCGAGATTGCCGCTAAAGGCATTGGCCCCAAGATGTTGTTGATGTTCTGTGAACTTCTATCCTAGTCTTTGAGGCAGGTAAATACCAGCCTTGGGATCAACTGTATGAGGCAAGGACTAGAAACATGATGACCACAGTGTCTTTGTTACATATCATGGCACCTATAAGTTCGTTAAAATACATTTTACAAAATAACTTTCCAGAATCAAAAATTCCGCATTCCTCTTTCGCAAGATACCTAGGACCTAGGTATGTAATTACTTAAACATGCGAATATATTAAGACTTAGAAATGGTTGTTTCTTTATATTTTATATTATTACGCAAAAATATATTTCAGGGAATTTACGTAGGTACGACGTATTCAAAGTCCCAACATCAAACGAAAAGGTTTTCACATGAAAGATCTAATGAAATCGGTTGAATCGGCTTTAGGCAAGCCAAATCCTACGTAACTTTTGGTTTAGACATAATAAGAAAGTGTTTCCTCTTCAACGACTTCTTGTTTGGTAAGTAGAAAAGTATTTACGACGAGTATCTGCTAAAATGCGTGAAGCCATCTAAAAACAGCGGCGTTTCTCGTTATTCTTTACGAAATATGAATTTGTTTTATTTTTTTAAGTGTCACTGAGATACGGTAACCAACAACAACCGGGCTTTAAACAATCTTGCTCAGCAGCATTCCACCAAGGAAAAGAATCGCCTAAAATGCAAGTCGTACTCACACACGAAGAGTAACCTATTATTTCATATGCATCATAATCACTGTCATTATTAAAATCGTGCATAAATGCCAAATAAAATACGTTTCTAGTATGGGGATTACAGTACCCTTTTAATTTTAATTTTATCTTATTTTGTTGCCTGCTGGATAGCCTACAGTGTAGGCCCTACACTAAACCCAGACTATGAAGCTAGAGATCCTGGATTCGAATCATGATAAGGGTAGCTGCTGTAATATGTATTTGATGAATTCGAAGATTTCTCGACTCAAGGCACATATACAACTATTTAGTACAAGAACACGCTTTGCTTAGTCAAAGCCCACTGGTGTAAATTGTTCCGTGAAATATTTTCCCTAATTGTGAATGACGGCAGACGGTGGGCGGAGCCGTGACAGTAAATACGTTCGTATGGTACCTAAGTCAAAGTCAAACTCTTTATTCAATTTAGGCTATAACTAAGCACTTTGAACGTCAAAAAACCTCTGTTGAGAAGAACCCCGCAAGAAACTCAACCTATTTAATATCTTTTGGGTAGGAGGTACAGACAGAAACCTAAAATGAACCAATATTAAATTCTATTCTGTTCAATGTAATATAGCTTATCAATTGTTGGTATCCATAAGATTCATTTGCATAGCAGTTAACTACAACAGATGACAGTGGTCCTCAAGAGTGATCTTGTCACGTCTAGGATATCCTCAAAGAAAATCGTTAGGAATTAATTAATATCACGTCCCCGTATGTACATCTCGCCCCACTGTGCGTTGGGTTTTGGAACGTGCATGTAGGGAACGTATGTAGGAACGGTTTGTTTTTTTATCGGTTGATAGATTGTAAACTTTCTTTGTAACTCTATTTATAAAATTTTTTTGAAGTCGCTGATTTGAAAATTCAGGAAATCTTTAAAAAGAGTAAAGGTATAATATTAATTATGTTCCAATTCCAAGATAAGAACAAGAATTTATGATTCACATGAGGTAAAATAAAAAACAGCAGATTAATTTCCCTAATCTTTATGAGGTTAAAAATATCTGTGTGCAAGTCTTAACACGTGCAAGTCTTAACATTAAAAACAAAGAAATAGAATACCCTAAACAAAATGTTTTTAAGCGTTTGACTTATTTGGAGCGCGTTAATTGCTGTGTGTTGCTGCCCAATTATATATACCATTTTTATTTTTAAGTCTAGTTTTTAATTTGTATGCCTACTGTTGTACATTTATTTCGCTGTGGTTTTTAAGTATTTTTAATTATTAATTGATGTTTTCAATAATTAAATTTAAATATAAACTTATTTTGCGCCTTAATGTTTTTAAAATAGCTTACATTTTTACTGAATATCGTGATCACCATCATCTTCGTTTAACTGTTATCGAATGTAATTGTAGTACCAAACACGATAGTTTGTTCTGATCAGTAAACTGTAAACTTGCTAGTATTTAAACTTCATTAGGCATGCTAAGTGAACCAACTTGATTGCTAACTATCCTTTACGACTCGCCCTATACACAGCTGCACAAAATATCCGAAGTTATATGGTAACTTACTGTGATACATTGCTGGCAGTTTGAAATGTGAACAAAGTAAAGGTACCTACTTCCATGCTTAGACTCAACTTGAGGATCTAATTAAGTAAGTGTTAGGCATTTTGATATTATTAGAAAATTTCTTACATCTTAGAAGAAAGATTTTATGCGGAATAATCAATCAGCAGATTCATTTTTATATTAAAAAATGAATCGCAAAATCTGTTGGTAAGCGCATAACTCGGGAACGACTGGTCCGATTTCGCTAATTCTTTTTTTGTTGTATTCGCTACTGTCAGGAGAAGGTTTTCATGGAAGAAAAAAATACAACGGGGGCGAAGCCGCGTGCAACAGCTAGTTACGTTATAAAAATGTACATACCTAAATCTTTGAGATACCAGTCAGATGGAAATTAATGTAATCTTTTCCCGTTATTCTTTCCAAAGTACGGAACCTTGCGGCTAGGCTAGGTACGTAGATCTTTGTTGAATCCTTCTCAGAACTGGCATATTAGTCTGACTAGGTATTGACTACCAAAAATATTCCTTCATACATCATCACAGAGCCCGTTTTGTCAGTTATTGTCAGTTCAATATTCTTCCTCGTTTCAGTGCATGCACGTGCATCGAATAAAGACTTAGTTGATGCTATTTTTAAACGATTATGACGCGGCCTCGGCTTAATATTCACGTTTAGTTTTTAGATGAGTAAAATCATGACGCGCGTTTCCTTGAAGCGCTAAATAAACTTAAAGATTGCCTGATAAATATCTTGTAACAACATTACTAGACATTATTGCTTTAACCTTTTATTTTTTGTATAATTGTAATTTTACAGTACATTGGTGTTTCAACTGTAATTCTGTAATTTTTTGTTGACAAATAATAGTACAATGTGCATTAAGGGGCGTAAGAAGGGGATTCCTAACGAGAGTCTATTGGAATCCCGACGCCGGAGGCGGAGGGTTTTTAATGACTTGAAGTTGTAATCCCCTTACGGCCCGTGATACACACAATGATTTTCATCACATTGCGAGGAAAAAAATTAAATTATTTTGTGTCCGAACACTTCACAGGTCGGCAAAAGAAAGGCTAGCGCCAAAAACAACTGAATGAAATTATGGCTACCCGCCAATACAGGGGGCTACTACAAAATTCGAACATCGAAGTTCGTATCGTACTGTGTCACTCTCGTATTTAATAATCTAATACGCTACCGTCAATCTAGACGCTAACGTCAGGAAAACCATATTTTCGAATTTCGTAGAAGCCCGCCTGATTGTCACTTTTTTCGAGTCGTCTACAAAAGATAATGCTAAGAACTGTGTTTAGTTTAGAATTCAGATGGTCTTACGGCCAGATTGGTCGAAAAATTACTAAATTTATTACAAAACAATTTGATATAAATTTAAAATTGAAATAATATTTAATAAATTTAAAAAATAATGAAGTTTCATGAAGCGTGTAAAATTTTTACGGGGTAGAATTGGGTTATAGCTAAGTTTTAAAGATGTAAATAAAACTTCAAACCTCTTTAGTCCGAAATGATGGACCTGGTACTAACTTTTAAAACTAAAGTCATAACTTCCTTGGGGAGAAAACTATACGTAAATCCATAGTTCCCGCGGGAACAATTGTCGCCATTGTCCTTTAGTATACAGGCATGGAATAACATCATTGACGAGCAAGTGTGATGAAAATAAATAAATTGTGTTGAGCTAGTAAATATGCATTTGGTAGGTGGTAGACCTTTGTGAACACACCTGGGAAGCAATGCAATGGTGGTGTGTGAAGTTCCCAATCCAGAATGAGCCCAGTGGAAACTACATTCTTAAGATCCCTGTGCTCAGCATCAGACCGTGTATAGGCCAAGATGATGAAAATGAATGAGGACTTCGTGATTGGTCAGTCAAATCACAATCTTATTTGCTAATCTTGCCGTTGCCGACAAGTAGCAGTTCTATAAATAACGGGGTTATGTTAATAAGTAAGTAATAAACTTTTTAAGAATAGCGATGCTACTTAACGCCATAGTAATAACAACCAACAAAAAGTTGTAAAACCTCCCACTTTGTCACTTCACAGTTCAATATTTCAAAAACGGCTGAACCGATTTTGATAAAACATGCCTAAGAACCACCGCTAGAAAACCTGTTTAAAATTAAAAAACCGTATTCGAATATGTCCGTTTGTCTAAGAGCTATGGTGCCACAGACAGACACACAGACACACATAGCGGTGAAACTTATAACACTCCTCTTTTTGCGTCGAGGGTTAAAAATACACATACAGCGATAAGTTGCCTCCAGTATAGTATATAAAATTAAGTATACTGTCCTGCCAAGATGACATAACTAAAATATACCATCTCTGACTTAATTGCATCTCTCAATCTCAATACAACCACTGGCGGATGAACGTACCTAATTAACAGGTATAAATGCAGTAACCAGAGCGAAATCAATCAACAGATATGGATAAATAAGTAGATCATACCTTCTAGCACGTTCAATTTATTACTTTTACTAGCTTTTGACCGCGGCTCCGCCCGTGTGGTATTCGGTTATTGCGCGCTGTTCCCTCGGGAACTATACATTTTTCCGGGATAAAAAGTAGCCTATGTCACTCTCGAGCCCATAAACTATCTCTATGCCAAAAATCACGTCGATCTGTTCCTCCGTTACGGCGTGAAAGATGGACAAACACACAAACATAAAAATACACAAACACACTTTCGCATTTATAATATTACTATGAATTTTCTCCAATTGTATAATACCCCTCTTTTCACGTGGGGGGTTAAAAAAAAAAGAGTTCGGTCAATCAAAGACGGCTAAGTACTTGAGATCACTGCAATGCGGAGCCAGGTCGGTCACATTATTTAGGAAGCGGCCCGGCCCGCATGGCTTCTTACATAAAGTGGCTTTATTTACTACCTACTTGAATACCTACTCGCTAAGCGAGTCTTGCTTACTGGGTGGTTTTTGAGTTTCGCGTATCGGGATCGATAATTCCGCAGAATGACCACTGACTCTTTTACAAATTCTTTCAGCAATTCGAAGTACTTAGTGTGTTGTATGTACATCGTTGAGTTTCTTGCCGGATGTTTCTTAGAGGTTTTTCCGAATCGGTGATAGATTATTTTTTTACATTCATAAGAGCTTGTTATAGCCTAAATCGAATAAGATATGACTTTGACTTTGGCGTTGAAAAGCTTCCCCATAACATTACTTATATGATTTGGCTGTTGTCACTTAAAAATGTACTCGTGATTGCGACTAAACTCCAATTCAATAGAATCTGACAATCCTGTAGACACTTCCAGCCTACTAATATGAACACCGGGCTGCGTAAGGCTTTGTAATGTGATTATTATTCTTTTTTTATTCCTTTTAGATGATAATTGCAACAACAGGGACATATATAATCAAGCGTGCCCACGTTAGGGTGCCTTAAATGTGTAGAAAATTGTCAGATTCTATTGAATTGTACTTTAACACCGTTGGCGGTTGGTAGGTGAATATAGAGGCTGTCAAAAGCGAATGTAGAATATGTTATAATTAAATTGAGAAAAGTTTTTCCATGTCAAATTCTTTATGACATTGGCTTAAAATTGATTTTGACTTGGCCTGTGTAAAAACTTTTGTTACTACATCTATACCTACGCAAGTATTGATTTTAGTACAGGTCTACAATGTTAAGTATTTCACTTTCTACTTATTAATTATGGATTGAAGGCTCCATTCTCTTAACTTTTGGAATCGAAAGAGACGCGTCTCTAAAGGAAAATGGGAAAAGTAGAGTTTAATAATATTATTTCCCATTTCATCTTCTTAAATAAATCATCATTCTTAGAAATAAAGTCCCTATCATGTGACAGTTGGAACGCTAAATTCCATAGTCAAACAGGTATAATAAGTGATTGTTATGATCTCACATGATACAGCGTACGTAAACAATGGAGTATAGTGACGTAATCCCGTCTGTTTACACTTGTGTTTATTCGTCTTTAAACGTCGATTACATTGAGGGAGTAAAAGCCAGTGAGTGAGTAATAGAGTATAATAATAATGCATCACTATAGATATTTTAATTTCGATACAGGAACCTATAGCTGCTCTGCGAGCACACGTGCAAGATAAAAGACATTTCTCATTTCTGTTATCTGGATTCGGTTTTGCGCTCAGTTTTGAGAATGAACTAATGAGTTTGTAATATATTATGGGGTGTTTGTAGTGGTGAAATCTGTGCGTCATACAATACAAATATTCTTTATTGCACACCAAAAATCAATACAAAAAAAAATTAATTCATTCAATCATTGTCATACAGAGTGCAGGTCAAATTAATACTTTCAATTTTGGTTGTAAACTTTTGCTAACAGTGCCTTTTGTATGCCAAGCGCATTTTGCCTATCTTTTACCAATTATACTTATTTAAAAAATTTTGTATCTGCTATTTTTTTATATGGCAATATATATGTTTTATGCCAGTCAATAGCTACGGTGTGATCACTTTTGTACATTTTTATATTTTTTGTACATCATGTTTGAAAAGACATAAGAAATTGTGTACCGACTGAAAGCGACAAGGTATGGTAAGAGAGATAAAAATAGGGGCAATTTTGAATAAGCTTTGTACGGAAAATAACATGCACTAGACCTTAAAAAAGTTATTAATAATACTTCTAATAATTGCATGCTTACGCAGTTTATTCGGATAAGTTCAGCTCAGCGCGTCGAGGTTTCTTGACCTGACTTAATAAACTTGTCTTGATTTACATTATCAATTAAAATCATTATATCAGCAATCGATTTCTATAATCGAATGCAAAGGAGGCAATTTGCGAAGCACGCATTTGTGCAAACAATGAATAGCCTCACGCTCGGCCGTAACTCGAGCCGATTCGCGCTCTATCGGGTGACCGGCAATCGGAAATCAAGCAGCGAATCTCTACACACATTGAAAACAACGATTACGGTTATTTTGGATGTAAAAAAGCTCGAAAATATCGATGAAAACGGATAACTCGCGTACTAAAAGAGATTATTGCAGGTTTTGAATAGGTAGGTATTTTTGAGGGCCCTGTGTTACTGTTAATGGCAAGATTATCTATAAGAACATGCAAATACCTTCGCAAGAATAGTTCTTCTTCTTACCTATGCATTGAAAGTATATTGTTCATGGTGGATAGTCAAAAGATTTTTTTTACCGCAAACCAAGTTAATTTACCATTAAATAATCTTGTATTTTAAACTCGTTCATCTAGGCAAAATTTGCATACTTTTATTATCAATATTTTGATGATTTACATATCATCATATTCTGGAACGCAACGGTTTGGTTTTATGTAGGTACGAGCTGGTTTTGTAGGACGGCCACGTAGGTGGTCTGGTGCTTTTCATTTAGTATTCCAAGCCTGCTTGTCATAACTCGTCCGTAAGAATTTGAGCTAAGATATCCGACTACGGTCCAATTCGTAATGACCCGTCACGAATAACAACGGTGTCCAAATGACGCAAAAAGGTACAAAAATCTATATTGAAAGCAAAGAGAAAGGCTAGAATATCGAAGCACTTAAACGTTTCAAAGTGAAATATTGGAAAAATTTGAGACAAACCATTTTTTGCTTATCTCGACTTATTTTCTCGTTCAGTGGCTGGCGAAAGCTTAAGCACACTTTAAGGATCAATTAAAGAGAATAAATCGAAAAAGAATTCGTACTATCAAATAGTAAACTTGAAATTTAAAAATCATTATATTCTAACTATTCAATCATTGTGCTTTACATCCTTTAGAAATCTCTGAAGGATTCTTTGATAATAACGTGCTATTCACATTGGAATGGATGGCTTGCAAATAAACGCAGTTGCATAATCAACCTATAACGCAGGGGAAGTGCGTAATAACCGCCGGGGAATGGCCTGCTCACTCATACTTTGCCTCATAACATTTGCATTCATTTCACCGACATATAAATCTATAACTAACAGAGATGTCCCGTCTTCTTTCATAATTTATTCAACACGAAATATTCAATTAAATAATTTAAATTCGGCGATTTGTTCTGTACAATCTGGAAGCGGGCAACTGTTTAAATAATTTTTGGGAATTAAATGCAAATTTTATTCAAATGAGTGCCGAGTTGCGTGGACAAAGAATCTGGTTGATTTAGAGTGGATGCTGACCGATCGTAGTACGAGTAGGTAGAGTGACCAATCGGGTAGCTCGTAAGGATGTAACGCTTTGTTTGTTGTGTAATCTGAAGCGCTTGGAACAATTTGAGGAGCTGATGTGACTTTTACAGACTCCGTTTAGTTCAGACTCTGCGAAATACAGTTTGCATTTGGCACTGTTAATGAAGTAAAAGTCAGCTTTGATACACAGGCAATTTTTACATGGTTCTTGTATTATAATTAAATATGTAGTTATAAAAATCCCTACATACCTTTTTTTCTGGTTGCGTGTTTTTTTTTGTTTTTAATGTATTTTTTATGTAATTTGAATTTTAAAGCGCATTGGTTTATGTAGTTAATGCTATAATTTTTATCGGCAAATAAATAAATATTTCATACTTATACGCTTAGAACAGAATTATATATTTATTTATAAACAAACAAATAATATATACAATAATTAACAGAAATAATTAAAAAAAAAACTAAAACTAACTTACTCTAATCCTAAAAATCTTTATTTACAAATATCACCCAAGTCGCTCTACTATTGGGGAGGGTGCCCATAAGGCTGGCTGCGTTTCCTCGTTGTATACGCTTAATAATTTGATACTCAGTAAAAGGCACAAATTTACAGCCACACGGAAAATTAACATTACTTAAATGTGTAAGCCGCCACACCACAGAGAGCTTAAAATCCATAGTCAAAAGACACGGTGCACAAATATACGGTTAATAATGTTCTTTCTGTATTAAATCGCAATGAAGTAGAGCCGCAGAACAAAGGCGAGCGTGGAGCACATATAAAATTCCGCCGCGCTACCTCGCCCTTAATGAGAAGTTAACTGGAAAACTTACTGGGATACCCTCGACACGTTTTATTCATAGCCGTAAAGCCTTTTAACTTAAATTTGCAACGTTCCCCTTGAAAATTTATGAGGTGTCATTGGGAAAGTTGAGTCGTTGATCAAACTTGGCCTGGACTAGGGATTATCAGTGTTCATAATTACTGTATTGTCAAACTAGTTATAAACTTCATTAGATACTGTTGAGCATCCGTAATTGATGTTTATCTTGTAACTCTTTAACGTTGAATTTGTTTACTGATTACGTTTCTTGTTTATCTCTTTGAAGTATTTCAATGGCTTTAATCAGGGCAAATAAGATAACCACGTTGTTTATTTATTCTGTCTTTCCGTATCGATACCTATGGTTTCTAAATTACCCTCTTTTTTGTTGACTTTCTTCCCTAGTCTGAGAGGATAATCTACTTATATTCGTTGTTTTTTTTATCTTAAAGAAGATTTCTTTCATCTTTGCTTTTCTGCCAGAGATCCGGTGTAATTCTTATATTTTCTCCTCCTGGTTTAAGTTTAGTCTGTTCAGACTAGGTACTTCAGTGTCGAAGTCGAGACACTTGTAAACTTCCAGTATCGACAATGTCTTTAACTCTCTACTATCGTTGTTTAATTGAGTTTGCAAACCAGTGTAGCAGTGGCGAATGTGTTAGCGCTTACATCATTAACAGGGTACTTTATCTTCGCATCAACCGAGTTTTTGACATTTATAGTAAAAGTTTTCTTAAGAACAACACTAGTCTTGATGTAGAAATGGAAACAAATTATCTTGCTTTTCGATCTAATGACGATTCAGGTTTAGTTGTTTGTAAAGCGATTAGTGCCTTCGGTAAATCGCATCCCGTCGCATAATCGCGAAGCCGAACAACTACCTACTCGATCGCTGTAAAGCACACTAAATCAAACTGTAGTGTGATTTCAACGAGTGAAATTCACTTAGTAAATTACACAAGGTATACCTAACAGAATGAATCCGGAATTTTTACAGCAAAAGTACCTTGTAAAAGTTGTTCAAATTTTATATTAAGGTTGGCAAATTTTGCAGTAAATTTAGCCGATATTCGAAATGTAACGTGTCAAAAACGTGATGTCAAATTGTATAAAATTTTCCGGTTAAAAATATCTCAGCAGAAATTAAATTTCGGTGAAAATTTTCAGATTGATGTTTGGTTTGCTCAACCAATGAGCGAAATGAGACAGTTTTGTAATACTTTGCTTATACCTTAAAACTTTGGAAAGAGATGGAAAGAGAAGGATTGAGTAAATTAAGAGACTTGCCGAAATGTGACCGCACCGCATCTAACACTTAAACCCCACAGAATGGCACTAAACGTTAAATCACCATCAGTCGTATCTAGGAAGTTATAATCATGGCCTACCTAGCATCATGTGATGCTACTTAAATCATCTGTTAAAAGATGTTAAGGTTATTATTATTATTATATCCCGTCACAAACATAATTATCAAGAATCTTGTCTCGTCTATACTAATAAGTGTCTATGGATAATCGTTAGTTAAGTAAATATGTAAGTAGGTGCTTTTCAAAATCTAGTATCTAATAAATAGGTAATTTATCACTAATATTATTTACTTATAACGAAATACGAGTATGCTATAAGAACGTTACGCATTAGAGAGGTTAGTGTGTAAATTAATTTCTTTGCGTAAATATTTATATGTCATAAACGTTTGTAAAATGCAAACCATTACCAGTAGTGTTCGAGCTTTACGGAGAGATTTCTCTCGAACGGTAGTTTGTCACCTCTGGCTACTCAGCATCGCACTCTTGTTACATTATATGCGGAAATTTATTGCCTCCATCTCCTTCACTGCACGTGTCTAGATCACTGTACCTATGTTCAAATTGAATGTAAGACAGTTTTTTTTTATAATTTATAAGTTCTGTCTTCATCTAATTAAGCAATGCAACATGTCTATAAACTAAACATCACCAATATAGAAAGGCTAAAGGCTCAAAACCAACATAGGAAGAAAAAACAATCGATGAACCCTACTCACAGGACTTGATAACTATGTAAAATTTGAAGCAGAGTCGTCTTTACATATTTTTATAATAGTAAAGAAAGAATTAGGCTTACAGATTTTGAAATTTGACATCAAATACGTAGGTTGTATTCTAACTTTTAATTCCTAAATTTTATATAAATGATTTAAAAGCTACACGTCTTCGATTTCACTTTATTAAATTTATTTATACTTCCAAGAATTTATATCGATACCCTGCCTGAAAAACTCTTACCTACTCGTTTCCTGTGGATTGTGTTAAAATCAATTGAGCGTTACAAAAACCTCGACTCACATTTACCGCCTCGGGTCTCAGACCATTATAAATAAATCAGTTTGCTATTTGAATAGGCTATAAATAGTTAGGAATTTCCTTAATTTCATTGTAAAACTCCGCCGTCTGTCCCCCGGGTCCCAATCAAAAGTCGACAACTGTACTTAGGGACTTTACTGTTCAAATGAGCGACGAACGTCGGGAAACGTCGCAAAAGAGAGTTAATTACAGTGAACCAGCTTTCCACCGCCAACAGAAACTACGTTTACAAACAAACACGTCGTAATTTAACAAAACTTCTGATTATAAGTTCCGAATGAGATTGAGCGTAGCTCCCGTCTGGCGTTGACATAATATTTGTATCTTCTGTGTAGTTTTCTACCGAAAGCTGTGAATTTCGGCTTGTTATTAATTAAGTACCGCTGCGGGCCGCTCGGGAATATAAGCAGATGTCGAAAGCGGTGTTTTGCGGAGAGATGAGCGATTAGGCGTAAATTGGCAGATAACATTTTTCCTCTGAAACTGAGACTGAGAGCTTGAATTCTTGAGTGGTCGTTTAGGATGACGGAGAAAATGAGTGTGCTGCTTTTTGCGGAAATTTGGCTCTTTTTACATATTTTAAGATTGTATTTTTAGAGAGAAAATGTAAGCAGACGCTGCAAGTTCGAGGAACGTGTTTAAGTGTCTGGGTTTTGTCGCTCATTAAAATGTTTCCTTTTGTTTGGAGATCTGAATGAAAAAAAGTAACACCTAATATCTGAATGTCGATTTAATTTTAATACTAACTGTCAGCAATTAATAGTGTAATACATTCATCGACAGATGTAGTTTACCATTATTCACTGGCCTGACTTTATCTCAATGGGCTTAAAACCCGTCTTTGGTCATTATGATATCTCGTAATTGACTTGACATAATAGTTATCTACTTACTGAATTAAAGAGATGAAAATATAATAAGTTTTACTTATGTTTCATTCTACTGTTAATTAAAGGAAGTTTTTGAGTTAGTATGGCAAAATTTTGTGTGTTCTGTTTGTTATTTACTCATTATTATCACGTTGAAGGGTTAGATAATAAACAAATTAGTACCTGTTAGGAACCGAGCGGGAAACATGAAAACTGTCTTTTTTAGGGTTCCGTACCCAAAGGGTGCCAACGGGACCCTATTACTGAGACTCCGCTGTCTGTCTGTCTGTCTGTCTGTCTGTCTGTCTGTCTGTCTGTCCGTCCGTCCGTCTGTCACAGGGCTCTATCTCTTAAGCCGTAAAAGTTAGACACTTGAAATTTTCACAGATTATGTGTTACTGTGGCCGCTATTACAACAAATACTAAAAATAAAATAAAGTTAAAAATTAAAGGGGGTCTTCATACAAAAAACTTGTTTTTTTGAGCGTTTTTTGGTTGCCAAGCTTTATTATCCGTTGCTATGTCGCCGAGCAACGGCTAGCTATGTCGTTTGAATATTTACCTTTAGGTTTGCGATTTTAATGATGTTTTATAAAAGTTTCGGTCATATAATTAGTGAATGTCTGGTTTATTCGTTTTTGTGCAAAATTAATAAAGCAATTTATAAAACCACAAACCTCAATGGCGCAAGTTTGATAAAGCGTTCGTCAAATCCACACTGTACTAATATTGTTTACCTATTGTTTTTTTACACAAAAAAAAAACCATACTACGTATTTAACACTATTTACAAGGTTTATAATACGTTTTAAAATTTATTCACTCTAGTCGAGCTTCTTATTATTTAATTACACAACATACGAAGTCGCCGAATTTCCCGCGAATGTTTTTTTTTATTTTTTATTTTTTCTAGCCGCGCGCTTCCTTTCACAGGCAAAGATTTCAGAAGCAAACAGCCAGATCCAAAGAGGTTGAGAATTCAAATTGTTTTTTATTCGAAATACTTGCACAAGTGCTTACATTTCGGCGATATTTTTAAATTATAAATCATATTTCATTTATTTGCATAAAAACATGGTACATATTTTGTGGTAAGAAAGAAAGAGAAGCTTTTCTTTAGCTTGCCCTGTTTGTTTTATTTATTTATCGTTTTTTTGGGTCAGATCTTGGAACCTAAATTTCATCCACTCCAATGGTCTGATTGACTTGAAATTTGGCATACTTATGTAAATTTGGAGACAATATAATAATCTGGTAGTGACATCTTGGTGGTCTTGCCAGGATCGCCTCTGCAGGAGGGAACTCCTCAATAGTTAATAGTACCGACTTGAAATTTGGTACAAATATCTAGTTTTGATGACAATGCAAGTACAGTCAACAAAAAGTACATTCGGCAAAAAAGCTTGTATTAAAAATGAAATTTTAACAAAAACTTATTACAAGCATTATAATATTTATTTGCAGTGTGATGTAACTAGGTATGTATGCTCGGGTGGAATCTCTCAACTCGAATTTTACAAGCATGTATAAATCCGATGACAATGCAATATTATTATGCCGTAGAGCTGATCTGATGATGAAAATTTAGATGTTGGCCATAGGAACTCTGTAATAAAACGACACAACCGCATCGCACGCAGGTTCGGAACCCTACATGCGCGAGTCGTTCGCACTCGCACTTGACCGATTTTTTAAATCAGGTCAGGAATCCTATACCTACTTACCTAAAAAGTTGACTATCAAAGGAAGGTTATGAATTGTCATCGTCATCGTCGTCGTCATCTATCTATTTCAAAACATTCAAACAATATACTTTTACGAGTTTATCATAAGATAAATACATTGTATTCACATTAGCGTCATTTTAATTATTAATAATAAAAATACAATAATCGAAAAAGAAACTTTTGAAATCGAACATACAAAGAACAAACCATAACTACCTATCGCACGGCACGAGCCATCATAATTTTCTCATTCAATAAAAATAAATGCGTGTCAGTGACAGCGAGTGTTTAATTAGTCATAATGTACACATCATAGTTATTAAGACTGTTGTAAGTTAATGCCATCGTGCCACGTGGTTGAGCCGCGTGTCGTTCGGTTTATAAATACGCCGAGAACTCGCCCTTGCCTCGCTCACTATGCTATCAAGGATGAATTCCAATTCAATAATAAAACAATTTGCATATATTACCAACGGCGTGCGAGAGTAAATCTTCATAAAGAGATGAGATACGATCTTTTGTATGTGGTAGTTATGGTTGTGATATTCATAACGCATAGAGTTCCAAATATATGGATGCGCGCGTCGACAGTTGAAATTGTCATTTTACTACGGTTTTATTCAATTCTAGTGTTTGATACTACACGCACTTACTGTCATTTATGTGAAAAGTTTTGTGTATAAGTTTGCCGCAAGTAGCTATGTATTCCAATTTTTGTTACATTGTTACTTATAGTTTATCCTTAGTCTTTTATATCTATTTTTATTATCAATGTAAATACTTGTTTAGCAAACATGCCAATTTTAATCTTTAGGATTAATACCCGCTTTGTAACTCTTTGTGTATTTTGATTATTAATGAAAAAAAAATCATACCAGATAGGTACCTATGACTGCTTAATGGTTTGATATCAACAGTTTCTCTTAACTACTTGTTGTGTCTATTTATTGGTAATGAACAGTCAATATCCAATTAGGTAGTTAACATAAAAATGCCTTAAGCTTATTTAATAAGTATATTTTTTTATTAACTACCCTATGGAGGTTTATTGCCATTTTCATCGGGACTAAGCACGTTACGCGGATTTGCGTAAGAAAAGTGCTTATGTATGTGTGTGTGAATGTATAAGAGAAAAAAGGTAAAATGGTTATAGTTTAGCTTTAAAAGTACAGTTATGTTTACTTTATAGAACTCACACGTAAATGGAATGCGGCATTCATCGTTGAACCGCGTGAAATATAACAGTATAGACATCAGAGCTTTGGTTTTATATTATGCACATCATAGCACATCATATTGTTTCATACCTTTTTGATGAAGCAATAGTTCATAGCCATCAAACTCACATAATTAGGTCATGAACAAGAGCACTTTGAGTTAAACCAATCGAAAAACACGGTGAAGCGTCACAGGAAATGAAACTTAATATTTCCATAAATTTTCTAGCTTACCATCAAGTAGCAAGGTTAACTGCTATAAAACTAACTGAACTTGTTTAATAGCCCTATGTGTAATGAAACAGGACCCGTTCTGTTTTTATATGATACTAAAACTGAATGACTTTTTGAAAATGCAATAGAAAGGAGATAACCCAAGTATTTTGTATTAACGTAACGTTTGCTAACTCGAAATTTTTGGTAGGTAAAGTTTCAAAGTAGTTTCCTATTCTTTGAATTAAATTGATTAGGTAAAAAAAAAACTTTGGAAAAAGCTTAAGTCATATCGCGGCTATTTTCCATACCAGCAAGGCAAATATTTATCCACTTCGTTCTTTCTTTAAATAGTCTATGTTTATGTGTTCTTTAAAGTATCAGGACAACATGGAATATTAGGCTAATTTTATTATAGCAATTATCTACAAGTTTCTATTGAAGGTACGTACGAAGTTGCAAACAGTTTGGAGGCAGTTATTATTGAGAACTCTCTCTAAACTGGAGAGTTGATGTGGGAATTCAGGATAGAACGAGTTTGACTTTGCTTTATGTCACCTGTTGCTAGAGCTAATGGTAGGATAGGCTTGCAGATATAAGTAGTTAAAATCATAATAATTATATTTCCAAAAAAGTACAGCTTTCTTACAACTATTCCATAATGTTCTCATAGAGGGAGCAATTTGCAATTTGTAACGCGCCAGAATTTTTCCGCCGTCTACAGAATTTTTTACTTTTTTTTGCCACCATGTTTGCTGTGCACCAAATTAATTTTTTTGAGTAATAATCACACAGCCAGGAAGTAAACTAAATTTTACATGGAAACATTAATTTCCTGGCTGCAAATAAGTAGATCGTTATTTTACCGTGTTTTGACATTATAATCGCCAACATGGGGCTCGGTAGGAGGTCCTTGTTCATGAGTTACGTCCCAATCATGATTAATGTCTTGCAAGGCGACACTACTGCGGTTAATAGAGTATCTCAAACAACTTTTAATGTTTTTATTTGGTTTTAATGGCTGCGGGTCGAAAGCGAGCATTGGTCGTAAAAACTTGAGCCTTTTGGAAGCATTTTAGTGACAACTTACTCTCGGGTGGCGTAATTAAACTTTATTATTAGGTTTATAAGCGCTTTATTTACTTTCTCTCAGTACTTACCGATGGCGCCTAAAAGTTGCTTTTAGTTATAGTGTTTAATGTAACAAAATCCATTATTTTAAGATCAGATGAAAATAGAGATAGAACAAATTGGCAAACTTTGAAGTAACTTTAAATTTTACTAAGCTTTTGACACTCAAATTCCAACATAACATCAATCTAAAAATAGCGTTTGGTACGTAATAAAAAAAATCAACATAAAATAACCAAGATCTTTTACGTTGCCAGTCAAATTCGATTCCAATTTTAAATAAAAGCTTGTAAAAATATTCTGGTGCAATGCAATAGTCCAATCCAAAGCCGGGCTGATGGGTGTCGGCGGTTATTGCGTGGCTTCAATCCTGCAAGCCGGCCGATCCACTCGGATGTAGTTGTTAAATAAATACTCGCCGGTTGCCCTACAGGCTGCGAAGGGTATTTTAGCAGGAAAATGCTGCACACGGATCTTTTATATCAATGCTAGCAGTACATCACGTTAGGATCATAGTCCAATAAAGCTTGGTTACGTATTTTTGTGTATTATATCTTCTATTCCTGTCACTATTGTACCGTTTTTGTCAAACTTTAAACTGCTAAAAGTAGCTCCCAAGCGGGAACGTTTCGTGTGCTCTCCTACCCCATTTGGGAATACAGGCGTGATGTTTGTGTGCGTGTATCTTCTATTCTTTAAATATGTTGAGAAGCCTAAAGGTATCTTAAATCCAGTTTTTGCTGACGTTCACGTTCTACAAATTAAACGCTTTATTTCTCTACAAAAGTAACCTGTTTACGGCTTTCAAATGTGTAAATAATAATTATTTATTTATTTACAGAGAACACTATATCAAGAAACAGGTCATAAAGTAAAACAAATCTCTCACATTCTGCTGCGATTGCGACGTGTAAAATAATTCCAGTAAATCATTTTTATTTTCCAAAGAGCAAATAAATGATGCATGCAGGATGATCGGTGTATGGTTGTGTCTAAATAGGTCTTTCAAACTACTTATCCACTTTCTTAACAGGATTTTTCACACACTAGCCGATAATAACCATGCCTACTAACATTTGTGAATTACGTCGTGTGAAACGAGTATCTAAGTGTATGTACAGCAGACCATAAGTGGGTTTAAAAAAAATGTACACCTATGAAGCAAGTATATTCTAAACTATAAATTCGTTTATGTTTATCTGTCACATTGATATTTGCATGATTTAAAACAAACATGCATGATTAAACCCACTTATGACAAATAAATTTTATTTCATTTCATTTCATTTTCATTTCAACATTAATTTGCCAGGTTTACTTTGATGAAGACGATAGGCATTCGTAGCCAATGCATGTCTCTTTCGTGATTTGCATGACATTGAATCATTGTGCCAATAGGTACATTTCGAACGGCTACTTCAGTCGCTAAGCGTGTCCGGTTCTTACACTTCCTGACTAAGTAATAACTAGAAAAGGATATTCATCCTATAGGTGCACTGATCTCTTAGCGGCCCCTAGACCTACAATAACATTGTACAATACTTTTTATTGCACAATAAGATTTAAAGGCGCTCTCAATCCAAACGAGCAATTGTATTGCACAATAAAACGAACTGCACAATGTTTTCGTGTTCAGTATAGTATTGAATATTGTGCCATACCGACCCTACACGATGCAATATAAAAATATGGTGCAATAAAAATTAAACTCGCTCAAACTTTTGGACAATCATTGTGCAATCTTCAATATTAACCCTAAACGGTCAATAATATTGCACAATTCGCGATATTGCACAATATAATTGACCGTTTAGGGGCCGCCTTAGCGTAAAATTGCCAGGTTAATTATTTATTAATGGTATATACAGATATAATACAATGTTTATGCTGGAACTTTTTGGACGACGGTTTTACGTTTAATTGATAAAATTAAAAACAAATACTACTTCTTTTAAAATATTGGGAGTGAGGTGTTGAATTGATTTGTCATGTTACATTGTGATAACGCTATGAAATACTTTGTGTTATCTTTATCCGGGCTTAAGTTTTATAACATCAATGTCAAGAATTTTTGGGTTTTTGATACTATTTGATTGTAAACGCATTTTTTTAAATATACATTGCGGAGAAACAGGCCAAGAGTGTGGGGGCCACGCGGAATGATGACTTCCGTACTAATATGAGGAAAATATTCAGTATTAAGTTTTGATCAAATATTACTCGATAACATAATAATTTTGTAAAGTCTACTAGGTTGTGATAATTTTCTTTTTAAATTCATTATTATATTATTAATCACGATTGATTCCAGATTTTTCAGACTTCTGAAGGGGAGGGTGTGGGGGCACTTGCCTCTAACAAAAATTAGGTACTTTAAAGCCCAAGTCAATTTCAGATTATGCAAACGGATTTCTAAATCTCAAAATGTACTTAAATAAAAAATAATGAAGACACCAAACCTTGGCGCTCTTCATCTTTGTAATTTTTTGTTTCATTGACAAAAAAATACATCGTGTTCAATATTACTAACCGGACTTATTATTTGAAACGGCCTAAAAACAATATTTTTTACCCAGGAATCTAGCCAATTGCAATCAATAATGTAGTAAGTATAGAATTTTGTTTGATTGCGTCACGACGCATAGATAGAACATCGGGATATCTATGACAGCGGCCTTCGGATGCAATCACGCGCAGTATGACAAATGCGCCGGAGTCGGTACTTCTAGTTCTATTCGATTTCATATATATTTAGCTAGGTTTGCTTCATTTGTGAGAATTAAAAATATTCAAATTAAGATATTTGCAGATTCTGAAACTTTAGCACTTAAACGTCAGGAAATTGTAATTATCGGTTTTAAAAAAATATGACAAAATTGTCAAACATGATATTGTTTCTTTTTTGTAATTTTTAGGGTTTTGTAGTCTTACAATATACCCTTGTAACCCCGCTATGTCTGTCCGTCCGTCTGCGGCTTGGCTAGAAGCTGATAGAATGTTAAACACACCGACAAAGTGGAAAATAGGTATATTTTTTTTGTTTCCGTGCATACGCGTAAGTGGGGATGTTTTTTTATTTCAAATCTATGGAGTGGAGTATCAATGGATAGATCAAACGATTACAAGTTTGCTAATGGACAAATGAAAAAATTCATCCAATTTTTCATCAGATTTTTAGGTTTCTAGCCTATTCTCCCTAGTCCCTAGTGCCTTTTTGACAAACATTTCTTTAAAATACAAACCGCTAAATGTACTTTAGATCATAAAATCTACTTCCAATTTGGAAAAAAAACATTCGCTAGCTAAAAATTAATCACAGTTAGGCAATTTTTTTTTTTATAATTAAATAGGTATTCTTCTAATTAATGTTTCCAATACCTAGGTACTTTACCGGTTTGAGTGTGAGGAATAAATAAAATTGTAACTGGCTGAATCGGCTTAACAGAGTGGCTCCATTCGGAGTTGACTTGGATGAAGTTTTAAAATGTAATAGACATTCAAATCAAAACTTAATGATCATTACCATTACTATAGCAACTGTGTGTAGGTCAATCGCTCGATGTGTTTCTATTATAAATGATTATTACAACCGGATTGATTTTGACGACCGGATAGGCAAGTGGTTAGAGTAGAGAACTTGACTATGAAGCTATAGGTCTCGGAATCAATTCCCGGCCTGGGCAGATATTTGTAAGAATAATACTTTATGTTTGTTTCTTGAGTTACGATGTTTCAGTTGATATTTGTTTATCTTTAGAAATATGTTTATCCGTTGCTTAGTTCCTACCCATAGTACAGTCAGCATCAAAGTACTATGTACTTTGTCCTTTTACTCACAGCCAACTTACTAAGCGCCATGTAAAATTGTCAAAGTCTCAATGCGACACAGTAAATAAAAAAGTGATCCGCTACTTTTGATGCTGACTGTACATGTTTTGCTTAGTTTGGAACTAGGTCAATAGGCGTCAGTTAAAAAAAACAAAAGTTGGAAATCATTTCCAAATTTAATAAGCCACGTCGGCCTTGCGCAGTGATAACAGTTATCAGTCAAAGCAAGTAATTGTTATCAGTGCGGTCAAGTTAGTTTTGCGTAATCACGGTCGTTGATAGTAAGCGTTATTAATTAACGGTTTACGAGTTATTATTATTAATTGCTGTTTGTGTGGGACCAATTAAATCTGTGTAACTTGTTTGACATGTTTGGACAGCTGATTCTGAATGTTAAACTGTAACGATACCGGTAATTACTCGTATTAATTAATTATTCGAAGTTAGCTAAGTTTGACGGTGATGGATGTTAAGGTTAAGTTATAAGCTAATAGTTGACTCAAAAAAGAAGACAAGTGATTCTCAAGTATACATTTCCTTTTTCTTCCACCGTGACACGTGCTAGAAATATACTAATCATACTCGTAAGCCCCAGAGTTCCATTCAATTACCCCACACACGGCAAAACAGAATAAAAAGTTCGTTCTGAAACAGATTATTGCAAAAAACTTAACGAAAAACTGTTACAACGCAAATATTATGTTAAATTCTCTCATTAAAGGTAATCTCACGGTAGACTACACTGTGTAGAAAATAAGATTAAAAACTTTTGTTACATTTACCTAAGAACATTAATGATTTCTAAACTGCGTGCTATTAAAGTATAGCCGAGAATCCGGCACTGGTCATTGACGATGCACGGGCTATATAATGTACAGCAGTAGTGGTACAGAGGGCCAATTTGCGGTACTGTGGAGATATAGGTCAGTAGGTGAGCCAGGTCCTTGTTATGTGGGGCTTATGCAAACGTGGTGCTGAATACTCCTAGATTTACTCTTTCGATTGGTTAAACTTTCAGCGTGAATGCTCTTGGATTGTGAACAGTAATTGTGCTTGGATTTTTTAACCTTGCCTGATCCAATAGTAATAAATATAAACGTGTTAAAAAGTAGTCCAAACATGTTGCACGTTCATAGAGTATTGATTCCTTTTTCATCAAGACGTATAGGAAAGGATTGTATGTAAAGTAGTAGTTAGTCGATATGTCTATGTACTCGTATTGTTTGACAAATTTAGGCGTTTTAATAAATTGTCAAAAGACAAAAATAAAATAGAAACGTAGAAACCTTTAATAGGTTATTTTATATTTTTTGTCCGTTTCTGACAGTGGTGAATTTCCAAGATACATAAAACAAACAACGAATATATAATATGGTAGTGAGTTAATATTAAATTTGAAAATTATTAATTGGATTACAAGAATTATTTTTAGCTTATTTTAATTCAGAACGACCGAGAAGTCCGAACTCGCAAAATAAACGAATGTTAAGTTAACAGAAAGAGACTTAGCAAGCGTTTATGAATAATGGAGGAAATCTCGATGCATTTCAAAATTGGTTCTTTATATACTAGATTACGAACTTTAGTGACTTGTGACTCGATCGACAAACTTTGGAAAGCACTTAAATAACGGAACGCTTGCGAATGCTGACTTAAAGTTAGAATTTTTAACTGCTTGATCTCATATGTATAAACTTCGTACCCTACCATAGATTTCGTAGTTCATTCTATGAATTTAGGATTGTGCTTTATATTTATAATAAAGTGCATTATTAAAATCGAAAAAAAAAAAACGGGGAGCGATTAATTATTCATTCTCCCATTCGGAAATGTTGTCTGTGTAATATAGTATAGAAGTAGGTACCTATCCTAAATACAAATACCAACAAATATATGAAACATTTCTATCCACCGACTGACTTTGTAATTTTTACCTGACTTGAAAAAGCTCACTTTTTATCTCTTTTGCTATTAAATGTCATTCAATAAAGGCTTATTGTATTGTAATAATGTAAATATTCACAATTAACCGTCGTCAAACTCATTAAATGTCAGTTCGCTGACAAATTAATATGTAATTAATACGCTCACCGGTTTGACTGGTATCGAATAGCTTTTAGAGAATGTTCCTCCTCATGTCATATATGTGGGAATAATGATGTGGACATCGTAAAATTATTGTGAACGTAGAAAAAAATAAGATTGTTTACTTAAGTAGTACGTATTTATAAGTAGTATCACAATGCCCATTCGTTAAAAATAGTTGGTATTAATTTAATATGATTAATATATCGGGGTCGTTAAATACGATCTTTACTTTATATCGTAAAATTCAGTCTTAATTTGAAATCATACTCGTATTAACTCTTAATTACGACTTTTTTCTCAGTCTGACTACTTCTTCTAGATTGAAAGTGTTTACCTTTTCCTCTGTTTGCTTGTCTATATCATCTCTTAGCCTAAACAAATATATCGATTTCAATGAGCTTCTTAAGTGAAAGTTATCATTTTAAACTCAGTGGAATCGTTTCTTTTTAAACCAAACAGGGATTATTTTATGAAAATTGAATTGAGATAAAGTTATTTTAAGAAAAGTAATTTTTTACGAGATTGTTTCAAGATTTTATGTACACAACGTGTTATTTTTGACTTTCGTTAACTTTAAGGAAATATTCAACGGGCCTCATTCTTAATGTTTAAAATGATAGAAATCAAGAAATTTTATGCGTTTCATTTTTATAACCCAGAATACAAAATTTTAATAATGCGATAGGCACAGTAAAGCAGTGTAAAAGGTTCTTAATTAATGACGTTTTTTTAACGTCTGTTATTTTAAAGTAACTAAAATATTTGTTGGAAAAGTTATTTTTTTATGTCTCTCTTATGTCACCGATGTTACTCGTCAAGTTTGCGAATTTCACAAGTTGACCATTAACAAAAAATTACAAAGATTGTGTATGAAATTTTTGGCCAAAAAATTAATTACCAGGTAGTTTCTTCAATAAACATTAACTAAGTCGTTTATCGATGTTAACGAAAATAAAAAAACAGGGTATTTAAAGTTTGTTTGCGAGGTAGTAGAGCAAGGAAATCTTATTAATAAAGTAAAGACGCTAGAAAAAAATCAGGCCACACTAAATCCAATAGAGATCGGCATTTCTACCGAAGTTGCATAATTAACTTAAGCGTGATACATTATTAGTCAGATCACAAACTATGTAACCCGCATCAGATTAGCAAGTTGGGTAAGAACTTATTAAGGCGAGTAAAGTTCAGAAGTTTGGTATAGTGGCTGCCCTGAGTAGCTATTCAATATCATCCATACTATATTGCAGCCTGAAGCAAGTGAGATTTGTACTTGTTTGCTTTTGTTTCGTACATTTGTCAAGTTATCTACCTATAGATTTTTGACCTACGTCCAGCTATTGTCACAGGATCACACCTAGGTCGTCTCACCAGCAGCAGCAGGGCTACCACGGAACTCGAAACTCGAAGTTCTATAAGTGTCAGAGGGACCGCACGACACGAACTTCGAGTTTCGAATTTCGTAGTAGCCCTGAGGGCCTACTCCGAAGTTCGAAAATCGAAGTTCGTATCGTGCGGTCCCTCTAACACTTATACATTTCATACGAGAGCGAAAGGGATGGTACTATGCAAACTTCGAGTTTCGAGTTTCGTAGTAGCCCAGCAGCTGCTGACGAAACGACCTAGGTCCTGTGGCAATAGCTGGACGTAGGTCAAATATCGTTTTATATTTATTTATTGAGAATCTATAGATAACTCGACAAATGTACGAAACAAAAGTTAGTGAACTCAAAGTAGTTCTATTGGACATTATTTTGAGTACAAGAAGCAAAGACTTTTATTACAAAATGCTATATTAATATTTAAAAAAAAGATAGTAATAAAAATAATGTGGGTGCCTTAATTTTTTTTTAAATAAATACCGAAAAAAATCAAGTGAGTGTTTCTGAGTAGAACTTTGTTAAGAAACTTAAATTTCAACAGTCGGGACCCATTGAAATCGTGACCGGCTCGAAATTACCAGTAATGGGATGGGACCCGACTGTTGAATTAACTGAATTCTGAACTAGACTTGTTTTTCTCCGTTTTAGTTCTTAGCTAAGTTTTTTAAGGAAATCTAATTTTCCGATTTTCTCAAAAGTTTATAATTCATACCTTTTTGATTTTCTTGTGAAAACGGTAGCATAATGTATGGTTTACTACAAAAAAATTTGCTCAATTAGCTTTGTCAAATCCTTAATTTTAAAAAATAACACTCTTTCGGGCAGTCTGATAATAAATCCTTGATAAGATCGAAACTCCCATAATACTTATCTGATCAGGCATAATTTTAAGTATACTTAATAGTTGTAAATCATAAGATGTTTTAGCGCCTCTTGAACTTAACTCAAGCAGTGGTTAAACTGCTTAATGACTACGAAGCAACTAATTACTTTGAAGTGCAAATTTGTAAGACAGTAACCAGTTTTGCTCAAGGGGGCGGACGACGAGATTTTAAATCCATTTGTGATTGTAACGACTTATTTCAAAATATCATGTAGGGGGCACAGAAAGAAACCGAATATTAAATTAAATACAAACGGTCTATGAGCACAACATTTTATCTCTTTTTCTTACATATATATTTTTATAGCATGTCTTTAGTTGGTTGATTTTGAAACAGAGATAATATTATCGGAGTACAATTCAAACATGATATTTTAAGGCCTATGTAGTTGCTTCAAGAATACAACGAGTTTTTCTTGATTTCCGTTAACTTCGACAGATGGCTCAGTTCATTCATAACAAGTAGTGCACGTATCCGCAAAATTTGCGATATGAAGAATTAGCCACTATTCTTAAGTAATTCTTTGGTACCTACCCCTAAAATTTAATAAACATGCTGAAGTTTATGTACCTAATAGGCAGGTACATAATAATAGGTAATAGGTAGGTAGTTTTTTCTTGTACTGCTTTATGGTGCGCAATAAAGAATATTTGTATTTGTATTTGTATTTGTACTCTTATTTTTCCATGTAGCCCCGAAATTTACTTCAGATAAGTAGCACAATAAAATTAAATCTTCATTTATTTTACAACGCAATACTCTAATGCCAAGCGTTCAACACGGTACGCGTGGATTTCACCCGTCGCATTTCAAATCACACCACAGCCGTGGCTATTCAACCTCGGGCCAATTATTCCACCCATTCAATCAATACTAGCAACCGGCTATTTCAGGTAATTACACTAAACTGGCATTTAATGTATGACATATTAGTTCATAAACAAAATAATATATAACATCACACATAAGTGCCGGTCCTATAATTGTAGCAGATTTTAGCGGAAGGCAACCACTTCTTTTCCCCTCTAGTTCTTTGTTTCCATTACTTTCGCGCAAGTGTAAATAAGTTACGCTTCGCTATCTGGTTCACTAATTCAGAAGAAATTTTCGGATCGCAAAGAACTGATTTAAGAAACTTGGAATTACCTATATCAGTAAAATATCTGCACAGATATTTAAACTTGAAATGAGACTTGCACTATAAATTGTGTTTCAGCGTGGAGAGTAAGACAGCCGGTGAAATTACTGGCACTTGAGGTATCCCATCTTAGACCTCTAGGTTGGCAACGCATCTGCAATCCCCCTGGTGTTGCTGGTGTCTGTGAGCGGTGGTAATCTCTTACCATCAGGAGACCCACTAGCTCGTTTGCCATCCAGTCGAATAGATAGGGGTTTCATTATTATTATTACATGTTACTTGAAAATAGTGCGTACATTACAACCTACCTTATCATAATCATCATCATCATCTCAGCCGTAGGACGTCCACTGTTCGACATAGGCCTCCCCTAGACCTCCAGTCGCTTCGGTTGGCAGCGGCCTGCATCCACGGCTTGCTATTGTTTATTTATTTTATGCGTAGAATTTTTAATACTCCAAAATTACGACGACGCTTGAATCACGAACTTTTTTTATTTTTGTCAAATTAAAGGTTAACCTGGTCATCTGTCCATCTCGTTGGTGGACGTCCTACGCTGCGCTTGCCAATCTGCGGCCTCCACTCGATAACTTTTCGGCCCCAACGGCCATCTGTTCTCCGTGCTACAACCCTACCTACTTTCCCCCAATAATCTTTTCCGTTTATATTTTGTCGATAAAAAGAAAGGTTTCCAGCGAAAGTTATGAACTTATCCATACAAAAGCGTGTTACTTTCTATGTTGTAATGATACGTCTCCGATTTCTAAATTATAGGACAGCATAAAAATAATGTGGCGTTGTACTTTATGTTTGTAAGAAAAGTTGTGTTATGATACGAACTATGAATTGTACTTAAATAGGTGGGTGAGTAGGTATAATGCGCGTGTGATATTTTCCATTTTATCTGGAAATATTTATAGTTTTCGTCTGACTCTTAACGAACGACTCGTCTCAACTCGTCCTTGCAGTCATACTGAATGCGATTTAAAGCTATCCTCATATTCTGCTGCGTGTAAAGCTGTTACTTTTGAATACGTATCGGATTCAATGTCAACTTTTACGTTTTCCTCAATTAGGTATTCCTTTGTGATAAAACACCATGACGTAACCTTTCATTGTCTCTTCTGAACTTTTGACAGGCGTTCCACCAAACTGGAATAAAACTCTTGTGATGAAGCTGCGACAAAGTGAAATGACGAGGCAACTTGTCGGCCCGACATGAAATGTGGCGTGACGACGTGTAATCCTTATGGACTTGACGTCGTAATTGTTCCACCGTTTTGACATTCTGCCAACTGAACGTGCAATTTATAATTCTGAATCTCGCATGACGATGTCAGCGGTCCGTAAGTGCCGCTGTTTTTCTTAGGCAGCGATTAAGAAGTCAACTTTATGAGAGTTATGTATTTTATTATTATGTTAATGACACGTGTTTTAAAACTTATAAATACATCGCTTTACGTATACATATGTGTGGTTTTTTTCATTGCACTTCACAATTTTAAAGCCAACAATGTAAATAATGGGTTGTTTTCCTTGAAAATGAGCATGTAATTTAATATTTGTTCAACTCACTGCTGTTGCAGAACTAAATTTATTGTTGTGACCTAGTTTCTCTGGTCGCAGTTAGCCTATTATATGTGTTCAAATAAAAAAATATTTTAAGACATTTTGAAATCTTGACGATGTATTCTCCTGTTTATTGTAATAGTATTTTAACTAAGATAGTATTTGAGAGAGTAGTTTCTGAGATTGAACATTATTTGAAGTGTCAAAAAGCGGTCTTAAAGTTTTATGGCTAAAAACTAGTTACTTACTTTATCAATCAACTTTTGCTTAGAATACTTACTTATATAATGTATGGGTAGTTCTCACGAAATCCCGAAATTCTTGTCCTACAAGCTTTCACAAAAATGTAGTAAATTTATAGGGGCAAGTATTGTTTTCCTGCAATAAACATCACCGTCGCTAAGCGTATCAGTTATAATTTCTAAGTCATAAGTGTAAATAAAAAAATTGAGTATATAATAATGCCGTTAAAATCATTCCCTCACTGTGTCCCAACTCCCACTTTCAAATACTTTTAAATTTGCAAATAAGAAGATAATAAAGTAAAAGCGATGAAAGTTTAATTATCCTTTTCTAAGAACAATGGATTTATGAATGGCTTCTTTATTAGGATAATAAAACTAAAAGAAAATAAAAAATATGTATTTGATATTTGATATTTGATATTTATTTATTTGGCAAAAATACTTATTACAATAGTGTTATAATTTTCCGTCAGACACCAAACTAGGCTGAGCCTGTAACTTGGTAGTCTGCGAATGTGAATACAGATTAACAATAATTTAATTAAAATTTATTACCGCTACGTCTATATCTATACATTACAAATTATGTTAAAACCTACAACTAAATATCCATTATAACTTCAGAATTAATAATTAAAAACGCACTAAAATAAGTAAAGAAAATAAGTAAATAATAAAATTACAATGTCCATTATTTTTATAAATTTATACAGCACAATTATATAAGAACGGTATCAAAAATTAAAAGTTCAGATCCAAATTAAAGTCAAAAGTTAAAATTTCAATACATCATAATAACTAAAAGAAAAAAGAAAATGTCAGCACTAGAGAAATTAAATCATTCAAAAATAAAATAAAACAATTAAAATAATTGTGTGTATTTGTGTGTGAAAGTGTTGTGTGTGAAAGTGTTGTGTGTGTGTGTGTGTGTGTGTGTGTGTGTGTGTGTGTGTGTGTGTGTGTGTGTGTGTGTGTGTGTGTGTGTGTGTGTGTGTGTGGTGCGTGCGTGCGTGCCTGTGTGCGCCTGAACATGTGCGTTTGATAGCCCACTACAGCAAAATAAATTTGATTTATTTCTGGTGCTTGATGAGACTTTCTATTTCGCTATACGTCAAAGTACCCAGCCAATCCCTCACTTGAGACAAAGCCCTAGCCAGGGGAAGCTCTTTAATGTTCTGATTTCTGCAAGTGTTAGTGTTGTGTATAAAACCATGTGTCCAAAAAAATTAAATCATTCCCCCACAACTTTACTAACAGTTAATTTATGAACACAGTTTGATTCAAACGTGAATGCTACCGTTTGTTTTTGATAGCTGGCAACACTTAAATTTTACCAATATGGCAAATTGTTTGTTTACGCGTTTGAGGTTTTGTTAAAAAAAGGTAGAATACATAATTTTTTAAAATTACATTTATGTTCGTCATTACCTCACGTCCTAAAAAAAGAAAGGGTGAGTACTTTCCCAATTATTAATTGCATGATGAAGTAGGATTTAGGGAGTAGTTTACTTCCACAAATAACCTTGTTTAAAGCATGTCCGTGTCACTTGTTTTTTTAATTTATGCTTCGTTTCGTCATTCCCTCATCGTCATTCCCTCATATATATTTACAGTGAGGGAATGATGACATAAGGAGTTAATGATTTTGACTGGGTTGCGATTCTTTTTTACTGTCGTTTGTTGTAGCAAACCCTTGAATTTAACTCTATCTTCTTGTTCCAGAGCAAATAATGGCAATAAAAAGAAAATCAGTGAAGAGAAAGCTAAATTAAAAAAAAAGGGAAATGATAGGCAGCGAGGAGAAAAAAATTAAATCAGACCCTACATATATATACCTGAAAAAGAAAGAGAAAGGCCAAGTAAAACCGATTTCAAACAAGAGTTCCAGAGAGAGAAGGGTTAAAAGGAAAACCTGGAAAACCTGGAAATATAATTTTGTCAAGTTTTTGCTTATTTTTTTTTAGGAAAGACTGTTATTAACTTTGAGACCGATTAAGTTAAAAGGAAGGTTTATTTCTGAGTTATTTTTTAAGAAAGTAAAGATTTTTTGTTGATTTTTCATAGGTACTGCCATTATGATTAAGTGTCATAGCAATTTAACTTAGTTGTTATTTATTTGTGGCATCTGCAGACTGAAATAAATTTGTGATTTTCTGGACAATAGTTCCTGATAATGTTAAGTGATATATTTTATTATTCAATACAAAATATATAACGAAATAATTATGAATTTTTATTTTGAATACTTAATAATTACTTACAAAAATCATTCCCTCACTTTATTTTTTTTCAACAGCCGTATAACTCTTATAAAAAACGCTTATTTTGGGGACCACTATTTTTCTGAAATCGAGTGTTATGACTACTACAAAGTCCATATGAAAAAAAACATAAATAACTAGAATATTTTTAATTTTATTGTCTTAACCGAATTTCGGGATTTCGTGAGAACTACCCGTATACCTACCATCAAAAATTCAGATCTCAGGATTTGAAACAATAATCAAACTCAAATATCCTATCTTCTATCACCCGAATCTGCAAAAACAAATCGATTTATCGTTCACTCGTATGCGAATGCGAACTCATTCGTTCCCGGTGAAAACACCTCATCGTCTGAGTTTTACTTCGGATAAACGACATCGTGTCGCCGTACCCCTATGAATATAGAGCAACTTCTCCGACGAGAGATTGGTCCATATTGTAACTAAAACACGGTAAAATCGCGGAGGAATCGCTGACTGAAGTTACATCTAAGGATATTGGCTGAACGGATCTGAGCGTTGAAGTGATTCAGTTTCGGCGAACCTTACAAGTGATTTCATTTCGAAGGGACCTTAACAATTGGCGGAAATCGGAATTTCCTCCTACACTGACTTTGTGCCCTAATCTTAAACCATTGCGACGAATCAAACGGGCTTACGCATCGCGATTTGGAGAAGAAATTTGCTTTTGTATTAAGCTGTATTCGCCTTTGTCGGTGGCGTAAAATCGTTGATAAGATTATGTGGCGGAGTACGCATTAGACAGCACGTCGCGCTCAGTAATTGTTCTTTTGCGGTGTGAATAAATAAAATATGATGCATGCCAATTCTAGACACATATTTTTTTAATTTATAATACCTACTACCATGTTGTGAAATAACAGACCCACGTTAAATACAATATTAAAAAAACTGCTAACGGGGTTAATTGCAAAATATGTGTACATAGTTAAGGGCTTTAGTTAAGAAACCTTAATTGATTCCTTTGTGTTACGAAAGTTAGTCATACAAACTCTATGGGTAACTTTCGTAATACAAAGGAATGAATTAAGTTTTCTTTAGTTCAGAAAACTTAGCTCTGAACTTTACTTAACTTAAAATTGTACATAAATTTTTGACGAAATATTTTCAAGTGTTTCTCGCTTTGGCCGCACGCAACATACGGGTTAAAAATTTTAATTTGTCGAAATGTTTATGCTCTTTAGGACTAGACTTTGACTTCTTTCGAGCTGAATGACTCAAAAAATGTTATTATTTTCTTAATACTTACCTACTATAATAAATCCCAAAATGCGACTGCAATTATAACCTGCTTTTCAAGTTAAGGCAGGTAGTTAAAGTCGAAATGTTCGTTTTAAGTGAGAAGGTAACTTGATACATAAAAACGAAAACCTTTCCGAATCAATCCGTCGCCGCAAAATTAACTTTTCCTTGTCTTTCGAAATGGCTACTGCCAGTGTTGGAGTATGTTATGTGGCCAAGCAGCTAGGGGTCCAATTAAGCAAGACAAATGAAGACAACGCGGTCGGAGGGGCGCGGGCGGAAGCCCTTGGCGTAGAAAGCAAAGTGACACCGGATAGAGCTAAGCACTTTCGTTTACACCATTTAGAAATCATTTATTACAGTGATGGTTAAGAGTGTATGTAATGCTCAACAAAATCTCAAATGCCGTGAGTTAGAGCTCGCTCAACAGAATCTTAAATGCCGAGTTATACTGTTTTAATGTGGTTTCGGGTCTATGGCGTTAAGACTTTCGAATTCGAAATGTTGGTATAGAGTCTGATAGATACCAAATATCAACCAATCTAGACATAAATAATAGTTTATGCAGTTAAGATGAAAAACTAAATATTCTACAATTGAAATCAAAAATTTCGAGATGAATCTTTAAATTTAGTTAGTGCACTGTACATTTTCACAAATCGGCACATCTGATTATTCAATCGAAATAATACGCGGTTTGAGTCAGAATGTTTCCATTCATACACAAATAAATACCTACGACTAATTGCTTTTTGCATTCAACAGCAGACCGTTTCCACAAACCGAATGATTCGCCAATCATAAACGACAAACGATCGATCATTTACATCGCCGGCGATTGATTAAGCCCACAACAAAAACAATATCGCATTGTGTGTCGCCGCAAACGGTTGCCGTTGACATGGCGTTTTCGATCCACCACGACAAAGCGAGGCTGGCGACTTGAGGAACGAATTCTCTGCACATTGCGTCCTCGAGACGCTCACCGCAAAGTGATTAACTAACAACACAAGCAATGTATTAGAAAATCGTGCGGACCTCCGATCGCTCACAGTCGTGGTAGAGCCGTTAGGGCGATCGCAATCGGGCCGAAGGGCGGATATGACGTCATTACTGACGCGATATAGGCTATCGCACTCCCTATGGACACGAATCATTTAGTGCCCTGTTTATACGTGTATCTGTTGTCCGATGTCCAGCGCCGTTTACGAACAAATTGGCCGAGTTGCAAGAGTAGTGTGTTTTTCTGTTTTTTGACCTATTGGTAAGTAAAAACCGTGAAAGTTTAAAAGAGTACATATATTCGAAATTGTTACTAAATACAATTGTGTCAGTTTTACACGTTGAGTAAAGGCTTACTCTCAGATTAAGATGGCTTAGGCTGTGTAGTTCTTAGTATTAACAGTATAATAGTTCTCTAGTATTAAATATTTACATATGACTTATGTATTCGTATTCCTAGAAAACCGTACAATTATCTCAAATGCAAACTGCATTTTAAATGTTATCTAAACGACCAACAATAATTTGTCCGTGTAATTTTTACCAAGTAACTAGTAGGTCAAGTGTTTAACTAATAGTTATACTTACCAACAACAGCACAGTGATTACACTCAGTTACTAGAGCAACCTAGCTATTTAGCACTATTTAATTCTATTTACATAATAGCAATGTATATCATTATGTCTAAATATGTTTCTGAAATATTTAATGCTGCCAATCCGTCTGATCAAATAAACAGATCTCGTATTTCTCGACGCAAGTTAACAACGCAGCTGTCGGCTCGGCTCGCACACACTCGCGTTATGCACGTGCACACATTCACACTACACGCTTAATTGAAACATATTGCTAATTGCTTATTAAGTTAATCGGATATTAGTCCTGGAATAACTGTAGGTGCTAACTGTTTGCGCAAATACTATCTGAGACAAGATTGGTTAATCTTATTCATATATTCCCTTATTCATAAACGACAATCAAACCTATTTCAGTTAAAATTCCGCTAAAATTTGTTTGTCCTTATCTGTCACTTCGACATTTGTAGTTGTTAGAAAGGGACAAAGCATTTGTTAGTTAACATAGGCTTGTTAAGTTTTATGAATAAGGGGGTAATTCACCTACTCCAATATGAGTCCCATTTTTAACCCCGGACGCAAAAAGAGAGGTGTTATAAGTTTGACCGCTATGTGTGTCTGTCTGTGGCACTGTAGCTCTTAAATGGTGGACCGATTTGAATGTGATTTTTTTATTTGAAATCTGGTTTTCTAGCGATGGTTATTTCTTAGACATGTTTCATCAAAATTGGTTCAGCCGTTTTTGAGATATTAAATTTTGAAATGACAAAGACGGGGCTTTCCAACTTTAAAAGCTACGGTGCCACAGATAGACACACATAGCGGTCAAACTTATAACACCCCTCTTTTTGTGTCGGGGGTTAAAAATAGACTATCTTGTTATTTATATGTATGTAAACTCTTTATTGTACAAAATAAATAAACAAACACAATTGACAAAAACATTGAGATATATGTACAAAGGCTAACTTATCCCTTTAAGGGATTACTACCAATCAAACTTTCAACGGATGAGAGAAGCATTTGGTTAGAAACTGCCAAAAAGTGAGTTTGAAAGATAAAAATAGAGTTAGTGGCAGCTAGAGAGCTGTTTCGAACAATTTGATAATTAATTAACATAACTACAAATCTATGATTATTTGTACCCCAAAATTGTATTCATATTTTTAGTACCTAACCTGACCTTCCTAAAAGCTTTTCGAATATCTCAATGAAAACTAAGTGGGCTGAGTTCCTTCGCACTTGACCCTTCCGTGTATTTTTTTCGTTTCTTCCAGTGGCACACCTTAACTTTTCCTAGACTAGTATACTAGTATAGACAGAACATCCGCTCTCAGAGCTACAATTTCACACTAGCGAAAGCATAAACATTCACATCTTAAGAAATCCATTCTTATTCACTGTTGAATATGTTTAACGTAATTTAATTTGGTCGATCAAATATTTTGCTTACATTCGAGCTTACACTGAGATTGGGAAAATATTGACGACCCCTTTTGATTCAACTGCGGTTAGGGGAATGTCGGAATTTTGGGCGCCGCCGTCATGTCATTGCGGTGGATGGAATGATATTAATCCGTGCCTTTCGCTATTTATTCACTATGACTGCACGTTTCAAATGAGATTTTATATAAAAATGACTAGCTTTTGCCCACGGCTCCGCCCGCGTGGTATTCGGTTATCGCGCGCTGTTCAATCGGGAACTGTGCATTTTTCCGGGATAAAAAGTAGCCTATGTCACTCTTTGGCCCATAAACTATCTCTATCCGAAAATCACGTCGATCCGTCGCTCCATTTTGACGTAAAGACGGACAAACATACAAATACAAACTTTCGCATGGATGTATGGATGTACCTAATAAAATATGATATAAATTATACAAATCCCACGTAACTGATGAAAGCATTTGCGTCTTAAATTACTTGACTAGACTAAGTCTTCAAATAGCTTACGTGTTTAAATATTAAAAGGAAAACGAACAAGAAGCCTTTTAATGTTCATTAACTACTTACTTAAAATATGAGTTAATACTAAATAAAGGTAATGCCAGTTAACGTAATCTCTTAAATAGATTCTACATTAGGTATGTAGCGATAAGGCCGCCTATTGCTTACATTGTAATTTTCTCTGTGTACCTGTTTTCTGTATCGCTTATTATTTCTGGTGAACAATAAAGAGTATTTGTATTGTATATACGCGGATCAAGAACTTCTCTGAGATGAGATGAGAAGTAAAGATGAAAAATAAAAGAAAGATCCCTTACACACATTATGTCTCATACTCATCATACGCACTGGAAAACATTTTACTTACTAGTCAAGCGTGAATAGGTTAGGTATACTGGATTCTAAGTGTTCTGGTATCCAATTCAGTAAGCCAGTATTAACCGTTTTTCACGACCAAAATATAACCTTATAAAAATAAAGTACAAACATCTTCCTTGTGGAAAAAGGGCCCAGTAATCTGTAATAACGTTTTATTCACACAGCGTACGCTAGGAATCAGTAAATACGGTTCCCAATAATAAATAAGCCAATTGCCGTCTTCCAAATTTGTGTCACACACGACAATAGCAGCTCATGTTAGGCTCATTGGCATTCATGGGTCGTCGCTCGCGGCTCGCGAACGATATTTATTTAAAACACACTCCACTCCGATCCACCACGTTTATTTTTATGGATAATACTCCAACGGTAACACAAATTGGCTTAATTTAATCAAGTGACATATTTTTACCATAATTTTAGAGGCTAAATTTAAGTCATTTACAGTCTGTGGAAGCTGTTAATCGGGAATTTTAGGGCTTTCAAATTCTAACAGCTCATACATATTGTAAATTGACATTCATCACGTATAACAACCGTTCGTAGATGAAGTAGCTATGGGTATAAAATTTCGATATAAGCTGTCATACTCGTATGTACGAAATTTCATAAACTCGATATAACATACCTAAAGATTCTAAAGATTAGAAAATGAGTGTCAATTTATATTAAGAAAGTTCCGTGGCAGAGTCATAAAGAATCAGACAACGCTCGTCAGTATAACTACCATATTATTTCCTCAAAGGTATGTTTACAGCGTCTATTGAGATTCTTTGAGCACTTGTATTCATATCTAGTGGGCTCTCCACGCCTCCTTATCCTGACAAAAGGGAGAAAAATTGCCAGGCGACGAGTTCTGCGTTCAAAGTGAAAATGAATGGGGGGCGTATAATAAACCATCATAAAAGGCACCTCGGGCGTGCGCCTGCGTCTTGTAATTTTGACACTTGATTTCTTTATTCACAACAGAATTCTGATTGATGTCCGGTGCCTGCTGCGTTCTTGATTAATAAATAACAAATTTGCAAACTTGAAAGCAATTTCGCTGTTACTTTGAAGTGGTTAAGTGTAATAAATCGATACTTAAAGATCTTCCCTTGCGTATTAAGTTGTAGCGCACAAATGATTTGAATCGTCCTTGAAATATCTATTTAAAATGTCATCATAAAGTCAGTGAAGCTATTAAAAGCTCATCACGATTGGATTTTGACAGGATTTACAAACTTTAGTAACATTTCAGCAATATAATTATCGCCAGTCATCGTTATCTGCATCAAATCGTCGCTATTTATCATTCATTTTACAGATGTTTGTAATCGAAGCTGTGTTTCATCAATAAATGTCAGATCTTTCCATGATACCCCAAATTAACAAACCGGCCGCCACTTTATATCGGGTATTGCCTTTATCGGCGTGTCTTGCAGACGAACAGCAAAATTTTGAATATTCCGGGGTTAAAATTGACGGTGAAATAATGTAATAACACGTAAGTTATCGATATGAGACGAATTAAAATGCAAAATGTTCGTAAAACTGCCCACTAAAGTCATTTTATATCCCTACTAGCTTTTGCCCGAGGCTCCGCCCGCGTGGTATTCGGTTATCGCGCGCTATTCCCTCGGGAACTATGCATTTTTCCGGGATAAAAAGTAGCCTATGTCACTCTCAAGCCCATAAACTATCTCTATGCCAAAAATCACGTCGATCCGTCCCTCCGTTACGGCGTGAAAGACGGACAAACATACAAACACACAAACACACTTTCGCACTCAGTATGGATATTACACTTAGTATCACACTTAGTATGGATATTCGTATTTACTCCTTTTTATCATTTTCTGCTTCAAATGTGAAGCATCAACCATACAAGCTTTATGTAAATTTGTAAGTACCAAATGGTTTTAAAATTTGCACCCAAATAAGCTGGATTGTGACCACTGGTCGGAACTCTTCAACGGTCACCTAATGGCATCGACTTAATTTTTTTTTAATAACTTATTTCTTTTAATATTTCTTTCTATAAGGTAACAATTTATCTTGCATAGGTAGGTATCCTATAAATCCTAAGATTCTCGTATTCTACGAGTATCTCAATCTTTTCTGACGTAAAATAATTTTCCGCAACCACTCTTCTACACAGCAACACACGCCCTTTGGGAAAATATCCCGCACAATGTGAGCTAATTCTCATCCAATTAACGCCCTAAAAAAGACTTATATAAAATACAATTCTCTGATAGATTTTTTTTACGGGATCATTGTGAGGACTATTTTTATTGTATCTATTTAATTACCGACTCTGACTGATATTTACACGAATTGATCTGATTCTCCAAATAAGAAAAAATATAATTCGTTTCGTCATAGTTAGTTTCAACCTTTCATTTATTTTGAAAGTTGTACCTATTTTGTTCTACTCAGATTCTACCCTACAACTTGATCGACTAAACCGGAGTTTGCAACTTAATAGAAAGTTTGAAATCGATCTGGAACTATTTTCAGTGATAGGTACGCGCGGAATTATAATAGTTTTATTCAAACTTTAACTTTTTGATTTCGATTCAAAATACGAACAAAATATAATAGTGACGTAACTAGATAATATTAGATAATAGCCTTAACGCGTGGCTTCGCTCACGTAAACCATTAACCCAAGCAATTGAAACCAAATTCCGTAATTCCACAAAAAATACCATGAGAAGTCCCAAAAGGTACATCGTGAATCGTTGCATAAAAAACCCGCGCCGAATTTTACTTCTGTCTCTTAATCCTAGCAGTTATGATATAACGCGCTAAGGTTACATTGGAAATTTGGAAAGGTTTATACAGTCGTAAAGTTTTAAATTTTATAATTTTCTGCACAACTTTTTTTAAAAGACGGTTGTCATTTATAAGTAGAATCGTTCTCAAGTTATGGCCCGACCAAGAAAAATAGAGATTAATTTCATCATTAGATAAAGATAGGTATGGGTCATTCACGTACCTGGCGGGAATCGAGGTTTCTTCGACATGATTCGGGCAAGTTCGTGGTATCGTGGTCCTTTGCAAGAAAACGTAAAGATAGCCAAGTAAGTGCTTACCTTCTCACTAATGTCATAAACGGGCACTAAATTCCTGTTTGCCTATTCATCGAGCAATCACATGAGTGACCCGTTTATAATAAGAACAAATATAGCTCTATATGGCATAAGACGTGATACTTTGCCTCGGGTTGCCAAGATTTGAACAAAGCTGCAAGCGGCATCAAAAGTTTCGGATCCTTTCTTGAAGTTACGGGACATTTCAGTCCAAAGTTACAATCGTAAAGTGTGAATACTATGAGAATAGTTCAGTATTCAGTGATATGGCATTGTGATTTGTGTAAAAAGTGGTAGAGTCTCTGTGATGAGAAGTAAGCCTATGATGGATAGTTCATCAATCAAACAAAACCACCAGTATAAACGAGCCTAAACGTGTCAAATCTAGCGCTTGTAGCGCTGCGTCTCTTTTCGTGAAATCTCCTAGTCAACCAACATCATAATTTTTTAAACCGTATATGGCAAATCTTCAGAAAATGAATTAAACATATTAAGTTTCTATTTGTTGTTTGTGTTAAGTGTCCCGTAGAATATGAAAACAATTACGGATTGTCCAGTAATTTGACCTAACACCCTAAATCTATACGTGGTTACATTGAATGCGCCCCTAATAGCGTATTAAAATCATGTCTTTAAATTTAAAAATACTGCGCCTCCAACTGTCGCGAGCAGCAAACAAACAAAATGTAAACTGTCTCTATAAAAATATTTAAGCTACATTAGTGCGGCACTTGGCGGTTCTTATCAGAATTACCGTAATTGACGTGCAAGTGGCGTAAAAGTGAATCTGAGGCTCGGCGGCTAGCGCGGATCGATACTCCCTCGCCTCCCGCGGCCGCGGCGGAATCTGCTCCGCGAAGGCGCGAAAATGTATTCCGGCCTCTTCAATATGCTGATGACATTGTAAATCATCTCACACACTATTAAAGGGCTATCGGATTCGGTGGGTTTGATGGAACGCTCCGTTCTGTATCGCCTGTGTTAATTCTGTGAAACGGGAGCACAAAGAAATCTTAATCGTTTTGCCTTGTCCGCGAATAGTAAGTTTGATCTCACTCGGTCATTTACCGTACCTAATGCATAATTGTAACTCTCTTTATAAAGTCTTGGTATGAATTGATGATAACGATTACTCAAATTCTTTAAAAATCGCTTTTTAACATTCGATTTAACATTAGTTTTTCATTAGCGATGATTATTCTCATTAAGCTCTTAGCTGTCTAGCCTTTTTCCAGCAAAAACTAGATAGTCAACTAAAGCTCGGCAGCGCTAGTTCACTCGGTCTACAATAAAGGTCCTCCCACCCGCAAACAATAACAAGTGCTTGCTCCGCAGTCACTCTTTTATTAGATTAACTCGACAAAAGCCGGTCTACTCATCGCTTAATTATTTACGATTGCACAGAAATCACTCGTCTTCATTCTACTGCCCGCCTTATTTCAGGCAACTATTATTACTTGTTTTCCTTGTTGTGAAATTGTGGAGTCGGTGTTTTTAATCTTGTTGACTTTATTAAACATCGAACAAGAACCTTAACTTTCGCACTGAAATTGCTTCACAATATTGTAACCAGAGTGCTTTTTTAATCTCCCTGTCTCTCGAAGCGTGTTAATTTAGCACGAAAAATAAAGCTTTCATTTTGGATATGAAAATCAGTCGCACAAACATCTGCATCGTCCAGCGGAATTGTGAAGGTTCAGTCCTGTCTGAGCAAAATTAAATCAACTGTTGGTTAATTACAAAGCGCCAGAATTTGAACAGTCTGGCTCAGTTCAGTGCAATGCTCGCCTTTTGAGCAAATAACTGTGTCTGGCATCAGGATAGTGATCTGTAATGAACCTAACGATGCTATGACACTAAGCAGCTGCAAATATAAGTTTTTTGTAGTTCAGTGCAATTTATAACTATCTGCTTATAATAATGACGGTATTTAATAATTCTCTACTCAAATAAGATCGTTATACATTTGACGTCGATTGACACGTTTATTTATGTTTAAAAGAAGTTATATCAGTATTTAGTTAAGGCAAAGAACTGATGACTAACAAACCGATTATCACAAAATGCATTTTAGTCGGACGGGAATACTCAAATGTTAAACATCCGCAAAATCACCATGAAACGTTTTCAACTTTTATTGGAATAGTTTGGCCACGTCGCTGCTTCGCTCGGACAGCGTCCACATTGGATATTGCTTTTTTACTGCCTTCTGCTTTGTTTCTTCGTAGACAGATCATTCTCAATGTTACAGCGCAATGAACGATTTTTATTAAAGTTTTAAAATTATCGAGCTGTATAAACAAACCCACCAACTGTTGTTGTTATAAAATATTGTTAGAATTTTGAAAGAGCTTTAATGGAAATGTGTAAGGTGTAACTAATGTCTAATGGTCCTAAATTTGTAAGCACATGCCAGATGATAAGATAGCGTTTTTTGTGGCTAATGACGGGCGGCGCGTGGCGAGACGGCAGGTATAATGCGTCCTATAGGCGCGGGCGCACACAAAAACCCCGATTCGTGTGTGGTGAACACGCTTAAATATGATAGTGCGCACATGTTTATCGGCAGATGTTTGTTTTGAGAAGAATTATTCTGCTCGTAGCCCATTTGTCTTTTTTGCTGCATGTGCTTGTTAGCTTTATTTTTATCGGCATTTCTCAATTACTGCGCGCATTTGTCATTTAGCTGTTAAAATGCTTTAGTAATTTTGTCGCCTTATTTACCACCAAGTTCAACAAAAACCCTTGGTTTTATTTTTATTATTTAAATTAAATTTGAATACTGAAAAACCGACCCTTTACATCAGACATCTGTTGTTGTGTGGGGCAAGATATGATAACTAAAAAAAATATGCTTTGATGACCGGTTCATTCTTTCATACTTATGAAGTTATTTTTTTAGATAGAGTATCAGAGCGGAATGATCAGCTTGCTACTTATAGTACTTTTCGGATAAGATGGGTACGGTGAAACTTGCGTTTTTTACATTCCACGCCATGAACGTTTCAGGCCAATAATTTATAAAAAAATGTACTTGAATCCCGGAAGAACAAAAAAAAATCTCTATAGCTTAAAAGATTTCGTAATAATAAACAAAAATCAATTAAAAATATATTATTATGTTTTAAAAGCAAAAAGATAATTTTTAATCTCGTCAACTTTCATCGCGTAAAACGGAACTCTATTTCAATAGAGCAATTGACTTTGCTTATTGACCGAATCGATTCCACAATCTTGTCAAATCGTTTGACTCGCATCATCTGTTAATTAGTACGAGAGCGAAGGTTCTTAAATGCGTCTTTGTATCGAGTGTTTCGTATTGTTTGATGTTTTGAACTGTAACTTTGTTATTAAATTTTGTTATTACGGTTTTTGTTATTTTTTTTATTGTTATTAGTTTTGATATAGTGCCAAAGAAGACCGCATGGTTTGTGAAATCCTGATAGACAAGCAAACACGCTTGCTACGCGGGTGAAGCTGCAGACAAAAACTAATTAAAAATATAAACTATCACTAATAAAATCGATTGACACACCCTTAGCATATTTTTTTATGTTAGAGAATCGCAATAAATCATCATAAAAGGGCAATGTGCAGTGTAATGGAAACTTTGGCTTCGGGTACGGCTCAGAGATTATTTAGATGATAATTTTGTGTTTATTAAATACTAAAGAAAAAAATAATATTTGTATTACTACTAGCCGCTACCCGCGACTCCTTCCGTGCAGAATTCGTTTACCGCTATCCCGCGGGAACTATCCAGTTTTTCAAGATAAAAACTATCCTATGTCCTTCTCCGTGACTTAAACTATCTGTATACCGATTTCCATCTTAATCGCTTCAGCGGCTTAGACGTGATTTTTTTTTTTATACGACTGGATGGCAAACGAGCAAGTGGGTCTCCTGGTGGTAAGAGATCACCACCGCCCATAAACATCTCCAACACCAAGGGTATTGCAGATGCGTTGCCAACCTAGAGGCCTAAGAACAAACAAAACAAACAAATAGACTTACAAATTTTCGCATTTATTATATTAGTGGGGTATAATAGGATTTGACGTCTCATTAAAATCCTTGTAAAATTAAATAAGTTGTTTCTTAACAAGGCGCGACTTGTATGTATACCTAGGTACTTGCTTATTAATAATTCCGTCCATATTTTAATTGAAAATAAATATAATTTATTAACCTATTTTTTATTTGTTTCAGGATGTAACCACATGTATAATCGACTCATCAATGACGACAAAACTCATCTGACCCGATCGGACAATGCGGTCACAAACTTCTAAAACTGTGCCTAAGAAGGGGGTTGTAAGTAGGCCGACATTCAAAGCCCGTACGAATACTAAGCCCGTAAAGAAAAAGAACGTGACACCCAAAAAGGGGAAGAATGTGGTGGCCAAACCTGTATCCAAGAACGCCAAGAAATCGATAGAAGATATTGTGAACAAAAAGGATGAAGCAGAAGCTTCTAATTCAGACAAAAATGATACTGCAGAGGTCGCAAAAGCGGGAACATCAAAGGCTAACACCTCTCGTAGTAATTCACCATCCAAAAAAATTAAGAAAGACACTAAAGAAAAGAAAATTGCGCCTAAAGCAGTTGCTATTTCTAATATAAAGAAGGTCTTGGCTAAAAAATCTCCTAAAAAGCCTAAAATTACATCAAAATCTAAATTAAATCATTCAATGGACGGAGATGACAGTGAAAATATCAAATACAAAATAAATTCTGGAGTACCTAAAAAATTACTGCCAAAACAAAATAAATCAAAAATAATTTTAAAGAAAACGAGTCCGATTCAGAAGAAGAAAAATTTGGCTAATACAAAGCCTGATGATTCCGAAAATAAACCCAAAAATGATAGTGAAGAATATAAACATGATGCTACAGATAACAAAGACAGCGAAAATACGGAAAACAAATTGAAAGATACGCCATGTTTAGGCGAAAAGGAGGATGAAGATAAATCTATTGACAAAACTGATGACAAAGACAATGTTTGCAATACGAGTTTGGCCAGTATTACTTCAAATATTTCTGGGACGAATTTAACTGAAACGTCGCCCAAGATTGAAAATGAACGACCCCCTAAATTTTTTACTTCTAGTCGACCACCTCGAACAGTAGACATTGACGTAAAATGTTGCAAAAATTCTAAAGGCAATCTCAGTGTATCTGAAAGATTTATATCAATGAAATGCGAAACCAAGACAGAAGAGAGCAACAAAGAAAAAAGTACTTTGAACACTTTAGTATCTCCAGGTCCTGAAATAGATGTTTACACATTCACAGAGAAAGTGGATTCTCCGAAAAGTATTTTATCAGGCTTCCGCTGTCCGGTTAATAAGAATGTAGGGCGAGTTCGACCAATAGCTAGAGTAAAAGGAACTATTATTGATAAAAAAACCGAAGTAGAGAAGAAAAAATATTCCCCTCATCGGCCTATTGAAGAAGTGGTAAAACAATTAAAAGCGAAGAAAGGCAGTGAAGAAATAAGTACAACACCCAGTGATGCAGCTTCCAGTATCACTGTGACTCCTATTGACAGTAGTGATAAGGATTTAGAAGAAAAACCAAAACCAATAGTGAGTAAATCTTACAAGATGGTTGCACGAAAATCAAGTATAACCGGAAAACCTTTTAGTCCGATCAAATTTTTAGATCAAGACCCGACGGCAAATAGGAATGAAAAAGAAAAAGTGAGTAAAAATATTGCGAATTTCAAAAAAGCAGTTAAATCCAAAAAACAACAAAAGAAAAGTAGTTTATCCGATGAAGATATCAACACTTCTAAATTCGCTTTTAATACGAAATCATTCCATTACGCAACATCAGACGAAAGTCATAGTGAATCTAATGATGATAATGATACAAAAGAATCTTCTGAGTCAGATTCACCTAAAATCAAAAAGACAAAAACCAAAAAATATAAGAGGATCACGGATAGTGCTAAAAAACCACCTTCAAAGGAATTAAAAGAACTTTCTAAAGATTCTCTAATTGATCTCAAAGATGAATCTATTTTGATAGGCAATGAAAAACCTAGCAAGCGGCGTCTTAAATTATTATCGATGTGGTCTGGTCCGAAAAAACACAGAATGGCATCACTGAACGCAATCGCAAAAGTTCATTGCCTGTATGAGAATGAAAGCAGAACTCATATGGAGTTAGGTTTGATGAAAACTATTGACAGACCCGTTTTACCAAGTACATCTAAAGTAACAACTGTTAAAAAGAAAGAACCTAAAGCAAAAGAAATGAATCAGATAGAGACGACTTCAGAGTCCGAGTATGATAGTAAAAAAGACACGAAGAAGGAAGACAGCTCAGAAAGTTCAGATGACAATCCGCCACAACGATCCTTGCGTGGCGTACCTGGAATAAGAAGCGCTGGAAAATATTGGGATCCCAAATCATCAACCTCTTCTAGTGAAGATAGCGAATTGGATTCCAAAAAGAAAATCGTAAATGTAGACAAAAAGAAAGCATCACCTAAAGCATCAACAAGTAAATCTGACGTAGAGAAACCTCCAGCAAAAATGAAGAAAACGGCGGGCGTACCCGTTAAAAAGAAACGTAACCGTAATGAAGTCGTGATGGACTTAAAAGATATGGTTGTACAAAAACGCATGGCTAGTTTAAATGCTACCGCTATACTAGCAGCCAGTTACGAAAAACGGTCTCCTAAATCTAGCAAAGATGACACGACGTCTGATTCGTGTAGCGACGAGTCTTTTTCTCACAAGCCAAAAAACGGGGCAGGTTCCGGCGTTAAGTCGGAAGTAAAAAACGATGAGCCTAAAAAGGAGAAGGATGAATCGCCGACAAAGGATAAAAAGCAGAAGGTGGAAGTTATTGTCAATCAAGATACTGACGTCACAATAACCGGAGTGTATTCGACACATCACCATGAAGGTTTTTGTACCGTGTCTGGAATGCAATATCGTATCTCTTCAACGAGCCATACCCAGACGACGGCAACTGCAAACTGTGACAAGGTAAGTGATAAAAAGCTTCAACATACATTACACATCTTATTTATATTACATCTTACATTCATCTTATTTATGCACTGATTGTTGATCTTTACAAGCCAACTCAAATAAAGATCAACTATCGGCTAAAAGTCAGCAAATTGGCACATGTAAATAAGGGCTCACCCACGGGCGCTTCGGCTCTCATTAATACCCGGTAATGAAGTAAGTTCTATGTAAACACGCCTCGGGACCTCATCCGCACATTATCCTTCATCCTACCGAAGAAAAGTAAACCCTTTGCGCAAGTAGCAAACGGTGAGTATCGACTGGAAAGAAGTGATCAATTCGAACGAGAACGATTTACGCGTGAAAGGAGTAACCGTTGCTCTACCCTTGACGCAGATTAGATCGTTTGACGCGTTAAACCTTATTAACGTAATATTAAACACTCAGGAGCGGCCGGGATCCAGACTGATAAATATCAATTTTGCTTCTCACTTAACTGCCGCTCCGTAATTAGATTAAATTACGATCCTTGAGATTTAATCCTCGTTATAGACAGCTATAATCACGCAACAAGGCTTAGCAATTACAACAAACACATTTGCCGCAGGCAATTAACACGCGTTAAAGAATAAAAGTAGGAGCGAAATAAGTAATCAGTTGACTGGCTAAGATTAATGTTTAATGTCACTTTGATGGACTGATGATGATGATAATGAACATAATGATAATAATTTATTCTGATTGCGACTAATTTGACTAGATAAAACAAATTGTTTTAACACTACTTTCGGTCCCTTTCCCTTGCCTATTCGTGCACTTAAATACATTATTCATTACACAACATTTTACTTTGCCGAATGCCGGTGCACTCTCTGTTCGTTAGTTCTTACTTACGATGACACGCTTGGTGAAAGGTGTAAGTATTTTTTACAACGTCGACGTAATAAAGGAAGCTAACAGGCATTAGAGAAGCGAAACGAAAATTGAATTTTATGTATCAGTTTAAATATATAAAGTAAAGACGTATAAAATATGGGATCGGATGTTTTTATAATAAATAGGCATCAGCTTTAAAAATAAACGGGGTCTACACAGACGTTATATCTAATACCCTTCTCCGTCTCCACGTGGAAGAACAAATATCGCAACCGTCGAAACTCATAGAAAAGATCGCTAGCATTTTCATGGACAAAATAATTCATCCCTTTTTTACGCGCTTCTATCAAGTACACACCATACACACATGTTTAGTCGATATATGTATAAAATTGTCATTGATTTCACCCTTGCCTGCTTAAATATAAACAAAGCGTCATTCAAGATAAATATCCCAGTATTTGTCATATTATGTATTAACGCTCAATAGATCCGACCATGCTGTCTCCTGTATTGCTAATGGTATAATAAAGATGGCAACCACTGGGACAGTGACCAGCACTGGGGCGTTTGCCTTAGATGGTGCCGAGTTGCAATCCATTGCTGTCGATGATCGATCACTTATAATAAATTTCGTAGTCGTGCAGTGCGTAGTCGTTTATTTCAAGTTAATTTAATTCATTTATTTTCAAATACTCTTATTATTACAGAATATACTGACAAGTAATTCTAGTGAACTCGTAATTTGTGCTTGTCAATTACGATTCGCCGTTTTTAGAAGAAAATCAAACTGAAACAAAAACGGCCAGTATTCAATTATCAAATTAGAACCTCGGTACAACATTTAATCGGCGTAGACGTTCGTAACTTTTAGATCGAGCGCAGCACTTTATAATAATAATAATAACGTTTATTGTACTCAAAAACACAAACAAATGTTACATTACAAAAACTTAGGTTTGTACAAAAAGATCTTAAGTAGGTGGTCAAACTTTCGACCCCTAAACTAGGTTTAAACCTGTGCCTTAGGGGCTTGAGTTCGTCCGAAATTGGTGTCTTATACAAACATGTTCTTGGACAGTAACAGCATATTAGTAGAAAAATAATATGCTGTTACTTTAATGTATCTATAGTGAAATTGATTCTACTCTCGATTTTAATAAACTAAGATTTTCAGTCGTTTAATTAACATCACGTATACTTGCAACTGAAACTCAAAAATGTGCACCTGCAGGGCTACTACGAAACTCGAAGTTCCTGTCGTGCGGTCCCTGTGACACTTATACTTTTTAATATGAGTGCGAGAGGGACAGTACGATACGAACATCGAGTTTCGAGTTTCGTTAGCCGTGCTGGTCTATTGAAGTACGTACGTTTGTGCAGGAGGGTTGCTCCCGTGACGACGAGGCGCGCTATACGCCGCTGTCGGCGCTGTCGTCCATGCAGCCGCCCGTGGAACACCAGCATTCGCATCCACATCCAGGTAATTATAACTACTACAACATTGATCTCTCTTCTAAATTTGACACTCTTGACATGGTCGTAGTGCAATCGGGATGATGACACCATTAAAAAATAATTTGAAGGCACAACTCCAGTAAAAAAACGCTTTATTTTAGCCCTGAAAACCAGATTAATTTTCGATTTATTGTAAAATTATTATTGCTATTATCACTATTGCCATTGAAACTCTATGGGAGATGTGTTTTGACAGCTCATAAAAAGTACGTCAGTTGATTGGTGGTGTCAACATCCCTATTGCCTCGCAAAATTGTTGAAAGTCAGTATGTAATAATTGTCATAAATAACTCTTTGTTCAGAATTGTTATAAAACAAACCTGGACTAACCTACAGTTTTCTATAGATCAATAAATTAGTAAATTCTAGTAACAATAGCTTAATATCAGCCAACTACTCGTCACCTTTTAGAAAAGATTGCTTAATAATTTACAAACCGTACTTTGGACATATGAGGTTTAAAAAAAAAAATCTAAGTAATTTCAAGTGGAGACGAGTGGAAGAAAAAAGGGAAGGCTTTTGCCCAGCAGTGAGACAAAATATAAGCTAATAAAAAAAACATCTCAAAGCTGTACGTACTGGGCCCTTAGGTATGCGTGGTCAGGCACGCATTTGGTTGATTTATTCGTATCTACCACAACACAAGCAAATTTACGTAACTAGTTTGCTCATAAACAAAAGACACACGAGTTTAATGAACTGTACGAGGTACGTAGCTTGTGCCTGAATATACTCACTTATCATCTTGTGTACATAATTCTTTATGTAATAATTTATTTATTAGAACATCCTCATTTATTTCAATTAAGATTGAATATGAAATTAGTCGGATGTATTGAAGGGTCGGTTGCTTAAATTACATACTTATTAATTTTTTGTTTGTTTATTGCTCGTTATTATACAAAAAGGGAAATCACAAAGGCGAACTTATTCCTGATGGGATCTCTGCCAGTCAACCTTCAAGTGGTAGAGACTATTAGTTAGGGATCAACATAGAGAGCACAACATTTCACAAACAAATAAAAATTTTCATACTAACTCCATAGAAAAATGGATACAACATAAATATGTTAAGGCACCGACTGTTTCTACCACCGCTATCGTAATTAGCATTTCACGGCATTTCCTTAGCTTAAATACAGCTGCAGATGCTGTAGCTCGGAGCTTGGACAAATGTCTAGTTCTAGTATCAATGCATCTATTTATAGTATGTTAGTCATGGCCTGTAAGTAAGGTACTAAGCAACGTACGCACCATTTGATTTCTGACCCACCATACAATACAATACAATACAAATGAGCGTTCTCAGAGTAATTTTCATAGTTAATTCCCTTGTCAAGCAATGTGATGTCACTAATTTTTTCTGTGGAAAGGTTCTATCTAACTTCAGTAGATCATAATTTGATTGGTTCGATAGTAGGTACGAGAATCCTCTGTTCATTGCAAGACGCTCATCGCACCACTTTTAGGTAATTAAATTAGCAAGTTTATAAAATTCGCCTGCTCGTCTCATATATTCGTGGCTGAGCTGTGAATGAGTCGGTACCGGTGATATAACTACAGTGCTGCGAACTCGCCCAACTCTTATGTACCTACGTCTAACAATTTTAGAGTCTTATTCAAGCGCTTTACACCGAAGTTTTAAATATCAAAAATTTTCTTTCCACGACCCTTCAGGAACTTAGGAACTAAAGTTACTTAATTTATCTTACTGGTTTAATATTATAAAGTCTTTCTTGTATAGTATAACCATTAATATCACTATAATCCTTCATATGTAGCATTGATTAGTGCAAAATGTAAACCTATCTTATTTTTATCTTAATCCACGTTATTAATAGGTATTACATATTTGAGACAAAGGAGGTTAGAATGCAGGTTTTCTTTTACCTTCCACATTCGAAAAGTTTTTTCTATGAAATATACATGTACATCCTCATCCTAAAGCGCCAGATTTCATCAACCCTATTTACAAGATAAAAGTCAACTAAACGGTCCCCAATTAGAGCATCGCTGATACATTTATGTACTGTGATTAGATTGCGAGACATTTATGTCTCCGGGAGTACAAACACAAAGTCAAATCAACTTAGCACTTCTCCCACCACGAATATCCCCCCAATTGTGTTTTAACAAAAGCCACTATGTCTCGTTCTACATAAGGTTGGTTTCAGAGTATATCATTTCATAACTTAAGATGTTTGGAAGGAAACAGCCGAAGTCGAAATATGACGAGTTGGCATAGAGCCAGGCGCGGATGTCGATGCAGGATCTTAGCCCAAAATGGCACTTCCACTAGGAAATTATAACTGTCATTAACGTTATATCACATGTTATGCGCTCATCGGATAACGTTGCTTAACAAATTGTACGTGATATAAACATTAATAAAAATGCGGCGACGACTACAGCTGTAAAGATATTTGTAGAATAATCGTCATTTGTTTAAGATGCAACGGCACTGGCTTAAAAATTAACTTATCCTATCTTATCCTTCTAATCCTATTCTATCCTACCCATATTATAAATGATGAGATGTTTATTATTATAGATAATATAGATAGATATGACGACTGGATGGCCAAGTGGTTAGAGAACCTAAATACGAAGCTTGAAGTCCCGGGTTCGATTCCCGGCGTTGGCAGATATTTGTATGAATAATACGAATGTTTGTTCTCGGGTCTTGGATGTTTATATGTATTTAAGTATGTAAGTATTTATATAGCATGTTTTTATCCGTTGCCTAATATCCATAGTACCTACAAGCTCTGCTTAGTTTGGGACTAGGTCAATTGGTGTCACGTGTCCCATGATATTTATTGATTTATTATTTATTCAATTATATAATAAAGACTGAACCGATTTAGGTTAAATTTGATTTGGAAATTGTATTAATCCCAGTGATCTTGGTTATATGATAGTGGAAAATTTGCTGAATATTTAAACGTATTCTTCGCAGACGAAGTCGCAGGCAACAGCTAGTAAACAAGCAAGAAAAGTTTATAATTTTTGGTTACGAAATAGATTGGTTACTAAGGGACCTATTTCATAGCTCTATGATAAGTTTGTTATTTCACGTTCATGTGACATGCATGTACTATCTGAAATGTCTCGCTCTGTTTATTTTGTTTGAATTACCAGACGGCATCACAGATATCTGTAATATAAAATACTAGCTTTTGCCCGCAGCTTTGCCCGCGTGGAATTCGGGTATCGCGCGCTGTTCCCTCGGGAACTGTGCATTTTTCCGGGATAAAAAGTAGCCTATGTCACTCTCTGGCCCATAAACTATCTCTATACCAAAAAAAATCACGTCAATCCGTCGCTCCGTTTTGATGTGAAAGACGGACAAACACACACACTTTCGCATTTATAATGTTCGTATAGATTAAGAGCTCTTTAGAGAATATGTATTTAAAAAAATGGTTCTTATTAAAATATGAGAGAAATATGGTTGGATAATCAAACATTTTTTTACAGCTAAAGATTGGTCTAGATTTGTATGGGATTGCTGAGCTAGGTCTAAACGCCCATCTTAGCAACAAAATCGTTTTCTAATATCCGCTTTCCAAGACTGGTTCAAAGCACTCTTATCTATATGAACAAGCTTAAATTAGGTTATAGAGAAAATTTAGAGGAAATCCGTATTACAGTAGTAAATTAGTATGTCAGGGATGCAGTAAGAGATGTAGCCACTATAGCAAGGAGTGCATTGTAGCCGCAAGTCAAGAGTGCCGGGTCAAATACAACTAAGTTTTTGTTAAATTAATACATTCTTACAAGCTTTTTTATTGACTGCACTTGCATTATCATGCTTAGGCAATTAGATCACTAGAATTTTGTGATACTCGACTTTCGCGGACAAACCTATACATACGAAAACCGCAAGTTTAAAAATCCATAATATTATCCTTAAAAAACATTTGATTTTTATTACGGAACATAGCAAAGTTCCCACGGGATACGCTACGCTAGTAATGCAATAGCTAGTAGATTATAAAAGAAGTAGATAAGGTAAACGTCTTTGTTTAAATGAGTAAGTTAAGCCATACTATAAAACAAGAGTTTTATTGTTATTGTTCTAAAACAACAGGTTAATTCATGTTGGTAATCTATCAACGTCGCTCATATAAGTCGTAGTGCGTGCACCGGCGCGGAAGCAAGATGTTATATACCGACTCGTACCTATAAAGTTCATTTCGTAACTATAATTTCACTAGGTATTTTATAGCACCTTCAAATAGTTGACCTATTGACTGTTGTTTAAGTGTTGATAAATGTAAAAGCTGATGGAATGACTGACTGACTAACAACTTAACGCACAGTCCAAAATAGTGGGACTAAGAGCTATTTTACTATGTTACTAGCTTGAAATTTTGTGCAGTGTTACCTTTCATCATTATGTTTTTAAGCGAGCGGCAAGGACCGGTTTTTGGAAATTCAACCCCTAAAGGGGTAAAGTAAGGGATGAAGTGTAATATGGAAAATAGTAACCACAGATGTCAAAATTCGAGTTCTAACTATTATAAATAAAAAAATGTGGTATTAATGGTTTTTTTTTCTTAATCAACCTTTAAAACTTTTAATTAATAGCTGAAGGATTTTTAGGTTAAATGCAAAAAGCAGCGTATTTAAAATTTTGCGCAATGCAGTTGGTACTTAAACCTAGGAAATATGCTAAATGCTAACAGACTCTACTATTTAAATTCTTATAAAACGCCATTTATGACAACTAAAATTTAAACAGCTCAACTCACATTTTTATAGGACGAGTTATTTCTTTATTCAGTATATATATGTACATCAAGACCGTGTAGCACCAGTGTTAAAACTACACACACGCTGTGCATTTAACATCATAGTGTTAATAGGTATGGTAAAAAAATTGCATTAAAAACATAGAGAATCTTAAAAATCTCTGTAACTTACCTATGTTATACAAATAAATAATTCATTCATTAAAGTTTCTACTCAATCTTAGGGCCCCCTAACTTGAAAATGGCTAAGGGCAACACTAAAGCCCAAGTCCAGTATAAAAAAATCTTAGGGCCAGTTAAAACTGTATTTCAATGCAACGTAACTGCTGACTACCCATACCTACATTTTCATTGCAGTTCCATTCTGCACGCAAACTTCACTGGACCTCGGAGTTCTTATATAGTTTAGCCATATGCAATGCAGCCAAGAAAAAGTTATAAATATATTTTTTTACATCAAATAGCATACCATTTCTCGAATACCTACGGTATTGGTTATTGTCGGCATATGGCTAAAATCTCTAAGAACAGGTCCAGTACAAACGGACTATATTTCAACTGCAACTTAACCGCAACTGCTGACTGCCATCCATTTTAATCGCAGCAAATACCAACTAAGTTCCTAACGACGCCACTCTAGTTCATCGTCCAACATGTTGTCAGCTATCACGGAACCAGACGCGTAATGACGTTAACGCCGAGATATAATGTCGTCGACATAAACGCCCGCCGTTCCTTGTGAGTTGCACCCCTCGGACCAATGGCAGCGATCCAACTGCTATCCGACGTTATTAAATAGCCGCCCCTTATCTAAGCAACCGTCGGACCAGACTCCAAATCAGCATTATCGGCCCTGTTTGATATTCCATCCTATTATACAACTTCATCCAATTAATTTCTACGGATAAGTTAGCAAGATTTTTAACCCAAATAAGATTTTATGAGGAAAGATTCTTAGTCATTATCTAAGTTAAACTCGCTAACTGACAACGGTGAAAGTAAATTGGATAACTTCGTTAGAATTTAACTCCAAAGAAAGGGCATTGTGTTGTTAATTTAAATGTTGCTTAGTTTCGCTGAGCCGAATTTCAATTTTGTTGAAACATCTCAGTCTCTGCGAGCTAATCTACGTTTAATTCAGATGATTAATCTTAATTCGACGTGAACGTTGATATGATCTGCCAGGTGTTGTTGATATTAACGACTGCTTTATGTAAAGTAAGTTTACGCGTTATCTTGCGAATACTTTTTTTATCAATGACACGATCTAGGTAACTAGCAGTTTAATAACTCCATTTGCTGTTTTAATCTTAATTTTCACGAAATTCCGAGTAGTTTTAAATCCCTTTTAGGTACCGATCTGCACCATTCAAGGGGCCGAATAAAATTTCATTTTTTGTGGAATATAATATTCTAGTAAAATAACGTGTATGATGGATAAAGAGATCTGTTCAAGGTTATCTGTTTGACTTTTTGTAGTAAATTTTATGTACATTGAACAGTAAAGAATCCATACACACACATAACATATACATATCAATTAAATTAAAACTAACCTAAACGAAAAATACCTATATAAAAAAACAATTAATAATAATAATGAAAACTAAAACAAATGATTTAAACCAGACCCCTCAGGCAAGGTTCCGAAGATGCTAGCAGCGTTCCCTCTTTGAATTGCTAGGCTAATTCTTTATCCTAATCCATTTCTATGTTTGATTTTTTTTCCATAATTATTTGCTTTAAACAGATTTCTTTAGGCATATCAATTTTAATTGTTATTTTTATTACCTACATAAAAATTGTATTCATTTTTCATTTGGTTACCTGATCGGTGCAAGTCGACATCTTCAGTAAAGAACCCAGTATTGAAAGGCAGTTTTAATTATTAAACGACACAAATTTTAATGTAGCGTAGGTGTCATTGTTTCCGCGCACAAAGGCAGGTTTTACGCGCTAAAATGGCAAAACGGCACCGCGTTTAAAATAGATCTGTGTACAATTCGCGTGGCCACCGGGGAAATTTAGCCAAATACAGAAAAGTTCATTCGAATCGAGGTTAAAATTTACAGGCCGCGCCGGTTTTATTTAATTTTCATCTCGGGATAATTTAAATTTGAGAGCAGACCATTTAATTTTCATAGCTTAGCGGAATCCCATTTCAGTAATGCGCGTTTATTAGTGACTAAGCGGCCGTGGCCTATTTGTTATCTCGCTGAGAAAACTCGTTTCAACGTTTCTCAGCTTCCCTCAGTGAAATACCAGGAAAATGGAAACACGCGGCGGAGCGGCGAGTTAATCATGAAAGCCGAACACCCGAATACAGCTTCTCACTTTTCTCTTATTTGCCGTGGGATATGACAACTCTGATATGCGATGAAATATAATTATCACGTCTTTATTATACACTTTTACATCAAACTCGACGTATTTAACAGCTCGAAAGGATTCTTAAGTTGTGATTATCCTCTGTGATTTGATTACGTTTAAGATCCGAAAATATGCTTTATTTAATCTGTTACAGAAAATTAAGATTGGTTCTATTATATCACATTATGATTAAAAACGTTTATTTGACTTATTATAATCACGTGGTGTACCTAAACATTTGTGAAATCAATTATGTAAAAATGTTAAAATATCAGATTATTTTTGTCTTGAATCGAAAATGGTCCGCGCAAACCAATTTTTTTTTAAATATCCTTCCCACGATACACCATACTATAAATTTAAACGAGAAAAAAGTGGAGACTTTACGTATACCAGAAATACTTTTTTTTTTAATGTTCACTTTGTTCACTTGTTTAACATGTCAATGCAAAGTTACAGCTTTCTAGCCCTAACAGTCTCTAAGTTATTCGTAAGTCGTGAACAGAGAGAAGTACATGGCGAAACTAGAGTTCCTTGTAAGACAACGGAACCCTAAGATAATTTTATTTTATTGTGTGCAGTGACCGAGCTGGGCGGCCTGGCGCGGCGTGCCGCCGGCTGCAGCGCCTTCTCCGCACCCTCGCCTTCGGCACACCACGACTCAGGTTAGTCAGTAGATTGAGAACTACATCTTCAGGCTATACGCGTCTCACTGCTGGATAAGCCTCTTAGATTGAGAGAACTAGAGCTGTTCCTACGGTCCAGTGCCAATCGCGAACTTTTCATACTCTATTGAATTATTTTACTAAAAAAAAACCCCGAAACCGAAGCCGAGCTCATGGTAAATTTCAAACGTAATTTTTACAATAAAAAATAAAAACCTCACGATTTGCAGATCCATGACCTGCCTGAGAGAGTATAAACTGAACAACTACGATACGATGGTTTTTTTTTCTATCCAAGACTAGACTAGAGAATAGAACTCCGCAACGGCTTATTAAGTTGCCCCATATAAGCCATAGAATACATAGCCAGAGGCTGTAGGTATTAATATATCTACAAGACAATAATTTTTCTAACGCCACTTGGAACCACGATCGAATATTCGCCACTTCTTTCTGTTCAAGGGTATATACGATGAAGGTAAAAAGAGACAGTGAATGCGATCGTGAGTAATATAAATATATTATTTTTTAACGACATTCTCAACTTACATAATCACAATTAAACGATACTAATCGTAATTATATCGACTGTAACACATCCATCAATGAAAACAACATCGCTCAAATTAATCATCTTTAATGAGGTGGTATTGAGTGGTTTGGTAATCGAGCTTTAGTCGCTCTGTATCCGCAAGGTTGTGGCGTGGGAAAACGATAATGCAACTGGGCTGGCGAGCGTTGCGTCGGCTCAGCAAGGCCAGGGCTAAGGCCTGAAGCCTGTTGGCATAAATTAGCTGAGCGTATCAGTGTTTATGTTGTTAAATAAGGACTTTCTGTGTTATTTATACCTAACTATTCTTCTTATTTCAGTCGAATCAACTGAAAGTTCAAGGCAATGTTTTAGATTAAATTGATAGAACAAGTGTCCCAATTTGACCCACGTGTCGTTGTTGTAATTTAACTGTAGTAGTAGGAAATGGCAACATTAGGTAATGGTGACATTAGCAGTATAATTTAAGTTCGTTCCTTTTTTGTTTGCTTTTTATAATTCATTCAAAATTCACTAAGTATTACAGTGAATGTGTGGTAAAAAAGACAGACTAAATTAATAGTCATAAATACCTACCTAACAGTAAGTTTATCGAAAATGAAAGAATTTTCACTTAAATCTTAGAACCCTATATTTACAATTATAATTATTATGAAACATTTCCAGCAGCAACAAAAATAATCTGAATCAAAAAAGTCGAGTTAAACTTCATTTAACTAAAACCAAAATGGGAATTGCCGGCTGCCGTGACTTTCTGGAATTCTCTAGTTTACAGTCGAGTCGCCAGTCTGTTAGTAATTAATTCTTTTGCAGCTGCGTTTGAATAAATCACTCTGCATAATAATATGCCAGTTACTTGCGCAATTTTAATTCTGTTATGTAATTTGAATAGAGTGTAGGAACGTGAAGTTCAATGACGGAGTTTTACAAGTTTTGCTGTGGCAAACAGTGAATGGTGTTAACGTTCTAAAATTGATATTAAAAGATATTGACCCAGAAAACTCACGTCTAAAATCGAGTTAAAGGGCACGAATTAGCCCAAATCTGTGACTGTTTTTTTCAAAACTAGAGCATTCACTTGTGAACAGCATTCGCCGTTTTTTTTTAATTAAATTTAAAATTTGTCGGACTGAAGAATGAACGGAGCCAATCATTACTACAAATTTTTACACGACACCCCCCTTTTGAAGAGTAGATTGAAGAAATTTGGAGTTAAAATATGAGAAATGTACCTACCTCATGAATCAGTGTATCATTTGAACTTTTTTTAAATGTTAAATCTGTATTTAATAATCATATTAATAATAGTACATATTAAAAAAAATAACATTTAAAAATCTTAAACATAGCAAATGGTTGTATTTGTTTTAAGTATAATTTAATGCTAATATCACGTCAGTTAAGATTTGTTTTAAGACAAAAATACATTACTGTATCGTTTTTGCTTTTAGTAATTTCAATATACGAGAGATCCGCTACATTTACAGCGCACGCGTATAGTGTAATTACAATATGACCTAAATCTTTCCCGAGCGCTCTACATCCCGGAATAAAGTATTACGGGCAAAAAGCATTAACTATTGCAGATGACTATAAATAAACAAAGGTTCTTTCATATTTACCTATAATTTCCTTATAAGTCAATAATTTGGATTTCCGGCTGTTTGTAGATTTAACTTATAATTTAACTAACTTAAAAAAGTTGTAAGTAAATATTCGACATTGTAATTTCAAAGTTCAATATCTCAAAAACGGCTCAAATTTTCGTCAAACATAGCTAAGAACACGCTAAGAACCACCTCAAGGAAACTCGCTATCACGTAAAAAAACTGCATTGAAATCGGTCCTTTTGTTTGAGAGCTACGATTGCACAGACAGTGAGTTGGACACGGGCATCAAAGTCGTCAAACCTATTTAAAGCACTTCTTTTTTGCGTGGGGGATTAAAAATGCTTTCGCTCGATAAACCAAATATAAGTTAAACTTTACAAAACTCCTTTTGTATATACTTCCTAGTAATGTGCTCGTATCGATAAATTGACGTTCAAAATGAGAATAGAGTGAACAGATATAATATAAAATGCAAGAAGGGTTCTTGAGTTTTCTACCTATCTATAGCAACTTTTACCTTTAGGTACGTACATGACTTATGCCAAGAAACGTGACGCTGCATTCACTGCGTACTTCACCCGCTTAGCAAGCGATGCAGGTATATAAACCCAATAAAACCATAACAAAGCGGCACACAAGCGCAGCACACTAGACGGAACACCATCTCGCTCACAACGCTCCCTTAGCAGAGCTCCCATTTGCAATAAAATCGCCCCGTGTGACTCCACTCCTGAGAACAAGTTCACAGACTTGTTTGCACTCGGTAATGTTCAAAATGAGACTTAACTGGGTTTCCTTGTTCCCACGTGAACGCTGAATTAGCTCCTTGTAACGCTAGAACCTGGGAAATAAAAGGGAATTAAAACGTAAAAGACAAAGTTACACTTTAGCTATGTTTTAAAGGCTTGATTTTACTTTGACACAGTGGAAAGTAATGTGCGAAAGGTTGCTATCTAAAATAATACAGAAACGGAATATACCTACTCGTAGAGCATTAAAGATGAATAGCGAGTGCATCGCATGTATTCGTACGTTGACGACCGGATTGCCCAGTGGTTATAGTATCTTACTACAAAGACTGAGGGTCCGGGTTCGATCCTTGCTCGGGACACATAATTATGTATGAAGGAAACTAGTGTTTGTGTTCGAGTCTTGTTTGTTTAACATATATTTAACATCTATCATCATCATCATCTATCATTTATCTAATGTATTTTTTGTCTTGTCATACCCATAGTATAAGCTCTGCTTATTTTTAAACTAGGTCAATTAGTATACGTAAACAATATTTATTTTTGTTGCTGGCAATACTAACAATAACAATTGATTGATTCTTGATTATTTTATTTAAGAAATAGCATAATAATTATATAAATAAAGTACCTACAACACTACAAAGGCGTCGTAATATAATAATGTAGCAATTGTCTACTTTATTTGAGAAACGAAGTAGGTAATAATCCGCTCTGAAAGATAATTATGTGCTCTTTTAAGGTTATGATTTTAGTTTAGTTTCAGTGCTTACTGTAAGTTTCAGTGCTTACTGTAAAAACCGATATGCAAAGCAGATTTTGTCTAAAAATAAAGGAGCCTCGAACGTGGCGGGAATGGAAATATGTAGGCCATCCAGGAGAGGCTTATTATGAAGGCAATATTGCGCGCCGTGACCGGCATTTTGTTACGCTCAACACCAGTAATTAGGTACGTAGAGCTTATTAGCGCCTTGGCTAACTTTTTATTATTACTCACTGGCATTCGCGAGGGATTTGTTTTTATGGGGTTATAAGTCAGTTTTATCCTTTTCCAAGTATGCATAACAGCAAGTAGGTATACACCATTTTATCCAATATTTGTTTATTGAGTCCATTGAGAAGAAGATGGGCAGACTTTCCACTGCATTTAGGGGTATATTTTTACCTTATATTTAGTATGTATTAATATATTTAAACGTAAATACTTATCCTTGTTTTATCTTGATCTCACTGAAGAGCAACTGAATAAGCTTGAGCGTATCCAAAATGTCTGTATTCGGTTCATATTCGGATTACGGAAATATGACCACGTCTCCACCTATCGTACGCATCTCAAGTGGCTCCCCATTCGTTTTCGCCGTGACTCTCATATCCTTTCTCTTTTGTACAGCATACTTTTCAACCCCAAAACTCCAGAATATCTCCAACAACGTTTTAATTTCCTGTCTTCCATTCGGTCTTCCCAAAATTTACTTCTCACTGTTCCAATTTCTTCCTCTAAGTTCTATCATAACTCCTTCACTAGCACTTCTATCCTTCTTTGGAACTCTCTTCCCCTAGATGTGAGGAAAGCTAAATCTCTTCCTATTTTCAAAAATCTCGTCAAGGCTCACTTCTTGACACTACCTTCTTAGCTCTATTCTCAGTCTTTCTGTGTATTTCTGTTTTATTTTCTAATTTCTTATCCTTTTTCTCCCATTACGGCCTTATTGACAATTTATATTGCTATTTTATGTTAGTAGTTTATGTATTGTATAAGTATTGCATGTATGTATTTGTATAGTTATATCATTTGTATTTATTTTAATATTATTGATTTTTTGTTTGTTTTTATTTTCTGTTTCTGTTTCCGCCACCTATTTTTGTTACAAATAAATTTCATGTTCCTATCCGCCTATTGTCTACCGTAAATCTGTGTTTGTATTTTAAGTTTTTTCTTGCACTGCTTTATGGTGTGCAATAAAGAATATTTGTATTGTATTGTATTGTACTGCTAAACCAACCTGTTGTTAGCTGCTAGCCTGCTACGCTAAAAAGCTTTTTCACTTCTCGTGCTCGTAAAGTTCGTGTTTATGCTGTATCTAGGCGACATAAAATGACTTTTTATGCACTAGTGCATAAAATAAAATCTTTGTCTAATACTAACTCAAGACCAAGGTAACCAGGTGTCAACAGCCACAAACAAAAAAGTTTCTTTATGTTTTTTAAATATTTTTTTATTTATATTAAACTAAAAATCAATCAAATCAATCATAAAAAGTCAGTAAAATTGAAATAATGGAATTATTATAATAATGCATGAAAAATAAAAGGTACATCATTGTTTCCACTGTTGCTATTTCATTTCCTCGCCATCGAAGTGAAAAGCAGAGTGTAAAACTCGAGCACTAAACCCTTTTTCCCCTCGACGTATCTATCCACCCTCGCCGTACCGGCTCGGCTGGCTATATGAACGCCTCGGGTAAAATGGCTCGTTTTATGCTCTTGTTGTACAATCTACTATTTTTGAGTTTCGGTAAAAATACCAATGTACATAATATTCATTCAACTTCACATTTAGCCTCTACATTTTACTCTAATTTTCTTGGAAACATAACCTTCCTAAAACATTTCTTCGGCCTTCTCGGAAAGTACAGCTTTGAAATAGCTTACATTGAAATGATAATACAATTTCAGTCGGATAAAGATGGCCCATAAAAAGCTGACAGCAACAATTTTCTTGTGTCGACGATCGGATTTTGTCTCTAGCTAAATTTAGGTCGATATTACACTCCTCAAGGGGATTTATTTATCACACTGATTCTATTCTGAGACGCTATTCAGGTAAACAAATCAGAAAAGGTTATTTTATTCATCGGTTCAGGCATTGGGCGTCGTTATTGGATGTTCTTGGTCCTTGAATCTTGTTTGGGAGTGGCCTAGATTCAGAACGTCGGACTATTTCATATTTAACACTCGATAAATCACTGTCTTTTTTCTTATACTTCATCTTTTTATCTTAACTACGAGTTTTAGCTTTCACTTATTTTGCTTCGCATGCGTTAGCTTTAGTAGGTACTTGAATTTCAATTCCAGAATATAACTAAATTTTCCGTGGGAATTCCCAAAAATTACATTATGTATTTCATTGACGTAGTATAACAGTCTCTGCAAATTTCATAACTTTATTCCTAGTGGTTAATTTTTTTGGTATTTTATTCCTAACTCGTGGGTATATCGGGATAAAAAGTAGTTTTATTTATGTTATTCCAGGCGTAGAGTCGCTTTAGCACGAAGGAGTAAAAAACACACGCGCGCAAACACTCACATACCTATAAACTTTTTCTTTTAATAATTTTTTGATTTTTTTAAGAATTCACACGGCAATGCTACACTTTTCATACGACGTATAAACGTAAAAAGGCGTTGATAAAAAAAGAGCTCGTTTTTGAAAATCTCTAAGTTGTAACAAGTCTGTAAATAATATTATTTGCGCTACCAGCTGATTGAGCAAAAAATATCGTAGATTAACTGTTAAGGTAGGATTCACAACATCAAAACGATGTCAAAATCGCTTTTTTAACACCCAAACGTAAACATTATTGGTATCCGAATGTTCCTCACTAAAACTGTTATTTTGTTACGGAATAACATTTTATTACATTTCCGACCATGGGCGAAGCTTCCCGCGCGCAGCCGAATAAGTAAATATTTGATATCGAGCCACGTTCGCGGCACAAACCACAATTTTACTTTATCACGGCCGTGTGTGCGCTGCTTTATGTCCATGACGATTTTAAACTCCGTGTTATGCGCCGAGTTTAAAAATGATCTATGTGGATAAATATTTATTTTTGAAGAGAAACGATTAGCCTATGCCATACGTGATATTTTCGGTCAAACATCGTAGGTGCCTATTTATTATAAATAGTTAGTCAAATCCCGGCGGATGAATTTGTTTTAGGCGCAGTATCGGAAGCAAAACGCGAAGTGTTTTTTTATAAATAACTAGCCGTTACCCGCAACTCCGTCCACGTATTTTTTTTATTCCACTGAAAGGCAAACGAGCAAGTGGGTCTCCTGGTGGTAAGAGATCCATAAACATCTGCGACACCAGTATAATTCGGTTTTCACTGTCCCGCAGGATTTAAGCGATTTTCCGGGATAGAAACTATCCTATGTGCTTCCCCGAGACGCAAACTATGCTTGCTCATATCGAATTTCAACGAAGTCGGTTCGGCGACTTAGACGTGATGGAGTAACAAACAAACAAATAAACAAACAAACAAACAGACTTATAAACTTTTTCATTTATAATAATTAGTAGGATTGATGGATGTTACGTTATTTACTCGATTTCAAAACGAAATTGATGATATTTTTGTTATTTCTGAAAGAAACTTGTAGATCCAATAAACTTAAAAAGACGTTTTAGCTGCCCCACTCATATATTAGAACAGATATATTTTTATAAGTAAGGGGGAAATCAAGGGGAAATCGAGCAGGTGGGTCGCTCGACGGTAAGCATCATTGCTGCCCATGAACGTTCGTAAAATACGTCACGTTGTTGGATTTTTAAGGAAATAATAGGATCATGCAATAAATTCAAGATGATTTACAGGCACCATATTTTTTTTATATAAAAAAAGGCTTACGGTTGGCCTCAATCTCGCTTGATGGAAGGCGAAGATGAAGCCTAAGATGGTACACGTTTGCCTAGAAGGAAAGAAAAATGAAAATTAGTTCTTTCAAAGTTATACTGTATTAAAATTAGGGTATGTACTTACAATTGGCGTAATATAAAATGATAACTACTAGACAATAAGCTACCCATAAATAAAATAATTGCAGTACATCAATGGCGATCTGTCCTAGTGATAAGTGATCCAATATCGGAAGGTAATAAGGCTAGAATGGGCCGTTATCGTTATCTCTAAATGTATATTTAGGCGCGTCCGTGCCCCGGCAGAGGATCCAGTGACCCTTGACCCAACTACCCCACTACCCTGCCTACCCCGCGACACCCCCGGCCCAGCCCTTTTCTCTCCCGACTCGCCTAACAACGTTTCTCGATTTACACAAAGGTTGCGGCGTAAACAAAACACTGTGTGAATTATTTCGCTACGAGTTGCCGAGTTGGTCCCGAGTGGCGGGATTTGAAAGCAACTCTAACTGCGCGCTTCTCAACCGTATCGCTTCTCTTACCATTTTCCTTAAGATACGGAGAAATCGTTTGATTGAATTTTAATAAAATACTGGAATAAAATGTATGTACCTGACGCGTTCTGTGTACGTGCACTGTTTGCGGTTAATAGGACCTTGTACAAGATCCGTCAAGATTGCTACCAACACTTAACTAATTTGTGCTGCTATAGTCTAGTAATGGAGAGTAAGATAGTACACTACTAGATGAGGGGTAGTCTATCTTCTTTAGGCTCTTTCTCTGGACTTGAAATCTTTCTAACTTATTGCCAGTGGGTATTAGGCTCATTTAACACCGGATGAACCACTTGTTTGTTTAGCCTTTCTATCAAAAAAATATTTTTCTAGTTCAAATCAATAGCATGGATATCAGAGAGATTAGTTTCGTATAATTAGTATCTTTATGGTAATGGTGACACAATTACATCAAATACCTTTATCATCACAAATCACAATATTAACTATGCAAAACTATTTAAGCTTAAAAGAAACTAGTATTGGTGCTGGAGTAAATAAATTTGTATTATATCTGATAATCATCGTCTAATATCAGTATTTTTGTTGACATTATAAAATAGTACTTAAAAGTAGTTAATGACAACGTAAACAGTAAAATTATTTCGTGTACCTAATTGATTATGTCATGCGTTGAGGTAAGAGTAGGTATGTCATAATCAACTATCATTTAAAATTAAGTTTAAGTAATGAATGAAATTTACAAACAATGTCTTTTAAGTATTTTAATAATTACGTAAGCTTGAGCTCGGCAATAGCTTGTGACATTGGCCTAGTTAGCATGGGCCTCGTCCGCCTGACTCGCCGCGTATTTGCACGAGAACCGCTGGTAACGCCGCAGGCTTTCGTCGGAGACAAATTATTAAGGAAACGACGTTCAGAATATGCCATAACACGCCAGACGCTTATTCAACTCTTCATCGTAAAGGATTATTGGATGGAATTATGGCTGGGGGCCCATTCGGCCCGTTCTCGAGATTAGACCCTAATAGAAAAGCTTTGTTTCCTCTTTATTGCCGCCGTGGTAAATGATTTTGTTGCGTCTCCATTTTTGTGTCGGAGGACGTGTTATATTCGGTTATTAGAGTCGTTGAGGTTTATCGAGTGAGGCTCGGCTGGAACACGTTCGCTGCGAATTAGCTCTGTTTTTTTTGCTTTTTGTTTTGCTAGTTGAAATATTTATCGCGTCGTTATAATCTTTAGTGATTTTTTTTATTTTATTATGATAGACTCTTTCCACACAAAAAATTGTTAGTTTAGTCAGTAGGTACATATTAGTTTTGTATAAGTAACTAATGTAATGTACTGTAACTATTGTGCACAATGTTGTTAAAACGAGTGTTTGGTTCGCCAACAAATTGTTTTGCAATTTGGCGAAATACTACATAAGATTAAATGTGTATAGTAATATTTTACAATAAAGAAATAAATAAAAAAAACTACTACTTACTGATCCAATCGCCTAGTAGGCGATATTTATCCCTAAACGGTTTTGAACATTTCAATAAGATATTTAGGTAGAGTCAGCAACAGAAATATACAATACATTACAATGGCTCTTTATTGTAAGTATACCAGAAATAGTAAGCGATACAGAAAACAGGTACACAGAGAGAAAATTGCAAGGTAAGCAATAGGCGGCCTTATCACTTAAGAGCGATCTCCCAGGCAAACTTACATACATAAATTACCCTTATTATCATTATATACAAACGTTTGAAGTGCCAAACATTTGTAAGTATGCCTACAGGACTTTATTTCCTGAGCATTAAGATCGTGTATACCTACATTATATTACATTATATTTTTTTACACTTTGGCTGTATTCATATCTTTGATCACCGCGGTAGGTACCGTACGTACGTATAGTACGTACGTAGGTATAGTACTTATATGCTAGAGCCATTTACTCGTCTGATTTACGTTTCTAAAGAATTATTTGTCGTAGATAAATGCTAGAGTTTCTTTACCTGCCTGTTATTAAAAAACACATTTTTCATTTACTCGCAACCGCTAACGCTTACCCAGCCTACTACAATAAACTCTTCTCATAAACGTTTTAAACGCCTAAATGGACACTTACCGCAATTATCGCTGGCCTAAATACACGTGACCGTACTCTGAAGGCAATTTTTAAAAATATGAATATAATATTTTTATTCTTAACAGTCAGGACAAAGGGTCTTCCTCATACTCGTAATTGCGTATCAAATTATTAATTACTAACTTAAATATTTAAGTGTTAAAATTTTAAAATATTTAAATGTTTAAATTAAAAAAAATCTACATGTATTTAGTGCTACTATAATACCTAAATTATTCTCCAGAAACTATGTCTAAATAGTTTTAGCCGTTTTTGAGTTACGGATCGTTAAGGTTTAATACAAAAAACGTGTAGTTGCAACCCTAACAGCTGACAAGGTCAATAACCGCACTTTGACTAAATTAGTAAACAATGGACCCGATTCTACAGCGGCCGCTAAAATTCCTAATTTTATTTAGACGTCGCTAAATCACTTTGCTATTCTATGAGCACCTGTCATAATCAAATGACATCGCTAATTTAATCTGACGTTTCTTATTTTAGCCGGTCTATTCAATTTAGGTTTAGCTGCTTAAATGCTATTCTTTGCATGTCCATTTTAAGCGAAAGTCAAGCTAAATTGGCTAATTTTAGCGGCGACTAAAATAGTCCCATTTAAAATAAGGTTTCGAAAAGTCAAGTTGTGCTGGATCAATTCCATGCGTATTTCATAATTGATTGCCTGCAAGACATCGCTTTTAAGTGATAAGACTGCCTGTGTCTGCCATACTTTTTAGTATTTTTGTTAATTCACTGTACTGATTTGTGGTGTGCAATAAAAATATTTGTATTGTATCGTACTGTATCATCCATTAGAAATATTTAAAAGTTTTGAGTGCCCTGAGCTTTTTTTTGCCCATGGCAGCTACCAAACTGCTGTGGGAGAAATTAGTGTTCTAGCTCAAAGCCAACCAACCATAAGCCGCAGTCTGGCAGCTGTTTGTACTATAACAATCGAAATATTTACCCCACTGTGGATCAAGTTCCCAGTGACTAGACTGGAGAAAGACAGGGCAATGCAGGAGTTTCAGACCCATTTTGGAATGCCATATACACTGGGTGCGGTAGATGCGAGTCACATCCCTATACATAAACCCCCAAATAACCACCCACGAGCCCCAGGTAACATTTTCTTTAACAGAAAAGGGTTCTATAGCATTAATAGTCAAGTGGTGTGCGACACCATTGGTCGGATCACCAGCGTTAACCCAAATTTTCCTGGCTCAACCCATGATGCTGCTGTTTGGAGGAGCAGCAATATGCACCAGCACCTTGAAGGCCAATATGTTCAGCACCAAGCTATGGAGTGGCTTCTTGGAGACAAAAGCTACCCACTTCTCCCGTAGCTGATTACTCCTCATCCTGACCCAGTTGCCGAGTCACCGGAGGCAAGATTTAATAAGAGCCATGCACAGGCGAGAGGGGTCATAGAGATGTAGGTACTTTAGGGGTTTGAAAAATAAATTTAGATGCCTTCATCGCCACCGTACCTACTCTGCATTACAGCCCAGAAAAAGCTGATTAAAACAAAGTGAACTTCATTATAGTCTTTTATTACAGCTAGGTAGGTTACATTCTTTCACATTATAGTTATTATACGAGAACATTAATTTCTGTTCCGCGAGCTGAAGTATAAGAAAACAGAATTCATTATATTAAGTGACGTTCGCCCTAAGTATGTCTTCAACGCATTAAGAGAAGTCTCTTCATTCAATTCTCCATACCTACAAACGTAGTCCTGGTCTCATTTGAAAACTAGGTAATAGAAATAGATGAAGGTTTGTAAGAATGGACTACATGTCATTATCTATGCCTGTGCTTTTTCAGATTTTCATATAAATGTGTAATATCAGAATTACAGGAGCTCAAAAGTTGACAAAAAAAAACATGTCAACTTTGCACAAGAATAACAGACTAATAAAGCATTTTTACAAAAATCGAAAAACCACAGGCATCCATACTAATATCATAAATGCGAAAGTGTGTTTGTATGTTTGTCCGTCTTTCACGCCGTAACGGAGCAACGGATCGACGTGATTTTTGGCACATAGGTAGTTTATAGGCCCGAAAGTGACATAGGCTACTTTTTATCCCGGAAAAATGCACAGTTCCCGAGGGAACAGCGCGTGATAACCGAATACTACGCGGGCGGAGCCGCGGGCAAAAGCTAGTAGAAAACATGATGAATATATGTATTGATTGTAAAATATCAATGATTTCTGTGCTATGCTTTTCATATAATATGAAGACAACGAAACGCAAAATTCAACCGCCCAAATCTTGAAAAGCCTAGGTACAGCTATCTCGATATAAATTACGGACGTCCTTGCGGAAGACATGGGGGGACGGCTGCGAGCGGTTATGTCACGAGCGATAAAGACAGCAACATCCCAAACGAATACCTAACGCGGCCGCGCGACCGGCAGTGACACTTTTCTTAGGCGGCCCCTAGACCTACAATAACATTGTACAATACTTTTTATTGCACAATAAGATTGAAAGGCGCTCTGAATCCAAACGAGCAATTGTATTGCACAATAATACGAACTGCACAATGTTTTCGTGTTCAGTATAGTATTGAATATTGTGCAATACTGACCCTACACGATGCAATATAAAAATATGGTGCAATAAAAATTAAACTCGCTCAAACTTTTGGTCAATCATTGTGCAATCTTCAATATTAACCCTAAACGGTCAATAATATTGCACAATTCGCGATATTGCACAATATAATTGACCGTTTAGGGGCCGCCTTAAAGGGCTACACGAGGTTTTCATCAATTTTTGACAAGTTTTGAATCGTATCTCCTACTTTTGCACCACAGATACTTAGGGCATACTGAAAGTTTCTGGAACTGGCCACTTATAAAAAGAAAATTGAAAAACCAATAATGGGATTTGAAAAAATAACTCTCGGGCAGTATTTTACTTTTTAATTTGCTAGACTGTCATTTGTTTTTTCATCGTGGTGTGGGATTGAAATTTGGGTGTCGCTGTTGCAATGAATTTAAGTTGTGAAAATTTTCGATCCATGATTTTTTACGATTTGCGATGTGACTTAAGTCAGCAAGAGAGTTGTCAAAGACTTCTATTTGCATTTGGCGATGAAGCCCCATATTGTAGCTCTGTCTATTCGTGGTTTAGTGAGTTTAGACGAGGACGTGACCATCTCCATGACGATGAACGTGAAGGCCGGCCAGCGACTGCGGTTACCGATATTAATATTGATACTGTACGACAACTAATTGAAACTGACAAAAAAAATACATGTCAGAAAATTTGTACTATCTTAGGCATTGGAATGAGCCAGGTGCAAAAGATATTGCATTTGCATCTGAAGGTTCGGAGACTTTGCACTCGATAGATACCGCATGATTTATCGGAAGACCAGAAACGACTGCGTGTAGAGTGGTGCCGCAAAATGATAAAAAAAATTGACGGAGGACAATCAATGGCTGTATATAACATCGTGACAGGTGACGAAACCTGGGTATACTGCTTTGAACCGGAAAGAAAAAGTCAATCGGCTGAATAGGTCTTTCTTTTGAAAATCTACCGACGAAAGTAAAAAAAAAGTCGAAGCACAGGTAAGAAAATGGTTGCTTCGTTTTTCGGCAAATCGGGACATTACACCAGTGTATCACTTGAAAACCAAAGGACAGTAACTGCAGATTGGTATGTGAACACGTGCTTGCCCAAAGTGTTTGACAAAATTCGCGAAAAGCGTCCCCGTAGCAAAATAGTCCTTCATCACGACAACGCGTCGGCACATTCCGCTAAAGCTACGAATGCGTATTTGGAGGCCTCAATGTAGAATTAATGACTCATCCGCCATACAGCCCTGATCTGGCACCGTGCGATTTCTTTTTGTTCCCGAAGGTTAAAGATAAACTCAGAGGTTTACGGTATACATGCTTGGAAATGGCAGTGAATGCTTTCCACGAGGCCATCGAAGAGGTCCCTAAGGAAGACTGGACCCACTGCTTTGCACAATGGTTCCAGCGAATGCAAAAGTGTGTAAATAGGGAGGGCAGATACTTAAAAAAACAATAAATGTGTCATAACGATAATTCATAGTCTTATTTATTAGAATCCAGAAACTTTCAGTATGGCCCACGTAGAATTATAAATCAAACGGCGACTGATGGCTGGGCAGCAACTGATGTCTTTCTATAACTGGTGGTGGCAGCCCAAGTATTTCCACAGCAGGTGTCGGTGTTAGATTTTCCACGGGAGCAGACTTAAACAAAACGACAAGTAGTTCAGTTAATTATTTTCGACATTACTACAACTAAAGAAAGGTCTAGAGCCGCAATGGTCTCGTACAGCCCGGTTTCAAAGGTGTTTCCTTCCAAGGACCATAAATCTGTGGACAGAGTTGCCTGTTGAGGTTTTCCCTGGTGATATCTTTGGTATTACAAACGTACTCGTACATAGGTGTTCATTAGTTTTATTAGTCACTAGCTTTTACCCGCGGCTTCGCACGCGTAAACTATTCGGTCTTTATCCCTAGGTATCCCGTGGGAATATCGGGTCAAAAAGTCGCTTATGAATTATTCCAGACATCCAGCTACCTACATACCAAATTCCATGAGTCTAATCCCAGCGGTTATTATTTCAAGATTTTATCCCTATCCCGTGGGAATATCGGGGTAAAAAAAAGCCTATGTGTTATTCCAAAGGTCCAGCTACCTACACACCAAATTTCATGACTCTAAGTGCAGTGGTTGTTATTTCAAGGTGTTATGCCTAGGTATCCCGTGGGAATATCAGGTCAAAAAGTCGCTTATGTATTATTTCAGACGTCCAGCTACCTACGTACTAAATTTCATGGCTCTAAGCCCAGGGGTTGTTATTTCGAGATTTTATCCCTATCCCGTAGGAATATCGGGATAAAAAGTATCCTATGTTTTAATCCAAGTTATAAACTAACTTTTTTCCAAATTTTATCAAAATCCGTCCAGCCGTTTCAGCGTGAAGAAGTAACAAACATACTCACTCACTCACTCACAAACTTCCACATTTATAATATTAGTAGGAAGTAGGATAGTAGGACTAGCTTTTACCCGCGGCTTCGCACGCGTAAACTAATCGGTCTGGTAGTTGCAATTGAAATTTTCGGGATTTCACAAAATTCCCCTGGAAATTTCCAAAATTTATATCGTGGTCTTCCTTCATTGAGGTTGTGTTGTAAATAGCTGTACAAAATTCAAGACTCTATGCTAAAATTTCAAAATTGTTCCCTATCTAAATTCAAATTATTTATACAGTAAACAGGCCGCAATGGGCACTTTTACACGTCATTTTTTAAACTACCGGCGCTTTTGGAAAGACCATTGTTGCCAAGAAGAATGCACCGCAAGAAACTTGACAGAAAGTCTTTTTTTTTAATACTTAAAAAGTACAGTATACCATTAAAGAAAAAAATATAAAATAATAATAATGCAGTATGCGGTAGGCGGTCCCTTAGTTACAAAACTATCTCGTGGGAATATCCGGATAAAAATTAGCGCATGTGCTATTCTAGACATCCAGCTAACTTCATACCAAATTTCATGACTCTGAGCCCAGCGGTTATTATTTGAAGATTTTATCCCTATCCCGTGGAATTAGCGATGTGAAAAATAGCTTATGTGTTATTCCAGACCTCCAGCTATCTACATACCAAATTTCATGGCTCTAAGCCCAGCGGTTGTTATTTTGAGATTTTATCCCTCAAAAGTCGCTTATGTGTTATTCCAGACCTCCAGCTATCTACATACCAAATTTCATGGCTCTAAGCCCAGTGGTTGTTATTTTGAGATCTTATCCCTCAAAAGTCGTTTATGTGTTATTCCAGACCTCCAGCTATCTACATACTAAATTTCATGGCTCTAAGCCCAGCGGTTGTTATTTCGAGATTTTATCCCTATCCCGTGGGAATATCGGGATAAAAAGTATCCTATGTTTTAATCCAGGTTATAAACTAACTTTTTACCAATTTTTTTTTAAGTATTTTACTGGAAGGCGAACGAGCAAATGGGTCTCCTGGTGGTACCTAAGAGATCACCACCGCCCATAAACATCTAATTTCATCTGAATCCGTTCAGCCGTTTCGGTGTGAACAAGTAACAAACATACTCACTCACTCACTCACAAACTTTCACATTTATAATATTAGTAGGACTAGCTTTTGCCCGCGGCTTCGCTCGTGTGAATCATAAGCATTTTCTAAGAAGCAAGCAAGCATGCAATCAAGCACGCATCAAGCAAGCATGATAGATAGATATATATATCTGGAATCTCCATATTGGCAAATCCACCCACTGAAGCTGTTCTTACAACCTCCAAAACCTTGAGTTCGGTGTCTGTCAGTGGGCGGATTACTGCAGGACCTCCACCAGTGCCTTGGGTTTGTTCTCAACATTTTCTATATTTAGATTTCACTTTTTGTGCCCACTGCGACCAAATCTGCAATCATGAAGGAATTTTAAAACATCATGTAATTTGAAATATGTAGAATATCTTCTGAAGGCTCATGATCTCCGGCATCTTTGCAAGCAAGCATGCAATCAAGCAAGCAAGCATAACTAAAGTTATTTACACTTTGTCAAAATAAGGATGTGTGACTGTAAGGATATACAGTCCTGTAATAGACAGATGGACAGCGGAGCCCTAATAATAGAGTTGCCCACCGATTCATCCGCGAATAATTCTATTATCGCGCGCACGCGGAAACTGCTATTTTCAGGGATAAAAACTATCCTATGTATATACTTCCCAGGGTCTCAAACTATGTCCATTCCAAATTTTATCTAAATCTGTCCAGCTAAACCGCTGTCCAGCGGTTTAAGCTTGAAAGCGTAACAGACAGACAGAGTTACCTTCACATTTATAATATTACTAGCTTATGCCCGCGGCTACGTCTGCGCGGATCTAGGTTATCGCGCGGTGGCGCCCTCTACCGCACTCAATAAAAGGTATCCTATGTTGATCCTTGGGATTCAAACTACCTATTTACCAAATTTCATCAAAATCGGTTCAATGGTTTCGACCTGAAAGCATAACAGACAGACAGACAGAGTTACTTTTGCATTTATAATATTAGTAGGGACTAGCTTTTGCCGGCAACTTCGTCCGCGCAGAGATGAAATTTATGGTCAACTCCCGTTGCAAGCTCTAGTCTATCTACGTACTAAATTTCATCCAAATCGGTTCAGGATTTTGGCGTGAAAGCGTAACAGACAGACAGACAGAGTTACTTTCGCATTTATAATACTAATAATAAAATAATTATTAGTAGGTATTTCTTATCAAGTGCCTAAATACAAAGTTTCACGGTGTCATCTTCGATACTGACGAACTTCCATAAAAACCTTCATCCCCTTTTTCAACACCTCCAAACCTTTATTTCCTGTACTTAAATTTAAAAAAATAATTCCCAGGGTCTAATCTATTATGTACTAAATTTCATCCAAATCGGTTTAGTGGTTTTGGCATGAAAGCGTAACAGACAGACAGACAGAGTTTCTTTCGCTTTACATTTTACTAGCTTTTGCCCGCGGCTCCGCCCGCGTGGTATTCTGTTATCGTGCGCTGTTCCCTCGGGAACTGTGCATCTTTCCGGGATAAAAAGTAGCCTATGTCACTCTCTGGTCCATAAACTATCTCTATGCCAAAAATCACGTCGATCGTCGAAAGACGGACAAACACACAAACACACGAACACACTTTCGCATTTATAATTTTAGTATGGAGTATGGATTAGTATGGATTTACATAAATATGTATTACCCTCCTCCTATAAAGTATGTTCCTCTATCACAGAGTCACCTGTTACGGGCTCTAGATGTTGGTAGGAAAATAGTTTAATTTAATATCTTCGCATTCAAAATCAAAATCAAAATATATATTTGCACGGGTATTAGAGAGATATTTCTCATATTTTCTGTCTATTATTCGGCCACCATACTAACAGCTGACACAATTAATCCCATAAAGATTGCTCCCATGTTTGTTCTTGTTCCTAGATGCGTGCAAACTAAAATCAACCTTAAGTTGATAAACCTTTTCATTCCAACAATACTTACGCTCTGCCACTTCGCCACGGTCCTTCGACAGCCATGTCCATTTAGAGTGATAGTTAGGGCCGCCCAGAAAGCTGCCATTTGGGGGCTTGCTATAATCATATCTCCTGTAAAGATAGGTACACAGTTATTTTATAAGTATATACATGTGTCATCCTCGTAATGTTCACATCCTGTCGTTGCTTTTTAATGTCTTTTTTAATCCACAGTCCCATTTCTATCTTTCTGAAAGATTTAGTTACTTGGCTGCTGGGTCCGGGAACCAGTTGCGGTCGGGTGATAATCTTTTAACTTGCTTTTCCAGACACTAAATCCTAGTCCAGGTCCTTCTCCGTGCGTGCTGTCGGTTTGTGAAATCGGTTTCCAAGTGAAATCAGGTGGTCGCAGTCGGTCGCCAGCCCACGGAGTCGCTTAAAGGAGTACTGGCTTGACAGTTCTCCTTAAAAGATGTTATGTGTTCTCTGCTTTGTGTGTATATGTATGGAATGTATGTAGTTTATTAGAACACGGGTAATATTCCGAGGCTCTTACAACAGAATCTGCAGCTACTTTCATGGACCTTATCTGATTATTTTGGCAGTTTCAGTTTCAGTGCAGCAGATGTGGTGAGACGTTACCGTTACGGTGCCGAAACGAAATTTGCGCCTATTCTCCACAAAAGTAATAGTGCAGTCGTCAGAGCAACGCAATGATGCGTCACGTAAATAGTTATTCCAGTTTAGGAGTCTAAGATGCGCCAGCTAGATCGAGCTCGATGCACGCTAAATTGGGTCCCATGTGACTCTGTTATTTTCATCTCCAATCGTTGTGATTTTCACCTTTTGTCACCTTAGTAAATAAACATGCTTACCTTTCGCTAAACCCAAACTGGAGTGCAGGTGCTCCACGAGCGAATCCTGCTGGATTTTATTTATTCGTTTTCGCGACATTTAAATTCAAATCAAATGACATGGACAGAAGCAGACAGAAGCCTTTGTTTTAAATGTTGCCAACTTAAATTTTAGTAAATTATTTGAGAAAATCCTATACTTTTTACAGATTTAATTCATTCATTAGCTCACTTATTTTTTCCAAGTAGCAACACACTCAATTCAATTTAGACATTTTAGAATACGGATAAAATCCGGCTAAATTTAGTCAGCGTGACTTCCTGGAATAGCACTTGTTAAATCAGCCGTCTAAATGTCAATTAAAATTTAGAAAATTTAGATTTAGACAATTTAGCTGACGTGCGCGTAGAATCGCATCCAATAAGTAGTAACTGTGACGTTATTGATGGATGTCATAAAATGGGTGCATTGACAATGTTTTTGTTTTGCAACCTATTTGTTTCATCGATAATTATTACAATGACAATAAGCACGTCACAACTATTATATCACACTCTTTAAATTAATATTTACTTAATAATGCCACTATAGATGCTAGACGCGGGAATATGATCGGGCATTTGATACGACACGACGACTTCTTCAAAACAATTTTGGAAGGAAAGATCGAGGGGAAGAGAGGAAGAGGTCGACCTAGGCGCAGCTATATCGATCAGATAAAGGAGAAAGTCGGCGTCGTGTCGTATCAAGAGGTCAAGAACATGGCTCAAAGGAGGGATGTGTGGAAGATACTCCACCGACAAGAGTGTAACTCTTAAGTTAGAGAGAGAGAATGCCACTACTTAAGGCTAGAGATTCAGAACTGCTCTCTTTTTTAAATCGAACAGACCAAGGCACAAAACCTATTAATCCCTATAAATTAATGTGGTTTACGGAAATAAAGTTTCAATTTATTTTTACAAAAAATTGGAAACTGAAAAAAAATATCAGTCTACAAGAGTGAGCTACATTATAAATATCTACTACATATCGATAAAAGATATAATATGGACCATGCTAGAAAACTTAAGGTAAACCCAATTGCGTTCGAAACTTTTTCCACATGAAAAATAACCTGTTTCACTAATGTGAAACTAATGTTCTGTTCCCAGTGAAAGTAGAACCAAATTGGTGCTAGCATATTTTGAATCGTGTTACACTCAAACTACTTTGTTTAAATTCGCAAAAGCAAAATTTACATTTCACACATTGCCATTTCTGCATTTCACGACATTGTTTCTACGCTACGTCATGGCGTCATATAGCAGAAAGCCAATTAAATTAATCCAGAGCTTAGTTATTGTGGCTCAGTTAATTCGCACAAAACTCCAGTTCATGTCTGAATAATTAAACAAAAGGATTGAGTACATAGTCGACTATAAACATAAATCAACAAACATATTGCAAACAGCACAAATATTGCACAGACAAACAAAAGTTACGAACCCAATCATAAATATTCATACATTTTAAGTACACAAAAAACAGCGGGAGTTAGAGAATTAACTCTCATGAAATATTTTATATCCGTTTCTTTGTTATAATCCAGTTTCGATCATTATTGTGATCGTGTTTTATCAACAAGCTAGCAATACCAGTCTTAATAAAAATAGGTTCATTTGTTTCTGGCTTACGTTGCTTCAGACACCTTATTCAACATTTTCATACCCTTAAGAGTGTTACACTAACATTCTGGTCACTTTGCGCAGTAATTAAACTTTTCTAACCGTCATAATGTAGTAATCTCTCTTACCAAAGAGGTATATTTTGAATCTATTTACATCTTCACAAAATAGTATAAGAGTTTAAGATGACAGTGATAGTATACCACAATGTTAAGAATACTGACCTGACATGGTGTCATTTCACGATATGCCTAGGAATTTCGTGATCTGGCGGATTATACGATCGGCCGCCGACATATAGATTGTGACCGGCGATCTCTTAATCGCTCGGTATCACCGCTACGAGGGCTGCACTGAAAGTTTCGGGAATCCAAAACTTAGAAACTTAATTTTGGCACATATTATACCATTTTATAATCTCTAAAGTTTCAGTATCTTAACCCACTAGCCAAATAGAAAAAAAAAGTAATGGTTCGGTTTCAATTGTTTTTTGAAGTCGTCGAGTCGCTGATGAAAATGGAATTGTCCCGTGAAAACTTAAGAGCTATGATTTATTACGATTTTAAAAGTGGATTAACACAAAAAAAAATGTGGAGACCGGATGATTGCTGCTTTTGGTAATGAAGCATCTTCAAAGACTACAATATACAGGTGGTATTCAGATTTTAAACGCAACCGTGTATCACTCACGGACGATGTGCGTGAGGGTCGACCAAAATCGGCCGTCACTCAAAAAAACATTGATGCTGTGCGTCAAATGATAAAAGATGACCGGCATGTGACATACTGGGAAATTCAAGAGTGCTTGGGTATTAGAATGAGTCAGATACAAATTATTTTACGGGAAGAATTGGGCGTGCAAAAGTTGTTTTCTCGCTGGATCCCTCATTTATTATCTGACGAGCAAAAAGCGACTCGTGTCAATTGGTGTCGCAAAACTTTGAATAAATTCAACGGAGGACGCTCAAATGCAGTTTTTAGTGTCGTATCGGGTGACGAGTCGTAGATATATGCATATGAGCCTGAATCTAAAAACCAGTCTCGAATATGGGTCTACGAAGATGAGCTCAAGCCGACAAAAGTTATTCGCTCTCGCAGCACGGCCAAGAAGATGGTGGCCACGTTTGTCTCCAAATCGGGTCATGTAGGTACTATACCTTTCGAAGATCGTAGAACGGTTAATGCCAATTGGTACACAACTATTTGTTGGCCGAGTATCTTTGATTAACTCCGAAAAAATAACCCTAATCGCCGCATCGTCCTTCACCACGAAAATTCCTCTCGGAAAACAAATGAGTATCTGAACGGTAAAAACGTCGAACTCCTGGACCATCCTCCATACAGCCCCGACTTAAGCCCCAATGACTTTTTCACATTCCCCAAAATCAAGAATAAGTTGCCTGGTCAGCAGTTTCAGACGCTGGAAGAAGCAGTGGACGCCTTTAAAAGGCCATTTTATCGACCCCTACATAAGCGTTCAATAAGTGCTTTAAAGACTGGTTTAAACGCATGGAAAAGTGCATAAAATATAAGGGCGAATACTTTGAGAAACAATAAAAATACTTTTATCCAATTTAACTGCATACTTTTATCTATTCCCGAAACTTTCAGTGTGACCCTCGTACAAGCGGTAGCGGGCGACCCCTAACGACACTAATGTGACACATCATCCGCGTTAATAAACTACCGTTGTCCCGGAATTGTCTCATCCACTGTCTGTATTCCATCGGCTCCCTCTTTCTTAGTTAATTGGGCTCCATTATTTATTTTTCCTTCCTTGTTTTCGTCGTCTCGTCACTCTGAATGAAAAGAAATGCTTTTTTCGGCCTCTTCTTACATAGTTAGCGAGCATTATCTGGAACTTTCCGCCCTTTCCCGCTATGAAATGAGCTTGTTGATGTTATTCGTTTAGCAATTTCGAATTCATTTTGTGGTCAGGTTTCGTTTTATTGTTTTATTGCTAGGCTTTTTTTCGGATATAACGGTTTGTTTATTTGTAAGATTTAAAATTGTATGTGTAGGTACAGTCGGTGCCCTAACATAAGTATCCACTTTTCCATACAACTAGTATGAAAAAGTGGATACATAAGTTAGGAAAACGACCGTACCTACCTACGAGTACCTTCTTACTGTTTTTTTTTTCTAATAAAATTCGTTACAATGGTTTTTTTTTAATATTTACTACCTACCTTAAAACGATACTTGTCTAATTTAGTGTGTCGCTATTAAGTCTTAATACCTGTAAATATTGAAAATAGTCCTAATACAGTTACTAGGTACCTACGTGTTACTATAAAAACTAAAACAACCGTTGAACATGTGTTAACACATGTCAGTTCGTAGAAAACTGTAATGTGTATGTTACTTGGGTATGACGTAGGTTATGTGTTTAGAACGAATAAACTCCCTTGAAAGTGACCAAAAAATGTGATTAAAAGAAATCCGTGTAACCAAGGAACATTTAACAGGAAAATTCCGATCGCAGTCACAATCATTTTTCTAATTGGCACTTAACGTATAAAAGCTATCCAATTTACGTCAATATGTTCCTCGAAATGAAATAGTGTGTTCGCTCTAATAAGGAATGAAGGCTAAATGTACAATTTACTTGTATAGAAATACCAGTCGTAAAACAGAAACTTATTACCATAAATTGGCAGCGTTGGCGGCGAGGGAAATTGATTTCAGACTCAATAAGCAGACACCTGCAGCCATTTCCATATGTAGACCGCTGTTTTGTTATATTTCTGAGTCTTAAACTGTTTTTTGATCTCCATAACCATTTAGGACACTTATACAATACCTACTATAATTATACCACAATTCTTGGATATAAATCTTTACTTTGCATTAAAATGCATAAATAAATGAATTTTGCAATAAATTTTGGCATTCAAATGTTTTGATTATTGATATTTTTTACTACGAGTACCTTACTTACAAAGACTAAGTAACAATCCATACTAACTAAAAGTAACTATTTTTGCCTGTTTCTTGCCTTTTCATGCTTCATGCTTAAACCACTGAACCGATTTAGATTAAATTTGGTAAGGAGATAGTTTATGTCCCAGAAAATTGCGTGGTTGGAATAACGATTTATGAATTCTTCGAAGTCCCGAGCAAGAGCTTTGTATAATTTGTCTACCTAATCATAATATTATTCGTCTCCGGCATGAATTTCTTTTCAACTTGTTAGGGATACTTAAACTAATCCGATTATTCTGATTAATCCGTTTTGTTTAGTATGAAACGTAGATCCAACTAAACCGATTAGTTCCCGTTGGTTGGAGTAAATTAGTTCTGGATTATAAAATGCACGGTAACTTACCGAGAATTTCTAGGACAGTGAAACGCAGCAAACAGCGCTAGACTTTGATCCAATAAAAACTTGTAGATTTGTGTGAATACTTTGCTTCTTTTCTACCTTAATATTAATAAATCTCCAATACTACTTGACTAATATTGACAATTCATAGTCAATATTTCGCTCAGTTTCTTTTCCCGATACGATGGTATGAAATACGTTTTTTACGGCACGTCGGTAACGCGCCAGACCTTTATGTCATTTACGACGACATTTAGTACGTACACGATATTTTTAAAGCCATTTATATAAGTAAAAATATCATCGAAAAATACGCCAGTGAAAGGGTTCTTCTGAAAAGCCTGTAAATGAAATCTTTTCCTACTTACCTTCAGCTTTCAATCCCTAGTAATCTTTTTTAGTCAACAAATAAACCTGAATAGGAATTTGAAAATATCGCCAGAACTTTGCGAATTCTACGAAAATATTTTACTATCTTATGTATACTACTACTACTATAGCACTACTACTACTACTACTACTACTACTACTACTGTAGCAGTTTACAGCCCAATATAGTTATAAGGAGTAAATTGATAAATTTTCACTCCGTTAGGTGATAAATCGTTGGATAGCGAGCTGTGACCGGCAGATAGATAGATGAACCAACACAAAAAAATAATAAATAAGAGCTGGTTGCTCCCGGTGGTTCGTTTAAAAAGGGTTAAAAGAGTATACAGGACATACGGGATACGAATAGCCTCAAAGGTTTAATTTAGTAGCGAAGCATGAGGTATTTGGCCGAAAATCTGTTCAGAATAAATCGTTCTACTTGGACACATGGCAATTTGCGTGCCGGCGCCACGTTCCAGCTTCTTTATTTCGCCACCTCATATTTTTGCATGTTTATTAATGATTATGTAATTGACTGCTGTCGGTCTCATTCGTATTTACGCGTTCCGTTAGGCCAATGAATTGGTAGTGCTACAGAATAAATAGAATATTGAAAGTACAAATTTTTGTGCCTACTTATGCTTGATCTGGTCAATTTAAAATTAAAATCAAGGTTTAGTTCTGTGCCTCCCGTGAAACTGATACAACTCTGTAACCGTCAATTTTCAGAAGAGAGATTTTAAGTTTGCTTTTAAGTAAAATCTCTTTCAGCGTAGAATACGTACCTCCTGTTAACTTGAATATGATGAAAAATAAGTGCAAAAATTTAGCTTCCTCTTCGTAAAACTTTGATAAAGAAACATAGAGCATAATATAATCAAGGATTTCGGTGAGATGTGCATGGTGTGTGTTTATATTCCTTTATGCTACAACGGCTAAATGAATTTGTACCTATTAAACTTGATACGTTGATAACGGACCTCTGGATTTATAGATAGCTTTATTTTTGTAGCTTTATTCCCACAGTATTCATCTAAAATCCTTAACGCGTTCACTGCCACCTGACTTCCACTGGTGCCACCGACGCACGTGTGCGTCCAAAATGTATGAATAATTATAACAGCGGCACTGGGTGAAGTATCGAAAACGCATATGTGCGTCGGTGGCATAACGCTAACCCCCTGTTTCACCTCCCGTTGATTAACTTTATTTGACGGATAAATGTGATGCCGTCTCTGCTTGTTTTGTTCGAATAGATGGAGACGCCATCACCTTTATCCGTCAATTAAAATTAATCAATGGGTGGTGAAACAACCCTTGTCTGTCTCTCTTCTATATTGCTACACTCTTGACAGAGTGGTGGTGGTCGTCAGATAATAACTAGTAGAGAATCTTCATCAGGACTAACCGCCAAGTTTAGAAACATGAAATTTTGCACCGGTGGTCGTTGGAAGTACAGTGGAACCTTTTGATTCCTGACTCATCGTAGAACGTTTTCATAGTGTAATAATAAATTCCCTTCAATTCAACTATGTAGTACTTAATAAAGTTACATGAATTTACATCAATTTGTATCTGCACTGGTAAAGAAGTGAATAAATACCAAAGTAAATAAAACTTAAAAACTAGTTACAAAACATATCTATTATAAATATTATCTGTTACTTTATTATTGTTTTGTTTGTCAATTTGCTTGAAAATTTGTTTTGCATTCCTTTTACTTGTAATGTACGCTCGCTCGAGCAACAAAAAAACTTATTTTTTTACAATTGGAAACTATTTTGACTTATGTATCATCTAAGTTATATTCAACTGTCAGATATGCTGTTTGTTTCCCAAATAAATAAATAAATACAATGACAACTTCCGTGGTTTCTTAAGATAAGTACACCTCACCGCAGTGGAGTTCCGACCTCCTGCCACCTTCGTTTTAAAAAGCCAATAAAACACAGTCGAAGTGTCAGAGGGCCGCACGTACAAACAGTGTCGGTATCTTTGAAATATGGTTCAAGTTGGGAGCTGCCTAAACAAACATAATCGATACAGGACGTTTCCTGATCCGAGCTTGACTTATAAGTTCAGGAACAATGATCGCTAAGCCCCGGCTCGGATAAATTTGTATTGATTGGGAAACAATGACACCTAACCGGCTTTTTGTGTTGGAAAAATAGGCGTATTTTTCCAGCTTACGGAAATCTTGAATGACACGTTTATAAGTAAGAATACAGATTGTCAGCTTGGTAACTTATACAAATAATCTTTGCCTGAGTTACGTTTTTGTAAATTCGTGATTTTAGAAGTGGCCGTGGTTTTTAGAATGTCATATATCTTTAAAAATAGTACCGGGTGGCTCATTTGTATGGGTATGAGTATTTGTAACTATGAAAATATATGTTGTAACAATCCATGTCATCAATTTTAGTGACAAATAACTTATAATCTAAGCTTCTTTTTCACGCCAAAATGGCTGGGTAGATTTGAATGAAATTTATTACGCAGATTGAGTATACATCTCCACGAAACCGAGATAAATTTGGCACGGGTGTTTTTATCACATCTACAGTGTATTTTTTGAAATTTTACCGGATTTTTTTGGATAATAATAAAAATCAATTCAACTGGCTTACGCGTGCAAGCCGCGGGAAAAACTAGTGTTTGAAATGAATATGATAGGATTCCGTTTTTGTTCTGAAAATGAATATCAAAAGAAGCGCAGGAGTAAATAAAAACTACAAACCATGTTCCCTTGTACTAATGGAATGGAAATAGTTAGATTACTGTGCAGAAGTTATAACTCGAACACATTACGAGTTGAAAAGCTTTTTATCGAATTGGGTGTCCGTTAAGAAGTTATGCGAAGTGTTAAGAAGTTTGAAACGGGCTGAATTGGCAATCTGTTCCTGTCTCGGTGCAGGTTCACGTTCCTCGATTATTGTATGTAAAAATACAACTGTCTATTGAACTTTGCAGTAAGTATGATCATGTATGATAAAGTGGGATCATGGCCTTAACTTAATTTTATATCCATACTAATATTATAAATGCGAAAGTGTGTTTGTATGTTTGTGTGTTTGTCCCTCTTTCACGCCGTAACGGAGCGACGGATCGTCGTGATTTTTAGCATAGAGATAGTTTATGGACCCGAGAGTGACATAGGCTAATTTTTATCCCGGAAAATGCACAGTTCCTGAGGGAACAGCGCGTGATAACCGAATACCACGCGGACGGAGCCGCGAGCAAAAGCTATCCATACTATCCATACTTAATATTATAAATGCGAAAGTGTGTTTGTATGTTTTTGTTTGTGTGTTTGTATGTTTATCAGTCTTTCACGCCGTAACGGAGCGACGGATCGAAGTAATTTTTGGCATAGAGATAGTTTATGGGCCCGAGAGTGACGTAGGCTACTTTTTATCCCGGAAAATGTACAGTTCCCGAGGGAACAACGCACGATAACCGAATACCACGCGGGCGGGGCCGCGGGCAAAAGCTAGTAATATTATAAATGTGAAAGTGTGTTTGTATGTTTGTGTGTTTGTCCGTCTTTACGCTACGCTTCACTTCTTGGTGTAAGTTCAGTCGCTTGCGTTTAGACTGCGTTTCCACCAGAGATGTCCGAAGATGTGTTGCGAGGAATCTGTTTTTCATGAACAATAGACACACTTCATTTACCTCTCCTCGCTCCGCTCATCTGTTTCCACTAGAGCTGTGCTATGCGAGGATAGATAAATGAAGCGTTACTATCGGTTCATGAAAAACACATTCCTCGCAACACATCCTCGCAGACCTCTAGTGGAAACGTAGCCTAACACTTACATATTAACTGAGGCTATAAGGCCTCACCGTTATTCAAATACTTGTCCTAAACAAGGAAGCGATTCCCATTGACGCTCTCACTACCATCTCCCGATTGAACAACTGATTATGTTAAAAGTGCCGACTTGCCAGTGAAAATGGCCCCGGTTGTCTTTTTACGGCAACAGTAATTTGCGGGACAGCCTGCCTAATTAGGTTCGTCTGGGACATAATAGATGTTTTTACTCCGCTCTAAAGTAAGGAAAGCTCCAATTAGCTATTTAAAATAAGGTTATTTACTTCGGAGTATCACGGCGCTGCAGGAAAATAGTCGTTTGCGCTCTTTTTCTCGTTAGTCGTAAGTTTATGCATTTGTTAAATCTTATAATGTGTTTTTAAAATTTATGCGGAATAAATAGTATGCGGTTGCCGGTAGTCGGATTTTTATTTTGTGGTTAACGAAAGTTCTAATGTAGCGGAGACTGTAGATGGCAAGCGAAAGCATGGTGGACAAGTTCTGAGCTATAAAGACGAGCTAAAAAGGCACATGAAGAACTGCAACATAATGGCTGTCTCAGTGGGAGAATGAGGCCGCTAATCCACAAGAGTGGAGAGCTCGGCTGAAGGCCAAAGTCTACGGCTTAATACAAAACGCGATAATCTGAAAGTCCAACCATCTGCGGTTATCTCTTATTATTATGTCAACGGTGTGCTCACGCGCCCGTATTGTGGAAGGATCTTCTCTAAGAAGAATGCTTACATAAGCCACCTGCGAGCGCATGAGCACCGTCGGAGTTGAAACCGTTGCCATGGCCGAAATCGGCCGGATCAGAACATCGTTATCAATATAGGTATTGGTTCAAAGTCAAAGACGTGATTATAAATATTTCGATTCAAAAATTGCGACGAAAAACCATTAGCGTTCCACCAGCGCTGTTCAGTCAAATTAAGTAACTAACTCAACTATCTGTTGTAATATTTCGAATTTACTTTAGCACTCCTTTCTCAAAGAGCCGGTAACCCACCTTATCCGCATCAGGCGACCACCGTATGTATTCAGTTCATGATTTTCCAACGAGCGTTAAAAACTGGCGAGTATTAAGTTTCATTGAGCAAAACATGCTACATTTGCAACTCTTTCATCATCACCATCAATTCTAATTTAATCAAGGGTAAAAAGCTCCAAGTAAATTTAATTAATCTGAAACAAACCCGACTACGAAGTTGAACACGGAGAGAGGTGAAAAATTTACAATTTTCACGTTTATTTTTACTCTCTAACGAAAACGAATAATTCAGAAAGTGGAGTGTCCATTGCCAGATCAGACTGTGAACAGTCCGTTTCGCACCAACATTTATGTAAATTTTCTTCCATAGTTCGTTAGCTTCGTTAAGATTTATTAATATACATGATTTATTTTTGTTACAGGTAAGCTTGAAATTATTGCTACTGGTCCTCGTTTTATTTGGTAAGTATTTTATCCTGATTACGTAACATATTATGTACCTAAGTATCTACTGGTGGTTATTTATTTGTTAAAGGTGAATCAGCAGCTTATATTTATATACGAGTACAATAATATTATTATGAAAATAGCGACATAGAGCCAATTATAAGATCTTAAGATAGTCACAAAATACAAGTTTAGTCGAGGTGGTTATGAACATTGTTCAGGAGCTAGGAGTTGTAGGTACTATATTTTGACCATTTTTTAAAATTTCTGATGTATTTGAACTACTGCAAAAGTATATTCTATTAAAACTTACGTTATTATTATTGTTTCTATTACTACGTATTATTTGTTCGGGGTGTCTCGAGATTACTTCTTCAAATATCCAAGTTTCTAACTAAACATTTATTTCAACTGCGTGGAAACAACTAAACAGACTTTTATTAGTACCTACATACGTAACTTTGATCCCAGAGGAATTTATAACCCTAACAATAATTTTAACAGTTCAAGTTAGCAATGCGATTTGTATACGCCTAAAATGTAACATGAATCAAAAGGTTTATTCTAAATTGGACCCTTTCCACATAATCACAGAGTGAAATTTCACTGTATTACTAATGGCATATACTCGTAGTCCCTTGAAATGGACAAAAGGTATGATAAAGCCATCAACTCAGAACTCCCACACACACTCCACTCTACTTAAAACCTCGCTTGTTGGAATAATTGTCGAGATGACTTATCCGACAGAACATTTGAGACAGTATACAGTGGTACAGTCAGCAGCAGAACTGGATGAGCGGTTATGGTGCCAGTGGCGGATTAGGCATATAGCAAGAGTAGCAAATGCTACGGGCCCCGCGCATCTAGGGGCCCCGCCGACCAATGCTTTCTGATCGTAAAAAACGTCAATTCAGATAGAAGCATGTTTTTTTTCTAAATTAATGTAAATAGAACAAAACCAACACAAAACACCGCAAAAGAAAGAGATGGTATCAATATGATCGACTTAAATATAATATTTTACTTATACTTTAAACTTGAAGCAAATCAAGGGCCCCATGATAAAATTTGCTACAGGCCCCGCGCTGACTTAATCCGGCTCTGTATGGTGCTCAAAATTATCTGCACTCGACCCTATTGCCAAGGTATAAGAGACATCAATCCTTTTGAGCAGAACTGACTGTACCTACATTATGAAAACCTGCAAATTAACACCGGCGGATCAGGTGGTAGCGGAAGAGAAAGATAAAAAGATATTGTATTTCATTGAATGGACCTCCGCAAAGTAAAGCCTGAACCAATCAATTATACTAAGACCGGCCCAGTGGGTGTCGGGTCACGCGAAACAAAGGGTCCTGTAATCGGAATGATTAAGTGATTAATAATTGTAGTTGATAATAATAATCACAAAGATTACAAAGTCGCAAACAAAAAAGCGTGTCTTAATAGGAACGTTATCACTGTTACATCTTTTGGTGCTGGAGTAACACAGTTTTCCATTGATATCTAAGCAACTGTAAGATCAACACTGTCTAAACTAAATTTGAATGAGAAAAATGAGAATAATATAAAAACGGTATTGAGTTTTCTCATTTTTTTTGCCTGATATCAGTTTGTAGGTTCAACAACTTTTACTAAATGAATTGTTTGTCTAAATTCAATTAGTATAATTTCATTATTCATCTTTAATATTTTGTCGAATTTTCATTTTTCCTAAATTATCATTTTCATAACTCTTGTTTAGTTGAATATTATTTAAAACTCACTTTGTCGATTTTAACTAATCATTAAGTACTTAGCCGAATAGCATTTTTATTAAGATTATAACTGCGACCACAACAGCGCGCGAAGCTCCAGAAACGAACATAAGTTAGGTATAATGTTAGACGAAAAATAATTATGTCAGTCAAACACTACACGAAACAAGTTTATACAAAAATAAAATTAGGCCATTTCAAATTAGGCGAAACAAAATTATAATTGTGTTAATTATAGTTATGTACAAAATGACATTCACCAAAATGAACATTAGGAAATAGGCGCCATTAGGTTAAGTGAAATTAGTTTTATCTAAAATCAGGCAAATTGAAAATAGGCAGAGTTGTTAGGCAAAACAAGGTACAAACTATAAATACTTATTACGTGGTATCCGTATGACTTCACTTTTTTGGTGAGTGGTGAAAATTTTGGCAACCTGCATAATCGCATTATTACTGAACCACGCCGCTGCAGTGGCAACGAATAACAATTTAATGTACTTCACTTAATACTTGAATGAAGATAATAATATAGTTGTCTCCCTTGCAGTACTAACTAGGTAAAACAAACTTGTACACGCTGTAAACTGGCTAATAAACTCATTACAACTAACTAACACGTAACTTATAGCTAACATTCAAACTGTTAACTAAGCGGAAGTAATGATTTGAATATCACAGCTATGGCAGGCAATTCAGAACCAATTACACCTTGTCTAATCTATCGCGTTTATGTCAGGGCAGCACTAATTAGGGCCTGATTCGATTCCACATTTGCTTGAAATTGGGTCGGCGATGTTAACCTAGATTTAGGTATTAAGTTCGACAGGCATTGTAACAATTATGATGCGGTTATTAGGCAGACTAAAATTATGTATTTGGCACAACCCACGTAAGCCTACATAAACCCGCTGCTGATGTGCCTGATCTATACCCACACCCACGTCTACTAAACGAAATAGATGGGTATGGGGGAGGCCTATGTCCAACAGTAGACGTACTACTGCTCATATGATGATGATGATTACGATGATGAGTGAACTCTTCCTTTTCTGTGCCATCTCCTATCGAAGGTTGGCCATTTTTGAAGCTATCTTTTTCCTGAACGCTGCTGAAACAGTGATCTAGTGCTCATTTTTCAACCATGGCATGTACTGAGATTTTTGAGTGATAAAGTACACCTTCCGGGGCGTTTATTGCCTTGAATCTGACCTGCATCATGAACTTTATGGCTGAAGCACTGCTTTTTTAAGTTTTCACCGTATTTAAAACCCCAAGTTTCTTGTTTAATAGGGAATATTACTGCAATTTTCTGCCGTCAGAATGCAGCACCAGCACAAAACTGTAAACAGCTTTTTAAGTAACTTAAATGCCTTAATATCATAAATTATTTCAATTACACTTTAGGAAATATATCTCTATCGTTACTATCGATGTAAATATCATGTTATTTTGTTACTAATAAATATTTCATGATTTCTGTAGGTACTAATACTCTTTGGTCATGATCTGTCATGGCGACAAAATATATAAGTGGGAACTGACGTTGTCATGGAGGTTTGGGCTAGTGTCGGTTCCCTGCGCAGAGCTTTACCTAAATATACCGTATTCTCTGCAATACCTTTTCATTGGGCACACCGTAGAATTCTTTTGTTGAGCTATATTTCGAATGGCAAACTTTGCTTATATTGCTTTACAACAAATTATCAGCTGTCAGCCTGACGATTGAGCAATGGAGTGTGAACGTTTACAATGTTTATAACGTTTTATAACGGTCATTAGGTATAAACAAATAAAATACTGTAATTATAAATCCATGTGATTGAGGTCAAACTGTTTAACCGTCTTTAAAACCCTTTAGATCAGAATATCAATTAATTAATGTAACTAATATGAGCACACAAAATACAACCATATCTACATAATGAACAATATCTTTCTGTTTAGTATGCCCTCTTGTCATAGTACAGAATAAAACCCTTTCAAGAGAGGCTACTTAATAATAACAATGTTGAAAACCACTGATGGAAATAAATATAATGTGTCCAAAGTAAGGTCCTTGTGATTTTATCACACGTCGAGGCAAATTATCTCTGAAGCGGGCCCGTTGAGTGCCTCGTAAAAGAGCCACTACATATAATATTAGGGCCATATCTCTGATCTCGGTCATGCAAAACGACCTTCAAGAGCCGAGACATCATCTAAGGGATTGTGTATAAAAACAGCCCCCGCTTAAGTTAAGTCCTCTTGCCTAATACAGATGTTATCTAGAAATTACATCCGTTTAGAACGGCGTCGTCGGTCTCGGGTCATAATCTTGTAGTAGACAATGTAAGGTAAAGGCAGTGATATTACGCTTTGAGATGAATGGTTTCATAAACTTTCGCGAGTTTTACGCGTGCTTTTGCGGTAAAACAGGACTTTATGTGCATATTAACAGTAATTACTACACTTTGCAACAAATAACAGTGTTAAACACGCTGAAAAGGTCCAGAAAAATTAATTACTATTCTTCTCAACATTTATGTATGTATGTAAACTCTTTATTGTACAAAATAAGCAAAACACAATTGACAAAAAACAAATATGTACAAAGGCGAACTTATCCCTTTAAGGGATCTCTTCCAGTCAACCTTTGAGTGGATGAGAGGAGCATTCAGTCAGGGACAGACAAAAAGTGAGTTTAATAATTAACATAGTGGAAGCATAGTGGTACATTTATCGACGAAATTGTGATATTTTGCAAAGACTGTTAAAAAATTTACTAAGTAAAGAAAAATTGTTTATTGAAAACAATTATGCAGTTAATTAAAGCTTTATTCGCCTTTTTTGCTATAATAAAATGTATTTTCACTTCTTCATAATCAATGACATATCTATCTTATTGACAATACAAAGAATTTTTGCGATAGATAGTTTCAGGCGCTTTTCGTTGAATTATGCACAAATGAGTATAATGTTAGCACTTGTGTATATTATGGATATTTAATATTAGTGGTTGCAAGGAGGTGGACCAGCCTAGGCATCGCTTGCCGGAAACCTCTGATGCCACACGGTAGTCATTAATTGTCATCTTGTCATTTGTCTGTCATACAACATCAAAAATAAAAATGAAAATATTACTTGTGTAAAAATAGCGTGATAAGTCCGTTATGGTATTTTGACTATAACATCAAAAATATTGCTCCGATTAACACGTAAACCACAATTAAATTATAATAAATAAGTTAAAACCTCGCAACTGCGTGATAATATTGACTACGACGTGCACTGCATTCATACCATCATCGCAAACCCGTGGCCAGTTAGAAAGTCGGCAGCGAACTTGGGTAAGCCCACCTTCCTTCGCCATCTTGGCACGGACCGCACCAATTAGAAATGAACTTAGTTGTGTAACTCCTTGCAACTGTCTAGGTTACCAACAACCTTTTTAAACACGCGGTACAAATATTGCGTATTAACTTTACTTAACTAACACCCATCAATCCCCTCAGACTTAGGATGCAGGCCTAGAACGCGCAGCGTCCCGCCCCGACGCGCCGTCGCATCATATTTGCGGAAGTCGCTTCTAGAAGCGGCTTCCCGCGTTTTGCGGGCGCATGCGTCTCAGGCGCCCCATCCCTTTCTCGCGATTTGCGCGGCAGTCTTCAATGCGCATCGAGCGTGTCGCCCCGCGCGACGCTACGGCGCTCACAAACACAAGCCCCACGATGATCGCCGACTTGCCGCCGCTCACCATGGACCAGCAACTTTACGCGCAGCACACCACCGCTGACATGGCGCGCGCTCACCGCCCGCCCGCCTACACCCCTCATGGTACATTCATATTTTGTTTGTGTATGACGTAGTATTACGTGTACCGAACAAAGCATCACAAATGCATTTCGAATATTGGCTATAAAACGACACGCTTATTAAGAAGTGTTTGGCGTACTCGACCTTTGAAGAAAGGTCGTGTCAGATGCTTTCTTCGGTTGATGAAGAACAATCCCACGCATTCGATGAGTAAATAAGTAGCGCTAGCGATCGTATCGGGCGCTTGCGATTGAGTCTATCGTCATGTGGGTGTATGAGGCTTTATGAGACCGTAAAGATCGTAAAAGGCCGGAAGAGGTCGACCGGGACTCATCTAGCCTGAAGCCACCCCCGCGACTTGTTGCGTTCCCATCAAACCGCTTATTGTTTACAATGTGGATCCCATACACCGCCGTCGATTCACGTCGGCAAAATAAAGAGCAATTCATGAGTGGAATGCCGCGGCAGATAATTTAAAAGCCCCCTTTGTGTCTAGTAAAGTTGCGCGCCATGGATCGAACCGCGGGTGTTGATTCAACGACTTCTATTTATGTATATTATGCCTACGTCGACGACACTTATTTGTGAATGTATAAAATGAATATAAACGGATTTTTATGACTCAGATATTTGCTTAGATATATGTATCATATTTCATAGGTATTGCTGGTAAAAAACTACGCAAACAGAAAAAAAACACTTAATCGTTAAAATTTACCGCGCTGCATGGTTCAGCAGTAGCTATCATATCATATACATAAGTAGGTATATTGTCACATCATAATATTGACAAAAACTGGAATTAAATTTAATAAAATGGAAAGATTTTCCAGCATCATCTGTAAAATAATGTCTTTAATAACGTCACTCTCAAACACAAACATAACATCGCATGAAACGATCTATTTATCAAGGGTCTCAGCTCTCTTTAGCAGAGCGCGCTGCGAGAGCGATTCGCAATCGGTTGATTATTCGAATCTAGACTTGCAATAGCTGTCTCACTTACACCACGGTGAGCTGATATAGGCTGGCCTGCGATTTGCTTTGAGCACTGAAATGTAAGTAGAGTTTCATGCGAGAAAAAGACAGCGCACAGGTCATACAGGTTAAAGTGACCTCTAGCCGTCCGAGTGCAAACATTTAGACGTAATACAGTCTGCCAGACTGCTGCGTAGTACAAGCACACAATGAAAGGAAATTTAGAATTTTTTGTGACCTTCAAATTACACGGGTGACGTCACTAATTTTCATTTCAACCGTGACGCATTTTCTTTCGTAAAGATAGAGATAGGACAATTCGTGTTCGGACTGTGAAGGACTAGCCGCCATAAAACAAATAATAGGTACCTTCCAAGTTCTTGGTAAGATAAACTAGCAGAAACTTTTATTGTAGTTGCGCTCCATAGCGTACCTACTGTTGTTTTACAACACTATTATTTACTTAGTAATAAATACATTCCTACTTTGTTATTTTAACTAGGTTGCGATTTCAGACCAAATAAAAGCCAGCCGAGCCGGTCCGGTAACTCCCCAGGAAATTGAAATGTTTCGTTGCAGATACGTACTGCTACTTCAATCCGACATGTTTAGTTTTGTGCCGAGTATCGTATTGGCTTCACAATAGTTTCACTCTTTGCCAAACGTAAATGTGGTGTGGAAAGGAAATGATGTTTATGAAAACATCTCGCTGTGAATGAATATACAAGAAAATATTTAATGTTTTTCAGCATACCATTCTATAGAGGCGCTCCGAGTTTTAAGTAGCTTTTTAACGTTAATTAGACAAAGAAAAGGAAAACTCATTCATCTCGGCCTATTTATGTCCTATTACAGAGCACAGGTCTCATCTCAGAATGAGAGGGCTTGGACCGCGGATTAAATGCGGGATTGGAAACTTCACACACACAACTAAATTACTTCGCAGATGTGTGGGTGAAAGGATTCTCCCTGTAAATAAATTGCAAATGTAATTTGTAAACCTCATTGTCCTGCTCTACATAGAGGGGTCATTGTTCTTCTAATATTATCAACGCATTTTTTTTAAATAGCTTGTAATGTGTCCCACTGCAGGGCAAAAGCCTCCCCTTTCTTATTCCACTCGTCTCTACTCTGGGCCAGCTCTTGCCAATCTGACTGGAATCGGTACAAGTCGTCCCGCCATCTCCTCCTAGGTCTGCCTCTGCTCCGCAACGCATTTTTGTATGATTATATTGGGGTTTTTAGACTGAATATTTTGCGCAAAAACTAGTAAACGCTGTTAATAAAACACACATAGAGTTTATATTTAGTTGCAATTTACACGTGGGATAATTCTTCTCTTTTAAAGGATAGCGATGATTTTTTCATAGACGAAGACATTGGCAACAGAATTACTTAGAGTCCGTGTACTGATGTCAACACAACAGTAACGCTTAAAACAACCCTTTATACTCATCCATAACATCCACAAATCGGCCATGCGAACAGATTAACTAGTACCCCTAAAATTAAATAAGATATATTCTGGTATCCTTGCGGGGAAATAGAGCGAACTCCGTCTCAATACTACCCTTACGCTTAGGATATGATAAATTGAGGAGTTCGCAGCGTGGAGTCCGTTGAGACTGGTGTACTAAGAGCTCGTTGTTCGATCATTAGTTAAACAAACTAATAGTTAAAATGTATGGGAAATATAACAATAAGTAGTTAACGCATATCAAAAGAAATTTGACTATTAGTATCTTTAACTACTGATCAAACAACGGGCACTTAGTCTAACGTAGTCTATGTCACGATTTGGTAGATCATGATGGAATTCAGTAACTTCACAGTCTATCAAATGTAAAAGACTTATTTACTATCTGTGGAAACCTTTAATTGGCTTTATTGTTACATGTTTGTAATCCACCTGTATTAGTTAACTTAAGCTGTTGGTTTTCCGAATAAAAAAAAAGGAAACCTAAAAGGTAATCATAATCAAACTATCACGGCTTTCGTAGCCTACCGGTGTGCTTGTCAGTAAGCTACCGTTTTGTAAATCTATGTATTTTCAACAAAGTACAGTGATATAGCTGGTAGGCAGCTTTTCTGTAAGTAACACTAAAAGGAAATTCACTAGGGCGAAAATGCGTTCACGCACCAAGAAAACATGACTGTAGAAGCCCGTAGATTAATTAGACTCTAGTAACTCTCTTTTAACAATAGCTTGCATAAGAGAAGTACCTAACAGGACCACAGTCCTCTGTTAGCGTATACCATCCACCATGGTCGTGGATGATCGATGAGTGTTGGGCGGGTCGCCTCGCCTATTGCTGGTGAAAGTTCTAGTAGGTGTTCCAATCGTAACCGAGTTTTTACAAGCTTTTGTTTGTATTACAACTAGCTGTTGCTTGCTACTTCATCTGCGAAGAATTTAGTTTATCGCTGTTTCGTGGGTACTGTGGGGACTGTGTAGCTGGTAGAGCTATGGTACAGGGGATCTACGCGCGTGATGCTAAACTTAATTCAAACACAAGGATGTTTCTTCAATTCTCATCATATATTGATAGGTAACTTAAAGATACTTTTACAGACATTAGGTCAAGCCTCTCAGGCTGTCGGGAGCGATCTGTGCTCCGGCATGTATACCGCTGTCAATCTGTTTAAATCGAATTCCAGAATTATAAAATACAAAAATACTATAATTATACAAAACACATTCAGTCTAGCCTGCCAGGCGGTCATTTTTACCACCTGCCAGCGGTATACAGCCTAATCCCTACATATCCCTCGTTCCTCTCAGAGGCGGGGACCTAATCTAAGGGGCCTACCTAATTTTTGGGATAAAAACTACCTTATTTTTTTCCCAGGGTGTCAAGCTATATTCGTACTAATTTCATTATAATCGGTTCACATTCAGATTTACAAAATTAGTAAGGAGGATAGAATATTCGTAAGTTAGTACATAATTTTGCCTTTTTTTTTAGAGCTTTAATGAAGAAGCTTAAATCAATTAAGTACAGTCAGCAAAAAGATGCACTACAATTTAAATTAGCAATTAACTGGGTTATTACGAAACACTCAACACAATTCAGTTTTTTTGTGATTTTCAACGACAATTCGTGAATTCTAAATTGGGCTTGTCGAACAAACCTCAGCTAAAAGTACCGCGCGGTTTACGAAGGAAGAGCTACCTAAAGTCTTTTTCATCACACTTGCTCGTCAATGACTTTATTCCAGATCTGTATACTCAAGGAGGACAATGGCCTCAATTGTTCCCACGGGAATTATGGATTTAAGTATAGTTTTCCTCCCCAAAGGAGTTATGACTCTAGTTTTAAAAAGTTAATAAGTACATCATTTCAGACTAAAGAGGTTTCAAGTCAGCCAACGTTTTATTTACATCTTTAAAACTTAGCTATAACCTAATTTTACACCATAAAAATTTGCCACGCTTCATGAAACTTCGTTATTTTTATGTTTTAAACTAGCTTTTGCCTGCGGCTTCGCCCGCGTGGAATTCGGTTATCGCGCGCTTTTTTATCCCTTTAGAGGGAAATTTCATCCATTTCACCTACACAGAAAATTTTTAATTGTAATCGAGAACTTATACACCTATTTTCATACTTCTAAGTCCAGAAATTAGAAAATTTCCATACAAACTTTACCCCCCCATTTTACCCCTTTAGGGGAAAATTTTATCTATTTCACCTACACAGACAATTTTTAATGGTAATCGAGAAATTATACACCTATTTTCATACTTCTAAGTCCAGAAATGAGAAAGTTCCATATAAGCTTCACCCCCCCATTTCACCCCCTTAGGGGATGAATTTCTAAAAATCCTTTCTTAGTGCTCACTTACATAATAAAAAGAACCTCTGTATCAAATTTCAAGTTTTTAGGCCCAGCGGTTTGGGCTGTGCGTTGATATATAACCCAGTGAGTCAGGTTTGCCTTTTATATATATAGATTTATATCAAATTATTTTAAAATAATTTTAGTAAATTTTTTTAGCATCTTGAAATAATCTGGCCGTAAGACCATTCCAATTTTAAACTAAACACGGTTCTTAGTATTATCTATGATGGTAGACGATTCGAAAAAAGTGACAATCAGGGGGGCTACCACGAAATTCGAAAATCGAAGTTCATATCATTTTCCTGACACTAATATTATTTCATACGAAAGTGAGAAGGATGGTACGATACGAACTTCGATTTTCAAATTTTGTAGTAGCCCCCTGCATTGGCGGGTAGCCATATTTTATTCAGTTGTTTTCTTAGCGTCTTGCTTTTGCTGAGCTGTGAAGTGTTTGGACACAAAATAATTTACTTATTCTTTTGCATTTTTTTCCTCCCAATGTGATGAAAATTATTGTATGTATCACGGACCGTATTAAGGGGATTTCAAACTCGGGTCATTAAAAGTCCTCCGCCATTAATAGACTCTCGTTAGTAATCCCCTTTTTGCACCCCTTAATGCACAATGTACTATAATTTCTCTAAATTAGTCACTATCCGTTAATTTTTCTTAACTTCTTTGTCTATGTAAGTAAATTTTTTCATCGTCACGAATGGAATGCAAGTCAAAACAAGGCATTTTGATGCGTTCCAATAAATGGTTCCATTCTATTCATTCTATTTACAAAATTATGTGTTTTGTGTCTTTATTTATTTGTTGTAGTAGAATAACCTACATATCCATCCATATAATACCTGCCCAGTTGTTGTGTATGTTAACGTAATAAATGAAACGTGTAGAGTCGCGAAAGTATTGAATGTCAAAGGCTCGAAATATGTGATTACGTAATTATGCAAAATTTCACTCTTAGTCCGATTTTCTAAAATACATTTTGAAGCTTCACTTGTTTATTTCATCCTTTGTTTTAAAGGCAATTAATTATGAGGAAAACCGTTTTAAATGGGATATAATTATGTATGAGACATATTTTGTATTAACATGCAAATATACCCTTGAATAAAAATTTCCTTCTTCTCGCGGCTTTTTCCTTGTGGGTAAAATAAAAAGGTTTTTTCTCTATCACAATCCCATAGAAATTTCGCAAAATCCCTCCACGCATGTTACTCGAGATATTATAAGTACCAATATTTGCTTAATTTCAAAACTTTAGAGACTAGGTAGATCCATTGGATCAAACTACACATGATCTATTAGAGGGCGAATATTCAGCGTTTTTGTAGCGTTTTTTTTGTCATTGGTGTCTTCGCAGGCGTTATTAAAAGGGGTGATGCCCAGTGTTGTTTTTTTATGAAAATTGAAGACGACACCGATACTGAATATAGCGTGATTAAAATTCTTGTGACTTGTTTTTCCGTTGTGCTATATAAACGTGGGACGCTAATGACGTTTGACCGCGCGGTCAAAACGCTCGAATATTTGCCCTAGAGCATTGATTTATTCTGTACGTATATTCTTATACTGAAATTACTACGTACTGTGGTCATTTATCACACACAAAAAACAGTTGTTATATAACGCACTTCGCCGCTGGCCCCCGGCGCCGTTCGACAACGTGAAATGTCATCGGGGCAGTAAATTTATTCACATCCTGTATGAAAACAATAGCTGAGAGAAAGCGACTTATCAAGATTATGAGCCGATCGCTAAAGTCCACTCAATATTAGCCAACTTAAAAGCTATCCGAAGTAGCCTTACTTCGGATAGCTTTAAGTCTAAGTTATAATGAAACTGTCAACTGAGATTAGGTCTTAAGTTATGTAACTTGGCTTGGATGCTTAAAATGTTCGTATTAAAGTACCTAAGCTATAACCTAACCTAGCCAACAAAAAGTTGAAAACCCTCGACTTTGTCACTTTAAAATTCAATATTTCTAAAACGGCTAAAGCGAATTTGATGAAACATATCTAAGAACCATCGCTAGAAAACCTGATTTCAAATTAAAATATACATCATTCAAATCGGTTCACCTGTTTAAGAGCTACGGTGCCACGGACACACACCGACACATAGCGGTCAAACTTAATACACCCCCTTTCTGCGTCGGGGATTAAAAACTGAGAAATATTAACTAAACTGTTAATTTACATGAATCAGATTTTAAATTAATCTCGCGTTCTCGAAATAAACTTTTTCTTTTAACTATATTTTCTCCTTTTGAAGCCCGCTTTGCGTATATTCGACCAATGTCAAACTAAAGGACGCAATTATTTGTAAACAAAAGAGAAACACTAATATTTAATTACATCAATCTAAATTTACTGTCGCATCACTCATTGATAAATTTTATGTGACAGGTAAATGTCATGCCGTCTCTGTTTATTCGAACAAATCAAAAGAGACGGCAACACAGATATCTGACACATACTTTATCAATGAGTTGTGAAATAGGCCCTAAAAATCAGTAAAATAAAAACTGCCACTTCGCAAAAAGCCGGCGTTGAATTGGTGACGGCGTGAAATTTAATTTAATTCATACGTGTGGGTGTTACTGCGGTGGTAACGATTTGGAATCCACAGCTTGCTACGAACGGCTTGTGCAGTGAAATATGAAAGACTGCTACACTGGACCTGGTGAGTCCTGCAAGTGTTTTTTTTTTAGACATCGGGTTGGTCTGCTATTTTAAATTGGCACATATGTACATATAAAAAGTAATGAAATAACAGAGCAATAACTTTTTTTTCTTTTTTAATGTATAGCATAGCTGTCTTTCGATTTTTTTTAAGGCACATGTTAGTTAATTAAGGATACCTACCTGCTGTTTGCTAAAGCGGTACGGAGTGCGGGGAGAGGGGTAGATTGTAAACCAGTGCTGCGCAATGCAGGCTTACGCTTGCATTAGGAGCAAATGCTGAGTCCGCTCCCTTTGCGACAAAAAAAATGTTGACTGATAGGTTTAGTGTATATTTTTTTAACTGCTTTTTTTATTTTGTGGCAGTAGATAATTTCCTTCTCTCTTACATTTCTTTATTGCTTGTACAATCATCTGAATTAATATCTGGCACAGCGGAGCATGCAAAAATATCTGACACGTCCTACCTAATCCTAAAAATATCTAATACGACTGTATTTCTAGGGCTTACAGTCGTATCAATATATGCATGCTTTGTTATGTTAGATATTGGTGATAGTGACTTTACAACTCAATCGAGCTCATTCTATGACGTGACACTTCCTATAATCCTAAAAACTCGTTTTTATGTTATTTAAGACAAACGTGAAAGTATGTCTAGATATTTTTTTTTTAGAAACCAAAGCACAGTTATTGATGATGTGTTTTTTCTCGTTGTAGTGTAGTATCTGTTTCCGTGGGTTGCAGTTTTAACGCACGGGAAAATTCATTTCATCAGCAAACATGGTTAATCTGGAACGTGGTGCATTTCTGATGGGAAACTTCCAGTTCTAAAATCTAAATTCGTGCTTATTACGTGTAATTATGTTCGATTTGTAAGTCAGTCTCAATCTTTACCTATGAGACAGCATCGTAACTGACAGTAAATGCTCAGACTTCAAAAGCTAGAGATTCAAAATTTGAAAGACGTATAACCTCGAGTATTATAGAGAAGGAGGGATTTTCCAAAATTGTCACTGAATTAAGAACTAGCTTATTATTCTTTCACGGGAGTAAAGCCGCAGATACAAGCTTATATTGTGGTAATTTAATTGTTCGATTTTGCCCGTCCTCGCCCTCGCTCTACTAACCTGACGTACCTTGAATAGCCTTACGTTACGAACACCAAAACTCGCACTCGTCGAAACCACGATCCTATATAAGGAAATTGAATTAAGAAAAACGCTTACATAAACCGCACATAAACGAATATACCGTACATAAACGAATATGATACATAATAAAGCGAAATCTTATTCCGATGCAACTGGAGGTAGGCGGGAGTGGGCGGCATGACGTCCACCGCCCACCGCCGTATTATGCTGGAAACTACGTCACTAAATTGCGAACTTGCTGTTTACTTTCAGGAGAACGGCTTAAGATTTTGTTTAGATTTCTGTGAAAAGGACTTTTAATAGAAACAAGCTTTTTCGCAAACTATTTCATTCATCATCATCATAGAGATTCCACGATATCTCACCATTTCCACCCACTGTTGAGCACAGCCCTCCTCTCAGAAAAGGGCTTAGGCTAGTCTTCCCACGCGAAGCCTGTGTGGGTGAGAAACTGTGCATACACACACATACCATTAAATTGTTTCACAAGTGTGTGCAGCATTTTTCACGATTTGTTCCTTCCGGTTCGTGGTAAATTTCAAATTAATTTCGCACATGCAGTCTGAAAAACTCAGAGCTAAAACATGATCCGCTGCCTTGCCAGACCATAGGTTTAACAACTACACACCACCACTTTCCACTTAAAAAAAAGCGTTGGTTTATAACCGCAATCTCTTAATTTTGACACTACATGTAACTAAATGTGAAACCTCTTAGTGTAAGTCCTGGTCTGTTCAAGTTATTAGAGAAAACGTGTAAGGTTAGAGGCTACAAATGCGTACTTATGGAACTCTAAAAGACGGCTCTGGAAGCTCTAACGATAAGCGACGCAACACGTTACGTCAATGTTCCACATAATAAGACACGAGAACCTAAGGTTCTCGTATACTCGTAGAGTAGAGCCAAAATATACAAGAGTTACGCGGTCACGGGTTGGTTTCTCAACAATGACGTAATAATGACGTCACTCCTTTGTTTATGGCAAGAATGTATCAATATTTACTGTTGAGCGGAAGAAAGCTAAGGATGTATTGTATTGCATGTATGTAAAAACCGTACAAAAACAATGAAAGACAATGAAATTGATAAAACGTTGAGTTAAATGTACAAAGGTCACGTTTGTAGGGAGTAATAGAATGGCCGACATTTTTTTCAGAAATTACCAGCTGTATTGAAAAAGTTTCGAGTGGTCTTGAAAATTTAGTCAAAATATTGCTAGATGTATGCAAAACTAAAAAAAGTAGCTGGAATTATATAAGACGCTTGAAAAAAGTCGATGACATAGTTTCAAAACTCACTAGATTTAGCCGAAGAGTCGTTAGATTCGCAACTCATACACAATCCATAGTATTATATAACAGAGATGGACAGATAGAGATGGATAGAAAGTACAGAAAACGAATGAAAAGGGAACTACAAATTTCCATTCAAAATTGTCGCCGTTTTCGTAGACTGCACTCCAAGAGTTGGTCAGTTACAAAAAAAGAGAGCTAACATTTTATTACTCTCACAAGACTCTCACTTTGCACTCAATGTTTTGAAATCAGTACTTTGTAATGCTACTCGAGTACCAATTAGTGATAATAAAAAATCAAACTATTTTAACTAAACTAAAATACTTTAAGTATTTTAGCGTTAAAGGAAATCATTTGGCTTCGTTCGCCTCGCAGCTGGTTGGTCCGTGCGTAGATACCTACTTGCCAAGCACAGCCAATCAAGTTACGTGTCTTAGTTTGGCAAGGGTTAGGTAATGTATTTAATTATGAAATCTAGCTTTCTTAAAGAAACTTACCTGTAACGAAGTAAATTTAACTTTTTTACTAGGTATTTGTATTACAAAGTGCAATGATATATTATTATTATGATTGTGTGTCGAAGAGATTATTTTTAATTAATTGTTCTATCAATTCGCAATACGTATTTTAATTACAAATCCATTTAGTAAGTCATGAGCAAACGTCGACAGCGGTTTGAAATGGAAGCTAATTAGTACCTTTGACTATCAACAAGTTTTTCCTTTAAATCGCTACACACTTGACAAGGTGGTCATACTAGCCGGTAAAGGATTAGCTTAGCCGTGAACCTTAATGACGATTTTCTTGGAAAATTATTTAGTGGTTTCTCAGCTCGTATTCCAAACGGCAGAGCTCAAAGAAGTTCAAAGTTCGTAGTTGCTACCCACTTTCTCATCAGAGCTTTCAGTTGTCTTTTGCGACACCCACGGAAAAAGATGGGTCCCTCCTACTCTAAAACCAGACACGGCACCTAATTTCAAACGTAATTCATAATAATATGATTCGCTGGATAAGTTTTACACTTAAACATAATGTGTAGTACAAATAAATATCTAATACCTGCTCGTCTCGCTAAAATAAAATAGAGGCCCGAAAATACTAGCCTTAAAGGTTATCTGAAATTAATCAGCTTTAGAGGTACATTAAAATCTTCTTTGATACTTTTAAGGGTTCTGGATTAACAACGGTTCGAAATACATACGATATTATGTACTAAACGTTACTTGATCAACAAAAGTGAATTCAGTTAAATGATGGATTAGTTCATTGGTTTTTCTTTTCTTAATCAAGCCCTTTTTCGCAAAAAATGTATCAAGGTATAAGTGTGTATGATATTAAAATTAATGTTTTTTTGCTAAATTGAAATGAAATAGATAGTTCTGCCTAATTATTCCATCGTAAGAATAACCTATTGTATGATATATGACCCAGATGTATGATAAAATAGAAGTAAATCGTATTAGAGCTATAAACATTACACTGACATTTTAATTTTTTTTTATTTGATATAGCAATTGTAATTTTTATTTTTAAGTTTTTACCTTAAATTATTGTTATTATTTTTAAATTTGATTCTCATTTGACATTGTAATTCTAATTCTATTTTTAACTGACATTTTATTGAAATTTGCTATTATCATATATATATTATTATTTTTTGTATACAATTTGACGATCCTTTTGTGAATATCTTATAACTACTTTACATGTACTTATAATGCATTTTTTCATAAGGAAATAAATGAATCTAATCTAATCTAATCTAAAATTGTATTGAAAATCAGTAATTCTATTACTTATTGCTTGTACTTTATTACGCAATTGGGCTAGGGTCTTATTAACTCAATTCTCTCGCAACCCACTTTTATTTACCCCATGAAAGTAACATCTGTTACATAATGTTTGTATCAAAATAACTCAATGCGGCATCTTGCGACTCAGCTATGCATTATTCATTAAGTGTATTCATTTACCGAACCACGTGAAGAATGGTTGATAACTGACAATTTATTAGTCGTTAAAGTGATGCATGTTCGTTTTATGCAATTAACTGTGGCGCAAGAAGTTAAATAAACTTAACGCCCTTGCTGCTAGTATGTAGGGATTCTAATTGATTCCCAATGGTAATTAGGTTCTTACTTGGAGGTAAACCTAATTGATGAAATTATTGCTCCATGGTCTACGCACACCCCACATTTCAGTCTCATTTCGTTTCGTACTTATTTTGTTTGTTACTCTGAGGCCCCTTTCTTTCACAGATTTTGAGAGATTTTATAGTCTGCGTAATAACAATGTCGCTGAGGTATTTTTTGACATAAAATTGAGAGGGAACAAAGCAAATGGATCCCCTGATGTTAAGTTACCACAGCTCACGAATGAACCCCGCAATTCTAGAGGATTCCAGATGTGTTGCCAACTTCTCTTCGTTGCCACACTCTTGGAGGATGGTAGCAAACTTCACAATCCGTGGCCATTCCTCACGAACCTACCTACTGTAGCCCTTCTAGAACATTCATTTTTCATTCATTTATTTTTGTATTTCCTTTTTGTACAATAAAGAATATAAACAAACAAACAAGCAAACTATTGACTGTAGAACTAGTGTAGTTTTAACTTAGTCGACCCAACGTATGGGTGACCTGTCGCGCGCTCTTGTGCCTTCAACTTTCCCCTAAACCACAAGTCGTTCCACAAATGTGACTGCTCGACGTGTGATATGACTAAAAAAAGCCTTGGAGGGCTAAGATTGAGATAGGTTACTTCATGTGCTAGGTTTCCTTTTCAATTACTTACTTACCTAATTTATTGAATCAGACGTTACTTCGCGGATGTCTATATCAATAAATTAAAAGAATCTCTTTGATCACCCGCGAGCGACCTTATGTATGATAGCAAAGTTTATGCAAGATATGCGTGTTCATGCAGTTCCTCTACCTCCACACTGTAAGAACACATACACACAAATCACACAAACCCACTATCATAAGGTCGCGGGTGAGCAAAGAAATTCCTTTACTTCATTAGTTACCTACGTAATACTTACTTAATACAGCAGCGCAAGCAATGTTGTTCAGCAGCAGGATTATCGAATGACGCACGGTGGCAGCGATCCGATGAAGCTTGCACAGGGTCCTAGGTGTCACCCACAATTTATTATAGCATACAATTTATCGTTCCCTCAGGGCTGCTTGTACAGGGTTAAAAAAAAATCTGTAAACCTGAGTAAAGGCCTCAAGTCCGTACATTTTGAGACCATCCAGTCCAATAAAAAAAAAACTGACATTGCGCCCATTTAATTTTACAAAATAAATTGTGATAGTATGATGTAATAAAATATATCACTTGCTATTGTGGCCAGTATCGAATATATTTTCAGGAATTTCGGGAATCCGTGAGCATAACTCGACGGTTATTTCCGTGAACCTTCGCAAATAACCGTCAATTTGCCAGCGCTCCTAAATACACAAAACCGCAAACTTCAAGTCTTTTCAATGAAGCTCACCTATTTTAAGAAGAATTTTCTAAATGCCTTCTTCTTATTTTTTTTCCAGAACCAAAACCAAAAAGTCAAAATAATAATTAAATTAATACGGTGTGGGTTGTAAAAACAATTCATGTTTGAACAACGAGAAAGCATGTTTTTAAAAATCTCACTTACCTTCCTAAGATTGAAGCAAAATGGACGGTTTACTGGTAATTCCCGTCCCACGCAATTTGTTACCCCCAATTACCAACCTACATTCCGGCGTGGGCTTATGGAGTGGCAAAATCCCGCGCGTTTCCTTCATCTCTGTATTAACAAAAATGTCGAAGGTTGTGGGACAGTTGGTCGTAAAACATTTTGGGAGTCCCATCTCAAATAGAGAAATAGGACGCCGCATCGGCTTCTTATTATTCCATTACCGCTGGATCCGATACGAAACAATAAAAAGCAAATAAAACTGGTCTATGATTCTCGGCAAACATCAGCCAGTGTGCAGCTTTCTAGGTCAATCTGAGTGGTAATTTATTTGGAGAGAGCGAACGTGAACTCGATACAAGCGGAGTACGAAATACGGACGACAATTCTTTACGCGGGCCATTACCCGCCAACCCGACTATGAAGGAAATCACTTTTCACGTAACCGTGTTCCTGGACGAGCCCACTCCGGGTTGCCAGACGCCCGAGTTATTCCGGGTCTGGCCGAGACGTTGACGGTGTCCGGTCCCGAAATATGGCCATATATAGGTGTTGGTATACTTGTACATTTATATTGGCTATGGCAACACTGGTACAATAATAAAAAGAAAAATGATTCGTATCCTCGTGTTTTAATATGGTAGCAGTCCGTGTTTTTAAGAGAAAAAAGAGACATTAAAACAATAAATTGTGCTTAAAAATTACGAGAAACAATGTGATAAATGGTGGCAAAAGAAAAGAGACATTAAAACAATAATTTGTGCATAAAAGTTCAGTAAGAAACAAAGGTATAATGGCGGCGAAAAACAGTGATATAAATATTCCAATTTTTGACGGAGCTGACTACAGTAACTGGAAAATACGTATACTGAAATTTTTACAGTATAAAAAGTGTAAAGAAGTTGTAACGCGAGCTAAAACCAGTGCCGACGATGACAAATGGGACGACCTTGATATTCAGGCGACGAACTATATTTACAGCGCAATAACAAATAAACAGTTGGAATACATAAGTAACTTAGATTCAGCTTACGAGATTATCCAAAAGTTTGATGAGATGTACCTGAAAAAGTCGACAGCGTTACAAATTGTATGTCGACATAACCTCGAAACTGTCAAATTGAAAAATTATTCTGAAGTGTCCCTATTCTTCGACGATTTTGAAAGAGCTGTGAATGAATTAAAGCAGGCAGGTGCAGTTATTACGGAGCAAGAAAAACTAAACTATATGTTGAAATCGTTGCCACAGAGCTATAGTCATATCGGTGATTTGATAGATGTTCTGCCTGAGAGGGAGAGAACTGTTGATTATTTAAAAAGCAAAATCAAACTAAAAAATGCAGAGGAAAGATCGAATGAGGCATCAAACGACAGCTCAAATGTTTTTCGAGCAGAAGCCAGACCGTCATTTCAAAAAAATTTCAATTGTTTTAATTGTGGAAAACCTGGCCACTTACAAAGGGATTGTCGTACCCGTACTGAGTATACACATAGAGGTCGAGGTCGTGGGTATTCTGGAAGTCGAAATCGTGGACATTCTGGAAGTAGAGGACGTGGAATGTATAATGCTAGAAGCTTTCACAGAGGACGAGGAAATTATCATAATAAGGAACAAAGAAATTATCATCATGAGCACATCGGGAATAGTTTTCACACTACTATCGCTAACAATACCACTACAAGTGAGAAGAAGGATACAAAGAAAGGTCAAATAGAATGGTTACTGGATAGTGGTTGTACTGACCATATTATTAATACTGATGAGTACTTCGAGAAATGTGAAATATTAAAAAAGACAGTTAAAGTTAAAGTTGGAGATGGAAGAACTTTGGAGGCAACAAAAGTAGGAAACATCAATGCCTATTTCCCGGTTAATGGACGCAGATCTGAGATAAAACTAACAAATGTTTTTTATGTGAAAGAAATGAAGGCCAATTTGCTTAGCTACTCAAGAATTACAGATAAAAATTCAATACAGTCAAAAGGAAGATTATCTAAAATATATAACATGTATGGAGATTTAATTGCTGTTGCTATCAAGGAAGAGAGACTGTATAAGATGAAAAGCTATATAAATGAAGATCAGGTGGAAGCTAACATAAGTAGTAAAAATCAGATGACTGTAAAGGAAAAACTACACCGTACTTTGGGACATATAAATTTTAATAATTTGGAAATCATGTGCAAAAATGAAACATTGGATGGACTGCCAAAAGAAATTGAATCTGATTATTTAAAGTGTGTGACATGTATTGAAAACAAAATGCATAACTTACCCTTCCATAATAACCGAAGAAGAGCAGAAGATATATTACAGATTGTTCATACAGATTTGAATGGCCCACATCAAACAGCAGGAGACCATGGGGAAAAATATTTTTTAAGTTTTATTGATGACTATAGCAAACTGGTAAAAGTTTATTGTATTCGAACAAAAGATGAAGTATATGATTGCTTTGTGCAGTATGTGAATGAAGTCCAAAATCTCACTGATAAGATGATAAAAGAATTACGCTGCGACAATGGTAAGGAGTACATAAATGCTAGAGTACTTCAGTTTGCGAAAGAGAAAGGAATAACTATAAAACCTTGTCCGGCATATGTCCATGAACTAAATGGGACCGCGGAAAGGTATAACAGAACTTTAATGGATATGGGAAGATGTCTGTTATCAGAAGCAAAAGTTGCAAGAAAATATTGGCCAGAAATAATTAAAACAGCAGCATATCTTAAAAATAGAACCTTGACTAATACTATTGAAAGGAAAACTCCGTATGAAATATTTTTCAGAAGGAAGCCCTCGGTTAAGTATCTGAAAATGTACGGCAGTAAAGTTCTAGTAAGAATTCCAGAAGAAAAAAGAATATCTAAATGGGATAAGAAAGCCGAAATGGGAATATTACTTGGTTATAGTGACACTGGATATAGAGTATTGGTTAACAACAAAGTAATCATAGCTAGACATTGTGATGTAATAGAAGAAGATGTGACATTGTGTGGATTTGAGGATGAAAAACATGAAAATTCGGAAGAAGAAAAGGATAGAAAAAAGAATACTACAGATTACCCGGATGAGACTAAATTAGATGAAGTGGACAGTAATAATGACATAAAATTTGAAGAACACCAGGAAGTAGAGAAACGGATGAGACGACCACCACTCCGATTTGATGAAGAGTTTGGATACTACTGCATAACTGCAAACTACTGTGATGCTACAACTCCAGAAACCTTTCAGGAGGCGATTACCTGCAAGGATTCAAGTAAGTGGAAGGCAGCCATGGATCGAGAAATGGAGAGCTTAGTGACAAATAAGACATGGATGGACATTAGTTGACAAGCCACCCAAGGACAAAAAGGTAATAGATGTGAAATGGGTCTACAAGAAGAAAAGTGAATATGAATACAAAGCAAGGTTAGTAGTTAGAGGTTTTCAACAAACTGATTGTGTTGATGATACTTACTCCCCTGTAGCAAAGATGCCCACCTTAAAATTATTATTGTCATATTGTTGTCAAAATTCTTTAGAGATCAATCAGATGGATGTAGAGACAGCGTTTCTTAATGGTAGAGTTATATCTGAACAGTGGCGATCCTTACATAGAAGCCCAAAAGCCGGGCTTGCCTTATAAACCGAACAATGTCCAAACGAAAAAAAAAGTTCAAATAAAATCACTTTAATAATTTAGCGCGCTTTATTTTACGTCAAATAATAAGTAAGCGTAAGTAATCCGGTGTCGGTGCATGGCCAGTGGCGCCAAAATTGCGACCGGCGGCAGCGCGGCGAGTCCATACAACGCGGCTAGTGGCGTAGTACGTTGTAAATAGCATGACATCTCGCTCGCTCTCGTTGGCTTTTACGGGGCTTACAAACCACAACCAAACGCTCTCTTCACACTTAGGAAAAGGTTAGTATTGCAAATATCGATGTATAGCTGCATAAATAGCACTTTCTTTGCAATTTTGAAGCTGGCTTACGGTGTGAAGTTTGTTGCGTTTGGTTTGGAACACGAGTGCGCGGGCGAGATGAATAACTTCTATCTAACTTCATGTTTATTTCGAACCGTGGGCCGTAGCGTTGAGTTGTAAATTGATGCAATAATTTCAAAAAATAAATAAGTACTTAGGTATTCTGGTTTTAGTGCGGTGTAAAGTGCTGTGCCTGTGAGAGAGAATGACTTCGGAAACGGACCAAATTGTCCTTGTGTGGACTACAAGTGTATAAAAGAATTAATAATCGGTAGAAGGGTAAATACATTAAATTTTATTGAAAAGCAAAATTTAATTGCGTCCCAAAAGCCGTCTTCTGACTTGTGTATTTCACAGACTAGTAAACATTGAAGAGTAAAGTGACAATAAAATGGATTTACCTACATTAAATGATAAAAAATACTAAAACATATCTCTCGGCTTGCCATAGTCTGATACCCTAGGCACGCCACTGTATCTGAAGTATATGTCAAACAGCCAATGGGCTACGAAGATGACACTGAAAGAGTTTATATGTTACATAAATCATTATACGGCTTAAAAGAAAGCCCACGCGCCTGGTATGAATGTTTCAACGAATTTCTGACTAGCCTAGATTTTAAAAGATCTAAATATGACTATTGTTTGTATTACAAAAAAGATAAGGATTTGGCTGTGTATATTTTGCTGTTTGTTGATGATCTTTTAATTTGCTGTAGAGACCAAAACATTATTGCTGACATAAAAAGTAAATTATCAGATAAATTTAAAATGAAAGATTTGGGCAAAGTTAAAAATTACATAGGTATAGACATTGAGTATAATTATGAGCAGGATAACATTTTAACTTTGAGTCAAGAACATTATATAGAGTCATTAGCAAAACGATATAAAATTGAAAATGCAAAACTGTACAAGACACCTATGGAAATAAATTTAAAGTTAGAAAAGGCTGAATTAAATGAAGATGTAAAGTTTAGAAATTTGATTGGAGCTTTGCTGTATATTAGTTCCGGAACAAGGTCAGACATTTCTTTTTGTGTAAACTATCTGAGTCGCTTTCAAAATTGTTGTGATGAGACTCATTATAAGTATGCCCTTAGAGTGCTAAAATATTTATATCTGACTAAAAACTTCAAATTAAAATATTACAAAAACAATTGCGCTGACATACTAGATTGCTTTGTTGATTCAGATTGGGCAGGAGACATAGTAGATAGAAAATCTACCACCGGCTATGTTATAAGACTTTTTGGAAATGTAATCTTGTGGAAATCTAAGAAACAGAATTGTATAACAAAATCCTCAACCTTTGCTGAGTACATAGCTCTTTCAGAAGCTGTTACAGAAATTAAATTTTTTATATGTTTGGTAAATGATGTATTCACACAAATTTGTAAACCAGTAAAAGTATATGAAGATAACTCTGGCGCTGTAGCTATAGCTAAATATGGAAATTTCACTAAAAATTCTAAACATATAGAGGTGCAATACCATTTCATTCATGAAAGTGTAAAGGAAAAAGTTATTGAAGTTGTAAAAATAGAGTCTGAAAATAACTGTGCTGACCTGTTAACTAAACCTTTGGGAAATATTAAATTTGTTCAGTTTAGACAAATGTTGAACATAAATATAAAGTAATATGTGTAGACTAATTAAGTTAGCTTAGAGTCTTGTTACCAGACATTTAATTGACAAGAAGTTTTAATTTTTTTTTTTGTTTGTTGCAATATAAATGTAAGGAGGCGTGTTAGTATACTTGTACATTTATATTGGCTATGGCAACACTGGTACAATAATAAAAAGAAGAATGATTCGTATCCTCGTGTTTTAATAATAGGTAGGTACTCTGTATTCATAAACACTTTTTTTGAGGTTATGTCAGTTTGACAGATGTTTTAAATTTAAAAGATTATCTGAATTATTGTTCCAAAAAAAAATTTAAGATTATGATTATCAATGCTTTTCTGTTTAGGTACTGGAACTAAACCCACTTTCAGGCACCGCCTTCAACGGCTGTTATGCTTCTCAACAGGGGTTAATATGCTCCTGGCTGGGTAGTTAATTTACTTATAATAATTTGGATTAATTATGCATACAGTATTCGTACGTGGCATATAATTAAAGTGTAGTTTGGTGCTAATACATAAAGTAAAGCTAATAATTGCTGTTTTTACAAGAAAAACGTGGAATATTCAACGTATCTGTGGGTATTTTATTTAACTATGTATTTTAAACAAGATTAACGCTTATTTTTTTTACGAACCGAGTTTTTAAGGAACATTTTATTTTATAGCGTTCCTCTAATATGTAACTACACAATTGCAGCACTTTAGTGTAAAGGGAAAATAGTTACATTTAAGAATAGCTATCAGCAGTATCAATAGCTACCGGTTATTTCTTACAGGTATCACACTGTTAGATAAGTTTTAGCAGGCGGTGCGGTATCTGCTCATGCATACTACTTATGAATAAATAATAAATAAAATAAATAAATATCAGGAACACCTGATAGCAATTGGCCTAGTCCCAAACTAAGCGAGTATGTAAACTTTTTATTGCAGATAACAATTGTAAGAACAAATAGCCGATACAAATTAATACAAACTCAAACTTATTCCTAATAAGGGATCTCATCCATCCAGCTAACTTAGCTTTAGCTATGTAACCTAATCGTACCCTGTTAGTTCATTCTATCGAGATACCAAGGGATGTGGATAATCTTGATTACATTCAACTAATGTAACATAAAGCAGTCAACAACCAGGAGGCCAGCACATTCTGACAACTTTACGTAAACGGCAACTCCTAAAGCGGCTGCCAATCGCTATAAACTGGGAGCTTACTCTGTGTCAAAACGTTGAATGTTCACTGATGCCTTATTTGACGACAACAGCTCTTTGAAAACCACAAATAGAGCGTGAGAACAACTCGCTCTTGTTCTATTGACCGATACCATCTCGTACTTCCATCAGGCCCACGCCTAGTACCACCAAGCGATTTCCAACTCAAAATTCATTAGTATAAAGGTTTTGTTTTTGAAGGATGTGATGAACGGTCGTCCGTCACGTCACAATTAATTACAAATGAATACGGTTCCGCTCATCGCGGAGCTTTCTATGATCTTCGGTATTCGGTTGTTACACGGTATTTAATTATACGCCACATTGCTCTTCTGATAAAGTATCTCTGAAATAGTACTTTGATTCGTTATGTGTACAAGGAGGATTTATGAGCTGGTGAAGGTCGCTGGAGTCTGATGGATACGGACGGCACAGGGCCGGCCAGTGTGGTCACAGAAATATTAACCGCTTGGTAACATGTTCATTTTATACGTTAAAATATGTAGTTTTATTGAATTATAAGTCAATACTTACGCAAAAATATCGGAGCTGAAGTGCGACTAGGCAGGCCATATCAGTCGCATTCCAAATCTCTTCAAAGTCAATGCACTCTTGATATAATCGTGGTCGTGATTGTGGTCGTCGCTTGAGGAATAGTTAACTTGCATGTGGATCCAGTTTAGCGGATTAAATTACTCACGGGGTAGATACTACAAGATAAATCGCGGCGACATGGTAGGCCCAGTAGGCGCTAGCGAGACGACCTAAATGTCCTTAACTACAGACAGAACACCGCTCAAAATCGGGATGAATAGAGAAAATGTGGGGACGCCTTCCTTTATTTATTTATTTATTTATCTTTGCCATACAGCTTTGCAGTGCGACACTTCTCGAGGCTAATTAATAATAATATCAATTTCCTAGAGGCCTAAGTTCAACAGTGGTCTTTTTGACTGACGATAATGATCATGACATTTACTGGTTTCTCAAAATGGTACAGATATGCGAAATCCGTTCTGTATATAACATATTAAATAATTTAAAAGGCTGAATTGGTACCCAACAAACAGTTATTAAAGATATATGTTCAGGAAACTCTACAATAAGGCTAACTTTAAAGTTTCGCTACTGCAGCATGCAAAGTTATTCCTGGTTATAACCTAGAGTCAAGTGTTAAGCCAAGTTTAAGTTAAATACAAAATTGTTTTATTAACATTACAAAAATAAACGATCCGTCCAATATGCATCAAAACTTTGCGGATATTTTAGCATTTAGGTAGCACATTTAGCCGCGTACACATATGCCACGTCAAAATGCAGCAGCCTAAAATGTCCATGCCCTAATTCCAGTTAATCGTTTGCCGATATCAAAAGCGCACTCGAATTCACATAACCAATTCGTACGAAAAGGAAACGATGCCATCCCTCGCTAACATTACAGGAGTGATCGTGACGACGCAATGATATTGAGCTTTGACGGACGGGATCAGGATAAAAGCGGATACACGAGGACATCGTGATGTGCTGACGAGCTCATCCCCGATTAGCCTCGGAATAACGCCAGATTGCACTCGGAATTCTAAAACTAGTACACTGGTAAAACCAATAGGTATATGTTATTATCAGTACAAACAATGCGGACAATTGACATCGATTACTTTCACGAGACAACAATATTGGCTATCCGTAAACTTTTCAACTTTTATCCACCGTATGACACGTTCAACGAGTGTACCATTTTATTTCGAAGGGGTCAAAAGCATTTCATTTACGGACAATCATTTGGCGTTTTGTTTTATAATAGTTGTTATCGGTTTCAAACGTTAATATTAACAATCAATTTATTTTTATTTAAGAGTAGCTACGAGTAAATAAAATATCCTGCTGCACCCCTCCATTCAATAATGTCGTTAGGACGCATAATTCCCCGTAAGTGGAATAGGTTCATGCTCTTTAATATGTATATTCGCTCGAAAGAGTTCCGTTAGAGTTTGCCAAATCACTTCGATAAGTTTAAGCTGAAGTTGGTAGATGTCGGGGAACTTTGTTGGACTCTAGCCGGAATTCGGAGCTAACATAACTTCGGTCCTCATTGCTTCCCAAGAACTGATTATAACGTGTGATCAAATTAAACTTGCGTACTTATAAAGATTTATTATCAATTTATTTCTAATTTAGTTACTTTTATTTTAAATCGATAGTAAAAAACGCAGACGCGTTGTGCAATAGTGCAGTCATATCGTCACCACTTTGAAAAAATCTCGTATCTAGAATCAATATGTCAACAAAATTGAACCTTTACGTAATGTTCATAAAGTTCACTCGGAAAAGTTATCTATTTTGAGGTATGAGATTTTTTTCAAGTAGTGACGATAAATAACTCATTTGTTTTTGTCTTTTCGTTCTTACGTTCATGACTGCATTTCTGGACGAAGTAGGTAGAGCCGTATTGCTGATTGTCCCTTCAATAGGCTAGTAAGAGATACTTATTCAATTTTAATTTCCATGCTACTAACACTTACAGCATCATTGTATGGTAATGAAACCAGATTCTGTGTTCTCGTGCGGTGTGTTAGAACAGAGAAAGCTAAGTAAGCATTCAGAAATGTATGAGGTTGCTGTAGCGCAGTGACAACACTTAAAGCCATTTAGATTGGCCTGCGTCTGCAATGTCGAGTATAAAATGTAGGATACTCGTATATTTTACTATTTAATCGAATAAATAGGATAGTGGCCGAATGAAGTGAAAATACTTGTTATACCTACATGCCTACGTTACTTATATACAAATTTACATAAAGTTTTAGCAGGGCTACTCCTTGACTTAACAGACAAAGAGAATATCGGTTTCCTTTAATTGGTCTATTGCGCACGCGATGACAAATAACGACAGCGTGCAAAAAGAGAAAAAGGTGTCTGACTGAATCATAATATTAACAGCTAATAAGCTGCACGGCAGGAAGCGGGAAAATTGATGTGAGAAACGAAAATCAAAGCGTATCTCAGTCGCAGCAGTGACAAATTTGCGAAGCTTTGTTTCAAAAATAACTAGTAAAGCGGATTGTGAGGTTTGAATTGGTGTGAATTTTTAAGTTTTTGGTTCGCTGGTTAAATTTGATTATTGTTTTATCTGCTAGTTTTTGCCCGCGGCTCCACCCGCGTGGAATTCGGTTATCGCGCGCTGTTCCCTCGGGAACTGTGCATTTTTCCGGGATAAAAAGGAGCCTATGTCACTCTCGAGCTCATAAACTATCTCTATGCCAAAAATCACGTCGATCCGTCGCTCCGTTACGGCGTGAAAGACGGACAAACATACAAACACACAAACATACAAACACACTTTCGCATTTATAATATTAGTATGGATTACTTAATGGTTCAGTCAATTTGAATTTTATTTTGATTTATTGATGTGTATTTTTTTTTTTTATAAATCATCATCATCATCATCGGCTTCTGGAGGGAGTTGTCTATGCAAAATTAGAGGACCGCATTCTGTGAACAGTTTTGAACTCAGAAAAGCTTGCAAATTATGATTCTGAATGTTGCCAGGAGGTCCAATGGTCAATTTTTTTTACCTGAACCCCTAAATCATCGTGTAAATGGACTGAAAAAATGCCGATAGATTAAAACAAACAAATCTCAAACCTATCGACAGCATAATAGCCCCCAATAATAGACAGCACTATCTGACTGTACTGTCAGATAGATACTGCTTATCTAATCGCTTAACACAAAGGGCCGACAGACCTTGCGCTCACAGACGCTGTAATGACCATTATATTTATGTTGATGGCATGTTCCTATTTGTGTGTTTTTTCACTATTTACTTTCATTCTGTGAACGCAGATAAGATAAAGCCGGTATTTGAGCATGTTTAACAAAATCACTGGATTCATGACACGTAAAAACTTATGACTTCACAATTACAAAAGCTCGTACCTACTCGTATTAGCACACCTGCCATTTACGTTATAATAATGGTTCGAATAGGTTAGTCATAAAGTTTGTGTGATAAATTAAGCCATTCTAACTTTGTAAGTAGATGGAAATGGTTTACTACCTTGCGTATTTCTTGGCAATTATAAATTCATTCGTTGTGATTTCATGAGCAAGGCAAATCAAACACGATAATGTTAATGAAGGGTGTAAAATATTGGTGTGAATATAACGTCGTTCACGTCTTGGCCGGCCAAGGGAGCGTAAATAAGCAATTATCGACCCTGTGAAGAGCCGATTTCGCTTTTTTCCCTCGTCGAGCGTTTACTAATTGGACGATAAATTATTCCCTAATTCCTTCCTACATCCCACGGCGCTTTGAGTGTTTGTTACTTTACGACTGTCTGTTGCGGTTTTGAGCGAAACGATTTGTTGAATAAGTTTAAAGAATTTTTTGCTTAGCGTTCGGTTTCTTAGCAATCCTTTACACGCTGATTTTTTGAATTGCGCTCTCCGTGATTCAAATAACTTTAGATGTTGTTTTTATTGTTTGGGAGTTTTAGTTGTTAGTAATTCTCTTGTCTTTTGTTAAACTAAAAACTATAAATAAGTTTTAATTAACACAGTGGGTAATATCATCTCTCGGTCAACCCAATAAATATTGAAATATTAGAGCTTACAAAGATATGTAATTTCCAGGGATACATTTTTACGACCAAATAAAATTAATTATCTCTTTACGCCGCGCCGCAACTTTAAACTGGTTAAGTTAGATTTGGACCTCCGTAAAGTAACCCCTGATTCAATTACTTATCGAAGCTATCCTGTTTTACAACCACATAGGTATAACACATAGTTGCAACGTAGGGTGTTCAATCGCCTGCACAGGCTCGACCGGGTGAAAATAAAACGAGCGGCCGCAAACAAACAACTAAACAGACATCAGGTGAAATGAGCTCGAGGGATAGCTTCCTTTGGTGTAGCAATCGCAACGCCCGGATGCTTTTTAATTTACCTTTCTCTGTATTATTAAAAGCTACGGCGGCTTTTACTGCTTATTTTTGTACAATAGATTTTTAGGGTCTAGTCTCAAAAGGAGAAACGGAACCTTTACAGCTTCACTTCGTTGTCCGTCTGTGCGTCCGTCGATCACCACTATTTTCTTAGAAATGAGTGAAAGTACAAAGTTGGAATTATAACAAAACTAGCTTATGCCCGCAACTTCGTCTGCGCGGATCTAGGTTACCGCGCGGTGGCGCCCTCTACCGGAATAAAAGGTATCCTATGTTGATCCTTGGGGTTCAAACTACCTGTATACCAAATTTCATCAAAATCGGTTCAGTGGTTTCGACGTGAAAGCGTAACAGACAGACAGACAGAGTCACTTTCGCATTTATAATATTAGTAGGGATAAGTATTATAGTGGGATTAATATTATTAATTTAAAGAATAAATAAAATACATGTTTTCTTTTTCTCTTAACAAAAGAGAAACATGGCTTTGTTGTAATTTTCTACAGATGTTTCAAATGTTTTCCAGTTACAACTTATCATCGTGCAGAACGGATGTTGCCCTACTTGTCATATTATTGCAACGACGGAAACACTATCACGTTATCATACATATCCATTCGTGATGAATGAGTTCAGATCAGCGTTTCATTCCATTATACCTACTGTAACTTTCATTGCAATGCTGCTACTAAAATTATTTGAATTCGATTGTTTTTGGTCTAAACTTCGAAAAGAAAAAATAGAACCCTCATACCACGTTCTTCTGCTTATGCATCCGAGACTTTGTAAAAGAACTACCTACTTTTAAACGTCTCTTAAATGTTAATTAAGATCTACCTGCTGTGCTGTCTTACACGATAGATATTTTCTTTTCTGGCAGCGCACCTAACTCATTGGGATTCTTTTAATCTCCTTCAAGATCTTCTTCCATTTCGCTCTGTCTCTGGTGTCTGTTCGCCAAAATGTTTTGTACGATACAAATACCTATCATAACGACTTACTTACTGTTCATCATCATCATCATCATCAGCCGGAAGACGTCCACTGCTGGACAAAGGCCTCCCCCTTAGAACGCTATAATGAACTTTTATTTACTTACTGTTAAACAGTGCCAAATTAATTATGACAAAACGAAATTTCAGTGTTTCCACTTGACGACATTAATTTCAAACCAACGACGGAAAAAGTCAGCATTGCCTGAGCTTCGTCTTTCACCTTCTTTTGTTTTTTGTTATGCCCGACGTGGCTGACGCTTTTCTCTAAAACTAAAAGTTTTAACAGCTGTTTTAACAGCGGAACTCAAGGCACAAGTCAAGTATGTGGCTGATTAGAGCCGACAAACAAATTCTTTTATCTAAGAAACATTCGCCACGGCATTAACATGATCTCACTTTCTAAGGGCGTGGTCTGGTTATTGTTGTAGGCTGACAGCGAGTACGGCCATTGTTTGTATCTGGGCTAAGGCTACGGTCAAAACGATACATAGCGTTTCAAAATAAATCGTTAAACGGAGTTTCGCAGCGGTTCTTCTAATATATTGCTAATACAAGTTACATACTAATATAGATACAGATTGGAAATTGTAGCTACTCAAACTTAACCCTATATTCATAGTGTCTTTTAAAATATTGTTATTTAGATAGCAATTAGATAGAATTCGAAGGTTTTTTTTACAAAAGGGATCTCAAATTAAAAATTGTAACCGTACCTACATCATTAATATCGTTATGTTCCTGTCTTTTTATTACTATTTACCTAGTTGAATCAATTACAGTTAAATATTTTTAAATTCACATTATGAACTAATAAAGTTAAACCACATTAGAGAACGCAGCGGAAGACCAGCGTTGGCTTACACGGCTAACACTATGCTAAGCTGCGACCGTTTCGTGCTTTCGCATATTGTTTTTTATTTTTATGTATTTTTACTCTGTTTTATTATGCGAAGCATGAATAAATATATTTCTATTTCTATTTCAAAAACTTAAATCTGCATCAAATTGTTGAAGCCACTCGCTCTATGCCTGTGTCTTGTTGTCGGCTTCTGCCCGATGTTTACCGAGCCATGCCTCCTACTCCTAGTGACTTTCGCCTGTCGGTATGCTTCAGTCTATCCGCTATTTCTAAATTCTCTAATGGCTCCCTTCTGTCACGTCATTCTATTGTTTATGTTTTACGTACAAAGAAGTCACTGGCTAAAATACAAATAATTGCCATAAGTGTCAAATTAATTTGGATGGATTTCAATAATTAAGTTAGTTACGAGCTTTTATTTAGTTTCATCTGTTCCGTTGTCTGCCTGTCTGTCTGTAATCAAATCTTGCAAGTTAAATTCGACCAATTTCCAGTAGTTGGATTGACTTAAAAAAATGTATATGTACTTATGTAAATTGCGTGACAATACAATAATCTGGCAGTGACATCCTGGTAGTCCGGCCAGGATAGTCTCCACAGGACGGAACTCTGCGACTGCTGCAAATGTGCTTGGGTGACAATACAAGTAGAGTCAACAAAAAGTACAGTCAGCAAAATAAAGCTTGTATTAAAAATGATTTTTTTACCAATTACTTATTAAATGCTTCTTTCTAATTAATTAATCACAAAACGTAACGTATGAAATTAATAATCCCAAAAATATTTTCTTAACGTACACTTTTTTTTTATGTGTGAAGCGCCGCGGCTATTAAGTACGTACTTACCGCGTAATATTTGTAACGCGAGGTAGTTAAACCTTAACCGTATTTTCATTAACATTTGTTAAACTTATATTAACATAACATTCCTTGGTTTTTATCTGTCACTTTAATTTTGGCGGACACAGAAAAACCTAGTTATTTTCGGCTTTGTAACTGTTTATAAATAAGGGGACTAAAAATTAAACTGAAAACGTTCTCTATTGCAATATTTCCTGCGAGTTGAGAGTTTATGGTTTGGCACTATGTTTAGAAAACTCGACGAAATCTGGGATCCGAGACCACAAAGTTGCGGCCAACTTCGGAACGGTTTCGTTCTGAGAACTTTCTAATTAACACCAACATTGTCTTCATTTTAAGCGGGTTAATAACTAAGTTGGCTTTATCAATCGGCCGTTTGACTGGAATAGCGAAAACTGAATAAAAAGTATTATTTCACGAATTATTAATATACGTAGCTACCTAACTTACCGTCCCGCTGTCGCTTTTATTATTTAATACGAGAGTGAGGGGGACGGTACGATACGAACTACGATTTTCGAGTTTGTAGTAGCCCCCTGTTTCATTTATTACAAAAGAATAAAATATACTAATTGCATAGGTAATAACAACGTTTCTCACTAATAAACTTTTATTAAACACATCATAAGTAATACTTACCTAGGACATTAAAAGTAATACTTACCTAGGTATACTTTATTTTACGGTCACTTGATGCATCGTACGCTTGGCAATTAAATAAACCGGCCAAATGCGATTCGATTGTGACAGAAATACAGTAATTATGTAGTCGACGAGTTATAGGTAAGCAACGATACTACACTCGATGGAGTAAGGCAATTTTTTTTCGCGCTCCACCCTTTAACTATACGGGAGCCTCCCTTAATAACATATAATAATATTATTTGATCATTTCTATGGCTTTGGGTCCACATGATACTTAAACCTACTGTAAAAAATTTAAGGCTGGACCTCTAACCATTTGGCTGCAAAACCCGTGTGATAGACGATGGACAGACAGACGGAAGCGTAAGTGACAGCAATAAGGCTCCGTTTGGACCCTTGGGGCACAGAACCCTAAAAAGCAAGTTCGACACAAATAGCCTCGTTTTATTTGTTCACGACCTTTAACAAAAACTGTTGTAAGCCCATTACGTTACCCATAATACCTATGTTTATTAATTATATCGACTTTTAACATCCGTTTGACAGCTGTCACTTTGACATTTACATGTGCCGGATACAGGCAAAACATATTTTGCCGTAACGATTTTTTTTAATAGCCTAAATGTCCCACTACTAGGCAAAGGCCTCCCGTTTCTACTTCCACACGTCTCTGGCTTCAGCAAAATGTGCCAATCCAGCTGGAATCGCTCCAAATCGTCCCGCCACCTTCTTTTAGGCCTACCTACCTCTGCTCCGGTGCCCGTCGCTTGGAACCCAATCAGTGGTGAATTTGCCCCAAAGATCCGGATGTATCCGGCAGACATTTATTTATTTATTAGGTACCACAAACATTAATAGGCTTACAGTTTAGACCAAAGTACCTATTAAGCTAGATTAGATAATAGACATAGACAAAAGCCAACACACAGGACATAGGTAAAGCAACTAAAGCAAACTAAATATTATTACAAATTTGAATTGCGCATGAAGTTTACAATATTAGCCATAAGGAAATGACATGACCTTCCCAGTCCCACTTGAGTTTGGCGGTCTTTGCCCCCACATCAACAATTCGGGTTTTTGAGCCCTAACGATACTATGTATTTGTAACTTTTTATTAATACGGGTAGTAATGCCCTATAAACGCTGAAAACGTTTATTTATTGCTCAACTTGATAGAAATGTTCGTGACAATGAAAAAATATTTACCGACCACAAAGTTAATACTTTACAATTTCTTTATACGGATTCACTGCTTTTTACCGACCCATTTATGATTGTTTTAGTAAAGCCGTAAACACTTCATTGTTGCGTTACTAACTTTTAAAAGAAAAACCAGTTGAGCATAAACTGCAAGATTAGTTGGAATAAATTTCAACATTTGTTTTCATACATAGTGTTTTTACCGTTTAGAATTCAATAATATACAGGCTGAATCAGAAAACGTACATACCTACTATACCGTACGTACCAGTATTAGTGAGATGAATGTTATTGTTTTTATGTTGCAAACAAAAATTATTAAATTATTTAAGGTTACGTATCTGAATATCGAATGTTTAAATACCGAATGTATTAAAATATCGAATGGGTCATAATATCGAAAAGGTATTTCTGTTAAGACTGTATTTTTTTAGATTTATATATCTAACCTAAACTAACCTAAGTGGTTCTATACGATGCCCGTTTTAATCAATCCTGAAAAGTTTTCAGTTTCCGAAAATAAACCTTTCGATATTGTGACCCATTCGATATTTTAATATATTCGATATTATTAACATTCGATATTTAGATGCGTACCCATCTGGCAACGGCAAAATAGATAAAATGACGGATAAAAAAAGGGGCCGACGCTGAATCAAGCCTTTATTTACGACGGGCTGACGAAATACTGTACAGAGTTTCGTCTACGAAGTAATTAAAAAAAAAAGATTACACATCTTATCTCAAACATGTAAAATACAAGGTGATTCGAGAGACGTGAGCAGGACAAGACCAACCCTACACCAACATAATGGAATGGATCGATCACAATCATATTTTTCTATGACCCCACACTTTCAACTGCAGAGTGACTATGTGCTTTGTACTTAAATAATGGGTACACATCTGAATATCGAATGTTAAAATATCGAATGGGTCATAATATCGAAAGGTTTATTTTCGGAAACCGAAAACCGAATAATATTGTCGCTTACCACTGAAACGAACGTAGCCCTCACTGAAAATCTACGCCACGGCTTTCCATCGCATTATGCTGAGTGAGGTCATAGCGTCTTGTATGTTTTATTTTTTTGTGATTGTGATATACGTTAAAGAAACGTATCTTTTTCCTTTGGTGTAATTTAAAAAATATATGTTCTTCATTTAGTTCGGAACTTCCAATCTAAACAACAAACTGCTTTATCCTTTTTTAAACAGAGTTCGAAACGAGTTGGTATTCGTCGAGTGACACCCATTTCCCGCGGCCACTGGCTTTTCATTTAGCAGAGAAGCCGCTTAGCAGTTAACCGTGAAATGCGGTGCCTGGCTCCATCATACATACAGATAGCTTCCCTCACAGTTTACGTTTAAATAGGATACGTGGCAATAGTTTGTTTTAACGTGACAAATGACTGCTTTTAATGAAACTTTCAGTTGAACGTTGCGATGTTATAAGTACAGTACTGTACAGTACATAATGAGCAAGTGTCCTCAAAATTTTGAAAATATTGGCCACGTATTTTTTCATTTGTTAATCATATAAAAAAAATATTTAGACATAGCCAGTAAAGTTCCACGTGACGTCACGACGTGCGAGTGTGACAATGTAACACGCTTTGACGTTACGAACCCCCACGCTTGAACTTTGTTTCATCTTTGTCTTTTTCTCTTTGATTAACAAAAGTAAAAATACCTGTCCAATATTAAATATTTGATTTCATTTGACGGAATAAATATTTACCAAATTTTGTGCCGTAAGTATAGTTTTTTGTATTCAAGAAACTACCTACAAAACTACATACAGGAAGAATTAAAAGCACATACTGCAACGGTCACAAAAAATAACCTTTTGTTTTAATACTTGGCTGCAGCCGCTGCATATGGAGGGAGAACATGCGTGCAATCACAATTGTTTCAAGCTTATAGCTTTTTTATCCAGTTTTACTTTTACTTTTTAAAATTAAACAGAGCTATTTTCTCATTGGATTGCATTGAATGTCCGCTAAGCTACGCGGGAATGAGTTGGAAGATTACCTTTATACCTAACTGAGGTTTTTAAATGCACTCACGTGGGAGACATCACACAAACCGGCTCGGCGATACTGGCACGGCATTGCAATTTTTGCCAGTACGCACGCTAAGAATGGTTAGCATGAACGCTAGTACTCACATATCACAGTGCCTCCCTTTTCTTCCAGCTCAGTCAGAAAAGGCCGTACTGAGCGACAATAAAGAAAACGTTGGGTTATAAGTAACGTGACCATTTATTTCTGGATTCAGAACGGGACATTAGTTCATTTAGGTCAATTAACAGGTAATCAATGAAAAAAAAAACTTTTTAAGACATTTATTTAGAAAAAGTTATGTGTTATTGTAGTCCAAATTAAAAAAATATATATTCTAAATGTTTAGTTCTATTTATCAGAGGAACAAATTTACTTTAACACAGCTGGTAATGCTTATAAGGAAGAATGAAACTCTTGGCACGTTTTTTTATGTCCACCTTTGTTATTAAAGGTATAATTAAACCTTTAGAACCGAATTTTCGCGCGATTTTTGGAAACGGGACAATTTCGCGTCCCGGTTTTCATTTTGGGGACACTGGGACTCGTAATCAAAAGAAGGGGCAGTCCCGTTCGAAACGGGACGTCTGGTCACTTTAGTTATAAGCCCAAAACTAATACATATCTACACTCTGCACTTCTGTCCGCTTTTTCTACTATAAATACAAGTATGTTTAAGCACGTTGCGAACCACCAACACCCAGTTTCGCAAAAGTGAAAATGTTGATTCTTTCAACCCGAGAATGGGTTTAACGTGCTAAAAAGTTAAAAAGGGTGAAGAGCAAAGTGTCGGAAAAATATTGTGGATTAAGCTCGCCTCGGTTGTAAAATAAGCAAACCTTTGCTTAATTATGGAGTGGTCCGGAAAACTGTAGCCATTTATTTATTAACCGCTGCGGAATCTCGATGTGGTCGCGAATGTAAATGACACCGCTATTTTAAAAGAGTGAAATAAGATCTGATTTATTATGAAGTTATTCATAGTATCGTTCGTGTTTTTGCTATACTTGTGTATTACGAATAATTCATTTGGAAAAATTAAAATTGCGATCGATTTTAACAACACCGCGCTAGTACATTGTTTTCACATACCAATTAGCACGCAGTCAATGGTTTTATGCAAATTATTTAAAAAAAATTAGCGTCATTATCTTCGTTTGCAATTATGAAATATGAAAAAGGAATTTGAAGGAACAGAACCAATTATATTTTACTAACGGTTGATCATGGACATATAAATAAGTATGTATGAGAAAGTGAGTTATTTTATGGATTCTAAAGTAACTGAAAAGAAAGACGTGAAGTTCGTGGAAACTTCTGGATAAATACGCCAGTGCAGGTTTTGTTCAACCACGGCTTTGTCCTAAACGTCCTTCGCCCGATAACAACAGTATTATTTATAACAGGGTGCTACTAAGGGCTAGTAAACCCTGCCTTTCTTCTGGCATATTTAAGTATTTGTCTGAAGTTACAATGGATACAAAACAAACCATATGGCTTTAATGATCGTATCCTAAATAATTTTAAATAGTTTCGAAGTTTAAGGCATATTGTAGCAGTAGTTTTCTTATTGTTTGTGGATAGAGAACACGGTTACTTTCGTTTTATCTAACCGTATCGCCCGTTATGGTTTATATGTATACTTAGTCCTTGGTGTTTGGCGTTACTACTACTACTACAAAATAGTATTGTCCCTAAAAACTATTCTTTCTAAAATAAATGATATTGTAACGGATAACTCACGTCTTAAATCGAGTTTAGCTCGACATGTGTGTCGGCGGCTGCCGCCGAGTCGCCTGCTCCTGTGAAGAAGGACTACTAAATAACCCGAAACACAGTTATCTGTTACAATATCATTTAATATGAGTGAGTGACGGTAGTTTTATGTTCAAAATTGATCTTATCAAAATTTACTCAAAACACTCAAATTGCATAACAATGTCCCTTGCCTCTGACAACATGTACAGGACTGAACACAATGGTAATGGTGTTTGAATGCACTCGGAGCGCATCGCCATTCAGTCGGATAACCGCAGGAGACGGATGACTGTTTGTCACGCGTCACTAGGGCGACCATGACATGATGGATTTAACTGGGCCATTTTTATTGCAAGCTTATAATTAACTGCTCTGTTTGTTTTTTGTTGGTTTGAAAATTTTGAAGTAAACTATAATGTGAGTAAATATATCAAATTTACGAGGAAAACTATAACGGCTAAGTTTGCTTGAGAATTATTGGTAATTGAAGAAGAAATAGCAGCGTAACTAAAATATACCTAGTTGGAAACTTCGTACAAAATACAAAAACCTCTGGAAAATATTAGGTACCTACATGTTTACTACGGATAGTTTAATTCATAGTAAAATTGTAGTAAAATTAGAAAGCAACAATCACATAAATAAAGTTGACTTTCAATTAAAATTTTGGGGTGCGGCGCTTGATGCAGGTGATTTGTAGGTATCCTAAGCATAAGGTAATCACTATTTATCAAGTAATTTTTGACTAAAATATTACATAACTAGCTTTTGCCCGCGACTCCGCCCGCGTGGTATTCGGTTATCGCGCGTTATTCCCTCGGGAACTGTGCATTTTCCGGGATAAAAAGTAGCCTATATCACTCTCGGGACCATAAACTATCTCTATGCCAAAAATCACGACGATCCGTCGCTCCGTTACGGCGTGAAAGAGGGACAAACATACAAATATACAAACACACAAACACACTTTCGCATTTATAATATTAGTATGGATGATTTATTAAGCTTCCACGGCCTCTCCGCAACACTAGGTACACAGTTGGTAACCCTAGCGGTGACGCAGGCGACCCGAGGTCAGTCCGTTCGCAACTTGCGTAACCTTCCCACGTAAATATTCTAAGGGAATCAATCATATGTCAGAATGTGGGCCAGCTTTCTTCTACGGTTTGGACTAATCCTATTATGGGTTTAAATTCGTCGCTCTTTTGTTTGTGTGTGGACCTGCGGTTGGACGTTGACGTCGTAATTTGAATAGGGTTGTTAGAAAGCATAAATAAAAACTGCCAGTTAGCGGACGCAACTATACTCCATTTATTTTAACACTAGCTTATGCCCGCGACTTCGTCTGCACGGACCTAGGTTATCGCGCGGTGGCGCCCTCTATCGGAATACAAAGTATCCTATGTTGATCCTTGGGGCTTAAACTATCTCTATACCAAATTTCATCAAAATCGGTTCAGCAGTTTCGACGTGAAAGCGTAACAGACAGACAGACAGACAGACAGACAGAGTTACTTTCGCATTTATAATATTAAGTATGGATAGTATGTATGAATTTGAAACATAACGGTTAAATTTTCACACGTTTTAAATGAAACAATGAAATTACTTAAAATTGGGTTAACTTCTATACTAAAAATATAATAAATACCGCCAATAAATGTATATGTAGGTATTTTTAGTCAATTTGTGTTCGAAATACCGAGAAACGTGTGTTACAATTTGGCCGTTAATTCAAATTTTAAATTAAATGGAGTATAATAATAAAACGAGTTGCAGTACAACTCGAATGTTAATCACACCCGGGACTTGTCGGTTTTCTTCGTTTTCCTAAAGATTAATATGAGAAAGAAAAAGACAGCCGACCTTCTGTTTCAAGTTCCAAATAACAATGGGAAACTAATTTAATTGTACAGCATTATAGTTTACAAGTAAAACTCGGTTAAGGACCTTAGATAGTATATAAAACTGTTAAATAACAATATAGTGTAACAATAAAAAAAAAACTGAATCAGGTAATGTTTTGAGACCCACTGTTATTTATATGTAGAATGAAAATCCATTACTCTTAAAATATTCCATTCATTTATCATTGTAAGTATATTCAGGTATAGAAATTCCATTTAACTTGCTTTTCATTATAACTTCCATGCAATTTGTTCGTAAAAATTGTAATCGTTTTACAAATCAGTTCAATAATTTATAAATTCCTAGCGAGCTTGCTGTTAGATTCGTGCGCTTCGAGAACTTTCCATAAAACTTTCAATATTTTCAAGTGCCTATAAGTACTCATAACACCATCCCTGTCCGGGGGGATCCTTTCGACTGCCATAATCTTGAGTCATAATTTTTTTTCCCGCTGATACCGTAAAGTTTTTTTAATTTCTTAAATGATCATCCTGTAGAACTCGATAGGTTAGGTTAGGTTTATTTTATAACAATTCTGAAAAATAAATGGTTTCAGAGAAAAAAAGAGATCTCAAACATTACATTATGACTAACAATTTTCTACCAGTCAATATAGACCCCTGTCCGGATTCCCCCAATTTTGGGTCATGAAGCTTTTTTTCAGTAGTTCGTGCTTCCATTAAGGGTTCACAACTTCATACTTGGGGACTTTGACACGGGGATTGTGAACGTGTTAATTAGCAACATAACCGAACCCATCAAATTCAAATCTTTACACAAACACACTCACAACAAAAGCAACGTGCACACACGCAAATAAACCGCCTCCAGTACCTCGCCGTGATAAGGCACGCGCCATCCACTGCACGACCGTTTGCTACTGCTTTCTCTCATTTAAGCCCACCTTTACTTAACTTTACTACTTGTTTGACATCACGAAAACACCGTCCATAATAGATATCTATACTTATGTTTACTTTTTAAGAGAAAATCGTCACACTATTTATGAAAATAGCATCCTTTCTCACATTATAAATGTGAAAGTACTAATACATAAGATGTCTATTCTGTCTAAGAGTAGGTAATCATCTTCATGCTTAAACCGCTGAGCCGATTTAAATGAATTTTGAAATAGAGTTATTTTAAGATTTGCAATATTACTAATAAAAGGAAGTACTAAGGATTTAGGTAGGTATTTACAACGTAGAGTCGGGGAAACCAAATGGCTTTTACTAGGGTATTCTGTACATCTGCCAAAAAATCAATGTTAAATTAATTGTGAAATACTTAGTTCCAATCTAGTACGCGGTTACTTTTTCTCGAGTGTAAAATGTAACTGAAATCGTCACAATATTTATGAACGACGGGTATTCAGACTGTATTAAAATTCTTCCATATTAGGAGCTCTAATTGCTACAAGGTCATGGACCGGCAGTGATCAATCATTGAGCTGTTTGCAGATATCCGTAACCAGGTTAAGAAAGCTTCTTATTTACCGAATATTACTTTCTATTAAAAAAAAAAACGCGTAGTTTAGGTAAGTAGTAAGTTTTATGCAATAGTAAAAATAAAGGATCACTAGCAATGCTTGGCATGAACTAAGTCACTTTTTACGGTTCACTAGTAACAAAATCCTTATAAATTCGTTATTTATCCGTCCATTTGTCTCTACGGTCCGCTTCCCACGGCTTACGAAGCGGGTTTGAAAAACGGACCTTATTTCCTTTTAAACTGTGAGTGTGGTTACTTTCCGTTCCAATTAAAATGCCTTTGTGCTTGGATGGGACCACACGCTTAATATACCAAAGCCTACTTACTATTTATTTATTTTATCTACCATAGAATTACCTCGATCATAGTATGTATGCGTGACTCTGCGCTCTTTAAGTTTTAGGACACATTTGAGCTACAATATTATCTAAGGCTTCATAAAAAAAAACGTAAACCTGTATAGGGTTGAGATTTTGACACAACTTATACCATAGTTAGCAGTTAATTCGGATTTAAGTTCTTCATTACATTTTCAGGAATTACGGTTAGGTAAGTCAAATTCAAACTTTACCAATACTGCTTAGGTTTGTAACCAGCTTTTATTTTGCTCGTATTGTGTGAATCTTTTGGGTTTTAAATCCAGGAATTGGATTTCACTCCCTTCCTGATTAATGATTGATCTGAAGGTACTTATTTGCTTGACAATGCAAGTCGCCAATAAAAACGTGTTTTACAAACATTTCTTTGTACTAAAAAACAACAAAAATGAATTCAAAAGGAATCAAACACTTAAATATTTTAACACGAAACCTCCGTTGAAACCGAAACTCAAATTGAACATTCGTGAGAAATAATTTTGAAATAGTAAATTTCTTCAAATCTTACATACTGGCAAATGTGAGTAAAACAGTTGATAACGTGTCCGTTGGCCTTGATATCGCCTGGTCGGATGACGTAAAAGGATTTTTATGAGCTATCATACGCTGCGGCCGCCACGTCCGATAGGTGGTGACGTTGAGGCAACGTATTACAGGCACTGTTTTGTGATTTAAATTTCAGTTTAAATTTTGTTGTTCTAATCATCAAATCAAATGAAACGTCTATGCAAACATAGTATCTTTTACTTCGAAAATTCACCTTTTTCAGATCGATTCAGAAAGAAAGAAAGAAAGAAAGAAAATACATCTATTCACAACACAAGACAACAATACTATTTGGTACAAATAAACAACACAAAGGTATGTGTCATTGCGATTGTGAATCGGACACTGGCTCAGCATAATGCTGAAGTGTTAAAAACACCCCAGCGCTGATTTTCAGCCAGCACCGTAGGCAACCCTCTGAACGTTATAAAGACACACTATAATACACACCATTAACTATATAAGACTACATAAATAAATAGATAATTTATAAACTAGAAAACGAATTTACTGTGCGACTTTAAAAACATAAAAATAAATTTATTAGATACGTGTAGACATAATTAATTTTACTACTATTATTATTATTATGCACTCTCTTGCCAAGTATACATCCTTACGCAGGCTAAAACAAAAAATTAACTTAAAGAAAACGAAACAAAAAAGCAGTTTTGTAAAATAGTACTGGAAAGGAAAGGAATTAAGATTTTAAGTAAGTTATTTTAATTGTAGAAAACTTATACATGTAGGTGAATATTTTACTGTGTTTGTAATTGTCAGGAGAAGGAATGTATGAATGAAAATAAAATATTTGATTTGAAATAAATAAATAAAAACATCCGTGTACAAAGCAGGGGCGAGCAGCTATAGAGTGTACTTATATAAAGTCGGATTTCACAGTTCCAGCATCCGATTGCAAAGTAAGCGAAGCCGTGGATGTATGCTATCCGAGGAATAAATAATAACCTGTTTAGTAAAAATCCATTGACAAGATAGTTTCAAAAAAAAGCATTTTATCAAAGAATCGCTTGTCACCTTTTCCATCTTGTTTAATACCAATTCTCATTCACGCGTATCCCACATAAAGCGGAACTTGTTTACAAACATGACAAACAATTCAATCGGAAAGTTCCTCATTTCAAACCAACTCTGTTCCAGTAAATAACTTTAATCCTTGACGTATTATTCAATCGTTAGGAGTTCTGCTAATACGTTGTGACATTCGGAAATAAGGTTAAACCAAGATCCCTGGTTAAACGTATAACTTTATCTCAGCCTTTTACCTAACTAAAACTATAGTAGTAAGAAAACGCGTTTACGATATTTAGTAATTATTTACACGTTCCGCATGCATAATACTCAATACTTTTTTTATTATTATTATTATTTTTTATATTACTGGAAGGCAAACGAGCAAGTGGGTCTCCTGGTGGTTACTCAATATTTTATTGCTTTTATAGTCATACTTACTTAAGTGTATTTTTGACTATGCTATTTCTTTTTTTTTTATGTAGCCTATATTATGTCCCACTGCTGGGCAAAGGCCTTCCCTTTCCTCCGCCACTCTTCCCTGTCCTGGGCATGCACCTGCCAATCGAGCTGAAAAGCGCTCAGGTCGTCCCGCCATCTCCTTTTGGGTCTGCCTCTGCTCCTATGGCCATCCCTCGGATCCCATTCGGTTACGATTCGTGCCCAACGGTCCGGGTGCATTCGGCAGACATGTCCGGCCCAGTGCCACTTCAGCTTGGTGGTCTTGACACCCACATCTGTGAGACGAGTTTTGGAGCGCAGTATCGTGTTTCTGATTCGATCTGTTCTTCGAACACCCAGAATACTAAGTCATAAAAAGCTATTTCATAAAAAGTTAAAAACCTGTAATTTGCCTGCATGTGGCAAAGGCAAAATGTCAAAGTAACAGACAGTTTACTAGTGTTCATTTTACTACAACTTGGTCAGGTTTGGTTCAGTCAATATTTGACGAGATGGACGGATGACCTGGTTAAAGCCGCAGATGCATGGTGAATAGAGGCCGCTGCCAACCGAAGCAACTGAAGGTCCATGATGGAGACCTTAGTTCCGCAGTGGACGTCCAACGGCTGATATGATGACGATGATAATGACAGACAATATTAAACACGTTTGCTTGTAATAGAATAGAATAGAATAGAATTATGTTTATTCAGCCAACACATCATGACAAGAAATGAGAAAATACATTACAAGCTATAGCTATACAACATAAGTAAAGAAGAGTTAAATTTAACTTTTATGTGACCCAAATACCTATCACAGGTCCGTAGCGGCGATCCATATTCCACCGTCGATGAATCACAAGATGCACTTTGTTGCAGTAAATTGGCTATTGTTCCTTTTACGCTATCCTGCTAACAAGATAATGCTTGTAGCGTGCGGCTTGTAATATATACCAGTAGATACACGTGAGCGTAGGTCACCTAACGCTGTATTAATAATTCATAATTTAACAGCTTCATTGACAATTTACGAGAATAATTTAATGCTAAGGATATAAAGGAAGTAAATTACAAGAATGCGCGTTATTATCAGTTAATGTGTGTCACTAAACTTTGCATGCGGTTTTATTTTTATTTCACGCACAACTTTCAAATTACATACGTTTTATAAGAATATTCCAAAAAATATTACTGATTCAACAGATACGATACAAAATTCAATTCTTCTTGACAGAGGTTTTTCCGAAACAGTCAAGAAACAGTAGATATTTTTAAATACAAGAAAATTCTACGAAAGAGTAACCATAAATAAGATTTAACTATATACTTACTACATAAGTAAGATTGATAATTTCATGTCGCTATAGACTTACAGTCTGTAAGAAGGAAAATAGGCCCTTTATAGTGCACGCTTTAGGAAGTCATTCAAAAAATGGCATTTCTTTAGTGTACCTACGGTCCAAACTTACTTATACGTATAATCATAATTATCTAGGTACAATATTATATAGGTACAATATAGTACAATATAGGTTCCTTTTCACAACTAAACCACTGCACCAAATTTAATGAGGAATGGAAAAAAACTTGAACTCCAGGGGAGGGTCTAGGTACGAGTAGACTATATTTTTAAACAGGGAATGAGAGTGGGCGAGTCTACAAACCAGAGCTACTAAATATAAATAGAATTAATATTATCTAGTAAATTACGTATTTATGTTGTGTTACCTATGTGTGTTAGGTACCAAATTTAACACCTTAAAAGGTCAGTTAAATATATTCCTAATTACACATCGTATAGTGTCGCCAAATTTGGTTAACATTTTGCGACATCCTTACACGTCATACATACATGGACGTATTTTTCTACCTACTCGTATTTACCTAGTGTGAACAGGCCTTATACTACGAAATGCAAAATTCCAACTTCGTATCTTGCCGTCCCGCTTACGCTAATATTATTTAATACGAGAGTGAGAGGGACGGTGCGATACAAACTTCGATTTTCGAATTTCGTTGTAGCCCCGCGGAGACTACGTCACATTAGAAGAAGTGAAGTAGGTACAATACGAAAATTGTAGTTTTTATTCGTGACTCATTTTGTCAGTCAGGACGAGGCGTTGTAGCAGCTCGACCGGCTCCCGCGAACAAGTGCATAACAAATATATACCTATATGTGCGCAGTTAGTCTAGATACAGTTTCGGTGACTAAAATACTGGAATAAGTCTGTGTCTGTGCTAGTTTTTAATTACTTAAGTAATTTGGTAAGTATACGTGTACATATTGGAGAGTTTTTTTATAAATGTATGGATTCAGATTGATGTCGATGGAAACTTCCTTGTGTTTCTAAAATTAAATGTGTAATATGGTATCTACATAATTTTCAACAGTATTTAATGTAATGATTCAATAATTAATTAGACTTATTAGACACATGTTTTATGTATTATATCAAGATGTCGTTAAAGATCATTACCGTCTACATCCCGCAGCAAGTATGGCTAACATAATTTTTAGTTTAGATGATTCCTAAAGGTTTTCAGCATAATAAATGTACAAAAAAATATTTCTACATGTGTAATGTGTCCCTTTTGTTATAAATAAATTATTATCTTTCCTTCTTTCTTTCTGCACTGGATAAATTAGCAAAATGGTGATGAAATAATCATCAAACTCCGTTTGCTCTTTCCTTAAATCGCACCTATAAACAGGGGACAAATCTGAAACTAAAAATTAAAATAGGGTTAACCACTAACAAACAATTATTTATAGTCAAAACTTGCGCAAACCCGTTCAAAATCTAATAATTCCGTTAACCAACATCGAAGCAAAATGTTCTTGAAGCGCTTCTACAGTATACGAGTAGGTACAAAAGTCAAAAATAAAGGAATTCCCAACAGGCAGCCGACTGAGTCGTTTTCTTAACGCGGAAAAAGTGAAAAGGCACCGTGTAAAGTTTGTTATCTGAAAATCTTGGTGCAATCTCATTCGGTCGGGTTGCTTTGACGGGCATCCCGGTGTTCCCGTATCCGAGGTGTTTTGAAAAGTCGCAATAAATATTTTTATACAGGTGAATGCTTAGCGCCAGTTCGGAGCTCTTTTTCTTTTCTTTTTTATTTTTAACCGTTGTCCTGAGATATGTGTGTAGTTGTTTTATGTTTTAGGATGTTAATTGATTTTGTTCAATTTTAGATCCTTTGTTGATTAGGGATAGATAGTGTAGCTATCAAAAAAGTTTTTTTACCTGCCTTATATCCGAATTTAACTCCAAATTCCTGAATTAAATTAATTCATTATCAAGGGACAAGCGTATCATAATGTCAACCACAAATAGTATCACGGTTTTCCTCGACGTGAGTAAACAGTAACCCAATAGTGAGTCATAATCCTAAAATGTCAATGCAATGTCTTCATCCGGAATAGCCCTAAACGCATCATCATATAAAACTAGCTTTTGCCCGCGGCTTCGCCCACGTGGAATTCAGTTATCGTGCGCTGTTCCCTCGGGAACTGTGCATTTTTCCGGGATAAAAAATCTATATGCAAAAAAACACGTCGAACCGTCGCTCCGTTTCACACAAACATACAAATGCACAAACACACACACACACTTTCACGTTTATAATTTTATTTTTTATTGTTACCATTTACACTCGAATAATTACTACCTAAAAATACTTTTTAACAAAAAGATTAAACCACCGAAAAAACAATAAAGCAAAAATAATAAAGTTAAATACTAGGGTATATGTATGTAAAGTATACTAGGTACCAGTTTGAAGTCGATGCCTCAGCACTAGTCAGGAGGAGTGGAACTATAAAACTATTTAGGTAATTTCATTATTTTTTGCTTTTCGGTTTTTTCGGCGGTTTAATTTTTTTGTTGACAAGTTTTTATTTTATACCTTTGTTCCCATTCTTGGAGTTTTTTTTTCCAAATTTATGTAATACCAACTTCAAGGTGTATACTATCCATATACTATCCAATACAGAAAGAATTATGAAAATCGGAATAATCTGTAAAAAGTTATGCCTGGTCCATCCACTGTTTTCCTACCCTTAGGGTAGGAATATTTTTTCTTAATTTTAATGGGACCACCCTCGGGGTATACCTACCCTTTCCAATAAAAAAACAATTATCAAAATCGGACTATTATGTAAAAAGATATGCGTGGTCATACATAGATATACATATATACATACATATATACGCATCAACTTGAGAAACTCCTCCGTTTTTTTTTCGTCGGTTGATAAAGTTTTTTGGCTAGCAAGGGTACTAGAACATCGTTGAATAGGAATCAATGATATAAAATTGTAATGATTCGTGTTCTTTGTACGCACAAACATTTTTTGCTGTCTCCTCTGCTGAAACTTTGTAAAATGTTAAACACTTCCCACCATAGGTAAAATCGCCTAAAATTCCTGTCGCACGATTTAAAAAAAAACTTGTGTACCGGCATAAAATCACATAGAAACCCCCGTTCTCCACTGGGATTTTTCGATTTTTTTTTTGAGACACTTTTCGCCGATCAAGTTATTAATGAAAAATGAAAACTCCCTTTAAAATCATGTTTACTAGGTACAACATTTGAAAATCTTTACTAAAAGCAGATGAATCGCGCATGTTCACTTGCTAAATTTCCCCCTAGGATGACTCGCCCTTAGCTGGCTATGCATAGGGAAAAATCAAATATTCGTAGGAAAATTAGTTAAGTAAAGTTTTTTTTTCAATTGCTGCATATTTTATACAATGTATGTGCAGGTGGTAGGACCTACAGATAGATTGGCACAAAAATCTCTTACAATTAGTCAATGTTACTTTTGTTCATACTTATTATACCAACATCAACATCAATGACTACCTAAATAAATAAATAAAATAAAATAAATAAATAACGAAAACAAGAAATAACAGGGTAGATTCACTCATTACAGTATCAATCAAGCGCAAGTGCAACGAAAAAATAATATGACAGCCCAAACATCAACACTTTATTATGTTTATTGATAAAACAAAAAAAACGCTCCTTTACAATCGATTAACACTTTCAGCAATCGACGAACGCTATGTACAATGTCCCTGATTAACCCTTAATAAGGTAAAATCGACCATTTGCATTGAGTTGGAAACTAAACCTTATTCATTTCGATATACGTCACAATTTCCTTTGTAACCATTGAAAAATATTATCGACGAGGAAGAAGTAAATTCTCCTATCTCACATAGGCCTACTGAGTGAGATAGGAGAATTTACTTCTTCCCCGTCGTTATGCTCCAGTAAATGGGGCCTTATTAACTTTTAACTTTTATTAGCAAACTTTCCACTGAACTCAGATGAAGTTGCGAGTAACAGTTTATCAATAAGGATGGAATCCTACCCATTTTTATTGCTCTTTCCTACTATAATATAATAATAATATTATAGTACTGAACTACTAAGTACTCCTTACCTGCGGGTGGGAGTCACTCTATGGAACAAAACAAGTAAACAATATCAGTACACGGACTTCGGAAAAAAACCCCCAGGGCTATTTCGGGCGTCCTTATTTTTATGTCGTGAGTCATCTGCTGCTATTAATATCAGTGGATACGCTACTCGTTAACGTGGGCAAAATGTGGGCAAATTGAAACTACTTTAATTGGTGAAGCGTATATTGTTTAAGATAATTCATCATCATCATCTCAGCCGTAGGGCGTCCCCTGTTGGACATAGGCCTCCCCCATAGACCTCCAGTTGCTTCGGTTGGCAGCGGCCTGCATCCACCGTGAACCCGTGGCTTTAACTAGGTCATCCGTCCATCTCGTTGGTGGACATCCCACGCTGCGCTTGCCGATCAGCGGCCTCCACTCGAGAACTTTTCGGCCCCAACGGCCATCTGCTCTCCGTGCTATATGGCCCGCCCATTACCACTTTAACGAGCTAATTCTCTTGGCTATGTCGGTGACCCTTGTTCTTCTACGTAAGATAATTATCAAAATTAAACTCTAAGCTAGAAATCATGTTGAGATTGAATTCCAGAATATGACTGATTACATTTTGCACAAAATAAAACAACATTTGTTTGTAGTACTGTTTATTATGATCTATAAACAATTAGATACTTTGCTCACCTGCGAGGTTACGATAGCAACGTCTATTCAACAAATGTGTGTTCATGCTCCTCCACGTCTACACTGTACACACTCAAATAACACAAACCTAAATATCACCACCAACAAACAAAACAGACGCGTTTCAAGCTCAACTAGAGTTCGTTATGAAAGTAACACAACCGTTCACGCTATTCAATACCTATTTTTTCTCTGTTTATTATGGCAGTATCGTACTCATTATTCCAATTCTTTTATAATTATGTCTGTAGTAATTTATTATCTGTTTGTTTCAGGTAAATTTCACCATCATGAAATAACAGCAAATAACATCTCACAGCGGAGCTTAAGTTATTGCACGTACGGTAAGCTCTGATCCACGATAGTATTATGCTCGTAAATATTATGATAAACCAGCTTTTAGCAGCTTTTACTAAAGTAAAATGCGATTTTTAAAGCTTTTAAGTATAGGTACATACTTTCTCTGTGCTTAAATTTTTAAATTATTTTACTAGCGACATTTAATATTCTGAGATGGGTAAGTATAACGATACTCCTTTTTTTGGAGATTATCTTGTCTTTACCTTTTTTTTTAAGTGATAAACTTGATTAGGAAAAATAATGAATTGGCGTTATTAAATTTAAGTAAAAATAATTGGGAACAGGCATTTAACAGCTTATTTTACGTGCTTGACAGTATTCAATAAGGAAAAAATCAACTCTATCCAACAATCATTCCTCCTTTCTATTACTTACTCGTTTACATTTACGGCATTTGACAAAATGAGCCTTAAAAAGTAGGCCAAGTGCGAGTCGGGTTCTCACACTGCTGGTTTCGTATGTTACAAGCATAAAATATTTATACGAGTATACAGCTATAAAGTCTATGTATATACCTGTTTTCTGTACTGCTTGCTATGTGTTGGTGTGCAATAAAGAGTTATCGTATTATATTGTGCATATATTTTGTACAAAAAGGAAACTTATTTTTAAATATCAGTCATTTTATGATTCATTTCCTTTACTTTTGCGGTGAGGCCTTACACGGGATTTGTATGGAAATAAACTTTCAAAGGGTCATCTTTCATTGCGTCAGTTTATTTTTTTTAGTAATCGTCCAAACCTATTATATTTTCGTAATAGGAGAATTAAATATGTAGTATACTTAGAAAAATCGTGACAACAAGGAAAAATTAATGAAATAAGAATGTTATATATTTAAAATCTACGCGGTACTCAGAATAAAGTCACGACCAACTGACGTACTTCCGTACAGAAACGAAGCCATTCGATTAGGGTTCCGCTTTGTAGTTTTCAGGTAAGGAACCCTAAAAAAATTGTCGCAAACACATTCGATTAATATATTTGGTATTTTGGTGTTAACAATGGATGCTCACTCCTAAATAGTCTTTGTACATCTACGATGACGGCAGCTTCTATATTTAATCAAGTGTAAAACCTGGTGAATTACTTAACTCAAGCTACACTCCATGTACTCATATCTCTAAACTTAAATGAATTGTTTGTTTGAGTTAACGTCTAACCCAACTTTATCTTAAGCATTTCGTTAATGGAATGCACCGCTACGAGCTTGAACAGCTTAAGCAAGAATTTAAGCAGTGAATTTTATCGACGTTTAGCAAATTATCAAATGATGTTCCACCAACTTAATCTGATCATTAATGTTTCAATAAAATATCAATTACAGAACATGGCGTCGAGATAAAAATCCGCGACATTTTTAATTATTGGAAGCGTAAAATTTAAAAAGCGTTCCGTGCTAAAAGCTGCGATTTAATCGTCAGCATGGGAGGTCCTGTTTGCAATGAGCCTGTGATATTTCAGTTTATTAAAGTGCACGTTGGTACCTTCTCGCAATAACGTACATTATCGTGATAGCTTGAAACGTGTCAAGTTAACAAAGTGACAAGGAACATCACTGGAATATGTTTACTATACTATATACGGTAAAACGTTTATCAATAAAACTAAAACTAAACTATTTACAAAACTTACACTAAGTAGAAAACTTCATCAACTTTATCAATTGTGTATTGTTGTACATATATAGTTCCAATCAGAACATTTTAAGTTGTAGGCATGGAAAGATTTGTAATACTTGCATGTGGCTATTTAATTCGCTAATTTTATGATTTATATTCGGGTTTTGTTCCGTGTAATGTAACTCGATTTTAGAGAAGCTCGATATTTCGGCTCAGTTGCATGGGCTATGATCACGAGACGATATTATGATATTAGTAATGACCGCGATAGTCTAATACATAAAACATTGTCTTACAGATACAGACACTAGATAGAAAATTAATTTTAAACATAAATTTGGAATAATCTGTTTATCGGAGCATTGAAATAATTGCACCGTATAAAGCTTAACTAAACATAAATCCCGTTAGATTAATGGTTTCAGACCGATTAATGCTGCCGACTTGGCCTACCAAAAGTTACTACCTAATATCCTACTCTGAGCCTAGAGCAACGCAAGACGCGAGAGACCATAGAACTAGATAATGAGAATAATGGAAATGTAAAATCACGAGGCGCCTAGAAAAAGGGCCAAAAAGCCATTTTTTGCGGCTCTATATATAACAAAGCGCCGTTTAAATTGTAATTGCTCAAAGAATGGGTAATTGTAGGGATCATACTTCAAAACGGTTTACGTTCCAATTGTTAGTTCTATTAAAGTGAAGACATCGGATTTATTCTATTCCTTTAATTGTTACTAAGAATTATTATTATTAAAATGAAAATACATATTTTTATTGTAATTATAATAAAATTTATTTTTCTTTTTTTATAGGTATTCTAACTTTGACCATATTATAATCTTATGCATATTTTCATATACATGACACATACTTATTCGTTACTCGGCACAATATGATAAAAATAGGAACAAGCCGAATATCGAGTCATAAGCGAATGTTCGTTGCCAGCCTATCATACGTTATACTCAAGGCCATCGGGTACTCGGGACCTTAACATAAATATTAAAAAAATAAAAACATACGCCAAAATCTGTCAATTATTTTTAAAGGTTTCATTGAGTACACCACCGTAGCGTAGCGTCACCTCATAAACGTTTACGCGATAACCCTAATTCAAGTTTAATAACTGAGCCCATCCGTTATTGCTTGTCGCGTGGAGCGAAATTTTTATCTCCATAGTGGTTTGAGAGCGTTAGGATATCCGGCCCGGCTTTGTAACTATGTGACGTCCACGAGCTATAGAAATGTAGCCACTCCAGGGCTGCCTCCAGTCGTAACAGGGAGGTAACGAAGACTTTCTTGTGAGTTTAACCAAGCATTAAGATGTTATTTTGGGACAAGGGGCTACGGTCAAAGGCAGTTTTTACAGAACGTGAATTGAGGGTGATGTTGAAACTGAAATGTAAAAATACGTGTGGCGTTTGTTTTCCGATATGGTTATTGCAATAATAATTTGACGCCAGAAATATGATTATTTTATGTGTTATGATGTCCGCTATACTTACTATTTTATGCATGTGGTATCTCGCAATGCTTAACTGAGGAAAATTTTGTAATTAGGTAATGAATTTTAATTGATTACGAGCCTGTTTCGCCTCTATCTATCTGATTGTTTCCTTTTAATGTGGTAGATTAAACGCTTATTAATGAGTGGATTAGACACACAGGCTATTTATTATTATTATTATTTATTCGGTAGAACAAGGGCATCCACTTCCACTTTCCACTTTTTTTTTAATTTTTCGATTTTTAAACAAATATCCCGTTTTGCCCTTGGGAACACTACTCAACAAAGGACGTGTACTTATATTTTTGTAACTTTGGCCAAATCGATATTTTTGTAGTTGACACCTTTATAAATAAGTAGTTAGTTTTTTGTGCCGATGACCGATACGTTTGATCTGATGGTACTTAAAATCTCGTTTTACCAAACGAAAAGTATGCCTTCATTTTTAAAGAATTTATTTTTGCAATGATTTAAAAACTAACTTAAAAAAATGCTCTCAATTAAGTTACTATTAGCTGTTGTAAAAGTTTCCTTCCATTTCGTCATTTCTTGATCCATACTAAAAAGGATCAGCTTCGTCAACCCTACTGGGTACGGTGAGTGAATGCTCGATTGTTGGGCCTCTTTGTGAGCCACAATGAGGAATAAAAACACATCCCTCTTTGTCCCTCCGCCTAACGTCTGAGTAATCTGAGCCACGGCAAACCAATCTCGACTATCAAATAAGTATATAGGTATGTTTCATAATGAGCATGCTTTCCAGCGGGAATTCTTTGTTTTTAACCTCCGATGCAAAAAAATGTTATAATTTTGACCCCAATGTCTGTCTTTCTGTGGCAAACGCTATGTGTATAGCTGTCAAATGGATGGACCGTTTTTGGTGCGGTTTTCTTTACGTGAAACCAAATTTCCGTGGGATGGTTCTTAACTATTTTTGAATAAAAATCAATTCAGCCGTTTTTGAAATAATTGAACTACTAAAACTATGCAAAGTTCTAATCTAAGTATTACAACTTGAATCGCACTGGGTTGCCTAATTATTTTACGGAACGTAATGACAAAGGCAAAGCTTGTATGCAAACAGCGAGGCGTCACGTCCGAAAACATAAACTCAGCGTTCTCTTACTGTGTTGCCTAACAAAAGTATGCACAGCTCTACATTACTGAATATTTGAACTTAAATCGATGGATTAGCTTCCCAGCGGCACAGAATATAAATACAAGCAGTAGGGAACCTTCGAACAAATCCATCGAAACGAACGCACTCACACAGATGCGCGCCCGACAGGGCCCCAGAGGGATCCGCACGGTACTGCAGTCGCGAGTGACGCGTCGAGACGAGCGCTCGCGTTGCGTTGTTAAATTGCGTGCGCTCGAGCGCGACTATCCGCGAATCCGCGATACAGAAAAATAAATAACTAAGTATGCCTGGAAAATATTGTGCAGTGTATTGCTGCTTAAACACCAGCTATACTAAACCAGGACTTTAATTTTTTAGACTCCCCGTTGATGTTGAAAGGTAATAAAAATGATTTATTTTACTATTAAGTACCTACTAAATAAAATGCTTTCTCTTTTAAATAAAACGTTTGGTAATTTTGGTGATAGGTAGGTATTGCCGTGATTTAAAGTATATAAATTGTGTTAATTGTTTAAAAGACGACTCAGGGTTTATTCGTTAAGTACCCAAGTGTTTTTATGATGTAAGTGATTTTTAACCCCCGACGCAAAAAGAGGGGTGTTATAAGTTTGACCGCTATGTGTGTCTGTGTGTCTATCTGCGGCACCGTAGCTCTTAAACGGGTAGACCGATTTGAATGTGGTTTTTTTTTATTTGATAGCAGGTTTTTAGCGATGGTTTTTAGACATGTTTTATCAAAATCGGTTCAGCTGTTTTTGAGATATGAACTTTAAAGTGACAAAGTCGGGGGTTTTCCAACTTTTTGTTGGTTAGGTTATATTAATGATAGTTTAAATTATTAATCCCCGACGCAGAAAGAGGGGTGTTATAAGTTTGACCGCTATGTGTTTCTGTGTCTGTCTGTGGCACCGTAGCTCTTAAACGGGTGGACCGATTTGAATGTGGTTTGTTCATTTGATAGCAGGTTTTCTACCGATGGTTCTTAGACATGTTTTATCAAAATCGGTTTAGCCGTTTTTGAGATATTGAACATTAAAGTGACAAAGTCGGGGGTTTATTTTAAATTAGTTGTAAGGAATATGTACCTACCTAACTCGATGGGGTTGCGTCGTTTCGTTACTGAGAACCTATGGATACTTTCCGGCTCCATCATCAGATCAGCTCGATGGTAACATAATAATATTGTATTGTCACCGAACATACAAAAGGATGCAAAAACTCAATTAAATTGCACATCGGGAAGTGAGACAAATTGAACTTCAAGATTTGACCCAAATATACAATATACATACATATATACATACAATTACAATTAAACAAAACTTGTAACATAAGGCCTAATAAGCTGAGGTACAGCGCGAGCTATAATTTTTTTTTTCAATTTGACAAAAAATAAGTTGACAACCCTAACGCTCCTTCGGAGCGTAGGCATTTATCTTTGAAATGATGCTTAGCTTCCATACTGCTTGTATTTATATACTGTGCCAGCGGCCTCATGGAACGTCACGTCAGTCATGGAAATCGATTTTCGAAAAATAAACTAAATAAATAAGTGGTGGCTTTAACTACTTATTTAAATCAATGAAAACACGAGTGCACTCTTCGCGTGATTGATTGCTACTAAGTCAAAAAGACAATTGTCATTTTCTACTAACGAAACCTTACGATTTCCCCCGAAACCCGAAGGTTTTTCTAAGAGCTCACGGATTGTACGCAGAGCTGCACGTCATTTCCTTAAATCTATTTTTATCTTACAATTTAAAACTTAGGCCATAAATAAAAACATACATAAAACACATTAATTTCTTATAACTGAAACTAAATAGCACCTCGTAATCAGCTTCATAAAGGGTGTTCATGTGCTTAGCAATAATTCACACATCGCATTGCGCTAATTATTCGAGAACTGAGTTTTATTTGGAACAGGCTTGCAAGCCTGTTCTAAATAATAAACACATTACCTGAATGTAGACCGTTTCGTAGTATGTTATGGCGATGACTGTTTAACTGTTTTTTTTTTATTAGAAAGACTCGTCAGGGTTTTTAGCTCATTTCTATTGCTAAGTGCACGAATGCTGACGATTTTTTGAACAAAATTGCCGCAGCCACATCTTCCATCAGGCACTAGGAGTGTTATGGGTACTTTCGTTGTCCTCAAGAGTAAGGGGCTGTTTCACCACCCATTGATTAGGGTTAACTGATGGTTTAATGTGATGCCGTCTCCGTCTATTCGAACAAAACAAATAGAGACGGCCTCACATTTAACTATCAGTTTACACTAATCAATGGATGGTGAAACAGCCCTTAAAATATAGTATTAAACGAAGTGCATGGTAGTAATAGATACGACCCACCTTTATAAAATGTGTGAAATGAGTTGCGAAAACGGCACGAGATCAAACGCATTACAAGTGATATAAATATCTAGATGTTCTAAAACCTGAATTAATAAAATGAAATCTTTCTCACATCTCATACCTGTAAAGTTCGTATTTATGAATGGAGGCTGCATACAATTACTTACATGCTCTTGAGCATAAAGTATAATTTTCGCCTAAGACCAAGGCAATCAAGCGCTAACAGCCACGAACAGTATACGCAGAAGTTTATAAAATAAACTTCTTATTTTAATTACTTTTTTATAGTTTTAGAATCATAGTTCGTAGTTTAATATTACGAAATTAAATAAAACTAGGCAATTCTGATAAATTATTAATAGAAACAGCCATACATGAACATGAATAATAAAAGCTTGTAAGTGAAAAGCGAACATTTATATACAATGATGCTGTTTAATTTTCTTGCACTCGGAATGAAAAACAGATGAGTGCACCAATAACAAATTTATAAGACTCATTTTACTTCCGACTTAAATATCAACCCCCGCTTGCAGCTCAGGTGGGCATAATAAATCTAAATGTTTCTTGTAAAATGACTCACTTATTGTACAATCTACTATTTTATGGCATTCTAAAAGTTCATGTCTATAAATACGACTCTACGTAAACGCATTGTTAAAGTCAAAGTCAAAATAATTTTATTCAATGCAGGCAATAATAAGTACAGGCTTAACTTCGATAAATCTATCACTTGTTCGGAAAAACCATTCAGAAGAAAGTGGGAAAAAATCAACGATCATACCTTTTCAAAACAAATCTGTTATTATTTAATTACTACTAAAGTATTTAACACAACTAGATAATTTAATAAAGCTAATACACTGTTTGACTTGTTTGATTACTAAAGGGGATCGGAATTATTTCCTTGTATCCATTCACACCGTTAGAAACAAAAATAGATGGATTGAGTTCGTACGAGAGAAAGTGATGCACGATACTCATTACTGAGGAATACGATACAGAAGGAGGAGGATGATATAAACCATTAATGAAGTAATTGATAATACCTTAAAATCCAAAATCGGTGGCATCTAGCAACTCTATCTCCTTGTGACACGACGAACGATTTCGCAGTTAACGGTCCATACCCCGACCGTTAAACAGGTTCCGTACATATCGCGGTAGGTATACCATTGCGATACGAACTGGTGTATTCCGGGGTTCACTGTTTTACTCGTACCGACTTGATTGAACTTTCTTATTAAAAATTAAAAAATCATGGTGTATTTTTTTTGCTTTTTATTTTCTTTCAATTAATGTTAATGTATCGCCTTTAGAAATAAGAAAGTCTTATATTCCCCCCATGTTTCATTTTATATTGTTTCAGTGAAATACGACACAAATTGCAGACCTACATACCTATCCTTCTAATCCCACTAATATTATAAATGCGAAAGTTTGTAAGTATGTTTGTTTGTTACTTCATCACGTCTAAACCACAGAATCGATTTAGATAAATTCAATATACAGATAGTTCGAGACCCGGAGAAGGGCATAGGATAGTTTTTATCCCGGAAAATTTCATAGTTCCCGTGGGATAACGATAAACGAATTCTGCGCGAAGGGAGTCGTTGGTAACGGCTAGTACCAGATGATTTCTGCACCAAAAATGATGAACTACATTGTAAGATAACCTCACTGTTACAAAAATATCGCTTATTGAAGTTGAATAGCGACAAGATAAACTATTTAACAAGGTCAAAGATCACTGGAACTTTATGCTTGTAAATGATTACATACCACTTGATCTTCTTAGCATGAGCCTTGGAGGGCAACTTCCGCTTCCCTAGCTATTAGCTCTTATTCCGGAATCGCTTCACACTCGGATTCCTCCGGCAGTATGTCATGCGGACTCAGATAACAACTTGACCTTCACAGTTTCACACTATCCATTACAATTATCTACACGCTACACTAATAAACAGTTGATAGTGAAATCGGTGGCTCAAAGAGAAACTTATTTCTCAAGCTCGCTATCGAGAAACGTGACAGCCCAAAGATAAGCGTTGAAAGTGATTTTAGCTTACAAAAAAACCATTTTGTTTCAATCATTTCAAACCTACCCACAAGTCTGACGTCCAATTAAAAAGATAATTAGATATTGCCAGTATATACCCGGTGATTCTCCGTACGTAACACAACCGTTTGGGAAACCCAAGCGTTAAGTTATTGTGTCACAACAATGACAATTTATCGACAATCGACCGCCCTTTCGTCCCGGCGCTCCGCCAGAGACCCGTTCCGCTCGCATCCAACTAAAAATCAACAAGCCCGTCGTTATAACAAAACACATTATCAAAGAACACGGCGCTTTGCGGAACACTGCCGCACTTAACCACTATTATGGTTATTATCACGACGCAGCAGCTACTCTTTGCTGTCATCTCTTTCACCCATGGGATTTACGCGACCGACAGCAAGGGATAGCTGTATGTCGCCGTGATCAATGGATACAAAAAGGTGTAGTGACGTTGACAGGATGCTCGGGCGCAGCTGGCTGGAACTTTGGTTTTTTTGTTCTTTTTCTCAGACAAAAAGAAGTTCGTTTCGCGCGGTTTCGCTTCGAGCTGCCCGTGCCTGTTTCCGTAAAGGGAACAGAAAATGTTAATGAAGCATACGCGTCGATTTATAATGCCGTTAAATTACATGCGTCTGCCACTGTTGGCTCTGTAATTTGCGATAATAATGTTTGGAACTAACGATTAGTGCGTTCTAATGTCCAATTTTTGTTTAACATTGTCTGTATTTTAGAATATTACCGCATATTTGGATATAATCTTGTGTACTAACCTGTCTGTTGGAGTACCTACTCCACACGAAATTGCGGTTTTTTGACTTTAGTAAACAATTCTGAAAGTTAAATTGGTCACGCGGGTCTACGAGTGCGTCAGACCTTTAACTATTTTACGGCGCTCGTTATTAAACCAATTAAAATCAATAAGCCGTAATCATCCCTCAAATTATCTCGTCTCTAACGGGCGTGGTGCCGCCCCTCGTAGATCGTAGGTAGATAATGAAAACATTACGTATCTTACATGTCGCGCGCGCCGGAGGCTATCAATTCTTGGCTCGCCACAAAAAGGCGGCTCGCTAGCGCGTTACGCGTTTTGCCTTGTATACGTACAAACAATATCCACAGTTTTTATTTTTACTTTTTTGGACGTAGAAAGTGCTTTAGGAAATGTCTAACTAATTGAATTGATAATTACAGAGTAATAGCAAAAAGTAAAGTCAAACTACGTAACTAAAGATGATAGTACAATTTAGGTATATGAAAAGTATTGAGGTCTAACATCATTATGTAGATAGGTACTTCTTGTCTTTTATGTACCTTTAGAAAAAGTTATGCGATACATACTTACCTCACTTACATCATTGTTTAAATATACATATATGTGGTTGAACCTATTTCCTCTCAAGCAAATAAATGGTCATGGGTTCAAGCCCGAGCTCACATCTTGGCTCACACAAAGAAGTCATCTGCGACACACATATCTGCGAAGAAATTCAATGGTGGTGGAGTTCCTGAAGCGCACTTAAACCTGTGTGGAAAATGTGGCCCAAGCTCTCTTATTCTGAGAGAAGGCCCGTGCCTGGTATATAAAGCGAGATGATTTTTTGAACAGTGGTAAAATTTTCAATCTTCACAAGTTTGTTATAATATACATACATGTTTATTTTATAACATGATCGCCATGTTTATTTGATTTCCATGATATCATTAACCACACATCATAAAGGAAAGTGGGTACAATAAAATTATATTGAAATCGTTACCGGGATGATGCAATAGAAACCCCACCAAGCACAATGTAACGGAAAAGCCCAGACGTATTCCTCAAATAATGATTCTATACTATGCACAATAACAATCTGCAATGAGTCAGTGATCAACATCAGGATTGTACAACCCGAGTCAAGAAATTGAATCATCAAAGATTTGGGACAAAACTAGGTCGATCAACGTTGAGCCTTCCTGAATTCAAGTCTGATTTAGGTAGTGTATCACCGAAATTTATAATTCATAATTCATAATTCATTTATTCGTTCGTTCAACATAGGTTGTACAGAAGATCTTAAAGCTACTTAAAGTATCACTATGTTGCGCCGTTAGGCATACAAACAGTCGCAATGCATACAAACAGTTGTTTACGAGTTATTACAATCTGTTAGAAATTCATCTATCGAATAATAAGCTTTTGTTACTAAAAAGTTACATAAAGTTTTTTTGAAATTATTGATATTCTCTATATTTTTTATGTCTTCCGGTATCTTATTATAAATATTAGGGGCCATTCCCAATAAACTTTTCCGAAATAGAGCAGTGCTATGAGGCATTGCTCTTAATTTGTTTCCGAGGCGTGTGCTTTTAAAACTTTTAAATAGGTACCAGTTACATTTCACAAAAATTACCACTTCGTATATATATAAGCAAGGCAGAGTCAATATGCGCAATGATTGAAAGTGGGGTTTACAAGACTCAATATTGTGCAGGCCACACAGGGCTCTAATACATCTTTTCTGTGCTTTGAAAGCCATTTCTCTATCAGTTGCATTTGCCCAGAATATGATAGCATATCTCAGTGCTGAAGAAACATAGGCATGGTAAGCCGTTAAGACTACATTTTCATTCACAACTTTTCTTAAATTATACAGAACATATGAAAATTGATTCAATTTTTTACATAAAATGTCAATTTGATTCCTCCATGTCAATTTATTATCCAAAGTTAATCCTAAAAATCTTGTAATATCTGTTTCATCAATTTTTTGCCCTTTATAAGCTACGTTTAGACCTTGTGTATTATTTTTTCTTTGTTTAAATGTCATGATTTTGGTTTTATCTACATTAATTTTTAAATTATTACTTATTAGCCAATTAATTATAATTTTTAATGTACTATTTATATTTAGACCTTGTGTATTATTTTTTCTTTGTTTAAATGTCATGATTTTGGTTTTATCTACATTAATTTTTAAATTATTACTTATTAGCCAATTAATTATAATTTTTAATGTACTATTTATATTGTTTTCATATGTATCCAAATCTTTGCCAGTAAAAATAACGGTACTGTCATCAGCAAAAAGAACCATAGGAAAATCAATTGCCCGTGGCAAATCGTTGATATAGATAATAAACAACAGAGGACCCAAAACACTTCCCTGCGGTACACCGTAGTGGGTTTGATTCATTTTCGAAGAATAAACTACTTCAGATTTAGTTTTAATGCAAAATTTACTTATTTGTGTTATTTGTTTACGATTGCTTAAATATGATTTTATTAACCCATGCACGTTACCTCTTACACCGTATATGTACAATTTGTCCAGTAGTATGTCATGATCTACAAAATCGAATGCTTTTGTCATGTCCATAAATAAAGCCGACACTTGTAAGGATTGTTTGCATTAGATCAAAAATTGCCATGTTTATTGTTTTTTCTTTGCGAAACCCTTTCTGCTCTTGTGCGAAGAGGTTATTAAGTTCAAAGTAATTGTATAAGCACTCGTAGATAACTTTTTCAAATACTTTAGAAAAAACAGAAGGTACCGTTACAGGTCTATAGCTGGCCATATCTTCCTTATCACCTTTTTTGAAAAGTGGCTTTACTACACCAACTTTTAATCTGTCCGGAAATTGGCCGCTTGCAATACATACATTCATTATATGGCTAATTACTGGTGAAATAATATGAGCAACTTTTTTTACTACCTTTATACTTATTCCATCATATCCAGTACTTTGTTTATTTTTTAATGAGTTAATTATAATTTGAATGTCATTAGAATTTGTAGGTTTCATAAAAATTGAATTAGGCGAATTACATGTCATTGTGTGCTTATAATTAAATTTATTATTTGTAATGTCATCATTAGAATTGTTATTTAAAATAATTTGGTTTTTCAAATTTTTAGACTGTAAATCAATCTGATCAATGAAAGAGCAATTGAATTGTTCAGCAATTTCCTCCGGAGCCTCTATTGTTTTACCATCTAATAAAATTTGCGTAATATCTTCTTTAGGTTGTTTAGATCTATGTTTATTTATAATGTTCCACGATGCTTTAGTTTTATTGTAAGAGTTTTTTATAAAATAATCATTTTGTGCTTTTTGGGTTCGTTTAATTATTACTTTTAATAGTTTTGAATATTTTCGAAAATTACTTTTTTTAATTAATCGGTCGTCTGCTGTAGATAATCTATAATTCCAAAGCAGATCACGCTTCCGCTTACAGCACCTTTTTATTCCTTTACTGATCCATTTTGGTTTCCGAACTGCAGTGACTTTAATCTTTATAATTGGAAAACACAAGTTGTAAAATAATTCAAACTGATCAGCAAAACTATTGTAGGCCTCATTACAATTATTCGCCATATAAACATCATTGAAACTCAAGTTATTAAGGCAATCGATAAATTTATTAATATTTTCATTACTTAAGTCCCTCTGTTTCCTGTACCAATAAGCAAAAGTACAAGTTTTCTTTACTGGGCACTTCAATAGTTGAGCTGTGTGATCAGAGAGCGCAACATCAATCACCTCTGCTGTGCTGCCTCGGACATTATGTATAATGTTATCGATACAAGTCTTGCTGGAAAGCCTCGTGGGTTCGGATATTGCCATTCTTAAATTAAAACTTAGAACTAATTCTTTAAATTGTGTCGATAAAGTTGTCCTTTTCAGTGTGTCAACATTAAAATCGCCACAAATTACGACCTTTTTTCTTTTGTGACAAATTTTACTCAGCATAGTATTTAATTTGTCTAAAAAAATGTTAAAAGTGTGATTATTATTCTTTGGCACTCTATAAACACTTATGATGATAATTTTGTGATCAACAAGTTCAATTCCAGCACACTCTATTAAATTTGGTACAGAGGCATTACTAATTTCGTTTAAGGTATGATATTTGTGTATATTTCTAACTAAAATGCAAGATCCACCATTTCGATTGTTTCTACAGTAAAGTGATGCTAACTTAAAATTAGGAAAGGCCAAATGAATCTCATCACCCATCTTCATGTTATGTTCCGTAACGCAAATAACATCAACTCTTTTGTCTATATCTAATAACTCTTGTACATGTACACTTAATAAATCACATTTACTTATTATGCCATTTATGTTTTGATGTAATACGTAGATATTGTTATAAGCAATGAGATCCTTGCTAAGTGTTATTTGCGCTCGGCTATAATACACTAACTCGTAGCTGTTCTGTCTCACGCCTTTCTCGTTTTTAAAATTGGACGGACCCATCTCATTCCGTGTGTCGTAAAAAGCAATGGGGAATGGATGAAAATTTTAGAATCGCTTGAGATTTTTTTTACGGTAGGAATAACCTTTCTAATTAACAGAAAAAATATCCGATTTTTAAGTAGCATCATTTAATTTAAAAAAATTAAAGAGTTTTCTTTACCGCCAAATTACGATTGTCCGGTCGGTTACGAGTTGTTCCATAGTCCACACACCCGTAGAAGCTCATGTCGGTTTCCATGGGCGTGTACATGAAAAACAGGATTGGTATTTCCATGTCAGTATTATTCGGCCCGATAAAGAGTCAAAACAATCACCTGTCAAAACGATCGAGTCAAAGAGACATAAATTCTTTTTTAATGTTTTTTATTCTGGACTATGGAACAACCCGTAACCGACCGGATTATCGTAATTTGCGGGTAAAGAAAACTCTTCCATTTTTTTTTAAGTAATTGATGCTACTTAAAAATCTGAAATTTTTTCTGTTAATCGTAAAGGTTATTGATGTAAAAAGTTTCAAGCGTTTCTAAATTTTTCATCCATTCCCCATTAACGATCCTGATGATGAAAGGACAACAGCGGTTAGTCAAATATCAACTCCTTCTCTTCACTGACGTGTGGATGGCATAGAGAAATCCTCACACTATTTTTTAAGAAAGTCGCTATGAAGGTTCGCTACCAATCTTCAATCAACGAATAGATACGACTGTGGAAAGTATGGTAATTTAAAAGTAGAGCTGTTTTGCCAAATGACCCCGCTTCTTAGCCGTTATTCAAGTATTATCGCTTTCGTGTAACGTAGTTACATACAACTGCGGTTTGAGATATTTGTTCTATTCTTCTTATTCTTTTTTTTAAATATGGCTTCTGTCCTAATTAATAAGACAATTTCGCCAATGTCAAAGTATTCTCTTTCGAGAGGCAACGTTGTACGGTGATTGTAGTTTTTGCAACTTGATAGCAAAATTCCAGAAACCACGTGGAGACAACTTGCGCATTAAAAAATGTCAGACACGAGAGCAATATTGAATATTGTGATCACTGTTCACTGTTAAGTTTAATCGCCGCATAAAACACTATCAAAATTATACTTCAACTAGCCAAAGAAACAGAAATAGCAAAATTAAACATTGTTCACATCCTCCATGTTCGAATGCCACAAATCGAATCCGATATTTGTTCTAGTCTGTATTAAACAGCTTGACAGCTACATAACAGTGGAATACGACCATTATGTTGCTGTCACTTGTTGATGCCTTAATCGACATAGAACAACAACACAACCTAGGGATCTTTAAAAAACGAGCCTACCAATTCCTTAAAGGGTCGGCTACGCACCTGTGATTTCCCTGGTTGCGGGTGTCCATGGGCGACGGTGATCGCTCTCCATCAGGTGACCCGTCCGCTCGTTTGCCCCATCTTATAAAAAAAAAAAGAAACTCGGACCTGAACATATTCACTATCTATGCCCGTATCTGAAGAAATAAAAGCTTATATCTTATGTTTTATAGTATCAAAGTTATCTAAAAACCATACACAATTATTCTCTAGTCCCAATTTTATACGGACAAAACCAATTACCTACATTTGACATAATACCTGGGGCGTGCGGAAATCTATTAAGTTCACAAAATAAAAATATTTTACTATACGATAACTTTCTCCGGTACCTTCTCTTTAATAATTAATTAGGTAAGATTACTTATCGTTATGAAAGCTGTTGATAATTTTCTGTAAAGAAATTTAGAAGGAGTTTTTTGGACCTTAGGGCACAGAACGTCAGAATTATTAATTACTTAAAATTCGAGTTCCAACTACTGCGCGTTGCGACTGCTTCACTTCCGTTCTTATGCCCTCGTGTGGCTCGTATTACAGCCAATTTTCTTTCTTTATGAATTTACATACACAGCAGACACTTAAGTATAACATAAATATACAATACAATACTAAATAAATATACAATTCTAGCTTTTGCCCGAGACTTCATCAGTCAATAATTTATTTATTGCTATCCATAGGGAACTACGAAATTTTCCTAGATAAAAACAAGGTACTAAGTATCCTTCCCAGGTTCTTGAACTATCTCCATATCTTCATCTAAATTAGTTCAGCCATTTAAGCGTGAAAAGGTAACAGACAGTCACTTTCTTATTTTATTTTAATATTAGTAAGGATAAAAAATATTGGTCTTCTCGTCACGTTTAGTGTCAAGCTCAAATAACTAAAACTTTAAATTTTATTCCTCACGAGAGACCTCCACTCACCACGATATGTAGCGTTTCAGCAGATCCTTGTAAAAGTACAAGTAGGTTTGTACCTTACTACTTTACTACCATACTTCTTCTTTCTTTAAAAAACGAGCCTACCAATTCCTTAAAGGGTCGACAACGCACCTGTGATTCCCCTGGTTGCGGGTGTCCATGGGCGACGGTGATCGCTCTCCATCAGGTGACCCGTCTGCTCGTTTTCCCCCTCTTATATAAAAAAAAAAAATACTTACACTTGCCTTCCTTAATTTCGAGTAGAAGATGCGCATACTCGCGCCTGCACCACACGGAAAACGTGCTCGCACATGATATTGACTCGTAGATAAGGATTCTACGAAAACTACCGCGTTAAAAAACAAAAAACAACTGTTTTTATTATGTTCGACTTCCCCAACCCGATGGGGAAAATTTAATAAAAAAACAAACTTCGACCGATATCGTGATATCAGCCATCTCGCTTATTCCATTAATAGGTACACTTTATATGTAAAGGACAGGACAGGCGGCCAGCTTACCGGGTCACATGATAATGAGTATAGGTCACTCCCTGACCTAGCACCATAAAAAATTAACGTCGTGTTAAAACTTAACTAAGTATTTCCAGCTAGTTAGTTGTACTCGTTACTATACACTCTAGTACTCGTTTATGAAGTGAAGGGTTGAATAAAAATATACCTTTAAAAGGAAATTCTAATTAAAATAACTAAACGAATTTTATCGAATGAGGTCGCTTGGGTTTTAAACGCAATCTCGTGAAAATGTCAGAATAAAAATTAGCCTATGTGTTATTCCCGAGACTGCTGAATCTCGATCTGGAGATAGCTGCACCGTATCAAATTTCATTCGAATTCGTCCAGTCCTTTTAGCATGAACAAGTAACAAACACACATACCTATATATAGCCACGACACGCTTTCGCATTCACAATATTAGTAGGACTTAACAATAGTATTTATTGTAGTGTAGGTAAGTACCCGATGCCTCGGTGTGTGCATGCGCCGCTTGACCACGTGGCACGCAGCGTGATGACAGTTTACGACTCTCTTAAATCTTTTAATGGGTTTCCACGAAAGATTGAACGTATACATAGTCACTTTGTGTTGTTGGATGTCCGTCCGAGTTGTATATAATGGAATCAAGCGATTGTAAAACAATAATATAATATTCAATTGTGGAATCAGATCAAGATTGTTCCACTACGAGTATTACACTCCTACGTATATTTGCTGTAAATAATGAATTATGTATGCATGATGTGATGTTCGTTCGTTTACAGTAAATGTAACAGCTTTCTACATGGAACGGTTAAATTCTAACTACTACATCTTATATTAATGTACATGTAGTTCCTACCTATTCAGTGTATTCCTTAAACCTTGACGTTTACGACGAGCAAATGACACTGAACTTTAAGGTAAAGTAATTTCTTGATCGACCACTCAACTGCAGAAAATGAACTCTTTGCTGGATTAACGAGAAATGTTTTATGTTTCTCTTTAGCGTCTGAAATAAATTAGTCGTAAAACAGTTTTAACGCTCAAATCATTGAATCAAGATTTGAATTCATCTTTGGTTAAGTTAAGTATATGCATTCAGGTTCTTACTGAAGATTCTTCAAGTGTAAGTTGAGTGTAAGTGCGAATTTACGGGGCTAGAACTCTAACATAACTTTTCTCTAGCACTCCCCTTTCCTAAGTCAATTTATCTAGCCTCCCTGGGACACGTAACGAGTCCTAATCAGAATAGTTCAACCGGAAACTGGCTTCGAAATCGCTTTCCCAAAGGTTAAGGTTCACTTGTGTCGGCTAAAATATCACGAATAGATAAGTACGTAAGTAGTAGGTACATCTTGTACTATAAGCCATCAAGTAAGTACTAGGTAATAAGAATAACTAGTGCTTGAAAAATTGAATTAGCGTAGTTTTGAGAATCTGCTTTTATTTACGCTTGCGTATTTTGACGATTTTTTTTTTACTCGTAATGTAATTTTTTTAAATAGAGTTGACTCTACTGAACTGATTACGTTATATATTGCATCACTAGCTGTTGCCCGCGACTTCGTCTGCGAAAAACTCTAACTGACACTTAGCGCCTTTTAAGACACCCACGGGGATCGATGGGTCACCCCAGGTATTTTAAAACTAGACACGGCACGGACTTCAAAAATATTAAAAACCCACTAAAATCGGAAAAGTTGTTGTCAGTACCTCACAATAAATGTATAATAATAAAACATATCTTAACTGCTATAAGAACTTGAAGAGAGCACGTAAATACACCTCGTTTTATTTACACCATAACAGACAATTATGACGCCATTGTATTTGTCACCTGATCCTTCCAGAAGATATGTACAAACAACGATCGTATAGCTGCTATATAGAGTTACGTCCTACGAACGTCCGTAGCTGAATTAATTTTTCCACAGGAGAATACCTACGTAGTATCTACATATGCAAATAGCTTCACTGCTTACTCATCGGACACGCCACATTGGATACCCATAGATAGCTTAGGGGTACGTATGTATGCATGTAGTCGCAGTTAGTTTGATGCGAAGCATTGCGCAATAACTGCATGAATTTCATGAGATTTGTACCTATACAATACAGTAACCACTATACAAAGACTCTTTATTGTACACCACAATCATACACAATACAGAAAACAGAGGTACATCAAAAATTTACAAGATAGGAGAGCAATTGTTACTAATAGATTAAGTACTGAATTAATTGAATCAGACATAACGCTGCTTATGCATGAACTCTCCCTAATCGCTAGACTCTTTACTTGATCTTTTACTTATCGTCGGTTGAGAATTGGTATGGAACTTTCATGACGACTTTCTTGGAAAATAGTGTTGTAAGTACCTTTAGTAAATAAATAATTCGTTAAATAGTGCTGTGCGTTTGCCTTTTTCGCCGTAGTTCTTTCAGAGTTCGTGGTTCGCTATAGAGATCGCTGCTGTCCGCTCTCAACATAAGCTCACTTAGTTATCTTGTACTAACTATACCCATGAGAAGAATTGGATCCTATTCAAAATGCGCGCTAATTTACTACCTTATTACAAGACCAACCACGACACTTCGCACCTTCGGCAGTACAAGAGCATACTTAATTGTCTAAAAATCGAACAGTTCTATACAACTAGTATGAAAAAGTGGATACATAAGTTAGGGAACCGACCGTACTACATACTATTATCTCTATTCTGTGCCACAATCAGGAATATTTTGTGATGACGTAGCAGCAATTTTTTTTAATGGTTTTAAGTATTTCCCGAGATTATTATTACCATTATTGAGATTATTCCAATAAGTGAACTACACATGTAAAGAATAGTCTCTATGCTCTAGATATATATTTAAGTATTGGCCACTGGACTCTCTTTCACGAGACGATCTCTATCATGAGATTCTAAGTAAAAATCTCACGATATTTACTTGTTGAATGTCAAGGGTAGTTTGAGATAGATTGCGATGGCAATGACAATGTGGTTGAGGTACTCAGTATTTTTTTATTTACGAGTATTAAGCTATTAAGCTGTTGCCCGTGGTTTCGCCCCCGTTCCCGCCTTTTTTTTATTTTGTTTAGCACAAACTTTGCCCTGACATTAAAGAATAGGTACAAAAATATATATTCAATTCGGTGCTGTCGTTCGGAAGTCATGCGCGTACATACATTTCGGTAAGTCATTTTTATTTATATAAAATCGTATACCAGATATTGTGTTTTAGTTAATTCCCGTGAACACCGCAATGTAGAGTCACATCCGTTATTGATAAATCTCTATGAATTCCCCGTGAGTAAATTGTAACAAACAGCTTTTTTAATGTATATTTTGAGCAAATAAACAAGTTTTGTACCCTTTCAGTGCTCTATTTACTTGTTGATACGCGTTAAAACCGTTCATACCTAGTTGTTGCGGGATGACTCAGACAATGTTTAATTTCGAATCAATTGCACATTGTTATAACATAAATATGTTCTTTACTTACTTGAATGTAGATTCGAGTTTAATATTAGGTAGCAAATGTATTTATAAGCCGTGGTGGCCCAGTGGTTTGACCTATCGCCTCTCAAGCAGACGGTCAAGGGTTCAAACCCCGGCTCGCACCTCTGAGTTTTTCGAAATTCATGTGCGGAGTTACATTTGAAATTTACCACGAGCATTGCGGTGAAGGAAAACATCGTGAGGAAACCTGCACAAACCTGCGAAGCAATTCAATGGTGAATGTGAAGTTCCCAATCCGTACTGGGCCCGCGTGGGAACTATGGCCCAAGCCCTCTTGTTCTGAGAGGAGACCTGTGCAAAGCAGTGGGACGTATATAGGGTAGGATGGATGGATTTATGGAAATATATATAAGTACAGAATTAGGGTCATATCCGTATTTTATAAGCGCACGCGCAGATAACGCGCTTCAGACTAGATTCAGTCACTTTTGTATTTATTTGCTTTTTCAGCTCCAAAACACGCGTCATCGTCAGTACAACATACGCCATAGTATGCATAGGCCCTAAGAATAAAAAAGATACAATCACCATCACTAATATCTCACCCAACAATGCGTGACTACATATCTGACACGACTCTATTTCTAGGAGGTGTATTTTTGCATATTACTACAGCTGACTGTACCAATTTTCAGCCGCGGTGTGGTAGTTTTGGAACAAATTGCCTGTAATGTATCAGACTAACAGGCACGCGAATGGTCAGGTAAAGAACCTTAAAAACAAAGTGCAATGCGCTTGCGCACCTCAGCAATACTCGCGAAAGCTCAGAAGGCCATAATGCCTAACAAATTTGGAACCGGAAACTGCTTCAACTTTGCCCTTTGGCCTCAACATTGCCTGATTTGATTTAGAGTCGATAACTTAGCACTCTTAGGTATAGGTATAGGTTATAAACTTTTATCTAACCGGAAATTATACGGGGGGATAAAAGTTTAAAAACCTAAAGGGTGCCAACAGTGCCATGTTATCGAATCTAAATCGAATCAGGCAATGTTGGGGCCAGAGGGCAAAGTTGGAGCAGTTTACGGAATCACAATAATTTACACCACTCTCTTTCTGTCACACGTTGTAGGACGATGATAGATAGAGACGGTGAATGCGATCGCGAGCGCCCGGGCTTTAGGCTATAGGGCCACAGGTGCGAAGTACATGCATGTTACGTCGCATTGCACTGCGCTCGACATGCACGCAGAACGAGCTACGGTCGCACGGTTAGGCGCGCCTAATGAGAAAGTTTATCGAGCGTTTATTGCGCGGGAAGCGAGGAAGCTTCGGCGCGGGGTTGCCATGTGCTGAGCTTTCGCGGGGACGGGGACATTCGCTACTTCGCGAGTTGTGGCGTGGTATGGTGTGTAGTGTGGCTGTGGTGTGTGATGTGGCTGCGGTTGTGGTGTTTTAAAGGCTGTGTGTGAAGTGTAGTGGTGTGTATTTGCTGTTCTTTCTATAGCGATTTTGTCCGAATGATGTAAGTGATTTAATGTTGACTTTAAATTCCGCCCTGCTGTCGCTGACTGCCTTACGATAAAATGATTTGCGTACATTATAAGTATTTGGTTTACTTATCATCATCGCATCCCAGCCTCTATACGTCCCATTGATGGGCACAGGCCTCCTCTCAGATTAAGAGGGCTTGGGCCCACGTGGGTCAACTTATATACGTTTCTAATTTGGATATTCAATATCAATCTTGAATCAGAAATGGTTATTAGTTTTAATCTGGAAGAATAAAGTAAAGATTGCACGAGATACATCATATCTATCTATTTAATAGGTATTTTATTACTATCAGTAAATAAAATACTTTACCTACTAAAAATAGGTTACCATAACATGAAAACTGAAAGATTTATCATTTATGTTTTCATATTTCCATAATGGAGGTAGAGCTAGTCCATTACTCTCCCCCTTCAAATTAAACCGCTCTGATTGTCAATATGTGGTATTTTGAGACAAACAAATGGCATCCCCGCATGAGAGGCGCTCCCGCGTCCCGCCGCAGGTGCGCCCCTCCCCCCGCCGGCCGCTACGACGCAGCTTTCGTTCCGAGTCGCCACTCCACTCCGCCAGTCGACTGTCAACCACAGGCGCGAGTAGTTGTCTCGCTTGCTGACCGAAAAAGCGCCGCGCCAACTGTAAACAAGACGCGCTTCCGTTCGCGACATAACCTGAATTCAGCTAACATTCGCGCCCAGTGCTGTGTTGTGCCATCTACACGTGGATTGTTTTCTTCAAGACGGCAACTAAGCTTGTACATGTAAATTAATGTCACTAGTGTCGTACCGGTGGTGTGGTGTCCTGCTTGATCGGATCGCGCAAAGAAATTGTGGTATTGTGCGAAACGGGTTCCGTCCGGTTGCCGAGGCCGCAGAAGCTACCGAATCTACATACTCCGCTACTGGTGGCAGCGGTGGCCGGCCGGCTTTTGCGATGCCTACAAACAACACGCCCGCGCGCCGGGATTGTCAAACGAACGGTTTGACGTCGTAAATGGAGACAACCTGCGGGTGTCGCATTACCATTTTCACGTAACGTCAACAACCGTTTAGATATTCATTTGGTCAGTACATTTATAAACTCTGTCTGTTGAAAGGCTACCGATGATACTGATATTTGTGTGGCAGATTTCATATCGCTAGGTACCTACCCATAAATGTGGAGGCTTTTATTTCGAGTTATTGAGCGCAGCTGCTGCTGTGTGTGCTTGTGCATTGCATGGATATTTTTTCTACATAATTTATCGTACCTTATTTAATAATTATCGCTTAATTTATCGCTGGCCAATGTGTACCTACAATAAACATTTAATTAGGTACGTACGAATTCGATCAAATATTTGAATCTCATCAAACGATTTGCCTACTTTCTTAATCATTTCACCTGGAACTTCTTATAATTACAAATATAATCGTGTCTAGCAAAAGCTTAATGTCCGAAGCTTTTATAAATAAGCTGTTGAATTTCATATTTAATAAAATCTCTTAACTAAAATAGAATAGGTAGGTTATGTAGACGACATCATTCATGCTCGACTCGATGACAAGTAAATAGAACAGGGAAAGGAAACTTTAAATAAGATGATGTACCTATTCATCCAAACCGTAATGTAGAGTTGTAGACTCTACATTAAGTATTAGTGTTTTAGCTAACTTTAACCCGAACGCCGCAACTAAACAGAGCATTCTCGAGTCCCGGCAAATCTCCGCGAATTCTGCGGCAGCCAGTTGTCAATGCTATCAATTAATGTCATCAAGGTGCTCCAGTTGTAGACAAAAGGCAAACATGCAGCCACTCGCAAGCAATTTCGAGGGACGAGCTGCCGGTAGCAATTACAGGAAAACATCTTTGCATCTACCTAGTACCTATTTATAGTTACTGTAGCATCCCTTTATTATAAAGCATTGAACGAAACTATTACACGCTAACGCATTCTTTTGCCTATGAAACTAAAACAACTGCGAGTTCTTGATTCTAATTAGACCTACATCAACTAAGACAAATTCTTCCTAAAATCAAACTATTGATCAAGTATCGCTGAATAAACACATAACCATAAGACTGAGGAAAAGCGATAAAGATGAGATTACGTATTACCTGTCGCTAATTGTAAACAATCACGACGTTTGATCGCAAAGTTTTCTGCGAACATTGTTGCTTCGCTTCTCCACCTTTGTCTTGCCGCCATTTAAGTTCATAGGCACCGAGTACAATATCGTACACTTTGTTATTCATTAACAAAGCTTGTGTGTGCTCCAAGTTCGCGGTCCGCAGCATGTTGCACTCAAACTTCACCTTTGTAGTCTTAAAACTTTACCTCATATAGCCAATTCTAACTCGTAAATTAATCTTTTGCTTAGCTTGCTTTAATATCAAAATCAACTAGTGTGGTAAAATTAATTTTACCAGTTTGATGTAAACGATGTAAGCAGCAAGCGCGAAATAGTGACTTATGCTTAAATTATTTTCATTTGCATAATCGAATTGAAACTGTGATACCGGGGCTGGATAACAAACTGCGCCGTTAATTGTAAGAAAACATTGATCGTTTTAGCTCAGGCATTAAATCCTAATATTTATAATTCAACAACCTGGTTTGATTAGATAAAACTTAACAGCCTAAATTTTCAATGATAAGCATTTACCTACAACACAGAAAAAAAACGTTAGCTTTGAAATTGAGTTATGGTCTGTTGACTGCCATGAAAGAATCATTATTTCCTTTGAAGCCAACGGTGATATAGCAACGGTTAATAGGACAACAATAGAATACGCCTTACGTATGATTGTTAAAATTAGTGCCGCGTGGAACCATCTAAGCAGAGTGAAAGGCATACTTTCTCCGACCCTGCGGCCCTCCTATAAACGATATTACCCTACTCTATTGCTAAATTTCACACTTTTCTACTAGTAATATTGCCATCTAACCAGTTAGAACGTCCGTATAGTCTTCATATTGTAGACTATCATATAAACTTAACGCCAACCAACTCCCTGAACTAAATCAAGGCATAGAAATTGAATAAACCTATGACTATCGTTTACAGAGTTCATTTAGCAATTACAATTAATAGCAGTTAGCTTACGTCTCTATAATTTGAGTAACCGTAAAATGAGAACTCAATGTAAGTCCCCGTCCGTGTATTCGCAAGCCCAATCCAAACAGAGAACATTATTTCGAATTAGAACATTAAGAACAGTTGCAAACTGAATGACCGGCGCAAGAGCGAAACGCTCGCGGTGATTTCCGTCCGGTTTAAACATGACTTCTCATCATCAGCACGAATTAGCCCGCTGCGGTCCGTTACTCGCCCAACATTCGGAGCTTTTATCATAGCTCCTCCTCACGCTCAGTATGTGGGTCGACAATGCTTTGTCCTCCAATACCATTACCTAGTAATTTAGATTTACATTACAGCTTCAACGTATGCTGCTTTCTATTGCTCGTAATTGGCCAATACATAAACAATCGATTTGTTGTTTCGCACGGGCGTCCGTAAACTTAAAGCTGAGTTATAAGCGAGCTCAACTAAGTGGAGTTTACGCAAGCTGCGCTTATGTAAGCAGTTAGTGATTCTTGTGAAACGACTGTGTGCTTTCGTTACTCGTATTACATAGAGTCCGCATCGACAAATTTGTAATAATGAGTGCGTGATGCGATGACGTTACCACGGAAAATGAATGCGATCGGACAGTGATAATTGATTTAAATAGATACGTACAAATCGAATGCACTTACCCTTGGTGCAGCGGGGAAGCACTGGGAATCAACAGCTGATTCAATAATAAAATAAAGAAACTAAAGAATAACCCTGCTGATGCTCGTCATAGGTATCTCGTTACTAAATTATTTAAAGATAACCTTTAAGACCCTGGGCAACACGGTCATTAAAATTCATTCTATGATAAGAAATTCAGTGACATCTGCCCGTTGATGTGTTATATAGTTATCTAATTCTAATATAACTTCTAATAATTAAGTATGAAATAACCATTATCGCGATTGAAAATCTGTAGTCGTAACAACATTACGTCTAATAAAGGGTTATTTTCGCATTATAATATGACCTTCATTCATATCTAGAGGAAAGTAAAAATGATTTAGATTAAATATACCTATCTAGCTATCATACTGTCACGATATGGTAATCAATACTGATAATTTGAATTCGTGATAAGACAACTCTCACATAATACAGTATCTTCAATATTATTTAATAATATTTGAAAAATAAAAATGATACTGAGATAATCACAACGTTAAACTGCTAAACGTAAAGCCAACATTTTGCGACCAAGAACCTATTAAGTTTCCATTAGAAGTGCTCAAACTGCAGCTAACAAACAATTCATCATAATATTATCTATTAGGTCGCTGTTAGTCTGGTTGAGCCAGAGTTGGCACAAATTGGGCTGACGCCAGCGCTGCTTGCCAAGTGCATCGAAGGGAACAGCCCTTACTAACTATTGATATATCAACATGAACACTTAAAACTTCAAAACTTTATGAAATATTTAGTAATCATTTGAATACCACTCGCCATCTGCGCGGTGACCAGCTGTATAACTAAATTCATTACGAATTCATGGAGATTTACGTGGGTGGCCGCCAGGAACCCCAGCCAAAAGCTTTCAGGAGTCACTATTCATTAGTTCAGGGTCTAATCATATCAAATATTTAATATTAGCGAACTCGGCTGCCGTTGTATGCGCTCGAGTAAGTTAAAGAATACTGTATGCGAACTTTACTTATTTTATTTCAACCACATTATGTACTGACCATGCCACTGGGTACAAGCCAGAAAACACTGCCAAATATTTACAGCGTAGAGCCGTATTCGTATGTTATGGAGAAGACTTCCAAATAGAATTAAGTAGGTATTCTTCTTTAGCCATGAACAATCCGCCCACTGAAGGCAATAAAAGTTAATTTCACTTTAAATGTACTTACTTTATGTAACGTTTAATACAGTTATGACTTCGAGCTTGTAATTTATTTCGCATAAAAGTTAATTTTCTGCTTTTGTATCATCGTCACCGAACTGAATCATGTCTCAATTTATTGTTATGTCCTATAATTGCTGCAGTTAATAATCTGGGTAATTAAGGAGGTGGTATTTATGTGAATGTCTCAGATCCCGGCGAGTTTACAGCCAAAATTGGTTCTGGTGATTGTGTGTCAGGTAGCGGGGCAGGTAAGGGGGGTTAATCAGGCTGGCGGGGCGAAGGGAGGAGGGTCTTCCGTCGACAACAGCTGTCACAGCAGCTGCCTGCCGCGCGATCGCACGTGCGGCTGCACCTATTATTAAAGATCCATTTTTTCATCAACGAAACGATCTAACGTATTTTGGAAGACGGCGAAAAGGATTCATTACGTCACAAGTCCTTTGGCCCAACTGCCACGTTGAAAAAAGTGTATAATGACTTTGTTCGATGTTATCGCCCGGAGATTATTTGTGTCAAGGAAGAATTGGTTGTGGGTATTCGATCCCGTGGCGCTGCACACTCGCCTGCACGGGGCACGTGACGTTTGTTTACCAGCCGCCTCAAGGCCGCCATATTGCGACGTTACCGAGCGCACACGAACAATGCCGGCTGGAATAGAGAAAACTATAAAAAAACTAGAAAACTTGAACGCTTGCTTACACTTAGGGTTCTATAACTTACCGTCCGCACCCTTAAATAATAAGAAGACTAGAAATATTACCGTGTACGTACATATTCCGTCAATATCGCAATTTTTCCCCCTTCTATTATCACGCTTACCCTTTTAGCGTTTTCATAATTTTTAGTAGATTTCAGTACCCATCAATGAAGTTCTAATCCTTTTTGAATCACATCCTGAGCTGGGAAAATAAATATTATGGTTGTGGAGTCACATACATACATAGGCTCTTCACTCTTTTTACTAGGTCTTTAGGCACAGTAGAGAAAAGAACAGTAATCCGTCTCGGCAGCGTCCTTGATATAATTACCTACGCTGGCTTAGTACACAAACGCGAGATAGGGCTGCCTACTCTACTAACTGTCACTCTTCAGTTATGTATTTGATTTGATCTGGATTTGATAGTGTCACATCAAATTTAAAGTAGGGAAAGTATTAGCAGAGGTTTAAAGATGGAATGAGAAGTGTTAGCCAAAAATGCATTTTAGGTTATTTTAATAAACCACAAAACGTATTCAGTTTTAAACGGTTTTATTTGGCTTAATCACTACGTATATTTGTTATTTACAAATTAGCTACGAAGAAGTATTTGCTGATCTTCTGAAATGTGCGAAAAGCTTTATTGTTGAATTTAAGAGTATAAAAAATTCGCATTCTGATAAATAACTTTAATAAATACGTTTTTACCAAATTATATTAGATCCATACATCGAAAAATACTCATAGGTATTTAATGATATTATAACTAATAACTCACGTCTTAAATAGAGTTTAGCTCGACATATTTCGATTTAAGACGTGTTATCCGTTATAATATCATTAAATATGAGTGAGTCTCACGGTAGTTTCATGATTAAGATCGAAAAATACTGTTTATATCGTAGTGACATTTTAAGGTACGTGAAAAATGCGCGTGAGTCCGTACGTAACCGCGGAGCACTCGCGACTGATGGTTGCCGAGGTATGCTGAGAATTCGTGGCGAGCGAGTTTTTCGGCCGTTTGTAAGACGGTGTACTGCTCCTTTTCTCTACTGTGTTTTACCGCATTAACCGTCCGTATACAGAACCTTCAAATTATTTTTTAATGGTTAGGTTGATATAGTCGTAGGTATCTTGTGGCGTGTTATGGTTATGCAATGATAATCTCAACGCAAAATCTGCAAACGATAGCGATCTTTATTTTTTTTATCTTATCGACTGAAAGGAAGTGCCACAAACATCTCGCATGATGTAATTACAGATGTAAAACCTGTAATCAGCTCTGCTCATGTAAGAGCTATAAATTTTGATAGGTAACTTGGGCAATAAACTTACTATCCTAAACCAACTCAATGCGCGGCAATACAGCAAATTGTAGCGTTCTGGATAGAAATAGACAGTCATACCGAAGATGTTTGTTTTGCTGTAAACAAACCAGAATCATGAATCATCGTTTATCTTGGAAATTAAGAATGTGGCTGGGATGTGGATCAGACTGCCAATCTAAAATCTTTATGTAAATAAATACATCCAATTAGGCGAAGGATTTAAATAACTGTTTTCAAAAACAACTCTGTGGTATATTTTTTAATAGTTAGGTTATAAAATCTGGTTATATTAACATCGATACAAAAGCAGTCTACCTGTTTAACATTTAACGTGAAGTCAACAAATCATTACGCTTGTTTGCCTTATTAGTTTACATTGTATTAGCTGAATTACGTCAAACTGAAACAAAAGTCATTTATGTGCAAAAATGATTGACGTCATTAAACGCATCGATACGATGCCATACGATCTATATCTGTCTTTTAAGGAAACATGGGAACTTTACATCGGTTTTAACAGTAACTTGCATTGCTGTGTTGAGTCTGATTTTGAGAATTTTTTCCGCGAGGAACCAAAATACGATTTGCCAGAAAAAAATACTTAACGAGTCGATTTAGCGTTTTCTGTGGAGAGATTTCTATAGGTTTCTATGATATCGTTATGCAGTATAATATTTAACTTAGCATTCTATTCAACAACTGGTTTAAACTGCTTTTTTTAATAAAATAATACGAGGAAAATAGAAACAATGGTACAAGCTTGAATCTGAAATCGCACGACGGCATTGCACCTTTGACCCGCTAGCAACGCCGCAATGCAGCGCCGACACCACACCGCCGCGGACCGAACACCGTCACGTCTGTAATAGCCAGTATCTCTTAACTAAGACATAAACTTTACTATTATTTATGTATAATATAAACTTATATTTAAGACTGAACATTCGTTCACCTTTTTACATGATAAAATCAGCACGCTCATAATTTAAACACGCATGACGCAACCTTTTGCAATATTAATTCATGATTTCGGTTTAACTCTCGAACTGACCTTTCAATGCAATAGGTCAAAATTACGTCCCAACGAAATTGATCAATAGAGCTAGAGACAATTCGCGAAAAATATTTCGCGAGATAACGACTCTAGATAAATATATTCGCACCTGAGTGTCATATTAAGAGATACCGGCGATTACCACGTGTAAGATAAAAACTTTCGATCATTTCGAAAGTCACAAGCAACTCGAATTTACAGGCAGACGCCGAACGCTGTGATATCTCTTGTGATGTGAGGATATTTTTATATGTGATTTACTAAGTGCCCAAGTACAAACCGAGTACAAAAAAAATCGGATAGTATATTTATTAGTGTTAGGAGATGAAGGAGGAGTGTAAGTTGTGTAGTGTGAGCGGGTGGGTCGCGCCGCCGCCGCCGACGGACTTTTCTATATCGTCGTTGATGCGTCCGGGGCAGGCGCGCGCGCAGGGCGCGCCGGCGCCGCGCGCGCGCGCAGAGCCGCGGCACGACGCCGTGCTGCTCTCCGCCTACCTCCTCAAACTAGGTGACTATCCCTTGAATACGCTTCACGAACGCGCGGTTGGTGAGTATCGAACACGCTGCCCTGCCCTGCCCTGCACCTTCCGATTCACCTAGCCTTCTCTACTAATCTAGAACTGCCTGATACTCACTCTGGTTTGTGGTGTTTTAGTATAACGTTGAAATATAAGCACAAACACTAAAAAAGCTGGCGTATATATTGATGTACAGTCACTAGCACCAATATCTGACACAAAAAAACGTGCATTAATATCTGATACGACTCTATTTCTAGGGCCCGTGTCAGATATTTTTGCACGCTCCGCTGTGGCAGATACATATTAATGCAGGTGGTACAGTCAGCTGCAGAGAAAGGGTACCCCCCCTGTAATGGCGGTAGTATGGATACCGCCGTTACAGGGGGGTACCTTTTCTCTGCAGCTGACTGTACAATCACCTTATATTATCGTATTGATGCATGTAATGTAGAGCTACAGTAGACCTTATGTTAACTAGCTTTTTGTGATTATACTTACTGGTGTGTGTAAAACATTGAAAAGAAACTAATTTTAATATGTGAAGCACGGGATGGTCCTTTAAGAAATATTAAAACGTTTATTTACGTAATGTATTAACTAGATTAACAATTGGTATCTGTGCTTTAAATTAAGTATTATTTATAAGACTATCACTTCAATTTGATAACAATTATCGCTTATGTTTAACTTTCATTTATTATGTTTAGTTTACATTTCTGATAGGCCATTCTCTTGTTTTTAATAATTATGTACGAATTTGCCATATGTATCTGAAACTAATATACCTATATATAAAAATCAAATGCTGTTCGTTAGTCTCGCTGAAACTCGAGAACGGCTGGACCGATTTGGCTAATTTTTGTTTTGAATTATTTGTGGAAGTCCAGGGAAGGTTTAAAAGGTGAATAAATATGAAAAAAAAATGAGGCGGTACGAAGTTTGCCGGGTCAGCTAGTAATGAATATAAAGTTTGAAATAATAGCACAATGACAAAACAATCGATTCCATTGGAAGCCGCAACCACAAAACCAATGACAAATGGAAGCATTTGCGTCATCGCTTGTGTAGAAATGTTTTAAACATTGACTTACATTTTTAAATAAATTTACCATTCGATTTCCACCAAGACAACTATACCTATTTCTTTTATGCGTGTTTATATTTTCGGCATAATAAAATATCGTTGTTCACGATTTAACGGAAAAAATATTTACTGTTTAAAGCCAATTATAAACCTGCACAAAAACCAATTTCAGTATACTACTGATCGTGCTTTGCTTTCCAAAATTCGTCTTTATTTTTAATTATTTCTTCACAAGATCAACTGAAATGTTTTCCGCAAGTTTGTGTGCTTTCTGGCTATTTTTTCGACTCTACCAACATCTCACTGTATAGTGTCTCACATTTTTTTTGTACGATCATAAACCTCTACCGCAAATTAACTTTATTCTGAGAAAAAAAATCAGTACTACTGCTACAAAACATATTATTTGTTGATTTATTATCAATTTTATGCAACACAAACGACAACCCGACGGCCTCGTGCAGATCCGTGATTGAATCCGGAATCTTATTGTCTCCGTCTGCGAGTCTAGATTTATGTAGCCCTGAGCTTGAATACGCTTCCGTTATTATGACTATTACATTTCACCTGTAAACATTATTGTTGGCTTGGAATACATTGATCTAGGTACCTATAGTAAAGTTAGTAGTTCATTAATCAGCTCTATAATTTTGACTGTCTTGTTTTTATCTTTGCGCATCTTTATCGATTGTTTGTCGGCTTTAATTCTTAACTCAAACTAACATCATTAAATTTTCCATACCATTAGTAAATAAGTAGAATACTTACCTATGTCTTCTGCGAAATATCTTCATTTCATTTAAACATGTTTAAAAATTTAATGGGAATCAATACTTTCTGCTGCTTGCAACTCCTCAGCATTCGTTAGCTTCTAAAATCTAAAGGATGTTCTATGCTCAGAACCTGTTAGTTTATTTTAGCTAAATAATTTTATTTTTAGGCTCTAACTTCTAACTAGGTACTACATACAAAACCAGAAATGCAATACCTGTGGTTAGTTTACTAAAACTTCAAATTGAAAAAGATTATATTATACCAGCTTTTATTTAATTGCCAATAAAATCTTACCTATTTCCAATGTTCAGATTGACTGGAGTGTGAATACTATGTTATGTAGATAAGATGACAACGTAAGTACAGTTAGCAAAGAGGTTGTACCTGTCCATATTTTTTTAATATTTTTGTAAATCAAATACATTTAATTTTGAACATGAAACTACCGTGTGACTCACTCATACTAAATGATATTGTAAGAAGGGTTACGAAATAGCCCGAAACATGACGAAGTAAACTCTATTTAAGACGTGAGTTATCCGTTACAATATCATTTAATACGAATACATTTAAGTCGTTCAAAGGTACAATTTAAAGCTGCCAACGACGACAAAGTATAAGTTCATCAAGTACTCCCATGGATTATAACAATAACATCCTGGTCCACAGTGTTCTTTGTCCGCCGGTGACGTCACGGGTTCTCCCCTGTGACTCATGCATGTCCCGAGCTTTCGGTGGATTATTTTGAGTCGGGAGTTAGGTGAATCAATTACATCGGTGTCGTATTTTGTTTACATTCTGTTTGGTTTAGTTGTTGGCGTTTTGTGTTTATACTGAGTAGTTTTGTACCTTAATAAACTAGTAATGTGGAGCGTTAAAGGTTATTCGTAAATGTCAAGAAGTTCAGAGTTCCTACCGGGTTTTTCGGGGCGAGATGTATTGATTCGGCACAGTTTTACGCTCCGCTAATATGCTCTGAAATACATGAAACTACTGGTAGAGTAAAACGATATAAAACAGTAGAAAACGAAGTAAAAGGAAACGAAATTTTGCATGTGAAAGTAACGCTTTCATTTAATTTCCACACTTATAAGACGTACCTTTAACTATAGTATAAATAGATGACGTACGACTAACGATAAATTTAGTAGTTCACTTGAAATTACTGAGTAAGTACGCGTGTATTAGTTATTTAAATATGTTATGCAACGTAACGTGCGGTTAAGCTATGTAAAAACCCTACAAATAATAAAAATAGCAATAGCATTAGAACTTACTGGAATAGTCGCAAAAAACCCAGAACATTTCTACGCGGCTCAGTCCCGAGTCCAACCTAGTGCCGCCTCTGTAGAGCGCACGGTGCCCGAAAGCACGTACGCAGTTCTCGAACTAACTACCGCCGACTGGTTTTCTCTGAACGGGAATTCTGAATAGCGAATAGGAAGGAAGAACCCACGAGAATGTTCATTCGTATCTTTTATGTTATCTTCACATCAATGAGCGTTGCGGCCGGTTCATCTCGCTGATTGAATTTACTGTCGTAAACGTAATGCCTTTGAAGTGGGACGGGTTTTATTATTTTTTGATTTACAATTGAATTATTTTAATTAGCTGATGTGGACAGTAATGAAATGTTATCAGTAATCGTTTGGGTGTTTAGTCCTTGTTACGCAAATCTTTTCCCAATAAATAAATGTTTGAGTTATAAAAAGGTATTTTTGCAGACAATTTTGCCAACCAAAAACATATTTCAAGTTAATGCGATCCACTAGAAGAAGATGAAATTCGACTTGCAAGATTTGACCTTAATACGCACGAAACATCATTGCAAGTTAAATAAAAAAAATAGATTGTACAACAAGAGCATAAAACGAGATATTTTACCCGAGACGTTCATATAGCCTTATCTCTGCTCTGCTTTTCACTTAGATTGCGAGGAAATGAAATAGCAATATTGGAAACAATAAATTGTTCACTTGTTATGTACCTTTTATTTTTCATGCATTATTATTCAATTATATTTTTTAGTTTTATTGATTTATTTTGATTGATTTTTAGTTTTAAATAATTAGAAATCATTTTAAAAAATATGTAGAAACTTTTTTGTTATTGACATCTGGTTACCTAAAAGATTAGCCAAACTCGATTTAAGACGTAAGTTATCCGGTACAATATCATTTAATATGAGTGAGTCTCAAGCTAGTTTCATGTTCGAAACCTTTTTAAACTTGACCATTTCATATATTTGGACACGACTGAACTGTGCTTTACGCTAAATCGAGATTAGTGTTTCCAGCAAGTAACCCTAATATGTGTTTTAGATTATAAACGTCTGAACGAGCGACGTGTCGTAACCAATATAAACCCTTCGCGCGCGTCGGTTGAGAGCTATAAAAAGTTAAGTAAAACAATAATCAGTCGAGCGGGGCCCTTTAGTTCCTCCCCTCGTTTTAAACGTAAATAAATGCACCGAACACGCTCTCATTTATATCTCTCATTGTAAAATTATATTTATGGACTGTAACTTCTTATGGCGATCGCTAGTGGGTTTGTTTAATTATTGTATTTTATTTGAACGTGGAATAGTTACGATTCCTGTAAAATGCAAACTTTTACAGCTCTTAGCAGTTTTATAATTTGCTAAGGTTAAGTAAAGTTAGAATGAGATCAAATGTCATTCATCATTTAATCTCTATTTGTTTTATCACATTTAACCGTTAGTTAACACTAATCAATGGATGGTGAAACAGTCCCTTAGTGTTAAATAGATATATATATACGACCCGAAATAGTGTTAAATATACGACTCAACCCGAAAGGCTAACCTCAGAAGTAACAAGTGGAGACAGCTTTTTTATTCAATTGTGACCTGCCGGTATTCATGGAGTCTATTTCCACATTTTAATGTACATATTCGTGAGGCTCATTTAATCAAGCTATGAATTTAAGTTGCGTGAAATTTCAGAGATTTTCTTTAAGTACCAGTTAATAAGCTTTTGCTAAAGTATCCAATCCCGCTGGTATACCTAAGATTAAACATAAAATCGAAGTCGAAATGAAGAATGTAAACAGATCATTACTGTAGTAAGTATTAAGTGCACTATCCTTTTCTCCTCCTTTTACACTTAAGGATTTTAATGGTGTGCATTACACCCAATAAAATTCCCTGAATTACTTCATTTCAAAGTACTGTTATTTAGTATTGGCTAACAAGAACCCTAGTGTCCCCGAGTGTTAAATATTACAATTGCGTTCCTGATTTCGACAATTTGTCAGAGTGAAGCCGAAGGAAGCCGCGGCCACGCTTGTGAAGCGTAACCGTTAAGGTCGCTGCGCTTCTTTGTTGGACGCGTTTGACTTCTACGAGTACGTCTACGTGGATGACTTCATTCTGCATGGTCGGCTCTACGCTCGGTGCCTTAATAGTGTTCTTCTGAACACATTTTTTTAAACTCTTACTCAGACTGACCTTCGCGTTTGAGTACTTCTGTTGTCAGACGTGTTAATAAATTCAATAAGCATGTGAGTGATGTCGTAGCCTGAAAATTATTATTATTGAATTTAATGCATAAATTGCCTTTACATTTAATTAATCGTTTATTCATAAGCGGGTTCTAAGCATCTGTTAAATTACCATTCGTTTATCGTTGCCTGTCATCAGATAAAAACAAAATATGATTTTCTTTTAAGTGCAACTTTTTGTAAAGAAGTACCCACATAGGTACTACATAATTTAACAAAATAATATTTTCACGCGGACAATGTGAATTTAATGGTTTTTTTAAAAGCCTTTAAAACATACACAGTAGTCATTGATTGTAATAAAGATAAGCTTCCCGTGGGAAGCCAAAATATGAATGGCCCAAAACGAATCCCTCAACAAATTGCTAACTGCACTTTACAACACGCTCCACGTAAATCATAAAAGCGTAGAAGCTAAACATAAAAAGCAGGTAACAATAAAGTGGTTCAGCCAAATTGTTTTATCATTAAAGGCAACATGAAACACTCGTGCAACTCGGCCAACTGTGGTAAAAGTTTGTCATGTGATAGTTTTTATTTATTGACGAAATTTATAAAGGCTCGTTGGTAGTGTTGAATAATTTATTGTATTGTCAGCGGCCGCGCTGTAGCTCGCGTTATTGACATCATAACTCGCGAACGGCACTCCGATTGTGACATTTTACATTAACCACTGCAATTTCATTTTACGACTCTATTGTTATGGCATTAATGGCATTCTACCGTAGTTTATCAACTTTCGTTTTCACATTTAATAAACTTTCGTTGCTTGTTTCAGGTAAGCCGCCCTGCGCGTGCAACTTATGCGACACCATGCCGTACATTCCTCCGTACGGTGAGTTCAGTCCTCATTTAAATCTATTCGTTACGTAATCCGTCTAAATTCTGGCGCTATACGCGCTTTATGTTACGGGTTGCTGCTAGAATTGTAAATTGGGTAGAGAACTCTGTGAATTTCACATTCATCGTCGGGTACATTTCTCTCGGCGGCCGCGGTCCGCTGCGGTATGAATATAATCGTATTAACCGTGTTTTCAGTATTTGTCCAATTGAATTCTCGGTGCAGTAATCAAGTGGGCCTGCGGACTGGGTCAGCGGGTTACCCGCGCCCACAGCTCCCGCAGTTCCCATGCCACAATATGCACAACCTCTAAACAATTTAGCAGCATTGAACTCGATACGCTTATTCTAAACAATTTCTATTGACCACAAAATAAATTACCTTGAAACAAAGGACGTAAATGTCTGATATTGTTCAGCTGCTTGCAAATCTACTCTTTGTACAATTTCTGCTTTCTCACCCGATTATTACTCGGGTTAGGTTAGGTTACAGCAACGATAAGAGACCAAGCAATATTATCTATAATTAAATCAATTTTCTAAGAACAATATCACTTTTAAAACTATTTTTATTGAACTCTATTAATTGCCAAAGCTATTTCATTTGACGGCTACAAGTCATATTTACAATTAAACAATCAATTACAACCTTTCACGTCGCATTGCAAGCGCAACGGAGCCAAAGCCGGCCTTCGGAAGCAATACGTGTCATGTTTCCTCACATCTCAATCTGTCTCGGCTCCGCGTTAAACCGTTTAGAGCTAGCCCAATAATCCCGCTCCTTAATTGCTGTGGTCGTCGACGCCAATTAAATTTAGTAACTTAGACTCGATGCCGGGTTTCGACTCGTTCGTACGGTGGAAGCACCACAGACCGCGGTGGGAAGCACGCACCGTTTCCCACCCTCTATAAACTGCGCTGTCTCCGTAAAGCGGGTTGTTTGTCATTTGGTTTCATCAAATAATTAATAAACGATACTGCGAGCGGCGCGGGCGGCCCGCGGCCCGCATGCCGTGCATTAATAATATTAACAGGCGCGTCTGGGCGGCCGGCGACAAACGCCGCCGCCATCTCACGCCGCGCATTACGCATTATTTGAACCACTAACACGATGCTATTCGTGTCTCACGAGACACTTTCTCGATTGATTGTCGATATAATTAGCTGTACCTAGGTGAGTTTGTAAATCGTAACGCTTCAAGTCGCACTGGGCGCGAGCCACCCACGCCCCGACCCTTGTGTTTAGGAATCAGAATGTAAGAGTAATCGTTCGGATTTTTATTACTCGCCTGCCAGTATAAAAAGTCTATTACAAATTTTATTACTTTGGATATGTAGATAATAAAACGAAGCTGCGTCATTGCGAGCTTATCACCAAATCTGAAAACTCAACTGATGAAACTTAAACATTCGGCGTTGCAAGGCTAAACTTTATGTGCCCATTAAACTTATTCACTTCCTGATTGCGTTTTACTAAGAGTGATCTCAGAAGTGTTATCTCGAGTCATCTTATCAATATCCGCACTCCTCAAGATAATGTAAATAAGGTATACAATATGTAAATCGTGCTAATTTTTGCGAAGGTCGCTATGAGACCTCGCGAAAACCAAGTTGACCTCGCGTTTATCATTGTGATATGATGATATGCGCAGTTACTTCTTTGTGATATTTATTGCCGCTTAGTCTTCGGTCCTGGCAGGATCCAAGACTAGCGCGAAAGATAATTTTTTCAGTGCGGGTAAAACATGTGGAAAAAACAATTGGCTAGTAAGTGATTATTTTATTTAATCAGCTTCGTGTAAACAATGCTGCATTTCGCCACGGCAATTCGTATGGTGTGAATAAATTATTTTTTTCTTATTACCTGAAAAAAAAGAATGAACTAAAACAAATTTATGGTAAATGAAAAAAAATTGTTTTGGCAATTACGTAATTTAATTTCACTAAATGATATTTTTATTTTAGACATACTATTAAATCTCTTACTCTCTCACATACTTTTGCTTAATTGTTTCGCTATTGCTTCTATCAAAACGGGTTTGTTTTTTTTAACAAATGCTACATTTACTTTAGCATTATATAAATTCTCAATTGTTTTCCCAGACGCTCCTTATTGCGACTCCAAGCAGGCTTCTACATTTTTTTTTATTTGAGACGGCTCGGCCCTGAATTGAGTTTCAATTAAGTATTTAAATTTAGCCCATACAAAACTTGAAGGCCTTCTACTTGATTGTGATGTGTTTGCGAAGTGTAACTTTACGTTTTTTAATTAGAAATCTACGCGATATCAAATTTATGGCAGTTTACAATTTTACTTTATCATTTTCTTTATCTAAGCCCATTATCTGTCACATTTATAAGCTTACATTGATTACTTTCATCGCAGCATTTTGTCATGATTCACATGACTGTTGAATTTTAAATAATGATTAAAAATAGAAATGTTGCTTTATATTATAAAGTAGAAGTATATTTTTATCTATCTTTCGTGTGTGTACCTGTCATCAGCACTACCTGCTACCTGTCTTTATGATAGTCATGCATTTACACAGCTATTTTTTATCCTTAGTATACTGATATAAATCTTCCAAAAAAGATATTAAATTCTATTCCAACGACGATGCGATGCAGTGCACCTAAAGTACTTGGAACGTTAACAATCTACACGACACAAGGGCTCAGTAAAGCAATGTTCAATTCCCAGTCTTCACTTGTATGGTCGTTTTTTTATTTTATTCGACTGGAAGGCAAACGAGCAAGTGGGTCTCCTGGTCTAGTCCTGGTTGATTTCCTTAATAAAAGGCATAAAACTGACACTTAATTGCAAATCCTGTAGCTACTCGTCTCATTCATAAGCAGCTAAGTTTAAATAATAATAAACTAGTCTCCTAAAACTAGAATAGAAACACACTGACGCCGGAGGCGAAGCGGTGTGGCGCGGCGCGGAGGCGGTGGCGGTTGTAATATTCGAACTAACGTGAAAGAGGGCACACAGAATACCGCGCTACGCTTTATTTCCCGCGCGGTGTTCTGTGTAGCCTCTTTCATTTTAGCTCGAATATTACAACTGGTACCTACCGGCTCCGCACCGCGCCGAACCGCTCTGCCACCGCCGACAGTGTATTTTTAGCTTAAATGGAATCTAATTCGTCCATCGGATAGATTTTCAGAAAATATTTCACACGTATTTTTCCTTTAATTTCCCACTCCCCACTGGACTCGTGTGGGAGCTAGGGCCCGAGCCCTCCTATTCTGAGAGGAAGTCTGTCCCCAGCAGTGAGACGTATAGGCTGAGATGATGATGATGATTTTTCCTTTAATCAATTAATCAAAAATGATGAACTGGTGACAATACAATAATCTCGTACTGATATCCTAGTGGTCCAGCCAGGGTTCTTTCTGCAGGACGGAACTCATCAACGGTTAATGGCATCGAATCGAAATTTAGTACGGAAATACAGCGCAACTTCAGTCAATAGAAAGTACAGTTAGCAAAAGCTTGTATTAAATTAAATTTTTTAGCAAAAAATTTATTTGTTTGATTGACAAAAGAAAAAAATACGTGCACAATATTTTTCAGAATCTTAACTCGCGGACTAAAAATACCTATAATATTTTTTTTACCCAGCAAATGCAATTGGCGGCTTTAACTCGTACCACTAAGAAGTTTGCTTCCTTTTACTACCTGCTAAATAAAAAACGTGCAATAGATATTACGTTTACTTCTGCACTGTACGTTAAATTCACGAACCCTAAATATCGAAGCAATAAATATGATTATTATTAATTTTCCAAATGAAAGGGGCGCCTTGTTTACAACGTGTTAACGTCGCGGTGGGCTGTAAACGCGCTTCACAAACGCGCCCGATGTTTTATTGTGTGCGTAGCGCGCTTCGTAAATGCCACCTACACGCGCCGGTGACATTCCTTTTCGGTCGGCGTTTTTGACTTGGAAATACGGGAATGTAGGGGTTAAGGAGTGTCCGTCTAAAATATGCTAACTAAACTTCATTCGCTCGTATCTTCCTTATTTTTTGACAAATATTGATATTTTTCACATCATTCTTTTTTTTCAGTTTTGTATCATATTAGTTATTAAACATAAAGTTTATAATCCATGCGTATTCCCTATTATGATTAAATAGCAAATAAAGATAATTGCAATAAACAAACGCGTGAAAAATTATTGCATGAATTAAAAATTACGAAAAATAGGTAATATTAATTTTACACTACACTTGCTATGCTACTCTAGCGCCTCTCTGAAGGAAGTTCCAACTGTTATTTGCAGCTTACGACTGGACACTTGCAACTGTACCGTGCCCCATAGGCGATTATTCTCCTTAACTTCTACTCTCCATAGCCTCTCTCTATGACGGCACAAGCTTACTCAGAATGTGTATTTAGGTCCTTAAAAGACATAACTAGATGGTGTTGAATTTTTGATTTCCTTAGATAAATATTTGTCTTAGGAAATCAAGTCTGTTTTAGATTGCGTATAACTTAGAATTAATTACGTTTGAAAAGCGTTTGAACTATCATTTAAACAACTTTTTTTCGTTTTCGATCAAATGGCGAGTAACATACAGTGCAAAACCAACTATCAATAACCCGGTGTTATTTAAAATTCGCGGCCCGTCAGGGATTTGGCACTTGGGCGCGAGTTGGGAATTTATAATGGTTTTATAGCCACCTTCTTGTTTTCGATAACTTTGATGTATTGCTTGTGACTTTTCTCGGAGTTCGAAGGAACTTTTTAAATGAAAATTAAATAGAAAACTTGGAAACGAATGAAAGTGGGCGGACTTGGAATAAAAGATTCCCATCGTGGACTTTATTTAAGGAATATATACTCATATTTAAAATTTTGAAATCATGTTTTAACAATGTATCACAGTAGTTAAGGCTGCAACTTTTTTTTATTTAATTGAAATTGGGTACTAATTATAACACTTTATTATGTTGAAAATTATGCCGCAATCTTTCTGTCTATAGATGTATTACCAGTGTGGAATTATTGAGCTAGTAATGTCATGTTGACATCCCATATTTTTGTCAAGGAAATCAAAGTGACATTGATTATTAAAAGGTTCCATCCTGGAACATGAATCAGTTTATTGGACTGTACAAATACCTGCTACCTATTTACTACTTCACCTTCATTAGTAATTTTCATTAATTAATAGAAGTTAAAGACCGAAAATCACAACTTATGCTCAAAAATAGGGATAAAACGGGCACACTGAAAGGTCAAATCGCACGGGCCCTCGGGAGACTGTAGGCGTATCCGGGAACATCTTGTTATTGCAGAAAGCCATAATAACCCGGACAACGCCCTTACAGTTCACCCGGATTTCAGGCAGATCCTTTTGGAAGAATCCTCTTGTCTTGTTTTCCTTTTCGTGCGTGACTAGATTTCGTAGGCGTTGCGTGCCGACACAGCCAAAAAAACCTTCGCCGTGAATGTAGTCTGTGTAAAAAATATGAGTAAATATAATATTTTTATGAGATTTTGATGATAATTTTTTTTGGTTAAAGAGAAATATTTTAGTTACTTTTTTTATTATGACGATAGTGGTGTTGCTTAAAACACCGTATTATTTTTGATTTCTGTCACCTTTAAGGTTACATTTCCGAAGAAGGAGAAGGAATGGGAAGGGGGGGGGGGGAAGTTTGTCAATTGTATTTTGTTTCTTTTATTTTGTACATTAAAGAGTTTACATAACACACATTCAACAGATCAAATGAAGGTAATTTCTCCACGACACTATTAGTGGCTCTTACTGATTAAAAGATAATTTAGTTAATTAATTATACACAGTAAAATAGTGTAAAGGTGTATATAAATTTCACACGAAAACACAAGCCGAAACATGAATGCACAGAAAAACCAGAAAAAATAGACCAGCGCTGGGAATCGAACCCAGGTCCAGGAAAATTTGGAGTTGAAATAAAAAATACAAAAAGACTCCAAATCGTAATCTTGATTTAGTGTAAAGGTGCTTAATTTATACCGTTTTTTTAAAGTAACTAAAATGTTTTAATTCATACACATTTAGCAAAATGCATATTTTTGTCTTTCTTATGTGTCAGATCAATGTCACGTCAAGTTTGTGAATTTCATAATTTAACCTTAACCTTTAACAATAACTGGGAAGTTGTTAACTTATTTCACATATGTATGTAGGTACCTACCTAAATAATACTTTTTCGGAAAAAATATTCGCAATAATTTTTTTTTCGAAGTCAACAGAAATCAACAAAAACACGGTGTATAATATTTCCATATATTCTCATAACGTACCCGATAATCCAAAGTTGACGCGCGTGAGTAGCTCTTAATCGGGTTGAATACACACAGTTCCGTAAAGTCGCACACAGTTGAATGTAGGCAAGTCAGATAAACGCAAACCGATTTTACCAGTACCTACCGTAAGAAACTCCTTGTAGTAATCTAATTCTCTTCATAAAAACACGCTCCACTTGAAAATAGTTTCCCGAAAGCGGTCGGCTTTGCGTCTAGGCGGGTTTATTTTTGACCAGTGATGTGCCGGACTGTTGAAAATGTATATCCGCGAATACGGATCAGTGTGCGGATATTTGGTGTCAAGATTCGCGATACGGATTCGGATCTTTACTTTTTTTACTCAAATACTCGCCGCGACGACAGGCAGGATAGGATGTTTAGTGTGCGACACAGCACAATTTTAATGTAATAAAAAAAAATGCCAAATTCTTCTCAACAGAGATTTTTCCGAACGGTACATTTTTTTTGACATTCATAAGTGCTTGTTATATCCTAAATTGAATAAAGATATTTTGACTTTTTGACTTTGACTTTGTCTACAAAGAAGTTTGAAGAGTGTAATTTGAAATTATTAAGTATTTGATAAAAAGTTCCGCCAAAAAGTAATAGATCTTTCCCAAGCAGCAATTAAGTGTCGTGAACATCAATAAACCAGCGCATTTAGAACTTAAAGTTCTTTAGGAGACTTACAAGAGAGTTACAAAAAGATTTAGTCTTTATAAGAGCGGTTTACCAGTTATTATACAGCTCAAGCTGTATAAAAGCATTATTAAGGAATCCGCGTTAGCTTATGGTGTTTTAATAGAATATTAAAACTCTACTATAACACTTTAAGTATAGTGGGATACCGCAAGCTACTTTTATCTTTAAAGCTGTATAAAGGCTGTATTTTGCTTGTAATTACTTACTTATTTCAGCTCTAAGTGTTATTATAGTATAATCTGACACTTATTTCTTTACAAGAGTATATGCCAACTCCGTTGTAAAACTAATTCTTATCGCGTAATTTTACACTCTTATAAGTACAGTAGTTTTATAACTTCTGTCTAGGAAGACATTTAAGAACTAAAAAAATAAATTACAGCTATAGTACAGCTTTAGTCTGTATTACTGACAGTTACGAAACGGTTTTTGCGCATGTGCTTAAATTTCTGCCGCCCTGCTTGGAAATTTTGTTGTTAATCGTTACTGCAGCTGTAATAATGTGGAAAAAAAGGAAATTGTCTGGTGCAGTCAAAAGACGCATTAATAACGAATTTTTAAATATAAAAAACTACGACACAAATGACAATAGACCATCAACATCATCAGAAAACCATAGTACACCAATAAATCAGACAACGAATAATCCAGTGTCAGTTCCATTGACATCCAACGAAGGTTCCGTGGCAGTAGAAATATTAAACAGTGAAAATCAGACAACGAATAATCCAGTGTCAGTTCCATCGACATCCAACGAAGGTTCCGTAGCAGTAGAAATATTAAACAGTGAAAATCAGACAACGAATAATCCAGTGTCAGTTCCATCGACATCCAACGAAGGTTCCGTAGCAGTAGAAATATTAAACAGTGAAAATAAACATAGTGATTGTGACAAATTGTGTGTGGATTTAGACAAATCTTTGGAACCTGATGCTGAAGTTTACCATGCCAAGAGATGGCGCCACCGGTCAAATTAAATCGCGCCAAAGTAACAGAGACTGCGCTAGGCGCTAGGAACTGTAGGAACGGATGTGATTTTGTAACGTTGTTCTTTTGTGAAAAGTCACAGTGACAGCTCCTGACGGCGAGTCACGGTGACATTGTCACCGTGACGTTATTTATCCCCCATGTCTAGCTTGCTCATTCTTGAAAAATGCGTTCTTAAATAGACAAGGATGCCAATCATTAACGGCCGCGACAACACTACGGAAGAAATTTTGTTCTGTCATTTACTCAAGTTTCACTGCTGCTGTGCGCTGGTATTTTTAAAAACCTCGTATTATACTTTGTACTGTAAATAAATTAATATTTTACGAATTAAATCAGTGTTTTTTCTACAAATATTTTTTTTATTTTGGTGATAAGTATCCTACTTCCTTCCTACTAATATTATTGATATATTTAATATTATAAACGCGAAAGTTTGTATGGATGGATGTTTGTTTGGGTGTATGTTCGTTACTCTTTCACGCAAAAACTACTAAACGGATTTCCATGAAATTTAGCATACAGGTATTATATACCCTGGAATAATACATAGGCTACTTTTTATCCCAATATTCCCACGGGATAGGGATAAAATCTCGAAATAAATCTTGAAATCTCCGCGGGTGTCATGACCACTCAACGGATTTTTTTTAAATGGCCGCGCCACTAAGTACGATATTTTTAAAAATGGCGGATGCCAACCGAAAGGCTAACTGTGTTTTTAGCCTTTCGGTTGGCATCCGAATTTTTCCAAATTTATATAGTAAATGGAAACCCTCGGAGTATACGCTATTTTTAATCATATACCTATATTGCCTGCATACTACGCCATTGCAAATTAATCCGCTTTGACCTCTGCAGGGTTTTTCATATCTTAATACGTATCTCTAAGGAGAATTATAGTTGATGTGTTAGGAACCGAAATACAGCATAAAGAATAAAAATATTCTAATATAAAACTGATTAAAAACCAAAAGCTGTATAATAGATTCCATTTATTCCGTAGTACAGCTACTGAGACTATAAGTCTCTCCAAATATTCTTAAGGCTGTTAAAAAAATTGTCGCCATTTTCTATTAAACAAAGAACATTTGAAAAGATAATTAAAGGAATACTTGACAATATTTGGCCATAACTAAGGTCGTATCGTGATTATTAGCTAAAATAATGATGACTGTGTCCTCCTTGCCTCTATTTAAAACTCTTTGATTTTATAACCTATAAAACAAAACTCTTTAACTTACCTTATTTGTCTTTTTTTATTTTTATTTTCAATATTCTTGGTGGCGCGTGAATATTTGGTTAAAAAACACACACTGCTTCACAATAAATATGAATTTGCATGTAAAATGCACATTCACCAACATCACAAACCGCGTTGATAATTCTTTGATATTATGTTTTCTAATACGATTAAAAAAGATTTCGCCATTATCAGCTTATAAGTAGCACTCGTGTCTTAAAATCCACAACAAATATTTTTTATTCTTCTGAAATTATCTTTTAAAACCTATTTAGAACTTTTATTCTTACAAGAGGCTGTTAAGATACTATCTGTAGTGTTATAGTTTCCAATTACACCGAATAACAGCTCTTATACAGCTATTATTCTTACAAGAGGCTGGTAAGACACTATCTGTAGTGTTATAGTTTCCAATTACACCGAATAACAGCTCTTATACAGCTTTTATTCTCTTAGTCAGCTCTTATACAGCTCTTATAACGCTAAAAGCTGAATAATTTGGGCCCTTTTTGCACTTATAACGGCTGTATAAGCGCTTATACAGCCTTTATACAGCCTACTTAAACAGCGTTAAGTATAAACAGGAACCGATATACAGCTTCTATACAGCTTGTCATGCTACTTGGGTTCTGCTCCTTCTGATATCCGCGGATACGAATATCCGGCACATCACTAGTTTCGCGTCTAGCTAGGCGGGTTCCGTTTTGACAGCGGACCGCCCCGTCATCGGCCCGCTAACACAAATACTACAAATGGAACGCTGCCCTCGTGCTCACGAAATACCGGTCAAGTGCGTGTTTCTAATGACGTGATAAGGGTTCTTTTCAGTATAATTAAAAGCTGTCTGTTTTAATTAGATATTACTTTATTTGCGTTAGAAAGTAAAAAAATCTGGCTTTGTCCATCGAAGGACGATGTTGCCAGTGTACGGTAGAGAATTTCTAGAAGACAAAATATGAGAGGTAATGGTGGATGAACGTTGACAGCGAAAACCAAAAGCGCTTTTCGCTAAAAATGGAGTTTTTCAGTCTTCTGTAGACTTTTTAATTAGCTTAGAATTTTCTAGTTCATGTCAAAATATCCAGAAAATTCATGTACAAACCACAAATAACAGTTTTTCCTTAGAATATTGGGAGTTTTGGTAAATTCAAATTGGAAAGCCTAAGCATAAAGTGCTAGAAACCGTGGGTGGAGTATTGAATGCTTTGTTACATTTTGACGAAAAAATGGAGGCGTGTAGTTAATGTAGGAAATCCTCCAAAAAAAGAGAATGCCGACAATGTTTGCAATGTTATTCTAAATATAGCTTTGTTTTCTAATCGCATTCACAAAAAAGTTCTTGGAATTTTAATTTTAGAGCCGGTTAATGTTTCTGTTTAAAAAGTAAACTCCTAACGTCACGAACGAAACATGTAATCGGATAAGTAAATACAAAAACATTACAGTAACATATTAAAATAAAAATCACAACTAATGCTGCGGTGAAAACTAATAAATTTATAGGGTTACTAAATCGTGTAGAAAGCACGGAACTCTAATTACACTAACACTTCCCATGGCCGGGTTATTAATGCTGCCGCTATTACGCCTTCTTGAACTGCGTAAACAGATTTGATTTTATCTGAAACAGTAGGTGTAATGTTCATTAATGTTTCTTTAACATAACGGCCTACACGGCGATACCCCCTAATGCTTCTATATATGTTAGAAAAGAAACAAATAGGTATTCCTGCGTAGCGACTGTTTGGTTTTGGTGTTAGTTACTTTGTGGAATTGTTCGATTAATGAATTGTTCGATTTAAGTAATACCGTGCCGTGTACGGAAGCGACCTTAGGTCAACAATATTGATTTAAATAATGTTTCAAAGTTTTAAGTCACTCGGAACTATAAATGACGACTATCCACGACTTATACATATATTGCTAAAATTACTTTGTCGAGTTGTATGGCCACGTTGTTAGGCGCGGTCTACTCGTAATTAGGTATCGATTAATCAATTCGATTCCAGCCTGTTTACATCCCATGCTGGGCACAGGCCTTCTCTCAGAATGAAAGGGCTTGGGCCGCAGTTCCCACGCGGGCCCAGTTCGTATTGGGAACTTCACACATACTATCGAAATACTTCACAGGTGTGTGCAGGTTTCTTCACGATGTTTTCCTTCACCGTAAATAATAATAATAATCATTTATTTATCAGATTACATAATTGATCCAGCTTTGTTCGTACCGTAAAGCTCGTGGTTAATTTCAAATGTAATTTCGCAAATGAATTTCGAAAAACTCAGAGGTGGGGCCGAGGTTTGAACCCACAAACCTCTGCTTGGGAGGCGATAGGTCAAACCATGGCCACCACGGCTCTTTCGATGGATTGAGGTATCGATCGTTTTGCAATAATTAAATTTACTATTAATTTAGATTATGACACATCATACTATCTATTATTTTATACATATCTGTCAACACAGCAAAAATGCTTTGTTCAAAAAATACTTAGCTACTTATTGTAGAAAAAGGAATTAGCGACATCTTATCTCTAGTCATATTTTACTTTGAATACCAGAAATCATAACTTTTTCGATAAGATATCATTTTCATTCGCGCACACTCGTAATAATCCTTCGCATTTTTCCCTGAAGGTCGTCAGTTAGCGAAATAATTTGGCATTCATATTCGCAATCCGATGGCAGTGTTTGTTCAGGTGTATTTTAAAGTGTCGGCGGCCTTGGAATCAACAATTTGTACATTTTGATTATCAAACAATGGCCGAAACGCTGAAGCGAGCGTTCAATGGTTTTTCGTCAATGTCGTGTCAAAGTCGGTGAATAAACGCTGTCCTTAATATGCCGATTTCATAAGTTATTCGCCATGCGTTGAGCTAGTGATGCGGTCTCGACTCCAGAATAACGCCAACACCTACTTTTTTTCCTCGTTATCTACTCCGTAGGTATTGGCAGAGTTTTTCATGAAGTAGAGCGACAGAGCAATCTATTAGTGAGTATCCAGATCCAGACAGACGAGTAGGCTGACCAGTAGGTCTGGCTTTGTGGGGCAGCGCCGGATCGGCGCGACGCCGCGTCGCTGTTGACTGTCATCCCGCCTATTGCCAGTATAACGTACCTTGTCAATGCGAAAAAGGCATAAGTTCATACCAAACTCAAGCCATAATATGCCTTCTTAGATTAACTATCTTAAAAAGTAGTAAGAGACCTCGGGATAAAATCTTTTTGCTTATAGAAACTAAAACATGTTAGATGAATTGTGGATCTTTCGCCCTTTTGTATCGAACTCAATTGCCATGCGTTTGTTTGATGACTGATGTATTGTACTATATTCGCTTAGTGATTCTCGATTTAAATGATGTAGGTTTGCGTTTAGTAGACTTTCTCCTTAGATCATGGCCAAATAAGTAAAAACAGATTTATAAAGTTATTAAAATTACGTATTAAAATAAATAAGAATATTTTTTACCTAGTAATATTTATGCATTACCTATATTTGTAATTCCTGTCAGTAGTCCAATTAAAATGTGACAGCCTGTAGGTCAATCGTGATAACAGTAATCTCTAGTGTACCTAATTATGATGATTAACATATTTTAACTGACATTATTTAAATGCTGTAGTGACATTAGCAGCATTTAAATAGATATTGATTGACTGCAACGTCTTTTCGAATGTTATTTATTACCTACCGCCATATTTAACATCGCCTGGTTAGTAAATTAAATATACTGTAGCAGTGACGTAAATTCCCTCCGAGTTTGCTAATTTTCAATATTTTAAGATAGTGCACTCGTATTTTTATGACGATTACAACAGGATGGAACAGTTTCCCATTTAATGTACCTGGAAGAGAACTCTACCATACCATGAGTACTTCATAATACTGCTGATATTACAGCCACGACATCGCTGCAGTTCAATTTCACAATTCCAATGCACCAGCTGCCTACATTTTTACCAATATCTAACAGATTATCGTCATCTCGAATCGGATCTGTGCAGAGTCCCGTACGCAAACCTTTACATTTCTGATCACAGAACGCTGTCCTAATTCTCCTTTTAACGTTCACCTATTCATCTTTTGAATCGTTGTAACCATTTCTCTTATAAGCATCACTTTATGTGCCCAATCCGCGTATTGTGCGTTGATTTTTTGAGCCTCGGTGACTCACGACACGAGTGTTCTGGTTTAGTCGACGCTATCGCGCGATAAGCAGTGTAGCTCATTAAAATCGCTTTTACCACATTATTGTAATCAAGCGTCAATCTTCGTCTAGAATACCACTGTTGTTATCATTTCTCAAAATTAAATATAACTATATAATAAGTACCTAAAAATGTGATGAAATGACATACATCCCACGTAGACATGCGTCCCATATTAAAACAATGAGTATATAATTCTTACGTATATTATGTCTGTGATATTATAAGATGTACTTGATCGGTGATAAAAACTGGATGATTAACAGATAATATAGTCGGTGTTTAGAGTAGAGTTGTAAATACGGGACTGCAATATCCTTCAATTAAGACGATTTCACATCGTATTAACGACCCTACTTGCATGTGTACGAGTACCAAGAGGGGCCAACCCTTCGTTTCAAGGTCGCAAGGGTGAGCGACTATCCGATTTGTTTTATTTATGTACACCTCGTCTATTTTAGTCCGCGCAGTACGTACTACACAGAACTATAAATACAGCAATTTATCTACACTAATTACGTGATAATGTCGTGGGGAATATCTTCATCTGAACTGTGGTTTGATTGTCGATATATTTAAACTATTGCCTGTCAATAGGTTCTGTAACTTTTAATTTAGTGAGAAATACAAAGTCTTGTTGCACCTAGTGGTTTTATTTATTTAGGTACATAGCTGTCAAGCGCTAGTACGTATTATTACTATAAGAGTCAATTGTAGTACAGTTATGGGTAACGAAAAGTAAAGAATTTAAGTGGTTACAAAATTTACGGAAACATTAAATACAGATTTTGCATTAAAGAGAAGTCGATATTAATTATTTAGTCCTAACTTTCAATTCTTCAAATCAAATAACCTTGTCTATTTCGATTGACAGTTAATTTCTGTTGTGCAATAGTAATTATAATCAGTTATATAGGTAGTACTGTGATAGATCAAAAACATACAATAAAAAGCCAAGAAATCCTATATTACGTTTAGCAAATATTACTAAATAAACATATGTACCTACAAGTAAACTTGAAGATTTTTCCAATTCTCACGCGTTTAACCAATTTGTATTTAATCTTCCACAGGAGCGACGCCGCGAAGTAAAACTAGTTGCTTTAATAAAAAAAATGTTGCATAAACTACAGTCAGAAACACAAACCAACTTTTCACCGTAAAATGCTTTCGCGCATGTCGCTAGGCGAGGCGCCTTCATTTTGTACTTTTTTCAGGACTCTGGCTCGTTGGCAACAATGAGTTTGTGTGGCGGGTTTATGTTCCACGGGTTGTATTTCAGCCTCCTTTATGCTTAGTTTAATTCTGTTTCTTCTATTACACAGTTTAAGGGTATTTTTATGTTCACGTGTCGACATTTTTGTTTCTCGTTTTTATGAAATGAGATCCATTTCCGTTCCACTGAAGTAAATGAAGTTGTAATCAACTTAATGTTTACCCGCGGCTTTGTACGAGTAAATCCAGCGGTTGAATTGAAATTCCGAGATTTTATTAAATTTCCACATTAAACATATGAAATTAATAGATTACACCGTTGTACAAATGCGAATTTATCTATCCCTTAATAAAAGGATCTCTTCCTGTTAATCTTTGAAGAATGAGTTCTGAACAGAAACAAAAATAAACACGTCATGAAGTTAAAAGAGCCGAAAACTAAAATTAAGCTGAACTTAAATCAATATAGAAGTACACATATTGATTTATTGGTATATATAATAGATACTATAAATAAATTAATATAATATCAAAATAAATGTTTGTTTGTTCATTGTTACGCTTACCTGCTCAAAGTACTTAACCAATCGTAAAGGAATTAGGAAGGTATGAAGATAGTTTTTAACTAAATACCTACATAATTTAAACTAAGGATAATTAACAATAAATTCAGATTTATGTTTTGGAGCCATTGACAAATTAATTAATAGCTTAAATGCCTATTGAATTAATATTAAGCATAAATAAACCATTTCGGTATTTCAGGTAACACGGTCCATACAATATAGACTAACATACAATATAATTTATAAAAAACAGTCTTTAGGTACTTTAAAACTAGTTAGGTGACAAAACACCATATACAATTACATAAGTACATACAAAGAGTCATAAGTAAATAAGTTTGTAAGGAAAAAGAAACATTTAGTTTCATACTGAAAATACGAGCTCTGTTAATCACGTTGTCATAATTTCATCGCTTCAGTCCGCAACCGGTCCAAACTAATGCCGCCTCCCGCGCCGCGCCAACGCGTGAGTGGTTAGCGCTCCACGTGTAACCGTGTAACTACTCAACACTTTCACAAACGTAACTCTCTGACCGTAACACTAACAAAACCAACCTTAACTCACTACACTATGGCTCAATATCAAATGGAAGCGAAACGCTCTTAAAACCTTTTGATTTACGCCAGTCGAAAGGTCGCTATTCCGAAAACACCGATAGCATTCTACAATTTATTTCGCGCGTATCTTCATTTTTAGTTAGGTCTAGTTGGTGTGCTAGAGTCGCGAAATCGAACATCAATTTATTATGCGTTACTGAAACGGAGTGCACGAGAAAGTCAGATTATTTTGATAAATGTTTTCCTCTAATGTGATACTGAAGGTTTATATAATAAATTGATAATTTATTTTACGCACCGTATTTGTATAATTTAAGTAAAGTATAGAAATATGGAGACGCGGTATTGAAGTATTTAATAATTCGGAAAAGTAGTGGATGAGGAAAACCAAACATATTTAGATTAACGTTTTCCTCAAAGCTACAATTGTTATTATTTAAATTATATTTATAACCAAGTCTGCATTGAAATCGATTAGTTATTTTAATACATCCGCCCGCGCCTTTACAGTTTTGCTTAAACGAAGTTGTCACTTTTTTCGGAATTCAATTAACGAAATGAATTAATTTCTCGCTGCGGCACTAACCACACATCCATCATTAAATTATCAAAGAAACCTACATTCGCTAAAAGCAATATGCGACTGTAAATTTTGTAAAATGTTAAGTAAAATAACACATGCATTAAGATTCCTAAAGGCGATCAAGCGCCGTCAACTCTTCGTGCTACAAGCTCTGTAGCACCTTGTCGCTTTAGCAACATACATCCCTCAAACGGTTTTACCAAATAAGTCAGAGCGACAAAGCGCTTAAGTGTACTCGGGGGTAACGCACGCGCGAGCGACAAAAAGCCGAGATAAAAACGACACGAACGCGAATCGCCGTGTCTAACTAATCTCAGGACAGTGACCCGCGAATCCGCGAACGATTTCACCGGCTTGAGAATAGGGTACCGTTAACCTTTGCCCTTTAGTGCCCTTCCGTGACCTTGATTACGTTAGCGCCCTAATTGTCTTAGGCTTGTTTTAGCCCTTAAACCTGTAAATCCTGGTTTATTTACTGCATAATGACAATTTATTCTCAGGTGTGTAGTTCTGTTCGCCTTATTCAAATTTATGGCCAATTTTTATTCTTGATCTCTAATTTTATACATTTACAAACAATAATAAAATCGGTTTTTAGGGGTGAGGAAATGTTTGTTTACAATATACTCGTAAAATCCATAATGGTTTCGGTATCGGTTGTAATTATTTAGTGAATACGGTTGAACACTAGCCTTCGTTCAGCAAAATTTAAAATATGTCCATAGAATTTTCGTTTCATTCATTACAACCGGATGCGTCAATAAATGCAGGTGTAAATTACCTGGAGGCACGGTAGTCGAACAACACATAAGTTATCCTGAAGTCATAATTTATTTTTTTAGGTCGTATATCTTGTAAATAAACGTCAAAATTGATAATATCGGCTTCATAAACGAATCGCCATTGTGACTTTCGCAGCCGTATATATATCGTCATCCATAAAACTACCAAAAACTCCTATAACCAGCTCTTTTCTCATAGACACCCTGTTTTTATGACAGAATAATTCGCACTAGAATCATTATGCCGCTGGCCGTTGGCCTCAAACCGAGCGGGGTCAACGACCGAGCCTTGCCCCAAAAGAGAAATACCGAATCTATACTTTGGCGTCATTATTCAATAAAGTTTACTCGTGAAGTTGATTTTATGACCGTTCCATTAGACCTGTTTAGTTTTAGTCTTGATTTACGTCACTTGATATCGGTAGGTATGTAGGTACCTTCTGTTGATACTAACGCTCGAATTGGATAAATTATGTCATCGGTCCTCTTTAGTTTGTAAGAATTTCAATCCAATATAGTCGGGTTTTAATTTCGAATGCTGATGTTGGAGTGAGACCAAAGTAACTGCTAGTGGGTAGATGTAGATAGATAGCTAATGGTCACTGAAACATTCTGACTACGGAACTAATAATAAAAAAATCTAAATGTTAAATATTGTGTGTATTTTCTTAGATAATTATCGCCATTTTTGCTTGCTTTGTGTTTTTTTACGATGCCTAATCACCAATGAAATGTACTTGTTGAACTACATTCTCTGCAATACGTCATATTCTTAGAAATCAACTTCATACTTGATACGCGTATCAGAAGATACGGATATTTCTATACGTTAATCCGTTAAAAACAAAAGAAAAATGCGTTCCGTCCACATTAAACAATAAACGGCTACTCGTACTCTCAAACAGAGCAATTCCACTAACATTTACAAATTTAACTACGCAATGTAATTGTAATTAGGTATTAAGGTTTGCCGGTCGCGGTCGAGAACCCGTGGGAATTCCCTGGACCCGTTACAAAAAACCAATTACAACTAACAAAAGACACCTTACTGCGCGATATAGCGCTTTATTCACTGTATATATTGGTGTGTCTAATTGTCACGATGCAATTGAAAAAGTGTTTACTTTTAAAAGAGTGAAATGATTACTTTTCTGTTATTTACTCGTAGATCTGGTGAAAAGCAATGTGGAACCTCTATAGCAGTAAAATATTTCGATGTTGATTTTATTTTCCGATAGATGTCACTACACTGGAAGTATATCATTCTGAATCGCGCTTGCGAGATTTTTCCTGGTATAGTGGTATAGTGTCAAATTTTAATGCTTTATCATAAATTTGCCGAGCAACCGTTGTATGATTTGATTTACTTACATCAAAAACAGCGGTTGAACCTTCGATCAACAATGGTTGAACAAACCTTTTCACAGTATATGTCATAGTGACATCGTATTGCTTGACAAGGAAAATAATTATGATACCACATTTTACAGTGGGTCTGAAGACAAATTTGACTGTAACTGCTCAATGAGACGGTAGAAGCAGAGTATAATGTTGTGCCGTAGTATTTTGTCAGAAAAAAAATCGCATATGTCTTGCTTTCTTAACTACCTTAGATTAAGTTTACTGAAGCCAATTCAGAAAAACTAAATACGAACTTATCCGACAAAATACGATGGAAAAACAATATTCACTAGATCTGTCATGACATTCCTACACATATATTTATATGTATAATTATCGATATCACAAATATTGAGTTTGATAGTATTAATATGTAATAAAAACACGATCTTAGTTGTGGTTTTTAACAAATTAAATTAAACCATTCAGATGTCTACAAATTGAAATCAGACCTCTTTTTACACGACTGCAAGGAGAGGTATTGTTTTTCGCGCGTATCTTGTATGTAAGTATTTATTTCAATTTAATCAAATGCGTATGTACCCATTTATTTTTCCTTATTCGACGAATCATCTATCGTCTATTTACCTACTTTGGCGCTTGCGCTGTTACAGATGCAAATTCATATTTTAGTCTTTCTTTATGGTGGTATCATAAAGTCAATAAATCTAGCTTTCTTGGTTATTCCGATTACTGCAAATGTAAGACCTCTTAAATGCGTTAAATTGCTTATTTGCCTGCTATTGAAATTGATAGTTGATGTCCATTGTACTAGTAAAAAAACTATTTATAAATCCAGTAGTATAGCTTACCTACTAAAATTATATAAATAACATTATCTCTTTACGCTGTATTGATATTTTGTTTGTATAATGCAATCTACGTACTTAATAGGTAGCAATAAATATGACAAAGAAATCACTTTATGCAATCCGACTCCAACATAATGATTACTTTGCAATAAAAAATTAAGCCCTAAGGCTGTTCGTCCAAGCGCCGGTAGCGGTTCACAATCCGCTACCGATTCGATAGCAATTACAACACTATCGGCCAACACAACTGTCAAAATTGACGAGATGTCGATTGTGAATCGAGGACGGCGCTCTATATAAATAAAAGTTTCGTAACACAAAAACAAACGCCATACAGTCAAACAGTTTATACTGCCCTATTTGTGGATCTTGGAATTGATAAAATACAATAAATCAATATTCGCGACACTGATCAGTTTAATAGTCAAGTCGAGATACGGCTGGGAATTCTCGGAGAGCCGAGGTGTTTTTATCGTCGTGTTAATTTAAAAAAGTCGTTGACGATCGACTGCGAAGTCGTTTAGTTATCGTTTTATTAATATTCTTAACGGATCGGTCGAATTACTCAGGCTAGGTGGAGTATCTGGGCTCTTTTTGTGGCGGGCCTAATTGCGCGCTCGGTATCGCTAATTGAACGGTTAGCCGTACGCAACCGGTACGCCGCCCGCCGTGTTTGCCGACGATTATGCGGTTTAATGCGTGTGTTTAGTTTTTCTAGCGCCGATAGAATAATGATTTGTCGTCCGAGCTGGAATCAAATCTATGGGAATACAACTTTAGACAAGCTAAATGGACTAAGGGGTGTCCATTGTCCAAGGGGTGGGGGGTGAGTTTAAAACGAGACCCTTTATTATTTTACTAGAAATTACCTATAATGTTACGTGAGTGGAGTAATTCCAAAGATATTTTTATGTTGACACCCCTTTATTTCTTTATTTTAAATTTTCAAATCAATCAAATGGATGTGGATTTTTTTTTACCAGATGTTGGTTCATCTGGTAAAAAAAATCCACATCCATTTGATTGATTTGAAAATTTTGAAATAAAGGCAAAGTTAAATTGTGCATCAAGGGGCGTAAGTAGGGGATTACTAAAGTGATTCTATTAGAAGCCCGACGCCGGAGGCGGAGGGCTTTTAATGACTCCAGTTTGTAATGCCTTTACGGCCCGTGATACACACAATGATTTTCATTACATTGCGAGGAAAAAAATGCAAAAAATGAAATTATTTTGTTCCTAAACACTTCGGCAAACACAGCTCGGCAAAAGAAAGACGCTATAAAAACAAATGAATAAAATAATGCCTACCCGCCAATACAAGAGGCTACAACAAAATTCGAAAATCGAAGTTCGTATCGTACTGTCCCTCTCAAACTCGTATTAAATAATATTTGCGTCAGCAAAACGATACGAACTTCTATTTTTGAATTGCGTAGTAGCCCCACTGTCACTTTTTTCGAGTCGTCTACCATAGATAATGCTAAGCTATATTCCAACATGATAAAAAAATATTAACTAAAATAATTGCAAAACAATTTGTTATACATTTAAAATATAAAAATAACGATGTTTCATGATGCGTCGAAAATTTTTATGGTGTAAAATTGGATTATACCGAGCTAAGTTTTAAAGATGTAAATAAAACGTTGGCTGACTTGAAACCTCTTTATAAATCCATAATTCCCGTGGGAACAATTGAGGCCATTTTCATTTAGTGTACGTACAGGCATGGAATAACATCACTGACGTGCAAGTGTGATGAAAAAGTCCTTTGTTTTGCAAAGTCAAATGAATCTAAATTCATTGCTTAAGCCTGAAACAATGCGAGGATCGATTGCAATGAAAATAACTGACATTGCAAAAATAATACCGACTACGACAAGGGTGTTGGAAAGATCTTATATTTAACTAGGTAAATAAAACATATCAAATTCATTTCTTTAAGCCTTAAGCCTGATAATTAAAGGCACGATTGCAATGAACATGAAATACTTAATTCCAGAATGCTCGTAGAGGTTCTTTTTATGATGTGAGTGAGCACTAAGAAAGGATTTTTAGAAATTCATCCCCTAAGGGGGTGAAATGGGGGAGTGAAGTTTATATGGAACTTTCTCATTTCTGGACTTTGAAGTATGAAAATAGGTGTATAAGTTCTCGATTACCATTAAAAATTATCTGTGTAGGTGAAATGGACAAAATTTTCCCCTAAAGGGGTTTAATGGGGGGTAAAGTTTGTATGGAAATTTTCTAATTTCTGGACTTAGAAGTATGAAAATAGGTGTATAAGTTCTCGATTACAATTAAAAATTATCTGTGTAGGTGAAATGGATAAAATTTCCCTTTAAACGGGTAAAAAAGCGCGCATAACCGAATTCCACGCGGGCGAAGCCGCAGGCAAAAGCTAGTAAATAATGTTATTGTAACTCTCCCATATATAACTTTAATAAAATGGGGTGGTCAACTTCACGAGCATACCTCACCTGATGTTACGAGCAGATAAGGGCAAAGGTGTGTCTCACTGTTTCAGTAACAGCCTATGCACTCCTATAGAGACCTAGATGCTTTAAGAACGCATCTTATACTATATAGTTCCTATCTAACTACTGGTAACTACTATCCATGTAACGTTTGACGGAAAACTGTCGTAGTCATACGCAGTTATTATTCTATTAGTTTTCGCGCTGTTTATAACCAGTCAGTGCTACCGAGTGCTGCGCAGACCGACTGACAACATATTTTCGTGTTTATGACTGAAAAGGCTATAAAACCTCCGTTATTGTCTATAATGTCTTGGCACTAGTCGACGCGGGAAGTATTAGAGTCATTTTTAAGTGAGTCGCGTCGTATGTATTTTAACTAATTACCAAATTTATTCTAAAATAAATAAATAAAATACCGCCTAAAAATAAACCACGTTCCAAACAAAGTTTACCTGCATACAAGCTGGACGAGAACGTTTACAGACAGTGCGAATGTTTTTCGCAGTCCTTCAAAATTGTTTCGGAAATTTAATACCCGAGGTCGTTGCGCTAACTTTGCGGGATTAAAGAGATCGCAGACACAAAACAATGAACGTTACCCGGTATTGTCACAGTCAACCGTTCGTCACTTGTGAAACGTTACCTAAATGAACAAAAGTTATTCCAATACAAAGGTTCCGTCTTGTCCTGTCCATAGTTACAATAAAACCGGTAAGTAAAGAAATAAATAAGTGCAAAAAGAGGTTTCAGAAATAGCCCCCTATGTACGGACAGCAGCTGCTTCGCTCAAGGCAAACCGCCCGCTTCTTTGGGCCACGTTTTGCAACGCAAATTAAGATTTTTTTTTCACCAAGTGACTTGAGCTCAGCCTAGTGTTAAGTTTCAAGTGCCTGCAATGAAAACTGAATTCGAGTTTCGTAGCTTTGATTTATTTTCAAAGGAAGGTGATGTAGAAAACATTGGCTGTGTTGGAATTATTCCCATTTGCGCTTTCGAACGTCAGCGGCAGCGAATGAATTGTTTCATTTGTTTCGAAATTTAATTTGACTGTAGACCCCGTATTGATTTATCATACTTAAGCGAGGCAAACTAGATCTAACTCTTTAAGTATAATGTGCAGTGGACTACCTCGATTTGGAAATATGAGACGTACGCGTCGTGGTCATAAATTCCTTTTCCTGCTTGATATGCGTGCGGTAATGAATGACCGAAGCCTTGCCATGTTATGGAAACATTATTCATGATAATTACGTGAGTTTGAAATTAATTAGATGGTTGCTCTTAAAATTCTAGCAACGGACGTTGGCGGTCACTTAATTGCGCTCTTTTAACTTTAGGTACGTAGAATATTTCGTATCATTGCGAATGCACCTGAGTTGGGTTTATTTTCTCATGCAGTATTCATTCCGGCCACGATATATTTTGTAAATAAAATAAAAGCTTACTTTCTCGCTTCAATTGTTATTTAATAATAGGTACTTATGAACTATAGTTAGTATAGTAGTACGAAATTTCACGCAGTCTATTAGTACCCCAACTCAATATATTATAAATAGTGAAGATATATATTCTAATACAGATAATTGAAGCCAGTGAGTGTGCCAGTCAGTCGTATCACCGTCTCTTGCACGTTTATAATATATATGTTGTGAAGAAACGTGTATCACTGATGCTTATCGCAACGACTTATCGAATGCATTAAGGAAAGCTAGTTTCTAAATATATACTTTATCATGATCAATTTCCTTGATATAATAAATAACTTAGAGTTATGTAAATAATAAGTACTTACAGAAATTAGCACTATCTGTCTATACCAATCTATGTATATTTAAACTAGGTACAATACAAATAAAGAGATAAAGTTTGTTTTTGTTTATATCTGAAACTTCTGAACCGAATCTAAAAATTATTTTTCTGGTTTTTTTTTTTATTTTTTGGAAAGCTGCGCTGTTCCAGATAAACAACAGCTCTACTTTTTAACCCGAGATAGAGCAAAGTTCCCGCGGGACGTAGATGAAATCCCGGACAACGGCTAGTTTATAATAATTTTATATTGCTCATGGTAGCAAGCAGGTCGTTTATTATGTTTTATCGGCGACGTACTGCAAATCTTGAAAAGTGCGCGGATCAAAAGTACCTACAATGTTTTATACTAAGAATTTCTGACATCGTAAATGCTCAGTATGTTTGAGTGAGAATGAGATAGCAAATAGAAACCGAACCGTTATTGGAACCGGAGGAAACTATGCACTCTAGGACTTTATTACGTACCTAATTACTAGTCTACGAAATGACTAAAAGAGAACAAACTTATATATTTTGTGCGATTGTTATCTACTAGTAGGAACGATAAGTTCAGTGAATGAGCGTACAAGCACAACCCTACAAACCTGCAGAGGATGAAACCGATTATATTGTACTTACTTCAAATTTAATACGTCACTCCTTAAGAGATGAATCATGCACGTAATATGAGAATTTTCATAAGTGTTCTTTTTGAGAATTTACGAGAAGTTTATGAGCGGCGCGTTATCTATCCGTTTAAGATATACCTACCTACCTACGTTTCGCGCCAACGATATTTATTGCACTACTTAATTTAATTCACAGCATACACAGGCTAAAATAATTGTGGTCGTGGACTGAGCGCCAATTATATGTGCCCTTTACGACAGAACTCGCGCTAGACCAGATTAAGATGGTATTTCACGATATATTGTGCCGGTCTGGTATCGGTAACGCTTATTAATATGCAAATCTCGATAAATAACGAGTGTAAGTGATTGTCGATTTGTTATTTATTGCTATTGGAGATACGCGGTATTTAAATGCTGCGGTGGTATTGTTTCATGCTATAAGTCATGCTTTTAATCTGGAAATACTTGCGTATTTCTAATGGTTTTATAGCCATGCTGTTATGGTTGTGATTGGAGTTCACGGTGGTTTTATGTGGATGCTATTTATAGATTCGCAAATAGAGATTCGTGCTCGTTAAGTTTTATTATTATGTTGGTAACTAAAAGTGCTTATAACTATACACACACACACACTCACTTACACCTTTGTCTGTACTTAAGCCGAGTACCTTTTCGTTTCTAGCCTTTCCCTCGATTGCATTTTACGAATTTCATTTAAAATAATATTCAATTTGGACTTACTTCGAACGCAATTGCAATTTTAGATAAATCTGCAATTTTATCAAAATTTCATCGTTCAACTCGAATGTGGTGTGGTTTATTAGAAAAAATTCACCGATCACGTGGTTAGAGGATTCAAAAACTATTCTTATCTACTTTACAGCTTGGCTTAGATATCACTGCTTAAATACCTATAAGAGTAACGTGACTGATATAACTTAACCTAAACCAATCGAGCTAGCTAGAGACTTGAAATTTGGCTGACATATTCCTTGAGGTACACGACGAAGAAATTTTCGATATAGAGCTAGCCAATTTTCTAGTACCTACCTAACCAAGTATTTATTCGGCTGAATACGAACTACTTGGCAGTTCTATCCAATAACAAACAGCTCAACGGCGGCAGCAAGTTGGAGTGTACAATTGTGCCGCCTCCGCCCTCAGTAACGACGACTAACGGTACAGTGGCTTGGCGAACTATACAAGGGAATACAATGTTCTGAAGTCGCAATTAGAAAGATTTTATTTTGTTATTGATATATCGCATCTGGAATATAACTTTATTGTTTAATCAATAAAAACACTAATGGAGAAACTTAGTAGGAAAGTAGATTTACTTAACATCATTTCTGTCTGTTTTTAGATTGAGCTAAAATCAGTACTCGTATTTTTGTTGCGTAGAAAATAAAATTGTAAAGAACTTTTAACTCGTAAACACCTACTTAACTAGACACGATTACAGTGTCCTCGTGCTCTAACTAAAATGCGTGATTATATATATATGTCTTTTTCTCTCAAAGTATAATAAAGTCATCCATAAATTTATTGAATATTGGAACCAGGTCAAACACCCGAAAACGAATGCCATAAGCCGTTCCGCGGAAGTGGCTGCGACCGCAAACTTTTATCTACGCGTAGGGGCTATTATTAAAACACACGAAACCGTATCGCGGGGCACCACATCCGACGCTCGACAAACGATGAGACACTTGAAACAAAGGAATCGAGCTTTTTCTTTGTTCGAGTTTGGACGTATTAGGAACGTGCGCAAAGGCATTGCTCTAAATCACAATCATGTATTTAGGTTATTTTTCTAAGCAGGCCACTTTTAGAATCTACAATGTTTCATCGACATAAAATGTCACACAGTAAACATTTACAATATTATAACGAGTTAACTGGCATGGCGTTCTTCGAATCAATCAATTAGTTTCAGATTTAAAAGTCATTACAATTTAACAACTTCGTAGTATATACATCATACATAGTTAGGTACATATTTCTACATGAATATCAAAGAACCTGTTATTTTTAAGGCAGCGATTCTTCTCGTGTTGTGTGTCACAGCTTTTTCCAAAGTAGTGGTGATGGAAGCGTACCTAAACGTAGACCATGACCAAAGAATTTCCTCCCCCCCTTCTTATAATGGAGTACTTCTGCGGTTCCTGCTCTTTGGGAATAAACGTTAATTCAACGAGATTATTCATAGTTTGTTCTACCGTTCAATCAATAATGGTGGTCTTAATATTAATGTTATTTACGCACCTAGCTGTTTGAAATTGAACCCAGTCAATCACAATAAGAAGGGTCGGGCTGTAGATCATAATCCGTCTTGCGCTTACCTAACATATGTCTCTCTTTGTCCCCAGGATACTATCAGCCCGCTGGTCCGCTGATCAAGGAGTCGAGCGGAGAAACAGAGCGTGCACTCGCGAGGTATCACCCCGCGCCGCACTACCACGCACCTCATCCGCCGGTAAGTGTACAGAATAACCCCCCCTTGTGACCGAGAACATCTAAATCTAGAGACTTACTTGTTTCGGGGAAAGAAGTCTGCTATTCCCCAGGGATTTGCTAGGCTGCGTAGCTAAAGACGTAGGTAGATCTACCTAGCAGGCTTGTTGATTTTCATAGCTTAGCTTATTTTAATACTTACTGGTGAGCTTGCACCTCAGAGTCAAATAAGTCACTGCATCAAAGTTTGTGCGTACGTGGGAGTGTTACGAGGGTCACACTGAAAGTTTCGGGAATAGATAAAAGTATTCAGTTAAATTGGATAAAAGTATTTTGATTGTTTCTCAAAGTATTCGCCCTTATATTTTATGCACTTTTCCATGCGTTTAAACCAGTCTTTAAAGCACTTATTGAACGCTTAAGTAGGGGTCGATAAAATGGCCTTTTAAAAGCGTCCACTGCTTCTTCCAGCGTCTGAAACCGCTGACCAGGCAACTTATCCTTGATTTTGGGGAATGTGAAAAAGTCATTGGGGCTTAAGTCGGGGCTGTATGGAGGATGGTCCAGGAGTTCGACGTTTTTACCGTTCAGATACTCATTTGTTTTCCGAGCGGTGTGGGAGCTGGAATTTTCGTGGTGAAGGACGATGCGGCGATTAGGGTTATTTTTTCGGAGTTAATCAAAGATACTCGGCAAACAAATGGTTGTGTACCAATTGGCATTAACCGTTCTACAATCTTAGAAAGGTATAGTACCTACATGACCCGATTTGGAGACAAACGTGGCCACCATCTTCTTGGCCGTGCTGCGAGAGCGAATAACTTTTGTCGGCTTGAGCTCATCTTCGTAGACCCATATTCGAGACTGGTTTTTAGATTCAGGCTCATATGCATATATCTACGACTCGTCACCCGATACGACACTAAAAACTGCATTTGAGTATCCTCCGTTGAATTTATTCAAAGTTTTGCGGCACCAATTGACACGAGTCGCTTTTTGCTCGTCAGATAATAAATGAGGGATCCAGTGAGAAAACAACTTTTGCACGCCCAATTCTTCCCGTAAAATAATTTGTATCTGACTCATTCTAATACCCAAGCACTCTTGAATTTCCCAGTATGTCACATGCCGGTCATCTTTTATCATTTGACGCACAGCATCAATGTTTTCTTGAGTGACGGCTAATTTTGGTCGACCCCCACGCACATCGTCCGTGAGTGATACACGGTTGCGTTTAAAATCTGAATACCACCTGTATATTGTAGTCTTTGAAGATGCTTCATTACCAAAAGCAGCAATCATCCGGTCTCTACATTTTTTTTGTGTTAATCTACTTTTAAAATCGTAATAAGTCATAGCTCTTAAGTTTTCACGGGACAATTACATTTTCATCAGCGACTCGACGACTTCAAAAAACAATTGAAACCGAACCATTACTTTTTTTTTCTATGTGGCTAGTGGGTTAAGATACTGAAACTTTAGAGATTATAAAATGGTATAATATGTGCCAAAATTAAGTTTCTAAGTTTTGGATTCCCGAAACTTTCAGTGCAGCCCTCGTACCACTAGGAGAATAAACCCCCTCACTCTCCGTAACTTTGATCTGTTTCATTTAAAATAATATTTTATTGTGACGAAGGTAGACCGCCTATTGTCTACCAGATTTTTTTATTTTTGTAATGTCTCTGTACTGCTTTTGGTGATCAATGAAGAATATTTGTATTGTATTTGTATCGATAGACCACATTAAGACACACTTCGGGAACAACTACGTATAATCTACTTGTATCCACAGCTGTTAATGAATTGAATTACTTGGTTCATATAATAAACTAGCTTTTGCCCGCTACTTCTTCTGCGTAGATTTCGATAATTAAACAATACTCCACCTAATGAGATTTTCTCGGGTCAGGCTAGAAAAGCTCACTTTCTTGAAACGTACACTTTCTCCAAAAGTACACCTCTTTGAAGGATCACTGTCTCTAAAAGTACACTTCCCAATGGGAACACTTTCTCAAAAAGTGAATTTTCTCAGAAAGTGCACTTATGCAAAAAGCGCATTTTCTCAGATAGAACGCATTTTCATAAGATATATTTTTGGGAAGATGGACTTCCTCAAATCACTAAATTTAATGAGCTATGCTCAGTATAGGGTTCCTTTGTGCTCAACCGTCACAATAGGTTTAGAAGTTAGAATGAGGGGGGCGCATATGTTTGTACTCTCCGAGCGATTATTTACGTCACTGTTGATTTTGTCGAAAAATTGTATTTCAACACCACTGCCATTTTTCTAAGACCTTTTTAAATGAACTTATTCTATTCTATTTAACGACATCCCGCACAGCGGGATTGGGGTAAAAAAAAAACACCCCACTGTGTGACAAGCAGGAAAACAAAACAAAAAATTTTTTTTTTACCATTTTGTCGGCGTGATTCAACCCTTTTCAGCTTTATTATATGCAGTATAGATACTAACATGTTCCATGTCAAATTTGTTATCAATATCGCTTTTTGTATTTTGTCCAACGTGAACCATATGCTCTTTACATAAATATATTCATGAAGTAGGTTCGGCTCAATAAGTTATTTAATCTTGCAAATCTAATAGAAAAGTCGATGCGAGATTAGAAAATTAAATGGCGCTGCGCCAAATAAAAGACCAATTTATCACGCCAAGATAATTAATGAACTCAATTAGTTTAAGCAACTTAACATTTTCTTAATTCAAATGTAAAAAAGAAACAAAAGAAAGCGCGGGCTCTACAAAGCATCCACTACCTGTGCAGATTAACGAAACCACACAAATAAAACCGAATATGTTACACCTGTTAACAAAACATGCTATTAATTACGAGAATTAACATTACCATTACAAACAATGGCAATTAAACCCTGAGAGTGCCTGCAGCGCCACGGGGAGCCGTATCTGTATACAAATCAGCTTTTCGCGGCAACTAAAAGGATTATAGCGGGACTAAATTGTCGGCAGCTCAGAGCTTTGCTTTCGACAGTTTCAATGTTATAATGCTTTTGTTATCGTTTTCAATTAATGCCCGATATCTAATTAAATTTAACATGGCACTTGTTTGTACGATTGGCATTTGGTTATATTTAAATCATTGGTTTATTCGTGATTTGTCAATTAGCGCATTATTAGTCGCAAATGTTTTCAATGGAAGCTATTTAATTGGTCATGAGAAAAGTCGTTGCTGAGAGTTAGAACATCGGAATAAATTTTATCTTACATAATTAATATGTATTTGCTATAGTCTTATTAAAAAAATTAACTTATAATTTAACAAATTTAAACTCACCATAAGATCTATCCACCGGCCTATTATTATCCACCTTACCTACCTAATAATAAGTAACCGAAGATGCGATGTGATCGCATCTAAACAGGTACAGTCAAGGGCAAAGATATCGACACGGCCAAAGTTGCAAAAATATGTATACACTTAATGTTAAGATCATAACGTCGTGTATACATATTTTTGTAACTTTGGCCGTGTCGATATCTTTGCCCTTGACTGTACTACTGCGCACCTAAAATATAAACTTATTATAAAGTATCTAATCTACGCACTTATGTAATGTAATAAAATTCTAAAACATCCCTCATTTATATAACAATATCTTACCTAATTAATATGTATTTGCCATAATCTTATTACAAGAAGATAAATTTGACATGCGATCTGATCGCATCTAAATACTACTGCGCACCTAAAATATATATCAATGTAAAGTATCTAATCTACGACCTCATGTAATGTAATAAAATTCTAAAATACCCCCCATAATCTTATTAAAAAAATGATAAATTTGACAACATGCGATCTGATCGCATCTAAATACTACTGCGCACCAAAAATATATATGTAATGTAAAGTATCTAATCTACGCACTTATGTAATGTATTCTAAAATAACCCTCTTTTATATAAACAATAATCGCGGCTTCGCATGCGTAAGTGATTAACGTACCTACGTAGTGGGTAGGTAAGTGTACGCAATTCCATACATTTCGGTCCGAAGTGTGTATATGTGATTGCGTACACTTACCCACTGCGAAAGTATTTAATTTACCCACATGACTAACAGTTGAATTGAAATTCCGAGATTTAGAAAATAATATCGTGATTCGTGATCTTCATTAACGTTGCATAAAAAACTCCCGTGACTTGAGTCCCTAAACCAAGCGGTTGAACATTTTGGATTTTACCCCGAGTCGTGGGAATATCGAAACTTTTTTCCATGTCCAGCTATTCTAGCGTGAATGAGTAACAAACACACGCACCACTTTACTCACAAAATTTCATATTTATACTATTAGTATCCTGCTAGCCGATACCCGCGACTTCGTCCGCGTAAAATATTTGTCCCACCACTAGCACGTTTCTTAACCAACCGTCGCCGTCTCTTGTATTGTACCTTTGAAATTTCGTTTCTGACACGTTCCTATTACGGTCATGGCATGATACGTTGCAATGCGTCAAACAATAAGGCCTCTGCTTAACTGACAAGAATCTCAAATGTTGAAATGTTTGTTATTCAGGTACTGCAGCAGTATGGCCCGTACTACCCAGCGGCGGATCTCTGTTACCGATACTACCGGCCTTCCGGGCCGGCCTACCACATGCCGCCGCCACAGCCTGATGCCCCTGTAAGTAAAAAATCGGGCAAGTGCAAGGATTCACATGGCGCTTTTTTTGTTACTCGTCTAGTTGGCAAACGAGCAAGTGGGTCTCCTGATGGTAAGAGATCACCACCGCCCATAAACATCTGCAACACCAGGGGTATTGCAGATGCGTTGCCAACCTAGAGGCCTAAGATGGAATACCTCAAGTGCCAGTAATTTCACCGGCTGTCTTACTCTCCACGCCGAAACACAACAGTGCAAGCACTGCTGTTCCACGGCAGGATTAGCGAGCAAGATGGTGGTAGCAATCCGGGCGGACCGTGTAGGTACAAGGTCCTTCCTACCAACTGCTAAACTGCACTTTTATTAAGATTAACAAAAAAACTTGGAACGCAACACGTTGCTGTTGCGACGTTCAGTCTGTAACATTTTTTTACACTGGCTTTTGCCCGCGACTTTGTCCGCGTAAAATTCAAGTTTGTAGTGAAATTCTTCATCTCTATCATCGACTATACCCAAAAACCGGCTTTGGCTCATGTGAAAATCCAAACATTCAAAACTTTCACCTCCTACAATACACGTAATCTTTATTTTTAATTTTTGACTAAATTATTATTATTATTTAAAAACTAGCCGTCACCCGCGACTCCGTCCGCCCAAAATTCATTTATCGCTGTCCCGCGGGAACTTGGCAATTTTCCGGGATAAAACTATCCTATGTCCTTCTCCGGGATTCAAACTATCTGTATACCGAATTTCATCTTAATCGGCTCAGTGGCTTAGACTTGATGAAGTAACAAACAAACAAACAGACTGACAAACTTTCGCATTTATAAATAATATTAGTGGGATTTAAAAATTGACGAAGCTTCCGCATAGATAGTACCTATAGCTCCGCTCTCTCTACACCTACTTAGGGGAAAAGTGTCCAATACTTGTAGATAATCTAACTGAGAGGCTAATAACTTTTACCCGCCTGCAAATAAGGAGGGTTATGTTTTGAGACCTACCATAAGTGACATGCTATAACCTCGTTGTATTGTATTTGCAGATTGTGGGGGTGGGCAGCGAGCCGTATCCCCCTCCCCAATACTACGGCCAACCACCGTGCTACCAGCACTCTCCGCAGAGGATACCATATGTCGGTCAGTACATAACAACTTAGGGTCTCCCTAAACCTATCGACGCGAAATCGGGTTTACCCGATCAAAAAACTCTTTTATGTCCACGCAATAAGAGCGAAAAAGACGTTGATCGGCTCGGCCGACGCGAAACGACATTTACCGACGGAAAGACGTCTTTTTCGTTTTTATTGTGTGGTGATAAAGCGTTTTTTGGTTGGCTTAAGCCGATTCCGCGTCGACAGACGTGGAGAGACGCTTACTTACATGATAGACAACTGGAAATCATCATCGACGTCTACCGCTTAACAAAGGCCTTCCCCTTAGATCGCTACAATGACGATACCTACAAGTCCAGTATCCGACCACAAGTGGGTTAGATTAGGGAAATCTTTGTAAACATTGCAAGTTAAATAAAGCTGTTTCTTGCAACTTCTGCGTCCCGCGGGAACATTGTACTTTACCGGGATGAAACGTCTTTGTTAATCTGTGATAGGTACTAGCTTTCTAATATGATAGAATTCTAAGAATCGGTTTCCTAGTTCTAAAGGTTACCCTTAAGTACAAACGAAAAAGTTTAGGTACATCAGTTATTAAATAAGAAGATTAGATTACTTACTTAAATAAGTTTTTGTAACCTAAAATTGCTAAAAGTGGCTCCGAAGCGGTAACGTTTCGTGTGCTCTGCCTACCTCATTTGGGAATACATACGTGTATGTGTGTGTGTAAGTTTTTGGTATAAATTTCATTTTTAATACAAGCTTTTTTTTTGCTGACTATTTTTTGTTGACTGTTTGTTTACCCAATTTCAAGTCACCAAATTTCAAGTCGATGCCATTAACCGTTGAAGAGTTCCGTCCTTTGGAGACGATCCTGGCCGGACTACAGGATGTCATTATCAGATTATTGTATTGTCACGTAATTTACATAAGTATACGAAATTTCAAGTCAATGCAATTACTGGAAGTTAGTCGAATTTAACTTGCAAGATTTGATTACAGGCAGAAAGGTGGAACTAAATAAAAGCTTGTAAAAAAGGATTTCCCTCGATATATCCTGCAATTTAAAAATTGGATTCTCACTAAGCACCTAAATGAACTGAAAACTGTTTTTCCTATTATGATTTTTTATCTTACACCTACTTAATTAAGACGTTGTTGCTGATGCATCTGCTCAAAAACTCAAAATACAAAATCTAGTTCTGCAGAATACGTGCATAGTCCAAAATAAATACAGCAGGGCTTCTTTAATCCGAACACCAAAAATTTATACCCTGTTCGGACTCACGGAGCGTTCGGATTATAGTATGGAGAAATTTTCATAGTTATTTTTCGTAATAAAACACGCATATTTGACAATTATCGTATATTTAAGTAAGTTACAAAGGGTTCTACATAATAATCACTCAGTATTTTTGAAGAATTCCGTTATGGTGCTTTGACGAGAAGTTTTTAGCGACATATAAAATGCTTTATCCCTTAATGTACGTAACAGCATATTTTCCGAAATAGAAATATCGACTTCATCTGCCCATTCTAAACAAGTATTTAAGCATGTCACAGCTTTAGAATGTGGAATTTTTGCAACTGGTTCATATGTCTCCAATTCTCCCTGATTTTCGCTGTCCTGCTCATTTAGTACTTGTAGAGGGGGGTCGGATTATAGAGGCGTTCGTATTAGCGTAGGTACGGATTAAAGAGGCCCTGCTGTACTGGTAAACAATAATATCGGATACACTACACTTTATACTCACTGTTATGTTCATGTAATGAAGTCCACACTTAGGTAAATAAACACAATCAAGCAAACGATAAGTCGTCAAACAATTGGAAGATGAATCATCTCCTCTTGACCAGTGAATCACACGCTTATCTCGGCGTTCTCCACAGAATACTGTGGATTCCCGTGCACATTGAACGCGTGTTCAAAAAATACCGTTGTTAAGTCTATTGCACCTACTTGTTACTATTAAAAACCAGTTATTTTATCCTACTGCTGTTATAATGCGAAAGTTTGTGAATATGTGTAGTGTTTGTTAGTTTTTATCGCTAAAACGGCTGGACGGTTTTAAATTAAATCTGGTATGCAAACAGTTGAAGCTCTGAAAAAATCATCATAGACTACTTTTATCCCGATGTTCCCGCTAGGTCGGGGTTTTAATTTATGGAATCCCAAAATTTTAACCGCTATGTCTAGGAATATGACATAAATGGAAACCACGATTTAATTTTTGGAAATTCAATAACACTTTAAAATAATCGTGAATTTCCAACTGAACTGGCGAACGTTCATTCGTGATTAACACGAATATTGAAGCTTAGTAACCAGTTACATCGAAATCAAAGTCAAAAAATATATATATTTAACAAGCACTTTGAAAACTTCGGAAGAATCACTGATTTCGATAATACTCAACGATTGCATTCACCCACTTTCTACCCCCACTCTACACCGTATGACAGAAAAAAGTGGTGATAGCGATTGTGATTCCGATTGCGTTAGACACTAAGCCCTGAGATCTACTTTTCTTCTATTCTTTAAGTCCCACCCCATTACTTAAGGGTGGCAGATCTACAGTGTTATTTAATGTCGGCCTTTGTCCGCAGAGTACCGAGGATGCCCGTGCCCACTAAATGCGTGTCCAAAAAACGTCCTTATTGGGCCCGCTACTGGTAAAGCCCCTACCGGTGGCGGCCCAGCCGACGTCCCCTCAGCCCTCGCGCCGCCCGGGGGCGCCTTCCGAGCGAAGGTGCGGGCGTGCGCCCTCGACGCTGTCGCAGACACACACGGCAGCGGAAAGGTAAGCAATCATTCTTCCTAATATGTAATTCCAACCTTATGGCATTCACATTCGCGCGCGAATAACGAGACAAGTGGCGAGGCAAGTCACAAGAAGTGTAAACGAGCACGAGTGCTTCGTCTCGACTCGCGCCGCGCTCGCTTCTTGAGCGGGTTTCTGTCGCGAGTCAAGGGATTAAATGTCGTGGTGACTTCACCACGAGAAAGTAAACTGAAATTCATTTTCATTGGGAACGCTCCTTTTTTGTTGGGGATTAATCGCACGAAAATCACCACCACGGTGAACATCTAGCGCGTTTAGAGTTGGAATACGACAGTCCATGAAAGTGAAATGGTGATTTTAAATAATTTCGGTTCACTTTTCTTCAAATGTTTTTTTGGTTTTTTTGATGCTTCCTTTTCGGGTTTGAGGGTGGATATTAAGGTAATGCCGCGGTGCGATATACCCGCCGCATATTTTGTGTTACTCGTACCTAAACGAACGTATCTGTTCTGTAAATTGATGAAAACAGTAACAGTCCTACCGAGTATAAGATGTTTATATTGTTTTATTTGACTTTGATTGAATTTAACGGTTAGATAGTCGTAATCCTAACTCTGTCTGTATGTAGGTACTTACTCACCTTTTAAGTGTTAATAATATATACTCTTAATTGACACCATCAAAAACAAAAGGTACCTACCTATTGAAAATACGCAGTTCTTATTTTAAATTAACTTTAAAGTGTAAAGTAGTTTTAGTAGGTTTGAAATAAAGAAATAGCTGATCAATAGGGAGCTTGCAAACATTTTTTTATTTGTTTAATTTATGTTCCGTATAAAAATGGATAAATCACCATTCGACAGCTCATAAAAACGTATGTAAATCGATCGGTGGCGTCAAATAGCCCTCGCATCTCGCTAATGATATAAGTATGAATATGGCTCGATTGTTCCAGGATCCGCCGTTAGAGCCGGAGCCGCCGGCCGCCGCGGACGCGCCGCACCCGTGCCCGGTGCCGGCCATCGGCGGCGCGTCGCCCAAGCGCGAGCTGTTCGAGCCGCGGCTGCCGCGCTCGCCGCTGCCGTCGCTGGGCCCGCCGTCGCCGGCGCGCGGCTCGGCCGGCGCGTGCGCGCCGCAGCCCCCGCCCGCGCCGCGCCGCGCGCGCCTCGGCAAGGCCATGGCGCGCCGCTCGCTGGCCGGCGCCGGCGACGACACGGCGCTGCTGCTGGCGCCGCGCCCGCCGCGCTCCGCGCACAGCGACGCCGACGACGACGTGCTCGCCATCTCGCCGCCGCTCTGCGCGCCCATCGACCTCTCGTCCTCCGACGAGCGCTCCACGCCCCTCGTCGACGTCAAGAAGGAGAACGAGGGCCCGACCTACTCCCCGCCGCGCAAGACCGACGCGCTCGCGCTCCGCGAACACAACTGCCCCGCCGCCGTCGAGGCCGCGGCCGCCGTCGACGCCGCCAAGGCGGTCAAGCGGCGCTACTCGCGGCCCAAGCTCGAGATAGAGATGAAGGACGTCGAGCTCGAGGACGCCTGCAAGACGAACGGCATCGGGGAGCACGTCAAGCTCCAGAAACGAAGGAAAGTGTCGAGCGAGCAGACCGAGGTCGTCCGCGTGGAGACTATCACGAGGGAGCCTAAGAAAAAAGTTCAGAAGCCGAGGCGGACGCCGAAGACGCCGGCCGCGGAGCGAAAATCTCTTAAGAGGAAATCGGAGAAGAGCGCGGAGGAGCCGGAGAGCAAGAAGGCGGTCGCGGAGCACGGCGCGCGCGACGACCCGCGCCTCGCCAACGTGGCCGCGCTGCCCGACGACGCCGTCGCCGCCAAGCCCAAGACTAAAAGTGCAGTGCTTCTAGACAATTTGTTACGAAAAAATAGTATCGATAGGATGGAAAAGGGATACGGTTCCGATAAGGAAATAAATCCCGCCGAATTATTCTTTTCGCCTAACGAAAATATTTCGCAAACGAATAAAAAGACATTAAATATCAACAATAACATCGTGGACTCCAACGGTACCGTCAACGGCGTTCGCCCGACCGCCGTCGGTCCCGCGAGTCAGATAGTAGGAAAAAAAGTAGCGGCTAAAAACGCGTGCAAAGTTGAAAAGATCGACTCTAAAATAACGCACAATCTAAAAACAGTATTAAAATCTCCCACCGAAAAACTGGATTACGAGGAGGACGCTAAAGTGCCAACGAAGTGCGAATCGATCTTCGAAAAGAACAGTACGGTAGTCTCGAACGAGAGCGGTGACGCGAAGTTAATAGAGATCGTAAAAGATAAAAGCGAGCTCGCCAAGGACTGCGCTACGGACAGTGTCAGTGTTAGTAATAAAAACGTCGCGGCCGAGAGCGCGATTAAATCAAAAGTCGGTAAACAACCGAAATCGAAGGTCGACTCGAGCTGCACGGCCGTCAAGCCCGAGGAGAACCATCCGGAGCCGGTCGAGGCGGCCAGCGATCCTAAGGACTCCAAAGAGGAACCGGAGAAGGCCAAGCCGGTGAAGCGCTGCAAGCTCGTGGACAAGGCGAGCGAGAAAGTGAAGTTATTCGCTAAGAAGCCAGTGATAAAGACGGATGAGGCGACTCTCCTGGTGGAGGACGCGTGCGCGTCGCCGACGCCGAGCGTGGGCAAGCTGGGGCGGCGCGCGCGGCGGCGGCGCAGCGGCGCGGCGGGCGGGGGTGCCGCGGGCCGGCGCGCGCGCCTGGCGCCGCAGCCGCCCGCGCCGCCCGCCGGCGCCGACCCGCGCGCGCCGCCGCGCTGGAGCAACGGCTGGGACTGGGACGGGGACAACCACGTCTCCAAGGTCTATCTCAATGTGAGTTGCACTCTTTACAAGTTTTTATTCAACTTGCCGTGTTTTTTGGGTTAGCCTCTCCTATGCTAAATAAACAAAAAAAACTTCGCTTGTCATGGTCGTAAAGTCAGTGTGTTTGTGCTGTATCTATGGTCTGTCCCATAATTCTAGATAATAAAATGACGTTTCATGTGTTACCTGTTTTTTGCGTCTCATAAATAGTGATGTGCCGCAACCGGTAATCACCGAAAGATTTTGTAGGTACCTGTGTACCAATATATGTATGTCATAAAATATTAAGATATGAACGGATCCGTGATGTAATAACATGTAGGACACTTAGGACATTCTAGAAAAGGCAAAATAGGTCTAATAAAAATGCGACAGTTTTGGAGATATTTCGACTTTTTATAGATGTTGATGTTTAAGTTTCAATTAAATTCTAAGTAAGATCATTGCCATAAGAAGCTGAAAATACACTTAATAGGTGTTCCCTTCTTTCACAGACAGAATTTTCGTAGAATTTCGTTTCGCAGAAAATATTTCATATAATATTTGCTCTTCGTATGTTTACTTGGAATATTATTGTTTTAACGACTATTAACTTGAATGTAACATATTTAATAGAAAAACTATTCAATGAATTTTATAATATCATTTAATTTTTTATCAAACTTATCAAATTGTAGAATTATTTAATTTCCATTTAATTCATTCATATATCCATTTATTCGTGTCATGCGGTCTCTCTCGCTCTCGTATTAAATAGTATAAGTGTGAGAGACCGCACGACACGAACTTCGAGTTCCGTAGTAGACCTGCAGCGACCCCCTCCGAAACGACTCGTTATGTACTAGAAATGTAGTTTAGGTTAGGTTAGAACTGAGACCACATCAGAAAACGAATTTCATGTTTTTCTTGATAGTAATTTTTACATTAACTAAATAATATGAGAATAATGAATATTTGATTTCTTATTCTATGATATGAATATCTAAATAAAAAATTATATTTCTAACAAAAAACAATCGTTTAAATTTCTTCAAAATAAATTTTCTGCGTATTGATTATTCTATGAAACGACAATTATGAGAAAAAATATCTGTTAAACGGAATTCTATCAAAATGTCTCCAAATCAACGTACAACCCCGATTGTGTAGGTATACAATCTCACAAATAAACACCATATTACTATTATAGCGGCTTTTGTGGTCCAGTAAAATAATGTTTAATACACAGGGGTAATAAAAAAAAAAACAGTTTTAATTGTCATGTCTAATGTTCATGTAGTGCCAACTCCCGTAATAGTCGGAAGCTCTGCGCTCGAAGTTGTTGACGACTATGTATACCTAGGACAGACGGTCCAGTTAGGTAAGTCCAACTTCGAGAGAGATCACTCGTCGAATCCGACTCGGCTGGGCAGCGTTCGGGAAGCTTCGCAGTGTCTTTTCATCCAAATTACCGCAGTGTTTGAAGTCAAAAGTCTTTGACCAGTGTGTGTTGCCAGTGATGACATACGGATCTGAGACGTGGGCGCTAACAATGGGCCTCATAAGGAAGCTCAAAGTCACTCAAAGGGCTATGGAGAGGGCTATGCTCGGGGTTTCTCTGCGGGATAGAATCAGAAATGATGATATCCGCAGTAGAACTAAGGTTACTGACATAGCCCGAAGAATTGCGAAACTGAAGTGGCAGTGGACGAGGCATATTGCACGCAGGACATCAGTCCTCAGGCTATCAAGCCGATGGGGTCAGAAGGTTCTCGAATGGCGTCCGCGGACCGGGAGACGAGCCTTCGGTAGGCCTCCAACGTAAAAGGGACGCTGCCATACAGACTTCGTTTTTCTAGTTTTGTAGTAGCCTCTCTGTATTATATTTTTTTACGTTGGCACTAAGTGATGAACACTGTATTTTACCTGTTTTGTACCTGTGTTTAGATTTTATCACTTTATCGTAAAAGTGTATTTATATTTTTAAAATAGGAAGTAGTATATTGAATACTTTAATGTTATTTTTGCTATCGTAAAATATACATTTTTATCGGTTATTTACGAAACCGGAATCACGGAGCCGCACTGTTCGTCTTATGCTGGCCACATTATTTTTACGTTTGACATTTCAGACTGTCATTTTATTATCTCGAATTATGGGACAGACCATAGGCGAACATAAAATAACTTTTATGATCTAGTGCATAAACTAAAATCTTTGTCTAAGATCGAGGTATTCAGGTGTCAACATTGCAGCCATAAACAAAGAAGTTTTTAATAACTCTTAATTTATTTAAAACTAAAAATCAAACAAAATAAATTGGTACTTAAACCGGCACTAAAAAACCAATACTATAAAATCACTTTTTCAGCGAAGTTTACCACAACCGGGACTTATCACGCTAATATTAAATACCTCGACGTTTTTCAACCATATTATAGTATTTAATAGTAATATTAGTGTGACTAGATAACTAAGTTCTGTGGCCCTATTGTCTAACGCCATCGCATTCACCATCTCCTTTTTAACTGACTTCAAAAAAAGAAGGAGGTTATCAATTTGGTTGTATTTTTTTTATTACCCTCCGTCTGTACCTACTCGTACCATGTGACAGAAAGAAAATGATTGTCATTCCAAGTGCGTTAGGCAATAAAGGCCTCCGGTTGCGGTAATAGATGGTAATAGGTAGTTATGTGTGGACAGGAGGTGAAACCGTAAACAAAGTTTCCAGCAACTTTGTGCCAGTCGTTGATCGAGAAATGTTTAGCATGAATACAGGGCTGATATATATATATATATTTTTTATTTTATTTTGAAACGGGCAACGTACAAACTTGTCACATTAGCCCATAGGGCAAAACAATAATTTAACCAGAAAAAAAAATACATCTCACAATTGATAAAAACTATATTCTTGCCACATCAGCCAACCTGAAAAGTATGAACGCCATGTCTGAGGCCGGCTGAGCTAAAATACCCACTGATAGTTGTCGTATGTTTGTCCAGAACGACAGTCGGCTGGACCGGTCGGCGCGCTGCTGGTCGCGCATGACGCACGCGAGCGGCGACCGCGTGGCGCGCGGCGACTGCGTGCTGCTGCGGGCCTCGTCGGCGCGCGCGCAGCCCTACGTGGCACGCGTCGCGCGCCTCTGGGAGAACCCTGACGACGGTGAGTACACTGCAGTGGCGTGGACTGAACATTTTTGTTAGGCAACCCGGAGACTGAGAAAAGTGTAAATTACGTTTATCTTCAGATAACTCCTCAGAGTGAGTCAACACAAGCTTAACGTACTTATGCGTGACAGTCTTTCCCAGCCCGAAAGACTGAAAGACTGTCACCCCGTACTTCTCATCACTGACCTTTAAGCAACTCATTTGGAATAGTATTGTCACGGCGCTATGCCACTAAATGGCGTAACTATACCATCTGGGCCCCATGGCAAATTCTTTTGATGGGGCCCTATCAGTAAGAATCATCACGTTGTACTAAGTACTTACTTTACGTTTAAGTAAAATAAAATACTCAGGTACAATGTTTAAAAAATATTTCTGAGCTTGCGGCCTCCTGGGTCGGAGGGCCGTAGCATTTTACCAGCCCTGTCACCCTATAGTTACGCCACTGACGCCAATGGTACATGCAGTGGTTTAGGATTTGCTTTACCAACTCGATGGGCTATGGCGGCGGCCACCGGGCTTAAGATGCCTTAGAGCCTATGCTAGCCGGCGCGGGTGCGCAGAGTATACTATTTTTTAATAGGCCTCCACCCGCTCCGTGCAAACCGCGTCAGTTAGCGTAGGCCCTAGGCCTACTATCCATAACACGTTACTGCATAGACACTGGAAATTACGCCGTGCAGCTTTCATACAGCGCCTGGTGGCGTAAGCGAATCACAGCCGTTTTAGCATGAAGGAGTAACAAACATACACCCACTCAGTCTTACACATACGAATATGTATTCAGACTATTTCGCATATATGTGGCGTAAACATTTGTATAACTTTAGTATCGTTTGTCTAACCTTCAAAGCGGTGTCCCAATACCTAGACTCGATTTTATTGTTTTCAGAATCTATTCGCATCATTAATAGAACATGGCACGGGGCCAAGATTAATTAATTATTATTCAATGAAAACGCGTAGGTAATACGTAGTCTTTGTTATTTAGTTCTAAAATTAGAACCGCGAGAATAAAGCGCGTTACCTTTATTTTAATTAAACATACCAAAACCATTTGGATCAAGCGAAACTTTATAACTCATGTATATGCTATCGTTTTTAGACTTTCTAAATGGTGCCACTGTTGCGTGAGGTTTTTAAGTGTGGCTTTCAAAGTCTGTTATTACCGGCGTGAAAACAAAGTTTAGATTAAAATTATATTTACCTAATACACCTTAAAACCGTCCATAAAAATATCGAGCATCCATTGTTACGTAGTCCCATTTTGTTTAGAAAAAAAGGTAGGACAAAAGTTACCGAAAGACAAAACTGTCTCAAAACACAGACATTCATTGCTCTGTAACGCGCATAATTGCCATAATTAATTTAAGGTAATGCTAAATATTCACAAAATTATTTTAATTATAAATAAACACGCGTAGATCACCCAAAAACTATGAGATTTGAAATTTCGGAGACCTCACGCTACACTAGCGCCTCTAGCGGTGAATTTATACGCGACAGCCCTCATTGGCAACTATGGTAGAATACGTTTTGATTTTGATCTTCTTACCATGTGGTGAATAGGCGGCTGTGCATCTCTGAGTTTTTCAAATTCATGTGCGAAGTTACATTTGAAATTTACCACAAGCATTTACGGTGAAGGAAAACACGGTGAAGATAAATGGTGGCATTAATGGTGGGTGTAAAGATCATAATTTGCACTGGGTCTGCGTGGGAACTGCAGCCCAAGCTCTCATTCTCAAAAGTCACGTCAAAAGGCAGTGGAAACGTATAAGTATTTAGGCTGGGATGAGATGATATGATATGGGGAGTAAATATTGCGTTAATTCTAAAACTTTACGACTATTTATACGATACATAATGGAAGAGTATTGTGTGTGACAGTGCTCACACTACAGATGATTTTGATGTACAGTGAGGGTAGAAAAACCTTCGTCAATTATTAAATTGATTCCTTTACGAAGTCATAGACTCTTAGTACGTTTAGAAACCGAAGTACTAAGTAAACAAGTGCATATCAAATTATACTTACTTTGCATGACAATAAGGATCAAAATGGTATACACCTCTGACATATGTCTAGTTTCATATCAATACAAAACCTTTTTAATAAACAACTACGTAAAAGTTTCAATCAAATAATGTTCTATTTAATTGTCAATGTTTGTCAGTGCCAAGGTTTAGTTGTAGGGTTTCTATGGTCACCTGATTATGTTTAGCAGGTTGACAGGTTGACGCAATATGTTCTACTCAATCGGTAAAGCAGATGAGCGTTCATACTGAGCAAAGGAAAATAGATCTTAAGGTGACGAACCTTTTTTTACTCCGACTGTACCTACTAACCACGTGGTAACCTTCCAGGCGAGATGATGGTGTCCCTGGTGTGGTACTACCGGCCGGAGCACACGCACTGCGGCCGGCAGCCCGGGGACGCGCCGGACGAGGTGTTCGCCTCGCGCCACCGCGACGCCAACTCCGTCGCCTGCATCGAAGACAAGTGCTATGTGCTCACCTTCAACGAGTACTGCCGGTGAGTACAACAGAGTTGCACGATTTTGAGGCTTTTGGAGGGGAAGAACAAGATTCTTTCATTTATTAAATCAGGCGTTACTTTGCGGAGGTCCATATCAATGAACTAAAAGAATTTCTTTGCTTTTTATAATTTGCGCGTAAAAGCTGCGTTTACGCAATTACCGCTTACCCGATGCCTTAAAAAGCGCACAAAGCCCCCGAAAGCTCGCGCCGGTTTCGCAACTTTTCATTGTGCTTTTGTAAGCACATGCTGGTCTTAAACGGTCGCTGCATTAGTTTCTGTTGAACCAAGGAACTGACTCGTTATTTAGAACTGTTTGTTTTAAAGACTAGAGTGAGATAGTTTTTGTCCCGTTGTATGAGTCATCTAACAACTGGTAGCATGGTGTACGGTTGTGTCACTCTGAATATGAGCTCTGGTTGAGTTCGAAACGCGTCAGTGTGTTGTGGTGGTGGTGATAGATGGGTTTGTGTAATTTGTGTGTGTTCTTACAGTGTGGAGGTGGAGGAACTGCATGAACACGCATAATTTGCATAGACTTAGCTATCTTAAGGTCGCGGGTGAGCAAAGAAATTCTTTTAGTTCAGGATTCTTTCGTCGAGCGGGACATAGTAAAAAACGTATTAATATACAATCAGTCAGGGAACTATGGTCCAAGCCTTCTCATTCTGAAGGAGGCCTGTGCCCAGCACTGAGACGTATATAGGCTGGGATGATGATGATGATATAATCGGTATTTTTTAAATACTGATCTTTTTATTTGGGTTTTAAATTATGGTTACAATGACAATACACCTCAAACACTCATCCACTCAAAGGTTGACTGGAAGAGATCCCTTAAGGGATAAGTTCGCCTTTGTACATATTTGTTTTTCTGTCAACTGTATTTTACTTATTTTGTACAATAAAGAGTTTACATACATACATACATACATACAATAGATAGAAAAGTAGCCATAGAAAACGATTTTTAATGAAAATACGTTATTTTCCCAATAACTGTCTTATTGATTCCTGAAAAGCAATACCAAGCCTGTTCCGCGCGGGACATTTAATTTTGATTTCAAAATCGGGACGTCTGACAATGCTACTTCCTAAATAGTAGTATAAGATACAAATTAGAGAGGATTTGCACCCATGTGTTCAATGGATGAAAAGTATTTTGTACCAAATTTTCGGGTTGTTTCACTATCCATTGATTAGTGTTAACTAACGGTTAAATGTGATGCCGTCTCTATTTATTTTGTTCGAATAGACGGAGACGGCATCACATTTAACCGTCAGTTAACACTACTCAATGGATGTTGAAACAGCCCCTTAGTCTCTTAAAAAATATATCGCCAGAGGGTCGCAAAAAAATTCTATGTCAAACTATAATCAAACTAAAAATTAAAGATTACTTTTTTTAACATCGCACTCATAAATTTAGCGAATACATTAAATACCAACCGAAAGTAGGTATGAGTATGAAGCCTACAAAATATTTATATAAACGTTAGGTCGTCTATTTTTTGTAGGATTTTGCTGTTTGTCGTTATAAAGCTTCCCATTTTTAAAATTACCCACTTGTTACTGTAGTGTCATATTGAACCCCTTTTGACGGACACTTATTAACTGATTCAAAACATTCTGTTATCTGACGCAATATGTTTGTTTCCAGGTATAGGAAACGGCTAAAAGCAGCAGAGGAGGGCATCACGGTGGCGCCGTCGATCGTGCCGCCGCTGCCGGCGTCCGACGTGACCGCCGCCGTGGCCACCAACGACTCCAAGCTGCCGCCCGCCGTCTCGCCGGACCTCGTCCTCTTCTGCCGCAAAATATACGACTTCAGGTCCAAGAAGATACAAGTGCCCAACAAGTGAAGCGACAGAACCCGAGTCCGGCTCCCGGCTAGAAGGAATAAACACCAAAGTTAATATAGGATGCTGTTCGTCTACTCGCAGGCAGCGACCGCGGCGACGACGCCCGACGGCGACCGTAGTGGCCCCTATTGTTAGTACAAAACGCGTTCCCCGGTGCAACTTAGTGTATCGCCATTTTATATGAACTAACGTTTCTCGATGAATATTAGACGCCGCAGTTTGTTTCGTTATGTTGCTATGTGACTCGTGATTTGGCGTAGATTTCTTGTCGTTGATATGTTTGATTGCTATATTATTTTGATTTAAATATTTTTAAACAGGATGTTTCAAATGATGCCTTTTATAAAATGTAAGTAGATTGTAAGTGAATCACGATCGATGATGGGCATAATTATGTAGTGATAGCGACGTATTTTCTTTTACTTTACGCTTCGAGTGAGCTGCGTCCTATTAATATAATTTTCGTAGAAGCTGAGTGTAAAATTATACTATTTTCTCGTAGAAATGATTGGTACGATTACGGCTAACGATAAGTTTCTATTAGGCTGGATATAAAGGAAAAGGCATTTATAATTACTTTTAATTACCTAATTGTTACATTGTTGTCAAAGTAGAGTCTATATTAAATTATTATTTTTAGTTAAGCATATTGTCCTAAAGCAGTGCAAGTTTGTCAATGTGCCAGCGACCAGCCGCGGCGGGCGGCAGATCTCCAGTTCTCTAACGGCCAACGCCGGCGATATCGTGGACGCCCTTGCCACGTTTTGTCATTTAATTTGTCTACAGTAAATTGAGATTAACCCCCTATTCAGAAAAAGTTACAAATGTCAAATGTTACAACTGTAGGTATGTCTGTCTTGTTTGTGTCTGACAAAGGAAAAGATATTTAAATATAAAACTAATGTTATTTTATCAAGCTTAACAAGCGTTTGTTAAATAAGGGGGTAATTCAAACATTATATTCTTCAGAAATTGTCTGTTCTTGTACCCATTAGGTATTCCTTATTTTTAAATAAAATCATGGTTGATTGATTTTTTTTTATACAGTAATAAGCTTGTAGTGTGCATGCCATCCTGTTGAGCACAAACCGCACACTGCTGAAACTAAATAATTATGCAAAACTAACATACATCGAGTCCACCAGAGATGTGCGAGGAATGTTTTCCATGAACCAATAGAAACTGCAACATATCCTCGCACATCTTTGGTGGAGACGCAGCCTTATGCGTCTGTGTAAAGCATATTGCCCTGACGGAGAAGTCTTAATTTATACATCATGTGTGTTAGTATCATGCTTACCCCGTAGCTGGCGTTAAGACAATGCAGCTAGTGCTCGCTAATCGGTGTGCGAATATACATAGACGTTGCGTTTAATGTCTTCTTCACTTTGTATGCAATATATCAGTCGTAGTTTTGAACATTTACAATTATTGAGTAGATTTCTATCAAAACAATATTGTAATGTATAGCGTAGGTATACCCTGCCTTTGAAGGAATTGATTTAACATTGCATTTTGGCTCTCTGTGTATCACTTGTCTGTTTTCCCATTTTTTTGTTGAAGACTGACCGGCGGAGTGTTTTAAACATTAATGATCGAATCTGAATTCAAAATGTTTTTAAGTTTGTGCGCAGTTTATCATCCAGTAATAAACATTAAATGAAAATAACAAATGGGAACATTGTAACATATTTTAAATGTAATGTTAGAGCATTAGATGTAACGAGGAGCGAGCGCGATGCCGAGAGATATATTGTGCTACTCTAATAGTGAAATCTCTTTATCATTAGAGACATAATTTTTAAGTAGCTCGGTACATAAAGTAAAAATATATATTAAACGTTATAACTCCCGCGTGGAAGTTTGTAAAAGGGCATTTATACGTTTGCAACTTATGTAGGTACATTTTCTTCGCTACTTCTGTTTAGGTGTCGTTTTAGTTGATGTTATTTTTGTAAATACGCCTATGTTACAACTTCTCGCAAAATTTATTGTTTTCGCCGGCGGGATAAAGAAAAGAATTTAATTCGACGTGCGATGATGTATCAGTGAAACATCAGCGAGTCCCGCTGGCTGTCTATTCCAAAGCATTATTTAACTTTTCTTTTTTTCATTGCTTCATGCCAAAAAATTAGCTGCAAACATTAAATTGTTCAGTAATATAATACCAATCTCCCTCTACTTAGGTTACAAGAATGTTACCAGAGGCTGCGTGAACTTGTATAATTCTGTTGATTTCTATTAATTTTTTCACAACGACAAAAATTTCAGTAAAGCTGATACTAAGATCTGACGCAGTTTTCACATAAAAAAGGTAAATGGTATTAATAAGTAATACATAGTCAACAGTATTTGCCAAGTCTAAGTACGTATGTACACATCAGCCTTAATTAAAATTTGGTAAACCAACCTATTATATGTCCGTGTAACATAGTGGCCACACCTTTACTTTCTTTTCATTAATTATTGCAGGGCCTATTTTTAACCGACTTCAAAAAAGGAGGAGGTCATTTTGTATGTTGATCTACAAGGCAGAAATTATATGATGATATTTAGACACGAGTGGTTCTAACACGAAAACCATTTGCCCATTTGGGAGTTTAAAAAGTATCATATCTATTTCTGCCTCTATCAAATACATACTGGCAGACGAAGAGACGTGCAAGATGTACGATGCCATTACATATTGAACTTTGTGTCCATGTAAAAGATATTGTTTGTGGATAAGAAACTGATATAAAATTTAATTTATACTTATACAGTAAAACGGCCTTCTATTGAAGTCGCCGAAGCAAGAAATTTTAATGTAAATTAGTTGAGATAAAGTTAATTTTCAATGACATTGAAACTGCGTCATATTCCTTGACTCTTGACTTATGCTAATAGGATTGTATGTTCAAAACTGACTAGCTTAGATGCTTCCCGAGCACCTAACAAGCAGACTCTGATAACGTTATTGTTTTCTCATTATTAATTAATTAGAGTAAATAAGTAAATTCCATAATAACACTATTAATAAGTGAGTGAGCTCTCCCTTGCTTGTAGATGATTGTTTTGAAGAATGTTACCTGATTCTCAGAGTTGCATAGTCAGTGATTTTTTTAGACTTAGTTTTACTAATAAGAAAAAAAATACCCTGTTTTTATTATTTAATTTATTTGTTTCAATGAAAATTATAAAAGTATATTTTTATTATTGTAATCTACATAGTTATGTTGGCTGTAATTTAATATTGATGTAATTAATATATGTATTTTTATTTCAAAATGTGTTTTATTCAATGCTTCATTAAACCGGACTGTTGGAACGAATGAAAAATCGTTTAAATAATATAAATATGAATAAAAAAAAAAACAGAAAAAAGGTTCTGAAAATGATTTTGTTGCTCAAAGAAAAAGCTTATAACAGTAAATATCGATTATTTATTGAATAACATCTAGAATAATACATGAGAATAGGCATATAATTGCTATTCCAGTTTACAAATGTTTACATATACATACATATAATACACAGAATTCTAAAAGGATTGCTAACAAACAGTCCCAGCCAATGTTAGGTAAGCAATTACCTAATTACACTAGTGTATTCTGACTATGAATGTTTAGCAATCCAGGCGCATCTAATTTCATTCTTTTACATTTTTAGTTAAATTCTACAAGTACAGTCAACATCAGTTAAATTAAAGCGGCCACTGTGCTATATTCTAGCATGGCATATGAATAGCTAGAATATATGAATGCGCAATGAATTACACACTTGACAATAACAAATTCTCGTCGAGATCACATATTTCTAGAGCCATTGCCACTCTGATATATTTGATGATGAATATACCACTTTTATAATACGTGCGTACGTAGGTATTGAACGAGTTGGGAAAGCCCGATCGCCTAATACGAATGCCTGCAACACTAAATATAAAACAAGTCCATCCTTCGACAAAAGATAAATAATCAAATGTTTTTTTTTATTTAAGTCAGCTTAATGGTAACAATAGCATTCAAAATTTTAACCATATATAGGTTCAGATCAGAACAAATATCATTGAGTAAATTGAACTGCCCGAAATAAACTGAATAAAATTAGATGCGCCTCTTTTTTATTACAGCGAAAACTTTCAGTCACCACTAAGATACAAAATATCAAAAATGTCTAGATACCTTGACCACATGCATAGCCATTATCCATATACAATAGTTACAATCAATTCGTTTACAAAGTCTTTTCGAAAACATTGTCTTACATTTTTTATGACACTAACATACATACATGACTTAAATGCTTTAAAATATTCGCAAATGAAACCACTTCTTCCTTTGAGTTTGTTCAGATGAATTAAAGTCATAGAATAAGTTCTAGTCTAGTGAAAGTGCCAAGTTGTTGACCGGCCTGTGCTGTGGATTTAGTTTGTAGTTTCTGTTAAAGCTCCAACCATAAAAAACACATAATTTGTTGAGTTCTTAGTAATAATTAATTAAGTAGGTAGGTAGCTGCACCTTAGGTACTCGCCATGGGTGGCTAAGTAGAGTTACTTAAGCAGGATAGTGCGACTGAAGTGGAAACTTGAATAGGCTCCAAGACGTCAAAATCATGTGCGACGCGAAAAGCAATCTTTTAGGCAGTTTTTTAGAGGCGCTACTAAAAATAAGGGGTGAAAAAAGAAATCGTCCACGACAACCTCACCTTAATTCCCCGATCAAAGATAAAAGCCCAGCGCCAGTTTCAAAAATGTCCTAGCTAACGCTTATCTTGGAAATAATAGTTATTTAAATAAATATTTCGGCATTGATTCCATTAAATTGTAATCATTCAATCCAAAATTACGATGCAAAGGACAACATATAGTATCACTTTCATATTGACTATTGGTTAGCATGTGCGTGTGTGACAGATTTGTTGTGTGCAATAAAAGCTAGCGCTAGTGTATTGTAGTTTCGTGGTAGCCTACAGGTATTTACGCGATCTTATGGCCACCGTTGGTGTAGTCATAATTCCACGATTTTCCATGGACAAACTAAAATTTTATTCCTACCAGCATAAAGGCAACAATCGCTACTTTTCTTTCCATAGAGTAACCTAAACTATACCTACCCACAAATGTGCAAAAATAATACTTGGCGATGGATGATCTACAACTTAACTGTTTGAGATTTTTGGTGGGTTAAGATCATTGGACAAAGATTGAGTATAACTAATTAATTAGTGAAACAGACGGCTACCAATTTTGGTAAATACCTACTGACAATTAGGTATTATGTATGGTTCCTCGAATAAACAAGTTTACTTTTTTATGCCTGCTGACATTTGTTTTGTTATTTATCAAGAATGAAGTTTAAATAATCTCAAGTCGAGAAAACAAAACAAAAGGCATGGCCTACCATACTTTTCTCGAATCCATTCAGGCTATTTTCAACATCTCATTTTTAGCATAAAGAAGCTTGTGGTAGGAATGTAAACGAAATATGAGGAAAATTCCAGACAAAGCCTCTTACAATAGGGTATAGCCAATTATTTCCAAAGTTAATACAACATTTGCAGTGAAAAGTTCCTACCATGGCATATTTTTCAGTTTCTTTGACTGTACTTTTAATAACACAATGGGAAACGTGAGATGATACATTTTTTTTTAAATTTATTATACTATGAACACACAAAATATTTGACAAAGTTTTCTGTAACACCCACACCATTCCATCTATGGTCACATTTACACATACCTTGCATGAATCCCTTACAATGCAAAAAATAACATTATATTTATCTCTAAATAGGCCTCATAGACATTTAAGGTAAATATATAGGTAAGTATTACATATCAGTCACTCAATACATTTTTGTGATGTTATTGCTAAACTAAAATGCAATTATTCTTACACATGTCCTAAACATGCCAATTAACTTTAAGCCAAACCAGTTGACACATTTACAGTGCAATGTACAGTCAAGTTCATAAACTTGTGATCAAAAATCTGACCCTCCCCATGAGGCTGACATAGTCACATGTAGTGTACTAAAGCCTCATTAAAATATAAGATAAAAAAAAATATGATCAAAAATATCTGAACACATCTCTATTGTTAACGGTGTAGAAGCGTGTTCAGATATTTTTGATCAAATTTTTGCTCACACATTTATGAACTCAACAATGTTTGACTATACCATATATGGTACAACAAAAAATCGCTATGCACATCCAGAATAACATTGATGTTATCGAAAATACTTGAATGGAGACAGTGATTGTAAAGAAGCAATAACAAAAATACAATCATTGGACATCAAAGTCCTGAGGTCTTATTGTCTAACTCACTTGGAATCATAATCATTTTCACCACTTCTTTCTGTCACATGGTACAGGGTGAAGATAGAAACAGACGGTGAATGTGATCAAGGGTGCCTGTGCGCATTAGACAATATAATCTCTGGCCCCTATACCACAAACATTGCAAGTACTATAATTCCACATAATTGTCACTTTTTGAATTAGAAAGCTAACAATTATATTGATGTAGCACTTATATTTTTTGTGGCACAAATTTTAATATGTGCAAAATAGATGTACCATAATGAAATTGCTACTTATTGCAATGAAACAGAAATTGTAATAAAACTGACCATTATTATTCTCAGTATCATTACTATTTCGGCATAGTAACAATTTCATTACAGTACCTCAATTTTCCTTTCCACTCTTATAATACCATATATCGACTTGTAAATATTACTGAGACAAAACCACATCGATTACTTGTCAACTGTTAAGATAAGCAAAGTAATAAATCTCTTGGTGGGAAAAAAGGAATGCAAAGAAGCAATTTTATAAACAATATTGATAAAGTAAGAAAATGTGTCACTAAGTTGGTCTCCACTTTATGTAAACAGAAAGAAACAAACAATATGACTAAAATTTAGATATCAGTAAATTAAATTCACTCAATCATACCACAGGTAAAACTAAAGATTACATTTGATTCTAATAAAACTTCCCCAAAATATGAACAATCAAAACCATAAAAAAACTTGCTGAATGTTTATAACTTTCTCAGTTTCAAAGCGAAAGCTTTTGTATCACACAATACACATTGAATATATCGAACAATGTTTATGGTATAACATCAATACTTTGCTAAAAAACAATTGTGGCCAGTTAGAAGTCAACAAATTGCTTCAAAAGCTACAGCAACTGTTAGTTTTCTTGGCTGTCTTGTAGAATGCTTTACTGTGGTAAGACAAGCTGTCCGACTTTGCCACTAAATCATCTAGTTTTTCTCCTCTTTCTAAAACAGCTTTTATTGTGTCATGTAAGATAATCTTTGTATCATCCAAGTCCTCCTGTATTTTAGTTAGGGCATCTGCTTCTCTAGGATTTTGGTACTTGACCAAGTATTGTGGCAACACTGGGAAATCCACTGTGGTCTCATTGGCCGTTGGCCATGAATTGGGCGGCACTTTTGCTGAGAACTCATCTAGGATCTTAGTGATTAATGTGTGCGCAACCCTGCTGGGATACTCATGATCTGAGATAAGAATACCTGCAAGGTTGTCTGCTCTGACATACACTTGTAGCATATACTCTCCTTCCTTGACAGACTGCCTAGCAGCCAGCTGCGTTCTTTCTACCATTGTTTTACTCACAAATGACATAAACTCTTGAACTGAGCCTTTTTGGAAGTAACTGAAACTGGACAGATCATAGGCAGCCTTGAGAATTGTGGCACTGTTGACTCCTTTGTACAGAACAAGAAGCCCATACACTTTCACCATTTTGACAGCTTATATGCACTTGGTCTTCTAATATCACCCAGGAAACAATTGGCAAGCTGCAATAATGAATAAAACACAAGTTAATCCAAATGTACTAATGAAGAACGATGGCACCTAACAATTATCAGGAGACTAAGGAATCTCAAAAGAGTATCAGTGAATGATGAAATTAGGCAACAGAAAATAAAACAAATACTTACTTCAGATTATTGACAATTGTGTATCGATGTGTCCTACTGTGAAGTATTCTTCAGTAGTGGCATAGTAAGTAGTTTTATTTTCAAAAAATCGTGAAACTTCGCACAAAATTAGTTGAAACGCTTACGTCACTTCAACAACGTCAAGAGACGTCAAAAGCTAAATGTCAATGTCATATTTTTTATCTGATCCCTTCAAGGAGAGGCTAAAGAATGTAAGCCTATGCAGGAGCCACGTTTAATAGAATTAAAAATTGAATTCCAATCAAAGGTTTTTGTTACGATTAATAAAGCCATTACGACACATTTTTACTAAAATTAAGTACATTTGATCGTGTGTTACATTTCAACACTTTTACACAGTAGAACCGTACTCAACCGATCGTGATGAAAGTTGGTAATATTATTATGCAGGTCAGTGCTGAAAGAGCTTTGCAGACTGCAATCATCATCATCATCATCATCTCAGCCGTAGGACGTCCACTGTTGGACATAGGCCTCCCCCATAGACCTCCAGTTGCTTCGGTTAGCAGCGGCCTGCATCCACCGTGAACCCGCGGCTTTAACCAGGTCATCCGTCCATCTCGTTGGTGAACGTCCCACGCTGCGCTTGCCGATCCGCGGCCTCCACTCGAGAACTTTTCGGCCCCAACGGCCATCTGCTCTCCGTGCTATATGGCCTGCCCATTGCCACTTCAACGAGCTAATTCTTTTGGCTATGTCGGTGACCCTTGTTCTTCTACGTATCTCCTCATTTCTGATTCGATCCCGTAGAGAAATCCCAAGCATAGCTCTCTCCATAGCTCGCTGAGCAACTCTGAGCCTATTCATAAGGCCTACAGTAAAGCACCATGTCTCGGATCCATATGTCATCACTGGCAACACATGCATTGCAGACTGCAATGCACGATATTAAATGGACTACTTTTTCCCTAAATGGGAACACTGACATAGATAATAGATCGCTCGCTTTTGGTTCGAAATGCGAACTTGTGATTTTAATCTGCTTAATATACAAAATGTGAAATGTACAAACCCAATATCATATTTTCTCAAGTTTTTCGCGATTCCCAAGGTCAAAGAATCGAATTGCTTTAAAATTCCAGAGAAATAATACGTTGTTTGGGAGAAACGTGTCAAAATGGCGCTGTAGAGCGCTATCCTGCTCTGTCTCGTGTTTTTTTTCGGTTCACTTTTATATTATAGATGACGCTTATAGTACAGTCAACTTCATAAATAAGTGATCACTTATGTACCTTGTCACTTTAACGTCATATTTGAAAAGCGATACGAAATTGTGTAAAGACTGAAAGCGACAAGTTGTCACGTGGTAGTGATCGGGCCCCACGTTGGGCGCCAGTTGTCATGAGGTAGTGACGGTGAAGTTGGTGGTGGAATGAAGAAGACAGGAACAGGGCAGACAAGTAATATTTATGTAGGATAATAATAAAAGGGCACCTTCGGACAAACAGACGCGGACTTAAGTATCTAAATAGGTATGCTTTGAGACTGTATCAACAATTATAAAAATACGAAGTTAACGTATTACATTTCCGTGCCCAGTGCTTTATTTTATACAATTAATAACACGAGTCCAACAGTATTGCAAGCTAGGAACTTCACTAATGCACTGCACAATTATTTGAAACTGGATGAGGTAATAAGCCTTCCTTCGTATAGGAGTAGAAAATTATGAGCTAGTTAAGGAGTTTTAGGAAATACATAGGATCTAAGAAAAAAAACAGGTATCCGTTCAGCTCGGAGGCTCTGAATAGAATGGCTACTTGACGCAAATCGAACAGATGTGGAATTTAGAAAAGGAAATTTGAATTTAAATGTTATTTTTTAGAATGTGTGCTAAACCAGACAGAGCTGTATCACACCTCGTTACAAAGGTACAGTCAGCTGCAGAGAAAAGGTACCCCCCTGTAACGGCGGTATCCATACTACCGCCATTATAGGGGGGGGGTACCCTTTCTCTGCAGCTGACTGTACAGAAATAATCACTTATTTATGACGTTGACTGTACCTAAACAAAAATAATCTATGAATTCTTTAAAAAAATTATTAATGAAACAGGTAAAAAAAAACAGGTAAAAGGAAATAGAGTTGTCTTTGTTTACTATTTTGAGCACTCAATAATGCAGCGTCTACTTTATTTCTACAATTATTATTATTACTATTATTAACCATCACTTAGGCCTGGACTTCCCATGTGACATGTTATATGATTCACTTCCCGTCGAGCGATTTTGGCACACGGGAAACCTGCAAGGCTACCACGAAATTCAAAAATCGAAGTTCGTATCGTACCGTCCCGCCTACACTTATGATATTTAATACGAGAGTGAGAGGGACGGTACGATACGAACTTCGAATTTCGTGTTTCGGAGTAGCCCTTCTGTCCTAAAATGCGCTAGGCGCACTCAGTGAGTGTGTCTAACGCGGTTGCGGACGTTCGCGAGGCGCTCTTTGCACCCCCAAATCGCTCACGGGTTAAGCTAACGCTTAATCGAAGAAGGTGTACGGACCGTTTTCCTTTTGAGTTGTTGTTTCTTTTTGGCTAAAACATTGGTCTCCGGAGAGGCCTGTGTGCTTTTGCTATCAATATCTTGAGACGACATATTAATACTATTTTGGATTTCAGATGTGCTAGTTGTATTTTCTGCTAAGTTAGATAGAGAGTCCGAATTCTGCCAACATTCACTATCTTCCGTCACACTTTTTGCGATTGGAGATTGTGGAATGTCATTTTCTGGAGATGTACAAGCTGAAGATCCAGGAATAATATAAGTCGAAGTCGGTGATGAACTATGAGAACTGGAATACGTTCTCGTCCAATGAGTTTCGGAAGGTGAAAAAGTATTTTCAAGAAGTAAACCATCAATTTTATACATAAGTCTTTGACGAATGTCATCTGGAAACTTTCTCAACTTTGTTGCTAGCAGTTTAGCATATATGTCACAGTCGTCTTCTTCATGATTTTTTTTACTCAAAATATTGTTCAGAATCTGAAAACTATTACTTAAATTTGTTTGAGCATCATCTAAGCTCAGGCGCCGCTTTTTATGTCCACTAGTTGAAGCATTTTTATTCCGGGTGCTTTCATTCAGAGTATCTTCATCCTGAGTGTTTTCATTTTCAGACTAAAACCGAAAAATAATAAAATATTTATTCAATAAATTTCAAATGAAAGAAAATTTATTTTTGAGCGAGCGAGAGCCAAGTGCGAGCGAAGTGTTACCGTTTCAGTTGGACAAAAATATATTAAGTATACTTCAAAGCTTCAGAGAGCTTAGTACCTATAGAGAAGGTATACTTTCGTCCGTCCAGCGGAGCGGATGTCCGGTTGTTCTTCTCTACTGTCACATTCCTCAACCGATTTTCGTGAAATTATGAGCAGGTTCGATATGATATAGATATGGATGAAAATTTTAGAAACGCTTGAAACTTTTTTTAACGATAGGAATAACCTTCCTAATTAACAGAAAAAAATATCAGATTTGTAAGTCGTGTATAACAAGTGACGCTCGCACGCTGGACTACTGGAGTTGACCTTTTTAACAATTGAAAAAAAAAAATAGTTAATAACTTACATCGTCGTCTGCATTTGTTGGTACATCGTATATAGGCCCCAAAAATTGTTCCATTGCCTCGTAGGCGAACCATGTTGGTTGATAAATATCATCAGCCTGAGTCACAGATCGAAGTGAAGTTTTCTTTTTGTGTACTAACGGTCTAAAAGATGCCATCAAGGATTTCTTTTTTGCTTTTAGCTGTTCTATGGGAATATTCATCGCTTCGGCTATCCTCGTCCAAGCTTCGTGTACCTAAAATAAATTAGTTTCTTAATAGGTAAAGGCACAAAGACAAAAAAAACTTATAATTTATAATCTAGGCTGATGACCGGTATACCTACGCAGGGTTAGGGTTAGGGTTCACGTTATGTTTTCAAAAGTAGGTAGGTGCTTACATTATTTGCACGTGGTTATTACATTGATAGGTAAACCATAGTAAAAGAGGACAAGTAGGTCCACAGGTCCACTCCGACCCTTTAGGGGACTTAACTACCTACTCCGGCGTGGACGCTTAGGGTTGTCGACGTCTATTTTAGATTAATTAGCTACCGGAAAATAATTTTAGTACGAAAGTTAACTTACAATGGTCGTCTGTGTCTAGAGAAACTAGATTATATGCCGCTATATTATAAATTCGCCGGAATGGTGATGGCGACTGTACCTACATATACATACTAAACTCCTTAGACTATATACAACACTAGACCGAGCCTCAGTAACAAACAATGCGATTGAAAACGTCCACTCTTTTTCTTGTTTGTGTGCGTGGCGACCACGTGACAGCTTCGTCTTTACACTCGAGTTACGTCAATCCGGTTGTCACTGTGTGCGTGCTAAATGATACCACGTAATGTCAAATCCCCCAAAATTTGGGGGAAAATTATTACGACACGACGAAAATTAGACGCTAGTAAAAGTAATGGCGAATGTAATCAAATAAAAAATGAATTAATAAAACTAAAACAGACAGACATGGCGAAAAACTGTTCAGGTTCAGGTGAAATCGATATATTTCGACTTTGTGCCCAATACAAACTTTTCAGTACGATTTTGACTGAATTGTGGGGAATTTTGCACTGGAAACTGGTATCACCTATAAAAAATGTCACACAATTCTAACCTAAATAATTTAATCTTTTCTTACGAAATTTTATGGATTCTGGAGTACTTACCGATGGAAAGTCACGTCATTAGGATTTTTAAGCCTGCCTTTATAATTGCGGCACACTTTTATAGCACATTTGGTCATATTTCGGCACTTTTGTATTGCTCGCTCCGCATACGTCACCTACGGTGTCACAATGCAGACTGAGGAGGGGAAAATCACTTATAAGCCAACAGTTGGCTTATATTTTTGGTGGACGTTTTCGTGCCGCCGACGGTCCATCTAGTGTTGTATATAATCTAAGCTAAACTCATGTTTACCTACTCATAATACTTTATCTATATTGTTTATAGGTTAGGTAGGTATCTATTTATTTATGTGTCCTTGCACGAAACTATTACACTACACTTATATACCACTAATATACACCTATACCTATCTAATACAAAAATACGTAAGAACAGTACGCGAACGTAAAAGGCGATCATCTGCAGTGACCAGCAGTGGTGTCAGCAGTGGTGTAGCGGTATAGCACGCGGCACGGGATGCCGAGGACCTGGGTTCGATTCCCAGTGTTGTTCTTATTTTTCTGGTTTTTCTGTGCATCTATGTTTCGGTTTGTATTTTCAATCGAAGTACTTTTGTTCGTAGTGATTACTACGAACAAAAGTACTTCGATTGAAATTTACCCATAGTAAAAGAGGACAAGTAGGCTCGAGCCTACTTGTCCTCTTTTACTATGGGTAAACTCTGCTACCGCTGAGCACCAGATTAACAATTCAGGCGGAAATAAACATATTCATCGTATTGGAAGCAAATTGGAAGCGATTGTCCGGTCCACCTACGCATTCATGATCGCAGAGTGGTTGTTAGTTAGTTAGGTTATTGATTATATAATTTTAAGGGGATTATAGTTAGTAAGTAAGTGAAAAAGGTCATGTAGTACCTAATCTGTCCAAAAATATTAGTTTTAGAGGCATTGACGATTTAAGGTTTTAACAAAACTCATCACAAACCTCGAAACTCTTTTTTTTTTTCATAATCATAATTATTTTTTATGTAAGTCTTTGTGTTTTTGATAGCTTACGGCTGTACATTACATGCGATAATTATATATTTAACTTCAAAGTAATTATCCACAACGATAGTTTAAAGAAAACATATAAATAGGCATATACCTTAGTTCTTAATTTATTCTGCTTGTTCCTGGGATCCCAAATTGCTGGTTCAGTAGCCAACAAGTCGATAAACTGTAAGACTATTTCATTAGACCATTCATCGGCCGACGGAGTCATCGACTGAAAAATTACAAGTTTATTCAAATATTCAATTCAAACTGTACAGTTTTAGAGTTTGTGAAATGAAAAGTTGCGAAATGAAACAGGTTGCCAAACGTTACGTTGCGAAAAGGCAGTACTCGATTAATATATGCATGGGGGTAAAAATTAACGATGCACGTTTCCCATGTCTGTTAGCGACAGAGCTTTTACCTTACCTATACCTATAATTTGTAGGTAATCGTAGTAATATATAGGCACAAAATAATGAAGTATTAATTGAATTAAATAACTTACATCATCTTCCGCATTTGTTTTCTGTGAATCGTAGTATATGGGCCCCAAAAATTGTTCCATTGCGTCGTAGGCGAACCATGTTGGCTGATATACTTCATCAGCTGAAGACTCGGATCGAAGTGAAGATTTTTTTTTATTTATTAGCGGCCTAAAAGACGCCATCAAGGATCTCTTTTTTATTTTTAACTGTTCTACAGGAATATTCATCTTTTCCCCTATCCTCGCCCAAGCACCATCTACCTAAAATAAAGAGGTAAATAAATCAGTAGGTACGCCACTGATGCACTGATGCTGTTTAGCATTCGTTCCAAACCTGAGGGTAATTACCCCATTAGGGGTTAGTAGCTAAAGGGATAAAACGGTGAAAAAGGTATTAAACAGCGGTTCACTGAAGTGGCGCTGGGCTGGCCACGTCTGTCGCAGGACCGATGAACGGTGGAGTAGACGAGTCCTCGAATGGAGACCACAGACGGGAAAACGTAGTGTAGGGCTTCCGGAGCTTAGTAAAAGAGGAGATGAGGAGATGTATGCACACTCCGACCCTTTAAGAGATTTAACTGCCTAGTCCGGCGCGGACGCATAAGGTTGTTGATGTCATTTTTAGATTAATTACCTACCAGCAAATAATTTTAGAAAGAAAGTTAACTTAAAATTGTCTTACGTCTGTATCTAGACAAACAAGATTCTATGCCGGTATATCATTATTATCATGAAAAAATAACAGATACCTACCTATCTTCATACAATATAGTTACAGTATTATGTGTAGGTAAACATAAGTACCTAGTATGTATATTGTCGCCATCGCCACTCCAGCGAATTTATATATAATATTTTTTAATTTAGTAAGTATAATAATAATAATATAGAGGCATAGAATCTTGTTTCTCTAGACACAGATATGAGACAATTTGAAGCTAACTTTCGTAATAAAATTATTTGCTGGTAGATAATTAAATAAAATAGACGTCGACAACCCTAAGCGTCCGCGCCGGAGTAGGTAGTTACTAAGTCTCGGGTCGGTAGAGTCGGAGTGTACATTACTTCTCCTATTTTACTATGGCTATACAGTTTACATACTTACCTTATGTTTCAATTTATGCTGCTTATGTCTGGGATCCCAAATTGCTGGTTCAGCAGATAGCAAATTGATAAACGTTAATGTTTTCTCATCAGACCATTCACTGACCGGTGGCATGATTAGCTGTGATTAGAAGCTACACAATTTTTACTGTCTTCTTTCCTTGCTACTTTCCATGTCATTCGTCGAGTGCGTGGTAGTATTTTAGTGTAGTGTACATACATAGGCCTCGCCTCCCTCCAATCTCTCTTAAGGCATCTGACACTGACACATTGCGTTTGACATTTATAGAGACGTCCGAAAGTGTTAACAGTAAGAATCGATTCTAATCGCTAAATCGGTTCAATTCCTTTGATAAACGTAAGATTCGCGGGTCTATATTGATTTGCATAAATTAACTGTCCTAATTGAAATTGACATAACGTTATTTTTTATTAAATATTAATTCCCATAACATTAATTCACATCGCATAACTGAATACGCACAATGTAAAGGCGAGTAATGTGGATTAGCATAACGATAAGTTGGCATAAATTTAATTAGCATAACATTGCTTTGCATTATTATAAAAGAGTATAAACATAAAATGATTATTTTAGTAAAATTTAAAATTTTATTTGTCAAACAATATACATATTATAAAGTGTCACATTAAGTGAAAAAATATTACTAAGAGTAAAATGGTTATTGTTTTATTTACTCAATTCAATTAGATCTGAGACTTGAACATAGTTATGTGCGAATAATCTCTATATATATATATATACTGGGCTATTATAAAAAAATACCTAACTTCGAAGGCTAAGGCGGGAGGGTGAAGCTCAGTGTAATCAGGCTACGCTACGCTGAGCTCCCGCCTTTGCCTTATAACTAAACCTATCTAACCTATTAGGTTTTGCCCTGAACAAGCTAAATAATTCACTCGCTTGATAAAATTATGCGTATTCATTTTATAACATTTTACGTTATAGTTATGCGTATTTCAACTACCCAGATTCATCGTTATGCTAATTAAGTGTTATGCTTCTTTATAATTATGCAAGTTGGCTGCTATGCACAATTATTGTATGCTAAATAAGTTATGCAGATTTATATTAGAATAATGAATGCTATGCGAAATAAGGAAGGGGTACCCAAGATTCGCGTCAAATAGGAATGTAGAATGTGAATATAAATAAAATAAAAGACAACAAAGCTCTTAAAAATATTTTGACATTAATAAATAAATACATAATTATTAACAGATTAAAAATGTAGATGATGTATACATCAATTACTTACGAAAAAATATCGATACCGAATATCGATATTTTGATACATCTCTAGTAGACAGTTTGACTTTTCTGTCAATAATTTTTTTTTTTATTCTGTGACTGTGTTTGCATTGCTTATTTTACGTTTGGTTTACGTTAACTTATTCTGTTTAGACATAGTAAGGTTTTAACTCGTTTACTTATTCAGTCTTTTAGATAATGTCTGAACCAACAGAAAAAGTGGAAAGCAACTCAGATGCTCGACGGCGAATATTAAACATAGCTGTTTCCACAGTTCTTTTGGAATCTGGGTTTGATTCTGCAGATAAAGTATCATTGGAAACTCTCACAGAGATGCTACAATGTTGTAAGTTACTAGTAAATTTGCTAAACGAATTATACACCGAAACACGACATTAACACGAACAGAGTAACCATAACATATAATTATTGTTTTCAAGTCTGTCATTAAGTTTAATTAAAATTTTTGTTTTAGTTCTCACAGAGGTTGGAAATTCTGCCAAGGGATACTGTGAACTTTCCGGACGAGTGGAACCTGTACTTGGAGATGTTTTTATGGCCCTCATCAATATGGGTATTTGGGCAATACTTTAAAGCTTTGTATAACCATTTTCGGATAAGTTCCTTCCAGATATCTTACATGACAGATATATCTGTGTATTTCGTTTGAATTAACAGAGATACCATCAGAGAAAATTTTGTAACTTCCACAACTAACATAATTTCCATGTTTACAGTAAAATATGCATAGCTTGAGAAAAAAAAAGTTTGTCATTAATTTAAATGCACTTTACTGTGATATAAAACATTTAACCTGTGATACACCACGCACACTACAGTAGCATATTTAAGATTTGCCCATTTTTGTTACTAGTTTTTATCATCTTTTAACATAGGATACAAAATGACTCAAGAAAGTCATTGTTCGCACAACTGGTTAAAAATTAATAATATAAAAAAACTCTTCTGCTTCGTTAAGCAGTGTTGTCATCTGTCATCATATCGCCAGTTAATGAAATTTAAATTAATTCACCCAATCTTATTATCTTAACTTTTCAGGAATAAGCTTACAGGGTTTAGAGCAATACGCAGCTCGGCCAAACAGGCATGTGATCCAGCCCCCGCAGCAGGCCCCTGCACCGCGGACTCCAGCTATGCTGTCAGCTGGCTCTAAAGCTAAGCCCGCACCTCACATACCATTCCACCTACCACCATTGCCTGACCCTCATGCTTACATACGGACACCTGTAAGACATAATGTATAATTGTTGTGTAACAGTGGTGTTCAAAAATTTGGGCGTTTATCAATTTCATTTATAATAGAAGTGAAAATGAACTGAGCTCTGTTACCCAAGTGTTCTCAACTAACACAAGAAATAAAGATTTTAAATGGGATGAAACATTTCTCATGGAACAATCAATAAATTAACCATATGGTTTGGATAACCATACTAATCATTGAATTAAAGTGGAACTTTTTTGTCTAAGATTTGTACAGTCAGCTGCAGAAGTAGATGAGCAGTGGTTGTGCTCAAATGATCTAAACACTCTTATCACCTTGGCAGTAGAATTAGGATTTATCGACAGGCGAAACATCGCTAGATAGTTTTAGTATCGGGAGGTCTGTTTGACATTTCTGTCATGCTTGTGACTAGATAAATATCTAAATGAGCCAATCACAAGCAAGACTGAAACATTCTAACGGACTTCACGATACTAACGCCATCTAGCGATATTTCGTCTGTCAAAAAACCTTCATTGTGTAGAGATCAATTTGAGGACCATAACTGCTCATCCGCTTCTGCTGCTGACTGTACTATTAAATTACTAGTTAACATGGCCCAACTTTTTGACCTACCTGTAAGCTTTACATGCAAATTTAAAAATGGAGCCCTGTTTTTTTAGACACATAAACAACCAGTAACTGAATATGAAGCAATTAGAGAAAAGGCTGCCAGTCAAAAACGAGACATTGAAAGGGCCCTCACAAAATTTTTGGCCAAAACTAGTGAAACACACAATTTGTTCAATACAGAGGACAATACAGTATTCCCATGTAAGTATTGCAGGCAATATTCTGAATAAAGGGGCATTAACCCTTTGACCATTATTTTTTTAAAGCAATGAATCGAGAACTTTAACGATACGCACAGCATGAATGATTTTTTTTATGATTTTTGAGAAAGAGAAATGTATATATTATTGCAGGGTTTCCGAATTATAAGACGGCAATATGTTTGCCGCTATCAGCCAAGGGCATTAAGTGACAAGACCGTCATGTCAGTTTGCCGGGGGAACTACGGGTGGCACGACGTATCTAAAATAAATAAATTAAAAACCAATAGATAATAAGAAATAATTAAAACCTTTATTTAACTTAAAACTGAATTCTTTCAAATAAATAACCGGGCAAGAGCATATCGGGCCATGCTTATAGTCAGGGTCCCGTAGCTGCCCGACCTTAATTCAAAACGTGAAAATCTCTGAAGCATGGGACAGCACAAAGTGGGACTTTACAAGTCTCGCATCCAATTTTTGACCTTTTATTATTTTTAGCTGAGCTGCACATTCGACAACGTCTGTATGTAGCCAGATCCTCAGGCAAATGCACGCCTACATTATTGTACCTAATATCATCAGGTACCCCACATACTCGTTTTTGGCATAACAATTGTAGCCTAACACACCCTTTCCTTTAATAAACACCAGACACTTAACGGATAGTGGCAAATATATTGCCGTCTTCATTTTTTTTAATTATCAAATAACAGATTTTTTTTCTTTAAACTTTATATCGCCAATCTTGTCTCTGAAAGTAGAGAATTGTGACTATCGGATAAATCCAGCAAACAAAATTTTATTTACAAACATTTTTGTTCAATTGTAAGGAATAGTTAAAAATCTAAGTTCAGGCCTAAGAATCATCATTTAACATGGGTTGGAATAACGTTTATCTGCTATTCTTTTTTTCGTAAATTAGTACGAGTATATTCTCTTATGCGAACCAAAAGTTATATTAACTAACAACACGTTCATTGAGAAAAAAAATAAAATATCTGAGTCGTATGACGGCAAATATCTTGCCGTTACGCACTAAAGGGTTAAAATGTTTTACATGAGTACCTTAGGATGGTCTATCGATTGGTTTATTTTGGTTATGATGTTTGTACTTTAAATTGTTTTTTTCGAGAAACCTCAAAACTTCGTATAAATTATGACAGCCCTCTTTTATCGAGAGGAGACCTGTACCCTGCTGAATGTGTTCTGCTGAAACTGTTTACTTTTGCTGACAAATAATAAACCCTCTTGCTCAGTCCAAGTCTAAGAAAGTGGGCAAAAAAATCTAATATTTTATTTATGATTCTAGTACTTTCCAAGATTTTTTTTAAATGGCTTCTTGTAGGATTAGTTTGGAATATGTACTTTTTGGATTTAGAAAAAAGGTCAACAGGGACAATTTTGACTTACAATTTGTTCAATTTCTATTTCTTAATGTTCTAAGCATTTTATTTAACTATAGTGTTTTTCTTTTCTAGTAATAGCCTGCAAGCCAACTTTTCCATCATACTTAGCTTGCCTTCTACCCACTGACCAGGTGTTTGATTTTGAAGAGTTAGAATATCACTTCCAAGTGGCCAACAGAACAGAAGACATGCCAGCTGAGAAGAAAGGTTTGCTGCCTTCAAAATTAGTTTTAATAATTAATAATATTAATTCTAATACTTAACAGAATTTCTTATCCTGTTGTTTGCTACCCTTATTGTTTTTAGGGTTCCGTACCCAAAGGGTGCCAACGGGACCCTATTACTGAGACTCCGCTGTCTGTCTGTCTGTCCGTCCGTCCGTCTGTCTTGACGAGTACTTTGGTAACCAGGGACAAAAAGTACCACCAGCAAAAAAGCTTGTATTTGATGTTTTTAGAAAAAAAAATTACTGAACTATTTGTTTTTAAAACATTGTACGGAGGTGCGGAACCCTTCATGCGCGAGTCGCTCGCACTTGACCGATTTTTTTTATTAGTTTACTCATATTAGTGAAAAGTCTTCATACACTCTATTATTGATGCTGTGTAAGGATAGATCTTTAGATCTATAAACTTTCGTCACATAGGACTCCGAGATGCTTTGATACACTTGCAAGCTATCTTGAATTTTTTCATCTTTTCAGATCAATCTGATAATGAAGGTGACAATGGTGGTGATGAGGCAAACAACTCTCAGTCCGAGGCTCAGGATAACCCAGCACCCTCTAGTCCAGAGAGGAGTAATAAAGCAGGAGGATAGCCAATTAAGCAATTAAGACAACATTTACCTAAATATAATAAATTAGATTTAATTAAGTAGTTCCTTGTTTAATTATTCAGTGTTTTTTTTTGACAAATTATAGTTTTTTTTGGCCTTTTGTACAGTTAATAACAAAATAAAGTTGTTAAATCTGGGATAAGGTGGACAGTTTGGATACATTTGGATTTGGATATTAATTCTGGGCTAACATTGACTTACAGTCAAACTCAAATTCTAAGTATGAAGACTGTACCTAGACTAGACTAGATGGGCTAAAAGTTAATTTGGGTGTTTTCTCTATTTTGATAAATGAGAGAATCAAGAAATTAAAAAAAAACTTTATTTTATTCCTTACAATACATATTACTTTGTTGACTCCATGCCAATGGGAGGCAGGACTTTGATGCCATCTCTGTTGACCACTGTCACTTGGAAGTTAGGCAGGCTAACAAACAGTCTCTTGTGGACTTCTTTGACACACATCTTCAGAACATCATATGCTTGTTCCTCGGTCAAATCTAGAACAAAATAGATTGCAAATTTTCTATAAAATTTATTTGAGAGATTAGTAGCAGTAAAACTATTTATTACAGGTAGGTTAAAAACAGAAAAGTACAATGCTGCCGCCTCAAGGAGAAAAAGCATAAGTGACATTTTTTGCAAAATTTTCTTTTCACCAGCCTCGTACTCAGGAAAAAATACTGAGTACAAGGCTGGTGAAAAGAAAATTTTGCAAAAAATGTCACTTATGGTTTTTCTCCTTAAGGCGGCAGAATGGTGGACTTTATCCTTTCATCCAGCCAGAGGCGTCTTTAGCCCATATAGCGTCCGTGTGCAATTATAACTTTAACGCCATCTAGGAAGCATGCAGTCAAAATGTAATAGGTACAAAGTGTCGCAGTCGGCGCCCCTAACACCACTGCACCCGTGTGCATCGCACACCCTGCACTACAGGTAAAGACACTTCTGCTTACATCTCTGAATTATTACGATTGAGTATTTTATTATTAAATCAGGGACTTTATTACCGCTCTGCTTTCAGACCATGGCATTCTTCTTGGCAATGATGGTGTTTCAAAATCACTGGTAGTTTAAAAAGTTAACATGTAAATTGCACATTGCAGCCTATTTACTGAATAAATGATTTTAAATTTGAATTTGAAGGGATTTCTGCAATAGGTCCTCGGAAATAGTTTAATATTTATAAATCTATTTTATACTGAACTCTTTAGGTAAAGAGTTAATTACTCTCATTTGACATTCAATAACAAAAAAATATATCTCCATCGAAATGATTGATGAGTCCGCATGACAGTAATTAACTCTTTCTCTCTAACTAGCAAATAATTAAATATTTTGTACAGTACCAAAAACAGGATTTCAAAAACTTGAAACTACCAAAGATTATAAAGACAAGTCCAGTTCAAAACACTTAAAACCTTACATTAAGACCACTATAAGAGAGTCACATACCAGGTTTATGATAACGATCCATGATGCTAACGCTAAGGAATCCACCATAGCCATGAGCTGCAAAAGGCACTTTGACACTGGATGCCAAGTAATCCATAAAGTAAAGCTCTGGGCCATTTTCCTTGTCATAGCCAGCCATCAATAAGTTTACGAAGTAAGGAGTCTGAAACAAACCAACACCATGATACTGTTGCACTACATGTTTAGTGGAACGGTGCAATTGGATCTTAGATAAGGAATAAGTTTATGCAACTTGTAAATGTCAAAAAAAAAATCGAGGTCTGTAGTAAATAAGGAATCCCTTTCACCAAATCCTTAGTCTATGACCAATTTCAAAACATTTAGCTTGTGATGAAAGTCTTGTGCCCAATCATTATTATTATTGCAGGTGGTAGGACCTTGTGCAAGGTCCGCCCAGATTGCTACCACCATCTATCTTGCTTGCTAATCCTGCTGTGAAGCAGCAGTGCTTGCACTGTTGTGTTTCGGCGTGGAGAGTAAGACAGCCAGTGAAATTACTGGCAGTTGAGGTATTCTATCTTAGGCCTCTAGGTTGGCAACGCATCTGCAATACCCCTGGTGTTGCAGATGTTTATGGGCGGTGGTGATCTCTTACCATCAGGAGACCCACTTGCTCGCTTCCCTTCCAGATAAAAAAAAAAAATTATGAACTTACCCGGCTCCTGAGGTACTCGGCCAAGTTTCGGCGAGTAAAATTAGCCGCTGCAGTGGGCCCAAGCTCGTAGCCGTTACGCATCTTGTACAACTGAATGTTCTTAGCGATGTATTCAGCGAACTGAGTAGTATCGCCGGAATCTCCGATTACGCCCATTACTAGTTTATCCGATATTTTGTAGATCTTTTCTTCGTCTAAAAGATACAATTAACGTGGTTAAACTTAACTTAGACGCATAATGATAAACAACTTTTTCATTAAAACCGCAAACTCACCATCTTTCATGACCATAATACTGTGACTGTTGCTCTGATCGGCTGCTATCATAACGAAGTCATTGCACTGGATTCCCATCAAACATTGTAGATTAATATTCGACATTTTTACGAATTAAAGCAAAAGAAACAAATCCTTACACAAAGTCAAGCCGCTTCGAATAATGACAATAATAACCTATTCTGTGAAAGTTGTCAAATCATGGCGGCTTTACGGGTTGTCAGACTAGAATATTCACTTCACCTCGTAACGTAACATTTTTACCAACCAACATACACACGATATTTTAAGAAAAACACACACGCGTTGAAGGTCTAAGTTTTTTTTTACGCTGTTTTGTTACAAAAAGTTAAAATTAATTTCAGGGTAGGTGTGGTACTGTGAGCATCAAAACTAGCTGGTTACTTTTGTAATTTGTCGTTTTACAGCCACGTACTTAGCGCCATACAACATTGACTAATGTGTTAATGTGACACAGTAAAGAAGTAACCAGCTACTTTTGACGCTGACCGTACATCAAACGTACGTACTAAATGAAAAAATTGCGCATATGTACGGGATTTTTTGAACATTTGGCAACCTTAGTTGCATTTTTTTTTTTTACAAAGCATAACGCATAAAGTTTACGATATAACATTGTTTTGTCTCTAAAATTATTTACAATAACGTGCGTATTATTATAATTTCAACTCGATTATCCTATAGCAATAAATAGTGTGAAACTGCTGCAAGGCTACTCCGAAAATTGAAATTCGAAGTTCGTGTCGTGCGGTCCCTCTCGCTCTCGTATTAAATAGTATAAGTGTCAGAGGGACTGCACAACATGAACTTCGAGTTTCGAGTTTCGGAGTAGCCTGCTGTACTATGTAAATCATCGAAATAGTAAATACCTATACCGTAATCTTGTCAAACCAAACGTCATAATCATATGTATGTCGTATTGTAGGTTATGTTATGAAATTTATTCGGTAATTATTATTTAATTACTTTAAAACTACAATAATGTTCCGAAAAGTTGCGCTCGGCATGTCCGGGGGTGTTGACAGTGCTGTGGCTGCATTACTTCTGAAAAGAGCAGGTTTGTTTTAACGTTCTCCGACATTAAGAAGTATTAATTTTCAATCCAAAGTGTTCCAAACTATTACTATTAATGCATATCTTTTAATGTTTTCAGGATACCAAATTGAAGGTGTATTTATGCGTAATTGGGACAACAATTATGAAGCTGGTTTCTGCTCAGATGAAAGAGATTTCGAAGATGCGACTTTTGTCTGCCGTAAGCTAGAAATTCCGTTGCATAGAGTCTATTTTATAAAGGAATACTGGAACGAAGTATTCACAGTGCTACTACAAGAGTACGAAACAGGGCTAACCCCAAACCCCGATATTCTATGCAACCGATACATTAAATTTGACAGCTTTTTTGAACATTGCAGGAACAATTTAGGAGTTGACGCTATAGCTACCGGCCATTATGCTAATACGTCATTTGGACCTTTTTTAGAAAAATATAATGAATATGAAGGTAATGCAAACAATACACATAACAAACAACAACAATCAAGACAACAAGTACAAGTATCTCAAAGTTTGTAAATTGTGTTTGTTTCTTTTCTATTGTGCAATAAAGAGTTTACATACATACATACACACACATATACCTGTTATATACTTAGTTCTCAAAACCCTGTCTACAGATTTTACAACTTTTGGCAATTACCATACACAAAATTTAATTTCGTATCCTTGTTTCTAGATGTTAAATTATTACAACCAGCTGACAAATTTAAGGACCAAACCTTCTTTCTTTCACAAGTAAAACAATTCTCCCTCCGAAGATGCATGTTTCCAATAGCACACCTACTGAAGAGCAGTGTGAGAGAGATAGCCAAGACTGAGGGACTACAAAACGTAGCCACAAAGAAAGAGAGTACAGGAATTTGTTTTATTGGTAAAAGAAGATTTCAAGACTTTATTGAAGAAGTATGTGACACCTTTTACAAGCCACTTGTATTTGTATTATTCAGTTATTTAATAAGTTTTGTTGAACAAATAATTTTTAATTCAACCTTTTATTTTGCTAACATGTATGCAGTCATCCAAACTATATTTTCATATCAAGTTTTGGTTCTGGCTGGACCACCTGAATTTTTCTACCAGATTATTGTATAGTCACTGGATATAAATAAGTATACCAAAATTCAGCTTATTTCAATAAATACCACAAAGTGAAAAATGGTTTGCAAGTTTCCTGGATGTGGAGATAAATGTGAAGTTATAAAAAAACTTTGACGTTGATATTTTACTTTGAATTTTTTTAGAAAATTTTCTATTTTCAGTACATTCAAAAAAGAGAAGGGCATTTCATAGATATTGACACTGGACAAATTGTTGGGGAACATGGTGGCCTACATAAATGGACAGTTGGCCAGAGATGCTGCCTAGCCAATTGGAAAGATGCATATTTCATATTCAAAAAAGATATAAAAACAAACAATATTTATGTTGTAAGTATTGATCTCAATATCATCTAGTTTACTGTGGAACAATGTGCGTAATTTGAAGGGAGTAAATTAACTAATTATCAAGAAAATCATGTTTTTATTGCTACTCGTGTATTACTATAATACCTTAATGAAATTAATCATTTTTCAGGTTCCAGGAACTAAACATCCTGCTCTATGGAATAATTTGTGTATTACTGGATCACCACATTGGATATGTAGAGAACCTACAGAATTGAAAGAAAATAATGTGCTGAAATGTTACTTTAGATTCCAGCATACTAAGCCTCTAGTTGGTTGCAAAATTGTTAAAAATGCAGAGGGACTGACCATTTTACTTGATAACCGATTGAGAGCTCTAACAGAGGGCCAATATGGAGTTTTCTATAAAGATGGGGAATGTCTTGGTAGTGCAAAGATCAAAGATATATGCCATAATTTATTATATTAATACTAAAGATATAAATGTATAAAGCTTATCTAATAATTGTATATTAGTTGTTTTATTTTATTTTATCATTAAAAAATCCTGCACTTGATTAGTATCAACTTGGGGTTTCTTGATTCCGATTTAGATTAAAAGTGTTGGCTGATCTTGAGCTAACATACCGAATTTCATTGAAATCCGTCCAGTCTTACCGTGAAGGATATACATATTTACGTACTAACAAACAAACTGTCGGATTTGTAAGAATGATATTAATAGTTATAGCAACATTTTTATAGACAAAAATACTCGTATCCAAAGTAGGAGATACATTATTAAAAAAACAAACTGTCATTCTTTGACAATATTGACAAAGAAATGTCAAATAAATGTGAGTGTCAGTCACAGCCTAGCTCGACAATCAGTACTTAAATTTGTAAAAAAAAAACAATGGGCTCCGCTAAGTAAAGTAATCGAAAGAACAATCACTCTTAAATTTACTTACGCATTTTGAGGTACAAACTCTAAATTATAAAGATGTCCATACCGCCTGTAAACTACAGTGTTCCGCCACCGCGATTGGACATGCCTCCGCCGGTGGCACCTCCGCTGGGACCACTGTCCGTGCCACCGCCGCAGCTCTTTCAGCACCCGCCTCCCTACGCTCTGCCTCCTATCCCGCCAATCGACAAACCTCCACCTTTGCCGATCACAAGTTTACCACCTTTAAACGTGCCACCACCGCCGGTGACTGCTTACCCTCCCCCTATCATACCACCTCCTTATCCGCCTCCTCCTGTGAAGGCAGATCACGCATTTCCCACTCCTGATTTTAGTAACCCACCACCACCTAAGCCTAAAGAGCAATGTATAAAAAAACCTGATGACACTCATTTGTATCAACAAAAATTAGAGAGTCCTTCTGGATCAAGGGAAAGGGGTAAAGATTATTATGAGTCTAGAAGCCATCATTCATCATCAAGGGAAAGATACTCACCGTTACGGCATAGAGGTCGAAGTATTGAAAGAGAATATAGAGAGGGGAGTCATCGTCACCACCCATCTAACCGAAGTCCGAGTCACACTCGCAGTGCCAGCTATAGCCGAAGCCGGCACAGTAGAAGTCCGTCCAGATACAGTCATCGAGACAGAGATAGAGAATATTGTAAGGAAAGGGAAGGCTATAGAGACAGCAGAGATAGAGATAGAGCTAGAGAAATAGAAAAAGAAAGATATTACAGAGACAGGTATCATGCTGAGAAAATGGAACATGAAAGGAGAAGGTATGAATATGAGAGAAGACATAGTCCATCTCATCACAGAGAATCTCGAAGCTACAGCAGAAGTCATGATCCTAGGGAGGAGAGGTACAGGAGGTCTCCTAGTAGACGCAGCTGTCGGTCACCCAGCAGAGATTCTCATCGCCACAGTCATGTGAGAGACATGTCTCCTCGCTCCAGGCAAGCGTCAGCATCAAGAAAACCATTGTCGGATAGAGAGAAGATTCTAGAAGAATATAGGTAAGTAACTTTTAATGAATCCTCTGTTACAGAGCTCCTTATCACATAGGAATTAAAAATGACTACAAACTTTTTTAGCCTAACTGAAATGTAAGACATGAAATTTAGCACAAGTTTTTTTTATATTTCTAGGTTTATGGATGTGAAGGTACAAATAAAGGCTAGTTATAAATTAGTAGTATGTATAAATGAAAGTGCTTAAGTTATGTTTACTCACTTATTAACATTTCAGGAAGAACTACTGTCATACTTCTGAAGATTTTATTGAGAAAATGGAGAAATGGTCTAAGGAACATAATCATGAAGAAGAAGAGGTATTTTTTAGCCCAACTATTCATTACATATTTTGACAAGGCATTAAACAAGCAGTACATGTATTATTTTATTTTCAGGCACCAAAAATGTGGTACAGGAGTTCCCCAGCAGAATTATATTACAAACCTGCAGAAAATGGTGTTGGGGTTCAACAGACACAAAAGTTAGAAAGGATATGTGATACATTCTTCAAGAAGGTGATTGAGAGAGGAAGGAAAGCTAGGCCCGAGGTCGATGAGCTACCACCTCTGAAACCACCTAAGGCTAAGATGTGTAAACACAGATGTGAGTTAAATAAAATATGGTAAAATATAGTATTAAAATAGGAGAATGAAGTGTTTCAAAGAATTTGCACTCAGCTTAAAAGTAGGAACCACAATTATGATTTATGAATGATTATAAATTTATAACCTTTAAGTTACTTGTTCCTTCTTCAGAGATACTGATGTTACAACCCAAAACCCAAATCAAGCTATTTTTTTTTCAAATGACCCATTAGTATTACAATTTGGAAACCTTTAAGATAACTCTCAGCCAGTTACAATTAAACTAGTTTGCTAATGTTGTTTGGAACTTGAAAATAAAAGACCGGTATTCTTTTTCTTTATAACATGAACATTCTAGTTGTACTGTAAAGAATTAATGATTTACTTATATCTCTTAGTGGACGAAAAGAGCTCTTCATCATCATCATCAGACAGCGAAGGTAGTTTGGATGAGGATGGGCTGCAAGGATACACGGATAGAATCATGGTGGAACTGCAAAGGAAGCAGAGCCACCCGAGACGACTTCATCCTGAAATGTGGTATGTTTTTTTCTTTCGCCATATTTTCATAACAGTTGGTGTGTGGAAGGACCAGGAGTTGTCTACAAGATTATCATTCATCAAACGAAACCATCTGGCAGAGTGGTGAATATTGGCTTATGGTGTTGCAAAACTTAAATTGGCCTGGGATGAACACATATATTATTATACTAGCTTTTGCCCGCGGCTCCGCCCGCGTGGTATTCGGTTATCGCGCGCTGTTCCCTCGGGATCTGTGCATTTTTCCGGGATAAAAGGTAGTCTATGTCACTTTCGGGACCATAAACTATCTCTCCAATTTTCTTGCGGCGCATTTTTCTTGGCAATGATGATCTTTCCGAAAGCGCTGGTAGTTTAAAAAATGACGTGTAAAAGTGCCCATTGCGGCCTATTTAGTGAATAAAATAATAAATGTTTTTTTTTGTAGGTCTGTAACCTCGAGGCCCGTACTAATAATAATAATAATAAGATATTTATTCAATAGTTTGCTTACAATTTCTACATACATAAGTACATAACAAATAATAAGTAGGTACAATCAAACCATCAAAAGGAAAAGCGACTCAGCTTATGCCTGCGCCTTGCAGAACAAAGTCCTTTGGCTAACAGACGCTGTTTTTCAGTCGCCCCCATAAACCATAACCATAGCAACTACCATTAATTTACATGCTTTTTTTTTTACTAAATAGTGACGTGTTGCAGGTTCAACAATACGGGCGAGATGAACGGCGGCCCGCTGTGTCGCTGCAGCGCGCGCGCGCGCCGGCACGGCATGCGGCACGGCGTGTACGCCGGCGAGCAGACCTTCCCCAAGTGCGACCCACGCACCAGCAACATTGACAAGCTCTATCATTATAGGTACGCCTATTGCTTACCTTGTCATTTTTGTTTTTTTTTTTTTTTGTGGCTTTCACCCTTGCTTTTTTAGCAAGATGTATTTTGCCAATGCCGACGTGGAGACATTACACACATGAGGAGACTGTTCGGTTTGAATAATTTTGATTTCGGGGGGGAGGAACAGACTGGAAACCTAAAATAAATACCAATGGTTATGGACGGTACACTGACAATAACAAGAAGAAAAAGGACGAAACAAATTTTTTTTATAACGGAGGGGAATGGCAGGCAGTTAAGCATGCTAACGAAAAAGGATAAATTGAAGAGGAAGTATTAAATATATAATAAGCATGCTGCAGTTGCTATAATTTAATGTTGTGGCATTATCTCTGTGTACCTCAAAAATCAAAATCAACGTCAAAATCTCTTTATTCAATTTAGGCTATAATAAGCACTTATGAACGTCAAAAAAATCTAAGCAAGAAACTCAACGAGGTTTTTTTTTTAAAAACAGATTCACAATATTTATAAATGATATCTATATACTACATCACAAGTATTGTTTCACCTGTTTTCTGTATCGTTTACTATTTCTGGTGTACAATAAAGAGTAATTGTATTGTATTGTATTGTACGTCCTATACATATTTGGGTGAATCAGCTTTTTTGTGTTGTCATTCTGTCCCGTAAGTCAGGAGACATCGCTGACACACTTTGTTAGAAAAATGTTTGCAATGTATGCTATTAAAATAAATAAAAGAGATTTGTATTTTTATACATAGCATGCCTGCAAACTATTGAATAAATCTCTTTTATTTATTACAATGCATGTTTGTAGCATGTTTAGGAGATATGCCATGAAGGAATTTCCTTAAAACTGTCGCAACTCCTAACTTTTAGTGGATTTGTACTCCATAAAATCATACTTTTTATAAGTGAAGTAAGAAGTGAGTGTAAGTTTTTGTAAGTGTGAAGTCTGCAGGTGATAGGACCTTGTGCAAGGTCCGCTCGGATTGCTACCTTTATCTTGGATTGCTATCATCAGACGAATAAAAAAAAATCGGTCAAGTGCGAGTCCGAACGACTCGCGCATGTAGGGTTCCGTACGATGCGGTCGTGTCGTTTTATTACAGAGTTCCTATGGCCAACGTCTAATTTCATCATCAGATCAGCTCTACGTCATAATAATATTGCATTGCCATCGGATTTATACACATGTCATCCTGCAGGTGGTAGGACCTTGTGCAAGGTCCGCCCGGATTGCTACCACCATCTTGCTCGCTAATCCTGCCGTGAAGCAGCAGTGCTTGCACTGTTGTGTTTCGGCAGAGTAAGACAGCCGGTGAAATTACTGGAACCTGAGGTATTCCAACTTAGGCCTCTAGGTTGGCAACGCATCTGCAATACCCCTGATGTTGCAGATGTTTATGGGCGGTGGTGATCTCTTACCACCAGGAGACCCACTTGCTCGTTTGCCTTCCAGTCGAATAAAAAAAAACATGCACGCAAAAATTTCAGCTAAATCGGTTGAAGATAGCCACTTCAAATTTAAGTTGAAATATTAATTCCACCCCAACAAACAACTAGTTACATTACTAGTTAATAAAAACATGTCACCAAAATGTAAGCACTAGGACTAGGTGCAAGTATTTTGAATAAATAATAATTTTAAATTCTCATCCTCTTTGGCTGTCGCCCTGTAGTAGGCTGAATAGCGCTTCAGACTTATGCCATGCTCGCGCCAGAAAAAAATGTACAATTTAAAAAAAATATTAGCGCGGTAATTTCGGCCGACGCACGGCGCGTACTTATTATTATTAGTGAATTAATCATAACCTGATTTTAAATTTTGACCTTGTAAATAAATATTGTTACTTAGTATAAATTACAACGGACATTTTTTAGTGTAAAAAACATTAAACATAGTTGCTGTGAGTGCTTTAGGTATTGAAGTCGGATTTTGTGAAGTGTGAGTAGTGTGTGTCGGAGGTTTGTGGATCATAAATTGTTATTTAGTCTTAATGCTGCACACAAAAATAAACCACGGCCTTAGAGATAATTATTATAATATCGAAGGTTTTATAAAATAGCGCTAATAAAATCACAAATTAATAAGTAGTTAAACATTAAAAACAACATAGGGTCACTCGCGTTGCCCCTAGCAACTGACGGCCGAATCCTAGCAGCCTAGCAACCAAAAACCGCTGAATGAAACACGTTTCTTGTATGAAGACCCCCCTTAATTTTTAACTTTATTTTATTTTTAGTATTTGTTGTTGTAGCGGCCACTGTAATACATAATCTGTGAAAATTTCAAGTGCCTAGCTATTACGGCTCAAGAGATAGAGCCCCGTGACAGACGGACAGACAGACAGACAGACAGACAGACAGACAGACAGACAGACAGACAGACAGACAGACAGCGGAGTCTCAGTAATAGGGTCCCGTTGGCACCCTTTGGGTACGGAACCCTAAAAAGTGACTCAGGAGACGTTACCTGGCAACAAGCTATACTAAAAAATTGATTGACCCATTTGCTACGGTATATAGGCAGGGCCACTGCGAAATCCTAAAATCGAAGTTCGTATTGTACCATCCCTCTCACTGTCGTATTAAATAATTTAGCGTGAGCGGGACGGCAAGATGCGAAGTTCGACTTTTGCACTTTGTAGTATAGATCCAGGACTGCGAGAAAGAGAAGTCAGGTGCACATACAACATCTAAGTTGATCATTAGAACAACATCTAACTTCTGGTACCATGGTGAAATTGGTGAACAGTTGTGTAGCTCTGAGGATGAACTCTGGTTGAGTTCAAAACACGTCAGTGTACTACGGTGGCGGAGGAGCTGCATGAACACACATTTCATATGGCTATCATAAGGTCGCGCGTGAGCAAATTAAATGTTTCAGTTCATTAATCTCCGCGCCGCACTTTCGCAAAGTAACGCCTTCAACAAATGATGTATGATTTTTTTTTTTCAGAATAACTGTATCTCCGCCAACGAACTTCCTAATAAAAGCGCCCACCATCATCGGCCACGACGAACACGAGTTCCTCTTCTCCGGCTTCTCAATGTTCTCTCACTACAAGCTGGCTAAGCTTCCGACGTGCAAAGTGATTAGGTTCAATATAGAATACACGATATTGTACGTGGAGGAGCCCGCGCCGCAGAATTTTACTGTGAGAGAGCTGGATCTGTTCGGTGAGTGACTCTCGCAGCCTATCTAGGACTAAGAGCGCACCCAAATTTCACAAACAAGTGCGCCATCATTATTAATCCTACTTTATATCATAAAAATTTAAGTTTGAATGTTTAGAAAGAAAGAAAAAAACATTTAGAAGTTTCTTGTTGAAATAATAATTCCAATGGCCAATTGCCATACTACATAATTATAAATGACTAGCTTATGCCCGCGGCTCTGCCCGCGTGGTATTCGGTTATCGCGCGCTGTTCCCTCGGGATCTGTGCATTTTTCCGAGATAAAAAGTAGCCTATATCACTCTCGGGCCCATAAACTATCTCCATGCCAAAAATCACGTCGATCCGTCGCTCCGTTACGGCGTGAAAGACGGACAAACATACAAATATACTTTGACATTTATAATATTAGTATGGATATGGATAGTATATTAAATGCCTAAATGCTAAGTTTCATAGTTTTATCTTCGACAGCGACGAACTTCCACCATATAAACTTTCATCCCCTATTTTAACCCCTTAAAGCCTCTTTTTCGCGATAAAAGATAGCCTATGTCCTTTCCTAAGGTCTATTCTATCTCTGTACCAAATTTCATCCAAATCGGTTCAGCGGTTTTGGCGTGAAAGCGTAACAGACAGACAGACAGAGTTACTTTCGCATTTATAATATTAGTATGGATAGTAAATTTACTATTTGAACTTATAGAGGAGTTCCTGTTCACCGAGCTGCTGGAGCTAGTCGACTTGGATCTGGGCAAAGCGACGGAAACTTCTTGTTCGCAGTTCCATTTCCTGCCGCGGTTCGTGCGCTTCCTCCCGGAAGGTGGATGCGAGGTCAGTACTAATGTCAAACGAGGGTTCTTCTTCTTCTTCTTCTTCTTCTTCTTCTTCTTCTTCTTCTTCTTCTTCTTCTTCTTCTTCTTCTCTTTTGAAATATGGCTCTCTGTCTTAATTAATAGGACAATTTCGCCACTGTCAAAGTACTATCTTTGAGTGGGACGTTGTACGGTGATTGTAGTTTTTGCAACTTGATAGTAAAATTTCAGAAACCACGTGGAGACAACTTGCACTTTAAAAAATGTCAGACACGAAAGCGGTATAGAATTTTGTGATCACTGTTCACAGTTAAGGTTAATCGCCGCATAAAAGACTATCAAAATTATACTTCAACTAGCCAAAGAAACAGAAATAGCAAAATTAGATATTGTCTACATCAGCCATGTTCGAACGCTACAAATCGGATCCCAAATGTGGATTTCTTTCGCTAGGTGGCGTTAGTATAGAGAGATCTGTTTGAAATTAGTCTTGCTTGCGATTGGCTCATTTATTTAACCAATCACAAACGCGACTCAAATGCCAAAGTTGTCAAACCGAACTTTGCGATACTGGCGCCAACTACCCTCTTTCATCAGGGGGAGATTTTGGGATTTACTCGAACATGCCAGATTAACATAAAGCATTACATCGCAGACTATTGCGGGACAATGAATTCAGTTGATCAAACAAATACCGCAATGTAGTTAAATTTGCATGCGCATTGTCGCATAGTCTAAATGGGGCTTAAGGAAGGATACTTGGCATCTCGCTGAGTACCTTTACCATGAAGTCCATATAATGTATATAATGTATTTCAGGTACTATCAATGTGTGAAGTACTAAAGTACCTGTTAAATGAAAGCGGCTTGCTGATCCCGCCTGACATGTTGGAGGATGTCCACGGGATGGACCATTACACTTGGCAGAAGTTTGTGGACAGGATCAAAGGTATGCTTGCTTGATCATACTGGGGTAGCATTGTTGTAAATAAACTCGGTAACAATTCAAAATATGTTTCGAGTCGGTTGGGCAACGTTCCGCAAAGCACGTAGGCGGCGTTTCCACCAAAGATGAGCGAGGATATTTTTCGGGAAATGTGTTTTTCATGAACCAATAGAAACGCGTTATTTGTCTATTCTCACACGGTATTCGCACTGGTGGAAACAGCTGAGCGGAGCGAGACGAGGTAAATGCGTTTCTATTGGTTCATGAAAAACACATTCCTCGCAACACCTCGCTCATCTCTGGTGGAAACGGAGCCTTACGCTATGCCGGCCGAAATGATCACAGTCACGATTGTCACTGGCATAGGACTACGAATTCCGTTGAAACACATGCGTAGCCATAGGAGTAAGAGTTTTTTGATCACAGAGAAGTCACTGGCACCGAATGTGTTGAGAATCGTAACCGTGTATGTTCAAACAGGCATGATAGTAACGTACCCCGGCAAGAAGCCATGCTCGGTGCGAGTCGACCAGTTGGACCGCAGTCCGCCGGTCAGCGCGAAAGACGTTAAGAATCCCAAGGAGTTGAAAAAATTCTTCCCAGAGATCGTTCATTTCGGCATCCGGCCGCCGCAACTAAGCTACGCTGGTAACCCTGAGTAAGTTGATGCAACTTAAAATAAAATTATTTTATAATTACAATAGTGATATTTGTAAATATAGATTTTTAGGATTAGAGTAAGTTAGTTTTGTTTTTTTTTTTATATTTATTTCTGTTAATTATTGTATATATTATTTGTTTAATTACAATAGTGATGTTGACACCACCAATCAATTGACATACTTTTTATGAGCTGTCAAAACACAATTCTCCCATAGAGTTTGGATGGAAATAGCAACTTATGACGTCACTTATTCGCACACTCAATCAACTAACTATTTATATATTTTATAACAACAAAAAACTAATTTTGCAGTTAATCGAAAATTAATCTGGTTTTCAGAGCTAAAATAAAGCGTTTTTTTAACTGGAGTCGAGTCTTCGAATTATTTTTTAATGGTGTCAACATCCCTATTGTTTAATAAGTTCCCAATCAGAACTGGGTCCGCGTGGTAACTACATCCAAGCCCTCTCATTCTGAGAAGGGGCTGCACGTTACAGTGGAACGTGAATAGCTCGAGAATTTATATAAGCCCTTGGGGTTTATGTAAAGTAATCATTATTAGTTTTGAAAAAAAAACCACTTACCTAAGTCGATCATTCTCGAGGCAGAGGCGATTTATGGATCACATGAATTTACTGTTGGAACCTTGCAGAATGCACGTTAGACATTTAACTGTATCTCATGAAATAATCTTGATTGATTACAAACATTGAAGTTTTGCTACAGTACTTGTTAAAATCATGCAGAGATATTTGTTTCCATTAATACATAGATTCTTTGGTTATAGGCACTAAAATTATAACTATAAGTATGTTAGTCTGTAATGGATTTATGGTGTTTGCCATGTTGCCCAATATAAATTGTTTCGATATTATTATTTTTATTATAACATCATAGATGCAGGTGGTAGGACCTTGTGCAAGGTCCGCCCGGATTGCTACCACCATCTTGCTCGCTAATCCTGCCGTGAAGCAGCAGTGCTTGCACTGTTGTGTTTCGATGCGGAGAGTAAGACAGCCGGTGAAATTACTGGCACTTGAGGTATTCCATCTTAGGCCTCTAGGTTGGCAACGCATCTGCAATACCTCTGGTGTTGCAGATGTTTATGGACGGTGGTAATCTCTTACCACCAGGAGACCCACTTGCTCGTTTGCCATCCAATCGAAAAAAAAAAAAAATTGTTTCGTTATTATTATTTTAATTATAACATCATAGAAGTGACCTTACAATTTATTTAGATATCAAAAAGCTTGGCGCTACTACGTGAAGTATCGTCATCTCATCGCCAACATGGCCAAGCCGTCGTTCAAGGAGAGACAGAAGCTCGCAGCCAAAGAGGCCAAGTTGCAAGAGATGAGGACGCAGAGCAAAATGAAGAGGGACGTCACGGTAGCCATATCATCCGAGGGCTTCCATACTACTGGTCTTATGTGCGATATTGTACAGGTAAAGCTGCATTTAAACTTGAAGCTGGGTTGATTAGGTATATCCTTGCCTATCCGCATCCTAATTGGCTCAAACTTACCCATCACTCCAGCGTCATTGCCCCGCTACATCGCCAACGAGATCTGCTGAACCAAGTAATAAATTTGTTTACTTTACACTACTCGGCCATAAAGATTGCGCACCGGTTTTTTGAAAAGAGACTGCTAATTTCGGCTTCGTAGAGCGTTATCACACAATAGAGTATGGATGCATTTAGATGAATCGTCGTGAACAGCCAATTGTCTTTTTCCGAAGATCGATGTGCAATCTTTATCGCCGGGTACTGTACCTTTTTATAAGCTTTTATTTAGTTTCCCCTGTTCCGTTGTCTGTCTGTCTGTAATCTTGCAAGTAAAATTCGAACGACTTCCAGTGGTTGGATTGACTTTAAATTTGGTATACTTATGTAAATGGCGTGACAATACAATAATTTGGTAGTGACATCTTGGTAGTCCAGCCAGGATCGTCTCCACCGGCCGGAACTCTTGAACAGTTAATGGCATCGACTTGAAATTTGGTATGAAAATGTAATTTGGGTGACAATCCAAGTACAACAGTCAACAAAAAGCACAGTCAGAAACAAAAGCTTGTATTAAAAATGATTTTTTACCAAAAACTTTAAAACTTTGTTCTAGCATGCCATGTTAATCCCAGTGTTGGTCCGACACCTCCGCTTCCACAAATCGCTGGACAGTCTCGAGAACAAGATGAGCTACGTGTTCAAACAGCGCGCGCTGCTCCAGACGGCTCTGACTCACCCCTCGTACCGGGAGAACTTCGGGACCAATCCCGACCACGCCAGGAACAGTCTCACCAATTGCGGGATACGGCAGCCGGAGTACGGCGATCGGAGGATACACTATACTCGGAAGAAGGGTGAGGCATATGTTTTTTTAAACCCGTAAGACGACCAAGACCCGTAAGAAGGTCAAGTGGCTAGAGAATCTGCCTACGAATTTTGCGGTCCCGTGTTCGATCCCCGGGGCAGATATTTGTATCAATAATACGGATAATTTTTCTCTGGTCTTGGACATTTAATTATGTATTTTTTTTATGTATCGTTCCCTAGTACCCATAATACAAGCTTTGCTTAATAAGCATGGGACTTAGTCAATTTAGATCAATTTAGAGTCAATTGGTGTGAATTGTCCCTTGACATTTATTTTAATTATAAAGTGTCCAACTGCTGGAAAAACTACTAGATATTTAACAAGATAATAACCAAATGGCTCCTGCCTAGAATGTACCTACATATTTTCTATTATGGTTTTACAAATAAATTTGTTTATTCTTAAAAAAATCCTCTCCTCAGGCATCGTAACTCTGATCAACATTATGTCCCGCTTCGGCAAGCATATTGAGACAGAATCAGAGATCAAACACAACGAACGGCTCGAGTTTCTGGGGGACGCGGTGGTCGAGTTCCTGTCATCCATACACTTGTTCCGGATGTTCCCGGGACTAGCCGAGGGAGGCTTGGCGACCTACAGGGCCTCCATAGTGCAGAATCAGCATTTGGCTAAGTTGGCTAAGGTATACTTTATTTTTCTTATCTGTGGCTTTGGAAAGAGCACGAATATCTCTATGCCAAAAATCACGTCGATCCATCGCTCCGTTGCGGCGTGAAAGACGGACAAACATACAAGCATACAAACACACAAACACACAGAAATACAAACACTCTTTCGCATTTATAATATTAGTATGGATTTTGTTTTGCACTTTTCCGACACAAACTTATTTGTGCTGATTCCGGTCCAACACATTAGGTGCAAAGATATGAAGGTGTTGGCTGAAAATCAGCGCTGTAGTAGGCAGCACATACTTACTGCAGCATAATGCTGAGTCAATTCCTTTTCGACATCATGAAATGTTTTTCTTTTCTGTAAATTATGTATTATTTTAAGTTTGATGTCGAAATAAAGTTATGTCTATGTCTATGAATACGCTAATGCGAAAGTTATGTATCGTTTTTGACGTCATCAATTGTCGCCTCATTCATCAAAATTGGAGTTCCAAACGCTGGGAGCGCTTTGTGGATTTAAGGTGTGTTTCGGGGCAGGCTCAATAAAGGATAATGATTATTATGTTGGCGTCGAAACAAAACTATATGCACTTACTATTGCGTTATGTCGTGAGCAGAGCTGGCAATTAGAAATAACATAGTAATAATAGTACGGCCATTGCGTTAAATGGGGGTGTTTTTTTTTTCTTGTCTAACGTTTTAATGTGGGGCATCGTGGGATAGGGCAATTAAATGTCATTACGGGGTTGTGAAGACGATTTTTCGATACCTATAGTGTTGCGTTTGCGAAATATTCAATTTTAAAGTGCATTTTTTTGTTGTTGTTAAAATCGCTCGTCCAGCCATCTAAAAGCTAAACTGTTGTACTAGGGCTCCAAGTAAACTATTTAAAAACGTTTATTCCGTATTCTGAATGTATGAGAAATTTTCACTAGTTCAATTTATAGTTTTTAAGTCGGAGTCCAAGGGGCCTCCTGAGCCTAGGGTCCAGGGGCACTGCCCCATCTAGCCCTCCGGTAGCTACGCCACTGCTTTATACCAAACCGAACCGAAGCAAAGGTTATGATGATAGTCTTAATCGTATTCGACTTTTTTACCGACACTTTGGGCGTCTCCTGCGTTACCAAAATTGTCTCTGGCGTTACCAAAAAATCGTACTTCCAACAAGATATTCCACGGTTTAATAGGTTGAACTTACGTAGGATGGCATGTATTCATGTACACCATCTATTTAATTACAGAAAAACCATGTTTACTTTCAAAAATCTACAAATCTACAATTGTTTGAAAAATTTCGCGGACAGATTAGTGTCGGTAAAAAAGTTGATTGGCCTATTTAGGGCCCGTTGTTTGATCAGTAGTTAAAGTTACTATAGTCAAATTTTCGTTGAAATGTGTTAACTATTGTTATTTTTGCCATACATTTTAACTATTAGTTAGTTTAACTAATGATCAAACAACAGGCCCTTAGAGAGCTTTTATCGTTGCCGCAGAATATAGAACTGGAGCAGTTCATGCTGTACGCGCACGGCTCGGACCTGTGCCGCGACGTGGTGATGCGGCACGCTATGGCCAACTGTTTCGAGGCGCTCATGGGCGCCCTGTTCCTGGACGGCGGCATACAGGTCACTATAGCTCTAGAGTAGACAGGAGACGGTAGACAGGAGATGAGGTGGACCGACGACCTGGTCAAAGTGGCGGGAAGGTGCTGGATGAGGAGAGCACTGGACCGAGATGAGTGGCGAGCAATGCAGGATGCCTACACTCAGCATTGGGTGGCTATGGGCTGAAGAAGAGAGCTCTAGAGTTGCTGCTAAATGTGTATACAAATAAAGGGAAACGAATACAATGAGCACCAAACGTTTGTCAAGGGCAAAAATATGTACTTTAGTGCCTTGTCTATTTTCGTCATATTTGAAGTGTCATAGTGGTTAAAGTGACAAGGTACTAAAGTGTATACATATTTTTGCCCTTGACTGTGCATATGTAATATAAATATGATATTATCAGGCATCTGGGTATCAAGCATCTAGGTTATTCTAGGCCGTCCCATGTACAGAAATTCCCTGAAGAACTAAAGTCACCGGCATAGCTCGAAAAATATGCATGCAGAAGTGGCAATTAGTGCGCCACACCGCTCGAAGAACAGATAACCGTTGGGGAAGAAAAATCGTCGAGTGGCGACCACGAACCGGATCCCCCTCAAATTAGATGGAATGACGACACCGTGAGAGTTACGGGCATTCTGTTCAGCAGTTTACGTCTTCCGGCTGATGATGATGATTATGTACAGGTGGCGGACCGGGTCTTCTCTCTGGCGCTATGGTACGGCGAGGACGAGTTGCTGGGCGTGTGGAACAAGGAGCGCGCGCATCCGTTACAGGAGCAGGAGCCTCTCGGGGATCGCAAGTATATAAAGGACTTCAAGTTCCTGCAGAAGCTCACCGAGTTCGAAGACTCTATAGGTACTTGCTGCGATATTGTTAAAAGCTGTTGATTTTTAGCTCGTATCGTATTCGTATGTATCCTTACATTTATTTTATTTATTTATTTTCATTTATTAAATATTTGTTAACCTTTTTTACAGGCCCTGTCAATTTAGTTTTTTTTTGTAAAGGGAGCATTTGTGTAGATTTGTGTGATTGATATTGGGTTAGACTGCTTCCAATCTTGCTAGTGCCCAGGTTTTTGTCATTATGTCTGAGAATGATTACTTAGAACTTGGAGAATATTAAACTTAAAATTCTCACATAAAAACGAAAGCTTCGTTTACTACTCAAAAAATATGATGTCCTCTCCTGAATAGTATAGAAAAAAAATCGATTATTACCTATATTAATACTTTCAAGCTTAGTCTAAAATGTTGCTGGGAAATTTGGTTATTTTAATATAGTTCATGAGGGCAAACACCGCGTTTTTTAACCGCGCCGTCGACGCGCGTTTGTATCGATATAAACGCGATACGCGCAGGAGTTATATGGCTGCTCTATGGAAAGTAAACGCGCAAAGACTGTTAGTCTTATCCTTTTTCTCCAGGTGTCCAGTTCAAGCACATCCGCCTCCTCGCGCGCTCGTTCACGGACCGCTCCGTGGGCTTCACGCACCTCACGCTCGGGTCCAACCAGCGGCTCGAGTTCTTGGGCGACACTGTGCTGCAACTAGTCGTCTCTGATAGACTGTATCGCCATTTTCCTGACCATCACGAGGGGCATTTGTCTGTGAGTATCGTCAATATCAGAGTTATGTGCGACCTAATAATGCACGCTCTGATAATTAATAAATTAGAAAATAATAAAGAAAACTTTCACGGGCGTTAGTAAAATTATAGCCTCTTGCAGCGAGTCGTGCTTGCTCGATGTCTCATAGAAGGCACGAAGAGGTTTTTTTTTCTGTCAGGGCCTTTGCACATCGCATTTTTTAACGCGCTGTCGACGCACGTTTATACAAAAACGCGATACGCACGCGAGTTGTATGGCTGCTCTATAGATAGAAAAATTCCCTGTCAACGCGCGTATAACGTGTGACGACGTAGCGTTTAAAAAAAGCGACATCAACTGTTTTTTTTTTCCAGAATCGCAGGATTTTTGCCCACCGTGCCTTTATATTTATAACTCGTTTGTTTTTCCTCAGTTGCTACGATCGTCGCTAGTAAACAATAGGACGCAAGCAATGGTGTGCGATGACTTGAATATGTCCGCGTATGCTATTTACAATAATCCGAAAGCTAAGCCCACGACTAAGAAACACAAGGCCGATCTACTCGAGGCGTTCCTGGGAGCTTTGTATGTTGATAAGGTCAGTAGTAAATGCTTTTTACCTACTTTAAGGATGAGGTTCAATGTTCAATAAATGTATTTTTTTTTTCTTTACACGAGGCAGCGTTATAGAGTTGATGATGAATCCAGTTTTCCTAAACATTTTTCTCGTAGAAAACTACCAAAAATTTACTGGTGTCCTGCACATTTCTTCAATGTTCCCAATACAGTTTTTTTTTTCACGCCATAGACCCTAGGAGCTCCACTTGGACCACTTTAGAAATCAGGAAAAAATTACATAGTTTATTTTGCTTTAGACATGGTAAAATCGGTCATAAAAAATAGTGCTAATGAGCTGTGCGATTTGACAAGAAAGAGAAGTTTTATTTGGTTCCATCAGTACCACCACCCTACAGAATAAGACTAGAACACTAAAACTAAATCCTCCTTCCTTCCTAGATCAGCAGTCTAATCTTTTTACAATATATAGCCAGCCTCCCCCAGCCTACTAGACGTCGGCATACCGAGGCGAGATTACTCCGAGTTTTTTCATAATAGAATAGAATAGAATAGAAATATTTTAATTCATGCTTTGCACCATACAAAACAGAGTAAAAATACATAAAAACAAAAACAATATGCGAGCGAAGGCACGAAACGGTCGCAGCTCAGCATAGTGTATATAGCATAATGACTGTTTTCATTACGTGTTCCGGTTTAGAACCTGGAGTACTGCCAGGCGTTCTGCAACGCGTGCCTATTCCCGCGGCTGCAGGAGTTTATTCTGAACCAGGACTGGAACGACCCCAAATCGAAGTTGCAGCAGTGCTGTCTCACTCTAAGGAGCATGGAGGGTGGCGAACCCGACATACCGCTATACAAGTACGTCTATATCTAAGACATATTATGTGTGTTTTTAAGGACTTAACCTATTACCCTATTTTCTGATGTGCCAAAGGTAACTTTCCGAAATAGCGGAATTTTTCCTAAAGGAAACATCTCACTATTTCCTATGGGGATTGAAACTTTCCGTTTCTTAAAATAAAATTTCCTATATATCTTATGAAAATTTATAGAAATTTCCGACAACTTTTCCAAATTTTTGTAAACTTTCCGCAACTTGCACATCTACAGGGTGAAATCTAGGACGTGATACAAAATTAGTGTTTCGTGCTCAGTTAATGCTGGGTAATATAATGCATTAACACTTTTGTTGAAATAAGTCCGTTGAAATTTGCAGTTTCCATACATTGTTCATGATTTCTTATTTCAATAATGTATAGAAAACACAATTTTTTTCAGACTTATTTCAACAAAAGGTTACTTAATGCATTATACCCAGCATTAACTGAGCACGAAACACAAATTTTGTATCACGTCCTAGATTTCACCCTGTATAAACCTATCCCAGTTTTTTTATTAAATGGCATTTCGTCACTACTTTGAAAAAAGCTGGTATCTCAAAATCAATGATCTTGCCGGGTGAACTTAATGAACATTGTTTTAAGGTTCAAATTTGTTGACATATTGATTTGAGATACGAGATTTTTTCAAAGTAGTGACGATTTACACCGTTCTTTCTGCAGAGTGATCGAGTGTCTCGGTCCAACCAACACGCGCGTGTACACGGTGGGCGTATACTTCCGAGGCGCGCGTCTGGCGGCGGCGCGCGGCCACTCCATCCAGGAGGCCGAGATGAACGCCGCTGAACAGGCGCTGGAACAGGCCCACGGTAACTGACCTAACCCTAGTACTAGTCTCTCTTCTCTACTACTCTCTACCTACTTGTTAAATAAACAATAGCTAGAATACATTGTCAAGGAAGAAACTTCCCTATTGGTTTCAAAAACAGTCAAAAAAGATCGTCTGAAGCACCCCGCAGAGACTAACGGGAGAATGCATGCTCCTCCCTGCTTTCCAGCAAATGCTGAAGCAAAACTGAGTAGGTAATAAACCCCTCTAATCCTCTCTGCTGTGTAATAAGCTCCAGGGAACTGGGGAAGTGTAGCGGGGATTTTTAGCCGCCCTTTTTATGAAATTTTAAAAACTAAAATCAAGCAGATAAAATGAAGGGCCTACTATCTTTGGCCCACAGAAGAAATGCTAGAGCGGGATCTAACGATTTCGACAAAATTTACTATGTGAGGCTTTCGGAGGCGAACAAATCGATCTACTTGACCCTAACTCTTGGAAAACGCATGTTTATTTTTATAGTGTTTATATCGTCAAATTTACGCGCAATAAGACTGGTAATTTCAATAGCAAGACAAAGTAACTCCGTTAAAGTCAGAGAAAAAAAGGCCGCTCTTTGACCATTTTAGCCTATGATGAGCAGATACCAAAATAAAATCGATACACTAAAATGTATGCATTCCTTTTCAGAACTCTTCCCCCAATTGGACCACCAAAAACGCGTGATCGCCAAGAGCATGAAGCGAAAGAAGGCCCGCGGCAACGGCCGCGAGAGTCCGCAGGAAAGCCGCGCATCCCTCAAGCGTAAGAGGCTCGAAGAGAAAGTACCCAAGGCCTACAGACTTGACCAGAAGGCCGACAGTTCCGATGAGAGCGAAGTCCAGTGTCAAAGTGATGATGAGATTAGAAGTGAAACTAAATCTGATGACGACTCAGGTCTCGATAGCGACACGGTCTCCGTAGCACCGGAGAAACTAGACAATGTGCAAGTAAGCAGCTTGGTTAGTGACATGGAGAAGATAAAGCAAGATCTAATCAGGAGGAATGAGTATGATAAGCTGAAGGAGAAATTCAGACAGTCAGATTCAGATGAAGAGTGAGTTTGATTTTGTTATTTAGATTTGAGGTAAATATCAAGTGAATTGATGCAATGGTAAGACTGATCAAATTACAGTTAGTGTTGAGGAAAAGAACTTTAAGAAATATCTACTTTTTCTGTAAAGAGGTAATCGAGACATGGAATTGACAGTATCATTCTAGTAAAGTATAACTTTTCGCTAAATAACAATCATTCAATCAAATGATTTATTACAGACAACTGTCAACATTTTTAATAATCGACAATGACATGCAATACAGAATCAATGTAAACAATACAGAACTGGATACACAATAAGATTAAAAAGTATCAATCAACTGAGAAATAAATAGCTAAATATTAATAACGACCATCGACATTATAGTGAAGTGACCAACGTGATTAGATTAAGAATAAAAAAATGTTACTTTGAAAGACTTTTTTTCTTTCATATTCTTAAGTCTGAAATCTTTCAGATTTAACATTTGCAATATATTTTAAAAAAAAACTTCATTTGGCGGTAGGTGTGGTTGTATTTAGGATAACGCTGCACAGCACATAGTGAAGGTCATTGAGTCTTTGAGCTTGCTGGCTCGCAAAGTCAGCCACTGCTTCTGATTCGGGACGTACATTTCGGCAGGCATTAGTTGTTCTGGCGCCTCGTTGTCTGGAAAATTAAAAAAAAAAAAAGGTACTCGTAGCTATTTAGTGAATCTGAATACGTTATCATAGGTCGTGGTTTATTTCTTTGGTAAAGACAATAGTTACCGACATATAGGTAAAGTCATTCACGATGACGCGTGCCGTGGTTCTTATTACAATGTCATTAATGTCTAATTTTGACAAAATCACGCGTCTTCCTGGATGGCATTAGGTATAGACAGATGTAAATTTTCAGGTCATAAGACTTTCATTATTGGTTGTGCTATAAAAGGCTTTGACTTGAAAGTTTTTTTCACATCTTCAAGGGATTGGATTTGAGCATTTGATATTAAGTTTAGCTTGATACCTCGTGCTGACAAAAGTGATCTTGACCGACTTTACCTTTTGAGGTTACGGAATCCACAAACGTGTAGTTAGTATTGAGACCATATTAAGACTACGTACGCATTATGCGGCTAACCGCGCCGTCTCTTTCTGCAGCGGTACTTTCAAGAGGTTAACCGCACAGTGCGTACTTGCACTAACCATCTTTACGTCGTTGCCGCGCGGACTGCATGTTGGACTCTTGCATGGATATCAAATCCCCGGGAGCATGCAGCAGCAAACGACCCACGCCTTCGCATCGCCTGACACAATCAAAGTCATTATTAATGTCATTCATCATAATCATAATAAAGACTAATATTGATTACTAGCTTTTGCCCGCGGCTCCGCCCGCGTGGTATTCGGTTATCGCGCGCTGTTCCCTCGGAAACTGTGCATTTTTCCGGGATAAAAAGTAGCCTATGTCACTCCCTGGCCCATAAACTATCTTTACGTTAAAAAACACGTCGATCCGTCGCTCCCTTACGGCGTGAAAAACGGACAAACATACAGACACACTTTCACATTCATAATATTAGTATGGATTTGGTCACTCCGCGCTAGAAGTGAGCCTACAGACAATATGCTTGCAAGCTACAAGTAGTAAAAATCATTCATAATCATAAATTAGGTCGAATCAATTTTATAATTTTAAGAGCTCTCATTTCAAATGCAAGGATATGACACCCTTGTAAGTCCCAACTCGTCGATATCAGAAAATCTTAATTTGCAAAAGAAAAGTCCTGACTACGAGTAACCAACTCATAAAACCCAGACACTTAGTGCTGAAGTTGAACTATTGCATAGAAGCTCCCTTTATAATTCTATGGTGTAAAGGAAAAAGGGGATGTGTTGAAAAAAAAAATCGACTCCTCGCCTTATTGCCGTGACACACTATTGTTTTGAACCAATGAGTACAAAAATCTCATTTTCAATTTTTTATGACTCATCTCCTTTTTCCTTAGCACCACAGAATTTTGATAACATTTTTTTCCTTTCATGAGTTAGTTTTTGCATAAAGTTCCATTAAATTTTATTGACTCCGTACCTCAATACTTCATTCTGTAGCATTTGTTTCCTGGCCGTATTGTTGATGTGCTTGCATGCTGTCAACCAGTTGCGTACTTCGTTGAAATCCGCCAGCAATTGTGACGCTGCGTCTTTACTGCAAGAGCGATGACTGAGTAGTACGAATTGTTTGAATATTTTGAGGCTCCTAACTTTGTGTTTAGTTAGTTACTATTTAAATATTCCTTACCTGAACTTAACTTTGGCAACATAAATATGATGCAGCCACGATTCGCCTATAATTCTTAAGATCATATTCAGAGTAGTGATGTCTTCTGTTGCTTTTACTACTGGTAACAGTATTTTGTCTGAAATAAATAATCAAAACCAAAACGTATAAATATTACCATAAAACGAGCGTATCCCCAAAGAATAGACAATTTGTATGTTATATTGTCAAATCATCAATATAAATACCTAGTTTTAAAAGCTTCATCAAAATCGGTTTACATAAGCGCCGAAAACTTAGACGAACATACGCATCGGCGTACCTAGAAGGGGGCAGGAGAGGGCGTCTTCCCCCCTGGATATTGTATGCTTTACAATATGTATTATGCGTTAACTTTTGGAAAAACATCGCGAGCCGTGTAGTGTGTGTGATAAAACAAGCGCGCGGATATGACTTTAAAAATCGTGACTTGTTCCTCTGGACTCTCTTCGACATAACGTACCCGTTTTTGAAGTCTGTTGAAAAAAGAATAGAAGCTTCCTTCGGTTTTTTACCACTTTTGAGCTTCTTGAATATACTTTACCTAGGAACTCGTGAACGTAGATCGATCGTTCCGGGAGAGGCGGGTGCGACACGCGCCGCCACTCGGCGTTGCTCGGAAATATCATGGTGAGATGCGCCAGGCTGATAGTAGCGCACACTGACGACAGCACAAAGGTGATCTCTTCTGTCGCCTCCTGAAGTTGAATACGGTATTTGTCAACTCCTGAATTTGCTATATCCTATATTATGATAATATAGATGTACAGAACAGACAATTTTTAGCGAAGAGAAATATTAATTCTGTTGGAATGCCTATCCTAAGTATCCTATAGGTGATTTTTTGAAATGTCTATTTATGTATGTTTTTTCTAAAACGCTTTTCTCTTTGCAGCAGTTATAGCACTACTTCCATGTGACATCACATGCAAGTATGCCTTTCTCTGTCTAATCTTGAATTTATAATATAGTAGGACCTAAGTATAGTATCACTAACCTTTAATTTCTGCGTGTTTACTTTTACTTCGGACACTAGTTTCTCCCTCATTTTCGCGCAAACGTTTTCATGTACACCAATTTTGCCTGCAAACACACAGTATTTTACTTCGATTCTTAGTAGAGTCAAAAAAGTGTAATTTTGTTGTTCACGCTGCTCTTGATTGTTTATAAATAACAGCTAGTGAGTTCATAACTTTATTACTTTCACAACGAAAGCTATCTCTTAGTCATACAGTGAAATCAACATGTAAAATAATAATACCCGACTCAATAGTAGACGTGTGGTCCGCGAACCGCAAGTTGACAAGTTGTTCCATACACACTTGCATGTCGTTGTGCGCTATCCGAAAGAAATCGTCCATCGCCCACATATTGGCCAAGCGTCGCGTCTCCGCGAGGCACCAGAGCCGGTAAGTGTGGATAGAGTGATCTGAAATAACATAATAAGTCAGTCAAGGGCATAGGTATATGTGTGTGAAAATATTCTTAGATTTCGATGAGATTTTTATTGCTAATCCCTACTAATATTATAAATGCGAAAGTAACTCTGTCTGTTACGCTTTCACATCGAAATCGCTGAACCGATTTCGATGAAGTTTGGTATAGAGATAGTTTAAGCCCCAAGGATGAACATAGGGTACTTTTTATTCCGGCAGAGGGCGCCACCGCGCGATAACCTAGGTCCGCGCAGACGAAGTCGCGGGCATATGGCTAGTCTATATATATAAAAATGAATCGCAAAATGTGTTGGTAAGCGCATAACTCAATAACACCTGGACCAATTTGGCCAATTCTTTTTTTTAAATGTTCGTTGAAGTTCAATGATGGTTTTTACGGCGAGAAAAATTTGAATAATTGCCGGAAGTACCGTAAAAACAGCCCTTTTCTTTTTCTCATACAAACGTTTTCTAACTAAAACGTTGAGTCAATTTGAGCTCTATTGCTATTGTATAAAGTTCATATTAAAATGCATCAGTTTTCACGTCATGACATCAGTCAAACACAAACCGCGTTACCAAAAGTGTTTTATCCTACTAATATTATAAATGTGAAAGTTTGTGAGTGAGTGAGTAAGTATGTTTGTTACTCCTTCACGATAAAACGGCAAGACGGATTTGGATGAAAATTGGTATGTAGATAGTTGGACATCTGGAATAAAACATAGGCTACTTTTTATCCCGATATTCCCACGGGATAGGGATAAAATCTCGAAATAAGAACCTCTGGGCTTAGAGTCATGAAATTTGGTATGTAGGTAGTTGGACGTATGGAATAACACGAAGGCTACTTTTTATCCTGATATTCCCACGGGATATTTCAATTGCCACTACCAGACCGATTAGTTTACGCGTGCGAAGCCGCGGGTAAAAGCTAGTTATTTATAATTATTAATTTAAAATCCCTATCCTACTAATATTATAAATGTGAAAGTTTGTGAGTAAGTATGTTTGTTACTTCTTCACGCTAAAACGGCTGGACGGATTTGGATGAAATCTGGCAAAAAGTTAGTTTATAACCTGGATTAAAACATAGGATACTTTTTATCCCGATATTCCCACGGAATAGGGATAAAATCTCGAAATAACAACCACTGGGCTTGGAGTCATGAAATTTGGTATGTAGGTAGTTGGACGTCTGGAATTACTCATAGGTGACTTTTTGACCCGATATTCCCACGGGATACCTAGGGATGAAATCTCGAAATAACAACCACTGGGACTAGAGCCATGAAATTCGGTATGTAGGTAATTGGCTGTCTGGAATAACACATAGGCTACTTTTTGACCCAATATTCCCACGGGATACCTAGGGATAAAATCTAGAAATAACAACCGCTGTGCTTAGAGCCATGAAATTTAGTATGTAGGTAGCTGGACCTCTGGAATAATAGATAGGCTACTTTTTATCTCGATATTCCCACGGGATAGGGATAAAATCTTTAAATAATAACCGCTGGGCTTAGAGTCATGAAATTTGGTATGAAGGTAACTCGATGTCTGGAATAACACATACGCTACTTTTTATCCGGATATTCTTACGGGATAGTTTTGAACTATTTTGAAAACAAATGACTTCCTGCCAAGTATCTTGCGGCGCATTCTTCTTGGCAATGATGGTCTTTCCGAAAGCGCAGGTAGTTTAAGAAATGACGTGTAAAAGTGCCTATTGCGGCCTATTTACTGAATAAATGATTTGAATTTGGATAGGGAACATTTTTGAAATTTCAGCACTGGGTTTAGAGTCTTGAATTTTTTACAGCTATTCACAACACAACCTCAATGAAGGAAGACCACGATATAAATTTTGGAAATTGCCAGGGGAATTTGGTAAAATCCCGTAAAATTCAAGTGCAACTACCTGACCGATTAGTTTACGCGTGCGAAGCCGCGGGTAACAGCTAGTAAAAAATAATTGTTCTAGTCGCAACTGGCAGCTAGTTCCCACCTAGCTTAGTACTGTTAGTACTTACCGAGTCTATGCAGAATAGGTATTTGTTCGACAATAGGCAGGTCTTCCAACGGCGCACCCAGTATGTAATCCCACGTCACCTCGCACTGGTTGTTCAATGTAACCAGATCTTGCAGCATTAGAGCAAAGTTTGCACCAGAAGCTGTACACTGAAATATAAAAATTACTTTAAAATACTTAACGGTGTGATATCGCTACAAATTATCGTGACTATGCTCACTTCTGTAACGTAGACTGACAGATCTGGATAATTTTTGAGGGACGTCGTCGTTAAATCAGTCACCAAAGTATCACTGCAAAAGAATAGCTTACTATAATGAAAACTAAAAACTTAAAAGCTTAAACAAAACGTCACAGGTAAGGTACCCTTCTGTTCGATAAGCTCTGAAATAACTGAAAGGAGACAAAAAAAATTACAGCTTTTTGAAAGGAAAATAAGCTCTACTTACTCCATTCTTTTACGAAAGTATGGAGCTAGGTCCGTACATGCACTCTTACTTTGCATTACCGATCTTTTCATTATTACTTTTGTTTCATTTATAGTGTCCCATGGTTGGGCAAACACTTTTCCTCATAGAGTTCCACCTCAGCCTACCTGCAGGGCTACCACGAATCTCGAAGTTCGTGTCGTGCGGTCCCTCTCGCTCTCGTATTAAATAGTATAAGTGTCAGAGGGACCGCACGACACGAACTTCGAGTTTCGTAGTAACCCTGCTGTACTTATTAACATACGCATCTTACGCTATTGTCGCCTCGGCCTGCCGGATGCTTTGTCGGATGTTTATTCTAAAGCGATGCAAAACATTACGGAAGTACTTTTTACCCAAAGTGTTTGTCCCACGATGTCGAAGTTACATGGCAACCCAAGGCATCAGCTAGTATCCGCAATGCTGCCAGTACCAGCTCGGGTGTATCTGTGAATTATAAGAGATAAAAGTTATGAGGAATAGAAAATTACCCCATAATGGCCATTGCAAATAAGCTGCGCTTTATTTGAGAATTGACTGGCATTTGCGACAGTAACAATCGCCCGGAGTTATGTAACCCACAATAACTATTAAAGTGAGACACAGACATAATTATTAAAATGGATACGCGGGTCACTTACGTATTACTAGTCGACATAAAATATGCCCGACTGTTTCGAACCAACTCATAGTTCTTTCTCAAGGTGAGCCAGGGTGAGTACATATTTTAATAGGCACAAAATTTGGCCCACTCTACATAAAAAAATTACCTATTATTGCATAGATACATTTGAGGGCCAGATTTTTTGCCGCTCAGTAGGTATATCTGCTGCCATAGTCATATTACGGAGATCCTATGACAGTAATGATAAGCTCTTATATCAAAAAAGTTAATAATGATTTTTTGGCGAAGGTTTACATACTGTCACAGCGATCATTATAAAATGACTCTACCATAGTTAGGATTATTGTTGCAATAGGTATACTTACTATTGGACTTAAAAGTAGCGAACAACCACTCTCGGAGATTTTGACTGGTATTAGGAGACCTGAAAAAAAAAACAATGTATTATATGTGTTTAACTTTTATGTCACATATAGGTAGAATCATTCACGATGACGCGTGCCGTCGTGGTTCTTATTACAATGTCATTAATGGCTAATTTTGACAAAATCACGCGTCTGCGTGGATGACACTTATATATCTTTTATTCCAATTACCTGATAGCTAAAGGGAAAGACGACCACCATAGGACTATGTGCTCCAAACAACTGCCAACGTCGCCCCATAAAATGTTCTGATAATATTCCGTTACTTTCTTTGCGGCTTTTTTACTAGCCTGCACTCGTCCTAAAAATAATGTTTCATTATTGACGTGTTTTTCTTTGTAGAATAATCTCAAATTATTCTTAACTAGCTTTTACCCGCGGCTTCGCACGCGTAAACTAATCGGTCTGGTAGTGGCAATTGAATCCCGTGGGAGTATAGGGATAAAAAATAGCGTATGTGTTATTCCAGACGTGCAGCTACCCACATACCAAATTTCATGACTTTTAGCCCTGCGGTTATTATTTCAAAATTTTATTCCTATCCCGTGGGAATATCGGGGTAAAAAATAGCCTATGTGTTATTCCAGAGGTTCAGCTATCTACACACCAAATTTCATGGCTCTAAGCCCAGTGGTTGTTACTTCGAGATTTTATCCTTTGATATCCCGTGGGAATTTCGGGTCAAAAAGTCGCTTATGTATTATTTCAGATGTGCAGCTCCCTACATACCAAATTTCATGACTCTAAGCCCAGCGGTTATTATTTCGAAATTTTATCCCTATCCCGTGGGAATATCAGGATAAAAAGTAGCCTTCGTGTTATTCCAGAGGTCCAGCTACCTACCTATATACTAAATTTTATGGCTCTAAGCCCAGCGGTTGTTATTTCGAGATCTTATCCCTAGTTATCCCGTGGGAATATTGGGTCAAAAAGTCACCTATGTGTTATTCCATACGTCCAACTACCTATATACCAAATTTCATGACACTAACCCCAGAGGTTCTTATTTCGAAATTTTATCCCTATCCCGTGGGAATATCAGGATAAAAAGTAGCCTTCGTGTTATTCCAGAGGTCCAGATACCTACATACTAAATTTTATGGCTCTAAGCCCAGCGGTTGTCATTTCGAGATCTTATCCCTAGTTATCCCGTGGGAATATCGGGTCAAAAAGTCACCTATGTGTTATTCCATACGTCCAACTACCTACATACCAAATTTCATGACTCTAAGCCCAGAGGTTCTTATTTCGAAATTTTATCCCTATCCCGTGGGAATATCAGGATAAAAAGTAGCCTTCGTGTTATTCCAGAGGTCCAGATACCTACATACTAAATTTTATGGCTCTAAGCCCAGCGGTTGTTATTTCGAGATCTTATCCCTAGTTATCCCGTGGGAATATCGGGTCAAAAAGTCACCTATGTGTTATTCCATACGTCCAACTACCTACATACCAAATTTCATGACTATAAGCCCAGAGGTTCTTATTTCGAGATTTTATCCCTATCCCGTGGGAATATCGGGATAAAAAGTAGCCTATGTCCTTTCCCAAGGTCTATTCTATCTCTGTACCAAATTTCATCCAAATCGGTTCAGCGGTTTTGGCGTGAAAGCGTAACAGACAGACAGACAGACAGAGTTACTTTCGCATTTATAATATTAGTATGGATTACAAATTACTAATATTTTGTATTCACTTGTAAAACTTACCCGATTTCAATTTTCTTATTCCGTTCGTCCCCAACATTGTGGGAGCCATATTCGCGACTGTATCTAAAAGAATTTCTATGAAGATTTCCTCGCTTTGAAGAATGCTATTGACATTGTCTACAAAATAAGATAGTTTTGATTAATTTGTTTGAATCCATAAAATATTAAAAACAATGTCAATACCTACGGTAATTCAAAGTTAGCTAATTCAACGAATCAAATAGTGCACTGGGTAATACTGTATCTATACCGGGTAATACTTTAGTAATATTTTACTGGATGGCAAACGAGCAAGTGGGTCTCCTGATGGTAAGAGATCATGAGATCACCACCGCCCATAAACATCTGCAACACCAGGGGTATTGCAGATGCGTTGCCAACCTAGAGGCCTAAAATGGGATACCTCAAGTGCCAGTAATTTCACCGGCTGTCTTACTCTCCACGCCGAAACACAACAGTGCAACCACTGCTGCTTCACAGCAGGATTTGCGAGCAATATACTATACAATATTGGGTAATTTACTGGGTCAAAAAATATTCGTTTTAGGACATAAATTATTATCTTTAGAGGGCTGTGACGTCACGCCGTACGACACTTTTTACAAAAAATCTTTTTCGAAATAATACATGTCTGATGATCTAACTAACAGGCTAAAATCGGCTGAATAGAATAAGTAATAGGTAGGTATTTTTTACCCAGGTAACTTCCCCGTTAAGGCAATTAAGTACCTACCAACAATATGTCGCACTGCGACAAACTTATTCAGCTGGTCTTTGAAGGTTTGGTAATATTTTAGATCATACTACTCACCATCTGCATTAAATATATTCTCCAACACACACTGGTTAGTTAAAAGTGACGTGTAAGCTATCTCGCAATCAGAATTCTGCCCGGTCAGAGCCTCCGTGATCATTTTGTTCTGTTCATTCTTCAGCTCGACTAGACTCTGCGCCTGCTTCATCTTAGCTTTCTTATTCTCTATGAACGCCTCTCGACGCATGTCTACGGTCATTTCGCGGGACATGGAGGATGTTGGCGGCGTTATGTGCTTTGTTAATGTGCTGCATATAAGAAGGAATAAACACGGTTAGCAACGAGATTTAAGTAGAGCAGTGGGCTTAATGTTTTGTTAAAATAAAGCCGTCAAATTATATAATAATAATAATATAATATCATGGGACGCTTGACACCAATTTACCAAGTCCCAAACTAAGCAAAGCTTGTACTATGGATACTAGATAATGAATAAACATACTTATTATAGATAAATACATATTAAACATCCAAGACCCGAGAAAAAATATTCGTATTATTCATACAAATATCTGCCCCGGCCGGGATTCGAACCCGGGACCTCAAGCTTCGTAGTCAGGTTCTCGGCCATCTGGTCGTTAATTTATTAGGTATAAAGGTATTACGGAACGGAAGAACATTTTTTAAGCTAGGTAAATTACTACGCCATATAAATGTGACAAGAGTTACGCAAATTTGAAATTGAAGATTAGACAGAGAAAGACATACCTACACTTGCATGTTCCGTCACACACAAGTAGCACTATAAAGACTGCATTGAGAAAAGAGTTATAGAAAAAGACAGGATACAGATATTTAAAAAAAAACACTATGGAGTCAACTTCCAGCCAAATACATTTTTTTCTTCGCTAAACATTGGGTAGCTATATTTTCATAACAATGTTTAGGATATGGTAAATTCAAGAATTGTCAAATACTCTATCATTGTCCTTTGGTATGCCGCGTGACGGATCCGTCCAGGCCACGCCTCCAATGTAATGTGTACCTTATGCTTACGGAATTAGAGTCCAATTTTCTTCGGATCCGTCATGGGCCCGCCCAATGTAATTTGAACCAAGAAACTTTTTAATTAGAATCCAACTTTCATCTTTCTTTCTGAATACCTAAAACGTACTACAGCTGCCTACGGCTTATCTAAGGTTAAAAGATAACATGTCTTACTGATAGATTTCTATGCTCTCTGCGTTACTAGAACCAGATTCATTGTCAGAATCGTCTTCAGGCTTGTACATTTTGACGAGGCAGTTTATGAGGCGATGGCAGTCGATCTCTACTCGACTCCTGGCCAAAACCTGCAAATACATATATTACAGAAAGTTGCTTTGTTAAAATATTACCTAATCTTGGCTAAGTTCTTCTAATTACGTCAGGCTCGTTTTACTGCTTTACTTTTTTTTCGGTAATTAATAAAAGGGATATCCATTAAATAACGTTACCTACACACATTAATTTGCAATAATGTGTTAACCTTATGCTGTGACCGTCGAGCATTTTAAGTCCCAAAAGAGCCATAATACTTTAGTTATATTATTCTTGGTTGAAGCCGTGGTGGCCTAGTGGTTTGACCCATCGCCTCTCAAGCAGAGGGTCGTGGGTTCAAATCCCGGCTCGCACCTCTGAGTTTCTCGAAATTCATGTGCGCAATTTACCGCGAGCTTTGCGGTGAAGGAAAACATCGTGAGGAAACCTGCACAAACCTGCGAAGCAATTCAACGGTGCGTGTGAAGTTCCCAATCCGCACTGGGCCCGCGTGGGAACTATGGCCCAAGCCCTCTCATTGCGAGAGGAGGCCTGTGCCCAGCAGTGGGACGTATATAGGCTGAGATGATGATGATGATGACTCTTGGTTGGATTATACATAAGGTGACCCGGGGCTATTGTAGCTGGGGCATAATGTGTCCGAGCCGTCTGATGGCGTCCTTACGACGCCATGTTCTTCTCGGCCATTTTGCGTTGTGTTCGCCAGAAGACCGTCTTCTCACAACACACATGAACATGCCCAGCCAACACAGATTAGCTTGTTAGCATTTATAATTAATTAATAAAATGGTGTAGTAATAATAAGTAAGATAAATATAGAATTAGTCTTAAACACGGAAACGGAAGTGTGTTTCTAATAACGTGCGGTTTTACGATTGGGTAAACAATTTGATTGGTCGAAACATGGCGGGGAGATCCCTGGAGGGGATACGGGTAGAAGGAAAGACAGCACGTGTGAGCAGATGGTGATCGGCGGTGATAGAGTAAAGATCAAGTGACAATAACACTATTGTAATAAAAAGTTTAATATACGTTATTATTCACGATACTGTGGTTTACTTGAACTGGCCCATTTTACAGTTCAGAAAGTGGGATAAGCTGAAGTTTTGTGCAAAACTAAGTGAAAAGATCACAACGCCCGCAAAAAGGTATGTCTATCTTTAGTTATTATGATGTTTTAAAGTGTCCAAATTATTTTAATTAATGACAGCTTTAGCTAAAAATAGCACTTTGAGAAGTTTTTGTGGCGCCACTATTGCGCTCAATACGAAAAAACGAGACGGTGTTCCCCGAATACCTGCAGGTAGGTACGGTTCCTGGTTAAGGAATATTCATTTCCCTTCCGACGGGATTTGTACATCGCATTTATAATTGCTATAAATGATTCTTACATCTACCCACGTCAAAGTTACTTAAGTAGGCGATTGGATTTTTTTTTCCCTCTTTCTTTTCTTTTCAATAGCACCTACATTATATTGTCACTCGAAGTAAAATTACTGTGAATCCAAAGAATTTTTAGTGGATTTTGCTGTATTTTCATTATGCTACATGTATTTTACCCCCTTCAATGATTAGATATTTGGTACAAGTAAACTACCCTACAAAAAAAAAAACACGAACCGAACAGCCACTTTTTGTTATTATTTCAATTCCAGTGAATCACGATGGAAAGAGAACGACTTTCCCGCAAGCGCAGAAGGGAGGAAAGGTCTTCCTCAGTCGACTCGATGTCGCCGGACCGTCGTCGAAACAGAAGTTCGAGACGCCGCAGCACTCGCAGTCGCGAGGCAAAGAGGAAGCAGCGAGCGCGACGCCGGCAGCAATCGCGCAGCAGGTCGCGATGCCAGCGAGAGTCGCGCAGCAGGTCGCGACGCCGCTCTGAAGGTATGCGAGGGCGGCAGCGGGAGGGCGTATCTAAGAGCCGTTCTCCCATTGTCAACCAGCCTCCACAATCACCCAACGGAACTCCAAGTGAGCAGCAGCCAACAGCTAGTTCCTCAAATGATTTTATTAATTTTGCATTGCAATTTAAGGAGTTAGTTCAGACTATGAAAACAGCGGGCAGTACTAGTAGCGAGCGTTTTCCCACAATTAATGTTGTGCCCGAGTTTGATCCCGCCAAAAGAAACCAGACGGTTGATATGTGGATCCTTAAGGTCAATGAGTGTGCAAAAATCTATGACTGGACAGAACGACAAATTATACACTACGCTCTGCCAAAATTAGTAGGTCTCGCGTTGAAATGGTATCAAGGGTTACCGAGCCTTTTGTTTTCATGGTCTGAATGGCAAGAGAAATTAAGATCAGCTTTTCCAAGTGACGAGAATTATGGGCAATTATTGACGGATATGCTGGCTTATAAAGCTCGTTTCGGTGAACATTTGGAAGAATATTTTTACGAAAAAATGGTTCTTTTAAATCGCTGCAGAATATCTGGTAAAGATGCAGTAGACTGCATATTATTAGGTATTGAAGACAGATCGGTGCGAACTAGTGCCGAAGCGGCACAATTTACAGAGCCTGAAAAATTGTTAGTTTATTTAAGAAATGTCAAAGCAATAAAACGAACTGATAGAACAAATGCACCTAACCAAGCCAGCACTTCCGAAAATAAACGCACCAAATTCTTTAAATCAGCACAGAACAATAACGAAACTAAACATGTTACTAAATGTTATAATTGTGGGGAAGAAGGCCACCCCTATTTTAAGTGCAAGCAACCAATTAAAAGATGCGACTCATGTCACAAAGTAGGTCATGTTTCTAATGATTGCGCTGCAAAAAAGGAAAGTACCACTTCGAGCAATAAGGTTGTCCTACGCGTGTCACTAGAACAGGATAATGATCTTAAATACTTTAAAACTGCTGAAGTTAATGGTCAGGAATTAGCATGTTTCATTGATTTTGGCAGCCAGTGCACAATGCTGAAAGAGTCTGTAGCTCGTAATTTATCGAATCAGTGGGTTCTTAATGACCTGCCAGTGTTAAGAGGTTTTGGAGATTCAGTAGTCAGCTGCATAGGTAAATTGACTGTCACAATCAAGGTGGATACAGCAGAGGCAACCTTAGAGGCCCTTATTGTGCCTGATAATTTTTTGAAAGTCCCTATTTTGCTAGGCCAGACATTTACTGAGCAGGAACATGTCGTGGTATACAAGACTAATAATGTGTTAAAGATAACAACTAAAACAAGTCAAAAGAAGGAAACTGTACAGCTACATGTTCATGAATCAGTAAATGTCAAAGGTTATACTGTAGTTGTTGTTTGCTCCAGGCCAACATATAATGGTGACCTGTTTATTGAACCCAGTCTATGCCTACAGTCAAAGCGAGAGTACGAAGTATTACAGAGCGTCATTAATATTAAAGATGGCTGTGGTCGTCTTGTAGTGAAAGGATTAAATGCTGAAGGGTTTATTTTAGACAAAGATGTTTTGCTTGTGCGTGGCATTCCGCTAAAGGAATGCAACTTTTCTGGGCAGCCTATTGAGGTGAACAGAATTGAAAGGAATTTAGAGAGTAAGACAACATCCTTGATTGAAGAAGCGATGATAAATGTAAATAGCAATATCGAAAAATCCGATAAATTGAAATTAATTGAGCTATTAAATGAGTACAGAGATTGCTTCGCTTTTTCAGTCAAGGAATTGGGTTGCGTTCGCAGTAGTGAAATGGATATAAAACTGAGTGACCCAACGCCGGTAGTGTACCGACCGTATAGGTTACCTCATACGGAGCGAGAAGTGGTTAGGAACATGGTCCAAGAATTGGAAGAGTCTGGGATAGTTCAACAGTCTTCATCAGAATACGCATCACCAATTTTATTGGTTAAAAAGAAAACTGGCGATTACCGTCTTTGCATAGACTTTCGAACGCTCAATAAACGCACGGTGAAAGAACACTATCCGTTACCAAGATCACTTAGATGACCAATTAGATGGTCTGGCGGGAAATAGATTCTATACTACGTTGGACCTCGCGTCTGGATACTACCAGATACCCATGTCCGAAGCATCTAGACGTTTGACTGCATTCGTAACGCCCGACGGGCATTTCGAATTTACTAGGATGCCGTTTGGCTTAGTCAATGCGCCGTCGACGTTCCAAAAGACAATCAATAACATTTTAGGTAATGCCAGATTTAAAGACGCGTTAGCATATATGGACGATGTTAATATTCCTTCGAAGACTGTTGAAGATGGATTTAGGAAACTACGTGAAATTTTAGAATTATTCAGAATGGCAGGTTTGACTCTAAATCTAAAGAAGTGTCACTTTTTAATGCAATCGATTAACTACCTAGGTTTTGAAATTAGTGAAGCAGGCATCAGGCCAGGTAGAAATAAGATAGAAGCCGTAGAAAAATTCCCTAAGCCGACCGACCAACACAAAGTTAGGCAGTTCATTGGGCTCGCTAGTTTCTTTCGGCGGTTCATTAGAGGGTTTTCAGCAATTGCCAAACCACTAACTCGCCTTCTAAAAAAGGATATAAAGTGGACCTGGGGTGAGGAAGAAGATAATGCTTTCTCTTCATTAAAGAATGAATTAATTAAAAGACCCGTACTTTCATTCTATAATCCTCAGCATGAAACTCAACTGCATACTGACGCGTCGAAATTGGGCTTAGCTGGTATGTTACTTCAGAGACGTGATAAAAATACACCTTTTACGGTAGTTGCGTACTATAGTAGGCAGACATCGCCAGAAGAGGCTAAATTCTCTTCCTACGATTTAGAGACGTTGGCTGTAGTTACGTCTATCCAGCGCTTCCGGGTTTATTTACTAGGTATTCCCTTCACAATAGTTACCGACTGTAACTCTCTACGTGCGACGTTCGAAAAGAAAGACATGTTGCCGCGCGTTGCTCGTTGGTGGAGTATGTTGCAAGAATATGACTTCAATGTCGTTTATAGGCCTGGTACATCAATGTCCCATGTTGACGCGTTGAGTCGCAACCCTGCTACCGCGGAACCTGCACCCCTACTTCAGGTTCGAAACGTAGACTCAAATTGGGTAGCAACGGTACAACAAAGCGATCCCGAATTGCAAAGAATTGTTTCTATACTTAACGACGGAGAAAGTGATAAGATAGTAGACATCAAGAATGGTTATTTGGTCAAAAGGGGACTTTTATATAGGAAAACGGAGCAAGGGGATCGTTGGGTTGTACCGAAAGGTGTTAGGTGGCAAGTGTTGAAGGCTAATCACGACGACATTGGACATTTTGGCTTTGACAAAACTTTCGAAAAGATAAAGAATAGCTTCTGGTTTGCCAAAATGAGGCGATTCATAAGAAAATACGTTGACTCCTGCTTGGAGTGTGCTCATACTAAGGTCCCAGCAGGGAAGAGGGCTGGGGAACTTCATCCCATACCTAAGATCGATTGCCCTTTTCATACTGTCCACATTGACCATTTAGGGCCTTTTGTTCGCAGTAAAAAGAAAAACTCCTATTTGTTGCTGATAATTGACGCGTTCACTAAATATATAATGTTGGTACCAGTGAAGAGCACAAAATCCGTACATTCTATCCGAGCAATTAAAAATTACTTTCACACCTTTGGTGTTCCAAAACGGCTCATTTCCGATCGAGGGACTTCCTTTACGTCCAAGAAATTTAAAGAGTATTTACAATCACTCGGTGTCAAGCACATTTTAAATGCAACAGCATCGCCGCGCGCCAACGGACAAGTTGAGCGGTATAATAGAACGGTTTTGTCTGCTCTTACTGCCGCCACACATGGTAAACAAGAACGGTTGTGGGACGAGTGTGTGTCCGAAATACAATGGGGACTAAATAATACCATTAACAAAGGAATAGGTAAAACTCCGTCACAAGCTCTCTTTGGCCTTCATCTAACTGGTACGTCAGATTCGGTTTTACAGTTGCACATTGATAGTGACACAGCAGAAACTTTACAACAGAGGTTAGGTGACGTTAGGGGAGAAATCACCGAACATATACAGGCAAATCAAAAACGACAGAAAGAATTATTTGACAAGAACAGGAAAAAGCGTACTTTTCAGGTTGGCGAACTAGTTAGAGTAGAGAGAGATATACCAGCTAGCGGTCAAAGCAAGAAATTAGTACCCAAACTGCGCGGTCCTTACCGTATTGCTACAGTATTGGACAATGATAGGTACGTAGTTGAGGACACACCGTTGTCTCGAAGGGGTAATAGGGCGTTTAATGGCATTTTCTCTGTTGACAAAATCCATCCTTGGATGGTCTTTGATAGGAACAACGATAGCGATTCTAGTAGTGAAAGTGACTGAGTCCGTCTTTTAAAAGGGTACAAGTATTGCAACTTCTCAACTGATTGTTATATACTAGAGATCGCATAATAATGTAAAATGATAATGTTAGAGAATTTATTTATTTTATTTAAGTAGAGCCTATGATTTAAGGCGCAGAAATTAGTACTGTAAGTTAAGGATTAATTTACTTTAATGCTTTATGTAATAGTTTATTCCTGTGACACTAGGACGTGCAGGGGGCCTAGTGTCGCATTGAGCAATGCTAGAGACATGAAGGGGCTCTAGTGTTGAGTTTAGCACAAGAATTAAAGTAATTAGAGACATGCAGGGGCTCTAGTACTTTCCTTTTATGATCATAGGTATATTGGAAACATGAAGGGGTTCCATATACAAGTAAAATAATGTGTTAAATTAAGAACGAATTATAAAAAAAAAAATAAAAAAAATAAGATAAGTTGAGAATATAAAGAAATAATACTTATATATAAATATTACGTTGATGCATAATTATTAAGTATGAAATCTGTGTAAAACAGTAGGGCGTATTTAGCCTGAAGATAATAATGATAATTATTAAATTATTAAAACAATAGAATATTAATAATTAAATATCAAATAAATAGTATTAAGAAGTTATTTTATGTCGCTGTTTGTATGTGGTAGTAAACTTAAAATAAACTTGCACTATCCGGGTCCTCTAACGAATATAAGAACTTTGTGTATTTATATTGCTATTGCATGTAAGCAGCGATAGAAGTCATTAATAGTTAAATAGTTATTTGATAAAATATGTGTAATAATTGTGGTACACGATAATATTATAATATGAATGAACAAAATTATTATAGATGTACTATAGATAGTTTCTGTTGTTGTTGCACTATACTTTGTCTTTTCTCGAGACGAGAAAATAGCAGGAAAGGCCGACTGTTAGCATTTATAATTAATTAATAAAATGGTGTAGTAATAATAAGTAAGATAAATATAGAATTAGTCTTAAACACGGAAACGGAAGTGTGTTTCTAATAACGTGCGGTTTTACGATTGGGTAAACAATTTGATTGGTCGAAACATGGCGGGGAGATCCCTGGAGGGGATACGGGTAGAAGGAAAGGCAGCACGTGTGAGCAGATGGTGATCGGCGGTGATAGAGTAAAGATCAAGTGACAATAACACTATTGTAATAAAAAGTTTAATATACGTTATTATTCACGATACTGTGGTTTACTTGAACTGGCCCATTTTACAAGCTGAATAAATTTTGCGTAAAAGCAATTCTTTTGACTTTAAGCTGGTAAAGTATTTGTATAACTTCTGTGTAAGCGCTTATACAGATGATATTCAAGCAATTTGGGCACAAAATATCTTGCTTCAATTTGGATAACATTTGGTTAATAGCCACATAGCAGCTGAATAAATGTACAACACACTGAATATCTTCTGCATAAATTCTGATTTTTCTTTAGTCCAGAAATTATACATCTTTTATGCAGTTGTTAATTTGTGAGTTCAGATGTTCAAATGATATTCAAAATTCCGATCTCAGGAGTAGTTTTATAAAGAAATTATGCAAGTAAAAAAAATATAAAATGTATTTTTCATTGTGACGAGATTATTTTGTGTTACTTAGTTCAAAAAATTGTAATGGTCGCTGATCATCTTCAAAAATTTGGTACCTAAGCAAATTGTTTCATGCATTTTAAGTAAGTTTAAGGTGAATTATATAAACGCATGGCACTTTACTGTGAATTATCAATATGATTAATATATATTTTTTGAGCGCCTTAAGATAAAGCTACAATTTAAAAGGTAAACAAATGTGAAATAAAATTTAAATTAAATTATTTTTACTTTTTATCAAATTTCAGTCCCAGCAAATAATGAAAATCATAATTTGTATGACTGCTAATGTTCCCTACACACTAAACAAAGTGTTTCATAAGATAAATGTTGAGGATTTTTATAAAAAGAGGTTATGCCGAATGTTAGTTAATGGCGGACGGCCAATTTGAATAAAAGTGTCTATTTCAGTGATTATTTTGCTTATTTCTGCATAATAGTTCAAATGCGACTGGTGGAGTGGATGGTATCTGGATATAAACATACGATATCTTCAACTAAATAGTTATTTGCTGCTTAAAATACCCACATTTGTAACTGATATTGTTTTAAGCTTAACATAAAGACAATTGTACGCTTATAGCGCTATAAGTTAAGTAAAACAAGGAGTTTATTTTCAATTATGCAGAAGGCAGCTGTGTAAAGAAGAAAAAATCTAAAATATTCAGCATCTGAATAAATTGTACCATTTCGTACACTATGCAGCTTAAAGAAAATATTTTGTCTATATTCAGCGTTTTGCTGTTTAACTGCTTTACTTAAATATGTTATCCAGGACAATGCAAAAACTTCAGCTACTGTGCAGATAATAGCTTTTTCAATTACTTTTATTTGAATATCGCTTGTTTAGCAGATTCTACTCTTGATTACTATTCAGCTTGAAAAAATACCGCGAACTTTATACAGAATTTAGTAAGCTTAAAGCATTATTTTAATTTAAGAACTCTCTTATTCAAAATAAAGCCATAACGTTAGCTGTAATACAAAAGTAACAAAGCTTGACACTGCTTATTGTGGTATATTTTCGCTACTATCTGGCTTATGTGTTGGCTGGCTGGCGTCGTAAGGACGCCATCAGACGACTCAGATACCATAGCCCCGGGCCACCTTAACCAGTTACTTTGTCTGCCAAGAATTTATTTATTGCTATGCTCGTAAGTACTAAATCGGTTCAGCGGTTTAAACGTTAAGAGGTGATAGATAGTTACTTTTGCATTTATAATAATTATTAATAAGGATCCATTATGTTTGTTATAAACTTACCTGAACCATTTTTGTGAGAGTGATTGTCTTCGTTTCACTAATCGTGTTAGGGTAAGTATTGCTGCAAATGCTAAATCTTGAAACGAACTTTTTGTAGCTCAAACCTATCATTTGATTGTATATGGAGACTAAACTGTAGGAAAATGTAAATAACGTTAATTTTATCAAACGGGAAATGGACAGATTAAAAAAAATATATACATATCCATGCCGACAATGTACACACAAATTATATTCAAGTGCTAAATCGGCAATCTTCAGTTTCCTTCCAAAAAAGTACGAAAATTAACCCTGTTCTGTGCTGAACTCTCATGATAGGAAAGATACCTATGGTGGATAATGCATGAAGGTCTACTATTAGTTGCTCCAATATAATCATCATATCAGCCGTAATTTCTTATATATAGACCTCCAGTTACTTCCGTTGGAAGCGGCCTGCACCCACCGTGGACCCGCGGCTTAAATCAGGTTATCCGTCCATCTCATTGGTGGGCGTTCTACGCTGCCCTTGGCAATCCGCTTAGTTGTTTTTTACCTTCTAATTTTGAAAACTAAAATTGCCACTGCATGGCATTTAATTTTTTATTACAAAATGTACAGAACAGATTACCTACAATACAAGCATTGAAGTATAAATTTCAAGTATTCAGGTAACTCACCTCAAGCTGGATTCAATCATTTTCCTCGAGTCATCTCTATGCAGGCAGGTGCTTAATATAGTATCAATAAGGCCGTGTATCGCCTGCATCAATATAAACCTGCTGCTGCACAATTTGTCAAAAATGTGGTCATGCTTGCTCTGAACTAATCCGTTGTCTTTCTTCAGTCTGGCAAGTTTTGGATTCAGCTTATAAAAAGATTTCACTACTTTGGATAAATATTCTATTATTTGATCTAGCATCTGTAACAATAACTACTATCAGTAATAGAAGTGTAACTTTAGTGAAAAGTGAAACAGGTCAAATAGGTATATGGTATATGGTAATGTATATGGTAATGGGACCGGACAAAGTTCTCAAAATATATGAACACTAGTTTATTCTCAAAGGTTTCTGAAAGTTTCTTATATGTATTTAGTCGTGAGATATTTTTTCACTATCTTAATTCTGAGATTCAATGTATGCATATATTTGATGGTCTAATGGCTTCCGTATGTAACAAAAATGAAGCGCTCTATTTCCATTAATATAATAAATGTCGAAATAACTTTCCTGTATATTGACAAGTCCAGTAATATAACTTCTGTTGGACAGTGAATGGGGAGTGCTGCTGCCTTTAGGGCCTTTCCATTTATTGTCCGCGTCTATTATCACTTTCGTTACGGCATAACAAACAATCTCCATCTCCCTGCAGTGACTAAACAACTCCTCCTCCTCCGTAGTCTCTTCGCTGATCCATTTCTTGCCGACTTTGGCTGCTGCCATTTTGATTAACTACCTGCTATTTTTAGTTAGCAAAAATATACTAGCTATCTCATTTTAGTCGATTTTGACTTTGTAAACAAGTCAACGTGTTCTCGAGACATGTTGCCTCCGTAGAATCATTGTAGGAACTGTAGACTGCAGGGTTTTGAGTGAATAAAATCGATTTTTCGGAGACGGTGGTGCCAGTTACGAGGGGAATTCGAAGTTCGCGTCTCGACTGTTGTAGGACAAGTTTCAAATTATCGTTCAACATAATAGCGCCGTTATGCCCTGACCTTGGCGTAATGCTGGGCAAAATGCGAATTAGTGGGTGTTTAAAAAAACGAAACATGAAAGGTGCGTGCATACAGCAATTAAACTTGGTACACTAAGGAAACTTTGAGTAAGGTTACAAGTTACACGGCTATAATAATAAAGTGTACACCTACATTTATTATTTAGACGTATATGCATAGAAAATTACTTGTTCAGCAAAACAAATTTCATGTTCTTCTAGTTTTGTTAAACTTTTGTAAGAATTTGGTCCAAGTCAGAAATCAATGTAAGAACCAGCAACTTCTGCATAATACCGGTAGATTCTGATCAAGTTGACTACAGCAAGTAAATGATATTTGAAATTTACCATTCTAGCTTACCCTTATGAACTGTCTTCTGCGATCGTAAATTCGATTCTAAATCAGCTACGGTTCTGAAATCGCACATAAAGCAATAAGCGCATAACTCTTTGCAAAGTTAAGAGAGGTCAAGGCTTTTTCCCACAAGGCAAACCCAAAAACGACTTTTACGTAAATGTGGTAGGTAGAAATTTCATATAGACATCAATAAATTAAGTTTCACGATAGTCTATCGTAAAAAAACTACAACATCCATGTACAATTTTATTTATAACTTCGATGAAACATAAAGTAGACGTTGATGATATGATAGTAACAAAACGAACGGAATAGGCATCGTGAACAAACTAAATTTTACAGGAAGAGCAGCAAATATCACAGAAAAAAAAATCAATTTATGATAAAAGTTTTACTAAACAGTAATTAACTAATATTGTCATTTGAACATTCACGTTTTAATTCTCCTTTACTGCAAGGGAATAAAAACTCAAATTGCTTTCTTCAAACATTTAGTTTTTTTGTATTAATATTTCTTTTAAATTACTTCTCATAAAACTCTTTAACTTTTTATTGGGTACGAATAAGATAGGAGGTACCTAGATGCCTTCGTAGCTTCATTTATATTAAATGTTACAGTAAATGAAATAGCTAATATACTTAGCACGACTGTAGACTATTTCAACTTAAGTCTTGCAAATCTGTAATCTTCGTATTCCCGAATCGATACTAAAAAAAAACCGTCGGAACTCAGCTGTCGTCGATCAGCCCTAAACCTTCTTGTAACGGGTAAACATAAAAAAGAGCGTGAATAATTAGATTTTTATATATTCCCTAGTAGTTCAAATACGAATACTACCGAGACGCATAACTTTTACTCTGAATACTGTATGCAGTTTATTATGCAGTACTACAATTTAAGTAATTTTAATCCTTTGATTCTTCTCTACGAAATAGCCCGAAACATGTCCAGCTAAACTCGATTTAAGACGTGAGTTATCCGTTACAATATCATTAAATATAATTTTAATCCCATTATATTGTCAGACATCAAAACAAGTATGCATACAATACATACCATATTGCAAAAGATATGTTAAAGTTCTCCTTTTCTAGTCCTTTTCAAATAATAATTAGGGCAACCAACCCGAAAGGTTAATAATAGAAGGGCCCGTGTCCCCACTAGGTAATAAATCAAGTGAAGCGTATTTACGGCGTCATTTAGGACGCGTTGTTGTCACGAACACGGCGAGTGATAGCCACTCAGCACGGAAGGGCTCGCCTTTATACAAGAAAATATACAACCCGAAATTCCACCTTTGTTAAAATTATTTACAGTCCTCTTAAATCATAATAAAACATTAGTTTCAACATTTGTTAAACGTGGTACTTAGCTTAATTCATAAAAATAAAAGTAGGTAGTTATAAAATAAATAGCACCTGAACAGTAACTTAATCTAAAGGGCTACTCCGAAACACAAAATTCGAAGTTCGTGTCGTGCGATCCCTCTCGCTCTCGTATTAAATAGTATAAGTGTCAGAGGGACCGCACGACACGAACTTCGAATTTTGTGTTTCGGAGTAGCCCTTCTAGTTTACTATTTAGCGAAACAGAGGTGAGAATTAATAGGCACACGTTAACAACATTGATCTACTTTGAATACAATGTACTGCTATGTTTAAAACTGATCTACAGTTAATTGCATAACAACGCTAACAAAAAATAATAACAACATTGATCTAGGCACAATGAAATCATTTAACCAACAGTAATTTAAAATGACAAAAGTATGCTGACATGCACCTGCATTTATTTTTATTATCTTAATGGTTTGTGGGTCATTAGCATACAAACCTTAAATGGTTATATTAAGTAGAACTGAAATTAAAACCAAATCTAATCTAGCTATTAAAATCTTTAACACGAGCAATTTTTGTAGGTATATTTATTTTTTCGGGATCTCGGAAACTGCTTTAACGATAAAATTTGCTATGTTGGGGTTGAACAATCGATCTAGTCGGGTGCAAGTAAAATCGTCTAGGTACTTCTTTATAAATAAACCATTACATTATACATCAACCGTTATTGAAAGTAAATTATGAATATTAATGAGATCGCCTAATAACCTGAATTTCTCGACATAGAGTCCAATGTTTTTGACTTTGATACGTACACGAGATTTCTACAGACCAGACCAGACAAGGTCTTCTACCCCTCACCTATTTTTCGTTAATTTTACGAAAGCTAAACTAGTTTTAAATCCATCAACACCTTGTTCCTAATTAGGTAAGTCAAAATACACTGGCAAGAATTGAAGACAAGACTTGAATCGTATTTTCTATTAAAAACCGCAAACAAAGCGCAACTTATTGTTAGTGTTTTAAGCCACAAGATACTGATACTGCTTAATGTCATGTCATGATTAACAAAGTAAACCTTGTCCATTAGCCCCATTAAAATTAATAACTAACAACATCGCAACTAAACGTATCCAACAATAAAAATAAATCACATCCCTATAATACTTTCTACGCCATACTACGATTTGTAGCTAGTGCCAACGCTAACGTAATATCAAACTTAACAATACGTATTGCTTTTAACACTTATTAAGCTGAATATGTACAGACGTAACGAATGAACACACGATACTTATTTCCTGGTTTAAAGCATCAATCAGGCATGTCTATACTAGTAACAGGCACTACTGGTTTCATAGCTTCGTTTTTCTTCTGGTTTTTGTGGGAATTTTTATCTTTATCTTTTTTGTGTGTAGTTTCGTCCCTGTAGGGCTCCGGAGCGCCAGGCGACTCGCTGGGGACAATGTTAGAGCCCCGGTTTACGTTGTTGTTGTATGCAATGTTAGCGTATTCTTGTAAAAGCGGGAACACGGACAGCAGGAACTGGCAGAAATCTTTCCTGATGCCGAACCACCCTGAAAACAAAAAAAAACATTGATAATGACAATATTCAAAAATGAAAAAAAAAAATCTGCTGATAAATCGAATAATAGAAAAATAAAAATGGTAAAAAGAGGGGTGTTTTACGCCAAATTCTGACTGTCTGTGGCTTCGTAGCTCTCAAACGGATGGACCGATTTCGATGCTGTTTTTACGTAAAAGCGAGTTTTTTGCAGTGGTTCTTAGCTATGTTTCATTAGAATAGGTACAGCCGTTTTTGACGTATTAAACTTTGTAGTGACAACGTCGGGGGTTTTCACCTATTTTAAGTTGTAGACACGAAGGTTACAGGAAGGTTAAGCTTATTGAAGTTAAAGAAAATCAATACGTAAACACAAAATAAACCAACCCTGCAGTTATTTTATTAGGCAATGTCTGAAAATGAATGTCTTTGTCCTCTATTGTTGGCGGAGCATGACAAACACGTTCAATCAATCGAATCAATCAATTGTCTAACTAAATGTAGTAGGATATAATTTTCGCAAATATTAGACAGTATTAACGTATTTAATCATGCATAATAAATGTTTTATTTAAGCATTTAGGCCATACGGAAACAGAGTCCGTCATGGGTATGGGTAACTATCAGTAGTTGTTTTAGGAACCTTGGCTTTTTAAACGGCTACCAAACGTGATAAAGGCTTGACTGTGCGAATTATGAAAACTGTCACATGTTCATGTTGTAGAAGTAAATTACAAATTTAACGATGCAGGTTTCAGTAGCTTCAGAAAATACTTTCTTAGGACATTCGCTGCAACGTATCGCTATGAACCACGCTTATATTTAACCGGTAGCAGAATTTTTCGCCTTTGTAGCGTAAACTGTCCAAACATGAGATTCAACTGTTACGATCTTGATACCGAATTATGTTAATGTAAATGTAACTCTTTATCCATCATCATTATAGGACGCCGTAGGTTGTCCACTGTTGGACATAGGCCTCCCCCATAGGTCTCCAGTTGCTTCGGGTGGAAGCGGCCTGCATCCATCATGAACCCGCGGCTTTAACCAGGTCATCCGTCCATCTCTTTGGTGGACGTCGTACACTATGCCCGGCGATCCGCGATCTCCACTCGAGAACTTTTCGGCCCCACCGCCATCTTTTCTCCATGGCCTGCCTATTGCCACTTAAACGATCTAATTCGCTTGACCTGTCGGTGACCCTCGTTTTTACATTAAGGGGCCGTTTCACCACCGATTGATTTGGCTCTATTTGTTTTGTTCGAATAGACGGAGACGGCATCGGCATTACATTTGGTCGTCAGTTAAGACCAATCAATGGGTGGTGGAACAGCCCCTAAATCTTGATTGTATATAGGTTTTAGTATTAAAGTAAAGTATAGACTGTAAGAAAGATGCCGCTTCTATTGGATCATTAGGTATCGGAAAAAACTGCTGGCTTTTCGAATCACTTTAAACTGTTGACAATTTCATCTAAGTCTAAGGGCGCTTTCACATATAGGCGTTTTTGTCGCGGGACTGTAGCGCTTCTAAGTCGCGCTGCAATAGCGCTACTCGTAGTCATACAAATATAAGTAGCGCAGCTGCAACGAATAGCCGTGCAGCGTGGCAGATACTGTGAAGCGCGGTTGTCGCTAGCGACGACGTTGCGACTTAGCCGCAGTAATGTGAAGGGATTCACTATTCTGCGGTTCAGTCGCTCGACAAAAATGCCTATAACTATGTGAAAGCGCTCTAAAGTTATCTGGAAATCTCGTAGTGCCAAACTTACATTTATTGCCGCCTTTCGAGCTAAAGGACATGATGATGAGCGTCGCGTAGCTCACGAACAGGGGACTGGCCACCGCCGTGTATGAGAGGGATAGGCCGTCGTCCAACTTGTTAGTCAGTAGCACCTGCAAGACCACCGTAAGACATTTAGTACAATACTTCACCGATTCTGTCGTCAGCAGTTTTAATTTTTAATAGGTACGAACATTTTTGCTCACTTTAATTTATGTTGTTTTTTTTTTTATAAAAAATAGGCTTACGTTTGGCCTCAATCTCGCTTGATGGAAGGCGAAGATGAGGCCTAAGATGATACACGTTTGCCTAGAAGGTGTCTGTTCACTTTGATCTTAAAGATGATTGAACTTGCATTGTCACTCAAATAAACTACATTTCCGTACCAAATTTTAAGTCGATACCATTAACCATTGAGGAGTTCCCTCAAGAGGAGACGACCCTGGCTGCAGCATCAAGTTGTCTATCATATAAAGGCATTGTCATTAAAATTGAATAATCATGCAGTTTCACGTCTGTGCCGTAAAATTTTGAGGAGTTCCCTCTAGGGAGACGATCCTGGCTGGACCACCTGGATGTCACTACCAGATTTACATAAGTATGCCAAGTTGTTAAACAGACTTCAGGATATTACCCTGTCACAGAATCCCTCATTCGCATAAATAGTAATTTATCGCTTGCCCTTAATTAACCAGACTGCAGAGGTGTTTAATTTCCTGCCTGCGTCTATATTTCGTGAAATATATATAATCTTCCTGCTTTCGGATTTGTAAACCATGAGAATCTTGAAGAGCCCATACATGGTAAGTACACGGTAAAAGCAATCTGTGCAAAATTTCAGCTTTTTTACATATACAACTCAAGAATATAGTCTAGCTTTGAGCGACAACCGAGGAAACGCCCTTCCAAAATATCTCATGGTGAATGTTAAATAAATGTCACAGAGTTAACGGTTACAAAATTACTAACTTACCTGAAATACTAAAATAGGTATGACGGTAAACGTGTACGCGAGAGCCGAATTGAAGCTCGTGCGCCGCTGTTGTATGTTCACGTCTGGCGTGCGCAGAAGGATGCCCGCAAATATTATACTATATAAGACCCCTGAAAGGAAAAACAGATGTCAACTTACAAATCGTGTCTGAAAATATTCTTGAAACTCTTTTACGCAATATACAACAAGTCTGCTCAAACCGCCTGTCCTTGATGTCTACCAGCTGACACAGATATGGGTTCTGAGGACCAATGCCTTTAACTTTTTTGCAATTGTCTTTTTTCTGCCAGTATACCCTAGTCTGCCTCCACATGCGTCGCCAGATGTTAGAACGAGACCACTGTATCTTTGTTTAGCGATCAGTTATGCAGTGTTTGAGCAGATTATTAGCTAAGATTTATTTTATGATTAGATTGCGATTTAGTGGAAGAGCTCACAATTTTTTAGAAAAAAATCCTCTAATTTATTCGTGTCATGGATTATTATCAAGACTAGAATATTTTATATAGTAATTAATGTAATAAAAATATGAAACATACACTCACCAACTAGGCTTAAACACATCAAGATCCAGAGTGGTACGAATACCACCTCCCAGGACCAGTTGATGAAATCATCTAGTTTCAGTGCCAAGAATATGAACTGCAGGATATTCACAGCACAAAACAACTCCAACTGAAAATTTAAAATGGAATTTACATTAAAACTTAGCTACTTGAAATGAAAAAAATAAATGAAGAAAAGGTACTTGGAGTAGAACCTAGTCTTTAAGAGCTTTCAACTTTCTAAAAACAAAGTCACTAATAAAACCTAACCTAACCCTGGTATTTCATAGATTTAGCTACTATACCTATAACTGAACTATTATAAACCTTTGTCTAAGTTTAAGTTATAATTGTTATAATTGGAAACTTATTTATTAGTCACTAGCGACCTATCCCTGCTTTGGTGAGGTACAATATAAAAAGGCCCTTCACATTTTTCAGCTTCATTTCCTAAAAACTACACCCATGCGAAGCCGGGGCGCATCATTAGTATATACAAACTGATGGTGAACACTTGCTTTGTTTAAAAGATCTAACCATACAGATGGCAGAAAGTGACTCTATTTTACACTTTGTAAACATAAAAATACTCCATTAAACAAATGTTTTATCCTTATAATTAGATAATAGCATTATTTGGTATATTATACCTATATAGAAATTGCTTCATAAACGTAAAGTCTTTCATGACAAGAATAGTTATGTGACAAATGCCCCATTACTAAATAGAAGACTAACTATTTAAAATATTGCAGCAGACGTCATCTATATGGAACTGAAAGTATGTTCATATTTATAACAGGATTCCTGTTTTCTTTTAAATCAATACAAGAAATGTGTGGGCGACACCAAATTCATTAATAAAATAATATGCCTAAATCACTGGTGTGAGTCAAGCAAGAATGATCATAAACAAGGCCATTAACTGACCATTAATTTGTGTCCTGTTAAATGTTGTGAAATATAATAGGTTAATCAAGTATAATTAACAATTGTCTCAATTAACTAATTATACTGACTAATTATGTATAACTAGCTTTTGCCTGCGGCTTCATCCGCGTCGAATTCGGTTATCGCGCACTGTTCCCTCAGTAACTACATTTTTCTGGGATAAAGAGTAGCCTGTCACTCTGGCCCATAAACTATCTCAATGCTGAAAATCACATTGATCCGTTGCTTCGTTTCTATGTGAAAGACGGACAAACATACACACTCAGGCCCCAAGTCTTTCCAACCCAGTCTCATCATGTACTTATAACATCTGTGACTCATTGCCCGATTGATTGGATGAAACAGATTAAAAGATGCTATGCAAGTTAGTTCCTAAGTAACATACCTATAACCCATTGTGTTATCAAGAACTTTTTTTGGGTCATTTTGGATTAGTTGCCAAAGCTAAAAGGCGATCGAAAGTAATAACAAAAATGGATATTTTACGAAATGCCAACATTTTAAAGGTAGAATGGAAAGTTTCACACACAACATGTACTTACATTCCATTCTCCTTTACATCATTTTATGGTACTTAGGAACCTTTTATTTCTACTGTCAATGTGAGTTCCACATTCACATTTTCTTAGCAGTTAGTATTTCTCTTAAATATTTAATTTGCACCAACCTCGTAACTGCGGTCATGCTTAACGGACCATATGCAAATAGCTATGGACACTATGCTTATAAATATTAGGGGTATGAAGACCAGTATCCAGACATGGCGCCCCATGGTTAGCTGGTCACAGACAAGCAGCTCGAACATCAACAGGATAAGGTGGATGGCAAGACTGATCAGCATGGCTTTGTAGTGGATATATGCCTCACCCTCTAACCTGGAATATGCAAGGGTAAGTTTTATAGGCTGAACTACAAAGTCCCTCAATAGCAGAATTGTACATCAATACATACTTATATGATATGCTATATGAGAACATGCAGACTGATGACATTGAACACCACATTTTTCATAGGTAAATATTAACACATGCTTTAATTTTTGGATATAAAATGTAGCAATCCATAGATTTGTTCTGACGTGCTGGTGGATTCATGCCGATCTATGAAGACTACTAATTCAAAAATATTTTTTACCTGAAGTGAGGATACTGCCACCAGACATAAGTGCCAACTGTTGCACCAATCACAACAAGGAACTTCCACACCCATATCGGTGTGAACACGGCCCAGTACGACCATGTTATCGCGTTGTCAAGCTTCAAAGCTAGCAACGCTGTAAAAACTAGCAGACAACTGTGGACCACGAATTTGCTGCAACGAAAGATAGTATACATGTAGCTGTTATAAACAACACTTGATTGAGTATTGACAGTAACTCTAATTTACCTAGGATTAAAATCCTGAAACAATGTTTGTAAATTCATTTCCGTACACATTAGTCCAACGGCAATTCTTTAACATTGCTTTCACTGCACAATTTGTACGTTTTCGTAAATATATCGACGACGACAACATCTACTCGCGATGCATACTTGGACACCATTGCACACCACTAACTAACTATATATAATAAAATATATAACTCCACAATTCACTCAACTCACACACACACGTATTTCATACTCACTAAGTCAAGAAGTCGCACACAGTCACAGCAGGGCTACTATGAAACTCGAAGTTCATGTCGTGTCGTCTCTCTCGCTCTCGTATTAAATAGTATAAGTGTCGAAGAGACCGCACGATACAAACTTCGAGTGTCGTAGTAGCCCTGCGTCTTCAAGTCATGTGTTGCAGTCATTGTTTTAACCGTTCTTAATTTCGCCTTGGATTTGATGAAAATATGCCGTTGTCCTTATTTTGATTAAAATAAAAACGTCATTTCATTTTAATTGACTGACAGTTTCGTGATTGATTGATGGTTAGCGCTGAGTACGTATTTTAGCCTGCTTTGCTTTTATAAAAAATAAATTAAGCAAAAATTTATTAGTGTTGTTGTTTATCACAGTGCCTTGCTGCTTAGAATTTTTTTAACCCTGTTCAATGGCATCTCCGTCACCAAAATCTCCAGAGCAAAGTGAGAAGAACAAACAATATGACCGGCAACTTCGCTTATGGGGTGATCACGGGCAAATAGCTCTTGAAAAGGGACACATTTGCTTGATAAACGCAACTGCACTAGGGACTGAGATATTGAAGTCCATTGTTCTGCCAGGGGTCGGCGCTATAACTATTGTCGACGATTGTACAGTGAGTGAAGAGGATATTGGAAGTAACTTTTTTTTAGAAACTTCAAGTAAGGGATTGAATAGAGGATCTGAAACACTGCGACTTATATTGGAATTAAATCCTGCTGTTCAGGGTCATGCAGTTCAAGAACCAACTGGCCAAATATTGCAAGAAAACCCAGATTTTTTCAAGTCTTTTACTGTAGTCATAGCTACTGCTCTTGGTGAGAAGACTATCAAGGAATTATCACAACACTTATGGGATATAAATGTACCTTTTGTTTTGGGCCGATCTGTGGGCTTCTTAGGTTCATTTAGGATTCAGATAAAGGAACATGCAATCATAGAATCTCATCCTGATAATGAACAACCTGACTTACGACTTGATGTTCCATTTCCTGCACTCTCTCAATACTTAGATAGTATAGACATTGAAACTCTAGACTTAAAAGATCATGGCCATATTCCATGGATAGTTATCATTTATAAGGCTGTAATGAAATGGCAGAAGATCCAAAATGACAACAGGTGGCCAATGAGTAGGAAAGAAAAAAATGAAGTTAGAGATTTGATCCGTGAATTTATAAGAAAGGATGAGAATGGAATTCCAATCAATGAGGAGAACTTTGAGGAAGCTCTGAGAGCTGTTACTACTGCACTATGCCCTACATTTTTGCCAGTCAAGATACAAGATCTGATCTACTGTAGTGCTGCAACTAACTTGACTAAAGAGAGCTCACCTTTTTGGATCATGTGTTCTGCTCTAAGAGGCTTCATAGAAGCTGAAGGAAAAGGCAAGTTACCTCTTAGAGGAGTACTGCCTGATATGACTGCTTCGACAGAGCATTATGTCAAGCTGCAAAATATCTATAGAGCTCAAGCAGCATTTGAAGCAGAGGCTGTATATAGAAAAGTACAAGAAATTGTTAACCAATTGCACTGTGATTGCATCAGTGAGGCTGATGTCAAACTCTTCTGCAGACATGCTCATAATTTACATTTAGTGCGAGGATCTAGCATTGCTTCGGAATATCAAAGTGGTCCAGTAGCATCCTACATAGCCAGACATCTGGAGGAGCCTGATGTCATGATGGTACATTACATTCTATTAAGAGCATCTGAAATGTTCCGCTCTGAACATTCTAGGGCTCCAGGAGACTGGGAACCAGAAGGCGACATAGCTATTTTGAAAGCTTGTGTTTCAAAACTCCTTACAGATGTATCATGTCCACCATTCCCTAAAGATGACCATGTTCATGAAATGTGCCGTTATGGAGGAGCTGAGATACACAGTGTATCAGCATTTTTGGGAGGTTGCATTGCCCAGGAGGTAATCAAGATTATTACTAAACAATACAAGCCAGTAAACAACTTATTTGTCTATGATGGAGCTTCAACCAATACTGCTACATTCACCTTTTGATTCCACCTTGTGTAAGAATAAAATGTGAATCAAAAAAATCTTTCATTTATTTTAGCCAACTATGACAGATTTAGTAGGCTTAGATGTCCTGGGATCCTGGTTTGTTTATAGGCTGGGATGATGATGATGAGATATCCTGGGATGTTAAATACCTTCATCTATATTTGTATTGTACTAATTACTGCAAACATAATAAAGAAGTTTAGATAAGCAATGAAAATTACTATGGGGATATCACACTATCATTACTAGGGGGGTGTCAAAAGAATGCTACACGTTACTTCAGTACAGGGAACTTGCTAAAGTCTAAAAAGTAAAGGAAAATGGATAAATTAAGTAATACAAGGCACCAATTCTTCAAAGTTGTGTATTTTGTTTAGCTTTGACATTTAATCAATCATTTATAACCTTATATTCAAGATATAAAAGAAGTCAGATAAAACATTTTTAATAACAATTTTTGACTCATAAATAAGAAATAAAAACTTATCACATGACAATAAAAAATATTGAAACAAACTATACATTTGGCTAAAACCACACGGATATTCAATAGCACTCAATAGCAAGTTACATCAGGCTATCATTTTTAATAACAGCAGGGTTCACTTTATCATAGTTATGCCTGAGAGGAGTGGCCTCCAGAAGTATATAAACACAACATTGAGAATTTCCCATTGGTTACCTACAAGTTTCACCTTAGCCATAGCTTCAACCGCAGCGCATCCACTCCATTGAGGTAATATCGAAATAAACGCTTGTCACGCACAAACCCCAAGTTTTCATAAAGTATGAGTGCTGGTTTGTTTGTGATTTCAGTTTCTAAGACTACTTCATCTGCATTATCATTAATCATGGCCTGAAACCAAACAAAAATTAATATGAATATGAGGGTAAAGATGAAACAGGTAAGAAATGTATGTTGACAAAAATTTTAAATAACAACTGGGTATAATACCTAAATACAAAAGATTTAGATGTATTCAAGTCTGTTTGGGCACCTCGTGTTGATATAGAAAGTAATAAATAATACTGTAGCTACAGTAAAATTGATATGCTGATTGAATAATGAAAAAGATCAGTGGCAATATTGTCTAACAACCCCAATGCTTATAATTAATTTTGCCATCTACATCCTATACCACCATGTGACCGAAAGAACTGATTGTGATTTCAAGTGTGTCCTAATAAGATTCTAATTGTAAATAATCTTATTTTATTAATGAGATTCTAATTAGAAATAGTTCTTTACCTGTATTGCTTTTCGTACCAAGCTTGAACCAATTTTTTTATTCCTGTATTTCTCATCCACAGCTAGCATAGCAATATATCCTCTTTTCACCACGTTTCGATGCATGTCTAGTTTACATACGATGGCACCAATACACTTCTCACCATGAGTCGCTAAGAAGCAAAGCTTAGGCCAGTTGTGTATAAAATATCTATAAGTGTAGATTGAATAGGGTTCCGATAGATCCTTCTGTATGACTCTCATGATTTCAGGCATTTGCAGTTCTGATTCGTATGATATGATTTCAATTTCTTCCTGCGACTGACCTTGTAGATCTAAAGTGTTCTCAAGGTTCTCTAGAGCCTCTTTGAAGATATATCTCACCATATTAATTTCAGAAGCACATGTCCCTCTGCTGTCCCCATTGCTGGCATCATTTGACTGTACACTATTTGCATCTTTCGCGTCTGCATCGGACGCTTTGTCATTGTCGGACGATGAGATCTCCTCTCTCGAGTGATCACTCAAGCCATTTGTTAGGTTGCTATTGATGTTGTTAACGTATAAAGTACTAGCTAGAGCCGCACTTAATTTCTCTTCATTTTCTATTCTTACCTCGTCAGTCGTTTTAGAAGGTGAGTTATCTTTGGCGGTTTTATTTTTATTTTTTGTGCTCGTCGTTTTCAGACTACATTTGACGTTCTGCACATTTTCGTCAGCGAGTTGATTCATGATGGTGTATTATACAATATTTACACATTCGCAAAGTTAAAAGTTTCTAAGAAGTGTGGAAAGGCTTCAGCAATCACACAAATATCTTTTTCTTGCCAAAATTAAAGGAAAGTATCACCGACATCTTGGTATCTATCACTTCAATAATACAGTTGAATTGACAGTACCAAAACTGATTTAAATGTTTGAATATAGTTCAAATAAGAAAAATATTCGATTTTAAACGAAAATACGTAAATACTTATTGAAAAATATCTGAAAATTATAACAATTCCTAGTTTAGACCTTCACACATTGCAAAAGACAGTGTAGTCACTCTGAAAAAATGTCTTGTTATTTTTTTTAAAGTCAGATAGTTTCAGCCACTAGTAAAAACGCTATAAAATACTAAAAGCCACAGAAAACTGGCATTGCCCAGAATTAAGTATCCAATCTATAAAAGGCGTACTTTAAAGGTACTTTACAAAAAGGCGTAAAAATGAAAATATTTATGGACATGTAAATAAATGGCTTTTTATTATGTAAAAAAAAAATCAATTTCATTAATGTACGTCCGTGTAATAGTTAGCCCAGAAAGTACGTACATTAACCGCACACATCCATTTTTAGGTAGGTACTTGCCTCACTGGATATACGTTTTGAGTCCTCAGAGGAAGTAAACACATCTATTCCCTCTACAATGAATGAACTTCGAAATTCAATAGGAAAGACAGAGAGATCTGTTGGTAGGGAGCACCCCTAGTTTTTTCTATTCCGTGGAGCACCCTAACCCCATTGTTTTGAAGGGTCGCGAACCAAAAATATTTATATATAGCAACATTATCTGAAGATTCAAATTGCCGCCGTTTCCACACTATGGTAATCTGTCATTCATTTGTTTTTTGTTTTGCATAATTTGTATTCTTTGCATAGTTTACTTTAATTAATAATAAAGTAATTAATAAGTTGTGATGTAATGTCCTGACTTCTGAGCTGATTTGCAAGCTAAGTACCTAAATAATAGCCTAAGTATTTAAGTACCATCAGCCAAATTATGTGGTCTACCACCCTAAAGTTGATAATCGTTTAATCATCGTTTAATAATGTAATATGTAATAGACTTGTCTGTCAACTTGAAAGTTGGACTTTAGCGACATTTTCATTTGATAGGAACTTGTTTAAAAATTGATGGACCACTTATTTGGCTGATGGTACCTTAGTGGCTGACTAGTCCAACCTTTGGTATGCCGTGGTACGGATCCGTACCCGGCCTCGCCCCCAATGTAATGCTTACGGAATTAGAGTCCAATTTTCTTCGGATCTGTCACGGGCCCCTCTAATGTAATTTGAAACCTAGGAAAACCTATTAGAGTACAACTTTCATCTTTCTTTTTGAATACCTAAAACATACCTATGGCGGCCATGGGCATACCAATGGACTAGCCAAGTGATTTACTCTGACAAAGCATTAGCGAATTCTCTTAATATCATGATGAGGTACAACGGTGTCAAAGCTAAGTTTTCATATGGTCTTACAAATCTGCTTATGCTATGGCAGCCCGGTGGAGGAGGCATGGCAATATGTCTTTCCTATTTATCATCCCACTGCAGGAGGCATGACATCTCTTTCCTACCAAATCAATTCACTGCAGGAGGCATGGCAATATGTCTTCCTATCTATTGGTTTGGAAGCTTAGCTTTAACACTTTAATTATGACCACTGGTATGTGTGTGTGGATTCAACTGCAGTTGAAGTCATAGTGTATATTTTTACTACAGGTGGTGGACATTTGGGGTATAGATATCATCTATATGAGCACTATGAGTGAATTGAACATAGCTGAAGGGTGTGGACATCACAGGAGATAGCTTAAGGTATGAGATCATGTTATTACTATTTATTTATTTATTGCAGTTTTCATCGATATTGATATTCAGTTGAACTAGCTATCATGCTTTATATTGGGTTTTAACCTGAGGCCATAATTTGCCTAACGTTTCTGACGCTCGCGATCGCAATCAAATGACAGTTTTTGTATGCGAAATCTGTTATTTGATTGCGATCACGAGCATCAGAAACGTTAGGCAATATAGCCTCTGAACTCTGTCAATTACCTTTATGTGGCGCGGTTAGTAAGCGGAGCAGATATTGATTACAATAACCATCACACGATACAATCGCCCACGGTGGAGATGCTGGGATATAAATTTGGTGGAGATAAATGTTGAAGATAGCTACTGAAATAGAAAAATGATGGAACTAGCTAATGAGTTCGGAGAGTATTGAGCTGCTTACTAGGATTGGAATTTGGTGAAGCCACTATAAAAACTGGCTAGTGATAAGTATTATTATGTACTTCTGCACATTGATTAACGGTTACCTCCACACTTACGTGACACTGGCTGTACCTACAAAGCCGTGCAAGCTCCTTGGTTTCAAAATTTTTTAGGAGTTTAACCCTGATATGCGAATAATTGTCTTCGACTGTACATGAAATCGTATCTAAATCGGTCAAAACTATTGGAGACAAAAAGTTGGAACACCCCCTACATTGTCATTTCAAAGTTCAATATCTCAAAAACGTCTGAACCGATTTTGATAAAACATGTCTAAGAACTATCGCTAGAAAACCTACTTTCAAAGTAAAAAAAACGTCATTTAAATCGATTCACCCGTTTAAGAGCTACGGTGTCACAGGCAGACACATAGCGGTCAAACTTGTAATTCCCCTCAGGGTTAAAAAACGGAAATATTCTTTTTATAATACAGAAAAAAGAGGTACAGTCACAGTGACGTAGATACGTTTTACGAAGTGATGATAGATGGCGTCATAATCAATCTCTTGATTGATACTTTACCGAAGTCAAATGTTTATTTTGGTCCTTCGATACCGATTTCCTTTGTGATTACTCTGATCGCTTTTATAATCATGTACATGTTAATGAATCTTGACGTCATTCTGTCAATCGATAGTAAATATTGAGAACTGAAATATCTGTAGAGGCGACACACGCTATTTGTTTGACGTTCTGTTTTATCGTGAACTCGAGATGGTGTAGATGTAAGAACAAAGATTAGGCATAATCTTTCTGAGAAACTCGTAATAAATAGAAGCTTCAGGCTTCAGGTATATCTCATGTAGCATTAGCTAAGTATACGTTATCAATAGCTGTGTCGGTAGGACACGCGAGGCTGCTGACGTCACGCGAGGGAACATGGCGGGCGCTGAAGGCGCGTGCCGCTGCCGCAGGTTGCTCGCCGCCGTGTCGCTGCTACGCTGTGTTCGCGCCGCGGGCCGAGCGCGGCCGACTTGAGTTCAGTACCCGGTTGACAGCCGGCGAGGCGGCGGCGTATCACGTTCCTCTATCTACCCAAACGCGCGCCGCCTCTGCGTGATATTCTAAATCTAAATAAATTTTACACATACCGTTGCCGTATCCCATGAAAACAGAGTGCGTGAACCCAAAATTTCCATGTAACATCGAACCGTGCAATATCTTTTTATAAGATTTACTTTACCAATGAATAACAACAATACCGTGCGTAATCACGTTACAGCAATGATCAAACACCTACGTGTAATGCAATTTACTGAATGACGTTAAGAAAATATGGTCTTGGTCTGCTAGTGAGAGCCCTGGCTCGGTGATGAGCGACGCTGTTCCGCCGACCAAAAACAACAGTGTTATTAGTTTATAGTATTCAATGGACTAATGACTTAATAGTATTATGCCACATTTTTTGGATTTGTAGTGAAGTATTGAGACTAAAGTGTTTGTAAAAGAACGACAATGGCGGACCGCGAACGTCCTGCTAAAACCCCTATTAGGGTGGGTTTTTATGACATAGAAAGGACTATTGGCAAAGGGAACTTTGCCGTGGTTAAGTTAGCACGACATCGAATAACGAAGACTGAGGTAAGTGAACCGGGTCAATAAAACATGAGATGTGTGTTTGATCTTGGTAGGTACCTATTTAGGTACCCATTCAAAAGGTCTATGCTTGCCGCATCTCACATTATATTCCGTACTATATATATATATATATATATATATATATATTATATGTAGGCAGCGGTACACTTGAACCCACTGTTGGACCTTTTCGTAGAAAAAGTCATAATGGCATCGCATCGCTTGACAAGGGAATTTACTATGACACTTACTGCGAGAACGTTCTACGGTAGGTCAGGCATCAAATGGTTCGACTGTACCTACCTATTTAGTGTTAAACATCTACAATAGAAAACTAGGTTTAAAGTGAGTACCTAGCTACTTATAAATCGTTACATTCCATTTACTTACTTTCTTTTCTTTTCTTTTCTTCTACCGACTATACTCTATTTATTGGTAAACTTACGTTACGGGTAAGAAGTGTAATTCTGTAGTTAATGGGATGGGAAATTTAGTGTGTATATGGGTGCAATTAATAGTTAATAAATATGTAATTTAGTTGTGGTTATTAAGTTTTAGTGATTAACTGACTAATGGCCACTTGCAGGAAACACATAAATCTTGAGTTAGCGTTAAGCTCAGTTTAGTAGTGTCAAAATGTATGGAACTGTTAAGCCAGGTTTAACTGCTAAATCTAGATGTATTGTGTTCTGCAAGACGGCCTAAGTACCTAAGACCCACTTGCAGGCAAAAATAAATCTAGATTTAGTTGTTAAGCCTGGATTAAGCTTGACAGTTACAAACATTTTGACACTACTAAACTAAGCTTAACGCTAACTCGAGATTTATGTGTTTCCTGAAAGTGGCCATTAGTCAGTTAATCACTAAAACTTAATAACCACAAGTAAATTACATATTTATTAACTATTAATTGCACCCATATACACACTAAATTTTCCATCCCATTAACTACAGAATTACACTTCTTACCCGTAACGTAAGTTTACCAATAAATAGAGTATAGTCGGTAGAAGAAAAGATAAGCTCCCACAATCAGTCATCCACTTTGCCGCTGACTGTACGTATATTTAGTAGACATAAAGTGCATATACTTATACATACTAGGTACACCATACATGCGCAGTCAAAATGTCACAAATCACACAGTTTTTTTTAACTGTCACTAAATCATGGCTGTAAAGTAAAGACATGAAGAACTACGTAAGTATATTATCAAAGTTTCACGCAGGTAATTACACTCATTTACCTTTCTTTTGTTTATCTAAACATCTACGTATCCTAGCTATTGTTGCGGAAGCGACAAATTAAAGTTAATTGTTAATTGACACAATCCTACTTCCCCTTTCACAGCCTACACGAATCCAGCCGATACGCAATTTTCCGCTTCCTCAGGGGTTTAAAAAACCATTAAGTTTTAATCCTATTATTGTTGTAATTATTGTAAATGCGAAGTTTGTGCGTGTTTGTCACCCTTTCACCCTAAAACGGCCGGAAAATTGGAGTAGGATTTTATTGGAATTTGTTGGACTGGGCCACGGAAATCACACTAGCGTTACGTTTTATTCCGATATTCCTGTGTAATCAGGATGTACGCCGTGTACGCGTACGAAATCTCAAATGCTCATCCGCTATAGGTACCTAAAGACATGAATTTTGGCATGGTGTTCTTCATGTAACGTTAATGAAGACCACGATGTAATTTTCCAGAATGCCCATGTGAATTAGAAAATCGGGTAAAGGCTACAGAGGCGGCGCTAGGTGTAGGCGACGTGTTCAACAGCCTACGGCCTCGTGGTCTAAGGGGCTTTGCGCCTCAAAAGTCCGATTTTTGATCATTTCAAAATTCATTATCTAATAGTGCTTCGCAAAATTTATCTTCCTACACGCCAAGTTTAGTTACTTACTGCGTTCCATGGATTACCTACCTACCATAAATGACATTGTAGTCTTCATTTGTACGTATTATGACATATACCCGTGCAAAATTACATGCCTCTAGACTTAGCTCTTCTCTACCACTCAAAGGTTGACTGGTAGAGATCCACTCAGGGATAAACCCGCCTTTGTACTTAGCACTTTTTTGTACTTAACCTTTTTGTATTATTTCCTTTTTGCTACAAAAATGAGTATAAACAACCAAAATTAGTGGATTTGGGATTTTAGACGCAATAGGACCCCCAATTCTCATCAAATCGTGTCTTGCCGATTTATCTACAATCTACATAAATACCAGCATATAGATTTTTAATTTAAAACATTGATAAATATCTCATGTTTAATGTTAAATAACTTTAACGCGAATGATTTGAATAATTAATAACCTCCTGGCATTGGTCGTCACCTTGCTGGTAGTTTCCTTAACAAATATGAAAACAGAACTTAGTATTTCGATGTGACGGTATAAATAGCTTTACTAGCTATGCTTCGGGCCATAACATGTAGGTAAATTAATTCAAATAAACAAACACTCAATATCAGCTGACTTCCGACCGATAATCGCATTTCATGTAAGTACCTACTATGTAAGCTTATACAAATCTGTAATCAATCAGATGTAGCTTGAATTGCGTGTCGCCTTCAACCTGCGACATGGTAAATACCTGAAAACATGTAGCAAAGCAACATTAGATGTTAGAACAAATAGTTACCTACTTTTATGATATCATTAATTTGTGACTTCATTCTAAAAAAAAAACATTTGATTCAAAATATAAGATGTCAGCACCTTTAGACTTGGAGTCCCAACCAATTCAACTGTCTGTGACTGTTTAAACCGCGACAAACAAAAGCAACTAAAATCAACTTATGAAAAATCATCAGTATTTGAGCTCGATTCCCAGTCTCAGCTTTAAATACTATCTAGTACTGCATACTTAAGAAAACAATATTTCCAACGGGAAACCGTTAAAATATGAGCAAAAATATAAAAGTAAACTTTCCCAGCGTGATAGTGATTAATTAATACTTAGAACAGTACTTACTTACTTAGTTAGTCTTGGTAGCAGTTTGTACAGTCGAGCTCATAAACTTGTGAGCAAAAATGTGATCAAAAATATCTGAACACATAGGCGCATAGTTTAGTTTAGTTTATTTATTCATTCAATACATCATTACATTATAATTTACATAGAAGCTTGTTCAGATTTTTTTGATCAAATTTTGGTCACAAGTTTATGAACTCGACTGTACAGCAACGACAAAGTGACTAATCGTTGACAAAGATTCATTTTTTGTGTTTATTGATCCTCTTATCATATAAGATTACCTAATTCAAGATCCCGCTGTGAGCGGTAAAGTCACGTTTGCGTTCCACATCACGTTTCCGAATTATTTGACCCTTCAAATATAACCGAATCTGTTGGCCATCAGACTTGAAGAACTACTTCCTATTAAATTTGCCAGATGTTTTGCTATTCGACTTGACGAAAATGGCGCATTAGTAGCGGACAAGAATCACGATTTGTATTGGTATAAGTTGAAGATTTCCTGTATTATATTATATCTAACAGAGCATGTTGGGTAAATCCTAATAATGACGTTAATGAAACACCTGGCGTATTGCGCGTACTGGGAAATTAGAAATGGTTCAGGTGACTTGGCTATCGGGTTACGTAAGGAGCGATCCTTGCGAGTAATTAAAATTAAGAAATATGGTGTACAATAAAGAGTATTTGTATTGTATTGTATGGTCGTGCAAAGTAATCTAACCCGTTTTAAAAGCATTGTTTTCTAACATCAACAGCTAATCAATAAGCCCCTTTTAATCAGCAGTCAAAGTAATTGAAATCGGGCGTGGGTGAGGTAGGATTAATTTAATAATAAAATGGATTTAAAACTTTATGATGAGAAGGGCGTCTTCTAAAATGTAAATTTAATCATCAGATCGTACACAAAGGCTATAAACTTCCGAAGTAAATCATGGTTGTGATTGTATGCAAGACAATCATCGATTTAAGCCAATTCTAAATCATCTCGCGTGGTATCGGGCTAGGTAGAGTTACACCTCTCGATTTCTTTCGTGGGTGTCCTAAGAGGCGACAAAAGATACAGGTTAAGGTATACATACTGTAGGCGACAGGCTAACAACCTGCCTGTCAGTTGTACCGTTTTTGTCAAACTTTAAACCTAAAATTTATAAAAGTGAACACACACTGTCAAAGACTCTAGTCTTCAGGCACTGCGGAATATTGGACGAGAAGACCTCACGAAGTTTCCCGAACGGTGCCCATCCGGGTTGGATTCTTCGGGCGACCTCTTTGTCGAAGTTAGACCTACTCAATTGGACAACTTGTCCAAGGTAAACATAGTGGTCAACAACTGCGAGTGCATCGTTCCCAACGATAACCGGCACGGGTGTGACTGGGCATTTGACATGATTTTAGTCTTGTCCATGTTCATCTTAAGACCCACCTGTTGGGAGACGATACTGAGGTCACTGAGCATATTGAGCTCCTCCAGCTACTCCGCCATTATGACTATATCATCGGCAAAACGAAGATGGGTGATGTACTCGTCGTTGATATGCATGCCGAACCTGTTCCAGTCGAAGAGCTTGAAAACGTCCTCCAATGCATTTGTGAACAGTTTCTGAGAAATAACGACTCCCTGTCTCACACCTCGCTGCAGTTGGATTGGTTGTGTACTCTCGTCCTGCAACCGGATCGACAAAGTGGCGCTGCTGTACAAATTCTTTAACACCTCGATGTATTTATAGTCAATATATGGCATCGCTGAAGGGACTGTAATACAACCCAGGTCTCGATTGAATCGAAGGCTTTTTCATAGTCCACAAACGCTAAACATAGTGCTGGAAAAATATGCAAATTAAAGTGGCAATGGGCAGGCCACATCGCTTGAAGAACAGATAACCGTTGGGGGAGAAAAGTCCTCGAGTGGCGACCACGAACCGGAAGACGAAGCGTTGGCAGGCCTCCCACCAGGTGGACTGACAACATCGTGAGAGTTGCGGGAAACCGGTGAATGCAAGTGGCGAGATGTCGTTCATTATGGCGTTCTAAGGGGGAGGCCTTTGTGCAGCAGTGAACGTCTTCTGGCTGATGATGATGATGATGATGATTCTGATATTCGCAACTACCTGGTGTGAAAAGCTAGCTGTATTCTGCGAGGTCTGGGTTATAGTGATAGGAATGCTCGAATGTGAACCGTGAGACTCAGACGTTTGCTTAGCGGTACATTTTAAACACGAGTAAGAGCTATCACTTGTATATTTTGACCTAAATGTTGTCGTCGTAGTTGCTAAGTGCACCTTGTTACAATTAACAGCGTTTAGTCTAAACTTAATGACGAAATGAGATCCCTTCCTTTACGTTGAGAAGGTGTATTTGGATGTAGTAACACTAAACAGAACTACGTAGTATGATAATGTTATGCAGTGGACGTTTTAATAGCCATAGAGTACCTGGTTAAGAGCTTAGCGTACGTAATGCAAGCGTACCGGCCGAAGTGGGTCGTTGGCCGAACTGCGAGGCGCCGTCGTCGTGAGTCGTGAATGACTCATTGGCTGCGTTTTGATGTAGATTTCACGCAGCAAGCAGATTCTTGCTCTTAACTGGAAGTGCATTAACTCAGGGACACCGTTCGCTGGTGTAAAGGTGCGAGGGTGACGCATCCGCAGGTTACGATGTTTCGAAGCCGCCGCGTGTTGAATGAATGCACCGAAATAACAAAACGGACGCCCTCGGCCTTCGTTGCCCGTGTGTGCGTTAGCGAGATGAAACGTGCTACGAGTAAACACAAAAATCCGGTTCAAGTCTACGGTTAAAATTGTTTGATATCTTCACCTCGTTATTTAGGAATGTTTTACTTAGTTGTTGCCTTGTGGCCGTGGAGACTTTCTATTACAGCTGGCATATGATTGTTTATGTAAAAATACAACGTTTATTTAAAGCAGTAATAAGATACTATGTAGTAAAAAATGTTTAGTGCTCATAACACTTCGAGACCATATATTGACTTGTAGCAATAAAATACAAACTATACAAATTGTTTGGGTACTAAGAACGAGCAGACGAAAAAAGATCTCACCTTTCGTGCTAAACTAAACAACGTAGGCAAGTATCGCAAATGGGTGATGAGCGTGTTTGCCAAATGTTCCGCGGAATATAACCAATCATTCAGCACACGCCGCGGGCGCGTCGGACGCCGCTGCCGCGTCCACAAATACACGACACCGACCTTGCCTGCGGTGCGGGATGCACGCTTAACGTTGTTTTTATTATTTTACGTTTTTCTCAACGAAACGCTAGCACAAGGTGATGGCCAACCTTATCTCGAACGAAATACGTAGACAACGACGAATAATTTTAGACTGTCTGGAACAAAAACAATGAACACTTTGTTTCCGTATGCGTTCGCAAGTTTTGCCAGGGGCGCTCCACAGGAGGTCAGAAAACAAGGGTCGTGACATGCATGATATCCCCTTCAAAATCATTATCGGATTATACACTAGTTCCAAGCACCAAAACCTACCTTTATACGATGTTTTAGGTTAAAATATTGAAACAAAGTTTTTACGATGATCGAAAACTGATTTCCGATCTCTAAATGATTTCTCTGTTCAAAATATGTATTCAATTTGTTTTGTTTATTGAAAAAAGCGCACTGAGACTCCTTCGCAGCACATCGAAACACTTCACAGAAACTTTCCTTGAACTCATGTTACACTGTTGCAGGCAGTTTGTTAAGCATTTCCACCGCCTCATTTTCGTAGTCACATCGTTAGGGGTGAGGGAGGGGGGGGGGGGGGGGTCATGGGGGTAACGACTGGGCTCGGTCTAAGACAACAGTCATTTTTTTTATTCCTGGTACAAAAGGCGTGAATTCAGTTATGATTAGAATTTTACCATGTGACCCCCCCCCTGGCTATAATGCCCTTGAAAAATGTGCCCACGAAAATCAAACGAGATAAACGCTCGAGTAAAGCAATTTTGGTACGTAGTTTTTTTTCTAGGCTCTGTAGAGGTACCGTATCAGATTTACAGTCTTCTTCGTTATTAATAAGCAAAATAATACACAACACAGCTACTTTGTAACGAGACGAGCCTGATTAATTAGAAACAGAGTACTTTCTTGACTTGATAATGCTTAGTGCAGTGGTTCCCAACATTTTTTGACCAAGTACCACAAGGTTAAAAATAAACTGTAATTGCTGTAATCGTCAAATCTCAAAAATTAAAGTTACGAACAGTGTACTCAACATATAATTTCAAGTCGACAATTTAGTTTGCATTACTGAGATTTTTGACCTTGTATCCTTTTATACAATCTTTTGCGGACATTATTTTAGCTATTGTAGACCATTGATGGGCCACGGACAACTTTTTGGGAACCACTGGTTCAGTGAGTTGACTGGATACGGTTTCTTACTTATGATTATGATTATGACATTTCTAACTTTATTGTTTGAGAGTTTCACATGATTTTTATCTCAGTGTTTGAAGTCTAGCCTCTGCGTGGTATGTTTTTTGCTTTAGATAAAAGCCATTATTGTTGATTCTCTAATATTTACCCTGTTAATTAAAATAACCGTCTTTGTTTGCTTTCCGAGAATCTTACGGCATTTTTAGATCGTCTAATTGGTTTTAATTTTGTATCTATTGATTTGTCTCATGGAGTTTGAAACCGTCAGCTGTTTGTTTCCTTTAGGCAAATACATATATTTAATATAAATATATATTTCTTATATTTTTATCTTAATTAACGTACTTATATATACATTAATTAAGATATTTCTTTACTTTCCGTACCACCGAGCATTTGTTCGCGTGGTAACTGGTTGTAACATTCTCGCCAATGAATCCGACTCTGCACTTTTCCATTTGCCTGAGTAAATTCGGTTTCACACGCACAGAGAACATAGATCATCTGTCTACCGGTGAGATGTAATCTCGGTGTAATTTTCGCTTATATTTCGGTCTGAGAAAAAGAACAATAATTTATCTTATAACCACACTAAATTGTGTTGTAAAAACCGGTGTCGTGACGAAACTTATCCCAACTAGATGATAATGAACAGGCCTGTCATCGATAAATTTAACGTGGAATTCCTTATCCTAATTTAATTAACAAGTGTGTTTAATTGACTGTTTTTCTGTTTTTTTTTTAAACACATGGCCTATTATTATGTAAACAGTAGCAATTGGTGCGTTAAAAATCTCGTTAGCTAAATTGCGAGTTCGGTATTGCTTGGTGAAAGTTGCTTCTGCTTGTTCAATTAAGTGGCTAGGTATCCGACTAAAGCGATAATTATTTTTATTTATCGAAGATTCGTGTATCTAGACATGCTGGGGGTGCGTGATGGCTAGTCAGACGGGTATTTAGCCAGGAAATCTTTTCGTATGGCACGCGCTCCGTTTACATTGAGGCGCTTGAAAAATGTGCGCTTGACGCAAATGCGTTATCTATTTTAGAGCTCTGCGTCAGTAGCCTGCTGTTATCTGCTCTGTGCAGTCTGGCGGTCACCCCCGTAGGCGTCTTTTACGTCCTGGACGAGAATCCCACCAAATATAGTCCTATCCCTATCGATAATATACGATGTACGTAATCTTGGTAGCTGTAATAGTTCCATCCTCTCTCTCTGTTATTTACGCTTTTACTGTGGGCTTTTAGTACCTAGCTATTCTTCTTTTATCTTCAGTCACTACAGAGCCTGATTATTGATTTCTCTGATACTGGTGGGTTTTTCTATCGGTACGTTTTGTTTGACACTTAAACTGGAAATAATGAGCAATTAACTCTTCAGTGGTAATATATTAGTATGATTCATCAGTCAGGAATTTCGAGATTATCTGGCCAGAATTATTTTCGTAAGAATAGAGCATTGTGACGCGACATGAAAAAAAATTGGCGAAGTTTCGGAATGACGTACCTACTATGCTGGAACATGTCCATGTTTTTTGTGGTGTCGTTCTTATAATCAGGTATTGTAACGTTTCATAGTTTCGCGGCTGTAGTACAAGGCGCGAACAACTAGGATGCGTTTATCAAGAGATAATTCGTGATAGCGCGGAGACACGCGTGCCTGTTTGCTTTCAACCTTATCATCTATTGTGACGTCAATCCCTCATATTGACCTGACGATTTCCTCATAACTACATGCTATGGTTTGATCTAAAAATCCTTGGATTTGGAAACCGTCATGGAACATTTTAACGGTTTAAAAGGCCGCTGCCATGAAAGTAAGACAAAAACTGCAATGAATTCAAATATTTTGCTCGTAATATGCGGCTTTCGATTCATAAAAAAAAAAATCTTTTCTCATTGCAAATAGACGAAAAAAAAAATTGTGGTCACTGTTAAATTAGCATATTATTTTATCGGATTGGTATGCAGGTTGTGTTAAAAGCCATTCTGCTTTGTGCGTCACGCTTCTTAAAGTTGAACGGAATTATCGGGTTCATTACACTTATCTTCTATTGATTGTAGCCTAATAAGTGGCTTGTTTGTTTTTACAATTGCCTGTGTATCCTAAATGTAAGAAGTAAATTTAGTCTTTATAAATATACTATTACTTACATTACATGCCTACATTAATGACAAAGAAACGTTATTTAATATTGCACAATTTAAATGGATCGGGGTCGTTTAATTATAATTGCTCTCATTGTAATTATTCTACATTGAATTCGTCTTGTTTTTAAACAGAACAAAGAAAGTTTGTAATTACAGGCATTAGTTTATATTGGCTGCTCCGAAATTTGAGCAACACATGTGCATTTATCTTTTTTTATTAAGTATTCAAATTACTTTGTAGTATAGGTATTTAAAAATAAGTTAAACATCTCAAACGTAGCGTGTAGATAAGTGTAGCTGTTTCGAATGCTTCTACGTAAAATACTTTACTCGCTGTCTAGGACAAGGCGAGGTTTGAAAAGGGGGAGACTACAATACTCACGTAGTGGCACACGATCGTATTATACGTAGCTTAGCTACTAGCTACCGGAAAGTAGGTAGCTACTCAAAGCACGTCTTTGCCGCACGGGAGGTACCAAGGGGAGAGTTTATTTAGTTTAAAGTTACAACTTCATACATAAGCATTCCAGACAAATCGGCTTAAACCTTGTTGAGATAAACATGTAGCATTGATGTTTTGATTGCCGCAACAGTATCGACTGTCTATATCGATGATTTGATAACAACGTGACACAATGAACGTACCGCATAGTAGTTTTGGCAATGAAAACATCGGACAAGGCTGTCCATCCTTAATATCCAATCAGTAAGCTGGTCATGCGCCAACACATTCAAATGATATCAAAGATACATGCAATTTGTTCCATACACGGATTTATTACAGTTCTAAATCCAGATGGACGAGTCAGGCTAGTCTTACAGCTTTAGAAGCATTAAATCTAAGTGTTTTACGGAAGACGGCAGCAAATCCCTTTGAACAATTGTGTTAACTAACATGACAGTACAAAAAAGTTTCGTTATTACGAACAAATGGTTTCTCGTAGAAATTCACGGTGATGTATATAATACTGCTTTTAAAAGCAGGATTGAAACATGAAATCTATGGCGTGAAACTGAAAATAGGGGACGGGATTGTAAGGATCTGTAATTTTGTATGGCGAAAGGCGAGAAGTACAGCCGTCTTACTCGCGCTCGAGCTCGCTGCTTTTGCGACTCTATTGATCGCAGTCTGGACTTGTTGATTTCAGCTCAGGTCGTACGGTCCCCGAATTCCCCGATTTAGTGTTGGACGATTCATTAAAATGTTCGTGTCTTTGTGAGCATTACAATCACCGTCGGCACTGATTCAGTGATGCTCGAAGGAGCACTGTAATTTATTGAATAAGATAGTGGCATTCGAGTTGATGCTGATCTTGATTAAATATAACTAAATTATTTATGTAATGAGATTACAACATCACCGAGTGACGGCACATTTGGCTACTTACTTCTAAATTATCAGACTTAATTGTAAATATACATTTAGCGATAATTACCATTCAGTTTATAAGTACCTGTTACCTTCTACTTTATCATTAGAAGATAACAATTGACGTAAGTGCTCCTATTCAATTGATTAAAGATATTGAGATATGTACTTACAATTATTCCTTTTATGCCTCTACATAATTAAATACCTTTACATACCCACCTAACCTAACTCGCAATCACTTGAAAACTAATACATTTTTAGTACCTACTTACCTAAAGTCAAAAGATTAGAAGTCTTGCACATTGATTGATACTTTCTAACATTCTTCGGAACCTTATTCAAAGTCAGAATATCAATATTTAATATATATATTTATGTAAACTCTTTATTGTGCAAAAGAAAAGAACCAAAATACAATTGACAAAGGTGGACTTAATATCCCTTCAAGGGTTTAATTTAGGCTATTACAAGAACTTTTGCAATTTTGCTATGAAAACGTATGTAATTTACGAGAAATGAGTAGGTACGAGTATTAAGTAAGTTTTATCCATTCTGTTAGATGGAGCTTCAAGTTTTAGGCTTTTTTTTAGGCTTTAGGGTTTTAGGCTTTTTTGACGGGTTAGGCTCGAAAAATTCACTTTCCTGATACGTACACTTTCTCTAATACCGAGCTTCTTCAGAAGGGTCACTTTTTCAAATTATGAACAATCTTTAAGTATTGACAAATCTCTACATTTAATAAAGCCGGGCAAGCGCACGTCAGGCCATGCTTAGTGTTAGATACCGTAGTTGCCCAACCTTCACAATAGGTTCAAAAGGTAGAATTTATAACCCAACACAGGTAACTACTACATTTTTTTTGTAGCGTTTTAACATTTTGTCGGCATGGATGATATACCTACATACACACATATACCAAAAATTTGTGCGCTTTGGAAAAGTGCACTTTTTGAAATAGTGCACCTTTCGAAGAAGTGCCCCTATAAGGGACGGTGTTCCGTTTGGGAGTGTACATTTAGCGGAAAGTATAATATTAGAGAAAGTGTACGTTTCGCGAAAGTGAGTTTTTCAAGCCTAACCCCCTTTGGCGTATCGACGTTAGTGAGAAAATTACATATATTTTTCTTTAAATCCATAATTATTTCACGACGGTAGAGTTTCTTTGAAAGAAGACGTTAAAGATTCACGTGTCTCAAAGTTATAACAAGCGTGAAAAATATCTGACACGGGGTACCGGCCTTAACTAGAAATAGAGACATATCAGATATTTATGCATTGTCAGATGTTGGTGCCGGTGACATATACCTATACCGTTTAAAGTTCACGGATTTCGACACTGTCAAGTTTTGGCATGAACTTTACCAATATCCTCTTCGACAGCGACTGATGATGTGAAATGTGAACATGCCTTGCTTGAAGCTTCCATTTATTCTAAAATTAAACTAGCTTTAGCTCTTGAATTATAAAGGTTTATGAGCAGCAGTGCCGTGCCGGATTACGACTATTTGATGCCCTAAGCAATCCACGCCTAAACGCCACGGCAAATCCATAAGTAATCGTAACCAGCCTTACACCTTTTATGTGCTAACAATTCTTTTTTTTTGTGATGTTTATGGTGGTCCCCCAAGACGTGATGCCCTAACTAAGCGAGAGCGAGAATAGGACATTAATCCATAAATTCAAGTTCGAGTCGAGTTAATGAAAGACGTAGTTACTTCCGTCTCAACTCAACAAATGTCAATAATATAATATATAACTAAGTGACAACAATCGTCTCCTCGATTCTTATGTCGCCCGCCTCATTATCACCTGGTCGCGATCGCATTCCTAGTCACGGTTTATCACCACTTCCACTTAGGATTGTAACGTTAATTCGTCCGCTGCGTACGCGTTGCTACGCTAGTCCAATTGTAGAGCTTGCTACGCGGCGTAGCAGCTACGCATGCGTATAGCTACGAGTGGGCAGTTGCCATAAAACCAATGATACTACACTGCTGGTACAGTGAACAATGCCTCTACTTATTTTACTAAAAGTAGCTTTGTGTTTCGGTTTCGTTTTCCATTGTATTATGGTCTTTGTGTTACCTATGTTTGACCTTTGCCATGGGCTTGAGTTTGGTTGGGTGAGCGTCGAGTGCAAATGCAAAGGGTCCTTGTTCTTGATGACAGATTTACGTTAGGTAATAAAATAGAATCACTGTATTGTAAATACGGTACCTACCGTATTTTACGTTGTATTAATTAACTGTTTTATTATTATTGGTCTCCGCGATACAGCTAGGCCCAGAGTCTAGAGTGGCGGCCGCCGAAGAATCGTAACTGTAATATTTTTTTTATATTTCAAATATAATATATTTTTTTACTTTTACATTTATTGTAAAGAACTGTTTACATAATCAATTATTGAACTAATTTTTCGCGAAAGTTTCATGTTAATCTAGCCATCTCTAATATATCTCTATCTAGAAAAAGGACCGGTACTTATTTTATTATAATTTATCAAAGTCTAGGATTAATGTTTTCTTTTTTTTTTCAAACCATCTTCTGTCAATACGCTGTAGATTACAGGGACAATCGTAATAAAAACTGTCTTTGTTTAATACTAAAGTATTAAGTATTATGTATCCTCTCACTTTATTTATTATGTTTAAGCATAAGAGGATACATATTCAAGCATTGAGCTTTTTATATCTATCTAGTCTAGCTAGATTAACCTGCTGGTGACCATACAAGGTAAAAAGCAAAAAAAAGGGTAGGTATTATAAAATTAATCCGACTTCAGTAGATGATTCGGTTAATGTGGCAGGACATCCCAGTAAAAAAATTTCTTCGGAATTCTTTTAAATCGAAATGGAGTTACGCCTTTGATATGGCACCTACGCTTTGGATGGAACATTTTGTCAACCACATTAAAAAGACCTTCAAAAAGTTCAGTGTTTCGTACGGATTACTTTGAATTCATGCATTTTGTACGGGTAAAGGCACGTTTCAAAAATGCAACATTGTGAAAGGCATTCTCATTAAACGCATCGTTCCAGAATTGGATTGTATAAATAAGTAATTATGTAGATAGTTTTGGGTCACGGGCCGGGCCGTGTGAAGTGACGGCGACCGGTTCAATGACACGACGGTTATTGACTGACCCGTTACATGTATATAAGTATATACTTAGTGCAATTAAATTGGTAAAGATATTATTTCAAAAGCGTTGTAAGAGATTGCCGATGAGTTAGGGCTATGCTTAGTCCACAGCCACGATGGTGTCCCGAAGATGGTTTAAAAGCAAAATAATGAATGAGGTTTTTTGACAGGTTGAGTTTCGCTAGATGGCGTTTGTATCGTGCCGTGCGGTCCGTTTGACGTTTCAGGTCTTACTTACCATTGGTACGGTAGTACTATTACTTATGTGCCATTGGCTCATCTTTACTAGTATTATAAAAATTTGAAAGTAACCCTGTGTTTGTATCTGTATGTTACCTTTTCGAGCTTACTCGTAAATCATTGAACCGATTCAGATGAAATTTGGTATGATAGTTTGAGACCTTGGGAATAACATTTATCCCAGAAAATTTAATACTTGCCATGGGATAGAGATAAACGAATTCTTTGCAGTTGAAGTCGCGAACAAGCTAGAAACACACTTACTCTTAAAAGAATACAGAATGCCATTGTGGGCTATGTAAATATTTCAAAAGAGGCCATGCCTCTTTAAGGAAAATGATGCGTCAAAAAGGTGTCAGGTACAAGACCTTGGTGCTGGTAGGCATACATCACTTGTATTGTGTTGTTTTACGATTAACCGAGCTGTGCTCATATTTCGACATTGGTCTAAGTATTGTGACATTCTCTCTTGGGAGTACCCTTGCTCTGATTTTAACAACGATGTTGGTGTACCACAAAACTTATAATAAGATATATAAAATGTCACGCGAGTATTATAACACGAGGCACCTTTTACGGCTAGAAAGCCAATATTTATATTCAAAATCCAGTTCAGTCTCTACCAAAGTTAACTGCTCAAAAGTGGGTTATTTCAAAGATTATGATAAAAAAAGGATTTTATTTATACGGAATCTTCCAAGTTTAGGTATATTTTATACCTTACGCTGCTATTTACTCATAAACTACTAATAAGTCTCAAGCAAACTTAGCCGTTATAGTTTTCCTTGGAAGTTTGATATATTGACTACCATCCTGAATTTTTTAATTATTTCCACCCACCGGTTTAGATTTAGAGGGGGGGGGGGGGGGGGGGACGCTCGATTTTAATGAAAATTTGCACTTTAAATTTGAATATTTCGCAAACAAATTACTGAATCGAAAAATCGTTTTAGCAAACCCCTAATGGTTTTAAAATACCTATCCAACGAAACCCCACACTATAGGGTTGGATGAGAAAAAAAAAATCACCGCCACTTTACGTCTATGGGAGGTACTACCCTAAAAAAAATTTATTTTGAATTGTACTATTTTGTCGGCATACTTTACTTATATATCCGTGCAAAATTACAGCTTTCTAGCATTGATAGTCCCTGAGCAAAGCCGCGGACGGACAGACAGACAGACAGACAGACATGGCGAAACTATAAGGGTTCCGTTTTTGCCATTTTGGCTCCGGAAACCTAAAAAGAACAGGAAATTAAGAAATGTGAAACTCTTCCTTTTCCACTCCTATAAGAGTGGCTGTAAATAAAAATAGTAAAACTGGGGTACTTGCCTGCAATTCCTAGAAAGCTGAAATGTTTATAACTATGTTGTCTGAGAATTGCACATAAACAACAAAGATAGTTGCTCTGACCCCTAATTAATGGGGGTACATACACACACACACACACATAGCGGTCAAACTTATAACACCCCTCTTTTTGCGTCGGGGGTTTAAAAAATGAAAGCAGTTGAATCGCAGGATTACCTACATACTATTATAATCAGGGAATCGCGTTTGTAATTACTTTTATCTTGTTTAATTTAAAAAATCCAATTTCATCATCATTGTCAGGATTACGCAATTCTAATCTAAGTTACCATTAATATTTCACAATACGCTTCTATTCTATTATATTTTAAGCTGTTAGTTTAGGTAAGTGGTTAGTTTGATAAAATGATAAATATTTTTCTATGCACAGATGCGTGCAGAGTTATCACTTAATCGGGGTCAATGTCGGAGCAGCTGACGTGACGTACTTCCACTTGACATGTTTATCCCTATTGAGTACTATGCTGTCCTCCTATTGTGAAATAATAGCTGATAATTTCTATTACGGAACTAGAAGGCAGACTGATCAGAGCGCAGCAATTGACACATCTGGATGAATCTTGGAACATTTTTAATCGGGTCAAACATCATTACCCACCCACGATTATTGACATAATAAATAATAAATCGCAGTAACTGGGCTCAGCATCGGTACTTTTTCCTAAAAAGTTAACTCTGTCATCATTGTCTTTTAATAATATTTGCTGAGAAGACAATGACGACCTTGTATGAACTGTATGTTGCATTACCCATCTACAAGCGCCTAGAATTATAAAGTTTGTTTCATAATGTACCTAAATAAAATTGCGTAGTGTAAATCTACGTGGAAATTTTTCGACTATTGTGTCTATTGTCGTCGCCGGTTCTAATTGGTCAGATTTTAGTCACATATATGTCGTGTGTCGTGTTAATGCCATAGCACTCTAATGAACACGGATCTTATTCATTGGCAATTTCGATATCGAACTATAGACTCACTGTTTCCGTCTGGGGTTTCCAAGCTTCAATTATATCTTTATATCCAATGCCTCTTAGTAACTTGCTAAATTTACCTAATGCTATTATTAAAGTTTACCACCAACTATGCCTTTCTTCCGTTGTACTTTCTATTATTTTTGAGGCTAATGCGGTATCTTTGTATACATCGTTATACATTGAACTGGAATTAAGGTCTCATAGACAAATGAAATTGCATAGACTGACGAACATCTCGTATCGAGTTAAACTGTGTCAAAGGAGCACTTACTCGATTTCTGCGTCGTTATTAAATTTCCACGCTTTGTAAGAGCTAATATAGTTCACTCAAATCGTAGATAGTTTACTTATTTCCAACCTTTTGGGGGACCTTTCCATTAGGAGAATCGGGAGCGGTGAATCGAGCGACCAATCACGTCAATTGCCTCAATCGCCGACTGAACCGACCAAGTGACGTGCGCTTGACGTCATTACCTCTTTGTCTGACTGAACACATGAGTCTGCAAATCAAATGTGCCGTTGTGTATGTAAAAAATTATGGAATAAAACCCGACCGTAACGGCAACCGAGTTTTGTTTATTGACACAGATTGATTGTGAGTATGTACCTACAATAGTAGGTATCTATATAGGTGCTTTCCGATGTCTTTGAAATGTTACAGAATACTTAATACAGCGATTAAATTGAAATGGTTAAGACTCGTCTGCCAAAGCTGGAGTTTAATTCCTTCACTAGGTCTTTGAAGCATTATTTTATTAATATGCATAGATAGATAGTCTGTATCGAAATGCCAGGATTCATACAATATTCTATATACATTTTCATAGCATAGGTAGACACGATTCTCTTATGTAATTTAAAATGTTTAAAGATCTAAACCTGTGGTCTACGAATTTCTTGTGAAATTGCCGGCGGTCATAAAATAAAGCCTGAGTAAGTGATATCATGATATGGTAGGGGAGGCTTAATTAAATGTAAGATTAAATTGAATTTTATAGCCGTCCCCACTCCATTCATCAAGTCGAGCCCATCAAAAATTTGTACCCAAACTTTTTCTATGAAACTGTAACTTTTAAAACCTTACACAGCATTAAAAATCAATTCAATTAACCTTTGCATTATTGGGGCTAAATTATATGATCTTTATTAGCTGAGTAGCTCAATGCTTAGTTTAACGACCGGATGGCCAAGTGGTAAGAGAACCTGACTACGAAGCTTGAGGTCCCGGGTTCGATTCCCGACCGGGGCAGATATTTGTAGGGGTCTTGGATGTTTAATATGTATTTAAGTAAGTATGTTTAACCGTTGCCTAGTATCCATAGTACAAGTTTAGCTAGTTTGTGATTAGGTCAATTGGTGTCAGTCAAGTATCCCATGATATTTATTATTTTATTTATTTATTTATCATTTAATGCGTAATGAGAAAGTGTACCTATAAAATATGTACTTATACCTATCAAGCCAATTATGAGATGTTATCAGTTATCGCTGACGTAAATAATAATAATATTATTGTATTGTTACAGGTAGCAATTAAGATAATAGATAAATCACAATTAGACGCAAGCAATCTTCAGAAGGTCTACAGAGAAGTGGACATCATGAAGAGGCTCGACCATCCTCATATTATTAAGCTATACCAGGTGAGAATAGTCCCTAAACAATTACTATCATATTTAAGGAGTATCCAAATTGTTTCCTGCGGCTCTACCTAACGTTATTTTGTAGCGGGACTATGCCTATTCGGGTCACCACTGGTTCACGGGGAGGTCATTCGTGGTTGCAAAAAGAACTCCCGTTATCCGACAGCGGAACAAATACGTATGAATTAGAACGACTTAACCACTTGACGTAGCATGCATTGGCTCGTTAGTGCAGTTGACTCGTTCTTAATAATCTAGAACTATAATTTATGACGCAGTATGAAAAACAGTTACGGTACTCAGGCGTGACCAGTGCGAAGCTTCTTGTTATGCCCATCTAAGCACTTGGACTAGTTGTCCACGTAAAATGACACCTCGTGAAGTATCTCAGATAAAGACCGTTTTTAAGCATTCAGTATTGTAAATTAGAATCCACGGTACTCCATGCAATAAGGAAATACAGCATATACATATAATTCTCTGCGGTATGTCACTGTCAGCTAATTTGGTGCTTATTGAGGCACCTTTTTGGAGTCACAAGTTGGGAGTAGGGACCTCCCATGTTTATTTCTGCCTGTTTTTCGCAATGTCATTAAGGTACAGCGTTGGTGGTGTGCCAACTGCTCGTTGCTCATTTGATGCAAGCGCTCCATCACTTCCCCGCCAACTTTGGTCAGATAAATTGCACTCGTAATGTCCTTCTTTTTAGCCTCATTACTGATACAAATCTGTGCCTCCTGTGATAAGTGATACAAGTGCAAAATCGTCATTTTACAGGAGAGCGAAAACAAGATTAAAAAAATTCTAGTTTGTGAGCCAAGGGGGCTAGCATTTATCGAAGCACTTTTTTTATTCATAAAAATATGTTCTATAAACGTGCATTTAGTGTTTTTCGGTAAATATGGTAAGTTCGAAGAAAATCGCGAAAAACCTGTGAGTTGTACCTATTGAAAAGTCTAATATGAGTAAATAATATGTGTTAGATGATACAAGTTCAGTTATATCATGGTGCACCTCTGCAACACCCATAATATCTCTTGGTGTAAACTGATATGATATACATGAACTTGTAAAATCCTATAACTCAGCGTTGTATGTTCCCAGCTCATTTATTTTGACTTCACAAATAAAATTTACCTAACTTGTATCCCAAAAAAATGTATCAAATTTCTCCCGCATCGGTGTACATGTTGAGTTGTACCCTGGTCTGGTTTTAGAAAAGTTGGTCAAAAGTGGTATAACTGTAGATATATCAATTTTTCCGAAAAAAATAACGAAAAATAAAATGTGAAAATAAATTCAATTCCACTTAAACCACAAAGCACGAAAATAGACTTTAGAGCAATTACATAAAGGGGTTATAACTTGATATATATCAATGTGCACGATTTTTTTATGCGAGTTGTATCACTTTTCACAAAATTATCTCCGAAACTATAGCACCTAACGGTATGTGAGATAGACTCAAAAATTCGTAATTTTTTTCTGATTATTTCTAAATAAAACACACACAAAAGGGTATAAGTCGAGTTATATCACTGATCACAGGAGGCAATTACCTATTCATACAAGTGTAGATTCGAATCATTGGAGTGCATCCAATTAAATTCGAAACACGCAATCGATAACTCATCAAAGCTGTGAACTTATATTTTTGTGAATGTAAATTCATGTAATTATCACTTGTGCACCGCTCAGGTTTCTCTTTTACGCAAATATTTACATTTAACGTTATGCGTTTTGTCGGAGTGGGTAGGTATTCATGTTGTATCGATTGAACGTTACAGTCAATGCAATGCGATTCCGGTGCTGTTGTGCAACGTTGATTGATGTCTGTTTTTTTTAAATAACCAACTTTACCTATCCATCTCACTGATTGTGATGCGATGATTGTAGGTGACTGTGGTGGAGTAACCGGTAGCTCTGAAACACAAAAATCACATTAAAATAATTAAAAATCATTTAGAAATGCTATAAATGTTGCTAATCAGTAAAGCTACGATGTCACACGTAGGGTTGCCAACTTCTTTTTACGAAAAAATAAGGTATATTTAAGCCTAAAAAGAAAATAAACAGTATTTTAGGACAAAACAGTGTTTTATTGTTTTAAAGACAAATTTTTAACCTTTTTCCCACAGCTAATTAATTTAGCGACAGTCAAACTAAAATTAAATAAATAAGGAACACTTTTTTGTATATTTACATTGATAGATTAGTCATGAAACGCCACTTCTGTGATTGACTAAGTAAGATGCACGACCGACTTAACGCGTGCCTAGCACTAAAGGCATTTTGATGCTGAAAGCAGTATATAGTATACTTTATTTTTGTTCAATAGTAAAAAGTATAATGTTGTGAAAAACAGTATTTATAATTTTAACAGTATAGTTGGCAACCCTAGTCACACCTATTCATCTACGCAAATTTGTGATGCAAAATGCAGATGCACCGGTTGAGTCTGTAATCCTGGCTTGAAAACAAAAAATACGTCACATTTTTATGTATTAGGTACATATAAGCTCCCGATTAATCGCTCTTGATTAATATCATTGCTTGCTCTCATTACGTGCCCGCCCCGTGGACATCTGTTCACACAATAATCGACCACAATTTGGTTAGTTTATATTATTATATTAGGTATATTTTGAATTTATACGCTCATAATATACCTACATACGAAAACACAGGACTCGGGAAATACGTTTATCGCAAACTTAAGGAAAACTCGTGGAATAAATTCAAGATGCATCACTACATAAAATCTACAGAACGGATATGTATCAAATTCATCGCGTTTAAGTAACGAGTACTTACAAAGGACTCGTTTCAGCAACGCACTCATGATCACTGCTGATTGATGAGAAATTTTCAGAAGAGCGGAAATGTTAAAGCTATAGAGCTTGTAAGCTGATTTAAATTGATTGTTTCAAATTCCACAAATCCGTTACTGGTGGGTTGCGCTTATTAAACCGAAAAATATTTTAAGTTTCACTGTAAGTATCTATGTACTTACCTAGAAAATGACAAATATTGGAGCAATACAATTATTAGACGTAAAGTCTTGCGATTTTTTTCAGTGATGGCTATCATCTATTTGGTTTATTCGGCGGCCGAAAAAATGAGCGAATCGCTTTTGCTTCGGTAGCTCCATTTGTTATAGCCACAGTACAGACTCCTGACGTTCTATTTACACAAAGACGTCTCAATTCTAAATGTAACTATTTATTTTCACTGTTGTTTGTTTAACAGCTGCTTTATAAAATGAAGATCGATATTTGATTTGTGACAGCGGGCACAATACACTCGTTACAGTTGTTGTGATTCTAGTTATTGAGACAATGGGCTTGCATAATTGTGATTTCGTAACAGAGTTGCATGTTGAGATCGGATTGGTAGATAGAACATGAATGGTATGAGGAAGGTCTGTCGTGTACAAGTATACAAACATTTTGGACACCTTGAATGGCAATCGGCAAACAATTGGTACGTCCTTCCTTAGTCGCGGGAAGGGAGCGTTTCCGTCCGCAGAACAGTAGCTTGTACGTACCTATCTACTTGTAAACAATCAAATTATCCTTGAAAGGATTAATTGCTATTTATCTTTGTTCATTGCTTGTTTTAACGGATGTCTATTACGTCTCACAAATCTTCTTTAAGTAGGTGCTTAGGCATAAATGAACATTACGAAACTTCTCTGCCTTGATTACTTTTATTACTTAGCTACTACCACCTACTACGAATAAATATTCTTCGTAGGTTAGCTACTAGAAAGAGATTACTTCCGGATAACGTAGGTATATATTTGGGAACAATATCTGACGATATAAGATCAATTTTTACCGTTTCAGTACAATGTTCACAAAATTAGATAAGTACGACAGATTTGGAAGGAAAATGAGTTTTGTTTCATTTCATTAGTAAGATGATGTAACCGGCTTGGCTATTTAATGCGATAAGTAGTTACATTAAGAGTATAGTATAATACGAGAAGTTAACATCTTTTTAATTTCTTAAATCAACAATGACTAGTAGTCATCGGCAGTTAATGTTGTGATAAAAGTTTTATGTCGATGACATCATTGTGCTGTCCTGTTTCTCATACATCTCATCAACAAATACAACATCTTTTGTAATACCTACCTGTGGCTTGCTTCTCTACGGAGGTTAAACGATATAATATTTGGTAGTACTTGTACGAAAATATCCAATATATATTCATTATTATGAGGCAGAAATCGTTTATTCATTTACTCATGTTTGATTCAAGCTGATGGTGGGTTGTCGTGTGCGTAGTTATTGTAAAATATTCTCCAGTTGTCTGGAACCCGTGGAATGAAATCATGAATTTACTTTACCTAGGTATCAAGGATACATTGACCTGCGGATTAAGTAAAAGTGCCGGCCTCGAAGTGAAGTTAAAATTGCTAATGACGTAAGGTATAGTTAGCTACGTTTGGTAGGGTCGCGCCCGTGAACTGGCCGCGGCCGCGGTAAAAATGTAAACCAGCACTATAAATATCTACCGCGTGAGTCACTGATGGTGCCTGTCTGCATACTACGACGATAACACCTTTCAAAACAAACGTTAATTGCGGTGAACTGTAACGCGACCTTTATGAATAATGCCTGGTCGGTGCTTTGTTTGAGAAGCGCATGTAAATAACATTTGTAACTCGCATGTGAAATGTTTACGGTGGCATTCCGTGGTGGCATTAATACACGGTGTATTAACACTTTTTAGATTTTTTAACAAAGTTTCCTGCGGTAACAGAACGGAGTGTAAAGGGTAACGTTAATATAAAGTGACAGCACTTGATGTTGCTTTACTATGCTGCTGAGATCACCATACCATGTCATATCACAATCCGTCCACCCTGTATGTAGTCTTTGCGTCCACCGCGCTCCTACCGCGGGACGAAGTTAATCACTGTAGTAGGCATGTAGTAGGCTCCGATTTCATACGAGAATAATATTAGGGTATGTATTTAACAATACATAAAATAGCATAACACATGAAATTAACAGTTAAAAAGAAGACAAATAGAACTAACCTAAGATAACTTACCTAAATAATACAAGTTATTTAGTAACTACAGTATACAAATAAAAAGTACTTATAAAAATAACACCCGTCTAAAAGATCTGTCTGTGGCCTGTGGCAGTGTTCCCATGATGCTGGCCGCATGAATAATGTTTTTGAATTCCATTCCTCAAAAATCGTATTTCAGAGATTATGTATCTCTGCTACGCCACACTATCGAGAATATCATTCGAATATTCTCAGAATTGACGTTCATTTTATAGCTAAAAGGTTCTCGTGGTGAATCTGTAACTGAGACGCCCTTGGAATCGCAATAAGTAGGTACATAGTATCTTCTTTATATTTTCAACGAATAAAACTCTTAGAATATTGCTACAATTTTATTTTATGTGTCCAAACATACGGGTTCAACGAAAAGAAAGCTTCTTCTAATATTTATTATATTATTATTATAAATATACAACATCTCTCAACTCTAATTAAATAACCAATAAAAAAGCACGGATATCACCATTGAGAAAAAGGTGGACGAAGTCGGAATCAAGTTGCGAGTGATTCAGAATGGAATTTATTTATACATTTAGCGAGTTAAATTAGCATTTTATTTGTGTTTAAGAAGCGATCGAGCTTATAGGTCAAATAGTTTACTTACATAATTATGATGTAACAATTAGTCGCAAGGCGACTAGAATTCCAATACTTTTCACCAGAAACACTTAGGTATTCTTAGTAATAGTACATAAGTATCTAACCTACTTTGTTCTCTTTTGATTTCAAGATTTATTTTATAACGCTGCTTGCTTGGATTGCCAACAGGTCATGGAGACGAAAAACATGATCTACATTGTATCTGAATACGCGAGCAAAGGCGAAATCTTCGGTAAGTGCACATTTACATACACTAAAATTTTCCAGCGGCTACGAACAAAAGATCAGAAAGTATCCCTTTGTCTACAGCGAGTATAAAGAGGTTTTTTGTTACACGGCGGCTTCCAATCGACCAAGTTTTGATTGATGACGTATATTAGCTACAATATTGACCATACAATGGCTTTGTGATGTTTGATAGCCGATTTATCACGTGTTTTGGTAAAATGGACCGAAAATACATTAATTACCTGCATGTCAGCATCAGCGGGGTTCCTTGCAGAACATACTTTTACCTCAATATTTAGGAAGGACCGAAATAAAAGTAATTACTTACTCCCTCAGTCCAATGGAAAATAGCAAACAATAGAAACAGAAGGTACCTACATTTTATTTTCTTGGAACGCTATGCGTAGGACGAAACTTAAATTAGATTAAGGAAAGCAGGTGGATCTGAGTCTGACGTTTCTTAAACATTAGTTTTACGTCAGTCCTAAAGTTATCGCGGCGTGAGGCGACGCAAACGATTGCATATTACCTACCGAGCCACAGCCATAACTTCAGACTTTATTGTTACTCCTACAACAAAGAATAATTATGTATTATATTTATGGTAATAAGTTTGGTAATGTGCCTACGCACCTACATTGTTAAAGAAATAATTTCCTTTTCCTTTGAATTCGTGCGAAGTTGATTATTTGAGAAACCTACGCACGTATCAAAATAATATTGAAAGTTCCAAACGGGACCTGCTCGATACCCAATTTCCTTTCTATCAAATAAGTTGTAAAGGTTCCTCTCGACTAGTTAGGGTTCAGTAACACAGCACCGGTAAGGTGTTTCTTACGCCGAACACGTGAATTTAAATGCGTCTTCGAATTCGAACTTATCGAGGTTAACATCGCTCGTTTCGGCCCCAAACTTTCTGCCAAAAAATACCTTGGTTTTTATTATACAACTGGACTCCGTTCTTTTTCAACCAATTATTTCCGAACTTGCGTGCTTTGAGCTAAGTAAATTAAAACATTGCCTTCATAAATCTGGACGCCCAAAAGCATAACCTCGAAATCGATTAAGGGCGCCTGTACGTTCGTGGCCGCTTCGGCCATGACGTCAGCAGGCTCCGGGTGACGTCACTAGCAGCGAGAGGCAAGGGTTAGAGGGGGAGGGACAAGTAATTTCGCGCACAGCTGACTACATTCGCCCGAAAGCCAACTGGTGATCGCCAACCCGATGCCTTTTGCCCGAATGAAAAACATAAATCGTCAAAGAGCCTTTCGAGATGATGAATCCATTTTATAATTACACCACGTACCTAAATATTTTTTTTCAATTCCAGCTTTAAGCAGCAGCGCTTTTGTTTTACCTACTTCCAATTTTACCATTACTGAACAAGTATGATAAGATGATTTCTGAATAAACAATGTCGCAGTGCTGTGGCACGGCTATCGGTTTCATTCAAGTAGGTAGGTATTACATGTATATCGATGAAACCGCCACACAGTTCGACGTGTGTTTATATCCGGTGAATAATGCATTTGACGTTTGTAATTGCACCTGCGCCGTCTGATGTCATTCGGTCCCGAAATTAACAAATGAGTGTAAATTTCCTGGTGTGCATTGCAATCACTACAATAGCCTACAAATTGCCTACTTACCCAATATCTGGTAATTTTCAAAACGAAGTTGGTGTACCTGTACGTATAGGTATAACTATGTGCGTTTCTTCAGTCAGAATTTAATACAACCATTCAATGTTTTTTTTTTCAAAATAGCATCCACAACAGCTAGTTAAAATTTCCAAACTGGTATGCCGTTTAGTATTTAGTTTGCAACCATTTTGCAACACAAATCCGTCGGAATCTGCCAATAGGATTGATGGATGTTGCATGTTGCATACTTTTCGCATCGCTGCCGAGTCGCTCTAATAACTGAACGAACCACTACGCTACATGTGCAGTGTAGTAACAAAAACATATACTTACTTAAGGGATATTTGCGATACGTTAGACGTCCATGCGAACAAATTTCCGGCAAAAATAGAACATTAATATAAGTGAAGGCCGTGCGGAAGGTAGTTACCGTTTACGTAATTAATAACGTTTCCTTCAGATTACATCGCGAAGTATGGGCGGATGGCCGAGCAGGCTGCCAGGCGCAAGTTTTGGCAGATCCTGTCGGCAGTGGAGTACTGCCACGAGCGACGAATCGTCCACAGGGATCTTAAGGTTCGACTCAAACACATAATCAGTTATTATAGGTATCCAGAGTCCTATGAAAGGAGCCTATTTATCAGTGTGAAAAAAATCTTGCTGCTTCTTTTCGTTCAGTCGTAAGCAAGGTATTATAATTCCATTGTTGCTTTTCTGCGTAAGCCGTCTCAAGTCTGAGGTCGGGTCAATATTTAGGCCATCTAAGTAAGCTAAAACCCTGCTCGATGAAATTGTAAAAGCAATCTGTTGCTAACAGCGTCGGTTTGCAAAAAGGGCCTCTTTATATTCCAACTGATCCGTTCTTTCGCATCTGATATCATTATGAAAGGATTGCGGACAACGCAGAGAGATCCACCAGACTGGATTAATTTAATTAGCCACTCCGATTGCACTGACGTAAAATATTTTGTAAGCATATTATTGGATTTGACTGTTTCCGCCTGCATGCCGCTGTTTATTTCTACAGATTTCTTCGTCTAACAGATTTGACTGATTTTTAAGGTATGATATTCGGTGAAAATTGCCCAGTCAATATTGTCGTTTCAATCAAGTTCTAAATAAAACTAGTTATTAATGGAAATGTCCGATATACCGAGACTTTGTTGAATGAGAAAACTTTTTCCATTTAGGCCGAGAACCTGCTATTGGACGCCAATATGAACATCAAGATCGCGGACTTCGGGTTCAGTAACTACTATGCGACGGGAGAACTGCTCGCGACGTGGTGCGGATCCCCACCCTACGCTGCACCAGAGGTCTTCGAAGGGAAACGATATACCGGACCCGAAATTGACATATGGGTACGTTATTACATTTCTGTGCTTCCCTAGATTCGTATATTAAACATAACTAATTTCTGCGCAGTTTGAATCGGTGCCTTCTTATTATTTTTATACGTTGGATAACTATTGAATTTATAACTTCATTCTATTTCAAGAGTAAGTATATCTATTGCTTAACCATGAAGTAGGAAATTATATTTCTTTGCTCGGCTACACTTGTATATTAAACACGAGGCAAAATTATGCTTATTTATACTTTTGCCTTTTTATTCTTATATAAAGTTTTCATGCTTATTAAATTTCTAACTTTGACACTAATTCAGTGTAGTAATTTAATATTTGATTTATTTAAGAGCTGTTTCACCATCTATTGATTAGTGTTAACTGACTCTATTTCTGTCTCTATCTGTTTTTTTCGAATTGACAGAGATGGCATCACATTTAACCGTCAGTTAACACTAATCAATGGATGGTGAAACAGCCCCTTAGTGTTCTTTAGTCATGAAGTGGATGATTATTTGATGTTGATGTAAGTAATAGCTATTAGTAAAAATCGCAGCAAGTCGGTTCAGTTTTACCCACATATAGATTACTTACCTACATAGATTTTTATTTATGAAAAATAGCACGTACCTATTTGGTAAATGCCATTAGCGTCTGTTTTCATTCAGTACTTTCTAAAATATGGGTAAGTACTTATTTCAACATTTATTTTTGGTTTTAAGTTGTAATTTAAACTAAACGAAATCTTTACGAAACCTATACAACATGTAGGTTAATAATATAAATAAAAACAATTGCTGTCTTTAATTTGTTAATTGTCTTTCAAAATACATTTACTACATACGGGTTGCACCGATACCGACACAATAATTTACCTAGATTTCACAAAACGCTCATATTGCAGACACGTTTCCAAATGGGTGGATATAAAATTCGCAAATTGATTGCACTGTGCGATAAGCCTTGACCAGATTTTTAATAGATAATAACACTACCGGGAAAACTGACCTTTGAAATAAACGGACTACGGTATCCCATATTGTATTGATCCGCAGGATGATGAATCTCATGTTTCTTTTAGCCCGTTAAAGTCTCCCCCTGCTCTGGACAAAGGCCATTTTTTTCTGACATTGTCCCTCTCTAAAGCACGGCTCCTACTTGATATACATCCAAACCGTCCCACCATCTCCTCTTCGGTCTGCCTCTGTTTCTATTTGCGCATGTTAATATTCTTTCTTTTTATTACAGAGTCTGGGAGTAGTGTTGTATGTCTTGGTGTGCGGAGCGTTACCTTTCGACGGCTCCACGCTGCAGTCTCTGCGCGACCGCGTGCTGTCAGGAAGATTTAGGATACCCTATTTTATGAGTCAAGGTAAGCATCTTTAATGTGTACCACATTTTACAAAGTCGCAAGATATAAAAAAATGCAATTAGTAAGTTAACGAGTACAGGTTCGGAAATCGAACCCGGTAACTATTAGTAATTGCATTTTCTTTTAATCTTTGTATCATATGTATGCAGTTTATCTCGTCACTAAAATCGATGACATGGTTCATAAGAAGAGATCTTTGCATGTCTTATAGTTTCAGACTTGCGCATACTGACCGATCTAAATGTGCCACCCTGTACATATAAATATGTACCTAACCGTAGCGTCGTAGAAATTGGAACTAGCTAAGCTGGAGTTAAGATCAAAGGAAAAAAAAAACCGGATTTAGAACAAATGAAGGTGCATTTCTTACTGTTTTTGCAATGCAGCATTATAAATAAAACGCATTTGAAATGCCTTGCAAGTAAGTGGCAACCTTGTGATAATTTCTTGCTTTAAACCTATTCCGAATCTCGTGTAATTCAAATTGCAAGACAATAGTAGGTATGCAATTGATCATTAAAACTTCTTGATTACGGTAATTATAATCGTAATTTAACGTTACCCTATTTGATTTTAATTCACTTCCTGATACATAACTTTTGCAGGAGCTTAAGTCTAAGTAAAGTTCAGTTCGGTCTTCACGTCTTCATCAACTTTTCCCATTTTCTTTCTAATTAGGAAGATTTCGCTGGCAAAGTTTGGATGGTTCTCTCGGGTAATGACTTTACTGAATTATGCTATGTTATGAAATAATATTATTGGTTTTCTACGTTTGCACAGCGAAATCTATTAAGTTGCCATTTGCGAGTTATTCTTGCAATACATTTTTATCTTAATTTTTCAATTATTCAAGCTTCATACCAAAACGCAAAAATTACACAAAAGAAGTAAAGTTCAGTTAGCGATAACGTTATCCAACTCTCGCAACAATCGAATCAGTCACAGATGTTAACTCACGTTTAAGGCACACGTTCCTGCTATCGCCTGGCGAGATGTTAGGTATTGTGCGATTCGTAAACTCACAAATATGAACGCACATTAAAGTGATAAATTAAAGTATTCGCAATGACGCAATACACTCCCACGAGTGATTGAATGAAATGAGGTATTTCCAGGACTTTCACGTCAATATCGTGCAGGAAATCGACTGTAAGAATGTACCTTTTTCTATTTTAAGCGTCGACTCATAGTTTTTCACTTTGATCTAGTGGTATTGTCAACAAGCCGGGAGTTCTGAAAACACTTTTTCTCCCGAATAAACATCGAGAGCCCCAGTCAAACGTAGCCATCTTTGAAGCCGAGCTTTGCGTGAACTGTGTTAACAACTTCAACTTCTGGGTAGAATAACACGGCCAAAACAGATTTTGCGCTGAAGGAATTCCCTTGATGGAACAACAATCCGGTTCGTTTAGAGTTCTTGAACAAACTTCCAACCTGGCAATTTTGACTACGTAAACGAATGACTTAGTAGCGATTTTGTACAGTTGGTACACAAGACTAATCACGTAGTTAGGTAAATGCGAAGAGATTAACCGTAATTAGGCGTTCTTAATGAACCGCTCGCACTGGTCATGTGACTATTGTTCATTGGAGCACTTAGAAGATAAAAAAATAATGAAATCGATAAGCATAGAAGCGCTTGCGTCAGCAGTGTGTTCAATCATGCATCCTCTGGCCGGCCGCGGCCGCCGCCATCCTCCGTTTTCTGCCATTATTTCCTACGAACAACACGGAACACTCGCAAAAAATACATGCGTACATTCATTGTTAGTATTTATTTTCTCTCGTAGGTTATCTTGCTCATCTGGGTCACCGATTGATTACGTCTCGCCGTTATCGACGTAAATTAGTAAGAAAAAAAAACACTGTAATCGGACTATCGGATACACATTAACAGTCGTACCGTTGACGCAAATAAGATTACGCTAATCAGATAAAAGTATAATAAATGGTTGCCAATTACGAAATAGGTAAACCAAATCAAACACTAAAAGCGCAATGACCTTTCTCGAAAGAATAATGTATTGTTTTCTGCGCCAGTTCCAATGCCTTCTTTACAACGATTAATTTGGAGACACTTTAAGTCAGTTGACGATAGAGTATAATAATTATATTTAATCGCTGTATTCATTTTCATTTTTAATTGCAAATTGGTATCTTGATGATCATGGTTGTGCCAAAAATAGTTCGCGGACGCAGAGGAGTCCCGAGTGTCGATACACTCCCCACACAAGCATTGACGCGCGAAACGTTAATGACTTTATATAAACATGCCTTATCTTAAAATAAATGGTAGGTATCAACGGGAAAATAAATTCAGACTTCATTGCGTTGTATATCTTCATTCACGAAGAATGTGTCTAGTATAAATAGCGCGCAAGGAGCTGAATGATTTTAAAATATTGGCACACTGTATTTAATATATCTGAAGAAATTTTACGGTATTAAAGTCAAGCCGAGGCAAGATCGCTAAAGCTGCGTCTGGAAACATTGTTTATTTTATTCAAGAGGTTGTTATAGGCCTCGGGGGTTTCATTCTTGTTTTTATAAGACAGATGTAAGGACGTGAGAGGATTCTAAATTGTTGATGAAATATTTTGAAGAATTAGTTCACTGCCTTCGTTATCCTAAATATCCTATTTCACTTATAAATTAATGTAGGGGCGAGACCGACGTTAACAATGTGGGTATAGACTAACGGGTAATAATTTACGTAAATAATAAATGTTACATGTCACACAATAGCTAACTTATTTGAGTTACCTAGGAAGAATTATTTACTCGGGTTAAACTCTGAAGTTATTTGGCTGATGTTTCTCTCAAAACATTTGAGAGGTTGAGGTGCTTAGTACAGACAAGTGTGCAAACAATCGTCACGGTGCCTGAAAAACTGAATTTGTATACTACTATCCTAACTTGTCTACGACTCACGGCAGACGATTGAGGTCACTCCAAGGGGATGCTCCGCTATTTTCAAAGGCTTGTATCAACTGTCCCTGAACTCATCACGTTTCTTTTATAATTTATTGACCGCCAAGGACATAATTTACTACTATCAAGTGCCCCTATTTATGAATAATTCAAAGCTCCTAATGGAAAGTTCGTGTCTCGGAAAATTTAGTCCTGCCTTTGAAAGTTCCGATTATTTTTGTGGGCTGGAGGCTGAGTTGGATCTATTCAAAGTACTTACTTCGTAGCGTAGCTCACCGTACCCAGATTTGTCTAAAGTTCTGCAGGACTGAGCTATGAAACCTGCGCCATAATGTTTTCGGTGAACAGCACGGATTTAACTCGTAACTCGCTAGTTTGTGTTGAGTGCTCTATCTCATAAAATATCCCGCTGAAAATCGCATGTACATAAACTTTGTTTCGCTTATTTAGTTGCAGGATTGTATGAATACAGCAACAATATTTTGCGTAAAGCCGAACAGCTAATGGAAAAAAACCGTTGAAGCTTAAGTAGCTGTAATTAATTTCATTTGTTATTATTTATCTAAAATAATTAAACATGTTGATAACTTGCAGATACGTCAAAAGCTTAACGATAGATAAGAAAGAATGTTATTACGTCAATGTATGCTTATCAAATAGGTGAAAGTAGAAACTTAAAGTACAAAACATAAACAAAATGCCAGTAAGAAAACGACATCGAAAAATATCTGCGGCCATTGAATTGAGTCATTTAGTCAAATGTATGTACTTAGCTGATACAATGGCATCACTTAAAACTAGAATTAATATAAAATATACGTCCACCTCACTCATAGCAATGAATGGTGAAATAATGTAAAAAACCAACCAATACCTAAATAATTTATTTGCATAAAAACATGGTTCATATATTTTGTGGCCTTAACTTTACACACTTGCGGCACACTTTTCAGAATTTGGTTATGAAATTTTGTGTGCATAGTTATATTATGTTGAAGCGTAACTCGCACGCCACCAGCACAGACATAATGTCTCACTTTTACATTATTATAGAAATCCTCGCGTGCTATTTAATTAACGCCTGAAGTACATTCTGTGCGTAATTTACTGTTTCTGCACATGCTCATGAATGTTAACAATTTCCTTTCCGTTTGCGAAATAGGTTTACCAACCGAATTATGTAACAGATTAGTATTTAATTAGTGACTTCACACAGACATATGTAATCAATACGTATCAAGTTTCCGCCCACAAGTTAAAACTATAACGTACCTACATTGTGTATTTCAGTGATGTGTTGGAGCGGGAACTTCCATTACGAAGTTAAGTTAGAACCGCATAAAATCCATAAAGTCAGTCACGTGTCGCCAAGTCTTAACGAGCCCCAGCCCCTAAAATATAAAACCTAAAAGCAAGATACCTGTGAAAACGGCCCCAGTTATCTCGACAGGCACGGGCGTATTGCGCACGGAATGTCGTCATACCGGAGGACATCATGAAAAATGTATTTTCTTTGAGAGTTGATCGCACGGGAGGCGTTGACGTCACGCATTCTCGCCTCTCGAATTTTCAAACCGACGAACATTTGAAATGTTTGCGAATGTTAACGAGGGCACGCCTCGCGACAACTGATGTACAATGCGATGAAAATTCGCTACATTTTTAAACGCGCTTTTCTTTATTTAAATTAAGCTCTTGAAATGATCTGACTGTTGCCGTTGAAGCAATTTAAGATTTTATTCATAAAATTCTTTCATTCAGATTTTTCATACGTTTTTTTCACTGCATACTTTCATTCGGATTACCTTGGTAAAACTTTTGTTTTGTGTTATAGATTTGAATCATCACAGATATTATGTCTCTTTATTTTGGGTAGAGAATAACATTGAAAAATATTTAAGTAGGCACTCATAGTAGCGCTAATTCTTTTATTTACTTAACTATATCGCGTCGTGTTTGCCTGAAAATTCGTAGCTCTTAATAAACGGAAACACTGTAATTCTTAAATGTATCTATCGGTATAAAAAGGCAATCATTTCAAAATTTGGATGTCATTTTTCCGCAACGCGAAGGCCAGTTTAAAAATATGCATGTACGATATGTAGGTATATTATGACTAATCTGAACGCCGACTTAACCGCTCAATAATCTTGTTTCGGATACAAAAATTTTAATTATACCTAATATAGAGGGCACAACTTGATGTTTCTATGATGACGAGCAAAGTCAGGACATTACCATATTTGGCAACGAACGCAGTGAAATCTAAAAGCGCAAATAAACGCGTGACTTTCTAACGTCCCAGGAACCATAATATTTGGCATTAAATTAAGAAACCGTCATTAACAAGTCTGAAATGCGTCATCTCTGTTGTATGGCATGTTTACATGTATTTACGAGTTGGAGTTAGAGATGGAATGCAGGACGGCGACGCGGTCGTAAAACGCCGACAAGTTCACGGATGGAACACGCCCGTCGCCCATCCTTCCGTTTGCAGGACCATCTGACTTTCAATACTTACTATTAAATAGCTCCCGCACATTTTTCCCGCGATTGCGTCAATGGTCAAGCACAGCACGCGATATTTGCGTCCAAGAGATTATTAATAGCATCTACTGGCGAATTCCACTACTCATCGACTTTATTTTAGAAGTTAAGGGAGGTAAATAAAATAGTACGAAATTATTCACAGACCTAGTTGATGCGCGGCGTGTTTTGTTTTCGTTAAGTGCAGGATTTTGCGGGCGATCTATATCGAGAGAGCGCCGAATGTTTAGCGAATATTTATATCTGACTCGTCACTCCCATCGAATCTATGTTTTGTTAAAGCTAAGTAAAGAGCGAGTGCTGCGATTGAAATATTTACATTAAATTATTTTTGGATTCGGCTTATTTATTTCTCATCGAGCGTCATTCACTTGCAGCAGATGAAAGCAATTAATTTTCGATTGAATGACGCATGATCGGAAAGACCGTAGCACGCGTTTCTAAATTACCTACTCACTCGGCACAGTTTAAAGTCAATGAAAATAATTTACGGTGAACAATATCATACCTAATTAGATCGAAACTTTTTTCTACAATTATAAATATAAAAATACTTACGTAGTTAGTAGTATTTTTTATGCAAAATAATAATGAATACGTTGAAGTAACTGTTTATTAGTTTGTGTAGAAGTGTAGGTCAATCTTGACGAAAGGCGATAAATTGGAACGCGTGTGTACCACACACAAAAAAAGGAACTAGTTTGGCTACTTGATATTTAGCCAAAATTTACTAATTAGTAACCAAAATTATGCTAATATTGCGAAACTGATTTTGTAAGACGTCACCTAAGTTTTAGCTACTTATAGTAAAACTTAGTAAGTACTTCAGGGGATGCCATGCCCCAATGACCGTTGATCTGAAATTATTACATTAAAAACAATGGCTTTAAGCAATATACTATCCCATATTTACTTCAAAGTTCATTGTCTTCGTCATATTTGGCATCAAAGTTAAACAATTTTAGGCCAAAAAACCGATTTTCTGGCCATAACTTTTGTGTTAATTAGTTTAAAATGAAAACCCTCGACACGATTTTAGAGACGTCAAAGACGAACCCAAATATGTAGATTTCGTAAATTTTAGATCTTTCACGTCAGTAGAGATACGAAATAAGTGCTTTTTAGATAATGTTTAAAAAAAAATCATACAAAATGAAGTATTTTTTTTAATTCGGTAGACAAAAATGGAGATAAAAGATTGAAGAACCGGTAGCCGTTTGACTTATAATTAATTCTATCTGTAGTGTCAAAAATCGATACCTCGGGTAGGTAGCCCCTAAAACTAAGGTCTACTGGCCTTAGTTTGTTAGCAAATCTTTTTTTTTTTCAGTGCATTGAGACAAAAAAGGCTCATTTTCCCGTGGGTTAACAATACCTGCGGAAATTCTACGCAGAAGAAGCGAGCAGCAGTAGGTATTTTTAAATAAATGTCTCTGACCCTGCCTTATTGCAACGAGGTATATACATATTGAGATACGTAAAGGCTCAGTTCAAATAGTCAAACAATCTTATTTACATAAATTTCAAGTAGTTTTGGGTACAACAAAATGTGTTAATAAGTAATACCTGCCTCAAAGTGTCACCGCCTTTAAGTTCTGCAGGCGATTTACGTCAGCGGTTCGCAGATCGAATGCGTATACTTTTGTGCTGCCGTCAAACCTCACCTTGCACGGCAGTAATTCTATTATCAAGTTCATTCAGCTCGCGTTACTAAATATAGTTCAAGCGTGCAGGAATTGTGACCACCATTCAACCCCTTGATGCTTTCGCGTCGATTTAAAAGCAAAATTATCCCGCAAGAGTCTTTGCCACCACCTAACACGATAACCAATAACTGGCTTGATTTGATCTTAAGTGAAAAAGAATAATAAAAATCGCAAATACATAGTTTAAATTTTTAAACTGTCACGTACCGGACTTGATTGACAGAATAGAAAATTAACGTTGTGCGTCAGAGTTTCCAATTGAGTAAATACCGGAATAGTCTGTCGCTGAATTGTCTTGGGTGGGATTATTACAGGCTGTTAGCTTAACACCAAATCTTTATTCATTGTTTTCGTACAACACGAGAATTGGGATTAATATTGAAACAAAAGAAACTAACCTGCGCTAAAAATTTAACGTAGTTAACAAGTATCTTTTGTCGTTTTCGGCGTTCAAGGCCTAATTTAGATGATTTTGGCGTGATGATCCGATTACGTTTCGATCGACGGTGAGCAACCTCTCGTTTCCCACCGAATTAGGATCGTCTGTCACAGTGGCATGAGCATGAGCCATGACGTCAATGTAACCGCGCGGCCCCTGACCTTTGTGCGCTTTCTATCACCTTGCGTAGCGCGTGTCGCCCACCATACTGACGTAAAACCACCAATTTTAGAACCCCTCACCACAACTAAAGTTTCAGCTGCTTATTTATTTAGTCTGTAAACGATACCTTCTATTTTATATTCTTAGACGTGTTGCGGTAACGGGTGCGGAATAACAAGCGCTACTAATATCACGGATGACTTGCTGATTGGGAGCGCTTGCAGTTAATAATTTCGATATGTGGTACTTGGAAGCAATCAGGAGTTGCTTGGCGTTAATATTGGATATCTATGCCGTTAAAATCGAAAGTTGTGTATACTGCACGGTAAAGTTACGTTATAAACGTTCAATATCATTACTCAGCCTATATACGTCCCACTGCTGGGCACAGGCCTCCTCTCGGAATGAGAGGGCTTGGGCCATAGTTCCCACGCGGGCCCAGTGCGGATTGGGAACTTTACACGCACCATTGAATTGCTTCGCAGGTTTGTGCAGGTTTCCTCACGATGTTTTCCTTCACCGCAAAGCTCGTGGTAAATTGCGCACATGAATTTCGAAAAACTCAGAGGTGCGAGCCGGGATTTGAACCCACGACCCTCTGCTTAAGAGGCGATAAGTCAAACCACTAGGCCACCACGGCTTCAAACGTTCAATATAGAAGTTTTTAATTTAATAACTGAAAATAACTTTTTATCGTGTATCTTTTTAGAATTCGGTTATCGCGCGCTGTTCCCTCGGGAACTGTGCATTTTTTTCGGGATAAAAAGTAGCATATGTCACTCTCTGGCCCATAAACTATTTCTATGCCAAAAATCACGTCGATCCGTCGCTCCGTTTCGACGTGAAAGACGGACAAACATACAAACACATACACTTTCGTATTTATACTCTTAGTATGGATTCGGAAATAAATTTCTTGATCAAATCAACTAACTTAAAATCAAATAAATATTTTTGAGATGTCTGAGGTTTTCGGTTATTTAAGTAATTAACACCTTGTATAAAGTTGTCTTCAAATTTCGCAAGTTGATTGAACTTAAAATTTGGTACAAATACATATATATATTTTGAATAGTAAATAAAGTCAACAAAATATATTATCGAGAAAAAAGCCTGTAAAGTATTCAAATTATTTTTGTAATAACTTTCAGTAATACAAGTTTAACTCGAAATGGTCACTAAGTGTGTACTTATGGTACAACCAAAAACAAACGTTGGTTTTCCAATATTATTCCAAAGATAATTCGAGACGTAAAACTTCAGATTTATAGCCGTAGTGGGTAGCGTACGGCGGCGACCTTTCCCCTTTCAACTCTGACCGCTCACCGGTCTAGTGGCACCATTTGAGAGTATAAACTTTAGATAAGCTCTTAAGGGATGAAAAGACTAAACCTCTTTCAACAATGATTTTGTGTGCCTATAAAACAATTACTCCTCATAAGAAGTCTAATTCTCCATCTTATATTGTGTTAGGTACCTATACAAATGTATATACATAGATAGGTAGTTGGTTATCCGAAAAAGGTACTAACTAAATTAATATAGGAAGGCCTAATTCTCTCGTGAATATCAATAGGTATCGGTAATACGTGATCGTAAGATCTTGTATCTCAGCCGAATGTATCCACAGAGGTGAGCTAAAATGCCACAGAGTGCCACAGGACGGATGGCGACGGCGGAGTAGGCCCTGCCTAGTCCAATCACTGGTGATTAAGTTTCTTCGACTGACATTCGTTACCATACAATAAAAAGTAAACGTCCTATTTTAATTATTTCAGACTGCGAATCGTTAATCCGCAAGATGTTGGTCCTGGAGCCTATGAAGCGGTACACGATCGACCAGATAAAGAAGCACCGGTGGATGGCAGTGGAACCTTACGCGGTGCCGGCGCCGGCGGCCGACCCGGCGCGGAGCCCCGCGCACGCGCCCGCGCACCACGAGCCCAACGAACAGGTGCTCCGGCTCATGCAGAGCTTGGGGATTGATCCCGTGAAGACCAAAGAGGTAGGCATTTGAATACTGTACGGAATTGTACTGACATTGTTATTGTAAATGTTAATTGCTACTATTGCCATGTGGTAGTTCAAGAAGAAGTTCATCAAATATAATCGCGATCTAAATATCTTCCAGCGGCAAATCTCTCGAGATCGAATTGTAGCCGCGAACTTGTTTCATACAGGTTCAAAGTTTATTTTCTTCTAATGGAAAAAAGAGCATAAGTTACCTGTATATTTGACTTTTCCTGCATATTGTTCCTATGCTATCAGTTTACTATAAATCGCTGAACCAAAATCCTCTTTGCAGAGCCTACGCTCCAATAGCTACGACCACCATGCAGCTATTTATCTGCTCCTTCTGGAGCGGCTACGAGCCAGGGCTGCCAGCGGAGCAGCCGTCAACCCTGACCGGCGGCCCTCGCGGCGACCCTCGTCTGTCGCAGACCAGGCTCTAGTCAGGGAACTGCATGATGCGAGACGGGAACACCAAAACAGGTATGAAGAGTTACGTAGATGACATAGCAATTACTGTGGTCCAACTTTTCTTTTTTTTTGTGGTGTTAGCTCAAAAGCAGAGACAGATTGCACGTAATTTTATTTTTTGTTTTGTTTAAAGAGCCTGATTTGTCTCATTGCTGGATAAACGCTTCCTCCCCCCTGTCCACGCCTCACTTTTCTGGATAGCATCCATCCAGTTTTGCTGACAGGCATCTTTCTCGACCAACCATCTCCGTGCTCATCTGCAGCTATTATAAGTACGATTTTTTGAGCGATTTCAATTTAGTTTTTGATTTAGAAAACAAAGTCCAAATTTTAGATTTTAACTTGGCTAAATACCACAAATATTTGCAACATCAGTTTGAGTAGGTATACCAACAATAAATAAACATTATATTTTTAAATTCCAGACTCTTACACGCCGGTGATCCTCCATCGAGGGAATTCAATAGAGCGACGCCCATGATATCTGCTACTTCGGCCGACTCGTCGTCGTCCGAAACGCAGCGTTTACTGTCTTTGGCTGGCGTCAACATGACTGAACAGAGATTGCTCCAACGAAACTCCGACCCCTCGGATACGCATAGGAGCTTTCTTGTCGGCAACCTAGATGTAGGTTCAAGTCGGAGTCATGATTCAGAATCTACACGTCTTCTTTCCATGAGAAATAATGACGTAACACAATCAACGCAGAGGCTAGGAGCAAAGCTAAGCGACGGCACTCCGACGCATAGGTTGCTCACTTCTACGTATGAACAGCAGCAAAATATTCTGAAACAATCCAGCGAGGACTGCCGTAGGCTGTTGCAACAGTCCACCACGGTCGGGCCCGACACTAGCAAAAGTATTACTGATGGTACCAGACTACTTACGTCCTCCAGTTTCGATTCAAAGTGTGCAATAGACGGTGGAAGAAATTCCTCAACTACCGACCACAATCTAATTGCGAATTTTCTCCAAAATTCAGCATCGGCGACTAATTTTAGTGTAGAGACAATGAAAATGCCAAGTTCCACGACGTTTACAATGTGTTCCGAAGCAGCCAAACTAATGAATACCTTGCAGCAGTCTCCTTTACCTCTGAAAGGCACCGTGAATTTAAGCACTAGTCCAATACCGACACAGTTCGTGGAAGCAAAGTTAGGAGTCTTAGAACAACCAAAACCTTTAGAATCGAGCAGACTCGTCTCTCAGGCGCAGCAGCAGGACTTGAGCAGGCTCCAGTCCAGCACGCCACCGTTCAAAGACTACATGAATCACAATCTTCCAGCGTACTCCTATTTACAAAGTACAGTACTTCCACCGATATCGAGCACGGATGGAAACCTCCCCACGACGTCCACGGCGCCTAGCGATTTAATCCCAAATACTCTATACAGACCAGACAGTAAATTCTCGTTAAATAGATATACAACCAGTCAGACTTACTCCGGTCCAAATCTTCAAAGCAATATAGCGACTGACACGACAAAATTTCAGCAACAGTATTCTTCGTCGACGGACGAGGGCTGCGAAACAGATATGGAGGACGTGGCGGCGCCGAGCGCGCAGAACCGGCTCGGCTCCTACGCCAGCTCCAGCTCCAGCAGCGGCGTCGTCACCTTCTTCAACAACAAGAGCCTCAGTCAGAACCTCAGCTGTGATTCTTCGCAGAGCAATTTTTCCACATTCGAAAGTCTGGATTATCAACTCTCAGACTGTTCCAGCGAATTAGCTAGTAGCCTACCTAGTTGTACGTCGAATGAAGACAAATTGGCATACGAGAACAGTTCTCTCGTCAATACTAGTCCGATGCACCCTTGCGTGTATATCTCCTCATACAATAGTAAAACTCCAGGAATAGGAACGATAGCGCGGCATAATCCGCTGAACTACCAGTCCGCAAATAAAAACTGCCCTCGAGCCATGACCCGGAGTCCTGTCGACTTCCGAGAAGGCCGACGGGCGAGCGACGGGCTGGTCGCGCAGCAAGCGGCACAGTCCAACGAGCAACAAGTCAACACCCTAGCTTTCAACAGTCAGAGATTAAACGAGAACTGTAAAGCGAAAGGCGTCCTAGAACTTCATCTCGTTCAAAAGGAGGCTCAAAAACTAAAAACACAATACCAGGCTTCGATTCCGGCCGAGGAGATGACGCAGAGACAGATCCAACATAATCAATTCGCGGCTTCGTTCAGCCCACATTTCTTGGACAGCAAGACGCCCACTAAACGTATCAGTCTACCGGAAACGTTCAACTACTCGAGCACGTCGCCGCCGATGCCGGCCAGTCCGAAAATGGTGGGGCAGCTGCCGGAGGCGGGCGAGCTGCACGGCGCGACGGCGGGCGCGGCCAGCAAGCCGCCGCTGCAGCAGCAGCTCATGCAGCACCGCCTGTTCCAGCAGAAGCGCCAGCTGCTGCAGAAGCAGATGACGCCGCCCGCGGCCGCGCACGACGTCGGCGCGCTGCACGCGCTGCAGGTCGGCCTCAGCCGCCGCCAGATGCTGCGCCAGCAGAGCTACAAGATCGCGCAGCAGCAGCAGATCCTGCCGCCCCTGCCCCTCACCGAGACCGAGAACAGGGATCTGCTCGCCTTCCAGGCGATAGTCGAGGGCCCCAATCGTTCGCCGAAGCACAAGGTCGACGAGAACCAGGAGGAGCTGGCCAAGTACGCGTACCAGGGCTCGATGGAGATTAGCATAATGAACAAGGACCGACTGGGCAACGAGACCTGGTCGAACCTGCCGTCCAGCCTGCAGAGCGCGTGTCAGATCTCGGAGCTGGCGACGCGGCGCGAGGCGCGCGGCGAGGCGGGCGGCGACGCGGACGCGGCGGCGCTGGCGGCCGGCGACGCGCCGCTCTGGCCGGCGCAGTGGAACGCCAGTCTTTTCCAGCCGCAGCCCTGCTTCCAGGTATTCCAACAGATCAACTGACTAGATCTCCGTAGACATTAGTATCCATTGTGCACGCCACGTAGGTATCGTCGACATATTTCCGTCGCATCGCTCGATTCTTATGATTGCACAGTAACCGCTAAGTACATGTCGTCGTGTAGCATAATGTATAGATAACGAGATGCAGTATAATTCGTCGATATGGCGTTCTTCGTATATTAGAGTGCATGCGTCGACATAATTACGCAAATATATTTTACTATCGATGACTGCATGACAATAACTAGTGAATAAATGATTTGTATGATATATGTTACCGGTAGAACTGCCGAGCTTAGGTAACTTAATTCAATTAATACTTAATTCAATGAATTTATGAAAATTTTGAGCACATTAATAGATTTGTAGGTGTAATGTAAGTAATTACACGAGTGTCAATTCTATCATGTCCGCACTCAATACTTAAATACACATTTGAATTTGAATGCTAGTTTCGTACTCAAATACGTTACTATCTTTACCCAAGTGAACTCATTCCGATTGAATCGTAGAATTTTCATCACATTAACTATTCCATTAAATACTTGCCAAGTATTGTATAGTAAAAAATTGCATTTCACATGTATATTTTACAAACATCACATGCGATAATCTTATGTATTTATTTGAAGTTCTTCCATAGTTTTTTTTTAGATTAAGTATTTATTTATATTATTTTTATATACTTACACTAAGTTTGTTTTCTTTGTGAAAGTCTATACTGTATAGAAATTTTGTGATTATTGGCTAATAAATAACTATTATAGTTACGTATGTAAGATGTGACAGCTTTACTTAGAAAAAGTTTTATTTAAATAAATGTAATGTTTTTAAATTTATTGTTTTATTTGGACGCTAGAAAGTTTTTTTGTAGACACACCAGTGCATGGATTTAATAAGATATGTAGTTATAGTTCTGTTTCAAAATTGAAGCTTCAGACTATATCGTCTATGAAGATAAGTATCTACTCATCTTGATTGAGGAAGTGGATTCATTTTCTAGGTCATAACTCTATATTAGTAAATAATACTACCAATCCAAAACTAAAAACTATACTAAAAATATTGAAAGCAGAACTGTAATTAGTACTAGTAAGTAATTCAATCGATAATTTGGTTTGAAACACATCCCGAATTTCAAACCAAACATAGACACATTGTAGATGTAGAAAACCAGTTTTAGTGCACCACGTCATTTCATGATCCATTTTCAAGAAAACAAGAAAAACTAAAAATCCTCTAAAGTTCGAAATAGTAAGTATACCTACGGTAATTTTGATTATACACAATTTTTTTATTTTTTCAAAAATGTCTGCTGTTCTCGAAAGTCGAAAGATTTTTGGTACTTTTAACCACTCATTACTAAAACATCTTCAAACTAAGCTTGTCATTCTATTATAATAAGAAATACTTGCTGCAACTTTTATAGCCTAGATACCATCAGCAAAAATGTGGTCTACCATCCTAAAGTTGGTAATCGTTTGCATGTCACAAAACATTAATGCCAAAAGACGTGTCTCTCAACTTGGAAGTTCGACTTTAGCGACATATTCATTTGATAGGAACTTGTTTAAAAATTGATAGACCACTTATTTGGTTGATGTACCTACAAGGTAGTTTGACAATTAACTTTCGAGGACAGAATAGACAGAATATTAATTTTTGTGTATGGTCAATTGATGTTTGTCATTTTATTTCAGTCAAACTGGCAAGGCCACAGCTTACCGTCGTCGGCAGCGATGCTGCCTTTGAGCGAGAGTCCGATCCTTGAGCTGACTGAGCAGATGGAGTCAATTTAAACGACATACTAACAATATTTTTATCACAAAATTAATTGATTCTAAGAAATAGTAACTAGGTTAGACAGGACCGAACTGTAATTGCCTAAGTCATTTTGCAGTAATTAATCCATGTCATGCCCTAAATACTTGCTGCTAGTGGCAACAATTTTTCATGCAACTGGTAATAGTTTTTTTTTATGCTAGCAATACAGTGCGGCAAATTTATTTGATGTCTGTAGGCCAAAAACTGCAAGGCTACCACGAAATTCTAAAATTGAAGTTCGTATCGTACCGTCCCGCCTACACTTATGTTATTTAATACGAGAGTGAGAGAGACGGTACGATATGAACTTCGATTTTCGTTGTAGCCCATCTGGAACTACGAAAACATCACGTAACTTTAAATTCACTGACAGCACTGCCTTCGCCAGGCGGGTCAGATAAGTTTCTGGCACTGTACACATACTTGCGCATTTGTTTTCATGCCGCTAATATGACAACCCACGTAATCTACCAAGTACTTCTCTTGCGGCAAGTAAGAAGAAGAATTGCTTGTTGAAGATTTAAGGCAGAGGTTTCCAAACTTATTTCGTCTAACGCCCATGTTGAGAATCAATTGTTTTGTAGCGCCCGCCCCCCATTTTTTTTGCCTTAAAAACTCAATAACATTTTAGTGTCTCTTATACCTACTTCGTTTTTCTTAACATTAGAAAAAGGGTAAAAAATCTTGACGATTATTTTTATTAAAAGACGTTTTAAAAAAATAGAAACTATTACCTATCATATTGTCCTTGCAAATTATTACGTATTTGCTGAGACTTATTTTTCAATTTTTCAAAAGTGTTTTTCAAATAAAACGACACGTCAAGATCGCTCATCTTCTTTTTAATGCAAAAAAAAAGAATTATAATGAAGGCACGAAGGTGAAGATTCTTTCTGGGCCCCTTATCGCCCCCCTCTAGGCTTCCAGCGTCCACAAGGGGGCCTTCTCACCCACTTTGGGAAAGACTGATTTAGGGGAAGCTTACAAAAATACATAAGCAACTACACTGAAGTAGATTTTACAGAAAAATTGATAAATCTACTGTAGTAAAAAATACCAGTTTTAGTAAAAAATATTGGTAATTTTTTTTTCGTGAACATTAAGTCTTAACGTTTGCTGAGCTGCTCTATAAATATAATGTAGCAGAATTAGCATCACATTTATTATATTTGTTAGCTATGTAATCTCTTACTTTATAAGTACTTATGACTGATAATGCGACTTAACGATTGATTCTTTCAATATTTAATTAGCATTTGGTAGATTTCACTTTTTCCAATAGTTTGCTGGCCGTCCGAATTTTTTAATCTACATAATTTCTTTGTATCTTAGAGTTTGGGAGATAAAATTAACTTTAGTACTGGTTTGTACCGACCTAGGTATATCCATCTACATACCTTGACTCTTGGTTATTATTATAGGTTGGAAAATAAATCACTTGAAGTAATATTTATTTTTTATACTAGGCTACTGAATCTACCGTCATTGTTTCCCCATACATTCCAGTGATTTAAATAATATTAACAGCAGGGTTTTACCTTTTTAAGAGCTGTCAATAATCGGTATGAATAATACATTTATAAAATTACTTACTCAACAATTATTATGTTAATAATTGGCGATAATTTTAGTGTAACCGGATACTAATGAATTGTTAAATTATTATGTAATAGTGATAAACAATGCGACAATATCAAAATATGTAGGTTAAATTGTTACACGACGCTAATGAATTTTTCTATCAAAGACCTATTGCTAAATAAGGTAAAAGAACGAGCCAATGGCGATGTTCACTTGAAACCGGTATATAAAAAAATATTTAAGCTTATCTTGTAGTGCAATTTTAACTGATAATATCTAATGAGCCTCAACTCAATCCATGATTGACGCAAAGATAACACTTCAAATAAAAGTGTCATGGACAGCTGCATGTTTCAAGTGAAGATTGTCAATCATCGAGCTCCCTTGTAAACTACCTCTGTTACATCTTTTGAAAAAAGACTGAATTCAGTGTCAATTCAGACCAGGCTTAACCGTCAAGTTACAAGATCGTCGCCACGATCTTGAGCTCTGAAACCTTTGCTGCAATTTAAGGAATAATTAATTTAAATATTAAATAAGTATTTAATTGCTGTGTTTGTGTCGAAATCGAATTGTGCTTAGTTTGTTACAAGCAAGTAAACCCTCCATCACATAGGTTTATCCAGTGAAATAGAATAAAGTGCTAAGACTGCGACGATCCTTACATTGGAATTTTCACTAATGTTTAATAACGCGATTCTGTATGTAACAAATTAAGCACAATTTAACGATGTTTTAGCCAGATATTAGCTTAAAAGGGACGTAGACATATCACAGCGCCATGTTATAGTGGCCATGTACCTAATTTTAATGCACTTAATGTGACATATAAGACTTCAATAGGAAAATCATTGATTAGATGATAAAAGTACATAAAATTTTGCAAAATTTTAAGAAGCCAATCCAGTTTTGTACCAAAAAGTTAAAATTAATCGTTGAACCAATTTAAACAAGCCAGTGCTGCTTTAAGTAGAATAAAAGGGCGCCAATTGACCTTTTTTTTCCGGAAATTCTTATGTTAGGACATATTTGGACAATATAGAGCGCCATCACTTCTGGCTGTTAATTTTGGCACTCTTAATCAATCTTAAAGTTTAGTACTTGGAATAATTCGTCGATGGTACGTTATTTTACGTACCTACTGACTCGAAGAATTCGTAAAATTGTTTCAGAAAATAATTGTAACATTGAAGACGAACATTTCCTTGTACCAATAGGTACCAAAGTCATACTTACTAGTTAATTAATGCGAAGCTTTATTAAACAGTAACAATAACTAACATACGTAAGGGATATTGCATTTATAATAAGAGGCTTCAGTTAGTCGTAAACAATTTAGACAATTTGTAGAAATAGGTGTTTGGAAGCTTTTACACGAATAGAAATAAAAAAAGTCGACATTGTATTATACCTAATCCGTCATTGCCGTCAACACTTCATGTTAATCCCAATTAAAAGTGTACCTACATAGATAAGTAGTCGATTTTTTACTTCAACGAAGACAACGTAGCAACTGTACTGTAGCGACAGCAATAAAATGTACCTACGTATTCGAAATGTTACAGCTTTGAGGCAGCTTCTCGTAAAGTAATCATTTTCCTAGAGAAACTTTTTAAGTTATTCGTAGTTACTTGATTTCGGTTGTGATATTATATGGCTGATTGGTAATCAATGTATAGAACAGTCATTACACTATCAATTTGGAAATAATATCTTTTCTTTTTACCTACACATTTTCTTCCCTCGACAGTTAATAAAAAATTAATCAGCACGCTGGGACACTTCAACTCGAGAGAATCTTGACTACCTAACGATAAGAATACTGTAGGTACCTACTGTTCTAAGTTTGTTGAAATGATCCACTGCATAATAAGTAAGTACGTCTCTAGAGTTAAGAAAGTAGAAACTTTATTTGTTTTGAAACAGTTCTACAGTGAGTGACAACTATCTAGGTGTTTACTCTGCAATTTGTATCGGCACCTTATCGAGTGGGTATTTTAGGACGATCACATTGCGTAGATATGCCAGTCGGGCGCAAACATTGTGCTTGCAACGTCTTTCAACTAATCATTTTATTTGAAACACAAATTATCTAACATTTAAACCGTTTGTTATCTTTGTGAACCATTGCGCGGCATAAACATGTCTTCTCCCGTCAAAATCACGGATATGTTAAAGTCCAATAGTTTTTCGTATTCGTTTGAAGTTACTCCAGATGTTTTATACGACGACATAGACAATCTGAAAGTGGAGCCCGTTTTCTTCTCAGTGACATGGCACGCAAAGTATCATAAATGTGAAGATCTGGACATTGGTCCCATAAGGATAGCCAAATATTTAAGAAGCATACAGAAGTCTGTGTTGATGCACATGTCGTGTGACATGATGAGAAAAGAATATTTGAACCAGTTATTGAAAGTGTTTCAAGATAACAATATTTGCAATTTATTTGTTATTTTAGGCGGTGAGTAAATCTAAAAACACTAAGAAGTTATTTAAATGCACCTATTCATAGAGAGGTATTAGGTACCTACTTATTGAGAAGAAGTTGAGTGAAGTTAGGTGAAGAGAATGGTTCATATAAGTAAACTTAGGCGTTTAGGTTCTATGATCACCGTCCATCATCATTGTCAGCCTCTTAGTAACGGACGTTGCTCTCTTAGGATCTCCGCAAATAGTAACGCCTGATTCAATAAATTACTAATGATTTTTTTTGCATTTTAGAACAATACGATGAATCGACATCGGATTTTAAAAGCAGCCAAGAGTTGATTACTTACATACGAGCAGTCACCGGAGATTACTTCTGTATCGGAGTAGCGGGCTCACCGGACCACAAGGGCGACAAACTCTTAAACCTTAAACAAAAAATGGACAGTGGAGCCAACTTCATATTAACTCAAGCATTTTTCGAAAAGGTTGTATTCAAAAACTTTGTAGAAAGTTGCAAAGAAATTGGAATTACCGCGCCTATCATACCGGGGGTATTTCTGTATGAAAACTTGAAACAACTTAATGGGTTTATAAACCTTTGCCGGGTAAAAGTGTCCAACGACTTATTGGAACAATTGAGGAACTCGGAAGATTCAAACTTTCCAGGGCGTGGCATTGTGAAGAAACTTTTGAAAGATGTGACAGCGGAAACTGGAGTGTCCCATTTTCATTTCTTTACTCTGAACAAGTTGGATTTCGTTTCAGACTTTGTGAAGGAATTTTAATTTTTAAAATTAATAAAGTTGTTAGTATCCTTATCGTTCCTGTCCTGTAGAAGTGTAGCTGTCGATATACTACATTCCCTAGGATTAGAGATTACATGCTTTGATGACTGTCGGTCTTACCTCCGTTCAAAACGTTTTGAACAATTTTTTAATTTAAGAATTCTAAAACCGGGAAAGTAGTCGGACAACGGTCGGGCAACGAGTCGAGCTTGGGCACCAACGGTTCCTTATAAATTTGTAGGTCCTACCTTAATATGTCAAAACATACCTACGCTTTAAATTGCTGTATACATAAAAATCCAGCGTTAGCAGAGCCCTGTTTCTAAGCAAAATGATGCACAGAAAAACCAGAAAAAAGAGACCAGCGCTGGGATTCGCACCCAGGTCCTTTGTTCAGTCGTTCCGTGCTGCGTGCTATACCTCTACACCACCTCTGGACACTTGGACAATGGACAGGACTACAGACACAAATTTTTCCTATGCACCACATATCTCAGCTTGCTTGTTTTCTTATTTAGTCTCTTAAGCAGCGGCACTAACGACATCTATGTTGTAGCCCTCTTCGAGAAACTTTCAATACTCCACTAACTAACCACTCACCTGGACTAGAGATGTCGCTGTTAAGCAATCAAATTAAGATTGATTTTTTATGAGGGCTACAACATAGATGTCGTTAGTGTCGCTGCTTAAGTGACTAAATAAGAAAACAAGCAAGCTGAGATTTCGATATGGATTTTACGGGTGATGTTACTCTTAAGTAACAAAATTTGGAGTTGAAATAAAAAATACAAAAAGACTCCAAAAATCAATCTTAATTAATTATGTACGTTTATTGCCCCCCCCCCTCAGTTTTTAAGTTAATGTTGATTATTTGTCGTAGTAGTGGTCAATTTATTTATATAAATTGAGTAAAATGGTTAAATTTCAGTTGTCCAAGTATTTATAACGGTTCACGGGTGTAACAGATAGACGGACGGATGGGATGGACGGACAGTGTTGCGACATTAAGAGGGTTTTGTTTGTTATCAATTTTGTTACTCTTCGAGTACTTTAACCCCGAAAATGATGAAAATAACAGAACGTTTTCTGAGTTTGTTATTATTAAATAACAATTATGTCCACATTGTTTATGGGAATAATTTAGACTTTAAAAGTACTTACCATTTATCAAATACGAGTAGATAACGTTTTAAGCCCTTATTAAATGACGTGAAATTAATTTTGTTTCGATATACCAACCAATTAGAATTGGTTGGTCTACCAGTTGTACCGTGTGACACAGATTTAAAAGTTTATTTAACAAATATATTAATAAATCACAATGAAGGTAGTTATAAAATTTTAAGTCCAATTTCAAATCTTGCTGATCGCAAATCGCTACGCTCAACTCAGAGTGGATTTAGATTGTAGTTTTATTACGTTTTTGAAGAACATCGGGGTGCTTAACGCTTAACTGATGTGATATTGAGGAGGACGTTTGGTAAGTGCTTTTAAAAATATTATTTATGTATATTTTTTGGAGTGAATAGATTCTTTAATTGGCTTTTGTTTGCCTTTAATTTATTAATACATACCTATTCAAATGTTCGTAATATTACTACCTATACTAAACCAATAAATAAACAAAAATTGCTCGTTAAAGGATATAAGATAGATAGAGTTAACCTACATATAGACTTTTGTTAGTAGGTATACTGCTTAGCTTAGGTTCAAAAATAAAACTTGTTTCGTTGTAATCTTTGAATTAATTTGGTTCTATCCTACCCTACGTAGGCCCTACGTTTGTTCATAAAAACTTACTTTTACTCGAGCAAATATTTCGATGGCTAGATAGAATGAAAGCACTGTTAATGACGGATGAAAATTCGTAATATTATGTCCGAAATAACGACACAATTTGGAGCGAAGTATGTAGGCCATTTATGTATAAGTTAATTGTACACTTTAAATTACTCGCTTTTTTTGTCCATAACTTTGATAACTACCTACCTTACGGGAACTTAAGAAATTTTATTCTGAAATAGGTTTTTTTCTATTTGAGATCATTTTTTTCAGTAGTTCCTAAAATTACTCCGATTTTTATGAACAATCCGACATATGATCTTATCACAAAAAAAATGAGCACGTTCAAGATTTAAATAAATTACTCAATAACGTAAAACTTAATTATGTAAGTTCTTTTGGTAAAACATGGTAAAACGGACAAATCTTAGGTCCTGTGTTTTTAGGGTTCCGTAGCCAAAATGGCAAAAACGGAACCCTTATAGTTTCGCCATGTGTGTCTGTCTGTCTGTCTGTCTATTCGTCCGTCCGCGGCTTTGCTCAGGGACTATCAATGCTAGAAAGCTATAATAAAATAAGCCATAATATTGCACGAATATATATGTGAACTATGCCGACGAAATAAAAATTTCAAAACAATTTTTTTTTACTGTACCTCCCATAGACATAAAGAGGGGGGTGATTTTTTTGGATAGTTGGATAGGTCTTTAAAACCATTAGGGGGTTGCTAAAATGATTTTTCGATTCACTGATTCGTTTGCAAAATATTCAATTTTAAAGTGCAAATTTTCATTAAAATCGAGCGTCCCCCGCCCCCTCTGAAATGTAAACCGGTGGGTGGAAAAATTTGAAAATATTCAGGCTGATAGTAAGTATATCAAACTTACAAGGAAAACTATGACGGTTAAGTTTTCTTGAAAATTAGTAGTAGTTTAAGAGTAAATAGCAGCCTAAAATATAAAATAAACCTAAACTTGGAATATTCCGTACGAAATATTATTATATTATATTTTTCCGTAATGACTACGGAACCCTATTTTGGGCGTGTCTGACAAGGTCTTGGCCGGTTTTTCTGAAATGAAACATTGAACACTTAAATGTTTTTGTGGTTATGTTGTAAACTTGTAAGCAAGTAATTAAAAAAAAACGGAACATTTTAAAACATGTCTCAAACGTAATCGCTGTAAGTGTGAAGCTGTCACAAATGCAACAAAATCGACCCGTCGATTTCCTTTCATTCTGTCTGTCAGTTCTGTCAGTACAACAGTGTTGCCACTTTAGCTAATTTTTAGCTAGATCTAGCAACTTTTACGAAATAGTTAGCTACCAAAAAAATTTTTGGTAGCCAAATTTTTTAGCTACACTTTCTAGCTACTTACAACAACTGAGTAACCACTGTTTCAATCAATTTAATTTGTAATGTAAAACGTGCTTCCGTGCGCTTCCTACGAAAATATTGAGAAGATCCTTTAAGAAATAAGTAGGAAAAACTAAGAAACCCGAAAAAAATGAAGAAGCTGGACCTTCAACATCACAAGATTACATAAATTTTGAATATTTTTTTCCGTATTAATAATGTAAGAGAAAGAAATATAAAAGTTTAAGACTTAAAAGTCCCATATTGCCTTTTTTTTTGTTTAGCTACTTTTAGCAACTTCTAATAGAGGTTTTTTTTTCAAAACTAGCTACTTTTTGCCATATGTTTAGCTACTTTATCTTTGGGTAAGGTGGCAACACTGCAGTACAATTCAGTACTGTCATTTAATAAGGTTAGTTATCAGATGTGTGAATCTTGCGAGGATACACGAGAAAATTAAATATATCGACTGGAATCTACTCCAGCCTTTCAATAACAGCTTTTCATTAGCATTGAGTAAGTATCGTTGTTAGCTTACTTTAAAGTACACGTGAATTAAATGGGGGTGTGCTATTCATAAGTTCTAGAGGTTCTTTCAAAAACTATGTTTACTTTCCGTTTTAGGTTTAATAGAATCGCGAACGATGTCTTTTCCTGACAGAGAGCAAAGAAAGACTTGTTGGGACTCCAGGGATCGTTACTGGGAATGTTTAGATAAGCAGAATATAAAAGACAACTCAGTTAAACCTAAAGAATGTTTGGAACTTAGAAAGCTATTCGAAAAGTCGTGCCCCACACAGTGGGTCTCACACTTTGACAGGAAACGGGACTTTAATGTATTTAAAGAGAAAATGCAGAAGGAAGGATATGATCCTATCAAAGAGGCACAATAGAAATTTATACTGACTTGTTGAATTTTCATTGTAAATATTAGATTTTCATAGTAAATTATTTTTAGTTTGAATTGGCTTTTAATTTACCTGCCAGACCTACGAATTATATTATTCTGATGAACAAGAAATTTACAGGGAAGTTTTCAATCTGAAAAATACCATTTTAAGCCAATTTTCAGTGATGTAATGATAATAAACTTTTATTGCAGACACAATACATGAAAACTAGATGTAGTTAAGATGGAGGACCTGGTTAAAAAGTTACTTGGAGTAAATGCGCTTACTAGCTCTTTAATACAGGCAAGTATATATTAATCAGCAAAATTATATTTTTTATAGCTAGGTACACCTATGAAAGAGTGATGTGACTGACTGACTGACCGAAAATGCACAGCCTGAACCACAGGAGCTAGAGACTTGAAATTTCATACATATTCCTTGATGATCATAGAAGAGAGGTTAGATTAATGGTCTATGCTAGCTGGCGCGGGCTGACGCCTGCGGGCGCAAGTACAGTTGAACAAATTTAATCATGACCAGTGGAACCTGTTAATAATCAATTTCACTACGATTTCCTTGAGAAAAGTATGAGATGTCAACATGACATTAGTAGCATAAGGGTCCACCCTGAGTCATGATTCAATTTGTTTGACTGTACAGGTAAAATCCATCGCGCATGACGCGCGCAGTTAGCACTGCTCATATTATTTTTTAAATACCCACCCACTCCTTGCAAACCGCATAAGCTAGTGTTGGCCCAAAGAGAGGATTCTTACAAATTTCGTTTGGATAGAGAGCTAGCCAATTTTTTATCTTCCATGGAAGAATAAAGCTAGAAAATAGTAGTGAAATATTTAAAATCAATGACTGAATACTTTGAACACTAGTTACAAAAAATTACACAGTCCTTTATAAATTGCAGGATGTTTTTGTCATTGCAAAGCAGCATCATGTGATTGAAAGTACACAAGAACCATGGGATAAAGTAGGACAAATTCTTTGGCTTCATTTGCAATCAGGCGTGATGAAATTAGATGACCAGTTACTTTGTGCAACATGTTTCTATACAGTCATATCACTAACGGGAAGACAGGAGTTCTATTTAGGAGAAGTTATACAAGTTATTGAGAAAGAATTGGAGCAGAGGAAAAATTATGTATCAATAAGTTCAAAGACAACAGTCACAGTTTCTATGATGTATGGAATTTTCCAATCCAATTTTCTAACTTGTCCCATCAGGCAAAATGATGATTGTGTAAAAATTCTTTTGAACTTAGCTTTTGATTTACTGGTTCAGCTGGCATATGATTACTCAAGAAACACATTTACTGTATTCAAGACCATCAGCTCTTTCAAGAAAGTCGGTAAAACATCCTTGGAAAGCTGCATTTTCAACCTCAAAAATCAAGTCAAATTGCTAAATTTAGTAAACCATAACTGGGAAAACCCTATCACAGGAGTCAGGGATTTGAACAAAACGATTTTTCAAAATCTTGTATCTCTCATGGACGAAAATACCTTTGACACAACATTGAAGGAAGTCAATGGATTTTACTGGAACAAGGCTAAGTATTTGATGTTGTCCATCATGATAACACAAAGTAGAAAAAATATTGTTGACCTTGTTATTGAAAGCGATTGGCTTATTGGCTTATCAAACAGTTTACATAAGCCTGGTTTGGTTTCAGCGGGGACTGACATGTATTATGCTATTTTGAAGAAGTTAGTCACTGAAGACAGTTGGGTTCAAATATTTCAACATTGTATACACAATATTCTGCAGGGAAAATGTATAAAAGCAATAGAAAACTTTATTAACTATTGGTGTATGGCAACATTACATAAGTTCCCACAGTTAATAAAATTGCTTATTCACTCATGTAAGAATGATGATTTTAGCAAAAACATGTTTAATACTCTACATGTGTTGAAACAGAGTAACAGGTTGCGAGTTATCAGAAGAAATTTTCAAGCCAGTTCTGATTACAAATATGTCGAAGCAATGATAATTATCGGGATAGAAAATAGAAACATAAACACAAGGATGGCATCCTTCGAGATTGTTTGTGATTTTCAAGGACAAACTGTTTTGCCTCATGAATCAGAATACAATCTTGTACTGAATTATCTTAGAAACAACATTAACTCGGATTGTGCTGTGTTAAGGCAGGGCATGCTAAGCAACCTCAAAAACTTTTTATTACAAATCCACTCTGCAGTTATAAGTCATTTTGCAACTGGTAAAGAGTTTGATTCCGAAAGTCTGAAAAAATTCTTAAAAGAATTGCAAGAACTAGTTATTTCGAATCTGAATGTGAAAGGTAATTACCAAAGAAAAATAACTAGTGTGAAAATATGCAGTGTGATTTGGGAGAGTTCCTTTAATATCCCCAAGAATAGAAATAATGATACAAGGGTTAGTAAGAAAACATTGCTCAGTATGTTAATTGCCAATGAAGAATGGTTACTATCAGACGACACTTTTATAAGGAAGTTGATAAGCTTGCTGCATGATCCATCAGATGATATAAGAGAAAATATTGTGCAGTTACTATTAAACTACTACTCATCTGTATTCAAGCAACCTGAGCTGTTAAATCTTGTGATAGAAGAGGCTCTGAAAAGTATAGGAGGTAAATTTTTCTATGAAATCAGTTGCGGACAGAGCATGTTCAAACTGATTGCTAATGTACTCTTGAAAGAAAAAATAAAACAAGCAACATTTCAAACAACAGAAGATATTTTTACTTTTGCTTCCAATGAGCTGGTCAATGAACACGATTTGAAAACAGATATTTTGGAATCAATAGAAAATGGAAAACAACTACACTCTTTCATTGCCATTTTGATTGTGGTGTTAGAAGTGCAAGATTGTAAATCTTATAAAATGACGATACCTGATAGAGATATACTCGAGCTTCTTAGAATTTTAGAAGATATTTCAATTCAATTTGCATGGGATGAAAATTCATCCAGTTCAGATTTTTCTCAAATTAATGAAATGGTGCAGAAGATTATAGATAATTCTGGTATGACCTCAAAAGAAGATGAAGACAACACGAAGATATCTGGAATGCATCAAATTGTCTTAAACTGCATCTGGTTAAATGTGAAGGTAATGTAGATAAACTGGTAGTCTTTCAAATTTGTTTTTTGCTTGTAGACATTTTTCAAGCTGCATACTGTTTGTTTTAGGCGTGCTGTGATTTAGCATCACTTATGATTCGGCAATGTGAACAAGAGACACATATTGAAAGATTTTTATTGATAATAACACGTGTCCTGGAGAGTTCGCGTCATAAAGGTGCTATTGAATCTGCCGGTGCTGCTCTTGGTAAGTAGTTACACTTTTTATTTTTTATTGTTTTTGGTTGTTCTGAACCTCAAAACCGGAAAAATGGAAACGAAACCTTATAAGATTGGTAATGTCTGTCCGTCTAACGGTCACAACAAATTTGTTCTTTTACTGAACCTACCAAATTTATTTAGGAGCCACACAGACTTGACAAATTTTTTGGATACAGGAAAATCTATAAGAGGTCTTTGTCTGTTCTAGAAGGTCTTCTTATGGTCTTAAAATAACTTTGTAAATCTCTTAATATTGTGCGTAAGTACGGTTACGATCGTTAATTTGGGACCCACTTACGATCAAATATCTGTCATTTTGTAATACAATTCAAAGGATTTTTTGACGAAATGGGTCCCAAATTAACGCTCGTAACCGTACTAAGTAACCGTAAAAAGCACAACTCGCACTTGACCAGCTTTTTTTTATACACTACCAATACATTGTAATGTACATACAGGGCAAGCCATCCAGTACCTGACATCTCTACCTGAGAATTCAGATATATCTAACATTCCACATGCTCTGCTTAAATCAAAATTAAAAGAATTAATAATGGAAGCAAGCAAAATGGCGTCTATTACAAGAAGAGGAGCTGGGTTGTCTATAATGGTTCATAGAATAGTTACCAGTGATTTGAAAAAGGGAAAGGTAAGATTATCGTAATCAGCACCATTGCACACAGGGTATAATTAGTGTCTATAATTAGTGTCAGTAAGATATTATTATTATATGGATTGTATGTTTTACAGCCACTGTTCCACTACTTCATGAACATGATACTCGAAACCTGCAGCCAGTCTGAAGACTTGCCTGGTGAATTACAGGAAAACACAGATCTTGAAAATGAAAAAGATTTGCCGAAAGCTATTTACATTCACTTTCTTACAAGAATAGTGATAGACAGCAGTATTGCTTCAGACGTAATGTACTATTCTCCGCAACTGGCAAAGCTCGCATTCGACAACCTAACTAACTCACATTGGCAAATAAGGTATTTACCCATATTAATTTTAATGAAATGTTTCGAATATCAATATGTAAATATGTATTTTTATGTACAATAAAGAGTTTTACAATACAATACAATCTAATTAAATTTCAGGAATGCTGCGCTTCAATTGTATGGTGCTTTAGTACCTAAATTAATTGGCCAAAAGAAAGCATCTGGTGCTGGTGACGAGACTATTGCGACGGTTGCATGTGATGAGTTGCGAACACATTCCCCAGAATTATGGAAGTATATTAACGACCAACTAAGAGATGTTAATACATCTGATAAAGTGCTATCACATTCCATTTTGATCCCTATATTGAATATGTTGGCTAATAGTGCAATGAGATATAATTTCTCAAGCGATGCAACTGTAAAAAAAACATCTGAGGAGATATTGTTGCAGAGCTTAATAAATTTATTGGACAGCCCTGTCTTGACCGTTAGACGGTTAGTAGCAAAGTCCATTTTTAACATTTATTCCTTTGATGATATTTACGATTTTCTCATGAAACGTGACTGGATCTCAGAAAACTACTTCCATGGAATTCTCATTTTAACAGCACACTGTTACAAATATTATACCGACGCCGTTTACTGCACTCTTTTCGACAAAGTACAGAAGAAAATTAAGAATAAGCTGAGTGATGGCAAACATTCTTATTTGTGTAGAGAATTGTATGAAGAAATATTTGTGAATGCCAACAAATGCATTACAGTGGATAATTTGGAAAGTACTTTAGCAGAATTGGATTCCAATATTTATGAACCCGGAATAACTAGTTGGGCAAATGCAAGAATTAAAGATTGTGTTACAAACATTGTATGGAAAGATGTACCAAAACTCGTAAAAATCTTTTTGAGTAGAAATGAATTTGAATTATTTTGTGAAATCCTTCTGCAGAAAATTGAATCTGGAAAAGCATTCCCTAAAGATCCTTTCTGTGAGACTGCAAAATTATTATTAGCATGCGATCAAAAATTTAATAGCAGTGCAATATGGCGCATACTTCACGAAATATCAAAATTCTTTAAAATGAATTGCTGTATTGATAATGATAATATACTGGAAGCTGTACAAATTAATTACAAATCATATAAATTGCGATACATGTTGCCTTTCGTAGCAAGAAATATTACTTGTAAGATTGAAGAAAATAATTTAACAATTGTTTCTAACATCATTTTATCATTATGTGACCCTGAAACTGTAGATGTGGACATGAGACACATAGCAGCACAATCAAATAATGAACTGACAACTGCATTCAGTAGACTACCCGACTCTATTAAAATTAATACAATTAAGTCTGCAGTTACACTATTGCAAGATGAAGATGAAGATGTCAGAAATTTAATTACTATTAGCTGTAGCAATATGAGGAAGAGAGCAACAATACGTCATCCATATATTTATCTGAAAATGTTATTGGATCCAACTTTTTTGACAGAGGTTTTATCAGAACCTGAAACTGGAATTCCAATTCTAAGAAGAGATTTGATGGAAATGCTGTCAAAGTCCTCAGGTCAATCAGGCGAAAACTACAACCCTTTTGCTAATGACTCTAAAAATATATATATGGAAGTAGAAATTGTACAAACATTTATTGATCAATTAATTTGAACTTATTATAGTAGCATTGAATTGAATAAATCTTTCAGAAATTTGTGAATCTTTTATTTTCTTATATAATACAGTTTATTTAAAAAAAAAATTACAAATACACTTACAACAATTAAAGCCACATAGAGTCATTCATTATGCTAGCATTTCTGCGCTGTGCTGTCATGTCATCTATTTGTATGGAGACAATGTGTCGACCAGGAACCATGACTAGGCCCAACACTCTAGGCTCTTCTGTTTCGCCATCATTGCTTTTGAGGTACTCTGAGCAGGCTCCTGGAATTTCAAATATACACAAATCAATTTAATCTAACTTTTTAGCATTATAGTCGCAATCATTATAACTAGTGTACAATTACAATACAATACAATAACTCTTTATTGCACACCAACACATAGTAAGCAGTACAGAAAACACAGGTATATACACAGATTTTCTGAGGTAAGCAATAGGTGGTCTTATTGGTTAAGTTATCTCTTAATGTAGTGACCCTCTTTTTTTTTTAAAGAATAGGCACAAAACAAGCAAATGGATTGCCTGATGATAAGTGATTACCATCGCCCATGTACATCCGCAACAAAAACCCTTGAATTCTCTGCAAAAAGGTCAGTTATTTAATCTTATGTTGGCCCAAAATAAAAAATTGAGACTGCAATCAGACATGTTTGGATGGGGATCTGAAGCATTTCTTTCAACCACTACATGTATCCCACCCATTATGAAAATTAAAGGAGAATGTCCATGAACTAAAACTGCAAACCTGCTACACAACACCACATGTGGTGGAGGATCTATAAAAGACAGATAATAGCTTAATAATTATAGTAAATTTCATCTTATAGACAGATTAATTTCACACATTGTGTAAATAAAGTAACCAAAGTATGTACTAATAATAAATCAAACTTTAAATCTGATTTAAGATTGGCAGTTCCACACTATAAACTGAATGATAAAGAGTTTTTTCTTCCTGGCAGTAAACTAATTAAGTAACTTACCTAGTATTACATTAGCATCTCGATCTGTACATAGAAAAACACCAATAAGGACTCTTCCGTCTGTCATTTCAATTCTGAAATTCATATTCAGCCATTTTCTAAGCTTAGTCTTCCCATCTGCATTTTCATCATCCTGAAATTTAAAAGAAAATCAGAGTAAGAATTAAGTTGTAGTTTTTTTTCCTTCGAATTGATAACAATGATATAAAAATTATAAGCTTGAGAAAACTGTCGATCATGAGTCATTTACACACCTTACCTGGAAGAAAATGCAATTTTCTGGTTCCATATTAAAAAAATATATCTTTATACATAAAGGAGCATTTGGCGGCAATAGCAAATAGCAGGTTGCAGCCAATACAGCAGGAGCTTCAAGAAAATGTTAAGATTGGTTTTCTTACCCTCGCACATTCTGTTGGCTGGCTAGTATCATGTGGGTTACTCATTGTTCGAAAGATAAACTGAATGATCCGTATTAAATTACACTTACACTTTTTTAAAGATTAGGATATATTGCAGATTTATTTAAATAAAATTAATTAATTTCGATGAAGAGCAGATCGGTTTCATGGACGATACCATCAACAATGAATGACATTGACAGTGACAGATAGTACAGCATGACAGTTACAGTCAGGCAAAAAAAAAATCTAATATTTACAGATTTTTTATTCTGCATTCGTCCGTTCGGAAAGGCTGATTTCTTTATCTGTGCCAAATTATTACTTAAACGTTTTATACCGTAGGTAAAACAGTATGCGCAGCTGTTCAGTGTTCGGAATAGGATATCACTATCAATCACACTGTCATTGTCATTATTTTTATCATTGTCAATAATCTTATAATTTGCTTGCTTGCTTGCTTGCAAGCTTGACTTGGCTGGCAAGTGGCAACAACGGTTAGCTTGCTTTGCCACAATCAATGTAAAGAAATAAGTAAATATTCATTTAATTGAGCCTGTTCTAACTGATATTGGTTCAACACGTCTAATTTGTGTTATTGTGTGTTATATTAGTGAATAATGGAAAGTGTAGATAATTTCAAGAGAATATTTAAATACTATAAGTCTAATAAACCGAAGCCGTCCTTTGACGACGTCATATCTCTAGTTGATCCGAGTAAGCTCACTGATAAGGTAAATTTGATGGAATACAATTATCTTTACGAAAGTACTAATTTTTTTAATGACAACTGTTCAATTTCCATATTTTTTCAGGTTTCTAAAATGACCCTGTCAAACATCACAGAAGACAACAGAGCTGCCTTATTAGGTTTAAGAAAAACCAATGAGTGGGAATTATATTCCTTTCACAATCACCCTGGACTATTCTTCATAAAGAACCCATTCACAGCTCTGGGACAAAGGTATTGGATCAGAAAATGCTTGGAGACATATCCCAGGAAACCCAATAAGTTAAATATTGATATAGAAACATTGTTACCAGATTGGTGGGCGGAATGTTTTGAAACTGGACAGTGTAACAGGCAACTACAGAAGAAATTAAGATGGACTACTTTGGGATACCACCACAACTGGGATACAAAAGTAAAATGTTAATATTTTTGTGTTTGGATTGACTGTTACTTTTTGTGTGACTTTTTGTCACAAGTAAAATTTTTGAAAATTTTGACCTGACTAAATACTCTTGTAAAGGTATTTCATGGGAATTTTTGATTTAAAATGTGTACTTATTTAAAATGCTGTACACCTCGAACATTAGTATATTGAATGATTTGTCTACCTTAATTAATAGATCCTGAAAAATATTTGCAGGGGTTAAGACAAACTAACAAGTACTTCTTACAGTATTTTCATTGTTTTTCACTGAAACATATTTGTCTTGGAATTTTTTTGCATCACTGTTTTTCTACATCACTATTCATATTTATTCAAGTAGCAATTTTTCATAAAGCTTTTTATAATTTTTGTGTTTATTTACCTCCCATATTTAAGTAACAGATTTTGTTAAAAAGATAAATAGTTTGTCACATTTGAAAAATAAATGTGAAAAAAAATTTGCTTCAGCAGGCATTAAGTATCCCAGATTAATTTTAAAACACTTGTATGTTCCAGATATACACAGACGAAAACAAAACACCATTTCCTGAAGATTTAGCAGAACTGTCAGATGTAGTGGCAAAGTACTTGGGCTATAACTGTTTCAGAGCAGAAGCGGCCATTGTCAACTATTACCACATGGATTCCACCTTATCCGCTCATACGGACCATTCTGAAGTCAATTTGGAAGCCCCATTGTTATCATTTAGGTATGGAAAACAAAAATACAGTTTAGGAGTATTTGAAAAATGCTTTAAACCTCTTCATTGCCAGAGTCATCCAATCGTGACAGCCAATAGAATGCATCACACACCATGGTCATCTATACATGAGCTACATTTTTTTTTCGAAGCTTAAGTCACTATGCCAGCCTCTTGCACAGGCTTGCACCTCTGAGTTTTGTGAAAGTCATGTGCGGAATTATATTTTAAATTTTGCTAAAGCTTTATGTTGAAGGAAAACATCATGAGGCAACCTGCACAAACCTGCAAAGCAATTCAATGGTGTGTGTAAAGTTCCCAATCCGCACTGAGCCCGCGTGGGAACTACGGCCCAAGCCCTCTCATTCTGTGAGGAGGCCTGTGCCCAGCAGTGGGACATATGTATATAGGCTGGGATGATGATGATGATGATAAATGGAATTAAAGATCAATTTGCTTTGTTCCTGGTTTTTCTGTGGCATAAATACCATGTCACTTTTTGTTTTGTGGTAGTGAAGAGGTTAAACTTTTACCGAATAATAATAAAATTTCTTCTCTTTGTTTGCAGTTTTGGCCAGACAGCAATATTCCTCATTGGCGGTAAAGATAAGTCTAGAGAACCATCAGCCATTTTAGTCAACAGTGGCGATGTCATGATCATGTCTAAAGAGGCTCGACTCTGTTACCATGCTGTCCCTAAAATACTGTCATCTAAATTATCACCATGGGATGACAAAGAAGATCTTTGCTTGATAAGTAATGATGATACCTTGTTAAGATTTATATCAGACAAAACACTGTTAGTGTCCTCAATGAACAAGAACTATGAAGATTCAGTATGGACCAAATTTCGAGATTATATTAAGGAATCGCGGATCAACATGAATGTGCGGCAAGTGTTAAATGAAAAACAGAATAGTTTAATGGATTATCACTTTAATAATACATGAAATAAACTTTTGAGATTAATTTGGGTTGTCACTTAGAAATTTGATTACATAAAATTTTCGGCTACTTGTTTCTTGTATCGTAATTCCTGGCGTTTTGGTTGGACTGTTATTACTGAAATTGAGAAAGAAAATTAAATATTTTTTTATGAAAATTTCAGTATTAATCGAATTAGTCGAAACTAGAAAAATGTGTAATTTCTTCTAGCATTTTGGCATAAAAGCGCCGTTGTTTTTGAATCGTTAGTTTAAAACGCTGAATAGCTGAACCGAGACGCAAAATGAATTAGTTAATTGGTGACACTAAGTGTGTCTATTCTACACCTACAGGTACAGACAGCAGCAGAAATAAATGAGCGGCTACGGTGCTCAAAAGGACACACAACTCTACTGCCAAGATAATAATATAACAAGAGTGCTTAGATTATTATGAGCGTCACAACCCCTTATCCACTTCTGCTGCTGATTGTATCTAAAATGGAGCAATACCTGATCTCGTCCGCGACTTGTGGAAGCCACCTTATAGTTGTTCCTTTGGGTGGCTAACGAAGGTGTAATGTCGGAGCTCTTAAAATTAAACTTCTACGAACCTTTCCCGTCAGATTTTGAAAGAATGCTTGCGTGGCTGGAGTGGCGGCGGTCGCAGAGTCCCCAGAAGCACTTGACGTATCTCTCTGTGTAGCATTCATAGTCGTCCCTGGCTTCGAACAACCCAAGGCGCCGGCCGACCGGCTTGTAGCATTTTTCACATTCAATGTCGCCCAACAGGTGCATTTTACTAATTTTGATGCCACATAGGTCGAAAAAGGTACCTACAGGATTACAGGTAAATTTTACTAAGTATTAATTCATTCCCATTATTTTTTGCGTCAAAAATGTCAATAGTGGGGGTTTTAGATGTCATACGAGATAGGTTTTATTGCGGTGACAAAACTAATGAAGTGAGTTAAGTATGAAGGTAGAATAGCTGGCATGAAAAAAAAAACGAAATGGACGAATCCACAGAGATGATATAAACTAGCTTGCTAAAATCATTCAAATTCAAGGCTACTGCTTTCCGAGGACAAAAGGACTTAATTGTCGTTATTTTCCTATGTAGGTAAGTACGTTGTTTTGAGTCAAAGGCGATTTTAGATTTTACCAGCTGCAGCATTCCGTATAATGTCTAAGTATATAATAAAATTATAAGTACCTAAATAACGAGGTCAACTACCTACTTATACTTGGTTTGGGTAGGTATTTAACTAAATGTAAACAAAACAACGCCAATTGTCGTCTTAAATATTGAAATGAGGGATCATTAAACTATCTAAACATTTAAATTTCTATATTGAAATACACTAGTCTAGTTTGTATTACAATGATAGATAAGTAAAATATTTAAATTCCATGAATGTACTAAATCTGGCAGCTGAAGTTTCTTTACATTTAGTTAAATACCTATCCAAAGCAAGTATAGCGTTCAGTCGTTTCCAGCATCAATATCTCACACAGCAGAGCGTAGGTACATAAATATCTGATAGGACTCCATTACTTGGGCCGGTAGGACCTGCCAGATATTTTTCCACGCTCCATTGTGACAGATATATGCAGGATGCAGGTGATTGTACCTATAAGTACATACCTACCTACTCTACTAAAAGGGATTTACTAAATCTCGATAAATGAAAAAATTACAGCAGTAGCTACTTACCCTAGCTACTCGTAGATCCATTCATCATACGACAGCGCCGTCTGCCAACTCCGATATGGCAACGTCAATATCGCTAAGTTCTTTGTATCGCACAGGTATTCTATTCACAGACGGCTGCTCCGTACGATATCAAATCCAGCGCCCTTTCAATCCGGAGGTAATGCCTGCCAACAAAGCGGCACGGCTGCCATTTGCTCAATGGAAATACCATTTGGAGCTGCAATACGAAAAAGGTGATTATTCTCGTTCTAGGAACATTTCACCGTTTTGTTTTCAATGTGGAGTGGACGATATTTTATACTAGGTGTCATTGATTAAAAAATTATAGTTTGTAGATATGATCTAAGTTTTTTTTAATTGACTGAATGGAAAACGAGCAAGTGGGTCTCCTGATGGTAAGAGATTACCGCCCATAAACATCTGCAATACCCCTCCCTGGTGCGTTACCAAACTAGAGGCCTAAGATGGGATACCTCAAGTGCATTAAGGTAAACGTACGAGTGTTCGTCACTATCTCGATTAGCAATAGAGATGACAGCAGGGTGTCGTCTATTGGGCATTATCGTGTCGAACACTCGGGCATTTACCTTATTTACTTTTGGATTTACCTGAGTGAGTACCTAGTTGCTTTATTTTAGATTTTCTTTGGACAGAGGATAATAAAATTAATAATTTCAAAATTGATCTTGGATAAATCAATCTTGACAAAAAAAATTACTCGTGGAATGGTAATTATTTCTGGTGTACAATAAAGAGTATTTGTATTGTATTGTATTGTATTGTACCTACTTGTAGGCACAGAATAAATAATAGTAACTACAAGTAGGTGTAGGGACAAATTACGCAGCGGATTAGTAATAGGTACCTACTTTTGCCATCGGTATCCTCCAGGAATTGAGGAAAACTACCTTTACCGCTCTCTTGGTTAGAGAACCCCTTGTCTCAGAGAATTAAGATTGTTAAACTTGTAATTGCTATTACAGCACCCGAAGGGGCGTCAAACTTTTATAGTTACGCATCGCATGATTAGTGATTGTTCCCTGAAGAGCGACTAACGATTGTGCGTCACAATGGTACGCAAATTGAGTTAGATTGACCATCCTGCGTAAACAAGCGCGGTGGTACCTAACGCGAGCGTAGGGCTGTTTACTATCTTCACTTACCTAATACTTAGTGTAAAATAATTTCTAGACTTTTATAATTGAAATACATTGACATTATTTATTAATTACTATGCACATTACATATACTTATTGTATTTTTTTAAGCACAGACTATACACATGATGTAATTTAATATATAATATATGTACCTAAGTAGAACTTTTGCATGTCGTTCACCGACTGAACAGGTACTGTATGGCTTGTATAGTGCTTTTCTGAAACATGACATGAAATAAAATAAAAAAAAGCAGGAAATCAAGCTGGCGAGACGCCATTCTCGTTGCCCTGTTGTGCTTGTCTGCTGGCGCGGCGGCTGCGGGGAGCCTCGGGCGCGGGCCGTGCTTCAGCTCGCGTTGAAACAAAAGACTGTCGCATTGCCGGCCAGCGGCCGGGAAAGTTGTACGAAATCTCTTTGCAGGCCGCTAGAGTGACCGCGCGCCGGCAGCTGAGCCGCAGCGCCTGTAGCGCGATACTTCCCGGCGTAACACCGCGGGGGTTGTGTTATTTGTAACACAACGTCAATATTTTATGTCATATTTGAGAAAAACCTACTTAATAGAAGCAGTAGTCAGGGACAACGAGAGTATTCTACGAAGGGGAGGGGGTGGGGGGGGGGGGGTGGACGACAGCTCTTTTAGTCGCGATTCCTCCAATCAATTTACGATTACTATTACGCACTTTTTAAACAAACGTGTGGAAGAGGGGAATAAGGGGAAAATGCTATGAAGGCGTTCGAGTGCGGGGTCACTCAATTCATAATATATTTTTCATAAAAAATTAAGTACTGCTTTAATTGAAGCAACAACCCTGTTTGGATGCAGGGTTAGGGTATCCGCACACCGCGTCAATCGAACCGATTACGCTCTCACTGGATGCACCACAGACCTAATAATAAGAAGAATAGAATTGTGACGCGGGTTTAAAAGCCCTAATACTGTGTTGGCCCTTTAACAACAGCAAATATTTAAAACATACATCGAACTCGTCAAACTGAACGATATTAGTTTACAGTTCAGTGACTTTTAAAAATAATTAGTTTTTTTTTTTCATTTCTATTACGGCAAATGCATCTATAACACGAATAGACATTACGACTTTAGACATTATGTATTATGCCCGGGAAATTTAATTATTTGAATAGTTATTACCAAATTTCCATCTCATATTGGTAATTTTGCATAATGCCCGGGCTTTATGAAAAATGACCGGTTTAACGTCCACTTGCAGGCTTTTTAATCTAACTTTAAGTGGTCTTAAGTCCTGTCAGATCCATACAAGAACTGTCAGTTTAAGCCTTAAATCGAGATTTAAAAAAGCCAGCAAGACGTCCTAAGTATAATTATGTACCTATTCTGTGTAAAGAAGACAAAGAAAATACACACAATACACTTTCATTTCTCTTATTATAGTTAGTTCTGTGACATGCACTGTAGCTGAATTGGAGACGTACGGGGGCCGACGAGTACCGATCGACCTAATGGGATGACGATGGCTCCTAATTGTATGGAAACGCGTCGCTGCCGATAACGAGCACTGAATAGTTATTGTGAGGTTGACACCTTGCTGGACGGTTACAAGGTGGAAGTAGGTTAACTACGTACCTAAAGATAACATTTGCGGCAATACTTAGAAGCTGATGGCGAAACAGGTAGCCTTGTTGGAGAAAGCGTACAAGGTAAACGACTCTACCTACCTTCGGTTCTGTGTTAAAAAAAACCCAATTGAGAATGTTTGATTAAATTCACTTATTTAATACACACGGCGTTATTTATAGGGTGATTAATAATAATTATAGAATTTCATCCAAATATATACTGAAAGCAGTGTCGTGGGTTCGATGCCGGGCTCGTAGCTCTAAGGGTTTTGAAATTTATGCGTTAAATTACATTCGAAATGTATTACGAGCTTTAAGGTGGATGAAACCATCGTGAGGAAACCTGCGAAGAAATTCAATGGTTGTGAAGTTCCCAATCCGCTTTGGGCACGCGTGGGAACTGCGGCCCCAGCTCTTGTTTTTAGAGTAGGCCTGTGCCCAGAAGTGGGACATATGAAAAAATTAAAAAAAATGAAAAATAGTTTATTTGGGTATATTGCGTGGTATACAGACGAGGTGGGAGACTCCTATTAAGCAAAAAGTATGCTTGTGGCAGGAGACATTTATATAGGCCGAGATGAAGATTATGATTAAAAGATTATACAATCTACAATTAGGTAGGTAGCTACTAATGCTTACACAGTGATATTATCATGGAAGGTGCTTAAAAATATCTGAACACTTACACGACTAACAATACGGTCATGTTCAAGTTGTTGTAAGGCTAAGACGAGTAAACGCAAATTAATAAATAAATAGGTAGCCTAATAATATGGTGTTTTCATTTTAACAACTTACACACCACACTCCAAAATATCTCCGATGGATGGGCCACCGGGGGGGTCAGCAAAAGTGTTACTATCAACATTCTTGAATAGTTTTTAGTCGCTGGTTTTCATTTAAGAATGTCAGTGAATTGTTTATCTGGGGTGTACCGATGTTCATGATGAGATCACTCGGATTAAGGACAGAGATGATTTCTCTGAACAAGTTGCGAATAATCTTTCATGTTCACTTAGGTTAATAAATAACTACGTGGTTACTGCACCCTAGAATACTGCGATTGCTAATGACTATTGAAATTGCGGCTTAGCAACTGTCAAAGCATCTCCGCTATACCCGCATACCGCAACTGAATCCTCTATATACCGCACGGCTCTCGAAAGACTTTTAAGTATGATCATTGACACGTCACCTTTGTATGTAAAATGAGCGCGGTGACATTTGGCGGACCGCAAAAAGCGCGCGCTGGCGTCTCCAGTCTCCACTCTTTATTGACATTAAATGGCCGATATAAATTCCGTTGGCGGATTACGAAATTTATTGGCTTCAAAATTAAAGGAGACCGATTTCAATGCGGACGGCTGACAGCCTTCGTTTATGGGTGAACGGAGGGACGGTTGAAAAAAGCCCCCACTAAATCCCGGGTTGAAAAACTTATCGTTTTAATGGAGTGTTTTTGCAGGCTAGTGCGTCTGCCTAGCCTTTGCGCGGTTACGCACGATACCCCTGGAATGGGCTGCTTAACGTTAACGGCGGTCATTTATCATTATTAGCCATTAGTACTGTTATATGCCTAACACGATTTTTTTTTGTATTTCGACACTTGTAGGTCTTCTTACACGGTTTTGTGCTTCTAAGGTTAGGAAGTGCTATAAAGACCTTGTTTTACAAAATCAACCGATCACTGTTGTCAACCCTTTCTACTAATAAAAAACTGAGTGACCCAACATAATAATAACATAATAACTTAAAATACGTGTAGTTCCAGTGCCTTCTGCATTTGTCGACACGTCCATCACTACAACATCACCCAGCAACCGATCGAGCTATCGGTAGCTGCTCAGCATTTAAAAAATGAAAATAAATCTGAGATAAGTGAACGGACAAGGTTGTCACTTTGCTAGGGAGGTTTATCATCCAACGATAACATTTGCCGTAGAAAACTTAACACATTTCCTAACTTTGAACCTTAATTTTAAGCGAAAAAGGAGTAGTATCCTTTTCTTAATTGAACCAAGTTGTTTGTCAAGGTATAAGTAATATGTCGATTGACTTGCATGAGCTCAGAGTGTTTTTGTCCACGTTTAAAATAAAGCTACTCACTGACGGCCTCTTAATAAGGAGTGGGGTGCTGACACTTATCATTAATGGCGAGATTAAAAGCATTGTCAACGGGGGGCAAAAAACGGTTTCGTTTTTAAAACGATCCCGAGGAATGCCTGATGGAAGTCCGGTGGAACGAAAGTATAATCGAAGCGGTGGGAGACAATCGTTAGCTATAATGGCCAGCTGCCGTGGGGAAGGCCATTGAAGCGACTGTTTTCTGAGCCTTATCTAATAAGTAGCTATGTGCACGTCCATTAGGTACAATATCACAAACAAAGCTTAATAATGTCAACTAATTTTGTTCATTAAATATTTATGTAGTTTTTTTTTATCCTATTTCAGAAACTAAATATACCTAGATGATAATAATATATAATTTGGTAAAAGTAATTACAATAACATTATACAATAGGTACAATATTGATAACCATAATAATTATGTAGTAAGTAGTACTGAAAACACATGTACCTACTCGTATATAGACTATTTTTATATTTATAAGTCTAGTACCAGGAAATCGAACATGAACCTACCTGGACCATTATATTTAGGACTAGCTGTGCCCGCGGCTCCGCCCGCGTGAAATTCGGTCTGTGTAAGTAAGCGGTTAATTCACCCCTACTTTCTTTCCTTAAAATAACATTTTTCACGTGATTTAAACGACTTAGAGTAGGTGTATATCAGACGATACAGTACCACTTTATGTTTTTACGTCCTATCCAAATCATATCTATTACAAATATCATTCAACTGGGCCCTTCAGTCAAATCCCATAATCAGTCTAAGCAGGAACAGCAAATACATATAGTTCTAATATTAGTCAGAAAATTAGAGGAAAGGAGAATAGATATCAAAAACGTGAGGCAGAGTATTTACATTTTATTTACAGTTCTTTACGTTTTATGCACCTATATGCACAACTAAATACGTACCTACATATAATTATATTTACAGTTACATACAAATAAATAGGTACGTAAAGTATATTTACATAACATTGTCATTTTACAAACTGAAATTCATTTATTCCGTCAGTATACCTATACTTCGTTTTTTTAGCATTAGAAAGAAGGTACTTAAGCGATCTTGATGTGTTTTTTATTAAAAAACGCTTGAAAAATAAGTCACAGCAAATAGTAATAAGTTAGTTTTTTTTTTTTCAAATAAAAGACTCGTCAAGGTTGTTTATCATTTTTCTAATGTTAAAAAAAACGAAGTAGTCATAGGTAAAAACAATTAGGTTATTAATAAACAAAAGAACAAACTATGACACAGTACAATATAATATAATATTTATATGTCCTATGATAGGATTTAGACAGTCGGAGTTCGACCCTGACATGATCGATGTGGGCAATGTAGTGGGATTCGGGCGGTCAATGAAACTATTTTTGAGAACAAAACAACTAAAGTCCACTAAATGTGGTCAACATAAAACCAATACAGTACGGCACTCATTCACTGAAATCTTAGTGTAATTATCACAACGATTCACAGTAACATAAAGAGCATCTATTAATAATCAAGAAAAGTCCGCCCGGATTGCTACCACCATCTTGCTCGCTAATCCTGCCGTGAAGCAGCAGTGCTTGCACTGTTGTGTTTCGGCGTGGAGAGTAAGACAGCCGGTGAAATTACTGGCACTTGAGGTATTCCATCTCAGGCCTCTAGGTTGGCAACGCATCTGCAATACCCCGGATGTTGCAGATGTTTATGGGCGGTGGTGATATCTTACCACCAGGAGACCCACTTGCTCGTATGCCTTTTTTAATGTAATATTTCTCTGTACACGACATTGTGAGTCTCCCCGGCGGGCACCAGCACGAACAGCTCCGTGCAGCTGGTGACGCGCGAGCACGCCACATAGAGCTGGCCGTGCGAGAAGCAGCTCGTGCGCAGGTCCACGCCGGCGGCGCGCAGCGTCTGCCCCTGCGACTTGTTGATTGTCATGGCGAAGCAGACACTCACGGGGAACTGCAGGCGCTTGAATCGGAACGGGAAGTTGCTCGGGATGAGGGGGATGCGCGGGATGAACACTGCTTCTCCGGCGCCGCACCCCTTCAGGATCTGCGCCTCGATGAGGTTTCGCTGCAGCTGCACTACTTTTAGCCGGGTTCCGTTGCATAACTTCGGAGGCGACAAATTCCGAAGAAGCATGATCGGAACTCCAACTTTCAGGGTTAATGTGTGTGCCGGGAGTCCTGATGCGCTCAAGGAGTTTAGGAACTCCGTCGGGTACGTTGTCACGTTGCCTTCATCCAAGACAGTATTAACGGAATTATATACCGCCTGTTCGCCTTCGATTTCCGCCAAAATCCGCGCATTAACTGCCCATGCCTGATCATTTTTCGGCGTGAGTATGGCTCTTTCACAAATCCAAGAGTTCTCACGCTGGGTCACCTGGTTCAGGTCTCCGTATACGCTCCGGATGAGGTCTTCAACGGACGGAACGATCCTGCATAATGTCTCTGGTAATCGAACCAGGCCGTTGGTTTCCTCCAGAAGTCCTTCTCCAACCTGAAGCAGTACCCGGGCGAATTCTTGGACATGTGAGCCTTCACCTTGTTGGACCCGCATATTCTCAGTCAGGCGCAGCTTCTGCACGCTCGGCCACAACATCGATCTCTTCAGGCAGGCATTTACCTCGTCGGCTCGAGTACCACGCGTCACAACCGGCAAAGTCTGGCGGAAGTCACCGCAAAACAACATTGTAACGCCACCCATTGCGCGCGCCGTCCTTCTGACGTCTTGGAGCATCCGATCTACAGCTTCTACGGCCTTTTTATGCGCCATAGTACATTCGTCCCAGACGATCAAACTGCATTCCTGTAGAACTCTGGCTTTATCACAGTTTCTTGATATCCCACAGACAGGAGTTTCCGTGCTGTCCAAATCTATTGGGATCTTAAATGTCGTGTGAGCCGTTTTGCCACCAGGCAGCAACGTAGCGGCGATTCCAGAAGACGCCACAGCTAACGCGATTTTTCCTTGTTTCCTCGCTTCTGCCAGTAGGATACCAGTAAGAAACGTCTTTCCGGTGCCTCCTGGCGCGTCCAAGAAAAATATTTCGCCCAATTGCTGTTCCACACTTCGGACGACTCTGTCGAATATGTGCCGTTGCTCTGTATTCAGCCTGGGAATGTTGGTACTGACGACAGCTGCCATTTCCTCTCGGTCGTAATGGGTTGCTTCCTCGTATTCTTTATTTATATGGAGCTGGTTCAGTTGTGTCGGTTGGGGCAAACCATAACTATCCAGAGAATTACCACCAATCTTAGTGACCACTTCCTGAAGTGAAGTGAGGCAACTATTTAGCACCCTTTCGTCAGCCTGGTCAACTTCTTGCTCGTTACTCCTCATATGATGCAAAATATCTTCGGCAAAATTATTTTGGTATTTCTGCCATAGTTGCAAAGGATTGGACATTCCACAGAATACCAACATGATCGCAAATAAGTGGCGTAGTCGACTGGGGCTATCACTGACGACGGCCTCTGCTAGAGTTTGATCCCAATTTTGGTCGTCGTCTAAAAGATGGAGGGCGCTACAGGCGGCATTAAATGTAGGGTGTTCCACGCCATTGACCGTTCTAAGGGCTGCGAAGGAGGTTGGTCCACGAACAGTGTGCAGCAGTAACCTTAAATAGTAACATTCTCTGTTACTTGGGTGTATCGTGTACACTCTACCTAGGGCGTGGTCTCTAAAGATTCCCAGCACCCCTTCCACCGGCTGGCCACGGCGGCGTCTATTAAAGACTCCGGCTTGTTTGTTGTACGTAAAATACGATGGCACTTCGTCATACAACAGAGTCTTTGCGAAGTCATCATCTCGGCAAAGCCTGAAGAACGCTAAAAGCGTAGTCTGTCGAGGTTGGTCAAGACGTTCCCTAACATTATCCGCGTCGAAATAAATTCTCTGCCCGTTCTCTAGATGGACATCTAGATGGACAACGGTAGGGAATCTTTCGTGTATCGGAAACGCTAGGGTCCGCCAAACCGCCTCAGATGTGCAAATATAGCGACCGGACTGGTAGGCCGATACCTCGTCTCGATCTCTGTTTTGCAAAGCAAGAGTCGCCCGACTGTCCCCCTTGTTAATGTATTTGCACACGTATTTTATAGAGGCAATGCTCGCACATGACTCGACGTTCAGGTGGGTTTCAAATGCTCGAGAAAGTACTGGTGAGTACGGGACTATCCATCTGTTGTCTACCTGTACAGTCTGACCGCGAGTTCTCACCTCGGCCGTGAACCCGCCAGCTTCAGCAGATCGGCGCCGATACGACGGGTAGCCGTTTTCACCAGTAACGGTTTCCGCGACTAAACTCTTAGGGAACCGTTTTGTGCAGCGGCCGTTCTTCATGCACGGCGAGTTCGGGTTTATGGTGCCGCAAGGTCCGTGAATCATATGGGTCTTGATTATGTTGTAAAGGCGAGGATCAACTTCGGGATCTGGCAGCTCGGCGCTGATCGCCAAATCAATGTCGTTTGGCCTAATTTTTTCCTCTAGCCATAGCAGGGTGTGCGAGTGTGGTAAACCGCGTTTCTGCCACTCGATGGAGAACATGAAACAGCGGACACTACCAAACACTTTACCTTTTGTAAGTAGGTCAATTAGGCGCTTCTGCTTAAGGTGAAAAACTCGCGACACGATGTCGTACCTGTCGGTTGGTAATTGACCGGCGAGGAGCTCGTTCGTGATCTCAGGCCACTTCGGATTGCAGGTAAACGTTATGAACAGGTCGGCGCCACCGTATTTCCGCGCATAACATAACGCGTCCTGCGTGCGCTCGGCCATGTATCGATCGCTGCCAACGAACGAAGATGGAAGTATGACCATGCGGCCCAGATTTTCTGCATCCGTATCACGCTGCAAGGCATCACGCAAATCTACATAGTTTTCTGCTCGTAGTTGTCTCTGATGTGTGCGAATGTACACCAACCTTTCCGTTTCTATCTTGGCGTAGAGATCGACGATAAATTGGCTAAATAGCCCTTTGAAACGGTGCAAGTAGGGCCATTCATCCTGCCGCAGCTGCAGTCGGTAACTATAAAACTGCAAAGCTGATGTTTTTTTGGTATAGTTAGGAGCTCCAGTTTGAGGATCGACGTGATGAAGGGCAAAATTGTACCCGTCTTCTCCTCGACAGAACATTAGCGGGTACTGGAGAGAGTCGTACGCGCGGTGCGTCTCGTTGATTCTCTGCAGGCGGTCGTCACGCGTGCGCAGCACGATGTCCCTGCGGTCACACTCCTGGTCCACCAAGACGACGGCGACTTCGTTCGTGGCCGGAGCGTTGTAGCGGCCCGCGTGACCCGCGGCGGGGCGGCGGTCGGCGCTGATGACAAACTTGTACTTCTCGCGGTCGACACGCACCGATTCCAAAGCGGCTTTAAAACTATTTACGTAGCAATTTACGTTGTGCAACATATTTTGTAGTCCAGTGATTATTTCCGGATTTAAGTTTGGAATATGTTGTCCACGAATATTGGCCTGCTCCAAGTAATCCGCCACGAAGTATACTTGCAGGAATTTTGGGACAGCTTCTGTGGGTAGCAATGCGCCAATGCGATGGTATACCTGTCCCTGAATTTTAAAAGTGGGCATGTACCCGGGTTCTGGGGCTTGTTTCGCACCGAAAGACGTCATTTGGAATGCGCTGTTATAGGCTCGGATGGAATCTAAAAAATGTTTGGACAACGGGTGTTCCCCGGTTAATAAAGATCTTAATGGCTCCGGTGGTTCCAATATCGGATCTAATCTAATTTTGCCGGCAGAACAACACATTCCATTGGCCTCGCCATTCCATTTTAAGGCGTTGCAAAATTGGCACAATTCCGTCATACGACCGATGTTTGTGTCATCCGCGTATTTAATGAGTGGATTGTACGTCAACCCAGAACCCTCCTTCGGATCCCAAGGAACTTCTTCAGGCTCGTACACTACAGAGTCGACGGACATCCTTGACAGCCTGTAAACAGCGTGGCGCACGCGGTCTGCTTCGAGCTGTGCGTCCCGCTGCTCGGCAGATTGCGACGACCGTAAATCGCCAATACGTTCACGCTCTTGTGAACTGTGAGCCATCGCCTCTAAACGTGCTTCGTTATATCTTTCCAAAACTGACTGTACCCGAAGGGTCCGTTCTGAGTCGGTTTCAGATTCGCGAGAAAGACTGTGGCGTTCACGGTCTGTAGCTAACCGCCACTCGCGTTCTTCGTCAAGTTCCTGGAATTAAATAAAGTAATTTAGGTACCTATTTATTTTCTGACAGGTGAATATTGCACATGACAATGTATAAAATCATAAGTGGCTGTAACTCTTTCGTGTATTCTAGGATTGATGTATTGTATAGTTTACTGTATTAAGTACATACCTGAGACCGCGCCGCAGACGTGCGAGTCCGCTGTAATGCCAAGCGTTCATTCCGTTGCGTAAAGGTCTCAGAAATGAGAGATAGAGCGTGGCGCTCCCGGTCGGCGGACAGCCGGAGATCACGCTCCTCCTCGTTTTCCTGAAACAAAGTTTAGTTAGCGTCACTTAAAATACTGAACATGCTTGCATGTTTATGATTGACTACATCTGTATTTGCACACGTCTTTTAAAGAATAAGGAATTTCGTATTAAAAAAAAGTGTATCATACCTGAGACCGCACTGCAGATGTGCGCGTTCGCTGTGCCGCCAAGCGTTCATTGCGTTGCGTAAAAGTCTCAGACCTGAGAGATAGAGCGTGGCGCTCCCGGTCGGTGGACAGACGGAGATCACGCTCCTCCTCGTTTTCCTGAAACAAAGTATAGTATGCGTCACTTAAAATACCGAACATGCATCCATGTTTATGACTGAGTACATCTGTATTTGCACAGGTCTTTTAAGGAATAATGTATTCCGTATTTAAAAAAAAAAAGTGTATCATACCTGAGACCGCGCTGCAGATGTGCGCGTTCGCTGTGCCGCCAAGCGTTCATTGCGTTGCGTAAAAGTCTCAGACCTGAGAGATAGAGCGTGGCGCTCCCGGTCGGTGGACAGACGGAGATCACGCTCCTCCTCGTTTTCCTGAAACAAAGTATAGTATGCGTCACTTAAAATACCGAACATGCATCCATGTTTATGACTGAGTACATCTGTATTTGCACACGTCTTTTAAGGAATAATGTATTGCGTATTTAAAAAAAAAAAGTGTATCATACCTGAGACCGCGCTGCAGATGTGCGCGTTCGCTGTGCCGTCAAGCGTTCATTGCGTTGCGTAAAAGTCTCAGACCTGAGAGATAGAGCGTGGCGCTCCCGGTCAGTAGACAGACGGAGATCACGCTCCTCCTCGTTTTCCTGAAACAAAGTATAGTATGCGTCACGTAAAATACCGAACATGCATACATGTTTATGATTGACTACATCTGTATTTGCAGTTTTGTACACGTCTTCTAAAGAATAATGTATTACGTATTTTAAAAAAAAGTGTATCATACCTGAGACCGCGCTGCAGATGTGCGCGTTCGCTGTGCCGCCAAGCGTTCATTGCGTTGCGTAAAAGTCTCAGACCTGAGAGATAGAGCGTGGCGCTCCCGGTCGGCGGACAGCCGGCGATCACGCTCCTCCTCGTTTTCCTGAAATAAAATGCCATAAGTGTAGGTAATGTGCGACTACTCTAGAGTTAATACACGTAAGCCTTTTATAAACATAAAGAAAGCCGTCATTTTGATTTTGTAGTGAATAGTCAAAAGTACTTACCGTCGAGCGCGCTTCTGTTGTGCGAATCCGCTGAGCGGTCAACCGTTCTTCGTACTGCGCTAACGTCTCCGACGCACGGGATAAAAAAAGTCGATCACGGTCGCGACTACGTCTAAAATCACGATCGTCGCTAGTTTCAAGCGATCTCAACGATTGCATGCGATGTCTTTGAGATCGCAACCGAGACTCGCGCTGGCTTGCTGTTTCAGCCGAAAGCGCAGCGGTTTGCCTGGCTAAAGCGCCACTGAGTCTTTCGGCGCGATCTTCCTCTGACTCCCTAGAACGTGCCCGTTGTAGCCTCAACGCGTTGCGAGACTTTTGCGAAAGATCCGACTTTTTACGGGAAGGCATGGTAATACGTATAAAATTCTAGTACTAATACTCTTTGTTCAAGTCTCAAATCGTTTGACATTTACTCCGCAAACGACAGAGAAAAAAATTTTGTTTTCTAAAGTACCCACATTCTGGCCATTATAATACAGATGCGATATGATTACTATTAAAAAATAGAATTAAAAATTAAAAAATGGAATTAAAAAATAGAAATATTTTATTCGCTCTTTGCTCATTAAATAAAAAACAGAATAAAAAACATAAAAACAAAAAAAAACAATATGCGAAAGCGCGAAACGGTCGCAGCTTAGCATAGTGTTACTACCTAATGTTTACTCAGTTTTCCAAAAGATGGCACTGCAATGTGTGGCACTTAATTTATTGCCGTTTATTAATTTTGTTGTATTATTAAATCATTTCAATTATTCAATTAATGTTGTTGATATCCGTACACCCTCCCAAATTAACTCTAAGTTTAGAAAAACTTACAGTTAATTTGGCAAAATCCTTACTCAGCGACTTAATCATGTCACAACGTTATTAATTTCAGCGCCATCTGTTAGTATGGCGGGGTACTCGATAGTCACTTGAAGGTGCAATCTCAATCGAGTTTAGTGGCTACCTCCCGTTTTAAGGGTTGAATTTTTATAGTCTAAGGGTTGAATTTTGATAGCCTATAATTTGGCCGGGGATTTTCTCGACAGATTAGTAAAGTTTGCACCAAAATCCGTTCAGCCGTTCTCACGTGATGCGCGCACAAAAAAACGACAAACAGATAAACAGATAAACAGACAAACAGACAAACAGACAAACAGACAAAAATTCTAAAAACTATTGGAACGTGTTCTGTTATCGATTCTAAGTATCCCCAGCTAACTTTTTTTCAAATATCTTCCATGTACAGACTTTCAACCCTCTTCAGCTTTATTATATGTATAGAAAACATAGGTGTACGTACTAGCAATTGTTCCTTTTGCAACAATAATTCTCACCAATTCAAACGTCTCTAACGAACATTCTTGAAAGATAAACTGAGTATTAGAAAAAGGAGAGTCAATAAGACTGTATGTTGTTTTAACACATCCTTGTCGATGCGAGTTAATTAGATTAAGTCTGTCGTCCACTAGACTTGCCGAATCGATTTGCAATACAGCACCTCCATATAGTAAGTATTTACTATGAAACTTCGTCGATGAGCGAAGAGTCGGCGAAGCAAACGGTGATTCTGCGGAAGTGAAGCATTGCGACTGATTTGGCCAACTTGACTTAGTGGACGGCGGGCTTTACGTGCAACACAATAACGAGTTAATTAAGAAAGTTCGCTTCGCGGTCTCACTCGTCGCTTGGGGCAATTAATTCGTCTCACAACTTACACTTATTGACTTAAAATACAATTTTCTCTTACGCTTGGTTTCGATGAACGTGGGTAGGTATTAACGCACATTAGTGGGATCATTATGATGACGAAGTGACCACAGAGCCAGAGATATACAGCAAGGCTACTACGAAATTCGAAGTTCGTATCGTATCGTCCCTCTCGCTCTCGTATTAAATAGAATAAGTGTCAGAGGAACCGCACCACACGAACTTCGAGTTTCGAGTTTCGTAGTAGCCCTTCTGTTAGCACCAACAAAGCGCATCGTCGAAAAATCACAGCATGGTGGCGTTATTATGTAAATACGGCACAAGGAAGTATGATCATAATATACCTGAGAGCCTTTGCACACCGCGTTTTATTTCCACAGAGCAGACATACAACTCGCGTGCGTATCGCAATTGTATCGATACCAACGTGGGTTAACGGTGCGTTCAAAAAACAAGGTGTGCAATGGCCCTAATGCCCCTAATCCATAGGCACTTCCATTGCCATACTTAATATTGCTTACTACCCGTTACCCGCGACTCCGTCCGCCTAGAATTCAGTTATCGCTATACCGCGGGAATTATGCAATTTTCCGGGATAAAAAGTATCCTATATCCTTTCCCGGGACTCAAACTATCTGTACACCGAATTTCATCTAAATCGGTTCCGCGGTTTAGACGTGATGAAGTAACAAACAAGAAAACACAATTCAATTCCCAGCTCTGATCTCTTTACCTGGTTTTTCTCTGCATCCATGTCTCATTTTGTATTTTCGATATAACATGCATTATTGTGAGAAGTAGGTAATTGTCCCTATATTCTTAACCCTATATACCTAGTACCTCATTGTTCAAAAACAAATCAATGAATACTATTAGAATAGTCATTAACTAACAATGTATGCAATTAATTTGAAGTAGTACATACCTAGTTGCTCTCTGGTCGCTCCAAATAATCCGCTTGTAATACTATGAAATGGTTGTTTGTCCACGGGCCACAATCTGTAAAGCATGCTTGTGTACGCCCTTATTGGTCTCAAAGCGAAATTAATTGTTGGCAAGGATCAAAGTGAGGGTGGGATCAATCACCTTCACCGTCTTAATTGAATAAGCAAACCTATAGCATAGCACTACGAGACTACCGTAGCTGCAGCACAGTGCAGCACACGATGAAGTCTTGTGGAGTATAGTCATGGTGTTCACTGTAGATACCTATGCGATTCGTACCTAGTAAGTAGGTAGGTACTTAGTAGCTTAACGTGCGGTTGCAATCGAGTGTTAAGTACACCATTGCATTAATTATCTATACTTACTTCGTTTCTTTACCATTAGAAAGAAGGTAAGATCTTGACGTGTCTTTTTATTGAAAAACACTTTTGAAAAATAAGTCAACAATTAGGAAGGACATATTATTTTACATGGATTTGGTATTACAAGTAGTTCCTGTTTTTTTTATAAACGTTGTTCAATAAAAAGACTACAAGATTTTTTACCCTTTTTCTAATGCTAAAAAAGTATAATTTGGGTTTTCTGGGTAAAAATAGTAGATTGTACAACAAGAGCATAAAACGAGCCATTTTATCAAAGACGTTCATATAGCGACCCGAGCCGGTACGGCGAGGGTGGATAGACACGTTGAGGGGGGAAATGGGTTTAATGCTCGAGTTTTACCCTCTGCTTTTCATTTAGATTGCGAGGAACATAAATAGCAACAGTGGAAATAATTGTTCACTTTCTATGTACCTACAGTCAAGTGTAAAGATATCAACACGATGTTTTGAGATCTCAAAAACACCCTAAAGATTTCAATTAAGTAATTTCAAAGCATCTTTACTAGCTTATTGGTATTAATTGCCACTGGTTTGCTTTTAAATCAACGTCCACAATTTAAACCTGGTTCCAAGGAAAAACGATTACTTGGTCGGGGTGGCCGGACCTCGCCAACTGGGGCACTAATTCACTTTACACCTAACCCCCTTTATGGCACATTTCACATACATTGCTTCCCACTAACTCAACTTACCAACAATTTGATAGTAGACAAGCATTCGATCGCTAGCTAAAATACATTCGTCGATTTTGAATTAGGAACAGTCGGCAGATTGATTACTCAATTGTAGAACGACAGTGCCGTTTCAATTTCCCCGCTCAAATTTGGTTGAGTGACGTCATCTGTCGTAATTAGGGCAGGGCCCATCCATCATTCTAATACGTAAGCCACTGAAATTTTTAAATTAATTTAGTGCTTGAAGAAGAACTTAATGTAATAAGTATTTTAGGGGTAAAGAAAGTTTAAAAGTAAGTAAGTAAGGGTATTTTCTTTACTGGAATGTTTAAAGTACCATTTTAATTTTTTTCTAGGTAGCTATATATTTTAATCATTTTTTTATCCGCTCTAACACATGCAGACTGCGCAGAAGGTAGGTACATAGAATTCGTAAAGCACTTCAGTTTGGAGCGCTCAGGCAGTCTAGGCTTAGCAATTATGGGTAGATTTTATCGGCCGCCTCAACAGCACCACTTACCTGTATTTCGTATAAATTTTAATTGGAACCGATTTTTAGCGGTTTGGCTGTATGGTAGGTAAGTACGAATATAACCTGTACCTGAGCGTACAATGCAAAAATTCGCGTGGTCTAGTTACGCTGGAATTTATTACCTTCCGATGTCGACGAAATATCTCGATGAAATGTGATTTATGCTAATACGATTCCAAATTTACCTAACTTATTTAGTGCTAAAAGAAATTCGAGTTTTCTGTGCAAGAATTATTAGTCCAAGATTACGTACCTGAGAGGCGATTTGACAAGAGCTACGAAAACCAATTTGCTTTCTTTAGACATGTAATAACAATATCTATACTTGTTTTGGATAGGTATTTAACTAAATTTATACAAAAAACGTCAATTGGTGTCTTAAATATTGAAATTCCCCATTAAAAACTATCTAAACATTTTACATTTTCTGTATTGAAATACACTAGTCTAGTTTGTATTACAATGATAGATAAGTACTTACCTAAAATGTTTAAAAACCTTGAATGTACCAAATCTGGCAGTTGAAGTTTCTTTACATTTAGTTAAATACTTATCCAAACCAAGTAAGTACCTATAAAGCACCTTAGAGAATTCATTTCTTTTTTTCCTAAATTTTCTCTTTCATTACCTACCAATTCTGAAAAAAAAATAATTTTATAATCAAAAGTAAGTATTTTAGTTCAACGTAACGATGGCGTAACTATGAAGTATTTTTGGTGAAAACCATAGGTGAAAACTAAGTACCTACCTAAGCTAAGTATATTTCCGTTCCTAGGCAAAAATATTTGCTACTCGTATCGAAACGATATCGTGTCGTTCAAATATTAGTTCCCAAGGTATGGCGTGTCTTCTGAAAGTATGTTACCGTAGCGAACCCATTACAAAAGAATTTCCTTCGCGGTTATGACAGTTTGGAGAAGTTACACATAGTCAGGTCACGTGATGTCACGTTACGAGATATTTAGCACACCGCCAACTAGTTAACTGCTAAGGAACTATGACGTGCAAGTCGCAAGTTCTTCGCACGTAATGAAGTTAATCTAATAATTTAGTGACACCAAACGTACCTCTTCATAAGTCAACATGTAAAGCCGTTAATGGTGTTTGGGTGGCGATCAAAAGTTAAATCGTAGCTAAACATACAAAAAGACTAAGTGGAAAAATTTCCATTGTGAAACGAAATTTACCCATGCGATTTTCATTTAATGGACAATTTTCGTGGCACGATGGAAAACTTGCTGTTAATTATTAACTATCGGCTTTAAGGTGGCTTCGCCCTTTTTCTTCACTTTGTTAGGTGTATCATTCGATTTCAGCATCTATTTTGCACATTGCATAAAGAATCTATTTTGAAGAAAAACTCGAACTGGTTTGGAAGCAAATAAAAAAGAAAAAAAAACAACACCTTTATAATTATACTAATTAATTTAAAACTTTTTCATACATCTAGAACATTAATAAAGACTATTTTTTGTGGACGTATGTATAAGTACAGGCAGAATTGCAATTATATACCCTTAAAATATAAGACGTTTGCGGTTTTAAGCATCTTAAGAAACTTCATTGGTGCGATGTTTCAGTACAACTTTGATTTTTGTTATATTCCGCTGAGAAAGGCAAGAAAATTCCCGAATATTCACTATTATAATATATTCTATGATTTCTTCTATTAGTGGGCACATTGTGTTTGTAGAGGACGTCTGCAGCTTATGTGGCATATAACGCGACTAATACTCGTGCGGACTAATTCTTAGCTCGTGGTATGTAAGTCGGTCGGCTACACGAACCTCTGAAACTGTCTATGTGGATATGAATATGGAAAGCCGTGGTTGTCGTCGCTCCGGTCTTAATATGCATGAACTGCTAACTTATTAATTCTCTACAACTATAGTGTAGGCATGGGAATTCGCTTATGCCGCCACCGCTTCACGGCAACGTTTGTGAAACAGGCAAATGCACTTTTATTGTGTGCTTTATGTAAACACATCTGCATTGCGGGTGACAGTGTAGCCTGTATTTACCGCAATTTGTAATTTGAATAAAGAATGAAACAGACTTTTTTTATTTTAGGATTAAGGTGCAGCTTCGGGAGTACTGTCTTTTTAGCTTTTAATTTGTGACTGAACAAACAGGTCGAGCTATTTAAATAAAACTGTTTAAAGTAGTTGTAGGTAGATTCTTAGTGACTATGAGATTCTTTGTGCTTTTGTAGAATATAATATCATTATTAGTTGTAAAAATAAATGAAAGATTAATGTGTACAGTAAGCCAATTTGATTCTCAGATCGCCATAGAAGCTCATCATGACTACACTAATAATTACAAGATTTTAAGTAATTTATTACGATCATTGTGTTTAAAATTGTGGTTTCCAAATTTTCACGCCATTTTTCCACTTACTTGTATCTGTAGTTCCTAGTAGTGTAGATTGACCTGAAATTTGGCATAGGTACTTATGTTATACCTACATTTTTTTTTAATGTAACTGGAAGGCAAACGAGCAAGTGAGTCTCCTGATGGTAAGAGATCACCACTGCCCATAAACATCTGCTACACCAGGGGTATTGCAGTTGCGTTGCCAACCTAGAGACCTAAGATGGGATGCCTCAAGTGCCAGTAATTTCACCGGCTGTCTTACTCTCCATGCCGAAACACAACAGTGCAAGCACTGCTGCTTCACGGCAGGATTAGCGAGCAAGATGGTGGTAGCAATCCGGGCGGACTTTGCACAAGGTCCTACCACCTGCAACACATACTCAAGTTCGGGGACAATGCAATATTCTCGTAGTAAAAAGCCACAGGACGCTCTACGGTTACGGCTACTCTTCAACGCAACGGTTAAAGGCATCAACTTAAAACTTGGTACGAATATGTAGTCTGGTGGATGAAAACGCAAGTACAGTTAGCAGAAAAAGAATGTATTACAATGACATTTTTAACAAAATCTTATCTTAGGTATTATAACGATCAATGATATTATTATGTTACTATCGTATTTAGAAGCCCACTGATAACACCGATGCGCATCAAGCAGCGTATAAATAATATCACCTAATATCACGATCGGAATTTTCTATGATGGCCAGTAATCAAATTGATTGATTATACAATTTCGACAACGTTATGGGCCTTAGTCAAAATAACACCAACGGCAACGGGAATTATCGCGCTAACACTGCTATTTGACTATTACTATTATTATTTCACTATGAATGTGAGTGTCTTTACTATGAGTGAAAATCACGAAAGCTTAAAACGTTATGTTATGGCCCTTGTCAAAGAATCAGTCTATTTTAGCTTCTACTGGCAAAGTGCTTTCCCCCAAAAATCTTACATTTACCGTTCCATCTTAGGTCTCGTTCCTCTGTCTTTCCTACATTCATTTACTCGACAATTTCAAAAGATCTGTCAGTTCTGAGCGCTGTAACAAAGTTTAAATGAAATCTCGGGCCCATGTCTGCGTAATTACAAACAACGTCGTCGTAAGGTCGGCGTCAGCGCCGTCGAGCGTGTAATGGACTTTTCAAGTATTCCTAACGTGAAAACTTTCGCTTCAGCCGACTTAAACGCCTCCGACAATGTGCTTAATGATGTTTTTAACTACTTCACTTCATTCCTCCACTATTGCAGGTTAAATTAATTATTCAACTGTCACTCTGTTCCTGCACTTGGTGGGTAGGCAGTGCGCTTTAAGTGGACCCGGTTGATACTTAAACAGAATGCTTACTTAGCCCAGCTCATTGGACGTGGCGGTTTATCGGAAGTGAAGAGGGTTATAATCTTATGTGCATTAGCCACGGCCGGTTGTTACGGTAAGAAGTCTATTTTATAGTATTTCACCGAGAGTGGTTATATACGTATTTATGGTCCTTTCTTTTCTACGCTGAGAGCAATCGGAAGTTAAAAACTTCGCTGGCGTAAAAACGTTTTTATTCGTGTTGTTTTATGGGTTTCATTATGATCATCATGCCCATTGTTGGACATAGGCCTCCTCCATATACCCTCTCATTGCTTCGGTTGAAAGCGGTTTGCATCCAAGGAGAATCCGCGTCTTTAAAGAGGTCATCCGTCCGCTTGCCGATCCGCGGTTGCCATTGGAGAACTTTCCAGCCCCAACGGCCATCTGTTCTCCGTGCGAGCTAATTCAATTGACTATGACGGTGAACCTCATTTTTCTACGTACCTATCTCCTCAATTCTGATTCGAAATAAATCTGAATTTATGGTTTTCGTCAGTTATAAATTCTCATGTAGCACTCCTGCAATCAAAGAAGTTGTCGCTTTACGATTGCGATCACGTTTTCGTAGATAGCGACTGCAGTTTCGTGCTTTCGTTACAATTACCCAGCTGGCAAGGGTGGCGGTGGCGGCTGCCTTCGAATGAATCGCGATGATTGCACAAAGCTGCAGGATCCCCTCTCATTTCGTTATCGCTGCATTGTCCGCTCCTTTGTATAACGCTCTTAATAACAGACAAATGATGGAATGCAATTTGCAACAACGCTTCCGATGCGTCTTAGTAAAGTAATAGGTACGATCTGACTCGGTTTTTATGTTTATCTAAATATGATTTGTACCGTTCTGTACCTGACTTTAGAATAGGACGGCTTCATCTCTTCCCGAGGGTGACGTAAAAGGCATCTATGGGATTTTAGTATGTGAGAGTGGGCAGCAGCACATTCTTATGCCATCTACGTACTCTGGACCTGAGCACAGCGTTCTAGAAGATGAGGGGAAACCACCACAATATATAATGATATTGTAACGGATAAACTCGAGTTTAGCTAGACATGTTTCGGGCTTAGCCCCTCTTCCTAGGAGCAACGTGACTCGGCGGCTGCCGCAACACGCGCACTGCGCGCCACTGCTCTGCTTGCACGACTATCCGACGAAACTAACATCGGCGCACAACTACCCGTACTTTAATCGTCATTTTTATAGCCACTGTCAAATGTAGGGTAGTACACAACACGAACAACATGACTCTGTAAAGGCACGTTCACACCGACCGATGACTCAGCACGAGTATTTAATACTGTTTTCCAACTGGGGGTACCGAACAACCACAATCCCAGTTAACACAGAGAACTTAAACACAACAACAAACAAACATGTTGAGGAGTGAGTCTCACGGTAGTTTCATGTTCAAAACACCCCAATATTAAGTATATTTTTCCAAGAAAGTCGTCATGAAGGTTCACTACTGACCTTCACTTGACGACCACAATCAATCTGTCAAGAGTGCAGCGACTTATAAGAAGGTAATTCATATTTTATTCAGTACCCAGTAAACAAAAGGTCCAAATAGTCAACTCGTCTGTATAGTATGAGTGCGACTCATACTATACGGACTAAGTATTTTGAAACATTAGAGGATGTTTTTTTTGGTAAAAAATTTCAAGTTCGCTGTCCACTGGATCTCAAACTAGGCTGAGCCTGTATATTGGCATCTTTTTATTTATAAAAAAGTAAATAAACACAAAAAGTTTTCATATTTTCAGTAGGAAGATTAAAGTTTCATAAAAGCATGCTGCCATAATATTGCACCGCACCAAGTAATTCTTTGCATAACCACGAGCTTGCTCAAACTGCGTGTATTTATATTTTGTAAGCTCTTTTAATTAGGGATACTTTAAATATTTATTAAGGTGGTTGAACGACGCTCGCTAGCACCCACTTAAAGCTCATAGGGAAAATTCTTTAGAAGTTTCGTTTACTACCCACGTTTTCGCGGGATAGACAATTTACTCCTTAAAGGGGTTCGTAATTAATTTTCTGAAATTAATTAGCACTGAATGTTTGATGTAAGAACTGAGTACTTTACTTTATAAAAATGGTAACAACATACAAGTGCACAGTGAATACCTACGCATGAAGCTCGTTTCAATAAAATGTAGAGTTTTTTTGGAATTCCATATTAGCATTTAGAAAAGTTTGTTTTCAATTTCAGTGAAATTTCACTGCTGATGTAGCAGTACACTGAAAAAGGTGTGTTATAGCAATTTGTATAAAACGTGCTTTTGTAGAGTTCACCGGTCGACTCGAGAGGTCACGTCTAGTTTTGTCAAAAGTGTTTAAACTGTGTTGAACTTCTGCATTTTTCGTATACGCTGAACTTTGAATTTAGTAACTAGTTTTCTGTTCGGAATAATTATGCTGCTTTGCGCCATTATTAAGTTTTTCATAAAACGTTGACTTTTATTACAAGCTATATTCTGCTAAACCAAATAAATTTCTTTGTAAATTTGTTTGTTATGCTAATTTTGTTGGGCCAAAATCACCACTGATTGGGTTCCAAGCGACGGGCGCCGGAGCAGAGGTAGGCCTAAAAGAAGGTGGCGGGACGATTTGGAGCGATTCCAGCCGGACTGGCAACAGTTTGCCGAAGTCAAAGACGAGTGGAAGGCGAAAGGGGAGGCCTTTGCCCAGCAGTGGGACACTATATAGGCTAATTAAAAAAATCTGCTAAACGGTTATCGGAATTTTTTTGATTATCAGACTACTGTACTAAAGTATCAAGTTTCAAGATAATCTGACTGAGTGTAAATGCGGCATAATGAACATGACGTTACTGCTGCTGTTATCTACAACCACAGACAGGAAAGTTGTCATAGTAACATCGGTTGTTTAATCCTGGTCATGACATAAGTGATATGGGTGTACATAAACACCAATAAACAATATTTAGTACTAAGTAGAATCCATTTTCTTGATCGCAAAGAAGTGCAACAAGGACACCCAGCTACAGATCGACGTAAAAATAAACGTTGCGACGAGCTTCATTTCCTCTTCATATCCGGCGATGGCCACGTGATTTATTTTATAATTTTCCGCGCACTTCATAAACAGTAAATATACGTATTCTGGCAGCGGAATATCGAGCAATGTTTTTTTGCGATGCGATTGCGATTGCGATTTATTGTTGTAGAAATTTAGTTCTATAAACATGGCGTTAGTTTAACAGAAGATAGGCATTTAATATTTTGTTTAACGCATCAATATTTTTCGATTTTCTGATTTATTTTTATTATCGATGTAATCTTGATATCGCGTGAACTAAGTGCTAGATTGTAATTGCTATCTCATAATTTCATCCCGCTCCTAAATTAACTTTAAATGAACTACATTCAACGTAGGCTCTGGCTAATAAACTCCTCATTACGGCGCATTAATCTATGTTCCTCTCGTCAGTCTTGTCACCTCGTTACCCGTGGCTCCATTTGGAGCCACTGTACCCTACAAAATGGGGAGTCCTGGCGTGAGAGCTGCTCAAGATCATTAACTTGGTATTAAGATATCGCGCGTTGAGTTCGGTTGTCGCTTGTTTCAGATAATTGAGTGATGTTGGCGGCACCGACGACACATTGTACGACTCAGTCACAAATCTAGTACTTAATCTGTGGCACGACATTAAATAGACCTATATTACACGTAACCGACACGACATGGATACCTACGATGAGATGACTCTACTATACGCCATATAGACGTCACAAGACCAATCAGAATGTCTTATGGATTTATAGAAAAAATATGCATATTCAATTCATACTTTCGTACATTATATTCTGTTGCATACCGAACGACCTAGTGAGCGTAGTGGTTAGAGAACTCAGAGGTTCCGGGTTCGATCCCTGATCGGGGCAGATATTTGTATGAATGAAAAGTACGAATGTTTGTTTTCTAGTCTTGGGTGTTTAATATATATATTTAGTATGTTTATCCGTAAGTAGCCAGAGGACACGCTTTGCTTACTTTAAGAATAGGTCAATTGGTGTCATGTGTCCCGTGATAGTTATCTATACCTACTTATTGCAATAAAATAAATTGGAACTTGTATGATTCGTTTTCTTATTTAATAGCAATGCAATGCAATACCTCTGGTGTTGCAGATGTTTATGGGCGGTGGTGATCTCTTACCACCAGGAGACCCACTTGCTCGTTTGCCTTCCAGTCGTATAAAAAAAAAATGCATTTGCTCAACTTACCTTTCACTCGTCTACCATCCTAGGTAAATCATAATTTTCGTCTTGAGATGTTCTTCTTAAAAATAAATTGTTCTCACTAAAATTTATATAAGTACCTATCAATAGTGACTCCTTCAGCAAATATATCAGGAACTATCGGAAAAAGCCGCGGTCCGAAGAAACCGCGCTGATTGCACAAAGGCCTCCCGCGGGACGGAATTATCGCGTCCGCGACGCCCCACTTCGTTAGTCGCTGATGACGTGTTACTGTTACACCCTCGTACGTGACCGCGTTTGTACTGATTTTTTAGCAAATAAACCGGGATTTTTGCCACTAGCGCACTTTTAAAGAGAAAATCTTTACCTGTTTTTATCTTTTTTTTAGGGTTCTGTACCCAATGGGTGCCAAGGGGACCCTATTACTGAGATTCCACTTTCTGTATGTTTGTCTGTCTGTCCATGTCTGTCACAGGGCTCTACCTCTTGAGCCGTAATAACTAGACACTTGAAATTTTGACAGATTATATAATACTGTGGCCGCTATATCAACAAATACAAAAAAACAGATTAAAATAAATATTGAAGGGGGCTCCCATACAACAAACGTGATTTATTTTGCCATTTTTTGGACATTATTAGCGGCAACAGGTATGAACACGCATGAAATATTTACAGAATATTTAGTATCAAGTATATTACCTTTAAAAATAAATAATTTAATTAAAATAAATATTTAAGCTGGGCTTCCATACAACAAACGTGACTTTTTTTTGTCGTTTTTTGCTAAAGTCTAATGTTGTACAGATAATGGTACGGAACCCTTCGTGCACGAGTCCGACTCGCACTTGGCTGGATTTTCCTATTTCAGGATAGTACGAGTAGCACGCGCGTCAGGTGTCCGCTCATTACATACAGACTAGATTAGCCACAAAAAGACATTCACCACGCAAAAATATTGTTGAAAATTGTAAAAATTCTATTGAACTTTAAATATCTTTAATAAGTCGACATTACAGCTACGAGTATAATAATAATTCTCGTTAACAAGGAAATTTTAATTCGAGCTGTTTGTTAAATATACTGAGCGGCAAAAAATGTGGCCCTTAAATGTAAGCAGAAATGGGTAATTTTGTATGTAGAGTGGGCCAAATTTTGTGCGGCTGTGTAATTGAGGATAGTATATTTTGTGATGTGATTTCAGAAATCGAGTCTCTGTTCCAGAAAAAGGTACGTAAGTCTACGGGGTACGGTAAAACCCCCAAAAAATATTTCTAAAATTACAGTTAGTTAGGTATTTTATTTCGTTACCTTTTGAACTCATTATTAATTTAGGAAATATATATACCTAATTAAGCCAGTGATGCACTTTTTGAAACCATTTTTGAAAAAGTAACGAGGGTTTTGATGTAATTTTTCCAACCTAAATGTCCATCCCTATTTACCCTGACGTAATATCACGCTACGTCAAAGCATTGGAGAGTATTGAGAGAGCCTTAAAAGTAATTATGACTTTTGAAAAGTGTTTGAAAACGTTAGGAAAATATTTACTCCCTTAAAGAGTAAACATCTTAGCTAAGCAACAGTAGCTCCATAATGATCTTGACTGAATGAAGTTTAAAGCCTTGTTGTGAGTAAAGGTCCCGGCTAGAACAACACCGGAACAATCGCTCCCTTTACTGAACTCTGCAGGGAGAGTGCCCGCGAACCAATATTTTACTAGAACCGTATTGTCCTGCCGGCGCCCGCGTCACATCTTGAGGCCGTCTCGAAATAATAAGCCGTGTAATTAGGATTTATGGGCCTTTTACGATGATTAAATAGCAGGCCCGCTCATTAAAGCGCAAGAGTAATGGATAGCTCCGGGAACACACGAATTACAGATGAGATTTGTAATCGGTAACAATCCGCCGCACGTGAGCTATGATGCGGCTGCGACCGGGAATGGAAAACGCTAATTGGCTGCTTTGAATTGTAGGCTGCGCTGCGTTATAATTTTGACTCTCCAGCCACAATCCTTTTACATCACCTCAGCCGGGCAAGTGCATTGGGTGTTAATTTGCAGTCATGAAACGTGTCCAACTTTACCCACGCTATCCCCTCGAAAAGTTCGTAAGTGAAGCAAAGTCTTTCCGAATAGAGTTAGTAAATCAGTAAGTCTGCCGGACGACGCGGTGCGCGGGATTTCCCACCCGTCAATTAGACACATAGGAGATTTATACGCCGATCTATCTTGCTCCGTACACTAGGACGTACTGCTAGCGGAAATTGTTTTTCAAACGATCGCGTCTAACATCGATCTAACTTTTTACTGTCGTAGAAAAGAAGAAAACCGCTAATAAACTCCTTTACTTAGTTAATTGATAAGTAAACAGTAAATTAGATACCGGTTGGATAATGAGAGTTTCAAAGATGTTACGATCATAAGGTATAGCATGTAAGGAGCGTTGAAAGGAAAATATACGTATACATATAAAGGTAAATAGATTATGCTTCCATATTCCCGCGAAATTCAAACATTTAACTCTGTTAATGGCGCCAAAGTGAGCTAGAACGCCGCATATTAATTATCGTACAGCGTTATAATCAAACGTAACTATGCGTAATTTTGTGCCCGTGCGTGCAAAAGGTACTAAAATCTACATAATAAGCACACATAACGGAGATGGCGAATTGAATGTGATGACAAATTAAAACGATTTAGGCGCACATTATAAAAGAGATTTAGTTAATGGAGAAGTTTCGAAGCTATGTACGTGTCGGGAATGAATAAGTTAACATCTGTGTTTACTTTCGGCGCGATTGAATTACAAATGAAAAGAAACGTTTTTCAACGTTGACGAATAGAATAATTGGAATGGAACCCCTATTAGTAACGTAACATTGAACCTGTTTAGTTTCTCATAATGTCATAATGTGCTGCTTTAGTGGGACGAAACTTTAACTCATAAGTTGGTCTACGAATTTGCTTTAGTATTACTATATATCAGGTATTTCTGAAACGTACTCTCGTCGGACGATAATCCATCAGGGAAATTGAAGCAGACAAAAGTTCATGGCACTAGGTTTCATTTAGCTACGGACTAGGTACAAAATGCTTTGTAAAGTAAAAGCAGCTTTTATAACAAATCAAGTTCAAACTATGAGGCACCTTTAGTGCGTCTGCTGAAAACTATCGTAACGTTTTTATTAACGTCTATAAAGTCGGCTTCATTAGATTTTTTATTTTCCGCGTAGTAAACCCCGGTGCACGACCCGGGTTCATACTTCATTCAGATCGTAAAAGTGGAACGGAATTGCTCGAATTTATTCACGAACGGAGTGGTCGCCCTGCCCGGAGTGACCTGCGGGGGCCTAGGGAAATGATAAAGAATCTCAGTAGTTACGGACTACTGCGGTTTCATTGTTTCTAAATAGTGAGACACGAAGCGGCATGTTGGTTTATCACAGACAGAGTATAGAGAGACTGCGTCTAAAGCGCAATCGCAATCAGAGTGGGACCGTTCCTGCAGCGTCGTAGCTGCAGTACCGAGGGTGGACTTCCTACCTGTCTCGGTTGGAGAAGACGACGCATGAGAATGTGTTCGAGCACGTCCGCGAGGCAGTAAAAGCCCGGTTACAAGGAGCCCAGCTAGAGCTGTCCATCGTCCCGCGCGAGTATCAAAGGGCTAACAATTTCAGCTCATTTAGACTCCAAGTGCCAGCAGATGTTTCTGCGCTCCGACTTCTGGCCGAAGGGTGTTCCGTCGTTTTAGGGTAGCCACGAAGAAATCTCTAACTATTCATAGTTTTTTTTAATTAATAAGTATATTTTATGTCTTTTTGTTTTCTATAATTTGAATTTTACAGCGCATTTAACTGTAATGCTGTAATTTTTTTGGTGGAATAAATAAATAATACTGTACAGGCTAAGATTTTTAGATTATGTTCGTTAGAATCATTGAGCCTCGACATTAACTCTTTCATATAAGATGCATAGATTTACGAGCTTTTTTTTCCTGCAACTATTAAAGGAAGGATAACTATCAAGATAGCTTTATTTGAACAGTCATTTAATTCAATCATTCATACAGCATTGTGATCTGCTTCAATCACTAGCAGTAGCCGGTAAAATCCTTGGCTGTATGCATTCAAAACAACTTTGCAAAAATTAAAACAATTTTTTTTTCACCCGACGCAAAATTGACGGGTAAATCTCTTTGAGACACAGAAATGTCTGGTAAGTTGTTAAAAGACGCTCTAGATAAGTGATCCAAGTTGTCAAAGTGGCGCCCAACGCCTGATTCTTGGCAATTCATAAACGTTGTGATTGGTTTTTTGAGTCTTTTTTTTATGTCTTATTATAACTCCAAATTAGCTACTTTTACGGTCATCCCGTGAAAACCCAGAGCTGGTCTCTTTTTCTGGTTTTTTTGTGCATATACATGTCTCAGTTTGTATTTTCGATATAAATTCATAAATATGCATGCAATGTAGGGTGCAACTGCACTTGTAAGTGATCATTGTGATTATCATAAAACTTAGCTACAACTACTCAATTTTTTATACAATTCTAATGATGTACTTTATAATTGACTTCAAACTTGGTAGGTACTTGTATGAAGCTCCGATGATAATGCAATTCAAATCTCGAACAGGGTAGTAGTGCCCGAAAATCAGTGCTGTACCTAACACAGAAACTAGCTCGCGAATATTTAAAACGAACGAATGTATCCTTTCGTATTGGAGCCTTATCCCTAAGTACGGTTTTATTTGCGAGATTTTATTGAGGGGCAAATTCAAGAGAGCGGTCTCACAGTATTCAGGCTCGGCTTTGCTTACGATTTGCGACTTTCTCCTACAATGGACTCTGATTTATCGTTCGTCGATGTTTACACCGTTCCTTTTTCACAAAATGCGACGCCTACACCGAAAGGTTTGGTCCCGAATGGAAGCGTAACACGCAGCGTCACTTATTGTGGCAACTGGGGTCTCTGGTGCTGCCTTTATGCGGGAATTACGGGACTTACCAGATTTATGATACGCGTACTTTGCATTTAAAGCATACAATGCATTTTATACTTCTTGAATATATTCGTATATAGCATTTATTTAATTCTACTCGTTGGTATTTGGCTACCGTACCATGATAAACAAATACCGTATTCTAAATCTTTTTATTGCTTTAAATATTCATCGTCGGACGTAGTCACGTACAGAGCAAACACTTGGACTAAAACATATTCAGGAGAACGAAAAGCGTCAAAATTCTTCAAACGGAATACAAATGGCATGTGTTTTCTTGAATAATTTAGTGAAGACGTCGCTTTATTCGACGTGAGCAAATCTTTGAATTATAAAGTGAAGCGAAAGCGAGACATTTGGGCGGACTCGAAGCCATCTGGCGGGTACGTTCGAGTTAACAAGTTACATTCATACATATTAACTCACAGCCGCTGTTACTCCATATTCATGCAAGGAAGAGCTTCCGAATAGCACTTTCACAATGCCGCATATAAAACATTATATACGAATGAACGAGCCTGATTTTACACAAGTACTTACCCTCCTTCATCTGACGCGCATTGCATCGCAAATGACGTCGAACAATCGAACAACGATAGGTGATGTTAAGTGAAGTCTTCTGACACCTCCAATAATTCAGTTTTTTATCAGGTTCGACTGAGAAGGCAACTGCGCGCCGGTTTTATTAATATTTAATTCCTTTGTTCGACAACGGTATGTATCTTCATCTGAAATTCATATCGTATATTTTCATGTAAGAACTTTGAACTATGCCATAACTTGTTATACTCGTAAATAGATTCAGTTTCGTTAAGGTTTTTGGAACCTCGTATAAATAAATTTTTGGTAATGATCTTGTTATCGACGTTTTAGACGGCAAGAGCTTATTTAAAGGCCATTTTCATTCATCATCATTATTATTCACCATAATGTTCAAAATTTTAAACATATTTGAATAGTTCCATAGACTCGGCATGTTGTTGATATCCTTAGTTACATTTGCTATAACAGCAAGTTTAATTTATTCTATTGTAAAATAAAATTGTACCTCCTAATAATAATACCTGTGAATGAGGCTCTTGCAAGACGCTGGCCGGTAATTCATATAAGAAGTGCAGTTTAGGGGGCGTTCCTCGGCGCCATTGTACCCTCTCAAACAGGGCGATGAGACCTTTAGTCCGCCCCATCTCATCACGGTAACGACACCGAGCACATTGAGAGAACTATCAAATAGATGGCTACGTCTTCAACAAAATACTTTAACCACTTTTCCTACTCGCAATCTGCGCCAGGAATCTGTCACCAAATTCCTTATTTCTGGCTTGTACGTTCCGTTCAACTGGGCTTTACGTCTCGGTTCTTTACAAATCCGTGGATAACGGCCGGTGTCGCGGCTCTGAAGGCGCTAGACGACCATAAAAGTCTGGACCGAGTAAAGGTTTGCGAGGATATTCTGAACGAATTGACGAGCGTTTGCATCGAGAGGGTTATGTGGTGCTACACATTTTGTATGCATTTATACATCATCGTAAAATAAGAGATGTCTTATTTGAATAGTTTTAAAAGTAAATGTCGGCATTATTCAATAGATTTTACTTACGCATTCAAAGTATCAAGAAATAAATGTGTTTCTTATTCATGAATACATACTCGTAATCTATTGTTTACGCAGACTTTAGATTACTTAAGTAAAAGATGTAAAGTATGTAGGTAGATTCAAATATTAGTTTTGGTACTAGTTGTTAGGCTGGCCACTAATTATTTTGGTGATTTTGATAAAGCATTATAATTAAACAGTGATTGAGCACAACATTATGAACGTAAGAAGGATAGTCAATCCAATACAAATAACGTCCAGGACCCGCGAGAAAACAGTCGTATTATTAGATTACATAATTTCGTGCAATTTTAAGCAAATAAGAACAATAATCATACAAAAGAGACTATAACAACATACATTTACAACAAATAGACATAATAGGTATAAGGAATTTAATTTGTGACTTACGATTGTGATAGTACGTTAACTATGAAGACGTAGGTATAGGTAGGTACCTGCTGTTTTAATACATTTTACGGGAACCTTTTAGTTTGAACTGCAAAGGCCAGTCCAAGGAGTGGTTTACAGTTGTTCCAGAGATGTGGGAAGTTTTGTTGTTTAAGTGGGCTGTAATTTTAGTGGACGGGCCAGTTGGACGCGTGGAGGTGCTTTTACCGAACAAGGACTGCTGGTTGGTGTGAACGATAAGCGATTGGTACTTACAAATATATTTTTTAATTTATCGTTATCTCCAGCCTATCCCACTGCTGGGCAAATAGGCCTCCTTTCAAAATGAGAGGGCTTCAGCCGTAGTCCATTGCTATATACATATATTTCGAAAAGCCTCAGAGATGTAATGAAACCATGCTCGTCTACTTGAGAAGCCTTTGGTCCAACCACTACTACGATTTCGGCTTATTATTTTACTAGCTTTTGCCCGCGACTTCGTCTGCGTAGATTTCGATGTTTAGAAAGTACTCCATAGTACAGTGGAACCTTTAGTCGAACCATTTGAGTTCCGGGTACTGCCTTTTCGCAACTTTTCATTTCGCAACTCTAAAACTGTAAATATTTCAGGACTTTTTCAGGGCCATCGTGTAGCTTAGTTTATAAAACCGGCCAAGAGCGTGTCGGACACGCCCAAAATAGGGTTCCGTAGCCATTACGAAAAAATTAAGTAACATTTTTCTAAGGATTTCGTATTTTGTAGGGAATCTTCCAAGTTTAGGTATTTTTTTTTTTACCTTACGCTGCTATTTACTCATAAACTACTAATAATTCTCAAGCAAACTTAACCGTTATAGTTTTCCTTGGAAGTTTGATACCTATACTGAATACCATCCTGAATTTTTTCAATTTTTTCCACCCACCGGTTTAGATTTTAGAGGGGGGGACGCTCGATTTTAATGTAAGTTTGCACTTTAAAGTTGAATATTTCACAAACAAATAACTGAATCGAAAAATCGTTTTAGTAAACCCCTAATGGTTTTAAAATACCTATCCAACCCTATAGTGTATACCACACTATAGGGTTGGATGAGAAAAAAAAATCACCACCACTTTACGTCTATGGGAGTTACCCTAAAAAAAATGTTTTTTAATTTTTAATTGTACTATTTTGTCGGCCTAGCTTACCTATATATCCGTGCAAAATTACAGCTTTCTAACATTGATAGTCCCTGAGCAAAGCCGCGGACGGACAGACAGACAGACAGACATGGCGAAACTATAAGGGTTCCGTTTTTGCCATTTTGTCTCCGGAACCCTAAAAATCATGAAATATTTACAGTTTCAGAAATACTAAGCAGTTGGGAAATGAAAAGTGGCGAAATGAATCAGGTTGCCAAACGTTTTTCCCCGAAACATTAGTAAACAACAAAGTTGTGTAGTTTCTGGTGTACAATAAAGAGTATTTGTATTGTATTGTAAACCTTTGAGTCCTGACGCACAGCTGAGTTTTATCAAAGTGTTATAATAAATTCCCTTGTTTGTAAAGCAATGCGATGTCACTATGACTTTTTCTACGAAAAGGCTTCACAGTGGGTTACGATCAGTGAGCTTCTACATACGTTACGATAGTAACATAATATAATATCATTGGTTACGATACAGTTGGTTCGAGAGTACCTAATCAGATTTTCTCACAAACTTCAGTGTCCCACATTATCCGATTCCATGGAATTTTCGAAAAATTCTTTCAAACTGCTGATAAATATCAACTGAAAAACCTGTTCACTAAGTTTCTCATCTATGGGCATTTCTCTCTATCTATTATTCACATTCACATCTGGAGACTCTGTTTTACAGCTCAGAATCATGGACTGAGTCTACCTCCCAAAATTTGTTGAAATCGGAGAGATACAGGGTACAGCGGTAGATTGGAATGCCTATAGGTATGTATCATACTCAAAGAATAAAATTTTATATACAGAAAGGCAAAGTAACGCGTATAAAAGGCGAGCCCCAAATCGTTTGACATTTACTCCGCAAATGTTTTTTTTTTTCTAAGTACCCACCCTCCATAGCCATTATTAAGTAAAACTACAATCACCTTACAACGTTGCCTCGCAATGAGAATACTTAGACACTGGCGAATTCGTCCTATTAATTAGGACAGAAAAGCCATATTTTAAAAGAGAAGTGCTAAAAATATATAATTATAAGAATGCGATATAATTACGATTATGGTCTGTTTCATAATTCGAGATACTAAAATGACGTTCCATGTGTTACCTGTTTTTTGCGTCTCATAAATAGTGATGTGCCGCAACCGGTAATCACCGAAAGATTTTGTAGGTACTGTGTACCAATGTATGTATGTCGTAAAATATTAAGATATGAACGGATCCGTGATGTACTAACATGTAGGACACTTAGGACATTCTATAAAAAGGTAAAAGGTTTAATAAAAATGCGACTGTTTTGGACCTCGATTTTCGAATTTTGTAGCAGCTCGCTGGCCCTAACTACGAAATGCAAAACTCGAACTTCGTATGTTGCCGTCCCGCTGACGCCTATCTCATCTAACACGCGAGCGAAAGGGACGGCGCCATACGAATCTCGTTTTTCTAGTTTTGTAGTAGCCCCCTCTGTATTATATTTTTTTACGTTGGCACTAAGTGATGAACACAGTATTTTACCTGTTTTGTACCTGTGCTTGGATTTTATCACTTTATCGTAAAAGTGCATTTATATTTTCAAAATGGGAAGTAGAACATTGAATTCTTGAATGTTATTTTTGGTATCGTAATTATATACATTTTATCAGTTACTTACGAAACCGAAATCATGGAGCCGCACTGTTCGTTTTACGCTGGCCACATTATTTTTACGTTTGACATTTCAGACTGTCATTTTAGTGACTCGGTCTAAGAAATAGAACATAGGTATAATTCATGACGGATTCGATTTGTGGCATTCGAAAATGGCGGATGTAGTCAATATATAATTTTGCTATTTCTGTTTTTTTGGCTGGTTGAAGTATAATTTTGATAGTGTTTTATGCGGCGATTAAGCTTAACAGTGAACAGTGATCATAAAATTCTATATTGCTCTCGTGTCTGACATTTTTTAATGTGCAAGTTGTCTCCACGTGGTTTCTGGAATTTTACTATCAAGTTGCAAAAACTACGGCTACCGAACAACGTCCCTCTCAAAGAGAGTACTTTGACACTGGCGAAATTGTCCTAATAAGGACAGAAACCATTTTTTAAAAGAGAAGAAGAAGATAATTCATGACAGAGTTAATTCGGATTCGATTTGTGGCATTCGAAAATGGCGAATGTAGTCAATATATAATTTTGCTATTTCTGTTTTTTTGGCTGGTTGAAGTATAATTTTGATAGTGTTTTGTGCGGCGATTAAGCTTAACAGTGAACAGTGATCATAAAATTCTATATTGCTCTCGTGTCTGACATTTTTTAATGCGCAAGTTGTCTCCACGTGGTTTCTGGAATTTTACTATCAAGTTGCAAAAACTACGGCTACCGAACAACGTCCCTCTCAAAGAGAGTACTTTGACACTGGCGAAATTGTCCTAATAAGGACAGAAAGCCATTTTTTAAAAGAGAAGAAGAAGAGTTAATTCATAATTTTGTATTATATCGTAATAAAATGATATCAAATAACTATGCAATTATATGTGAGTCGATATTACATTATGTAACTATGTAAACCCATTTATTCTTCATTACTTAATGTTTACTCAGTTCTCCAAAAGATGGCACTGCAATGTGTGGGAATTAATTTACTATCATTTAATTTTGTTCATTATCATTTAAATTATTCAATTAAATTTGTTGATATCCGTACCCCCTCTTCTAATTTTTTTTTCTTAATTTGGCAAAATCCTTACTCAGCGACTTAACTCAACTCAACGACTTACTTTATTAATTTCAGCGCCATCTGTTAGTATAGCGGGGTACTCGATAGTCATAGCAGTATTTGAAAACTTGAAGGTGCAAACTCAATCGGGTTTAGTGACTACCTCCCCTTTTAAGGGTTGAATTTTTATAGCCTAAGGGTTGAATTTTATGGCTTAAAATTTGGACGGGAATTTTCTCGACAGATTAGTATAGTTTGCACCAAAATCTGTTTAGCCGTTCCGACGTGATGCGCGGTGAAATAAACGACAAACAGATAAACAGATAAACAGATAAACGGATAAACAGATAAACAGACAAAAATTCTAAAAACTGTTGGAACATATTCTGTTATCGATTCTAAGTATCCCCAGCCAACTTTTTTTCGAATATCTTCCATGTACAGACTTTCGACCCTCTTCAGCTTTATTATATGTATAGATTCATATGTAATTACAAGTTTGGGTTTGCTAGTCATGCTCGCGCCCATGCATGAGCCCAGACTAATTCATCTTGACAGGGTGTCACCGTCGTCGGATGCGTCTTGGCGGACATCATCATCATTCATCATAAACTATATTTATAACTACATTTATATACATTTTATTTTTTATTTTTGATTGAATTGTGTTCCAATGTATTCTTCTTTTTTTATCAATTTTATTTTAATTTTAATCTGTGACCATTTAATTTAATTTGATTTTTTTAAGTACCAAAACTTTTTGCATTGTAATGGACATCTCGCATTTATGGTCAAAGACATGTGCTCCGTAATTGTCGTGTATATCGGAATAAAATACCTTTAAATAGTTTATAATATGGCTCAATATGTAATATACATGATGTGGATGTACTTTCTAAATAAATAAATAAATAAAATAAATAAATAAACTATGCTCGTTTGCCCCTAATATATGAAAAAAAAAAACGGCTAAGAGCGTGTCGGACACGCCCATTCGTGGCCATTACGAAAAAAATTAAGTAATATTCATATTACTTTATATTCATATTACTTTACACGCGCATAATTACTCATTTTACACGCGGCCTCCCAAGTCTTGCACCAGCGCCGGAGAGTGCAGGCCGTTAAGTCGCTGTTACAACAGATTTGCAGCTTTCAGCCGCGGGATGCGCGGGGACAGCGCCCAACAATGGGAATAAATATTTGCCAACGCTTTTGACCTGAATACTTCGCCTATATAGGAGTATTGAATGCTGTAGTTGCCAGGGATATCCTTAGAAATTCATGGCACTTGACAAGATGTTTAGAAATTAACGCGGAGTATACTTAAGTAAGTATTGCAGTGGGTGGGTAATGTTTCTCAGGATTTTTTTATTGTGGTTGACAAATGTTTTCATACATTGATCGATACATGTTGGATAAAATTTCAATGAAAATTTCTCACTTAAGGTTTTAATTAAATTAATGCAACTTTAAGCAAGATGCGCAGATGGCCTGGTTAAAACCGCTGGTTCACAGTGGATGCAGGCCGCTTCTAATAAATATTCGGATTAATATAAAAGAAAAAAACAGGTGAGAATTCTTTAACTCTGTTCTTGAAGTTTATTATAATTATAACTTCTCTTAACTCAGTGTGTTTATAGTTAAAGTTTTAACGAAGTAAATTCTTGCCGATTGCGACAGTCTATTTCTTGAAGCAACCTCAGAGAAATGTTAAAGTTAAAAGCACTAGTTTTATAACACAGCTCATCAACGTAGCTAACTAAATAAAGTAGTTGATTAACTTATTTAAACGGAACGAGAACAATAGCCGCTGAGTGCTCCGTCGTTATCTAACATCTGCGGACAATGCACACTGCGACAGCGCACTCCTTAATTGCGACCAAAATGAACATCAACAAAAGAAAGCAATATAAGGTCTGAAACTCGCCGCGCAGTCGTTGAAACAAAAGTAAATATAAGAGACATAAAACCTGGTCAAAATGTCACCCGCCGGTGTCGTTCAGATGCGGTGCTAGAACGACTTCGGGAAAGTTCTTTAGTTCGACTTTATTTTTTCGACAAAGTTTTTGTATTAATCCCCAATAGTACCTAGTGAAGTACGTAAGGTAATTAACTGTATATTACGTTACAAAAGTATGATGTTAACTTAGTTGGGTACTGGACCCAAAGCGTACCCAATAGTATACGATTGTTAAGCTTTCACTGTCTATCGCACATATTTGTCACAAGACTGTATTTTATGGACCTGTTTAGCTTGTAAAAATTTAAAATGGTATGAACAGCAATTAAAATATTAAACAGAATTCCTCGAAGAGAGTTGATGCGAACTGGTGCAAATTTCAGTTGCATTTGACTTGGCAGGTGTTTTAAATAGCTCTAGTATTTCGCTAAAATCACTTTAAAGACGAATTGCATTTAATTGTCAAACTGTCAAGAACCAAGAATAGTAAGAGAATAATGGGATCGGCAACATGCGGTTTGCGAGCCACATGCGGCTCTTTGGATGTAAAGCTGCGGCTCTTTAGTTAAAAACTATACTTATGGAGGTACTATTTATTGTTGGCAAGAAAAAAATTGTGGCCCTTTAAAGACTTTAAAATTTTGTAAATTGTAATTTTTTACTCTTCCGACTCAAAAGGTTGCCGACTCTTCACTAAGGTAGGTATGTACACAGCTTTTTTGGTACCAAGATCGGTTACAGACGTTAGATTGTTCTTAAAGCTGTGCTTTGTACGAAGCAATTATCAAAGTCATATCGGACGACCTAACAAACAATAATTACGAGTCAGGGCAATCTTCCGTTTAAAAATGGCAGGAATTCCCAGTAAGCACCTAATCCTATGGACAATGATTCTCGAGCCGGGACCTCCTAAGAGTTTTTTCTCATAACTCAAAATGAGATCATAACGTCGCGAATCTCGGGAGGCCTTAAAGAATAACAAAAGAAAAAAGCTCAAATTACGTAGGCCGAGTAATTTTCGGGGCGAGCTACGTTGAATGGTTCCTATGGGACCCTCAGTCGGGGACCCTTCGCGATTATGTTGCGGTTTTATAAGCTTGTTATGTTTTATGACCGAAATATAATGTTTACGGATACGGGCTTTCAGTCTCGTCGACGAAATGAGCGAACGGAATTTGCAAGTAGATGACTAGCGGGAGCCTGAAGGGCAGCGAGCCCACGGCTGGAGTGCGTAAATTGACTATAAAGATACTTTATTCTTGATGAATATTACTCAACCTTTTGTTAGGTACCCTCCAGGGTCAATAGCATAATAGCTACGCTTATCTACGCAGGTATGCTATATAATAATCTGTAGTATTATAGGTAGTCTGTAAACTTTAACCAGCTACCAAGTAACTGAAATATTAAAAAGAAAATTCAAGTAGGTATCTCCATTACGAAATTGCCCTACTATTACCGCAGCGAGCACTAAGCTTGCAAGGGTGTTTAGAATTTTACGTTGGCCATTACACAGGGTGCGACCCGGGTTGTTGCAGAGATTTATCTGGTCTTAAAATGTTGCAAGTTCACTTCGCGTTGCAGTTGTTAGGGGTCAATCAGGCGGAGAGCTTTTTAGAATTAGAAGTGCAGCGTTTGCGGGTTCAGCGGCGTCCACGAACTCCTAACTCCTTATTTACGCGAGTGCTCCTAGTGGATACAGTAACGAGTTGTTTGTAAATCGAATTTGTTCGATTAGTGTTCGCAACTGTTAGTCGTTAGATGCGTGGAATTAGAAGGAACTGCGTGTTGCTTAAGGCGTGAGTAGGTATTTACCTACTAAGGGATATATGTTAAATAGGTAAATAATGCAGCCCGACAAAGCTGGCACCATTATTGAAATAGTTTTTCGTAAGAAGTATTTGCAAGATATGTCTCCATTCAAACCACTGAAAATACATGGTGTTAAAAGATCCTTACGATAATTTAACCCACATTAAGGCTACTGAATCTGATTACTATACGTATGGTACATTCTGACCTCCTAACAAAAAGGCGCTTTCTCGAAAAAAAAAACCACTTTTGTGTTATTAATACTATTGCTTAAAAACATTCTGTACCACATGGTGTAAATGACAGAAAAGCGATTTTTTTTGAGATGGCGCCTTTCGGGTTAGGAGGGCATTATTATGATGTACAAATAAAGTTACTGCTAAAACAGTTTACTTTTCGATTACGGCAGTATAGAGTACCTTGGCAACCAAGCTTTGGCTCGAATACTTACCTGCAGGGCTACTACGAAACTCGAAGTTCGTGTCGTTCGGTCCCTCTGACACTTATACTATTTTATACGAGAGCGAAAGGGACCGCACGACACGAACTTCGAGTTTCGAGTTTCGTGGTAGCCCTGTTGCACGCGTTTTCTCAGAGTTGCGGCAAAGCTAGATCGATTGTTGTCGAAAGTTGCTATGATCCTCAAAACAAATAAATATACACATGAATTTTTAGCTCAAAAGAATTAGATACCTAAAGATATAGATTTCTTTGTTCAGTTGATTGCCACATTAATAATACCTACATATATATAAAAAAATCTTCTGATATATATTCCTTAGCTCGAAATGCATGTAGCACATTCGTTCCAATCCTTTATCACTCCGTGAAGGTCGATGCCACGGAAAAGTTCCACGGCAACTGCTCCAGATGCGAACTAAAGAATCGTGTATACGTAAGAGTGGGGAAAATCTTGGAAACACATCGATTTTCAAGTCTAAGAAATAATACTTTCTCAAAAGAAGTTTTACATTTCACTTAAACCTAGACAAAAATCCTGCCATAATTATTTACAACATCGGTGTAAGGATACTTTGTCGTTGTAATCCCTACCTACTAATATTATAAATGCGAAAGTAACTCTGTCTGTTACGCTTTCACGTCGAAACCACTGAACCGATTTTGATGAAATTTGGTATATAGGTAGTTGGAACCCCAAGGATGAACATAGGATACCTTTTATTCCGGTAGACGGCGCCACCGCGCGATAACCTAGATCCGCTCAGACGAAGTCGCGGGCATAAGCTAGTACTTAATAATAAAGAATTAAGCAAATATCGCAACCAATAAATTAATAAAAAAAATATGTATAAATAAAAGGATCCGTCATTTTTATCTACGAGTAGTTACTGTAAGTACAAATCTATGTACTACTGCAATCTAATGATTGCGAAAAATAACTCCAAAGTATTTTGGTACACTGTTCTAAGGATAATGCGGAAAAAAATAGATAACGGTGTATTCTTATTTGTAATATTCCTATCTAGTTTATTTATTAGATAGGACCTTGTGCAAGGTCCGCCCGGATTGCTAACACCATTTTGCTCGCTAATCCTGCCGTGAAGCAGCAGTGCTTGCACTGTTGTGTTTCGCCGTAGAGAGTAAGACAGCCGGTGAAATTACTGGCACTTGAGGTATAACTACCTAGGCCTCTAGGTTGGCAACGCATCTGCAATACCACTGGTGTTGCAGATGTTTATGGGCGGTGGTGATCTCTTACCATCAGGAGAACCAATTGTTCGTTTGCCAATAATTCATTGTTAATTAAACTTTAAAACGATAGGGACGAGTGGCGGAAAGAAGGGGAGGCCTTTGCCCAGCAGTGGGACACTTTAACAGGCTAATAAAAAAAAAAAAAATTAAACTTTAAGTTAATTTTCTAGTTAGTCTTATTATCATTAGAACCTAATACCGAAAGTGTTCAAGCTTTCTTTGATCGACTGTAACTAGTTATCGATTAATAAATATTTCGATTACAGCTTGCTGCAGCCTATTATGTCTTCAAAGTAGTGCACATGTCTACCGAATCTCATTAACACGTTAATACGGGACTGTCAACTCCATTGAGTGGTCCCGGGCGACCGGTGATGCGCTTAGAGCATTAAATTCACCGGAGAGGTCAAGATGGGGGCTATATTAAAATAATATGAGACTGCGGTCGTGCTCGGGCTATATCGTTCAGTCACCACCTCCAATATCTGACACAAAGCGTGCATAAATATCTGATACGACTCTATTTCTAGAGGTGGTCTAGTGGTTTGAACTGCTTCTGAAGCAGAGATTTCAAGCTCGGCTTTCAGCTTTCAACTTTGATTTTTTCGGAATTTAGGAATAAATTATACTTGAAATTTAGTGAGGAAACTGCACATACCAGTGAAGAATTTCATGATTCATGTAGTTCCCATTTTGTATTAGGCTCATGTGAGACTTACAGGACAAGCCTTCTCATTCTGAAAGGAGACCTGTGAACTGATATGGACCATATATAATATGCCGAGGTGACGATAATGACTCCGCTACCGAGCATGTAAGGCACAGGCACCCCCACGTGTGTGCGACACATACTCGTATTTGTTTTCATGCAGACACCCGCTCTACCACCCTGTATTTCAAATCCAGTGTGGTGTGTGTGATAGTTGATTCTGTATGACATAATAATATGTTTTTGATGTGAAAGTAGAGAAGGGCGGATTTCTGCGTGTGTTGTACACATGGTAGACGGTGGTAGATTTTTTGACGTTCAGAAGTGCTTGTCATAGCCTAAATTGAATAAAGAGATTTTGACTTTGACTTTGAGTAAGGCAAAAAGGAACGTTCTCATCCCTTTTGTTTTCTTGATAAGGAACTCCGCAAGCTAATGCCTGAATCAATGAAAGAAAGAGAAGAAGTGAATGAATTCATAGCGCTGTGATGAGAAACGCAATTAGTATTGTTATGTCGGATGTTTTATCTATCTCGCCTCCTAGTCAAAAGCGACAATTTTTTTTAATATATATATTAGTGCACGTGGCACCTCCAGTTGGTTCAGTGCTTGGAGTTGACACGAGATCGCCTTGTCTACCGTCAACACGCGGTGGATGGGTCAACTTGACACTCGGTGACAACTCTGCTAGACGTCTAACTTTAACATTAAGTTTGCTTACTAGGTATATTATACAACTAGCTTATGCCTGCGGCTTCGCTCCCGCAGAATTAGGACGTAGCTTAAAACTTTCTTGATCCCACAGGAACCATACATTTTTTTCGGGATAAAAAGTAGCCTATATGTTAATCCGAGGTATATATTACCTATATGCCAAATTTCATGCAAATCCATTCAAATTCAAAATTTGAATTCAAATATCAGTAGTCAGTTAAATTCAGTAGTAGTTTTTTCGTGAAAGAGTAACAAACATCCAAACTACATCCACCCATACAAACTTTGTCATTTATAATATCAGTAAGAAGTAAGATCTACGCGCCACGGCTTCACGCAAGTGAAACATAAAGAAATATAACCTAACTATGAACTAAAACAAGAACTTTGCTCACCCGCGATGTTTAGGTATGCTAGATATGCATGTTAATGTAGTTCCTCCACCTCCACACCAACATCTTGGTAGCATGGTGTATTGCTCTGAAGATGAGCTCCGGTTGAGTTCGAAACGCGTCGGTGTAGTGTGGTTGTGGTGATAGATGGATTTGTGTGTGTTGATACAGTGAGGAGGTGGAGGAACTGCATGAACACGCATATCTTGCTAACGTATAGCTATGATAAGGTCTCGGGTGAGCAAATTTATTATTTTAGTTCATTGATATGGACCTCCGCAAAGTAACGCCTGAGTTTATCTGACTACTGGAAGTAAGTCAAATTTAACTTGCAAGATTTGATTACAGATAGACAGAAAGACAGACAACGTGACATGTGAAACTAAATAAAAGTTTGTAATAAACAATCATAATTTTTAATCAGAAGTCGTTCTTCACACAATATATTTCTATCTTGCTAAACCTTCAATACCGCGTAATTTTCTTAAATATGTTGTCCGTTTATTAAGTCAACGTCATTAATGTTCTAAACACACGTAAAAGACGTCTTTCAGAGTCCAGCACATAGTTACCGATAGTTGGGAACAACATTAACTCAACTGAAACACGTAAGCATTCTGTCGTATAAACGGAGAGCTTGTGCCGTAGAGATAATAATATAACGGCCAGGTTACTTGGGGAAAACCGACAATACAGTAGCTAGTTACTATTAGCCCATAGGTATTGTATGCATGATTGTAAGGGACCTATTATCTATTATGTTATACCCATACGGTGCGATATCGATATTGTTTTACTTGACAAGATAAGATATCTCGTGAAACTGACGTGATGCGTTGAACCCATTGCAGGTGTAATGATAATATTTACATACATAGTAGTACTGATTGTAGATTGTAGCGGTTAGGGTTAGTAAATATGATACCTATAGGCTCATTAACTACAGTATCTAATGACACACAATCTAAAAATATGCTATGTGGCATTATGCTGAGTGGGGACCTGTTTAGCGTCATGTACTGTACATATGTCTTGTATTTGTTCTATGCTTGTTTTTATGGTGTTAAATGAATGTATTTTCTTTCTTTCTTTCTTTTTAAAACAGCCCGAACAGAAATAAAACACTGATATTTTTTTGTCACCGTTATTAATTAGTATAGGTACTGTAAGTTGCATTTCATGTATGATGCATAGCATAATAATTTAACATCTCTCCCCATTATTGACGCGGAATAGGTTTAGCTGGTGAAACTGCTTATGTTCTCGAGATTGAGACCACCATTGTATCTTATATTTCGTTTTCTAGATTTTTTTACCAAATAAATTTACGAGTAGGTACGTGTACCTACCATCACTTGATATATTCTGATATCTGATACATTGTTTTTCCACTCAAGTTATCTAACAAAAGCAGTGACAAATTCAATTTCCCCAGTTATTATTATTGTAACTGGTCTGATTTCACAATATAATCAGATTTTTCTCTAAGTGAATCATCTGTGCACGCGTATCTATGGTTCGTCAGCGAGTTGCAACCTTGCAAGAGGAATGCAAGCTGGCTCCAAGTTGCACCTAAACGGTTTATGATACGTTCTCCGAATAGTTTCTGATGCAGGACACTTCGAAGTAATAAGATGCCGGAGACAAAGTTTGTAATATTTCTTCACTGTGGTTTGCAAACTGTTGCCGCATGCTTCGAGTTTTAATGACCAGTATATGGGCGACCGAGCTTCGTTGGGGATAATACTCGAAAACGTGAGTTTTCCAAGAGAGAAGGCCACGCTAGATTGATTTCTCGCCTAGTGAAATGCCCAACAAAGCAAAGATTAAATAAAATTATTCCTGGTTTCGAGACCCCGGATTAACTAAATGTCATGAAGAAGACATTCTTTACCTACTTTAGGCATTCTGATTTTAAACAATATGAAACGAACGCATTTTAGCAGTCCACAAGCCGCTGTGTTGGGATTTAATGAAGCAACACTCACTAAGTACTATTATGGTCTCACAAGCAGAGGGTGGTGGGTGTGTGTACGAAATTTCGAATTTGCATTGGACCTGGTAAGTACAATTCAAGCTAATTATCATTCTGAAAAGAGATCTGTGCACAAAAATGGAACGTGTACGTCTGTAAGCGAGAGATAATGGTTTTACAAAAAAACAATTATTTTTTTCTACTCCAATACTGTTATCTGTGACTTACTTAATCACCAACGCTAATATAAGAACATAATTAACAAGACTCTGGCAAAATCTATAGTCTATTCCCCATAACAGCACTGTATCGTAATGTTGCTAAAACGATACTGCGGCCACTTACTTTTTTTTTAATTCGTCCGTTTTGACAAGCTAAAGTGCAGCCACTTACTTGGTTTTAATATAGAACAAAAACTTTCTGAACATAATTCATAGCTGCCAACATAAGTAACACATATTTTTTTCAAAATAGTCTCTAGCAAGCAGTGTTGCCACATGCTAAACCTCAAAATCTGTAGTGTAATGTTTCTAAATCTGTATAAAATCTGGATGGCATCAATTGCCCATAATCTGTATGAAATCTGTACATAGGAAGGGTAATGTTCATGGTACTGTACCATGAACATTACCGAGCGAAAACAGACTACCCGATTTCGCAGGGATTTAGCTGCGCGAAAGTGAGACGCACGCTGTCACGTAACGATAAAATGACGTATAACTAATTGTATCTCCCTCTTTTTAAGTTTTGGCCGCGTATTTCGTCATAGTGAAGTGAGTCACTGTCCTTAATATTGTCGATTGCCATAACAAGAAAAAAAATAATTTCTGCCAATGCCATATTAAATGAAAAATGATTATTTGCGTCAACTTTTAAAAAATCTGTATAAAACTAGAGCCAAATCTGTAATCTGTATAAATAGCTTAAAATCTGTATAGATACAGATAAATCTGTATAAATGGCAACACTGCTAGCAAGTTACGTCAATTAAAAACAAAGTTCACCATAGACAACTTTTGACATTTAAAAATTTTCCCGCCATTATTGTTTGCCTTAATATTTTAGTATGAGTAAAGTTTTAAAAGATAGAAACTAGTGATTTTTAGCAAGTTTACGTGAAACTTATTAAACATGGATGCAGATGAAAATATTATTTCTACGCCCGAAGAAATATCCGCAGCAGCCCAAGTAGTGACTGAAAGTTTGTTGCCTTCTAAATCACGGCACCTATATGCCAAATCCTACAAAAATTTCATGTCGTGGAGATTAGAACACCAGACCTCGTCATTTTCGGAGAACGTATTACTAGCGTATTTCCAAAATGTTATTAGAAAATTTAAGCCATCTTCACTAAGTGGGTGGAATATTCCAAATTAAAGTCGACGCTTAGTAACTAACATATCAAAATATTATTGAAACGAAGATCTGAAGGTTTTAATGCAAAAAAAGCGAAAACTTTTTCTCCGGACGACTTAAGGAAATTCATCGATGAAGCACCAGATCAAATCTATCTTTTCAACAAGGTACGTAATTGTTTCAAACATATTTTTGAGCGAGAGATGTATTTACTGTTTATTTGATAAATATTGCAGTTTTTCTTGTGTAAGCAAAGTTTGTATTTAATTTGATTATAATAATCTTCCAATTTCTCTTTTTGTTACAGGTTGCGGTAATATTTGGGATCATAGGTGCTTGTCGCAGACAAGAGCTGCATAATTTAAAAATATGTATTGTGATGAACACGAAAAACAGAATCGATCGGACTCTTTTATTATATTAAATTATTCTTTCTCTAATTTTATGTTTTATTTATTAAGTAGGTAGTCGTAGAAAAAGTATTGTATGCAACGTTGTATAAATAAGTCAAAAAAAGCTCGTGGCGTTTTTTCTTACGATGTTCGCTTCGCTCACATCGTAACTTACGCCACTCACATTTTTTGACCCCTATTATACAACTGTTGCATAAAATACTATAAAGTATAAATAGTTTCTCCAAATAAGAGCATTGGGATTGCAAATCGTATATTTTAGGCAAGTCAGCGGGCGTCGCGTAACAAATTACTCGCGTGCAAGTGAATGCTACTTCTTGACCCATTTCGGATGTCACTCGCCCGGACGACAAGTTGTAAAGGGCATACCTAGCAATGTTGCAAACAAAATACGTGCTCTGATGTGGAATACTCTATACGGGCAAATGTTACAACAAGGCAAATTGAGTTTCTAGCTCTTGAACAACTTTATTCATGAAGTAGATGTTGAGACATGAGACCACTGCGACCAACACTTGTACCAACGCACATGCATATGTCTATCCGAACGTTTTCATGACTATATTGTTGAATACACGTAACAGAACCAACCGTTCCGATCCAATGAAATTACAGTACTTGACCTTGCTTTTTTGCTAAAATAGGCAAGCAGAAGCAAAAAATTGCTTGCGGAAAAGTAAGTAATTTAGACTAACTAAATACTTCATCTATTGCAACAAGATTGTAACGTAATTTGTTGCGGTTAGGTATGGAATTCTGCAGCTTTCAGTAAATGGAAATTTCGAAAGACACCTGATAATGGAGCAACAACACTGTCCGAAATCGACGAGTGGGCTTCCAATATCGATACCTACTCCTAGTATCGTATATCAAAACAAAGCGTATATTCCAATTGTAGGTTACGAGTTCATGTTGCTACACAGCAACCGTTAGTGCTAAATTGATGCGAGCAAACTCGTACAGTTACAAATATTTCACAGCAAAAACCAACGCTATTCTACGATTTTATGGGCCGTGGACACACGATATATGCTACGCAGGCCTATTCACTTCCATTTAAGATATTGTTAAGTCTGGTTACATAATGGGTTTGATATTAAATCCCACTAATATTGCAAATGCGAAAGTCTGTAAGTCTGTTTGTTTGTTTGCTAACTGTTCATGTCTAAACCGCTGGACTGATTTGGATAAAATTCGGTTTACACAGTCATAATTTCAGTCTCGGGGACGGAGAATCGGAGATATGATATTTTATATCCCTGAAAATTGCATAGTTCTCGCGGAATAGCGAAAAACTAATTCTACGCGGACGGAGTCGTGAGCAACAGCTAGTATTAAATGAACGGTACGAGCACTGAAAGAGTAAGTTTCTATGGATTAACTTTACCCTGCGGCTACGTATCTGTGAAATAATAAAAAATTGGCTAAGTCACTATAGGTACCTGCCGTGGGAATCATCAAGAAATATGTATGCTAAATTTTAAGTATCTAGCTCCAACTGTACGTTATATTAGTCGTTCACGTTTGTCTTCTACAGATATACTTACACACCATTTTATTACGTACGAGTATAAGTGTCAGCTCTGAGGAAGAAGGAAATTAAAGTTCTAGCCAGTTAATTTTATAACGATTACACTAACTTGAAACAACGATCACTAAAATAAATTGGAACACTTTTTGTGATGTTACAGAACCCCTCAACGTTCAGTGTCAGTTAGCCTGCCTGATTTCTTTTCATAAAACTCGGCTCTAAAACTTCTCAGCGGCTACGGCTTGCAAATGCATTTCCTCGACTAAGAGGTCAATAAGCCAGAGGGGAGTCAGTTCTGGACCCCTCGTGAAACTGTCAACGCACCCCACATGGGGTTAAGAGGTGATTGCCTCGTTTCGATAGGAAAAGTAATAAACTGCATACTTAGCTATTCGATTTACAGTTAAATGAAAAAGTTCGACAGTTAGTGATGACTTATTCTGAAGAGCATTGTGGGGTATGTCAACTAGGGCATGCTTTCGTAAAAGCGGGTTGTTTTTTGTTGCCTTATATGGCGTCGTAAAGTTTAAGAAGGGTGCAATTTGTACTTAAAAAAGCAAATTGAAGAATTTATTTAGAAGCCTTTTATTAGACCGTGCTTAATGTATGACTATGAATCATGGATATGAACGTGGATATGAACACTGAAGGAAGAAAGCAAGGTGCTGGTTGCCGCAAATAAATTATTCCATAAGATTCTAGTGCCAGTACAAAACGAAGAAGAGTATGGTGGTAAGCCCAAAATCATGGAAGAAATGAAGTCCGCAAGAATCTAATGGCTACAATTCCTTGAAAGTCTGCCAGCAACTAGGGCGGAGAGGAGAGCGTACAGAGGATGACTTGGCGGTCGGCGACCAATTGTCCGGCCTAAGTAGGTACCAAGTAAAATTATAAGTACAAAATAAACTCTGTTTGTCTCTCCATCTGCCTGTTATAACATCACGTTCTAACAGCTAAACCCATTAAGACGAAATTTGTTATGAAGATAATTCGAGACCCTGTGGAATAGGATAGTTTTTAATCCTTCGAAACTAAATAGTTTCTAAAAGAAAATGACAAACGAATTCTTCATGGAGGGAGTCGTGGGCCAAAGCAAGTTCAAATATAAATAAAATAGAAAGAAACAGTAGAATATAAATGCAGTTTAGTAATTCCATGTGTTTACAGTTGTCGACAAAAACCATTGGACAACGCGTGGACGCGCGTGATCTCATTCAAAATATCTTTTAACCCTGATCTTTTGCTGTTTCACAGAAAGAAAAGAAGTGCTGGATACGGTTGGTTTGGTTCTGTTTGTGTTAAACAGTATGGTTTCGGGTCGCCATTGTAATTGTTCTTACGTTTTATTAATGTTTGATGCGAATTTTTTAGTAAACGTTTTATTCACCCAAGGGCAGGTGTAATGAGTACGTATAAAATAAAGCAGTGTAAAGTGCATACCATATAATGCAAATGTGCATCACATTTAGCCGTCAACCTGAGTTATGGCTGTGCATGAAACGGAACTAGTGATGTACTGGCTTCGTGTGGAGGATTGTTTCACTTGTCATACATTTGGCTACTTTAGTATACTAGAAATAGAATAGAATAGAATAAAATAGAATAGTTTATTAAAATAACAAATTACAAGGTTACAAATTGATCATCATTATCCTGTGAGTACCAAACTAGGCTGAGCCTGTATCTTGGCACTCACCGAGTCAGGTTACAAATCAGACAGATAAGTTGAATAATTCCCATACAGTGCAGATAGAACTATGTATAGATTAACACTTTATGAACTACAATTTTAGAGATACTCCACAAATCTATAACAATATTATAATGTATCCTGGACGACTAAATGCAACAAAGAAACAATTGAGATGAAGATGAGACAAAAACAAAAAAAAATAAAATTGATAACATGCAGTTTACATTAAAGTGTGTGTGGCTAATAGTGTAATAGGCTAGTACCTATATTATAAAACGTACAACAATAAACCACAATGTCTTATCCTGCTACTTCACAAGTACAATTGAGTAAGTACTCGTAGCAAGTTAAAATAAGGTACAATATGTCATGATTTCTACAGGTACTCTTTAGTCATGATCTGTCATGGCGATAAAATATAAAGGAAATTTCAGTGCTACTACGAAACTCGAAGTTCGTATCGTACCGTCCCTCTCGCTCTCGTATTAAATAGTATAAGTGTCAGAGGGACCACACGACACGAACTTCGAGTTTCGAGTTTCGTAGTAGTCCTGCTGACGTTGCGTGTCGCCACTGTCGCCCCCTGCGCAGAGCTTTGCCTAAACAAGCCCTATTGATTTGTATAACTAGGATATAATGAAAAATATATCCAGTAAACGATTGAACCCACTATTCAACATACGTATTGTAAATATATGGTAAATATGAACTGAATTCCCGTTAGCTGATGCAGTTATACTAACGAACTAGCGCTAACCCTAAATGTATGAAAATGTAGCTATTCTAATTTCCCCGAAATGATGTTCAGTTGCATTGCATAGAGACGGAACCAAACGCATTGTCATTCCAGCGTTGGTGCAAACTACAAATGACGCGTGCTTACATTGCATTCGTTACAATTTAGTATCGTTATGGTGAGTCTTCTGTGGTAGGCGTAGGGGTTAAAATAGAACACAAGCCACAAGGGGTTGTCATGTGACAGAGCAATCTACTGGCTCACAAGCTAGTCTGCCAGCCAGTTGCTGTTTGACAAGACATCTTGCAGAATACTGAGCTACTGCTGTGGTCAGCAGAGTTTTTAAAATTTACATGGCTTTGATCGCTTTGATCTTTATAGTTTCTGTCGAAAATGGGCAAGTATCATAAGTCATAATGACGCTTAATCTGATACAATATTAATAAAAATAATTACTTCGGGACACTTGACACCACACCAATCAACTGAGTTCCAAAGTAGGCTGAGCTTGTGTTATGGGTACTATGTGTAGATACATCCATACTAATATTATAAATGCGAAAGTGTGTTTGTGCGTCTGTCCGTCTTTCACGCCGTAAGGGAGCGACGGATCGAAGTGATTTTTGGCAACGAGATACATAGTTTATAGGGCAGAGAGAGAGAGTGATAGGCTACTTTTATCCCGGAAAAATGCACAGTTCCCGAGGGAACAGGGCGCGATAACCGAATACCACACGGGCCGAGCCGCGGGGAAAAGCTAGTACTTAAATACCTATTGCACACCCAAGACTCAAGAACATTAGTGGCAACTCTACATTTTTAGAATTGAACTGCGTGCTGCAATGTGGTTGCAATTGAGGTTAATAAAAATCATGTTAGACTATATCAATATACTGTTCCCCATTACACACATGAATAGTACACATTTGTGAGCCCAATATTCAAGGAAGAATAGTTCCCGAAAGAGCATCCCATGTTCCGAGGCCAGTTAATTGTAGAACACAGGCTATAAATCTCAGTCGACTTAGCGTCGGCCCGTGAAATATTAACCGCACGCCGGTTTTGACGCCCCGCTGCAGTCGACACCAGATAAATAATAAAGCCTTGCTAGAAGTACTCTTACAACTCTAGACTGTACTTAAGGGGATACGAGGAAAATTATTTTTCTATGCTGCTGCCGTCGTGCGGGACGTGTGGGTTTTCCTGAACAGAAGAAATGTCTCATGGCGGTTAGTTACGGCTGTGTTGAATCTACGTAGCGTTTGAAATTTTATACTAACCTCAAAAAACTTGGGATAATTAAAATTACAAATAGAGTGATAGTTATTATAAAATATAAAAGAGTCTGAAAATATTTTTTTTGCACAGATATTTCGCGATTTTTAAGAACAACAGTGATTGCTATGAACACTGTAGCACTGAGGCCGTGTTGTCTTACATTTCTGACGCTCGCGATCGCAATCAAATGACAGATTTCGTATAAAAAAAACTGTTATTTGATTGCGATCGCGAGCGTCAGGAACGTTCGGCAATACGGCCTCTGGTCTTGCAAGTGTAGATATTTAGTATCAAAATATTGAAAGCCTTATTAGTAGATATTATGTCGTTATGTCAGTCATAGGCAACATTGCATTTATTTCGTACCATGACACAGTTGTCATTTCTAGATTTCACACATGCTCTGTAATCTCAAATTATGACTTGCTCTGCATACAAGCTCTGACGGGCGGGTTTAGCATCAATCCAGGAATTAGGTCGCTAATCTCATTTGTCCGCCGCTACGATAAGGCTACATTATTGTCCGAAACACCCCCTCCCCCTTTGTATCAGCAGAACGTCCAATGCGTGTTGAAAAGAACTGGCCCTCATATGTCAAGACAATCTCACCAGAATATCTTGGGATTGAAATCAATTACGCTATGGTTGACAAACTTTACTAAAGATTTTTACTAAAGATTTTTTTCCAACTTTTTTTTGTATTTAGTAGTTTATTAAAAGTGTTACGGTTATTTACACTATGAGCTTCAATGTTTCGGAATTGCAACTGTTGTAACGAATACTAATTATGAATGATGTTTTAGATAATATAGAATTATGTGAGAAACTTATTCAGACTTCCAATAATAGGATTTGAAAAGTTATGTGAGTTTTGGCGCATGCTTACCAACCACTGGGCTATTCGGTTGTTATTACGAAAAACGATAAAACTAAAGGAGCTTCGTTATTTAGAATTAAAGTAAATGTAACATTGAATATAATGGGCACGTGTCGGATACTAAAATGACAGGGTTGGCTTAGTATCAATGGTACCGCAAGGTTGTAAATACATACCGACCTACCCACAATTGTCCGTAATGCATGTCTTTGACCAAAACCACGTTAATATGCGAATGCTTTGGCGCATGTGGTTTTAAAAGTAACTGTTATTGAAGCCAATGTTGCCTGCGGTTATACTCATTTGCTTTGTAATTTTAAGTTTTAAAAGAATGAAGTAAATAATAATGAAAATAATGCTGCGTCTCAGAACTTTAGAAATGATTCTTGAAGTTTTGCAAGAGCTGAACACAAAAACTTTGATTAAACTTTTCAAATTTTTCTAGTATCTAGTTAGGAGTTGGAAGAATGGTTGTAGAACAAAGATATTACGCAAAATATAATGAAATAATGTAATAACGATGTAAAGTACATGTCCCAATGGTTGACAGTTTTACACGGAAAATTACGTATTACCTATAGATAAATCGAGTCCTGAATAATTAACTGCACACATAGTTTTTGTCTATGTAGGTTTGATGTAGGTACATTTTTCATTAGTGCTTCACGATTTGACTCCAATTATGAAGTGTTGATGATATAATTTCTCGTTTTCTTAATTTTTTTTAAGAGACATGACGGAAAAGTAAAACATGGGTTGATGTCGACAATTGAGACGTTTACCTACAGGCTGTTTCACTATCCATTGATTAGTGTTAACTGACGGTTAAATGTGATGTCGTCTCTATTTGTTTTGTTCGAATAGACGGAGACGGCATCACATTTAACCGTCAGTTAACACTAATCAATGGATGGTAAAACCGCCCCATAGTAATTTTCAAATGAGTACTACCGACTAGGGTAAACGCCAGCTAAACAGCAATAAGGGCATAGGTCCCCGGTTTAATTTACAGCTGCTCCATAAACCGATGAGTGCCCTCTTGATATACGAGCGACCGCCGAGGCCTCCCATACGCCAGTTTTTACACCCGCACCCAGTGATGGATGACACTGACATTGACCCGAATCGATTGCTAACGCCTACTTTGCGAAAGATTTCAGCCTTTTTTCCGCAAGTCAGATAGAAAATTAACGGCTTTTTTCTCCGATGGACGCTCCTAATTCCCACAGTGGGAGTACTGTAAGTACATGCAAACTCACCCGAGATTTCTCTAAGCTTGTCTTTTAGGGATTAGCCGAGTTGTTTCGCCCAAGCAAACTGTTCGGTGGTTTATAATTCCGATAAATCTGCGAGCTTACAAATTCAGTCCCAGTGTACACGGAGTGTCGCAGTGAAACAGCGTGGCCGACTCATAATGGCATCAAATAACAATAAGTACCGACCTTTTATTTTATCCATATTTAAATCATGTCAAATGAAGTTTTTTATTATCTATTGTAGAATAATAGGTATATTATAAGGCAACGCATTTAAAAACCCGACCTGCACTACAGGGCAATGTCATTAAAATTTTATTAGTGCCACTTATAGTAATACGATATTTATGACGTAAAAGAAAAGGCCTCTGGAGTTTATTGTTTCATGCTTGAGACGACGAATAAACTGGGCAATTTATGCGGGCCGTAAACTAACGTTCGCTGCGCGGACGCGCGGGGGCTGACGCTGCGCGATGTTCGAGTGATATTAATATTGTGGTGTTTTGCACAAAGCGCTTCGCTTCATCTTTTACAATGTGAACTGTTAAGGAATGGAATTCGCTTGCATCGTCTATAATCTAAAGATTAAAGATTGCTGGACGGGGATCGTGTATATTAAAATTTGTTGTGTTGTTTATTTGTGTAGGTAGATATTTTATAAAGTTTTGACGAAGTTTGTTGCGGATGTATCAATGTGTTATTTCTTTATTTATTTTTAGTAATTTGACGAAGCATGTGGCTGAATATTTTTATGTTTTTAAATTATTATTCGTTTTAATTTTAATAAATGCATTCTGTTATTTTTTCTATTTCGATTAAATGAGTATTAATTTATCTGTAAGATTTTTATTGAACATAATAACATAAAAGTAGACACATGTTTTAAAATAATTAGATCCTAAGCAGCTGCATAAGTATGAGCTACCAACTGCCAACCCATCACCTTTCGGTTCGTGGTCGCCACTCGAGGACTTTTCTCCCCCAACGGTTATCTGTTCTTCGAGCGCTGCTTCGTACGATAGATACCCTATAGGTACTTCACAAAATTAACCTTTTTTTATAATGATACCCGTCCGAAGCCAGGAGGGGCCGCTAGTTAAATTACAAAAGCAAGTGACCAGTAGGAAATTCATATAATGCTATGCTAAGTCCTTTAAAATTAAAAAGGTCCGTTTTTCCATGTATAGATAAGCTCTTTGCGCAGATAACAAAAGAGTTATTGCGTGATAAAGATAAAACATACCTATCAAACGATTGCAGAAGTCAAATTTAAGGTTAAAAGACTAAGTGCCAATGCACCTGCCTCCGCTGTTAAGATTGCTATGGTCACAGCTTAAACGGCCACCGTAAACTGAGAAATGAATAACAATACCACAAATCTCAAACATTCGTCTATTAATCTCTCTGCTAGTCACCTTAATAAATTATTAAATAGCAGTAATCCGTATGCGCTTGACTCGATATAAAATTTAAATTTAACGCTAGGCTGAAAGTCTTGGTTGATTCACGACTTGGCGTTAGTTGCCTCTTTACGGTTGGCATAGGCCTGTCGGTCGTTACAGTGGAATGAAAGCCACACGACTTCGCCTTGCTTGCAATTGCCGTGCAAGTCGCACTCAAATGTTACATTTCGGATTGCATGCACTTATGGTGCATGAAAGTGATTTAAAAAAAATATTTATATAATAAACCACCACCATTACCACATGCTTTTACATTTTCAGCCACTATCAAAAACCTATAGCAGGTTTATGCAATAGTTCTGAATTGGAAGGTAAATATTCAGCGTTTTTATTGCGTTTTTTTCGTAATAAAAATTCGGAATAAAAAGGTAATGACCTTTTCGGCAAGTAGGTATTATAAGAGATGATGCTTAGGGTAAAATTTATATGACAACTGAAGACTTGCGCTTCCGTTATCCTAATAAATGTGGGATAGTGCGAGTAACGACATATAACCGTAACCGACCAGTCAAAACGCTCTCACATTCACCCTGGAGCGGACATTATGGGTACATACGAAGCGTATACATACAGTTGCCGAGATAACCGTCGAATCTGACACACACATATGAACAACGTACACATATGAACATGACTATACAAATATTCTGTACTGTACAAATACTAAGTGTTAAAATGTGTGTCTGATGTTTATGATAGCGACCGTACCGTAATTATATAAATTGCACACAAGGTAACCTTCAAAAAAGATGGTATGTCTGTACGACTCTAAGTGTGAAAGTTTTGGCTTCAGTTGTGTCAAATATTCCGAAGTGATAATCTTGATAAATAAATTTGTATAATTAAAATAAATCCATATAAATTTCTTTGAAAACCAAATAAAAATTATATGTCGCCTCAGTCTACATTCATCCCACTACAGGGCAAACGCTTCTTCCCAGAATGAGAAGGCTAGGGCCATAGTTCTCCCTCGCGGGCCCAGTGCGGATTGGGAGCTTCATACACCATTGAATTTCTTCGCTGGCGTATGTTGGTTCCTTCGTATATAAATTCCGAAAAACATAGAGGTACGAGCTCGGAATCGACCTCACGACCCCTTTGCTTGAAATATCAACGCCAAATCACTGGGCAACCAGGTCGTTATTAAAATAAAATAAATATTTTATTTTAGTTATTTAGTTACCAAAAATTGGTTAACATAACTTTACGTAGACCACAAATTCACTGTTGTAAAACAAGTAGCAAAACTAGCAAACAGTTTAAGACAACTGAAAATCTATTATCAAGGCAGTACGGTCCATAATGTTTCGTTGCTTGTGAGTAGAAATTTTGGAACTTCATTAAGACGCTACGGTTTGCCAGACTTTGGATTCTGAAATATTCGACGTAGAGTAAAGCGATGAATATAGCCGTCTCACTCGGTTGCCCCCATGAAAGAAAGAGACATCAGTATTTTGATAGCTTAAAAGATGTCGATAGTTTTGAGTTGTGAGGTTGCACCGGTCAAAGTTAGCCGTTTCAGCCACTCAAGCAACCACCGACGCTCGTCTCGTCGCCACTTACTGAAGAAATAGCCCTCAAACGCCTTGCCTTAGATATTTTATCTCGTCCCAGCTTAACAAGTTTGATCCCATGCTGATCCGACTTGGACATTACTTTCTCGTTCTTCATAAGCTCGAAGTTTCTTACACAAAATATTCTTTTTACCTCGCAAACCCAATAAACTTTTACTTTAATGCCTGATGACTAACTAGCAAGCTTAAATGTCATCGATAACAAAACAAGTAAAGAGCATTAACAAGATATTACCTACTCCTGAACAATTCAAATGATAACGTGTCGCGCATTCATCAGTGGCGCTGCCTACTTATCAAACATTTCAGAACAAAAGCATCCAAACAATTTTTAGACAATGAAAAAGAGCTCGTTCCCGTTATCTCGTTTAATGAATACCTCTTCGACAAATTCTTTTCGCATAGTTCTGATAAAGAGGAGCTTCGAAACTTCAAATTAAGATTCTTGGAGTTCCGCGCGGGGGAATAAGATTAATGAAGGATGGCACCTGAGGGTCGGCGGGCCGCTAACGATAGCGCCGGGTCAAGGGGGAAATAACTGTTAAAAATAATAAGTGGAAAAATTCTCCCTGATCTCCTGCCCATTATACTCACGAAGCTATTTACGACAGTGATGCGACGTCAACTCCGGCGAGGGTTGAAAGCGTTATCTTCTCTCACATTTGAGTACGATTCATGTTTTTAGAATGAGAAGGGATATTAATGAAGAGCACATGTAAATGTAATTTGTGTATGTTAGGAGCTTGAGCAAGGGCCGTCCGGATCACTACCAGGATTGCTAATTCTGCCGCCAAAACTGCTAGCGTTACTGTATTTCAACATGAAGCGTAATGTACTCAGGGTACATACAACCTAGGGCTCTTTAAGGCTAGAGTGAATACGCTGTTACTGAACCAGTGAGATATACCTTTGGCCACATCCTGCATTTTTCATCAGTAGAGATAGGGATCAATCACGGGTCAATCTTATATTAAAAAAAACTGGTGAAATTACCGGCCGAGGTATTAAATATATCGTAATCCTCTAGGTTAGCTATGCATTTAAAATTTGTGATCTAAATAGCGGGTGTCCATATATGGGTGGTGGTGCTTATTTGCCGTCGTGATGCTCTTGTTCGTTTGTATCTGTATACCATAACGAAGTAAGTAGCTTATTTATAAATTCAAAGTTATGTTTCAGACGTAATAATAAGACTTAGACTTTCAATACCAATGGCGGAATGAAACGTTCTTGTGGTGCATCTACGAAAATGCAAGCGTGAAACTTTCGAGTTTCTATTCAGCTCGAGTATTCTGACGCATTAGAGCGTTAATAAGACAATATGTATGTGTCACAAACAATGGGGATAATAGCAGAGCGCATAATAGCGAATGAGAAAATAGCTCGTTGACTGCCACCAGCCTGAATATCACAATGCGACGAGACAACAATGGCCTAGGACCTACATTCTGGGCCTAGGCTACGGGATAAATGAAACAAAACAAAACACCTTTGGAAAATGAAACGAAAACGGCGAATTGGCGAGAGCTTTAATAAAGGCGCAGCGAGATTGATGCGCTTTTCGCATTTCACGTCATAAATTAGAATCTACGGGGCGCGGACAAATTGTGGCTCGCGGATAAATCAACGGAGATTGTTCAGTTCCGTCAGAATTGTCAACTAGGGAGCAGTTTAACTAATGTTTCTTATTTGGGAAATATAATTAAGGATTTTTTTGCGTCCCGTCCCAAATGAATCTTTTGACGTTTTATGCAATAATTTAGATTAGTTTCTATGCTATTTATTTTTATTACAGACTACTTTGTGATTCTGCTGACTTATTAATGGCACAGATACCTACGATCTTGACTGGCGGAGCGCCGGGCGTTTGTTTCTTTGTTTATTGGGTATGCTTGTAAGTGTTGCGCTGACCGTTATCTGTGCTTGTGATAGCCTCGCACGCCAATAAGCTCTTACGCTTACCACTCCCATACCCTATTTTTTACTTCTGCCCAGACACAGTTAGCACTAACTTAGATACATGTCGCAGGCTGTAACCACCATGCGGCGAGGGAAGGAGTTCTCGTAGCCGCCATTGTTTATAAAACTAACCAGAAACCGCCATAAAAATATCAGTACAACACCACAGGCCGTATATCAGCAATCAACAAAGTATCGATAGAAGTGCACAGTCACGTAGTTTATATGCAGTTCGATGCACGCTAACGCCCGCTCTAAAGCCAGACGACGAATTTTTATTACATTGTGCATGTCAACCGTGAACTTTATGGTTGCAATTATTGTTGGAACAGCGGCGATTTATGGCAACAATCACCTTGATGACGTTAGTGGTAGTGTTACACGGCTATGGTTCATTGAAGCCGCGGCACGGCTTTAATGCATGTAAAGGCCACTAAAGGACTCTTAATTAAGAGTAGCGCGAAGCTGGTATGCGGCCATTTGTCGAATTTCAACTTTGTTTCCGATACGGAAGGACTTTGTTAAAGCCGTGCGATTTGATATGAATTATGGCGTTTAACAGCGGTAATCCTTATTAATCTGTTTGATGCTTGTCATTTTGTTAATTGTGTAATTAGTTTATTGAATTATGTACCTAAGGATATTAACGAAGACTTACTATAATAATTCAATTTTTCTATAAAACCTTTTGGAACACAAATTGAGTTAGAGTAAAAAGTTGCTTATATTTAAAACAACTCAACCCGGTAAAACATCTAAACAAAACAAAGTACGTATGGAGAAGAGTTATCTAAGTCCAAAACAAGAAATGCTCAAGACGCGACGCTCGCACCATCTCATTTCCCGCGAAAAACAAGACAATGCTTTTAAGCGATTCGTCTAATGCAAGAGGGTCCACCACTCATATATTAACATTTTGTATACTAAAAGACATTTTCCTTACCGAAGTTTAAGGGAATTTCATAAATATGCACCCACACGACATGGGTTTCATATGTGATTGAATTTATAAAATATTACGTTGTTTATGACAAGGTTACATCTGTGTTATTAAGGGGTGTTTTTGTTCCTTTTATTTTATTTTCCTGCACACAGCTGTGGTTGAGCATTTATTTACTTTATATGTATATAATATAAAATGTGCTGTGTTTATCGATAATTTCGCAATTTTATGACAATATAGTTTGACAAAACTCACGTATTAATTGTAATGATATAAAAGTCATATATACCTCTATGTTTACTTGTTACTTTTTTGCGATAGGAGGGCTTTCAAGAAAAAGCTAACAACACATGAATTGCTCCCTGCACAAAGTGGCGGGTGTCCATGGGTCACGGAGATAGTATACCTCAGGTGTCCTGAAAGTTTGTTTGTCTTCTATGCTATAAAAAATAACCTACTTCGTATAAAAGGTAGAGCAACCTCGCCTAGTTGGTCGTGGACGGCTGACTGGAACAAACTGCAGTTACGTACGAACATTGATTGCTTGGCGTCTTGGCAATCAAGGAGACTTCTCAATTTTCTTATTAATAATTTGCATGTTTATAGACATTCTTGTAGGCGCTATGTAAATTCACACGTCTGCCTCGATGATTTATAATGCAATGAGCAACATGAATCACTAGATATCGTGACTGCACGTAATTGCATTGCCAATCGAATTAATTTCTTCGGTTAGTATTTTATGATACAGTTTTTGTAATTGATTCCATAGCGATATCAATAAGTATTCAGTGGTTTTATGGGGGTTATATTTTTGTTGCTGTATTGGTATACACTTACAACCATTTCAATTGCACGTGTACTATTGAAAGTGTTTTATACAGTTGGCGTTTATATGTACGCCACAATAGCGACAAAATATGGGATACCACTTGCTGTTATAATATCTACTCTGCCTACCAGTTACAGTAATTTTCTGGCAATTATTTTACATTTATTCAACGTAGTCACTGTTGGGAACGCAAATGAATATTGTTAGTTTTTATGACTCTTTACCGTGTGCCGCCGATATCATCGATTTGGAGCCGTTTGAACGCACATGTGCATTAGCGGCACTAAACGTCAATTTATTAAGGGGCTGTTTCACAAATTTATTAAAATGCCGTCTCTGTTTGTTTTGTTTGAATAGACGGAGACGCCATCACTAAGATTATTAAGAGTTAGGTATTTAAGAAGGGTCGTATTCTTGTAAAATTTGGATAATAATGACCCAGGTAACTTTTGTTCTTATCCGAATAATATTTCTAATTTACTTCGTTTTATTAGCTTTAAATAGTATACCTACTCAGCGGTACATTGCAGAATTTGGCCCACTCTATATATACATTTTGTTAAGAGAATTGTAGTTATTGTTACGTTGTATCCTTTTTAGCAAAGATAATTCTTGTTGGAATGATTGATGATGATCTTTTCGAAATCGCTGGAAGTACAAACAAGTTTTAGTTCATGGATTTTGGAGCTCTGAAAAATAATGCACTATTTACTTCATTGTGATCCTTTGCGTCGTGCTCATTAGTAAAACTATCGGTTTTCATATACCGTTATTTTATTACAACGATACCTGTATTTATAGTAACGTCAAAAAAGCAAAGCCATGTACCTTTGCAGTAATAAAACGTAATGGTGGTGAGGTGAGGTTACTTCGACAGAATGGCTGATTCCCTGGGGGAAAGTAATTTTGTCCTGGCTTATGACTTTATCCGGGAATGAACCATTAAAAATAAGGTTTCGTCGGTCGTTTTGCTCGGACTTTGATATTTGGCGGGGTAATTAAATGTTTACTGCCATCTTAATTAGGAGTATCCTCGTTATATTACACGTGTTTAGTGTGCGAAAATGGTAATGGGAATTTCAAACTCGTGAACATGTATGTGTGTGGTTATCATGAAAAGACATAACAGTTTAAAACTTAAAATTTAATTTAGGTTGTGATTTCTGCGACCACCCATGTAGATTGTACCTACTGCAAACAGCATAAAGTCTGGTGTCACAACCCGTATTAGGAGTGTGTTATAAAATTTATAAAATAAATGATAACATCGCGCAGGTTAATATATTGAGGTGATGAGATTGCTTATAAAAAATTATTTTTTTTGCTTGTGGATTAAATCAAAATGAAAATATAATACTACATACTTATACGTCCGAGATAAAAAATCATCCCCACTCCACGTCTACGGGACCCAAAAATTTTTTTTGACAGACGGACAGACATGGCGAAACCATAAGGGTTCCTAGTTGACTACAGAACCCTAAAAATTTATCTTCAAATTTAAATGTAACGATCCTTTCCTTTAAGAATTAGGGTAGTTAAACTATTTACTGGAAGGTGTAAGAAAAAAAAAGAAAAATATTTTCAAACACTGTATGTTTGGGCTTTTTTCCTCTCACCCTAAACGGTTATATCATTCTTTATTCCGTCGAGAGATAAATATATAATCGAACCGACAACCTCCTCTTTTCCTGAAACCGGTTAAAGGAAGCTTTTCATAGTACACACAATACCAAACTTAGCTGTGTAAGCCGTAGTCTACACCTGTTAATTTAAACTACAAACTGAAACAGCGAAAATATCCATATTTTTGTTACTCGGATGAAACTCTCCCGCGCGGAGCGACACGGGATCGCGTCGTGTGTACGCATGCGATCCGCTTTTTCACGCTACCGTAAACGAATCACCCTTTGTATACCCGCATTCCATATACCTTACGTCAGTGATGGTAACGTTCAAAATCCAGTTATAAAGCAACTGCTTAAAATTGTAACGGTAGGGACTTGCGAGAGTCCCCCGGGTACGGCCGGCTGTGCGCAAAACATTGAATTTTCTTCAATTATGAATAGTCGGGACGTGCGTTTGTGCTTAGTGTCCGATTTTCGGAGTTATTTATGTACTCGCTTTTACCCTCAGCTTCACTCACGTGTTAAAGTAAGTGGACCCAGTTAGGTTGAAAATACTTACCCGATGTTTAATCCTGGGGAATAAAATTTTTCTTGAGCATACAGGGCAGAAGTACCGGTTTTGGCCACCATAATTAAGCCCATTTTTGGCCAGTTGACAATTGCAGTCATATGTAAAAAGTAAAAATTTATAGTGTTATTATGTTTAATGAGTTTTCAAGAGTTTATAAAGGAATAAATTTTAGAATGATTTATTACTATAAATTTATTTCAAACGTATATTTAAACAATAAATGGCCATAAGCGGTACAGTGGCCACAAACGGTACTTTTGCCCCACCTTTTCAGCCACATTTTTTTTGATAATTATCTTATCTATCCTTATCTCATATTTGAGTTATGTCATTCATTATTATCAATAAACATTCATGTCAAAATTTTAGTTCACAAATTATTTGATGATGCTGTCTATATTTAAATCATTTTCGTCTTCCAATAAAAAGAAGGACTGTGCTTTGGAATGTATAGTCCCAGAAACACCTGCAGTTCATGAGTTTGTTGGGCCCGTGAGAATCGTTCTTGTAGACACGACGACATGCACGTACTCGTGCCGAAGACTTGTGGCAGCTCTGGTGGCTGCAGCCTACTTCCTTATGGGAGCGGTCACAATAACAGTGCTCTATTACATGATGGTTTCCGAAAAACCCTTGTTTGTGCAACTTCACATTTTGTTTAGCACATTTGCCGTGAGTTTCTTTTTGATTTTTGGTTCTGGCCCTTTATACGACGTGCAAAATTCGAACTTCGAGTCATGCCGTCACGCTGGCGCTTATGTTATTTAAAACGAGAGTGAGAGGGACGGTACGATACGAACTTCGATTTTCGGATTTCGTAGTAGCCACGCTTGGAACCACAATCGTTTTCACCACTTGTTTCGTTTACACGGTATAAGACGAGAGTAGAAAGAGATGATGAATGCGATCGCAGAAGTCAGCGCGATAGAAAATACGGCCTTAGGTTTTAAGTGTCTGATGATTTCCTGAAATAATTTGTTACATGCCCTGTATATTTAATTTGTAATTTAATAGGCAGGCACAAAGTGAAAAAGTGAGATGTCAGTGCCTAATAAAATCGTGTTACTTAGGGGCTGTTTCACCATCCATTGATTAGTGTTAACTGACGGTTAAATGTGATGCCGTCTCTATTTGTTTTGTTCAAAAAGACGGAGACGGCATCACATTTAACCGTCAGTTAACACTAATCAATGGACGGTTAAACAGCAGCTCCTTAATGTTTTGTAGTACTCAATATTCAAAGCTGTAATTTTATTATTTCAATGTTGCAGATGATATGCTTTGTGCCGTCAGGTGTGCTTATATACAGTCCGTATAACGGGTCCTCAGCCTTATTAAAAGAAGGAGATAAAGTAACGGACCATATGTCATTCCAATTTCTGTCGTTCGCATTAATCGCAGCAGCAGCAGTATGCGTTTTTTTATCGGTAGACAATCTATTATCTTTGTCAATACATTCGATTGCTTGTAAGTTTTATATTATATTAATCTATAGACTGTATGTAGTAACCTAAACCAAAAGAGGTTTTCATTGCAAAAAAATGATGTTACTTTTACCTGGTTTCTCTGCGAATTAATTAGTGCGGTAAATTTACTGAATGAATACCAATTTTCAAAGCGATCGTGGTTACTCGGTGACTATTTCGTGCAGGAGCAAATAAAGTTCACCAATTTCATTAGAACATCCTCAAAGTAACGCCTGAACCCATGTAGCTTTCCTGACTGACGTGAAGACGCCACTGATGTAAACTATTGGCAAAATAGCATTGTACCTTACCTATAAACAGCCTTCGGTAACGGACTCTACGTAGTTTTCGACTACTACAACTTTTTAGGACTATTTATTATTTTTTCCAGCTTACGTAGCTGTCTGCAGCTTCCTATGGAATATGCTTTTTGGTATTCTTCATCACTTTGGACTCAGAGGTCGCTTTACAGTGTGCAAAGTTTGTCACATAGTTTTTGGCGTGCTATCTGTAATTGCTTGCACGGTATGCTTCGTGACAGGCGCCCTCAACTTGAGCTCGACGCTTTTTACAATAAAAGGAATCCCATATGTAATCAGTGGATTTGCGGCTGCCTTGATCGCTATAACTTTGTTCAACCCGATATTTGGAAAGTGTTGTTAGTAAATTGAAACGTTTTCAGTGACAAGAAGGTTTAAAGACTACAAGCAGTGCTTGCTCATTTAAAAAGTGCAGTGACATTGACAGTTAAAATATTCAGAACTATTTTTTTAGCAAGTTTCGACAAGTTTTTTATGTAGTCTTTTAAAATATTTAAGTGAAATAATTCAAATTAAGTAATGTATCTTCGGACGAGACAAGCGCTGAGAGTACTTGTTATCAGGTTATGATTGCACATAAATATACAGAGGTGCATCAGCTTTGCTGGTTCAATGAAAGTCGTGGTCATAGAAGGAAGGGGAGAATACTGGCAAACAATATGTTGCTCGGTATGCATTGGTATTGTCCATTTAATGATTGGTGCTACAAATATGATAATTTTACAATACAGTTTGAAATCCAAAGACTGGCACGCTTTCTTATGCGGTTTCGCAGTAAGTATCGACCCGGTATTCTTTGTATGATAAAATATAGCTCGTGCAAAAAAGCAATAATATAATTATTTTCCTGGTTTTACTAATTCATCTTAGTTAGTTTAGTTTTTTAAATAAATATGGTTCTGTCCACCGGAGCACAATTTTGCCAGTGTCTAGTAGGTTTTTCCGTTGTACGGGAAAAAAAATCTAGAAAACGAAATATGAGAAGGTAATGGTGGATGAACGATGACAGCGCGAATCTCCCATTCATCTTATTAGCGAAAATATTTTCACCACTGATCCGCAAGTGACAAGGACTCACTCACGTAGGTATAACAATAAATATGTTTCTTACTATATAATCGTGAAATTATAATCCATAGTCTTTATTTTGGAAATGTTCGCATTCGCGGCTACACTAATTGCCGATCCGTTCATTAAATAAGTCAATCTTTGAGTGGATGACAGGAATGTTAAGTTCGGGATCAAATTATTTAAACTACCCCGTAAAAATATCGTCTACCCTGCGTTTTGTCATCAAATACTACTTACTTACTTAAAATACAAATACAAATACAAATACAAATACAAATACAAATAACTTTATTTCGCTTGAAATACTATCATACTATTAGGGCACAGTGACCCAAAGTGAGTCTTGGCCTCCAACACCAGACTAAGCCACGTTTTGCGATCTTGAGCTAGCTCTTGCCAGCCTTCGACATCGAGGTCCAAAAGGTATTTTGTCATCAAAGTATTTATAATGTGAAAGTAATGAAAAATAACCCAGATAACATTTATAATAAGATGCCTTCAGTCTTTCTGCGTGAGTCTACAACGATAATTAATTATTCTAATAATAACACTCATTAACCTTGAAATTTTACATTCCAGTTCCATTTCTTCTCTGCAGAGGCAATTCTTGCCCTGAACTTTGTAAACGGTTGGTCGACCCCTTTGCGTTACAGACACAGAGTCACTTTCCACGTCATACTCCAGCTACTTGCTTTAGTGAGCGCCATCAGTGGCGCAATGATGATATGCATGAAGAAAGGAATGATGCCATCTATATCAATACATGCGATTAGCAGTAAGTTATTTTGAACATGAAACTACCGTGAAACTCACTCTTAGTGAAATGAACCCGGATCACTCACGACTTAAATCAAGTTTAGCTTGACATGTTTCGGGCTCATTCGCAACCTTCCGAAGTCCACGCCACGGCGGCTGTTGCAAAAGTCTACTATCAATACCTAAGTATTTTTTTTAAACAAACAACGGTAACTATTAACTGAGTCGGATCTACAATTTGGCCATTTCGGGATTATTAAGTACGTCAAAGTCAATATAGAACAGTATAATTGACTTTGGCACAATAATTGCAGATCCGACTCTGTTAATAGTCGCCGTCGAAAAAACGGTTTAATGTTTCCTGTATGTAATGCATCGTTAATATCGTAAATGTAAATGCATCGTTGTTTGGATGGAAGACCAAATGGCTTTGCGCATTTGATTGACCTAAGGGCCAGTATAGACGCCCATACATTTTAATCGCAGCCACTGCAGTTTGCGTGCAGCTGTGTTGACTGCAATGCAATACAACTGCATTTAAAAATAGGGGCAGTCGTTAGTTGGCAATTACGTTCCAGTTAGAGTGCAGTCCATGAGCCCCAGTGGCTGCATTTCCACCAAAGGTCATCTTCGTCATCATTACCCGGAAGACGCCGACTATTAATATCCTCCTCCTCTCATGTATAACGCCACAATGAACGACAACTCGATACTTGCTTCCACCGGTTGCCCGCAACTCTCGCGTTATCGTCAGTACACCTAGTGGGAGGCCTGCCAATGTTTTGTCTTCCGATTCATGGTCCATCAGAAATGCAACTCACCAATAAAATTACTATAGTGGATTTTTCCTGGCACACCTATCCGCTTCCTCGTATAATCTCTGGTAAATACTTAGCCGTAGTGAATTAGTCAACTACTCATTGATAAAGAGATACAAAACATTGTGAATGGAACTTACTATCTTGTCTATCTTATCCGTGGTTTTAAAATATACTCGGGCAGCCACACGAAATTTGGCCCACTCAACATACAAAATTACCTACTTATTAGCATACATTTGAGGGCCAGAGTTTTCACCGATCATTTATATTTTACTAATACGACGACACTTAATTTCAGGTGCAGTAACTATAGTATTGGTTATGATCAGTGCGCCACTCGGACTCTTCTCGCTCACAAGGGGACTTCATTTGAAAACGGCTCACTTATCATTCGGAATTCCTGCCTTCCTTGCATCCTCAATCAGTTTTATCTCAGGATTATATATGCCCGTCTTCACAAACTGGGTCGATCCCTCAGTCAAATATATTGTGTTAGGATTTATTGTTTTTGCTACAATATTTATTGTTACTACGGCGTTTATAAAATGTATAAGGAGATTGTAGGCGCAAACTTTACATTATAATAATACAGCAGTGTTGCCTCTTTAATAAAATAATATTAATTTGGTTTGTGCTTTCTGGTTTTGAATTTGCAGAACTTAGAGACACGATAAGAAAACAACAGATCTAGTGATAATGTTTTTCCATCATATTTTTAACCGACTTCAAAAAAGGAGGTTATCAATTAGGTTGTATTTTTCATTAACATTTTCTTACGTTTGTTACCTTAGAACTCCGTCATTTATGAACAGATTTGAAAAAAAAATTTTTTCGTTTGTATAAGAATAATACCCCAGCACCAAATTCGCATCTGATGATTGCATCCTAAGGAAATCGAGGAAACTCTTCAAGTATTGTAGGGATACCTATGGTAATCTGGATAGGTATATTTAATAGTAACTCGTGCATTTGCTCTTGAAAATCATCATTTGGTGAAATGGAACTGATGATGAAGACTACAGTTGACCACTGAAGCTATTCACTGAAAAATATTTCACGGGTTGTAGAAAATTATTTTCATGGTTTTTTGTAGTCGGTTAAATTTTTTGTTATAATTTAATCAATTAATTAGCTTACTGAAGGTTAGTGAAGCTAATATGATGGCAACATTGTTGACAAGATCTGTACACCTGTATTTCGTTTAATTCCATTAGTAAATCAGTAAACAAAGAGCAGTGATTTTAAAACCTGATATTAAGTTGAAAATCGATCACTATTGATTGAATTTATCCTTCATGTTTCCCTTGACTCTGAAAAATTCGTCACCAACAATGGCTGTAAACTTTATCGCCACACGTATTGTCGTTATCTTTTATCATAGAGACGTGAGAAATTTATCTCGTGATAAATGATGCTTATTTGACTTACCCACATTACAAAGGCTTTCCTCAGTTTTAAACAACTTTTCCAGACAGTGTAGTTGTAAAATTTAGTAAAGAAATTAAAGATAGATATAAATTAAATAATACTCGAATGTTTGAGATGGCAGATAACGTTGACGGAGCTCCGATTGTGGATGAGATGGTGACAGAGCATGAACTGGGAGCAGAAGTCCCGTCAGCTCAGAATACTACTGGAATGGCAGTGCCGTGGACCATTAGGTCTCTAGGTGTGTCCTGGGACGCGGTGTGTGCGTCCCTTAATACGTTAGTGTATACTCTGCTAGGCGGGAGTGCGTTAGTGACATTGTGGTTTGCATGCAAATCTCCGAGTGAAATGACGGCTTTCCATTGGCATATTGTTCTCTGCATGATCGGCGTAAGTATGAAAATTAAGCTATTTTTGTAATTAACTAATATTTTGTAATAATTTTAGTTTTAAGATAAAGCTTAACCGCGAAAGAGTAACAAATTTACTATCTCTCTTTGACTCTCTCTCTCACCCTCCCCCCCCCCCCCACACACATCAGCACGCAGGTCATAATCATAATACGAACTTATTGCCAGATAATTGTGTCGTAATGTGTTATAATATGATATGATAGCTCAAGATTTAGTTTTTAAGATAAGAGAATCTCATTAATCATGCGAAATTCTTGTAGAATTGATTGTTTAGACATGCGCGTCAATATAAAAAACATTTTATCTACTTGGACTAAACAAAATATGTAATAAGCTAATTTGAATATTATAGCTAAAATTAAAAAGAAAATAGTCATATTGAGAATGAACTTTGTACAAAACTTAACTTTATTAAGAAAAAAATAAAATTGTCTACTGCTAGCGGACTCGCACACAGAAGGTTCTGTAAGTTCAGATTTGATTCCGAGTTTGAGGGTTGTATGTTCAAATGTTTTAACGTTGTTACAACGAAAATGAAAACTCGCTAATTCTGAAGAAACTCTAGCTATAATATAAGCAAAGTCGGTTAAAGTTGGCCCTGATAAAGTCTCCAGAACTGCCCGGTATACACTATAATTACTTATCTAGTTATAGTGTATGTACAGTATTATTCACTTAAATTAGGGGGGGAGGGGGGGCTACTGCAAAATTCTAAGTTCGTATTTTGCCGCCTCTCTCACTCTTTTGTTTCATACTGTTAGTGTGCACGGTACGGCACTACGCAAGTTCGATCGAATTTTGTAATATAGGGCTAGATTAGCACCAAAACACAGCATCCGCCTAATACTGGAATGTGATAGACAATGCGTTGATTAGTTTCTAGCTACGAGTCTAGTGACTACACAGGTACAACAAGTTTATATCTATTTAACAATTAGATAATAATTATGTATATGCTATGCAGTTAATTGGAACTCAAGTAAATACCGAAGCGGTTAGGTATATGTAATCTATAGGTAGTCATTCATGACGCGTGCCGTGATTCTTATTACTATGTCATTTATGTCTAATTGCATGGCATTAGGCAAGTATATATCCCGGAAAATGCACAGTTTCCGAGGAAACAGCGCGCGATAATCGAATTCCACGTGGGAAAAGCCGCAGGCAAAAGCTAGTAGAACATAGCACAATACAAGGTACCTACTATTTATTTTATTGATGCACACCATAAATCAGTACAAAAAACTATTACTTAATAACGTACATTCAGGATAGACAATTGGCATAGAAGCGAAGCGATTAAGATTTTCGGTAGGTTTGTCCGATTCTTCGGTGGTCAAAATGGTATGACACCTTGGACTAAGCCACAGGAACGTGCGAATCATAATTTCCAATTTTTTTAGTGCATAATTTCCTTGTAACATCTGTAACCATACATTGTGGAAAAGCAATAAAATATTGAGTATTGAGTATTGAGTATTGAGTAATCCGCATTCCGTCCAGCGATCTGCAGGGCTACTACGCAACTCGAAGTTTATATCGTACCGTCCCTCTCGCTCTCGTATTAAATAGTATAAGTGCCAGAGGGACCGCACGACACGAACTTCGAGTTTCGTAGTAGCCCTGCTGAAAATCTCTCGCTTTTATTAAATCTAACAAAGTAAATTTATACAGCGCCTATTGATAATGATAATCTAGCAAAATTTCGTGCGAAGTATTTGCTTATTACAATTTGCATTGACACAATGATAATTTGAATTTAAATTGTATAACATAAATACTAACTTGATCAGTGGAAATATCCCCAAAATCACCTCACATAATTCATAGAAGGAAATAATAGAAATAGAAATACGTTTATTCACATTTCACAAATTACATAAATAAATACACAAAATAAACAAGTATAAAGTAAAAAGTAAAAAGAAGGCTTCTAATTTGTTTCAAAGAACTGTTGTCGTCCCCTTAATCTACAACTTTTTCGTTTCAGTACCAACTCCTAATGCCTCACGGGCTCCTCTGCCTCCAAAGCTTCAGCTGGGGCTCTCCGCTGACCTTCAGCCAGCGCCGCCGCGCCCACTGGCTCCTGCAGCTCGTGGGGTCCATCCTGGCCTTTATCGGTTCCGTCCTTATGAGTGCGCATAAGACTGTCAATTTTAACTCCTTGCACGGAAAATTTGGTAAGCAACATTTTACAATATATACTTATAGTTAAAGGAAACTTTTTTGAAACAATAAAAAAGAGAATAAGTATTAAACAATACGAAATTACAAGCAATTTTTTGAGAATAACAAAATTTATTATGCTGAAAAAAACTGCATTGTTTGTTATCGTGTGGTAGTTCCTGAACGTTTACCTATATTAATCGCTGTGGTTTTTGTATCTTATCAGATAAAGTTCTTATCAGATCCACAAATGTTTGTTGTTACTAACTCATTGAGCTTCTTTGCTTATTTGCTTTGTTATCTAATCTATCTGTATATCTATATCGAATACCTTTCATCATCATCATCCTAGCCTATATACGTACCACTGCTGGACACCGGCCTCCTCTCAGAATGAGAGGGCTAGGGTCGTAGTTCCCACTCGGGTCCAGTGTGGATTGGGAACTTCACACGCACCATTGAATTGCTTTGCAGGTTTGTGCAGGTTTCCTCAGGATGTTTTCCTTCACCGCAAAGCTCGTGGTGAATTTCAAATGTAAGCTTGAGAGGCGAATACCTTTAAATATAATTATATCTATCTAATACCTTTAAACGAGCAATATATATAAACAGAATCTCGAAAACGGCTTCAACAATTTTGATGAATTTTCGGCGGTAAAAAATCGATCTAGTTTTTTCATATCTGTGGGAAAACGCTTGTTATCCCGCGCGAAGTTCGGTCGCCCAAGTATTTGAAACCATTTTAACAGGTCAAGGTCTTAAATTCGATTTCACTATACATTCTTTATGTTTTATGATAACTTGTAGGTATTTATTTAATTGAATTTCATTTTTTTTTTTGTAAGTTTGATTTCCAAGGTGAAGTGAAAGTTGAGCTTTGGCTACAGAGTTGTATTTAAATAATAACTTATGCTCGTGGCTAGACCCTCTGAAAAATAAGAATAAGATGGTTATCCGGCGAAGCTTCAAAAAAGTTTTTAACCGACTTCAAAAAAGGAGTCTTTAATAAGCACCAAATCAGGATCTGATGATTGAATCTTAAAGAAATCGAGGGTCCTATATCTCAAAAATGAATTAGCTAGCTTAATTTTAATCAAACTTAACTAAAAACTATATCGATCAAAGAGGCGTTGCAGATGTTTATGTCTATGTAGTGATCTCTTACCATCAGGAGATCCACTTGCTCGTTTGCCTTCCAGTCGAATAAAAAAAGAGGCTTTCGATTAAAAAAAAATCCTACATCGGTCTACCCGTATGAAAGCTCTAATTCCACAGACAGACACACAGCAGTTAAACTTAAAACACCCCTCTTTTTGCGTCGGTGCTTAAAAAGGTTACTTTTGGTACCTACTATGCCGGAAATAAAACAATAATCGCACATGACATTTAATAATGTATTTAACTCAAAATGTTTCTGTATTACATAATGAGATCCAATACAATACAATATAATACAAATACTAATATTGTACACCAGAAATAATAAGCGATACAGAAAACAGGTACACAAAGAAAATTACAAGGTAAGCAATAGGCGGCCTTATCGCTCCATCCATCCATGATCCATGTAGAGGTTAGGTTAAAATTATTATTTAATACAGAATTATTTTGAGTTAATACTTGTCTTGAATGTTATGTGTGTTATTGTTATTTAAAAATCCTTGATATATCCATTATGCTTTATTATTACTAATGATTAAATCTTTAATTACGGGTAAATTAATCGAGCTAATACTGCATTAACGTCAGTGATTAAGAAAGTCGATGACTTTTGATAAATACCTGAGTTATTACTCAGATTATCAACAAGATTGTGATATAAATGAGATTGGACTATGGCTTACCAAAATAATATAATAAATACAATGTACAGTCGTTGTCCCGCAGGTCCACTTGACTCAATCTCTTATTCATTTTAATGTTAGGTCTTTTGAGCACAATAAGTAGGTATACATAATTATTATCTCAATTATGTGAATGATTATTGTATAAGGTATTAAGATAAGATAAGATAAGATATAATTTATTGCCACAACACATAGTACAACGAAGACTAAGGTACTTACTTATTAAAATGGATTTGAATGCAATAGTTATACTGATTTTCGTACTGTGTACTTTTTTATTCATTATATTATAATAGAGCTGTGTCCGAAACGAAAGCAGCGCTCCAAGCTGCCTCCAACCGAAGCAACTGTAGGGTTTATGGGGGAGGCCTATGTTCAACAGTGGACGCGGAGTGTTCCAACTAGTTCCATTAACAGTACTATTATAGAACTCTATTATAGTACTGTCAATGGTACTAGGGAACACACCGTGGACGGGTGGACGCCCTACGGCTGAGATGATGATGATCACGATGAAACGACTGCATCGCGTTAATGCTATACTTACTTAAGTCTTTTTAGTCGCTTTCGCGTGATTACGCAGTTTACGTAGATTCTTATGTTTTGTCTTTTTTGTTTCGTTCTGTTGGTCGCTCCGAAATTTTTAATTTCACATAGGTACAACCATTTTGGTCGCTTTTTGCTGCCGAGTTTCATGGAAGTCATTCATAGTCGAGTCATTTTTATGGAAGCAATAAAGCACAAATAAGAACTTGCTGCATATTGACTAAAATGATTAGAACCCATACAGTTCTCAAGTCCGTCGAGATATTCACACATAGTCTTCTAATTTCTAGTTAAAACGTTATTATTATGATTTTACTAGCTTATGCCCGCGACTTCTTCTGCGCGGACCTAGGTTATCGCGCGGTGGCGCCCTCTCCCGGAATAAAAAGTATCCTATGTTGACCCTTGGGGCTTAAACTATCTCTATACCAAATTTTATCAAAATCGGTTCAGCGGTTTCGACGTGAAAGCGTAACAGACAGACAGACAGACAGACAGACAGACAGACAGACAGACAGACAGAGTTACTTTCGCATTTATAATATTAGTAGGCAAGTAGGCATTACACCTAGTGACGATCATGCAGACAAACCAATTCGTTCAATTAATATATTGTAAAAGCGAGACGGTAATTCCAAATTACTGATAAAAATAATCTAATCTTATTAAATTATCATATTTTTATGCAAATAATCTAGCATAAGTTGTTAATCTATACTTACATCTCATACATTCAAGGAAATTATTTTTAGCATCAGTCATGAGCTTTGACAGAGCACATCATTATTAAATATTATATAAGACATTAAATTATCATACTTGCTTCTTTTTAAATCAGTTTTTACGGAATTGGTGGCAGGTTTACAATGCTACTCGTATTTGGTTTCGATCTGATTTACCTACTTATGTTATATGTGATGGAATATACTTACCCATTTCTTTTTTTTCAGCTTTGGCGGCCCTCATATTTACTATCGTCAGCATGGCTAAAGGAGTTTTAGCTTTATATCCAAGACTGTTTCACCGCTACAACGTATTTTATTCTATTAAGATTTCACATTCACTACTCGGAACCACTGCCTTTGTACTATCCTCTGTCAGCCTTATTTACGGATACGTTAAGCACTCCTTTACAGGATGGGCAACTGTGCAATTTTCGTATACTATGGTATCTTTGACATGCATTTCCACTCTATTAGTAATTTTAGCGCCAACATATAAACTTTCGAGGAAATTATTTGATTTTGTTAAGCGTAGATTTTTTTGATATGTGTATTTTGGTGAATGACTTTGATCTCAATGTTCATGACAAATTTATTGCTTTGCACCTACATATATGGTACTTGGTTACTTATACCTAATACTTGTATATTTGGACTTAATACTTTACACAGGTATTTATATAGAATAGAAGAATCAGAGACGAATCAAATGTTTGAAATGATTTGTCTGATACAGATGTACCTATGATATAAAATGGTTTTAATTCTATACCTCCGTGTTTTTCTTAATCTGAACTTGATGGCAACCGAACGTCTAAGGGCGGGCGTTTTAAAAAAAAGTGTACCCTTTCCTTTTTTTGAAATTTTGGAAAAATATGGTTTTTCCTATTCAAAATCACCTCGCAAATCTGTCATTTTTTGAGAGATATTTTTTTAAACTATCGTAATCGATTGTGCTCTTGATTCTGAGTAAGAAAAACCATATTTATTCCTTTTTATTTGAAAAGCAATGAAAGGGTACACTTTATTTTGAATACGCCCGTAATGTCCTATAGCGGTTTTTATAACTTATCATTATCAGTAGTATAATATTGGGCATTCTAGCCCACCTATCATTCGATCGGGCGAAATTTCGCCCTCTCTCATTTGCGGTGAGCCAGATGCCCAATATTATAATGAATGACAAACCCTGCTGCAACGATAATGACTTGATAAAAGCATTTTGCGTTCGGGTTGATAATCGTTTTCCGTTTTGTCTGAATGGAATCTGATTCTATCGCATTGCTTTAAACGCTGCGTTTTTCTTCCGTTGAACGAAAATCTGTTTCAATCTAATCGTTTCACGAATTACCAATCAAGACTGTTTTTCAGTATGACTTTCGATCGGTTATAATATGGTTTAGAAATTACAATAGCATTTTTATTAACTATCGAGTACCTAATCTCCTTACATGATTAAAAATCAAATTAATTACGAGCTCCTTCAAATTCCGGTGATAGCAATGAGTTTAACTGTTTCTTGAATGAAACAGCAAAAGCTTAACGCTACACACGATCCAAGGTGGCCAGTCTCAGATGTGTGCAAGGGCGAACCCACATAGAGTTAACTATGGCGTTTCCAACACAACGTGTTTGATCAGCTCGTCAGCGTCACAGACACGAATGAACCTCTGGGGCGGTGAAAACCCCAGCGCCGGTCGCATTTTACGTGCTTCGTGAGTTTAACCCCTCCGGGTGTGGGAGTCCATATCTATCGACCGCGTAGATACAGAGTTCCCCTAAATAGTCTAGTCAACAATACACACAAGTCGGGTGGCCAGTTCCGATATGCATGATTTACATGTTGAGGTAATTCGGTCGTCATTACCCGAGAGACTAACCACTAAACTTTTATTTATATGAAGCAAAATAAAAAACTTCGATAGTGTGATGCAGACCCAGTGTTCTATTGGATATAACAAATGTCATAAATTAATAACTGAGATAGTACAACAGTGTTCTTTCAAGTAAAACAGTAAAGTCTAAAACTGCAATTATTTATACATCGTATTACGTTAAAATGCTCTAGCAAGCAGATCAAATTTCTTGTCATTTTTATTATTGCGAACTCTAGTGGAAGTATAACCATTTAATGTACCAAACGTGGTAAGTCAATCGCCAGGGTTCATTGTTAATTACATAGAGGGCATCACGTTTCACATGGATTATGTTTGACTAAAATTGATTTTTCTTTCCCTATTGGATTATAACAAATAACGGATCATGAATAATTGTGTTCTTTCAAATAAACCAGTAGGTAAAGTATAAGCAGCTGATATTTATACCTACGTTCGTATTACGTTAAAAAATGTGAGCAAGCGTCATTTATTAATGTGTACTCTATTGGTAAGTTGTGGAACTAACTTAAAGTGCTGAACCCGAACCTAGGTAAGGTATGTCATTCACTTCATGCATGTTTGTCTAGGGTTCTTCGTTTATTACATAGATGGCGCACGATTTACATGGATTATGTTTTGACTAAAATAGATTTTTCTTTTCTTGTTTATCACTAAACAATGTACAAATTGCCGAATATTCTCAAAACGTGGAAACATTCTTGCAACATTAAAAACTTATTGTTTAATAAAGAATAATGTTCTTCAATAAAGTTTAAATGTGCATAATAAATAATACATATTATTTGTGTATTTGTTTTAGTATGATAATCTAATTTGTGTGACCATTTAACAATAAATTGACATAAGAAGAAAAAAAAAAACGTGATTGACAAATTCAATATCATTTAGTATCAGCCTTGTGGCTTAATGGATACCAAAATCGGCTGTGATCCACAGGACGCGAGTTCGAACCACCCACCGGCGCTTTTTATTTCAGATTTTTGCTTTTTATTAAAACCTTTTCTAATTAGTAATTCCGCCGTCGTTTTGATGTCTATATTTTATAAAAATATTTTTAAAATTTGTAAGAGAAAGTTGAAAATAAATAGATAGATATATATCGGTTCATACTTTATAATTCCGAGGGTTATTTATAATTTTATATCGATTACGCAAATTGATAAAAACAAATATAGTAATTTCATAATTGTAAACCGGATGCACCTAATTAATTAGTTATACGATACCTGCGCTCATATAGCATCAGCATAAGTATAGGGCTGTCAACACATAGGTATCTTATTCAATTATCCTATTAAGTATTACTGAACACTACGTTTAATTGATTTATTTTTACCCGACTGCGAGGAAGGAGGGTTATGTGTTTAACCCGTATGTACGTATGTTTGTAAGTAGGTATGCATGTAAAGTCTTTATTGTACAAAATACGTAACAAACACAATTGACACACAGATATTGAGATATATGTACAAAAGCACTTATCATTTTAAGGGATTAGTCAACCTTTGAGTGGATGAGTATGTATGTCTATTCTTATGTCCTCGCGTAACTACTTAACAGCTCAATTTTGATAAATAATACGTACGCATAACCACTTCACGCATGATTTTCGATTTTCATTGATACCTAAGTTAAAGTTCAAATCAGGGTTTTCGCATTATGTATTAATTTAGCTTAACCAAAATATAAACCAGTGTCTATAAAGGTCGCATATTTAACGTTTGACTTGTTAATTATAAATAGTAACTTAATAAATTATGAATATAAAATACCTTACATGTATTTATTAAAGTTAAAATATGGAATGTACAGCCCTGAATCGTTTAGTAAAATCAGCAATAAACGGCTATTAATTATCAGTCGTTCTAATTGTTTCTTCCTTTGTGACTTCGTACGCAACCGTGAATATTACGTGCTCCATATTCACCTTCAACTGAACGCTGTGCAGCAGTCTTCTAGTACTACCTTTATACTCCAGTCCGTCTGCATATAACATTGCGTTAAAATGTACGTAAGTGTTGTCTTTTATTTTTTTATAGATTATCATACTCTCATATCTAGCTCAAACATGTTAATTAATGTTGTGTTTAACTTTTAGGTCTGACTCAGAGTTTGAAAGCATTGTGGCCGCAAACAACAAGGCGGGAGACCTGAAACTGAAAAAAGCAGGACAGAAAAGGAAGCCTGATGTTGCTAGGTAAATTTATTGACACATCTATTATTTAATCCAACTGTCTATTTTAACATTCATTAAGTATTGATATTGTACATTTTCGTTGGTTTTTCCTATATAAAAAGTTTTAATTTATTTAAAATAGTTTCAGGTCTGATTCGGAACTCGAATTTGGGGAAACGATCACAAAACCAAAAGTGAAAAAGCCTGCGCAAAAAAAAACGTACAGGTACTTATTGTTTTGCAATATTTTTTTTTTTTTATATATATATATATATCAACGGGTTAGTTTAAAACACCTATATTGTTTTCTGTATAGTGTGCTGTAATAAAAAATTAATTATTTTGTTTCCATTTTATTTTATTGTATCTATTTTTTATTACAGGACTATCGCCGCGGCATCAAAGAAAAAAGAAGCTCACCACCCGTTCGAGCTATTTCCTGAGGATGAGTCTTTGGTGAAGAATTACTCTGCACAGGATCAGCTGGGTTCGTTTATTACTCAACGCGTGGCTGATGGGATAACGCGGCGTGCTGTCAATCTTGAAGGAGCGTTTTACTTGGAGCTTCGAGTTTACAACACCGACGATATACGCAGTGAGTTAAAAGAAGACAGATGGAAAAAAGCCCTTCTTGCTGTTAAAGCACAAATTGATACAGACACTCCTCAATGGGAGTATCTGCAAAAACTAAGCAAACATTTGAAAACTCTGTTTGACGATGCCAACGTTAAATATTTTCATAACAAAAAAGTTTAAAAATACCTACGCCAGGCTTTCAAACGTACTTAGTAAAGACAGTTTAAAACGGCAAAACATATTTTGTTTATTTAGAAGCCTGCTTTCCATGATTTATCAATAGTTATTAGCACATAATAATAAACGTCTTCGAACGCAAGGCGTAGTTATTTTATACACTTATTCTGATCGTGATCACTGATTATTACGATGTTTTATTGTTTAAAACAAAAACCATCAAATTAGTATTTTTACGTTTACTATTTTTAATGTAGATTTCAAATTTTGATATAGGTAATTATTTTGTATACTTACACTAAATATGCCTTTTTGCTCGGCTTGTTCAATCGATGTTCAGAAAAATAAATGGTCGGGTCATTTAAGGAGTACTAAACACAAAAATAACTCGTTAGCAGCGTTAACTGATGGCGTGGTTGAAATTTCGTCTGCATTCAGGGGTCGAATATCGTCATATAGAGTTTTTGGTTCGTCAGAGTTAGAATTTGCTATACCAGAACTGTTTTTGCATAATTTAACATCTAAATTAGTGAGCATTATAAAAAACTCTCTGCTAAGGCACGTTTGCTTAAAAATCAACTTTGAATATTTTGGCAACTTTCTTTTATTTAAAGACAACAAAGAAGAAACAAAATCTTTTACCACAAAAAACTTTACAGTACATCAAAATCATAATTTTATTGAACTGTATCAAAAAGTAATAAATTATTTGAAAAAGAGGATTGAAGAATTTGAAGAACGTGATAGTGGATGGGCTTTCCTATCCAATTTATATTTAGAGATTAATATTAACAAATACCAGCCCATGAAAGGATCCTCTTACATAGATATACCTACGTCTATTAAAAACAAAAAAGCTTGTATTAACATACATAACAATGACGATTACTGCTTTCTTTGGAGTATTGTTGCGTCACTATATCCAACCAAAAAGCACAAAGAGCGTACAACATCATACCCACACTTTAAGGATGTGTTAAATGTTGCTCATCTCAGTTTTCCTATGACTCTCTCAGATATTTGTACATTTGAGCAAAATAATATAGATTTAAGCGTTAATGTGTATTCCTTAAAGAATAATCGTACTGTTGTTGGACCTATTTACAGATCAGAACAAAAAAGAAGCAAAAAAATAAACTTACTTTTAATTGAAAACGGAAATAAATCACACTACGTTCTAATTAACGATTTATCGCGTCTTGTTCGTTCTCAAATTACTAAGCATCATGGTAAACTTTACTTTTGTGAAGACTGTCTCATATTTTTTGCTACTGAAGACAACTTTGAGAATCATATCTGTAGTGGAATTGCCACTGTACTCCCTGACAAAGGTACATATCTTCAATTTAAAAATTTTGAGCGGCATCATAAAGTACCTTTCGTGGTGTATGCCGACTTTGAAACGATTCTGAAACCATTTCAGACTTGCGAACATTCGCTCACGGAGAGTTTTACTTCAAATAAACAAATACATATACCAGCTGCGTTTGCTTATTACATAGTCTGTTCTTACGATAAAAGCCTAAATCGTTTTGTCCAATATCGTGGACCTGATTGCACTTCTAAGTTCTTACATTATTTGTATAAACATGTATCGGAGATATATACAATCTTAAATAATGAAGTTCCAATGATTTATACCGAAGCGAATGCTCTAGCACATAAGCAAGCTAAGATTTGTCATATTTGCGAGAAACTTCTCTTTTTTGACAAAGTTAGAGACCATTGTCATTTAACAGGTTTATATCGAGGCGCGGCTCATCAATATTGTAACTTAAACCTTCGTGTACCTAAATTTATCCCCGTTTTCTTTCATAACTTGTCCGGTTATGATTCACACCTATTTATCAAAGAATTAGGTAAATGTTCTGGTCCAGTAAAAATAATTCCAAAAAATAAAGAGAACTATATAAGTTTCACAAAATTTTTAAAAATGTCAGATGATCGGTATGCGAGAATACGATTCGTTGATTCCTTTAAATTCCTGGGAACAAGTTTAGAAAAATTATCGAAGGGCTTGAATAAACAAGACTTTTTCTGTTTAAGTAAATTTTTCCCACAGGTAGAAAAATTTGATTTACTAACTCGCAAAGGAGTTTATCCTTACGATTACATGACTGACTGGGATAAATTTAAGGAGAATAAGTTACCTAAAAAGGAATTATTTTTTAACTCTCTATCTGCTGAGCAAATTAGCGATTTAGATTACAATCATGCTCATTCCGTATGGAACACATTTAATGTAAAAGACCTGGGTGAATATACTGACCTCTATCTTAAAACTGACGTCTTGCTTTTATCAGACATATTTGAAAATTTTCGAAACATTTGCATGTTAAATTATCATTTAGACCCAGCATTCTATTTAACAGCTCCCAGTCTATCCTTTGACGCAATGTTGTTAAAGACCGGTGTGAAATTAGAGTTAATATCAGAATTGGAAATTATTCGTCTTATTCAAAAAGGCATTCGAGGAGGCATTTGTATGTGTTCAACCAGACATGCACTTGCCAATAACAAGCATATGAAAACTTACGACGAGAAAAAACCCGACACGTTTCTCATATACATAGATTGTAACAATTTATATGGCTACAGTATGTGTCAGCCATTACCAATGTCAAATTTTCGCTTTCTAGATCGCACTGAAATAGCTCAATTAGACATTATGTCTGTGTTGAACGACGCAGAATTTGGATTTATACTTGAGGTGGATTTACTATACCCTACATATTTGCATAGTACTCATAATGATTATCCCTTTTGCGCGCAGAAGTTTGTTCCTCCAGGGGGAAAAACTAGCAAATTAATCCCTAATTTGTTTGATAAATACGAATACGTTATTCATTATGTACATTTAAAAACGTGCTTGCAGAATGGATTGATTCTCGATAAAATTCATCGTGTTCTAACGTTTCGCCAGAGTTCCTTTTTAAAGGGATACATCGATTTAAATACTGAATTAAGGAAAAATGCAAATACCACATTCCAACAGGACCTTTTTAAATTAATGAACAACTCCGTGTTTGGTAAAACTCTTGAGGATAGTGAACGGCGCGTAGATGTTAAATTAGTTAATCAATGGTATGATGAAAGAAACAAAACTAAAAAGTTTACTTGTGCGAGTACATTAATAGCTCGACCAAATTTTCACAGTGCTACAGTACTAACAGATAATTTAGTCGCGGTGCAAATGAAACCAGAGAGAGTCATTTTGGATAAACCGATATACGTAGGGTTCGCGGTACTAGAACTGTCTAAAAGCCATATGTATCAATTTCACTACTCCGTAATAAAGCCTCATTATGGTGATCGTGTTAGTCTTTGCTACACTGATACCGATAGTTTTATTTATGAAATAAAAACCAAAGACTTTTATCTTGATTTAAAAAATCATTTTTTAGATTTTTTTGATACTAGTAATTATAATTCTTCGAATGAGTTACAGATTCCTTCTCGAAATAAAAAAATTCCTGGTTTATTTAAAGACGAGCTAGCAGGAGAACTGATAACAGAGTTTGTAGGATTACGTTCCAAATTATATTGCATTAAAAGTGAAAAACACATTATAAAAAAAGCAAAAGGAATAAAAAAGCCTTGCATTCAAGAACTCACATTAAATAATTATAAAGATGTACTGTTAAATGATACAATCATAAGAAAAAAAAATATCTTGTTTAAATCTATTAAGCATGAGATCTTCACGCAGACGGTTAACAAAGTTGCTTTATCTAACAAAGACGATAAACGACTCACTTTATCAGATAAAGTTTCAACTACGGCATGGGGTAACAGTTCTTTTTTGTAAAAGTTTCAAGATACTTAGATAACTGATTTATCTAAAGCTAAAAGAAAAAAGTTTAATCCATGTAATACCTAACATTATTATTTATTAATATGTTACTCTTAATTTATATTTGTACAATGAAATAGATATATTTAGTATAACAATTTTATGTGCTATAAATGTGTGTTTTATTTACTTTAATAAACTTGTAAAATGCCTACTGTATGTTGTTTTTTATTTTCTACTCTCCCTATACCTCATTTATATAGGAGCCTGAAAGCCTGATTGACATAATTCAATTTTCTTTTAAGGAAATTCAAACTTATATATCATACTAACTAACTAACGGTTGCGCATATGCTCCGTGAATGTTCAGATACAATAAACTTTAACTAAGAAATATAAGTTTTAATATCCTTAGTTAGATAAGGGTTACTTTTGCACAGTCGGATAAAATATGAGTGAGTCTCACGGTAGTTTCATGATTAAGATTGGTATCAATTATAACATGTTCTTACGTGTTCTAAGTAGCGAGGCGGTATGTAGCGCGTGTTCAGGATATTTGCTGACACATGAATATGCAACGTATTCACATTTATTGCATTTGATACCAATTATAACATGTTCTTACCTGTCGTTGAAATTTGACGACATTAAGCAGCGCGTGTTAGGGTAATTTGCTGACGCACTGAATTACTACCAGTATAAATAGCAGCTGTTATAGTAAGTTACCATTCTGCATCTGCACGTCCATTCATAACTGAATAAGTACATTCGTTCTAGTTTTGAAAATTACCACGAGGTGATACCGATTTGGTAAGTAAAATTGTAATTATATTGAATGCAGTACCTACCTTTATTTTTTCTTAGACCGAAATATCATTTCTGTTATTTTTTGTTGTTATTAATGTTTTATATAAATGTATTTCCAGATGAAAAACAGTGCAAGCATTGCTTTAATTTTATTTCTTTAGTTTCAGAATATGGAAGGAACGCAAGACACTCAAATAATATTTTCTCAATATGCACAGGATCCATTAGGATTCCGAGAAGATGAAGAAGAAGAAGAAGTTAGTGAACTATTTAAAAAGGTGACAAGTGCTAAAACCAAAGCAAAACCTAATAAACCAAAACCAAGGCTTAACAAAATAGTAAAGAGAAGTGCACGAGGGCACCCGCCGTCGTTTGTTATAAATAATGAAGCAGCTAAGGGAAATAGACTTGTCAAAATCCAAATAATTAACATAAGTGACTCCGTGCCAGATCAAAACGACGAAACTGGAGAAAACGTCCTGCTTAGTGCGCAGTATGTGGCAAGTGACGGATACGATGAGATTATAGACAGTACAGAAAGTGTTATAAATAAGATATCAAAAAAGTTGTGCGGATATAGTGTTAGTTATTAATTTTTAATTGTTTTATGTATAACTTTGTTAAGTAATAAATATGTTCAGCTATTTTGTTGTTTTATTCCTTTAATTTAGCGATATAGCCGACTAGAAAGATTTTTCTTGTATGTCTATGTAACAAATAATTCTAACGAATAAATAATATTATGATTAAATTTACAAGAGAAATCTTTTCAGTGGGTATCGCTTAGTTAGATTAACTCTTATTATTAACCGCAGGTATGAATTGTTATCATTTATTTTATGTTTAAATAAAAAAATAATTTGAAAATCGATTAATATAAAAACTTGTTTATTAAAATAAATGGTAACCAATTTTGAGTGGGTAAAAAAAATAAATAAAAAAAATAATAAAAAAAATAATAATAATAATCAAACAATTAAATATTTATTTTTTAAAGTAGTTTATTACAATTTTAAATAAGTATGCAAAATATCGAAATAACATTTTTTAAGACATATAACGTTTTTCAACGCACAATTTTTTTTATGATGTAGACAATTATAAGAGCGGTCGTTGATACAATACTCTTTATACATTAATTGAAAATTAGGACAACCTTTCTCTCCCAAGTCTATTACAGTACAATCAGCACATAAGTCATTAATCCATCTAATTTTTTCAAAACCTTTTACAAATATTTTTTTGCCTTCCAAGTAACTACGAATCATTCTCTTAAATTCTCTATGGTCGATATACCCCTCACGCCACATAATGCCAAGGTTTTTCTCTATCCATTTCACTTGTCTTTTTTCGTTTTCCGTTAAATTAGAAAATGAGTATGGGGGTTTTATTAAAAACGTTTGCGTGTATTCATTGGTACTGTATGCAAATTCTTTAATAATAAATTCATTTTTATATGATTTGAACCCCTGAACATCTACGAATAGATGGTCTAGTTTCATGATATTTTCTTTGTTATATTGGTCAACGGCTTATATTCTATAATACTATCATTTAAAATAAGACAGTAAGCCGCGGTGTGGTCAGGTATATCGGTGTCACACTCTAATTCAATCCGAACATCGACTGAACCCGTTTTTAAAGTTTCATTTTGACGAGAACAGTCGATAACAAACAGAGGTGCTTTATTTACAAAGTCTTGCGGATTCAACAACGGTGCTTGGCTGCGGTTGTAATAAGACTGTTGGAACTTAGCGTACTGTTCATATAATATAGCAAATTTTTTAGTCGAGAAACTGACATTCAAATTTTCGTAAGGAAAATAATTTGAATTTAAAAAAACTTTAACGTCACGCAAATTACAATGATCAAAATGCGATATATCTTTATCAGAAACATTTTTCCTGTTTGTTTTTAATCCAATTATAACATATCGAGGTTTCTCAATTTGAGACGAAGTTTTGACGGCCCAAGAATGTTTTGATGTTTTAGGTAAAAGCGGGTATTCGTACAAATCCCAGTTCCTAAATGCTACTTGAATAGCTCGATCTCTTTCCAAATATTTAAGCAAATTTAATCTTTCTCGATCAGAAACCTTAATGTGGGGCATACGCCATACTATTTTAGATATAGTTATATTATCTATATACTCATTTGTGTTCAGTATTACGCTATTTAAATTAGTATTGGATCGTAAAAGAATAAGTTCATGCTTACAGTTTATAATAATTTTGTTATAATCCTCTGCGAAGCCAAGAATCTTATTTAAAGGAATAGATACAGAAAATGATCCATGCGAATTTTTTGTGCCATCAACGTCCCAGCCCCATAACTTTGACATCGATGATTCAAATTCATTCATCGACACAAGAGATTTCATTGTTGTTGTGATCCCAGCGTTTTTAATTTTATCTATTTCAATCCCATTCAGCTCATATCGAATATCTTGAAATAAATGAAGTATAGGATTATTTGTGAAAAGAACACTGGACACCTTCGCTTTTGATTCTCTGTTGAATACTTCTATAGTACCCTCTATGTATATAGTACTCGCCGATGGTAATAAGTATAGATCTTGCTGGTTAATAGGTATACGGATTTCATCATTTAAATTGAAACTTGTCACGTACGGTTTATACGAATGATATTCAAAACTTTCAATCGTATTATCAAAATAAGTGTCTGATAAGTTTAGTATACTCATTTTATTAATCCAATATTTTTTAAAAATTGTTTGTTTTCCTTTGTAAGTTGACCTTTAGGTCTTCTTTTCTTGATAGCACAATGGGCACTAACCATTTTGCTGTTTGAGACCGTACTTTTATTAAAGTCTATCATTTTTTTCTGAGATGTAAATATATCTGAATCTCTTCACCGCGCAAATTCACTAAATTGTCGTTTATATCCAGTATTCTTATTTTAAGAGAGTTTAAGCTGTTTTGAGTAACAGGAAAATATATAACATTTTTAGGAGTTTCTATAATCCTGTAACCAGGCGGCACATTAGGCACAAATTCGTGAATTATATGACTAGGTTTTCCGTTTATGAATGACCCGCTCACAATATCACATTCAACCCGCACTATAGTTGTAGACAGAATGGACACAGGAAAAGGGGACTCAGTTAATATATTCGCCTGAACTGTTTCTTCCCCAAAACCAAGTAACTGACCAATCGAATTCGGTTTTTTAAAATATACTGGTTTGGAACATAAAATAGATGTCTTTAGCGTATTATTATTGCAGTTCAGTGTAAAAGTGCATCCTTGGAGGTGCTTTTTTAGATAATCATCAAGATCTTGAAGTTCATATGACCCTTCAGGAATTTCTACTATTTCGTTATCACCATAATAAAACTTATTATTTCTGTAGTCTATATTGGGTATCGAGTTAAATGTTGACATGTATAGCAACCCGCATTCATATTCACCATCTAGTTGAAGAGCTGGTGAGTGATTCGTAATCAGGGTTGAGGAAGACCCCGTTATGGACAAAGTGAAAGACATCGTGAGAATGAGAAGCTATTTATTGATCACAGATATTTAAACGATTATTCCAATATTTTTTTAAATATTTTAAACATAAATGACCACAATTAACAGTATTAAATTTTTGATAAATATTATAATTGTACGAAATATTATGATTTTTCAAATACTTTATTAATTCTAGCGGCGGTGGAAGATCACCATAACTATTGAAATATTCGCAATAATTATTATCTTTGACATAGGCTACCCAGTGAGTCCCTTGGTTTTTAGAGCTATCTAAATTTACGATTGCACATTCTACTCTTTTCGGACGCTTCGGTAATTTGTCTCTCATGTAAACACCACGAAAATGAGGAATATCTGTTGAATGTTTTAAAATATCAACATTTGTAAGAGCACGTCTGGGTAGCCTTTTGTTTAGTTTTTTAAGCGTTTTAAACACAAACCCTTCCCATTTCTATACTGTTTAATGTATAACCCTTTACCCAGTGCAATAGATTCCATCATTTTATTATGACGTTCTGATTCGGATAAGCTTTTTCTTGCAGCTTTGTAATCACCAACAGCTTTAGCAATCCCAGCTGCTCCTCCTGCTAATGATCCTAACGCAGAAAGGCCGGCGAAAATAGGTATTAGTGGCAATATACCTCCAGTTTTAGGGATCGGTATTAATCGAGGAACCCGCATTTTACTCGTATTGTTATTAAGAAATACTTTACTTGCTGCAGCAAAAGCTCGGCTGATTGCGGTACCATCTTTTTTATTAGATTTGTTTTTTTTCAATTCAGTGCGTATCTTCGAAACAAAATGTTTAAATGATTTTATACCTGCACCAGCTTTCATTTTAGATTTCATCACTTTGCTAACTATCCACGACGCAAGTTTTTCTCCTTTTCCAACACCTTTTGACTTCAATCTTTGTTTAGCCATTTTATAGAGTTCTAAATCTGCCCGATGTCGATCTGTTAGGTTAGAATATTTATCGTATGCTATATCGTGTTGCATACACGCGTTGTCTAATTCATTAACTCCTTTATCACCTCTTTGCAACCGCTTATGTAATTTTGTTCCTGGCCCGCAATAATTGTAGCCAGGTAAGTGCAGTTCAAACGGTAAGTGATTAATTATACTGTTTAGGAGTCCTCTTCCTTTCATATCCATTAAGTGAATGACTTTGTGCGAGAAAGTTTTGAAATATATTTATACAATAGCATCTTTATCAATCCAACTATTTTCGCTATCGTTAAGTCCTAGCCATTTAACATACAATTTTTTCCCTCTTTTTTTGATGACTTTTTCTATGAGGTAAACGTCTGGATACTTAGTTTTCTGCAGTTCTTGTTCATAAAATGTACCAAGTATAGTGTTTTTTCGTTGGTCTTCAATATGGTAAGTAACAGGACGAGTGTCATTCACCGTTTTAATAGTAAAAAGCTCAGTTGACCAATTAGGTGTATAACCTTTATGAAAGAGGCTTTTGTACTTGCTTATACGCACACGATCTCCTACATTAAATTTATTTAATTTAAAACGTCGATTGCATTGTTTTTTATCAATATTTATCTTTACTTCAGCTTCATTGTTACGATTAACCTCAATTGGTCTAAATTTTGTTGTGCTGTGCATAGTTTGATTATACGATCGGACTATGTCATCTAAAGGTTTTCCAAGCCATTTGTAATTTCCAATGAAACTGAAATATTTGTAAAGTTTGTTTTTTAGCGTTTTTATTACTCTTTCAACAATAGATGCTTTTTTAATTGAATACGAGGAATAATGATTTATTTTTAAGGATTTCACATAGCGATCGAATTGATCGTTGTAAAATTCTTTCCCAAAGTCTGTCTGTAAATTTTTAGGTACTCGTTTTGCTGATTTGACAATTAGTGCAAAAGCATTCTTTACTTCTGTTTGAGTTTTTGATTTTGTTGGAATACACCACGTGTACTTTGAAAAAGTGTCAATAACAACTAAAATGTATTTGTATCCCTTATTAACCGTTTGTAACTTCTGTAAGTCAATCAAATCTGCTTGCCACAAATCGTCAATTCCTTTTAATATAACTGCACGACGCTTGAAATTTTTCCTGGCTGATCTATGGATTTCATTCACGACTTGTTCTTTTGCCATCTTTGGAATTACTTAAAAAATTGTTTATCTCCCACTTTGTATAAAAGTTTATTTTCAACTGATTTGCAAGCTGTTGGATTTGAGAATTTATAATTTCGATTTGAGAATTTATATTTTCAAACATAGAATCAAGTTTCTTCTTTTCGAAAGTGTTCTGAACGAGCTGATCAACGTAATGCTTATTAACTGCATCATTAGGTAACGAAGGATCCGCTACCCCCTTTAATCGCGATGATTGTAAATCGAAATCACCATTATCTGAACGCAGCAAAGTTTTATTTTCAAGTTCAAAAAATTCACATACACGTAAACGTTTATGAACATGGTGACCGAATTTGTCTATGTTCATTTTTACTTTTTATCTTTATGTATTTGTCATCAGAAGTCCGGCTTCAACTGATGGTAAAATTATAATAACAGTTTTATATATCATTAATTAACTAAGCCCGCTTCACGCAGTTCTTCAACAATTGATATTATTTCATTATCTAATCCAGTATTACCAGCATCACGGGAAGCAATTAGTAATTTCAATCTTTCAACTAATTCATTAGGGTCGTCCCAATATACATACGAAACATCTCTTTTTACTTTTTTCATTGTTGGTAACCCCTGACCATGAGTACTTCCATCGCTTATTAAACGTTCTTTAGATAATTTGAAAAGCGGTTTTATAATGTACAAATATTTCTTGCCTTTGTTACTTTTTATTGGTTTATTGGGGTTAAAATCTCGTCTGTGGGCATTCGTTTCTAGTAGCAACATTTTATAATAACGTTTATCATCTTCAGTTATGATACCTAAATCTGGCAATTTCTTAAACAACAAATCATATAAACCGGGTGTTAAATTGTAACTATTCCCATTTACTTTTAGTTTTTCGCCGCTAACAGAAACTGAATAAGATCCTAGCATTAGCTTGTCACGCTCTGTTCGTACGCCGAAAGGAATATTTAAGTTGTTATTATATTGTTTTTTCCAAGCAGGGTTTTCACGAGGAGATGCAAACGAATCAGTCGTCTTAAATGATGTATCGGTTACGGATTCCAAGCCATCTCTGTTATCACTTTCGCATGACATGCTGTCATCATCTTCACTGTAATCGCTACCATTTGATATGTCATCATCATTGTTCGAACCAGATTCAGAAGATTTATGTACAACTGTATGATTATTTATACTACTTCTCTTCTCATCATCAGGGCTAAACTTTAGTGTTTTTGCTGTCTTTTTCCATTTAAACGCATCCTCATCAAAATCTGTTTCGTTAGTATTAAAAGAATTATTATTATTACTGTTGCCGTTACTTTTCACTATTTCATTAAGCGGCTCTGTAATTGGTTTCAACACTGATTCCAATATAATATTATCGTTAGTTTTCATGTCACGAAGCAGTTTAACTTTCTTTTTGACTGCCTCAGCCGACTGAATTACCTTTTCTTTCAAAATTTTCTCTTCATTTATTTTAGGAGCCATGTGTCCGATCTTGATGGTGTCATATGAAGCAATAAATGTATCTTGAAATTAGAACTCATTAAGTATCGTAGTTAATCCAAAACGATGAACGTATCAAATCCCATTCTATAACAACCTGAGTTTCTGGCACAATCTTTGTTTATTACTAAATAGTTAAAAGGTATGCTCCATATTTTTGCACACATTTCCTGAAACTGCGACCAGGACATATCTGACCCAACGTGCTCGTCATAAACATGACGTAAATTAACACCATCTTGTTTAAAAAGGATTACTAAATTAGCGTTATCCCTTATTAATTGTTTAGGTATTTTACTGTAAGTTTGATTCAAATAAAAGCTATCAATATTCTTATGTCTTCCCATTGCAAAATAATCCCTTATGTTGTTTTGATTTTCACATGCAACATCATCAAAAATAAAAATTGAATTATTCTCAGCTTCATGTGGACTTAGTATTTCATCATTTTCGCGATATTTTTGAAATTTTACTGACGGAACTAACATCAATACTTTTTCTAACAACTGGTACATAGGTTGAAAAAGGGTTTTTGAATATACATATACATTTTGGAAACGTAGTCCTCGTTCATGCAGTAAAAGCCCTACAGTTAAATTAGTTTTTCCGCAATTAGATGGACCGCAAATAATACAGCGAATTGTATCAGGTAAAAGCTCACCATGACGAAAACTACGATTGATGCGATCGGAACAAAGGACATCCAACTGCAAGCTCTGAGCTTGTTTTACGAACTTCATACTTCTTCAAGATCAATTCGCGTGTTGCAAGCATGAAAGGTTTATTTAAAATGACCACAGGAGCAAATATGATTCGTGATATAAGCTTGACGAAATACGTTTATCATCAATCCGAACGCAAAACGCTTTTATCAAGTCATTATCGTTGCAGCAGGGTTTGTCATTCATTATAATATTGGGCATCTGGCTCACCGCAAATGAGAGAGGGCGAAATTTCGCCCGATCGAATGATAGGTGGGCTAGAATGCCCAATATTATACTACTATTATCAACCACACACAACGTATAGACATCCGAGCAGCAAAAAACATGAATGTAAGGCAATCATTATTATATGTAGCTAGGTTGTTGTTCTAGCACTGTTTTGTTTGTTTATTTATTTTGCAATAAACATAAATTCTTATTTTTGCTCTTACACTTGCTTGTCACAGTTATTTTATTCCAATTTAAATAACTACACGTGTTGGCAACACGATGTTAAAAGTTTTACGTAAGTATCATACATAAAAAATGGGATTGTACATTCAAGCGTGAGGTCAAACTTGTCACCAACATAAATATTACCCTTAAACGAGTCCTTTATCGCTACTGGAATACAAAATAGAGTCCAGGAGTCCCGGTTAAAGGTCCCCACACTGGTGTACCCAGTGTCCCATTTATCAATCGATATGGCCGTATATCTCTAACATTTAGCATTGGCAACAATAATCTATTCCAGAATGTGTATATCGAGGCCCATTACTCTTCCCAAGAGTTTCCTTTATACGTACAGATGCCATAAAGATAGGTGGAAGCATCTACGTAGCCGTTATCCGCGATCGGTTACCTGTGCCCAAATCGAGTTTGTAACCGATGTGTCTTCGTATTTTATCCAATTGTAACGTTATGCTGTTTGATTGTTTGTTTTTGTACTAAAATTTGTTTGTGTAAGTGTTACGGTTCACGAAACGCGTGCGTGAGCCACGCGGATTTTTGGAATAATAAAGAATTTATTTATCTTATCGTGAAGATTAGTTTTAATGGTGTCCCAGACAAATATATATATCATGTCATCACTCCGTGTTCAGCGTATTAGCAGGTTAGTCATCCTGACATTGACTTCTGTGAAAACTATTATGTCTGGGTACCTAGTTTTTTTAGGATTTCTTTTCTCAAAAGGAAAAAAATTAACTCTTGTAGGATCACTTGGTCGTTCTTCTTTCACAATTTTTTTTTCTCAGGAATGTGTGTGCCACTTACTCGTTGAAGCAATGAAGAAGTCAAACTTGTAAATCAACGCATTCAAAAATATTCGAAATTTGGTGACAAAATTTAATGTAAAATCCAAAAAGTTTCTCTACGTTCTTAAAAAGTAAGCACAGGAAGCAAACATCGCAAACTTTACGTTTTCAAAACATAAAATAAAAGAATGGTTCTAGTTAGTACTTTTATTGAAAAATTGAAATCATTGACAGTTTTAAACTAAATGAACTTTTTATTATTTGCAATATTATGCTTGATTTTTTTAATTAAATACGAGTACAAGGTACGAATGAAGTTGAGATTCTCAGATTTCATAAAGAATCTGACTATACCGTAACAAAATTAGGTACATAAATCTTAAACAATTATGATTCTTAAAGCTAATACCAATTAGTTTCTCTTAAACGCCGCACGACCTTTTGTGAAGAAGGTGATGAACGGATCAATGATGATGATTGCAGTGAAGGCTGCGACGATGATTATCATTGTAAGAGTGAATCCAGGACCGGCCCAGTTTCTGAACGAATTCTTATCGAAACCGTAACAGAGACTGATAGAAGCGGCAGCGAAGGCTACAATCCCAAAGCAGATGTGGGTAAGTTTGGATAAGCTTTGGGGGATCCATAACTTCCGGAGCTCGTATGCCCAGAGCGATGTTAGTCCGTTCACAAGAGATACGGATGTGAACACCATCGCCACGAGTGCTGGAACAAAAACAGTACTATTATAGTATTTTGCTTCAAGAAAATATTAAGTAAAAGGTACGTTAAGTTATCCGGGAATGGACGGGAGTTAAGAGCGCCGCGGAGCTTTTTAGACTGGCAAAAGACCGAATCAGATATGCGGAGCTGACTGCCAACCTTCACTAGTTGGAGAGGCACTTGAAGAGAGAGAATAGGTACGGTCTAACTGTTCTAAAAGTTTCTATAGAAAAAACTTGTGTCACGTTTGTATGCAAAGTTTGTTTCATTTTTAACTGCAATGTCTTCATTTTCCCAAATAGCATACACCTGTAATCCTGTATATACCTGTTTTCTGTACTGCTTACTATGTGTTGGTGTGCAATAGAGAGTTATTGTATTGTATTGTTGTATTGTATACAGACTCCCCTATTTCACCTGTCTCTACCAGGCTACCTCCACTGGTAGAGGTATAAGGATTTTTTTTCCATCTAAGTGCCTCTACCAGTGGGGACAGGTGGAAAAAAAAACTTATTTCCCTACCAGTGGAGATAGCCTGGTAAGGGTACAGACTGGCTGATGATTTTTACAACTATTAAACTCGTGCTTTATCAGACATGACGTAGATATTTGTTGCGACGAGTTAGGTGATAGTCAGTGATAGCAATGTGACTTCTAATTTAGTTTATCTGTATGATGCCAATCCAATAAATGTATCATCATTATGATCGTTATCAGTGACGTTTGAAACGTTATCGTCAAATTCATACACTAAAAATAGTTAAAATCCCAATTGTCTGAGTATTATCTTTCTTATCTACGTCTAAATATAATATGTGTAGAAAGTTGGTGTCAGTACATTAGAAATATTTGAGAAAAACTGTTATAAAGGGACTATAAGAGCGCAATAGAACCCAAAACAACGATTTTTAGAATTATTGTCTGTTTGACTGTTTGCCTGTGCGTTTGCTCGCGCTAATCCCAAGAATGGCATAACCGACGTGAATGTGGTTTTCATTGATGTATTGTAGGTAGTTTTCTTCAATTAACGAATCGGTTCAGAAAATGATGAAGAATTTCAAAAGAACTCTTTTGAAACAATTACTGTTAGTTTACGTTGGCCGGCCTCCCACTAGATGGACGGACGGGATTGCGATGAATGCTGTACCGGATTAGATTCTTACCAAATTGCCCGTGCAACGTGTTCCAATGGACATCTTTGTCAAGGATTTTCAGGAAGCTGCCACCAAGAGCAAGTCCGGAACCGAGGAGTTGCAGGATCCAGTGAGCACGCCGCTTGTCGACCAGTCTGAGACGATTGGACCAGCCGTTGCTGGGGGACAGGCTGAGAATAGCTTCAGCCATCAGCAGTTGGTACTGGAAATTAGAAAATATAATTTTATTAACGAATGAAAAACGCTGGACTTGACTTTAGTCAGCGCGAAATTCTCGCAAATTTCAAACTGTCATTTATTTCGTAACAGCGTGCGATATAACTGCTTTGTGAGATTACAAACACATATAAGGTAAATGTCAATTACTGGCTACCTTTAAATTCAATAACTGAATACCTTAATTATACTAAAAAAAATCCTATATATAGGTAAACAATATTCATTTTCAAAGTCAAAGTCAAAGTCAAAAGTCAAAATCTGTTCATAGGTGACTCGAATTTATTTTTAGTGTAAGGTGGCCAGTTATTAGAACAGTGGCCAGTAATTGCCATTACTTTACCCTAAATCAAATTGAATGAATGAATGAATGAAAAAAGTTTATATAACACACACAATACATAATAGTTACACACAAAAGTTACAAAATAGTGGAAATACAAAATATGAAATAAAATGTCAAAATATAATACATATATTATTTTGTATGTGTGAGTGAAAAGGTACCGCCTCAGCATAAATGCAGACTCCTGGGATGGAGTCAGCGCTGGTCTTCCAGCGGGAAATTCTAAGCACAACTAGGTACATTAAAGTTGTCAAAAAGTGGAAAATGTAATTATCTCAATTTAAAATACGAATGTCGCATGGAGTGATCTTTCCGGCGTGAAATAAATCATGATAGAATTCCGAGATATTTTTTACAGGTTTGGTTCTTTTCTTTAATTTTGATATATTATTAGAAGGAGCATTACTCGAATTAATATTATTTTATTGTAAAATAAAAAGTTTAATACATTTAGAACATAAACCGAATCGAAGGAGATGAAACTCGACTTGTACCTAAGTCACAAAGAAACAAACAACTGCATGTTAAAACTCGAACTGTAGGTAAATTAAGCCCTGTCCAAAAAGATATTCTGATAAAAATGTATTAGTAAGGTAATTAGTAATTTTAATAAAAAAAGCTATTTATATAAAAGATCTACGTCATAAATCATTATTGTTAGGTACCTATACTGATAAAAAGTAAGTATTATTTACAAAAAATAAAGAAAACAATAACCTAGAGTCTTGGTAATTCTAAATGTAATAAAAAAAATTTGGTATTCATACAGTGAATATGTAGCGAATGAAATTACTAGTCATTAAAAATAAATCTAAATATGCTTACCCCCAATACACATATAATAATATGTTGCGGTGTTGCTCCAATCGGAAGTCCATTTCTTAGCGCATGCAGCAGCGACACTCCTACTGTCACTCCTATGAATATATGAGATGTCAAATTCAATGTAGACTGGAATATACGAAGGTTGTAATTGTCTTCAGATTCTTTAGGCACAAGTTGGGTAGTTGAGGTAGTGCCCTTCAACTCCATGCCGTTAAAAACACCTTCAGGGTCGTTACCCATAGGTGGATCCACTACATTTGGCGGCATTTTTAAAACAACTTGCTGAAATGAAGTTGGAAAAATTATGGCTCGGTATGATTTTTTAAATGGTTTTTATAACACTATGCGGCTGATAAAGAGTTAAGTATTATTCATTTATCGACTGATGTCAGATATCAATTACCGATGGCATATAATGTAGCGCTTTGTCGCGTGTGATTTACGTCATGTCATGTGAAATGATCTCATCCAATGCAGCAAATGTCCTATTAAAACGCAGGTCGCTCATAAAAAAATTGATCTGAAGTACATAAATGACAAAGTACATAAAATTAATACATTTTGGCATTCATCAAGGACGCGATAGAAGTAAGAATGAAATAAAGTTGAATTGGTTGACTTTGACACTATAATTAAAATACCACAAACAGGACTTACGAGCAAGTCTACTCGTTACACGGCCAATATAATGTGGTCGAACGAAACGTCGAGGTAAATATGTATTAGGTACTCGTGCGTTTAGCGCGATAATTCCCGTTTGTATTATTTTGATTATGACCAAAAATCACAAAAGTTTTGACACTATATTAACTACACCACGTCGCTTGGTTAGAATAGCGGCTAATAGCGGATGCCACGACATATTTAATTGTAAGCTACGTCATATTTAATTGTAAGTGCGCGCATTGCCTTACTTTAACTGACATTGTATGTGCTGAACTTGACCTTGACGTGACATCCAATCAAATTGTAAACTAATTGTAAAAAAAAATAAACTTTATTATTTCATCAAATCGGCTTTAGAGTCAGCGCCAGTGCCGTAAAAAAGACTGGTTTTTCAGTCCTCGAAGTAGACAGGACGTGCTAAATATGCACAAAATGCATTCATAAAGCGTGCTTGCAAATTATTCAATGAAAATGAAAAAGTTAAGGACGTAGATTTATTTAATTGTACCATTAACTCGTTAAGACGTGCTTTCAGATAAGCACCAATGTATAATTTTTGTTTATTTATGTATGTATACTTTGTTCAGTCTGAATCACGGATATCATGGTGTCAAGAATGTCCATACACAAACAATCAATTCTAAAAAGCAAACAAATTAAATTAATTAAAAGTAAAAAAAAAGCGAAGTAGAGTAATTGTTTTAGTTCATTCTAAAACCGTTAGGATTCGATAAATTATATACCAAAACCTTATTTATCGCCTGGTCATGCCCGGATTGAAATAAATGGTTTTACTAAGTATACATACTTAAGTACTGTATATTAATCAAATAAAGAAATGAGTGAATACGAAAAAAAAAATTGTGCATTGTCATAAAATTATGGTTTACGTTAATTATGATAAGATTAGTGTCGTCTCATGATCTTTCCTATCAAAACGACGGAGTACAAAGTATTCAAAACGCGTTTTAGCGCTTGTTTTATCGTCGCCATTGTTGTAGATACTCGTACCAGGTAGCCATGCCGTTTCTAATCAGTTCTTTAGAATTATGTCAAAATTTTTATCCTGTACAAAATGTAAAAGCATATTTACAGTCTACGTATTGCTCAAAATATGTATGAACATACGTGAAATTCGTAAAGAGAAATATTTTTCCAAAATTCGTAGAAATAAATATTTTTTATTACACTAAATACGACACATAAATTCGTTTATATCTATACCGTGGGAGTTATGCAATTTTCCGGGATTAAGACTATCTGTTGAGAAAATCGGTTGAGCGGTTTAAAAAATGACTAATATACTTACGCGTTTATAATATTATTGAGACGGTATCAAAAGCCCATGTTTGAAATAACTGGTTTCTCATGGTTCCATAATCGGGAACCCGTACTTACAATAGTAACAAATAATAAAAACAATTGAACAACTTAACTATAACTATTATTAAATAAAAAATCTTTATTCAATTAAAAACAAAAATTTACAATGAATAAATTACAAATTAAATAAATTAAATTAAAACCTAAATGAATAATTAATAAAGAAAAAAAAAAACTATTAAATTAAATAACTTACAATGTACAATTAAACTTTAAATGGTCTAACATTTGTTACAGCACTTTAAACGGACGTTCACTTTTAAAACAATCTTCGAAACAAACGACTATGAAATCAATAACCAGCATCAAAGCTATCTATATTCCTGTACAAATGAGAATAAACACTTATTAAAGGTCTGCGCGGATCTATAAATAAATCGATGCGCCAACGCGGACGTTACGACAAATTAGGGATGGCTCCACTTGTGACTCGGGCTGAGTCTAAGGGGGGGAGAGGTTTGTAGGTACTATATTTGGGAGGAAACTTTAAGGAAACGAAATAGTCGTTACTTTAAACGTATAGGTACTATGAAGCTAAATTAAAGTCATTAGGCCTAATAATAGGTAATCTGTACCAATTTTTGGCCGATTATTCAGCGTTTCAACCGTCAAATATTTCTTGACACTTTCTGTAAAAATGGCTGAATATTCTGATACAGTTTTTTAGTTATCTGGTAGAAATAAAGGAACTCTAATAAAAATTTAATCGAAAACGACATCAAAATCTACACCCAATTAAAAAAAATGTGATCAGAAAAATTAGATGGTTGAAACGCTCGAATAATCGCCCTTTTAGGTACGCGGTTGTTAACATTTAATATACTGGACTAGTATGGACCGTGATATACTTTTATGAGCTTCCGATATTTTGATACAGTTGCATGCATAATGATTACGGGTAGGTACGGTTCACATTCCGTAAAAATACAGTCAAAGTAATCTGTATTAAAATATATGTAGCAAATGGGTGCAAAATTTCTAAGGTAAACTATCAACACAGCACACAATAATGTAGTGGCACTTTTTGACTGATGCAGATCAGTCAAAAGTGCGCCGGGTTTAAGATATACTATTGTTAAGGCGTAAATATTCTTAGAGAGCTTTTTGTAAAAATGCACAGAAATCATCGTCAGTCGGAAGACGTTTACTGCTGAACAAAGGCCTCCCCCTTAGAATGCCACAATGAACGATAACTCGCCACTTGCATCGCTGAAAAAAGCATAATGGCCCCCAGTGAAACAAGCTAAAACTGCACAGCGCTCGCGCACCTCGCACGAATATCAATTAACGTGTCGCATCGTGATCTACGCATTACTATAACCCACACTTACTGATCTAGGAGGTCCGTGCTCTGAATACACCTCGTGTGAATGATCCAGTACTAGCAATCGTGACTTAGTAAAATATCTGGGCAAAAAAAACGGATTTCCGTTCAAGTTAATTGAAACATTGCCTACAATTTTTATTAATGGTGGAAAATAAGTGGAGGTGCGAGGGGCTGAAGTGTTGTAGCGCGTCATGGAAGTAGCCTATGTCCAGCAGTGGACTGCTGTAGGCTGATGATGAATGAGGATGAAATAAGTGGTGATAAGCGGGTCACCTAATGGTAACAGAACATCGCGGAGGTTATAGAAAAATTACAAACTCTGACAGCTAACAATATTTCAACTGTTTTAATATTCGTGATCCAACAGTTTCAATCATACCTATGAGAGATTGTGGAGTTTAAAATTATCTTTTATTACTGATGAATCTTTTATTACTTTGGCAGCATGCAGCAGTGTCGTGTATAATCAAATCATTTTGAGCGACAACGACTCGTTCACTTTTGCTGCTGCTGCTGACTTTACATTAAATCCATAGACATTTTTTTTAATAATCATCGGTCAGACAATCTGAAAAAAAAAACAAAACAATAAAGATGAGTCACTTAAAACTTCTCGGAGCTTTAAAAGAGTACACTTGAATTATTAACCAAAGTAGAACCAGACCGTAATTGAAATGTAGGCTACGCGTGCTTTGCATGTTTAAAGGTAACCGTTTTAGTTGTACTAATGAAGTTAAGCTTCTTAGAGGCGGAATAAGGGTTGAGGATAGCAAGGGTGAGGGTGGTTACTCCTAGTGAATAATTAGAACAAGAAAATTAATTTACATTAAATATAAAGTTATTTTTAAACGTGACCTGTTACACAAGTCCGTACTAATATTACAAATACGAAAGTGTTTATGTTTGTGTGTTTTTTATGTTTGTCTGTCTTACACGTTGAATCGCAGCTCCGGTTCGACATGATTTTTGGCATAGAAATAGTTTATGGGCCAGAGAGTGACAGGCTACTTTTTATCCCACAAAAATGCACAGGTCCCGAGGGGACAGCGCGCGATAACCGACTTACATGCGGGCGAAGCCGCGGAAAAAAGCTAGTTATTTCATAAAGCGATCAGAGGCCTCCTCGATCAGCGGCCAGAATTTTCAGTGATTTGTAAGTATGTTAAAATGATGATTAGATTTGGTGAACAAAACATACACATTAATAAAATAATAATAGAAATTTCTCTTTTCTTTAGCAAGATCTGCTAATTGAGAGATAGAAGGGGAAAGAAAGAGAGGGACAGAAAAATAGCCTGGGCACGCAAAATTTTGTGTAGGTATAGTTAGTATAGGCTGGTAAATAAAACAAGAGGAGCAACGTATCGTCATCGTTGGCAAAATTAATTATTCCAAACGCGGCACCGTCAAATATTATTGGGCGCTATTTCACAATCAAAACGCCCGCCCTCTGTTCATAACTAACCTGTTAAAGGGTAATTAATAAAGTTATTAGCACGTATGATATCGATATTTAAATAGAGAAAGATAATTGTAGTCTATATTCACCTTCATTTATTTTTTACCATGTTTTACCTATGTACAACATGTCAACATTTATTGTATTTCTGTTATAATTAGTGATCGGCCATCGGAAGCATTTTATAAATGTCAATTTGATGACGAAATTACATGGACATGACTATTTAATTTCTTGCACATTTTTTTATCTAATAAAATGTATGTTTTTATTGAGTACTAACAAGGTCTTAACATTTCTATTATCTGTGATATGATTATGAAGCACAGGGCATAATTTACCTATATAAATGGATCATCAAAGTTTAAAGGAATCGATCAACAATATTAAACATAGAAAAAATTATGATTATTTACTACAACAAATTAAGTACAGTTAATTTTTAAGAAAGTCTGGTTTTATTTTGAAAAAGACCGACTCATCCATATTAGTCATTACTATTCATAACGTAGGACGTCAAAGTGACATAAAATGCTTCTAATGGCCATTTTGAAGTCCTTGCATGATTTTGTTTAAATATTAGTCAATTGTTATCAAAATCATTTTGATAAATTGCCATGCTTAGTTGAGAATGTTATGATAACTCCAAAAAATACAATTTGAATATTTTTCATTGAATCAATATGGCATAATGATATATCTATACCTGACAACAGAACAAGTAGGTACTTTTTACCGGATATGAACATGCCTCACAAGGGAATATCAAAGAACATTAAGTAAAAATCGACTCGTAATTCTGAAGAAAAAACAAAACGAAATACTCACAGCATTAACATAACATCTTCCATTCATCCATTCCATACTTTTAGCACCGCAGCTTCTCAAATAATTCTTTCTCCAAAATGTATCCAAAAGCAAATATTTTCTACAATCATACGCGAAGCTACGTGTCCAAATCGGGGTCCAGCAGGGCTCCGTAATAAACCGGCGCCGGTCAGCACAATTTAGGGGTCCCATTTGGACCTTTGCTAATGGAATTAAATCCAATTAGATTTTAGGGTTACGAGGTGAAGTTTGCTGACGGTAAACAAATGGCTCTTCGTTACGGCTCACACCTGCTGTTTGGACTATTTGTTCAGATATTAATTGCTGTCTGCTTGAATTGCCAGTATTTTTGTTGCGGAGTTAAGCGGACCTTTGTGGCTGCGGTTGGACATCGGGGTCATGTGAATGTTTGGGATCACGGGAATGCTGTGAAATATGTAAACTTATACGCCAGTAATGCTCACAGGACCAAATCAATTTTTTTACACGACACTGCTCGATTACGTGTCCATAAATAACCTAAATCCACTACACAAAATTGCTTATATTTGTACATTTAAAAGCTGAGCCATAAGGCTCTCAAAATACGACTAGGTACAATGTAGTACGTTATGCTAACAGGTAGTATCTAAATATATATTTCATGAGTAAATACGACCTTTTCGAATATATTTCAAAATGATTTTCTCAGGCCGCCGAAACAACACCAATCAAAACTAATCGTCTGCTGCATGTGAAATTAAATTGACCAATGAGAATGCGTCGTTTATGAATTTCATGAGATGTTTTTTTTTCATGCACAAAATGCTTTAACCTTTTCAAATATGAAAGACGGCCACAGAATTAACTTTTTAAACCTTCTGCGCTGGCTGAACAGCCAGGCTGCGCAGTACGCGAAAATACATCCTCGTCATGTTCGACTTGCTGTCGCTTCCAGGCTGCCGTTTTTGTTTTTAGGGTTCCGGAGCCAAAATGGCAAAAACGGAACCCTTATAGTTTCGCCATGTCTGTCTGTCTGTCTGTCTGTCTGTCCGTCTGTCTGTCTGTCTGTCTGTCTGTCTGTCTGTCTGTCCGTCCGCGGCTTTGCTCAGGGACTATCAATGCTAGAAAGCTGTAATTTTGCACGAATATATAAGTAAACTATGCCGACAAAACAGTACAATTCAAAATTCAAAAACAATTTTTTTTAGGGTACCTCCCATAGACGTAAAGTGGCGGGGATTTTTTTTTTCTCATCCAACCCTATAGTGTGGGGTATCGTTGGATAGGTATTTTAAAACCATTAGGGGTTTGCTACAACCAGTCATTCAGTCATTTTTTTGCGAAATATTCAACTTTAAAGTGCAAATTTTCATTAAAATCGAGCGTCCCCCCCCCCCTCTAAAATCTAAACCGGTGGGTGGAAAAATTTGAAAAAATTCAGGATGGTAGTCAGTATATTAAACTTCCAAGGAAAACTATAGCGGCTAAGTTTGCTTGAGAATTATTAGTAGTTTATGAGTAAATAGCAGCGTAAGGTATAAAATATACCTATACTTCGAAGATTCCGTATAAAGTACGAAATCCTTAGAAAAATATTACTTAATTTTTTCGTAATGGCTCCGGAACCCTATTTTGGGCGTGTCCGACACGCTCTTGGCCGGTTTTTAAATGTGGTTTTGGCCTTTTGGGTACTGGCCACAATAACGGACTCGTTTAAAAAATAATGATGCAATAATAGAAAAATATGAATTGGCGAGAACCAAGAGGGAGTAACGCGGTCTTTGGATTTTTATTGTTTGTTTTGTGGTAAATGCTTTTTTAATTCCTCGCACTCGCAGTAGTCGTGAAAAACACAATGTTTAGTCTCGGCCAAAACTGCAATAGATGAACTCGTATTATCGAAGGCCTCTTCTTCGGGTCGACCTTCGAACTAACTCGTTCATCTATTGCTTACTTTCCAGCCTCTACAACAATGTACTATAGACGATCAACTTCTATTTAAACTGATGACTCCTACTTGTTCTAGATTATTCACTGATAAATGCAAAGAAATAGACATAAACCATGTTATCGCTAAATATTATCATAATGGGAATTGAATGTCTTGGAAAAGCAAAGGGTGATTGCAACGTGTAACGACACCCGACTGCAATTCGTATTTGAACGCTGTCACTAATAGGTGTATTCCGAAACATTTAGAGCTTAGGTATCCTGCCCAATTTACCATCATATCGTATTACTTAACCAGGGCATTGCATCCATAAAGTTACTTTACTAGAACTTAGGTAATCATAACAGAATTACTATAAATAGAGTTGAAGACTTCTGAAAAGAAAATCAACTCACTCCGAACACATTCTTTGAAAGTCAACCGCAATCAAAACTTGGAGCTAACCAAGCCCCACAAGAGACAAACATTAACTTACAGACTGAATAAAATCAATCAAAATCCATCTCACGAGTATTTCAGTTGAAACAGTGTTCCCAGCATGTTTGATTTACTGCTACGGTTTTCAAACTGTTGGATTAAGAAAATCTGTTTTTTCGGAGTCTGGAACGATCGTTTTTGAATTAGGATTAATGTGTTTGTACGAGTAAATATGGCGTGGAATTTTATAAAAAAATACAGTTCATAATCTTACCGATTGTAGCAAGAAGCTCTGGTTTGTATCCATGAAAGTTTGACAGCCACAGTTTCAGTTCTATTGCAGCGTATTCGATAAAATTCATGAAAGTTCACGTGCGAAAATTTTCTCAAGTTCCTATGAGTCTTGATACGTGAGGTTTTCGATTAAAGTTTCGATTCCGTCGTTGCTGAGTGTTTCAAGTTTACTATTTCTGATCACATTAAAACTAAATAAAATGTTAACCGAATGAAAAGTTCAAATATTTCAACTTGATCCTGCATCATAAGCATTAAAATCATAACTTTTGAATGCTTGTACATGAACTGGTAGTAATAGTTGATAAGGTATTCTATTCTGTTTTCTGCGTAGCAGAAACGACGAGTTAAGTAAATGGGTTATTTTAAATACTTTTCGTTGACCAGTAATTTTTTGTAATGAGCTCTTCAATTTTTTTTTCTACAAAAACGGTAAACTGCTCGGTTTTATCAATAAACATTGAAATAGACACATAAATAAGCTTACATTTCAAATTATCGCTACGTATAAAAAGTAATCATTATTATTTATAAAGTGGGTATTTTTCGCTACGTTACCAATTTTTTCCACAAAATTTCTTTAAATTTGAAGTTGTTTTGCTTTAAAAGACAAAATTTAGTTATTTCAGTTATTATATAAGCTACTAACTTTTGCCCGCGGCTTCGCCCGCGTGAAATTCGGTTATCGCGCGCTGTGCCCTCAGGAACTGTGCATTTTTCTGGGATAAAAAATAGCCTATGTCACTCTCTGGCCCATAAACTATTTCTATGCCAAAAATCACGTCGATCCGTCGCTCCGTTTCGACGTGAAAAACACATAAACATACAAACAAGATTACGATTTGGAGTCTTTTTGTATTTTTTATTTCAACTCCAAATTTTTGTTTCTTTTACGGTCATCCCGTGAAAGTTTATATAAATTTCACACGAAAAAAAACACAAGCCGAAACATGAATGCACAGAAAAACCAGAAAAAATAGACCAGCGCTGGGAATCGAACCCAGGTCCTCAGCATTCCGTGCTGCGTGCTATTCCCCTACACCACCACTGGACAGGAGACTAGACACGAATTTTTCCTATGCACCCATATTTCAACTAGGATTCTTTTCATTAGTCACTTTAGCAGCGACACTAACGCCATCTATGATCTACGTTCTCAACGAGAAACATTTTTCACTCCCATCGAAACTATCCGTTCACCAGGGACAAGAGATGTCGTTGAGAACGTAGATCATAGATGGCGTTAGTGTCGCTGCTAAAGTGACTAATGAAAAGAATCCTAGTTGAAATATGGGTGCATAGGAAAAATTCGTGTCTAGTCTCCTGTCCAGTGGTGGTGTAGGGGAATAGCACGCAGCACGGAATGCTGAGGACCTGGGTTCGATTCCCAGCGCTGGTCTATTTTTTCTGGTTTTTCTGTGCATTCATGTTTCGGCTTGTGTTTTCGTGTGAAATTTATATACAAACAAGCACACAAACACACACACTTTCGCATTTATAATATTAGTATGGATTTACACTTGAAAATATTCACTAGGTGTGCCTTATATTTCACAAAACATTAATGGTCAGGTACTTAAAAGTAGAATGGTAATATCAAAGTTAGCAATATTGTTCATCTAACTTTGCCGTAAATAAGGATTTGTATTTATTATTTACTAGCTTTTGCCCGCGGCTCCGCCCGCGCGGTATTCGATTATCGCGCGCTGTTCCCTCGGGAACTGTGCATTTTTCCGGGATAAAAAGTAGCCTATGTCACTCTCGGGCCCATAAACTATCTCTATGCCAAAAATCACGTCTATCCGTGGCTCCGTTACGGCGTGAAAGAGGGACAAACATACAAACATACAAACACACAAACATACAAACACACAAACACACTTTCGCATTTATAATATTAGTATGGATATCTATTTCCTGATCCAATCACAATGTATCCCTTCAAATTGATACTACTAAACAAATAACAGTGACTTTGTTGTTAGATGGGGGTCATCAAGAGAAATTTCTATCAGAAATTCCAATCCGGCGAAAAATTCAATAAGCTAGACATTTGTTAACGCAACTGGGATGGTTTTCATTTGCCGACTCCCCTAGGCAGTTAAGTTTACATTAAATTTGTCCAAGCGCGAAATTGATCTTTTAGTGAGGGGTGCCTTTAGCGAAAATCTAAATTGCTTCTCATCTCACTATTGACGCTTCTCACTGAGGCTATTCATAAAACTATTTCTTGAATTATTTCTGCTATCGTCCGATGCTTCGAGAACGCTGAGTAAGATGCATGCCTGTTTTCGTAGAGAGCATACATCAGCATATTTTTCACCGTTCCGCAGTTCAAACCGTTCAGTTTGATTCTTACCACTGTGAAAAATTCTGGAAGCCAAGCTTATTTATCAAGCGTGTTAAATGAAAACCAAACCGAGATACTTCACGTTAGTAAAGTCATAATTTTACAATTTTCTATGCTCGTATATGCGACCATTATACTTATACGTTTATGTCAACGTCGACTTTGACTTAGTATCCGATGAGCTCATTCTTCCGTGTAATTGTGAAATAATTTCTTTTCATATCCAAACATTTACTTTTCAAGGGTCCAAGATGGGTTTAAGGTACTTACGTTGATATCTTAAGGTTTCAAAGTTGAAAACCCCGAAAGGGGATAACAGGTAGGCAAAGGAAAGGATTTCATTCCCCATGGACTTATATGACATGGAAGGGCAAAGAGAATTGAAAACTGGTAGAATAATATTTACCAAGGAGTCTTAAAATGGTAAAATAAGTTCAGTAACAACGTAGACTTAGATACGATGTAGGTAAACTAGTAGTTATTTTTAATTAACTTTATTTTATTAAATTGGTTAAAGTAGCCACGTCATTAGCCATAGCTGGTATTGTGCCATGTACTGTATTTAGAAATTTAACCGGATCACAAAACAAAACACATTTATTTAACTAATTAATAGTACCGCACGACTAATTAAACACCCCGCTTGACATCCAACTTCAAACAGCATTCGCGGCTATTTTACATCCGTGTGCTCCCCTCAAATCTTGAGTAGTAGGGGAACGTAATCAAGGATTAATTTTCTACTTGGATTATTTTCAATCCACCTCCGTGTGTGAGCTTTAGATGTATCTTCAATTTAAAGGGCTCCCTTACTTGACAATTTAAGGCAGTGAGGTGTTACGGCACATGTATTCTATTAATGGTTATGTGCTTTGGCTTGTTTGTGAAAGGTATTTTCAGCGAAGGTACAGGAAGGATAGGTAGATAATTAAACCTCAAATGTACTTACTCAAGCACTGCGTGCATCATTTATTGTTTTAGGAAAATTGGCATCGAACTAATTATATCTTTAAAAATTTGACAAGTTATTAAAATGTAATTCCATATTTTATTGAATGAATGACGCAAATGTATGAAAGGCGACAATTTAATATGTTTTTGTCGAAAATAACTTACTGTATTTGAATTACTCAGGCACAATTGACCATTTACGTTTCTGTCAAACGGAATTTAATTTAAAATAAAAATGTGTTTTTTTATGACACGCAAAACAGCCGAAGGGTCAGGTCAGTCCTTCGGACGTTTTTCTTAAACACCTTGCTTTTGTTGTTACAAAATAGATTCCAACAGCCCTTTAAGTATCATATTGAGTTCATAAAATTTTAAATCAGCCTAATGAAATCATATTAGATTTCGCCGTCTCGCTGAATATTGTGGAAAATGTAAAATTTATGTGCTACAGTGTCTTGAATGAAGGCTCCTCCATTTTATGGTTCGCGTGGAAAGATTTATGGGTGGCGTTAAAATAAAATACAATTTCATCCCCCGCCATGGGTTCCGCGGACGAAGACGTCGGGAGAACCGTACACTCGGCTGGAACTTTTGCATTACCCATTCGTTGAGGTGACTGCGTTAAGTCAATTTCGCGTATCTGTACTTACTTAGAAAAATTGAAACTTACTTTTCAGGTTCAAATTTTTTGTAGTATCTCACCTATTAATTATATATCTAAAATCTGTGTGGGCCAGTTGGTCTAAACCAGAATTAAAAGTTTTTAAAACTTAAATTTATTCCCAAGTTATTTATAATACAAAACTTAACTGTAGTTTTCCATTACAAAATAGGCAGATATTTTAGCCAATATACGAAATACAGACTTTTTTTCAGGGCTGACTACCGTGGCTGCGTACCGTCAGTATGTTTTGAACATAAATATACGGATATATTCGAAGGGCATATATTATGAAGATGACGCTTATTACGTCTGTAAAGCGAGTTCCACGTCTCGATATTAAACTGCTGATATACATATTATTGTAATAATGTAGGCTTTGTTAAGGACATTCTGTTCATCACCTAAGCCCTCAAAGGGAACGGTAAAGTCGATTAGAGCTGTAGCGGTTAGTTTATAGACAACGTGATAGACAATAACTATAGATAGAGCTAACACGATTATGTAGTTGGCTACAACAAAATCTTCTAGCTAGATTCAGAGCTAAAACTACTTTAGTAACGTCTCCATTCAACCTATGAAAAGTTAAGTATTGTCAACAGCAATGAACCCTTTCATCATTATCATCATCATACTAGTCGTAGGACGCCCACTGTTGGACATAGGCCGCCATTAGCAACATTTTGGTACCCTGTAAGGTCACATCAATATAGTTAAAACATGTAAGTATAAGTATCCTTTTAAGTTAAAAAAAAGTCAAATAATTAATTTGAAATGATGACTGCATGAAAGTTTTTAAGATTGAATCATTTATTGCATTAGTAGCACTTCTGACATTATTTTTTGTTAGGTATATTCAATATTCTTGAATTGAAAGATATCAAATTAAATTGCATTATTTTCTATCTCTTATATTAAATTCTATTACATTTAGATCTATCCAAATGTCATTGGCTCAAACGGCGCTATTGCTTTCCTCAGATATATCGATGCCCTGCCCCGATGGTGGCCACTGCGTAAAATAACAGTAAAACAAAACTAGATAATCACTATGGCTGCATTGAAAGAAGTGAAGTAAATAAACAAGTGCAAGAAGCTACATACCTTAATAATAAATATGCAACAGGCGAGTCAAAAATGTAGAGCCTTTAATAAACACAATTACACACGCCATCAGCTTTAATTGCAGGGGTTTGTTAATTGTTTCCCGTTCGTTATGTTTTTAAATTCTGATTTGACTTTCAGCAATGTCACGTACTACGGCGTTTTTGCAAAGTTTCAGTTAGTATATATTACTGGTTATTAAGTTCCCAATCCGCACTGGGCCCGCTTGGGAACTATGGCCCAAGCCCTCTCATTCTGAGAGGAGGCCTGTGCCCAGCAGTGGGACGTATATAGGCTGGGATGATGATGATGATGATTTAGTTCCATGATTCCGTGTTTGGTTTGATTAGTTTTATGTATGTCAGTTCTATGCTCTACCTACATACAAGAAAAGTTTATTCTGTGCCTTTTACTGTGTACTATTTAGTTTAGTTTTGACAGTTTGAGATGCTACAAATAGTATTATGATTGGTTTTTTGGAGTCTTTTTGTATTTTTTATTTGCGTGCTAATAACTAACCGGAACTACCGCTATAACTAAACTGAACTAACCGCTCACCCAGACAAGAGATGTCGCTACTAAGCAATCAAATTATGATTGTTTTTTGGAGCCTTTTTGTATTTTATATTCTAACTCCAAATTTGTTACTTTTACGGGTTTTTCGGAAGGAATGTGACGTCTCTCGATGAGAGCGAAACATAGAGATGTCACTAGTGCTGCTGGTCAAAGTAGCGTAGTGGAAAAAAAATCAACCTGAGTTATGTGTGCACAGGAGAAATTTCTGTCTAGAATCCTGTCCAGCGGTGGTGTAGGGGTTATAGCATGCAGCGCGGATTGCTGAGGACCTAGGTGCGATTCCCAGGGCTGATCTCTTTTTCTGCACCCTAAAAACGCATATTAAAATGACATCCAAATTAATTATAGTACTACTACTAATTATTTCTATTATACTGACTAAACGATAACATTCTGGACTCAGTTGCATTGAGCTATGTGTACGTTACCGTTAAATGTGTCGACTAAAGGCAGATGCACATTGCCGGCGGACATCCGAAAAGTATTTCCGGACTGTCTGTAGCAAGCCTCGACCGTTAAGCTAGGAAACTTTGTCTCTATTATTTTGCAATATTTCTGTTCAATTCTACACAAATCTTACTTCTAGTAATATTATCAATGCGAAAATGTGAGTGCAGCGAGCGTGTGTATGGTGTTTGTTACTTTTTCAAGTTAAAACGTCTGAATGGATCTGCATAAAAATTGGTATGTAAACATGTGGTTTAACACCCTAAAGTTGATAATCCTTTGCATGTCATGAAACAATAATGCCAATAGACGTATCTTTCAACTTGAAAGTTCGACTTTAGCGACATAATTAATTTGACAACAACTTATTAAAAAAAATTATAGATCACTTATTTGACCGATGGTACATAGCTGGACGTCTAGAATAACAAATAGTCGACTTTTTATCTCGATATTAACACAGTTCCTATATACACAGTATTACTTTCTCCAGTGTAAAATGGTAGGTCCTCCACTCCAGTGGTGGTGATATTATATGATCTTTACATAAAAAAAAGTCACTTTCCGCTTGTCTGTACGCTTAGATCTTTTAAACTAAGCGAGAGACTTAAATGCGGTGTTCATCATCACTTAAATAATGTTTTAAAGAAGGTAATAGTAATACATACTCTTATACTAGCGACGCACCTGGCTTCGCCCGGGATTACAAACGTGATGATGATGATGTGAAGTGCCTTTGATTAGAGATATTTTTTTGATAATTGTACCCGAGCAAAGTAGGGGTGAGTCGCTAGTTTTTCAGTATATTCATGCAGGTCAACGACTTGCGACTGCCACGGTGTTTGAGTAATCTTGAGAGTCGTACATTATGCCCGATGACCCATACAGATACCTTAATGCCAAAAGTCAATTGCATGGACCTATGAAATGAGCACAGCTTCTGTAAATTTACTATGTCGAAATATATATTCGTGCAAAATTACAGCTTTCTAGCATTGATAGTCCCTGAGCAAAGCCGCGGACGGACAGACAGACAGACAGACATGGCGAAACTATAAGGGTTCCGTTTTTAGGGTTCCGTACCGAAAGGGTGCCAACGGGACCCTATTACTGAGACTCCGCTGTCTGTCTGTCTGTCTGTCTGTCTGTCTGTCTGTCTGTCTGTCTGTCCGTCCGTCCGTCTGTCACAGGGCTCTATCTCTTAAGCCGTAAAAGTTAGACACTTGAAATTTTCACAGATTATGTATTGCTGTGGCCGCTATAACAACAAATACTAAAAATAAAATAAAGTTACAAATTGAACGGGGTCATCATACAATAAACGTGTTTTTTTTGCCATTTTGGCTCCGGAACCCTAAAAAAGAGCAGATTTGTGCCTAAAGAGGTGAACTAGAAACAGCGAGAATAATTCAATTGAACAAATTACTTATGAATAAATTTTAATAGCAAAATAGTTTTTTTTTCGTGTAAATTTCAAATACGTTTTATTACCAAGCTGTTTTCTATTACGAGCTACGTTTCGTAGCTTCTGAATGTAGATCTATATACTAAGTCAATATTGGAGACTCGCGTCTCCCAAGCGGAGGATTTAAATTGCAAATGGAACCCTTGAAACATTGCATTTGTGATAACGTTTTGGGTTAACTTTAGCCATGTTTTGATATTTTCAATGCCCCTTAAATTTTTAAAGTTAACCAACGAAATCATTTATCATTATCAACGAAATCATTTGTTGTGTTTACACAATTATTTCAAATACAAAAGGTGAATGGAGAAATAAAAAACCTCAAAGTGCACTTTTAGATGTCACTTTTCTAAACTACTAGCGCTTTCGGAAAGACCATGATTGCCAAGAAGAAGGCGTTGCAAGAAACTTGGTAGAACGTATTTTTTTCTAAACAAATTAAAATAAGAAAACCATATACATATAACTTGCGGAATCAAATAATTTAAATATTTAACTCTCAATAAAAATCGAAATAAAGTACGACATAAAAAATGCGTAGAAATGTATATGAGTATCGTGTTGCATTAAATGCAGGTATTTGAATAAAATCCCTGTCATATTTTGAGAAAGAATGATTTGCTAATAATCTCAACGTATAAGAAGTAAGATTGGGACTTTAAGTATGAAGGATTGTGACTAATTACCAATTATGACGTAACAAATCAATCATAGAGTTCATTAAGATAAAAATACCGGCAAAGGCATAAGATAAAACCATCATTAGATTAAATTACCATCGTTCAAGATTAATTTCTGTAAATTATCGTTTATTTTATTTGAATATTCTTCTAAATTATTTTTATTGAGTAGTCTTTGATGACACTGATATTTGTAAGTAACTAATTCTTACAAATGAAATTAAATACAAATAGTAATTTTAATAAACACCCTGCCTACCTCCACTTACAATTATTTGTATTATCCTACTTTGATAATAAAAACATTGAATCATCATCATCATTATCCCAGCCTATATTCGTCTCACTGCTGGGCACAGGGCTTCTCTCAGAATAAGAGGGCGTAAGCCGTAGTTCCCACGCGGGCCCAATGCAGACTGGGAACTTGACACGCACCATTGAATTGCTTTGCAGGTTGTGCAGGTTTCCTCACGATGTTTTCCTTCACCGTAAAGCTCGTGGTAAATTTCAAATGTAATTTCGCACAAGAATTTCGAAAAACTCAGAGGTGCGAGCTAGGGTTTGACCCACGATCCTCTGCTCCAGAGGCGATAGGTCAAACCACTAGGCCACCACGACTTTTTGCAAACATTGAATAATCATATACAATAACGGTGAGAGTATTTTAAAGATACCCAACCACAAGTTTCTGTTTACTTTACAGAACTAAATAACAGTAAAATAATAAATCGTGACATCACAAGCTCCCAGCAGCTAAGCGCTTGCTGGTCAGAAGGAAACTTCAAAATTAATTTCAAAGTTTTATAAAAATATTGCCAGTGGAAACGTAGAGAAATCGTTGGGCATAGAGTCGGTTACATTATGATGAATATTTTATGTTACTTTTCGTTTGTATTTATTCATTAATATTAGCGTTAACGTGAGAAAAAAAAAATCATTACATTTAAACGTTTTTGAAAGTTGCTTAGTTAGTCAGTGTTGTCGGACTATCTTTATTGGAAATACTCTTTGTCATGGTCAAAACTACATGTATAATACTATTTTATGTAATGTAATCAATATTAAATCAAAATTAAAATTGAGTCATTCACATTGCACGAATACGTGATCAATATTGAAAATGCTTACCATAAATAGTAGAAAATAATAGAAGAGGAACTCGAACCATTTCTCGTCAGTTTCTGTCGGTGATGATGAAAGTTACAATGATGAATTTGCCAGTTATTTTCTTTTATTTGCTACTATTTCTTGCTGTCTCGATTCACTTTACTGCAATTGTTATATAAGTTATCTACGGCTGTAAACCTGCACTTACGGCGGCCGGGCGGGTGCAATAATCATGTTCATTGCGTGGCCGATAGGCACGATGCACTATGGCTACCTGGTAGCACCCGTAGTGAATGCCCAGAGAAAGCATTCGCCATGGAGCTGATCGCGCGTAGTCTTGCCAATAAGGTTGTCGCACGCACGAAATGTCAACGCAGCCGGATCAGCGTCGCCGTACCTCGTCAAACATCTAATGTCATCCATACCAGCAACCATACGGAAGCGGCGCAGCGCCTCCGAAGCTATAGGTAGAGTCATTCACGATGACGCGTGCCGTGGTTCTTATTACAATGTCATTAATGGCTAATTTTGTCAAAATCACGCGTCTTCGTGGATGGGGCTAGGTATACGGAGAGACGACGTGTTTACGACGGGAAAGCGCTGGTTGATGACTATATAGCAAACAATGACGATAATCGTCAGCGTCTGCAATTGAATCGACGAGACGTCAACCGATATAGAGTCACCTGCAAGAGGTAAATATATGCCACAGCGGAACGTACAAAAGTACTGACACGTCCTACACCGGCCCTAGAAACAGAGTCGTATCAGATATTTTCTGCGCGCTTTTTGTGTCATATAGTGGTGCTGGTGCTGGGGCTGATGAGTGTAAGCACGGTGACCACGAGTTGTACTCGCATCGTTTATAGTCCATTCATTTGTGGCGAGGTGATGCGATGCCGTAACGAAGCTGGTTGTGCTTTACGTTTCATTGCGCAGTTTCATACAAAGAGTATTGAATGGTTCGATACATGTGCGACAGCTAAAACGTTTCAATAAGCACATGAATGCACAGAAAAATCAGAAAAAATAGACCAGCGCTGGGAATCGAACCCAGGCTGCGACCAGACCAAAATAGACCAGGCTGTGGCTGGGCTGTGGGCTGTGTAATTGGGTGGGAGCGCTGCTCTATTTTTTCTGGTTTTTCTGTGCATTCATGTTTCGGCTTGTGTTTTCGTGTGAAATATATAACTTTCACGGGATGACCGTAAAAGAAACAAAAATTTGGAGTTGAAATGAGTTTTTCAAGTTGCGAGACCTCTTTAGGGTTTATTTAGGCTGGTCAATCATATCCATAATCCATAGCATATTCTGATACTGTCAATTTTGCTCAGACGTTAAAAAAACTTTATCGATTATGGAAAGTTCCAGGAAAACGATAACAGATAAATTTAATATTCTAAAAATCACGTTGCGACCTCGTGACATCGAACCATGAATCTGGGAAAAATTATCGGATGTTTCCAAGGTCACCAGTAAATTTTCTAATAATCTTTGCCGCGTCATTAATTATTGATATCAAAGTGTCTGTCTTTGAATTATTAAGATACGAATTTGCTTACATTTTAGTATTGGTTTTGCCACTGATTGATCACGTAGAGCAAGGTTTCTTGTCGGTAAAATTTTATTCAGCCTTATACATTTTAGCCTGTTTAATATGTTTAAATTTAAATGTTGGGCAATTATTTTTTTTAATTTACTAGTTATGTTAAACCTTGTTTTTACTTGTAAAGTCCTGTCCGCGCTTACATTTCTAGTTAATGTTAAAACAATATTCACGTGAAGTCAGTCATTATGCATAAATACTAGCCACTTATTTCAAATGTCGTTACATCTTAAATATTTCGCTCCTATACTTATCGGACGTCATCGAATATGAAACTCAAACAATAGCCACTCAACTCTGACTCAACCTGTGTCATTGATGGACGGTGTAGATTTTATAGATGATTTTTCTTGCATTTCAAACAATGATGCCGGTATCATTAATCTCGAGACTACTGGTAACGGTACCTGGTATCCGGACAATCATAGCTAACTAAGTACATAACATACTGATGCTATCGAATAGATCGAACTAATCGATTTACTGGCCCCGAGTTGACTTTCATTAAAACTATTGGGTCACGAAGCTGATGTGACGGAGATACGTCCCGCTACAGTTTATGCTAAGTCCTTTATTCGCTGCGGGTCTCGAGCTGTACTTAAAGTTATCTAAAGTGGTGTAAAACTTTAGTACTATGATTACGACTAAAAATTAATCGCGTATGTTTGTGCATCGTCAGTGTACACATCCGATACGTGTTTAATAGGGAACGCAGAGATAAGGCCGGACTATTTATAAAGGTTTTAACACAAACCAATAAAGCGATGTTTAATTGGTGCTACATCGGTTCTGCTCAAAATGTATATCGTTACTCGCAACATGTTAAAAATGTTTTTTTATGAAATGCCGGGAAAAGTAAACAATAGCAAAATTAGATCGCATATTTGCGAGGCGGTGGCTGGCTGTTGCCAAACGGTTATAAAGCCGATAGGTACGGCGTGGAAATGCGTCGAATGCATGTTCACAGTTCAACTCGAAATTCGGCGAGTGCACTCGTTAGTGAAACACACTAGCGCTAAATGGACGAATTGTGAAGGAATTTTGGAACGAGTTTATCTGTAGTTACGTTTTCGAGCTAGCTTGTAGGTAAATGATCGTTGAAGATGTTCGATTGTCGCTGAATTTTCAAAACAATTGTTTTGATACTTAATAGAATAAAAGTAATGAAGGAAGGAAATATGTAAACATGTATTTCCGAAACTATGAATTTGTGCAAAAATTTTTAGCTAACTTTTTTTAGCGTGTACCTACATGTTTAACGAGTGAGTTTAGAGAGAATGAATACATAGAAATATTCTATGTATTCATTCAGATTATATTATAAACGAACTGTGTGCCAAAATTTCATCCAAATCCAATCGGGTAAGTGCGTACCTAATTGGATAAAAATATCTAAACATCTTCAGACTCAGACACTTCCTCATTTATAACTTTATAACCTATTGGTTGAATAAAAAATAATAGTTTAAAACAGGATGATTCGTAGAACTCCGCATTTCGATGTATGTCCGCGGCAAATCGATACAAGTTTACAACCGGTTCACTATACGGAGATGGCGCGATATCACTCGAGAATGCTCGCAGGAATTCTTTGCGATATTTAGAAGTGCAGCACAGATAGCGCATGACACGCGAGCCTAGTGCTAGATAAACACATGTATTTCTGGTTACTTTAATTCTGTTTTTCTTATTCAAACAGGATTGGTATTTTGTATGCAAAATACTGTAAATGTTAAGGCTAAGACTCGACAGAGATGGTATACAGACACGTAGTCAAGTTGCATTTGTTTTTTTGAGCCTACAAAAAGTCTTGAATTAGTTCGCGTCGTAGTTAAGAATAAGAAGAGTTTATTTGCCGGTATGCATCGCCAGCCAAGCCAACCGCAGAAGGTTTTAGACTACCGCGGTCATTACTAATTTTAGAATTTAAATTCGGGTTTACCTACCTTGATTTTACAGAAGCTCGGTATTTCGGCACATTTGCATGCGCCATGATCACTAGACGACCAAGGCACAAAAGTAGGTAGGGTTTCTCTAAAATCAAGGTACGTGGAACAAAACCCGAATTTAAATCATAAAATTACTGCCAACTGGTTCTTAATAATTTAGCCTTCGAAAAACATAGAGGGGCGATCCTGGATTTGAACTCACGATCCTCGGCTTGAGAGGTCAAACCACAAGACCACCACGGCTTTGCAAAATAACATTTCTAATTTATCCCAAGATTGACGGTGAAGAAAAACTTTGCGAGAAAATTTGCATACCAGCGAAGTGCTATGTGCGAAGTTCCCAATCCAGAACTACGGCCTCAAGCCTCTTCATTTTGAGAGGAAGCCTGTATCGAGTATTGGGATGCATATAGGCTGGGATGATGAGCCATTTAGTCTTCACGCGACGCATTTACGTGAAAGACTAGAAGTTTGGTAGCGTTAAAAACTTATTCAAAAGGCTATGAGTATTCATATTATTATTAAACAACGTGATCCTAAGAAGGTGTGTACTCTCTATGTATACACATAGCTCTTAGCTCGTTTCAATCAATCGTTTGTCAATTAATCTGGAAATTTATGCCTCACAAGTTCGTGTAAATTTGGTCTGACAGTAGTATTGAAATTTTGGGATTACACCAGATCTCCATGGGATTTCCATATACTGGGTACACCGTGTTCTTTTTACGTTAGCATCTCCCTTATTAATCAAGGATTTCTTATAGGAGTCACAAGTATGTGCATTTGCACGCCTGCATGCAGGCTGAATACATTGGATAAGAAACTATAACATAACATCTTTGTAACTGTGTTCTAGCAAATAAACATTTCTGATTTCTGATTTCGAGGCACACTTCATAAATTCAGATCCATCAGATGGACGGATCAAAGATACCTGCCCCAGCCTGTCTTTAATGATTCCACGGTCTTAGTAACTAAAAGGTGTTGATAACAAGTATTTACATCTAGATTTAAATTATAATGTGCTAGGTAATTTTGTTATGAAATTGTCAGATAAGCATTTCTTATAACAATTAGCGATTCTAGAAAGTGCAGCGGCGAATTTTTGTTTTGCTGATAACTTTACTACAGTTATCGATGCGTATATTGCATACCATTGTTATCGAAATGATTGCAAGTCCGATGATTGCAATGTTATCAGGCTTTTGAAGATGTAATGGCGACTATAGGTAGAGTCACTCACGATGACGCGTGCCGTGGTTCTTATTACAATGTCATTAATGGCTAATTTTGACAAAATCACGCGTCTTCGTGGATGGCACTAGGTATATTTTTTAGTAAAGGTTTAATGTGATTATTATTTCTTGATAATCGGATTATGTATACTTAAATTTTTTGTTTGTTTTGTAAATAGGTAAATGTGGTTTTATCTAACCATCAAACTATGTTCTCGCTGTTGAGGTGAAAAGTTATTATAGGTATGTGTCATATGAGATCAAAGTTTTTTTTTCATCTCGTGTGTTAGAATCCCTTGCCCGCTTACTCGGGATTCAAAATTAACACTCGCAGCATAAAAAACTTTCCTCTCTTGTTGCACAAATTACTTCTTTATAATCGAGTGCAAAAATCTAATCTAATCTGTAGGAATTGCTCGAAAAAACACACGTTACTAGGGCATTATTACGTCGGCATAAAAGTCCGTGGTGCATGTTTTTGAAGTGTTTGATATCTACATTTTTTTTTACTTTTTAATGTTCGTTGCCGCCTATGATCACTTATTTATAAAACCCACAGCACGCAGTATAACAAAACTCGCACGATATTACACGTACCTACTATCCAAATTTAGCATTAACCTGTTCTGCCTAATAATAGTAGAACTAAATTAGGTAGCGAATAAGTTAGTACGTCAGTTAAGTAATAATATGCGAAGTCAGCAGGTGGTAGTTTTGCAGGTGGTAGGACCTTGTGCAAGGTCCGCCCGGATTGCTACCACCATCTTGCTCGCTAATCCTCCCGTGAAGCAGCAGTGCTTGCACTGTTGTGTTTCGGCGTGGAGAGTAAGACAGCCGGTGAAATTACTGGCACCTGAGGTATCCCATCTTAGGCCTCTAGGTTGGCAACGCAATTTGCAATACCCCTGGTGTTGCAGATGTTTATGGGCGGTGGTGATCTCTTACCATCAGGAGACCCACTTGCTCGTTTGCCATCCAGTCACATAAAAAAAAAGTCATAATTATTTAAGGGAAGGTAGGTTAAACAATTCCGAAAATAGTCCACATGTCAGTGCACAGTATTGACAATCGATCTCATTCACAACGCGGAAGCACATCTTTGATCTCGAGTTCTAATCAATCCGTATCGATATCAAGTCCCCGACAATCGACTCGAATCGATATCGATACCCAAGTACCCAACCCACCCACACGGTGCTAGTCTAAGTCTCGTAACGAAGGGTTGTTATTAAGGTACTTTGAAGCTCCCACGTATAACATTAACAAATTGTGTTCTTGTTAATACAAATGGTGTTTCGTCTATTAAGTGGGTATCTGTGTCATAGTCCTTTATTTCATTTAAGTAAATAAACTGGCTTTCGTGATTAGAGCCTTTTTTGTAGGTTGATTGATGGACTGCAGACACGCCCTGTAGCTTTTTCCTTTGACGTCTGTGAGGTCTAAAGTCAAAAGCATTCCTGACCTCTTCTAGTTTGCGTCTGGTTTTTCATTCCATTTTTTATGATTGTCAACATTTCGCTCGTGATATTAAAAATCGCTTCCAAATTTTTTAGCGCGCTCACTTAAAAATAAACCCATATATTCGTAACGAATCGATAAGTATGCGATTTTACGAATCGTGACCATTAACGTGATAATCGAAGTCCGAGCATAACTCGGATGGCTAACCGGGGGACCATTAAACATTGATACAATACTGTCGAAAGTATAAAATATTGCTTTCTGTACGCCTTGGGACGACCGGCGATCCAGCTTACAAATTAACAATAAATATTCATGCGAGGCGATTACACACTCAATCGATATGTTATCGATTCAGCCACCGTCTATGGCCGACCAGGATTGTTGCACATCTTGCATGTAATCAATTGTATTGTTTTTTTTGTCGCGGCCATTCCAATGCCTTGTTAATAATTACTTGCTGCTTAAGTTATGTTAGGATATGCTATTCGGTATTGTGATTAGGTGGATTTTTCAAAAAAGGGTTGATAGGTCTTCCACTAAGTGGACGACAACATTGTGAGAGTTGCGGGCAACTGGTGGATGCTAGTGGCGAGTTGTCGTTCTTAAGGCGGCGGTCTTTGTTCAACCGTGGACGGTTTTCTGCTGATGATGATGACTTTGAAATTCAAGTGAAGTTTTATTATAAAAACGAAACAAGAAAAAAAGAATGTCTATTGTAGTTAGCGGCTTTTAATAGCTTTAAATAGCGGTTATTGTGCGCTAACGATGGACTATTGAGCTAAAGTGAACGAACGAACAAAATAAAGCCGAATTAATCAAAATATCCGATAGAATAAACACATAAAAAGTTCAAGAAAGTTCTTGGAAAACGTCCGGAGCGCAAAATAATAAATCACTAAAAACAGTATCCGTGCGATATAGACTTAGTCTGTTCAAACCGAGTAAATTAATTTTACTGGATAAAGGTTGGCAGTTGGTAAAAGAGAACATCACTCAGTCGGGCTATCCGCTAAATCTAGACGCAGTGTCCTAGTCTAGATTGATCCTTCTCGGCAAGATAAAATACCACTTTATTTAAAACGCAACGAAACAAAAAATGTCCTCTATTATGTTCATTCAATTATCCAGAGTACACTTATAAATCACGTTGGTCGGGTATTTTTATGTTTTTTTCTCTATGATCAAAGCCTTAATCGATGGAAAAAAGCATTTTTGTGTACGATAACTGAACATTTCGGTAGTTTGAGTAGTTTGAAGATTGTCAGTACCTACACATCAAGGACCATGTACTATACAGAGTGTAACATTCATATCAGTCAGTATGTGAAAGTCTGAAACTATTAGACGTACGAAATCTGTTCTTAGGAACCAGGTCTTCAATTTTCATAAGAAGAAAAACTGCATTCATTTAAAAAAAAAACTTACTCATTTCGGGAATCGAACCCGGTCATTTTGAAAAATAAAACATACATTATTTCTATTTCGATATCGGCAGTGCAGGTCATAAGCAATAAATGTCACTATGAAGTACGATATCTAGAATGAATAAAATGCGTTGTATTTCATATTCTTTAACAATGTAACTTTTATTTTTCAAAACATCCGGGTTCGATTCCCGAGCTGAGTACAAGTTTTTGAAAATGTATGGGTGCAGTTTTTCTTGTTATTTAAATCAATGACATATTATGGTTCCTAAGAACGGATCTTCGTAGTATTCTAGTTTCAGACTTTCCCATACTGACCGATATGAATGTTAGACTCTGTATATGGTTCTTGGTATACATTTAATACGTAGGTACTAATGTATCTAATGAACGACAAGAACAAGTTTCTAATTTAATTTAACAAAATTTTCTATTTCAAAAGGATTACTATACGTCGTTGCTACTGTAATACCGCGTAACTAGCTTTTACCATAAGGTATAATTTTTACCTTATGGAAAAAGGTAGTTACGTGGTATTGCAGAGCAACGACGTATAGCTAGCTTTTGCACATGACACTAAATTTACACCAGTAACTTACATCTAAGGTCGAAATTAAAAAATAAAGATGCTTTAATAAGCCCTTTGGCAGATCAATCTGCTGTACTCTAAATGATCTCGATACATGGCGTGGGCGGCAAGAAGCTATAGCAGTCGTGGCAAATGTCACGTTGGCATTTAGTACCTACTCTTTAGTACCTACTGTTTAAAACACAACAGCAACACTTAATTACTTTAATCATTGATAGATTTTGATTTACGTTACATTATCAGGAAAATAATACTAGTGCACAAGGTTGATAATTATCGATAGACACGTGCGCAGAAAGGTGCAAAAGACCATGCATATAACACGTTTGTTTTTGTGTAGATGAATTTTCAATTAACTTATCATATCATTTACTATGTTTAAGTTTGATAAATAACTTATTGACTATGTTAGGTCGATATTGTAGTCTTTTCGCCTAACTATTTTGGCATTAAATTTTGCTGTAAAGAAGACACTTTAATTTGAATATTTGCTATGTTGATTAAGGATGCTATACATGTTTCGTATGGTATCTTCCGTTGGATTAAAAATAATTTATACAGCGGGCGATACATTGAGATAAAAAACAAAAATCAATTCAGGGTTGCATTGGCCTGGATTGGGTTTAGTGTAAATTTTGATGACGAAAATGGCTGCGTATCTTTATTTTGATCGTTTACGAACTTTGTTGCGAATATCAATAACGTTCACCTGATGAACACTGCGCTGTGAATTGGGTTTGTAGTCCTTTCATTATTAGGTATATTTAATTTAATTACAATGGTAAATCTTACCTCATACATAAGTATGTACAGTAAAGTACCATATAGCTCCATTAGAAATCTATCTTCTATTGACGCGACACAAGAAGGCAAATGAGTCAAAAGAACTGTTACAGTCCTTTCCAGGACGCGTCCACATTGTTATGCACAATATAGGACGCTACTGAATAAGGATTGGTGTCCTTAAAGTATACCTAGTCCCAGTCATCGAGAGTGAATGTCGTCGACCTCTCGACCGCAGATGGATGCTCGCCGTCCTCTGACTGATTCCGTGTCGACGGTGCTTAGTTAAGGGATCATTGTATGCCAAAGATTGATGATAGACTAATCGCCGCTTGATAAAGACGCCCGTACCAGTGGACCGCCGCCTAATAACTGTCTAGTTTTTTTATGTTTCTAGAACGTAGACTTAGTACTTAAAGTTTTGAAATTAAAATTGAATAAATCCTGATCATCTCTTGCCTCTAATTAAAATTAGCAATTTAAATCCTAATTTTATGTTAACGGAGTCTTTGCAACCTTTCTTTTGAAGATCTGTCCTTTACAACCCACAGTGGGTTTAGATGAGAGAAAAAAATGAATTGCCACTTTACGTGGTACCCTAACATTTTTATACTTCACATTTCTAATTTCCTACCTACTTTGTCGACGTGGTTGAGAGCGTTTATACCTGTTGAGCCGGCAACGTTGCATTTTTGATAGTTTTTCTCGAATATTCCATAAAAATTGAATGACAATTAAAAATGTTGTCTGATAGAACACTTATATAATCATAATAAATACATTTAATAATAAGTTATTGTGTCTACTCCAATAATTATTCGTTATAGACTTTTATTTTCTTTAAAAACCATTTATAAACATTAATTCGTTTTTAAAAAATATAAAAATCTATCACTAGGTATGTAGGTACGTATCGCGTCTAAAATTACGAGTCTAAGAGTTCCGTATAGGACTACGAAGGGCTTATTAATCGCAGTGTGATGTGTCAATATTATTAAATGTATTTATTATGATTATATTCGATTTTCGCGTTAAGTTATATGTAAGTATATTTACCTAATAGATGGAGGTGATGTGCTAAATATGGCTTTACGGTAGAAGATTATTATGGACGTGTAACGGGCTCGAATTTTATGGAAGGAAAATATTCTAACATAAAAAAGCTTTTCTCTAGGCGTCGTTTGTATAAAACTTGTGTTGTTCAAGGACCTAAGAATGAAAGAGGGTATCTCTTGGGTACCTTGAGATTGTCAATAAAAGAATATAGCGAGGCTATAAACGTATTCAAGGATGTTTAAGAAAAATCGCTTTTCTGACCAGTTGCTGAAATACTTAAGTAAAGAAATAGTAATAAATATTATATCTGTCTAAAAACAAAAACATCATAATGAGATGCTATGAAAAGTACTTATACAAAATTATTTAAAGAAATAAGAGAATATTCTAAAAGCTGCAGCTATAGGTCCAACCCCATACTCTACTACTAGCCTTTAAGCTACCACGACTTTTTAAATGTACATTCTAGAATTTGGCGTATTTATTTAAATCCGTGACAATACAATAATCTTAGCAGTGAAATTCTAGTGGTCCGGGCAGGATAGTCTTCGTAGGATGGAAAACCTCAACGGTTAACCTGAACGGCGTTGACCTGAATTTTGGTACGGAAATGTGATAATACAAACTACATCCAGAAAAATGTAATCCCACCGCAAACATTCTGTAAAAAACTAGCCAAGTCTCGATGAAGGCTGCTTGTTTATCTCTAAAAAGTAATGAAATCAAGACAAAGTCGTGCCAAGTCTAAGGTTGCTTACTACGATTTCTTTATTATTATAGTTAATGTTGTGTGACTTGGCCGTTGACTTGTACCCACTCACGTATAAAGAATGTTGAGTCTTAAGTCTTATCCAGTAAATGTTGAGCCTCAATACGCGGACAATATAAAGAAATCGCAGTAACTAGACTGAACATTCTTTATACGTTAGTGGGTACAAGTCAACGGCTAAGTCACACCAGATTTTTAACAAAAACCTAACTTAAATGCAATGACATATCCACTTGGGATCTTGGGAGCTTTAATGTACTTATTTAGGTACAACTTGATCGTTAGATAATGTACGCCATGTCGTATACTTATTCGAGTGCTTTGCAAATAACTTGAACATTTTCACATTGTACGGCATCGCAATCATGCCCGAAGACACAAACAAGTACCCTACAGGGTGTTCTAAAGGGATAAGCAAACATTTAAATTGGGTCTACGTAAACATTTAACATATCATAACAAGATCCCAGGGGGCTGTGACAAACTTTATAACTCTCGCGGTTTTGACAAGGCTCGTTTAAAAATGCAAAGGATTGTGCCGTTGACCGTTTGTTAGTTTTTTATTTAATTGCGGTTTAGGTGTTTAGAGGGAATCTAACAATGCAGCTTAACTACGAGCTTTTGTTTACCTTAACTTGAACGTAAAACTCAGTTTGTGGAGTAGCCAGACGTTACCAAGACGTCAAAATATCTATACGCTTTTATGCCAAATGCCGTACTAAACATAAGGTCGATGTATACATATCTCGTATATTTTTGCATTCGACTGTAATGATATTTGACATGACAGTTAAATATCTGTTGTTGCAGCAAATAAATAATGTCGACAACATAGATCTGCCACAAAAGATCAGTAAGTTAACAGACAGTAGCGGAACAAGGGGTAAAACAGGAATAGTGGATTAATCCAAACCAATAACAAGAAATCGCGTACCTATTACAGCGAAAAAATCCTAACTAAAGACAATTTACATAAAATGAAAATAGAGTAATTTGGCCGAGTGTAAGAGTTCTTGGTCCTTTATAGTAACAGAGCAGTCGGTCCCAGCGCTGGGTGGCCTCGGTAATCGCTGTTATTATGGCACCCTGCGTAAAGTAGCTTTACAGATGGTTCACTTGGGACATTTCATCAACTGGGGTTCTAGCCGTGGCGTGGGATCATACTATAATAAATGAGATAAACACGTGGCAGCTAGTCTGGTTTTCTAGTTTATACTTAGTTAAAGTTTGAATAATGAAATTTAATGGAGATAAATATTTGGCAAAGCTAGGTTATGGATGTCAAGAACTGAATTATTTGTTAATAAACTAGCCCTTTTATTCTGAGTTAGGTCAGTTTAGGTGTAGCGCTTGTTGGTTAAGGTATTGGGATATTACATGAATCCCTCTCACTCGCAAACTTTCGCATTTGTAATAATAATAGGAAATATATAATTACATTTGTCATATTAGCCACGTAACTACAAGTATTTTTTGTTGATGTTTACTACTAGAAACTTATTCTTTATTATTATCACTTTTATCAGACCAAATGATAATTATTATAAAAAAAATGTACCTACCTTTTCCTTTTTGTTTCTTCAAATACCAATGTCGTAACTTTTTATCTAAGAATGTTAATTACCGTAAGTACGCCACAGTAACATTTTATTTTCATTTATGTTATTTATAAGTGATAATTGGTTTATCTTGTCAGTGCAAATGCACTTTCTTCATTTCACAGTTCTACGTAACCGGAGGGCGCGCGTGTCAGTACCACTTGTATGATTGTTCGACCCGCGAGCGAACCAATTGTTGTTTTACTTATTCCAATAAACTATATCGACGTACGCAGAAATGCAGATTCGCAAATAAAAAATGCGTAAATCACTTTTGAAGTTACAATGTCCTGGTCATAACTAATTGTATGTAAAATTGTTTTTTACGGGACATACCGTATTTACCCTTAACCTCTGGCATGCTTAGACACGGATCCGCGTCAAATTTAAGGCTATCTTTTTGTATTTTTATTAAAACCAGTAGAATTTGTACTTATTAAAACAGATGAGACGGGTAGAATGCAGTATTTTTTTTAGTTTAGAGGGGTTAAATAAGATCTCGATAATTTGGGGAAGTTGTATGCATCATCATCAAGGGTAGACCGAAGAAATTTGCGGGTGAATACGAGGGTAGACTCCAAAACATTAACATCCACCTGCTAATTTCTTGCCCATGCTCATGATGCGACCAACTGCATTAAAATATCGGGTTATCTAATCACGGTCTACTTATATCCCGTAACAAATTTATTGATTGTAAGTAACCGTGAATCAATAAAACCTGTTAAGTGTATGTAGCAGGGGCGTAGAAAAAACTTTTGTTATACAATCCGGAGAAAAAGAGACATTCTGTCTTAAAACGACGAATGCTGAAAGCGCGTGTTAGAAATGTCGTCGGATACATTCGTAGTTTAAATCTAGAAACACACTGACACCGGAGGCGGAGCGGATGCGGCGGTTGTAATATTCGAGCTAACATGAAAGAGGCCACACAGAATACCGCGCCCCACTTACTTCCCGGGCGGTATTCTGTGTGCCCTTTTTCATGTTAGGTTGAATATTACAACCGGCACCACCTCTGCGTCGCACCGCACCACCCCGCCACGGCTCTTTGTGTGTTTCAAGCTTAACACCTTGAAGTTCGAAATCCGACTGAGCCTGCGTGGAAACTACAGCCCACACCTTTTAATCTAAGAGGAGGCCTGTGTACCCAGTACGACGTGTATATAGATCGAAGATGAGTCGCTATAATGAAAATGAAAAGTTTTTTGTACAAGAGATGCCTTCAAGAAGGATTCCTGGCACTGGATCCTGTTTTAGTCCCTGTGTCACAGAAATAACTATAATAACTACAAAATTGTATGTTTACACTTAAAATTGCCCCAAATTGTCATTGCGACTACCACAGGTAATTTCTCGTAATGAGTACGTATGGCAGTGTATTTCTTGAAATGTCAATCGCAATATGTTCGTTTATTTCATTGCTTGGGTTAGTACGTGGGATCGTACATCCGAACACCGTCGCTCGATTCTCTGCAGAAGCGCACTCTAAAAGCCAATCTCAATGCAATTTGTTTCCGAGTGGAAGCGAGATCCGTGGACCTTGCTGAGATCTACCATCTGAAAGGGTTCGGAGTTCTCCAATTATTTACATTTTTTCTTTACCTCACTCCAGCGATGCAAGCACATTGATTCTCTAGCATCAAGTCTCATTTCAATGTTTAGTATTGATACTCATTACCTTTAGACAGATTTCATGTTTTGACCCAGTAGCAATATCTATGCCTGCCTATATTAAAAGGTTCAAAACTGTCTAAAGATAAAAAATATCCCTTGGCACTTCACAGCCGAGTTTTATACTGAATAAGGCTGAATTTTAATTTTAATTTTGATTGTAATTTTAGTTAATTAAATTTTTGATTTTAATTTCGATAATAATTTTATTTCTCTGTTAATAATACAATATGAACTGATCATGTTTGAAATAAACTTTTATTATTATTCACATACCTATTTATAGTTCTTAGCAAAAATTCAATGAAATATATCTGAACACGCTTCTACGCCCTTAATAATAGAGTCGTGTTCACAATTTCTGATATTTTTTTCTCAAAAGTGAACTCGACTGTAAATACCTACAATACTCGTAGATACACGTGGGAAAGCAGAAATTTGGAAGCGTTAACTAAGTACTTAACTCATAACCTTTTTAATATTTCACAAGTACCGTTACACGGCACGGAAGTAAAATCACCGCTCCAACATTTCAGAGGAATTTATAATTACATTCACCAAATACTAGGTTCTTTGGTAGAAATTTTTAATGAGTTACCGCGGGTCTAGTCGGAGACGGCGAGTCTCGAAACGAATCGGGACTCGACGAATTACAAACAAGAATTAATTAGCGAGGCCTCCATTGAAAACTTTTGAATTGTCGCCACCTGGCAATCGCGATATAAACAAAGAACGTAAACAATGCCACCTAAATTGTCTCAACTGAAAATTATTCCATGTTTTATTTAAAATTGTGCGTTCTTCGAATATTAACGGGAGCTCGTGTTTAATTATTCAGTTTCACTTTAGCGAAGGCACTGAGGTATCTTATTCTCTTACGAATATGCGTTACCTGTGAGGATTATGTTACTTAATTAATTGTACCTATCAGATGTTTACAGGTAAAGCTACAAGGAAACAGATGAACGTTCCGAGAAATAAAACGGCAAGAGCAGAGCTCTGTGTTTGTTTTCGAAGCTTAGTAGCACCACTTAAAAGAAAGTCATCATCATCATCATCATGTCAGCCATAGGACGTCCGTTGTAGGACATAAGCCTCCAGTTTCTTTCAGCCTCATAGACCTCCAGTTGCCTCGGTTGGAAGCGGTTTGCATCCACCGTGAACCCGCGACATTAACCAGGTCATCCGTCCATCTCGTTGATAAAAGTAAGTGGGTAAATGAATTTACGACTGTTCCTCATCATTATCATTTTGGTTTAATACGTTACACTGTAGAGCACAGGCCACCTCTCGGAATGCAAGAGCTTGAGCCGTGTTTCCCATGCGGGTCACGTGCGAATTGGTAACTTCATCACACTAATGATTTCTTTACTGGTGTGTGCAGGTTTCTTCACGATGTTTACTTTTACCGTAAAGGGCATGGTAGGTTTCAAATTTAATTTCGCAATAAATTCAGAAAAACTCAGTGTCGTGCTAATTCGGGATCGAACCCACGATCAGGCAGATGGTTGATTGAGATAAGGTAACGTTAACCTAATAAAAGCATAATAGCCTTTGAAATTATTAACTAAACGATTTATATGGAGTTTACATTACACACTAGTTAATCAAAGGAACTAAAGTATGTAATTAATTACCTACTAACAAACCAGCTAAAATAGTTCATCCAGCAATGTGATTGGTCGTCAACGGACGATCGCAATGCATTTTACTTGCATTCCACGGAGATACGGAATTTAATGTTTACAGTTTCCATTAATTTGGTCGGATAATTAACTCGAGCGCTATAATTATTTACCCGTTAATCGATTATTACCAGTTGAGGACTATTTACTCAGTGGTTAATATGCGGCGATTAATGTAATTATTGTACGAAAACAAGTTTAAGATAATTTCGAAGATATCGGTCAAGTTATAATCTAAAGGTTACTTAACTTGCAACATTCGTTTGTTTGTTTGAGAGTACATATATACGTAACTTGTGCTTTCAAAAGTTGCAAATATTTCCTCCAACACTTTCTACTATCCGATTGAGCTGAAATCCAGTGACAATAGAATGATTTGGTAGTGAAATTCTGGTTATACCACCAGGACCGTCTCCGAAGAAGAGAATTCCTCAATGGTTAACAGTCACCGTATTTTAAGCAGCGGTACGGTTTTTTTGCTGAAAGGATCTTCATTTTCTAAGCGTAATATGCTAATGATGAATATTCTATTGTTAATAAATCTGTTCTTAAAGATGTCGTAACATCAAACGAGCTAGCACAAGAGCACATATAGGCGTTTCTAAGAAACTTAATCGACGCTAAGCTTAAGTATATTTTGTGTTTAATGTTCAACGAAAATTTTAACTATCTAGGTATTTTCAAAAACATTTAGCGCCTCGAGGGGTTCCGCAAAGGGGCAGGTAAGGCCGATCATCAAAGCGAGTAACAATGAGTGTTCCCGACGGTCATCGCCCTTTCATCTTTCGTAATTAGCGCGCCAAATATTTAAGAGCCTTTGTTCTGGCTCGACTGCCCGAGGAATAGAGATTAACGGACGAATTGAGGACGAAAAAAAAAGTTGATCTAGTTTACGAATATAAGGATTACTGGTAAGGTGAATGTTACGACAGATTTAGATCACATAATGATAAAATAATTTTAATTTTATTAATTAATAGAAAAACAGTCAAAGTCGTCTGCGAGTCGGACTGCTGCATCAAGGGTTCCGCATGAATTTGTATCTATAAATATCCAATGTTAGCAGAGAACCTGCTCGTAGCAGTTCGTTCGTGTGCGCGAAGTACCCTAGCCGCACTGGGCTCGCGTGGGAACTACTTATAGCCCAAGCTCTCTCTTTTTGAGATGATGCTTTGTGCCTCGCAGCGTAATGGTTTTTTTTTCGCACAAGAAAATTCGCAAATTTCATAGAATAGGTATTAGGAAAAAGAATAAAAATTTAAGGTAAATAGTTTTCATTACAAAATGGCAATAAATTTTTCCATCAAATTATTAAAAAAGACTCATTAAGAGTACTAACAAAACCCAACTTATCACATAAAATATGGTAGTGATTGCTTTTAAACATATATAGCTCACATTTTTCGAATATAATCACAAAACGACGAAAAAAACATTCCGAGAATCTAACAGCCAAAGCCATTCATCGAACGCAATTAAAACCACGTTCATATACAGCCTGTATAAATTTGCGTTGGAAAAAAAGGCTACGAGCTGGCGGCATTCGGGATATGTGCTATTAACATACTGCCGGCGACGATCAGATAAAGGGCGTTTGTGAAAATTTAGTGGATGGGGTGTAATTACAGAGCCTTCGATACCATCGCGACGACACGCCTCCCGCCGCGCTAATGTATCGGTTTCCAATGCTTGTAGTTTCTGAACACCATGTATCGATCATGAAGCGCGTGCTTGGTATGGCAGTGTAAATAAAAAGAGACTTGTTTTAAGTGACTCGGTGGAAGATTTGGGACGCGAATTACACTTAAAAGAGACATAAATTATTGCCGATCATGTTTTTGCACTGATTTAACTGCTCCATTTCGCTTTTCGGCGACTAAAATTGGCAGAGCGTATTTATATTTAGGCGATTAAACCCGTTCCTTTTATCTTCTACAATACAATACAATAACTCTTTATTGCACACTAGCACTATAAGCAATATAGAAAACAGAGGTATATACGTAGAGATTTTCTAAGGCAAGCAGGGTAAGTTATGTGACAGATATCTATGGTGTCGTTTCTGTCTATTTTAGACGGCAATTACCATTCCTAGGGTACCAGGAGCTACTCTATGTGTAAAACAGTATTTGCCCTCATAGTTGTACATAGATACATACTTATGTATCTACGTATACGTGTAATTATTATGTAAATCACTTAATGCACTAAAATAAAGAAACAGGGAAATCAATATAACCAATTGTAAGACATCAATTAAGTCAGTTATTACTATAAAGCTTTAGAAAATTTACTTTAGATATTTCGTTAACATTTAAAAGTTCATTTAACACCAAGTTAACTAAATTTACTTACTTTTGCGGTCTTGCATTAACTTACTTCCACCCATAACAAAATCACACCCACAATTACATGCATACACTCGTGAATTCCGGATCCGTTTAATGTTTTAATTAGGTTGCGGTTAATTTAACTGTCCGAAAAGATCCTCGGGTTTTGTTTGTCTTTCGGAAACTCCTCGGCCACTTGTTGCCTTCCCACGCCTGCGATCTGCATACATTTGCAGGCTCTTTCATCCTCGCATTTAGCATAAAACATGGCAGACACCGAGTCATTATGCAGTCGGATTTCGAGGTACAACCGCATATTTACGCTATTAACAAAATATCGCGAACGCGTCGAGCGCTAGAGTTACGCCGAAGAAATATTCTATTTTCGGCTAATACTCGTATTGAGTTTTGTACTATATAAACTTGTACATGGTGTTAAAAAAAAACCTTTAAGATAGTTAAGCGTACATCAAGACTTCTGATTACTAAGACAAATACGAACGCGTCGAGCGCTAGAGATACGCCGAAGCAATATTCGGTTTTCGGCTAATATTGAGTTGTTGCACTATTATTATAAACTATACATGTGGTGTTCAAAAAATCCTGTACGATAGTTAAACGTATCTGATCTACATTAAGACTTCTGATTAATAAGACGAGTACGAGTACTAAGTACTAATAGAGACTGGGTTAAATTATCGTACGGGATTTTTATACCATGACCAATGTATGTATGTATTAGAACTTGCGCATTCATCATCATAACAACAGTGGGCTTCCACTATTGAGCTCCTCTTGCTGTTGGGCCTCCTCCATAGATCTCCAGTTGCTCCGGTTGGAAGCGGCCTGCATCCACCGTGAACCCGCGTCTTTAAGCAGAAAATCGAAGTTCGTATCGTGCCGTCCCTCTCACTCTCGTATTAAATAGTATAAGTGTCAGAGGGATGGAACGACACGAACTTCAATTTTTGAATTTCGTAGTAGCCCCGCAGGTCATCCCTCCGTCTCGTTGGTGGACGTTCTATGCTGCGCTTGTCGATACACGGTTTCCATTCGAGAACTTTTCGACCCCGAAGGCCATCTGTTCTTAACTTGCGTTATGGGCCGTTAATTCGAGCAACGTGTTGTCTTGTTCACGCGTGAGTTGTGTAACTCATTTGAATCTGTTTACAGGTTATCAAGTGGAGTGCAAATTGCAAGTTTCTGCGTAATGCAGCGAACAGATTCAATGGGCCGGTCCGTGCAGTGGTGTACCTATAGACTGGCAGATTAAAGATAAAAATTTAAGGGTCAGTAAGTTACTTAAATAATTTATTGAATTGGATTTTGCGGATGATCAATGAACAATAAACAATTACGGGTGAGCAAAACAAGTGTTTATAGACAGGCCTTTCAAGTAGGTAGAGGATCGTCGGTTCAAATCCGGGCTCGCACCTTACATACATTTTTATTTACCTTTTTAATTTACCGGTGAAGGAAATCATCGTGAGCAAATCTAGATAAAACTCCGAAGTTATTCAATGATGTTTAAAGTTCCCAATCCGTACTGGGCCCGCGTGGGAACTAAACGAATGCAGCGTAACTTTTTACACTGGCAGTTAACTTGTTAATTATTTATTACTGATAGAAACCAGATAGAAGTCCATTACTTTAAAACCTTTGTTTTTTGTCGAGCTATAGAGTGAGTGGGTACCATTATAGAACTATTATTTTTATTAGCGTCTAGCTGCCCAACTCCATGACTCGCGTTTCTTGCATTTGCCGGAAATCTCACCCAGCGTTCGCAAGTGATTCATGAAGGACCGCTGAAGCTGATTTATTGCACCAGCACTGAAGCCTGACGTTTATTGCGTCAAATAGCCCCAATATACGCAAACAAACTTACACTTTCCACTAGAAAAGGCGCCACTGTAACACGAAAATGTAAATACGCAGGCGAGAACTTTAGTTCATGTTTTGGGTAGCTGCAGCGGTAAGTTGGTAAAGATTTTGGTAACGTTACGTGCAAGTGAATATGTAATTTGCGATGTTTATGTAGTTTCGTACGAGATGGCGTGCTTGTGACAGCAACAAAAGGTTATGGTAATACATTGGTCAGCCACACGGTACAATCAGGTGTTAAAATTACATTTGATTAAAAAATAAGGCTTCTCGTCTTACCTGTTTCTGTATCGCTTACTATTTATAGTATACAATAAAGGGTAATTGTATTGTATTGTTATTTGTTGCATAATAAAATTTATAGAAGTATTTTTAAACATAAAAGTAGAACGCTTATAAATAGAGCTCTTTTACAACTATTTTATAGAACTTTCTTTCTAGCGCGAAGAAGAACGAACGGAAAAAAAAATTGCGGGTGTGTACTAGGGTCCTAAAAATCAATCGCACTTCTCGTAGTGCAACTGTTTATTTGGAATATAAATAAAAAGCAGTACTAAATACTTGCTTATTAAGTACGACAAAACGACCCAACCAGAGTTGAGACCTACCAAACGGATTCCTGAATCCAAAATAATCTTAGAAACTTTCCAACAATAGATTCCTATAGACACATAGTTATAGCTAGTCATAGTTACTTATACATACCCCCATTTTATGTTCACCCCATAGGACAATGGGTCTCAGAATGATAATTATGCGTATAAATGACATTATAAGGAAAGTGCTCTTAGCTTTTCAAGTGTTAACCACAGGTTGTAACAGTTTAATTAGTGTGGATATTAGTGGCATTATCTATGTTTGCATGTAATCGAGACGGATAGGTAGCGGATATCGAGTTAACACCACTTCACTCACATTGCTTACGCCGCGTAATCATGTTCGCTACAAGCTTATCTCTACTGCAGCTAGGGTGTTATGTATTCTACTTGATAACAATAATAGTTTGGCTAGCGCGGCTGTGTCGACAAAAAATATCTCATAGTCTACATAAATTACGTATGTGCCAGTTTTATGTTTTTCCACAAACATAAGTGTTTTGGTAGAAACAGAAACGTGGCGTCTTATATGTGGCCTATTAAGACCCTCTGTGGGCACAGGCCTTCTCTCAGAATAAAAGGGCCTGTGTGTCTCTCTGGCCGGTATGGCCTCCCCGGTGTCTCAACTATCCTTATACTAAATTTTATTTAAATCTATTCAGCAGTTTAAACGTGTAACAGACTGACAGGGAGACAGTTATTTTCCAATTTACAATCCATACTAATATTATAAATGCGAAAGTGTGTTTGTATGTTTGTGTGTTTGTCCGTCTTTCATGCCGTAACGAAGCGTCAGATCGACGTCATTTTTGGCATAGAGATAGTTTATGGGCCCGAGAAAGACATAGGCTACTTTTTATTTCGGAAAATGCACAGTAAATGCACCGAGTACCACACGGGCGGAGCCGCGGGCAAAAGCTAGTTTATAATATACAAGTAGTACGGAAGGATTCCTTCCTGTATGGAGTCGTACTAAATATTTTGTGCTTGTGTGGACGATTGTGTATAAAAATGTATTAAGTATAACAAACTCGCTGTTACCCACGACTTCGTTTGTGAAGAATTCGTTTATTGCGTGCCCGCGCTAAGCTTTACCCGCAAATCGATTCCATTTGGATTTCTTTAAAATAAATAAATAACCGTCAAATCTATTTAAAGCAATAAAGTAACTGCAATAACTGTTACTGATATTTTCTAAAGGTTCGACAGCAAACCGATAGGTCTGTGTTAATCTTAATTAGCTCGCCAATAAACAGATACGTTTACATCTGATTACATTAAAAGCCGTTGCAAATCTTCTAAGCGAGTGGACTATTAGCAGCCCACGCTATCACTACAACTGGAATGCAGGCAATCTTGTAAAGAGAGCGGTTAAAAATACATTTATCTCACATAACAGAATGTAAGAGTAAGATGCAAGAAAAGCCACAATTAGATCTAGGTTAATATAAAAATATTTTGTTAAAACAATAATTTTTAATACAAAATTTTTCTCAAACTTTTTTTTTTTACTGTACTTTCATTGTAATCCAAACTACATCTCTGTACCAAATTTCAAGTTGATGCAACTAGCAGTTGAGGAGTTCCGTCTTGCGGAAATGATCCTGGCCGGAGCACCAGGAGAGAGATCACTACTAGAATATTGAATCACGTTTAGTGTATGGGAGCCCCCTTAATTATTTTTTATATTCGACTGGAAGGCAAACGAGCATGTTGGTCTCCTGGTGGTAAGATCCGAGATCACCAACGCCCATAAACATCTGCATCTGCGTTGCCAACCTAGAGGCCTAAGATGGAATACCTCAAGTGCCAGTAATTTCACCGGCTGTCTTACTCTCCACGCCGAAACACAACAGTGCAAGCACTGCTGCTACTACCGTGCATGTAAAAAAAGGCAAAAAATCACGTTTGCTTATGGGAGTCCCCCATAAATGTCTATTTTATTATGTTTCCAGAATATATTTGTTGTTCTAGCGGCCACAATATTACATAATCTGTTTGTTTATAAATAAAGTATTATTATCTGTGAAAATTTCAAGCTATTACGGCTCAGGAGATAGAGCCTTGTGACAGACAGACAGCCGAGTCTCAGCAATAGGGTCCCGTTGGCACCCTTTGGGTACGAAACCCTAAAAAATGTGTCCAATGTTTTCCGATACCTAATCTAACCGACGAACGGACTAATTGGAAATTTTTAGGAAACCTAGCCTAACTAGTAGCCTAGGCTAACAGGATCAAATTTTAATTCAAGTACCTAATCAAGTAAACTACAGATCAGATCGGAGTCTCTGAATCTTACTAATATTATTGTGAAAGCTTCTGCGCGCTTGTGTGCGTGCGTGCCTGAGTGTGCGTAAAGGCTAGTACCTACATTATAGCCGAGCAGATTCTTGGCTAGTTCCGAGAACGAATTCGATTTTGGATAGTACAAATATTTGCCTTCCTGACGGCTTTTGTGTACGCCCTACCGCGATTACTTATATTAAAATCCATGAAGCGGTGGTAGCTTGTCGATAAACGACTTGACCTTCAAGCACCGCAAAAAAAGTGCCTCCCCCATAAATATTCGTCATAACTCAAAATATCTGTTGCTCTTATTCTTAGTTCTGTGAGGTACTGTACCTAATTTAAACCAATTAACGCGAAAACCAACCAACAAAATGAAGTGTGAATAGAGGGAGCTGAAACTTAAAAGTGACCTCACTTCTGGGTGTAAAAGCAGTTAAAATGAGTCGCACACGGGATTTGCTAAGCAAATTGCATAGCATCCATTGCAGGCAAGTCAACGGGCGCCCGGGGCAATGCAGTTATGACGTCATTAGCACGTTATGTGACGTCATAACTCTCCGCTACCTTCCGCCTGTCGGCTATTACGGGGATGGATGGGACACGTGGTTCAAATGTGCCTTATTATATTTGGGGGTGTATCTGCTTTTAAAAGCTGTGTAAGGGACGTCGGGAAGCTGCTTATAATAATCATGAACATCATGTCTGCCGAACTGCTGGACATAGGCCTCACCCAGCTCAATAATATGTATATAAGTAAATTAACTATATTATGTATGTATGGTATGTTTGCAATCAAAATTATGTTTATAATATTAGCAGGATTGCATTAATGCGAGTGTTTGTTTGTTACTCTTTCACGTCAAAATGGCTGAACGGATTTGGATAAAATTTGACACGTAGTTAGCTGGACGTCTGCAATAACAAACAGGCTACTTTTTGTACCAATTTCGCGGGAATATCTCAACATTTCGAACGCAAATTTAAATCCACGATGTAATTTTTGGAACCATGGAACCAAATTGGATAATTTATTATTATTATTATTTTGACGCGTTTCGAACTCAAAGAGAGCTTATCTTCAGAAAAAATATTCTTTTGTTGTATTCTTTATTGTCAAAACAACGTTTCTGCTAAAAAACAAGACGGGAACGAAGGTGAAGCCGCGGCCAACAGTAAAAAATGCTAGTTGATAACCGTTGCGCAGCGAGCTAACCCCTTACCGTAACTTAAGGGGTTAGCTCTAATATTCACCGCGGGATCCAAACGACCAACCGAAAGCGGAGCTCGAAAAATCATTCATACACTGAAGCACGCCATAACGCGCAACTAGCAGACACTAATGAGAATAGTTGCTCCGAACCCAGACAATGGCTTCATAAATCGCATGATTGTATCGCCCGGTGCAAAACTGCTAAAATAGTACCGGCGAGGACATTTATATGTGTATTTATTCCCATTGTAATTTATGCGCTACGTCCACTACCAAATCGGGAGGGTTTGACTTCAGATCTTATTGGGTGCTGCTGGTCCGCGTTCGTGGTTAACTGAGCAATTTTGTAAAGCGATTGTTGCTGCGGCTTGCGGGGAAGTGATACCAACCTTTATTTTAATGGTTTCCATGTAGAACTCGTTGTTTAGTTGCATTCTATGTTTATTTTTGCGTCGCGCGTCGACTATATGTGGCTTGTTCTCGGCGTTAATCTGCAGCTTTTTTAGAAAGAGTCGAACGCCGCTTAAGCTAAAGTACCTGCCTTTGTGACCGTAGCTTCGCTAATTAATTTAGCAAGACCAAGCTAGATCAAATGTTCATCCTAAAACAATGCGAAAACCCCCACAGAAGTAGATTTCATCGAAATCCTTAAAACAGTGTTTCGACCCCTGAAATTTAATAATAAATATACAGTCAATAATTGCTTCTTTAGAGATAGTAGATATCAAGACACGATAGTGCTCCCGGCAAGTCGAGCATAGATTCCCTTTCTCGGCTTAGATTATATATGTCATTTTATTATGTCATATATGGTCATATATATAATCTAAGTTTCTCGGTGCATGTGCATCTTTCTCATCGAAAACTCATTATAAATTCCAAATAAAATTTAACACGTAAATTCCGAAAAACTAAAAGGTACTAGCCCTGGTTCAAACCCCTGGTCTTCTGCGTAAGACATCATCGGGCCAACTACCAGACTACCACGGCTTGTTTTTAGATCTATATATTACATAATCTATGTAAGTACATCATTTTTGAACTCTAAATTATGAGCGTGATGTTTAATTAAGCATTACGTTTACAGAGGAGCCGTAGACGTACCACTTCAGCAACGAATATTTATGATTCTCATGAGTTTTCATAATTTAAGAGTTATGAGGGCCCCGTTCCCACGTACCGTCTACGTTTAAATAATTTCATTTGCTTTTGGGTTAAATATAAGAAAATTTACCTTTAAGATATTGAAGTGAATTTTGCGAAAATACTTCGTTTTGGCAGGCACTTCTCATAAAATATTAATTAGATTCTAAATCATCATCATCATCATGTCAGCCGAAAGACGAATCCGCGGCTGATTTTAAGTTCCGACGTATTTAGCTGATATATCACACCATCATTATCTGCCAGAAAGTGTCAACGAAAGTAAAGACGCCACTTGGATCCATCGGTTGCCTGCAACACTAGCGATATCGTCAGTCCAATTAGTGGGTAGCCTGCCAACGTGCTGTCTCTCGATTCGTGGTTGCCACTCGAGAACCTTTCCACCCCAATGGTTATTCGTTCTTCGGGGGATGTCACTACCCCTGTCCATTGCCACTATCTGCATATTCTTCGGGCTACTTTTGTGATTTTCCTTCTTTGGTGAATTTCCGTACCTATTCCAGATTTTATCGTAGGTACGAAGAAACTCCCGGCATAGCTCGTAGCATGACACCGAACCTCTACAAGAGACCAACAGTCAAAGACTAGGTACGTCTCATCACTGGAAACAGATTCCTACAAAAAAATATATAGAAAAACCTTACGGATATGCCGTAAAAATAAATCAAAGTTTATTCAGTAGTTTTTTGTATAAAACTTTAAATTTTTCTCCTGCAAGCTTTAGAAAATGAAACTTAGGTGGTCAATTTAATCTTTCAATCGTCGATAAGACGATAATTTCAGGAAGATCGCATATTTTCCGCATAGTATTCTAGAGGCTTAGCTAGTCTTAGTAAGTCTCTAAGTAAATGTGGTAAGTAAACAAATATTTAAATACATAATTATTCAACCCACTGACTCTAATCCCTGGGGAATCCGGATAGCGAGAAGCTTGTGATAAAACGTATATTCCTTCGAGGTAAGTAACGTTACTAAATTAAAATACAGAGAGCACGTATCGAAGATAATCGTCCCATACGTACGGAGATTAGTATATAATGAAATCATTCCATTAAACGGCACGATCGTAGGGATTTGTAGGTACCCGTTATCCTACGGGACTCAAAAGGAAAAAAGGTCGAGTAATTTGTCTTTACTTGGAGGATTTATGTCGGGATCTACAGCACTGAGTAGGCAGAGACACTGCCACGGCCGATTACGTGGCATGTGAAGAATCTAAGTACATTATATGACTAGACGATTTGTTACATTAATACTGCTGCTTTCTTTGTCTGAATGAAAATGAATGATGCGTCCATCATCGTTGTACTTACATACGTACCTATACGAGTATTAATAAGTTTCGAGAAAATCAGGTGTGTTTTACAAAAATTAAATATCCTCGGAGTTAATTGGGAAGAAAGAGTACAGGCATGTATGGTAGAAGTTCAAAAATAACACTTACAATTGGATACAATAATTTGTTGTTTGATTGAGAACGTTTGTTGAAGAGGTATTTTTTTAATTGTTTACTACCAAACTAGGAATACAGGATAAGATGGGCAAAATTAGATAGGTAGTAAACATAAGAAATAAGAGTTGGACAGAAGTGGCAATAAATTTAGATTTAGGGGCTGTTTCACCATCCATTGATTAGTTTTAACCGACAGTTACATGTGATGCTGTCTCCGTTTATTCGAACAAAACAAACAGAGACAGCATCACATTTAACCGCCAGTTAACACTAATCAATGGATGGTGATACAGCCCCTTAGTCTAATTTGGCTACCTCCAGATTTAACTAAACCATATTGGTTGAAGACACAACTTTTGCGTCCGCAGCGAACTTAAATTTATTTACTGTCCAGATCTCTTTTAAAAGGCTGGGCAGACAAATAATCCCTTCACACTAAAAATTCAAACCAATCTAACTCAAACTCCGACCACAACATTTATTTATTGACATAAAAAACACATCTCTCATTTATTTTCACAGCGTCCTTCCAAAAATCCAACGCATGCTTAAACCAGGTATACAGATCAAGAGATCCAAGCAGCACGCAGCGTTCACGCCTGCGCATCATTACTTCGTCAGATTTGCGCTGCTGCGACGCGTTAGCAATCACCCTCTTCATTGCTCGGCTAAGACGCTCACCTTATAGCGGTTACATGGCAACACCGCCATGTATAAGAAAATTACGCAATTGGTCGCGCAAATGAACCCAGCCAGGCAGTCCTGGTCGAACCTTTACGCCTGCAGATTAACACGACCGCGGCACGCGAGCGCTTGAATTAGATCCCTATATCGCATTACCGAAACGACTATTACAGTGAGTAATACGGAAGGCGAAAGATTGTAGTGTGTACCTTCTCTGGATATGCCGTAATGAGTTTGTGGAATTTAAGGGCAATTTTTGTTGGTGGAAAACCTGCATGAATTTTGGTTACCAAAAAATTTGAGTTATGTAGGTCTTTGCGAACTTTGTACGGTACCCCCTTAAAACAAAGGTTATCTAGATCGAAGTAATTGTAGAGACTTGCGCTCTACTTGAAAAGTCTAGAGATAAAGCGTTATTTGTATGGTGCCAAAAATCTAGCGTAAGTTTCAGTATGCAAGGCCGCGCGGCTATCCATTTTTACTAGTTCTTACTAAATTTATAAATGCGAAAGTAACTCTTTTTGTCTCCCTTTTTACCTCTTCACGCTTAATAGCGCCGAACTGATTTAGATGAAATTTTGTATGGATAATTATAGTTTTAGGCCCTGGGAGACTACAATATGATTATTTTTATCTCGGAAAATTACATTGTTCCTGCGGAAAAGCGACAAACGAATTCTAGGTTATCTGTCATCGATAAAATTCTGTATTGAAAAACATGTGATAGAAATTTAGCAAAGCATGGATAGTACTTCTATACGTCTGGGATTCAGAGCTAATACTAGTGTCTGAAATACATGTATAGATAGGAGCTAGCTAAAAGTGTAGCAATATACGAGTATAAGCAAGGCAAAACTAGTTATAAAATGAAAGGAGATAAAATAAGACTAGTATCAGTTTTGGCTTATCTCAAATTCAATATATCAAATTCAGTTGTCCTAGGGGTATACTAGCGACGTGTAAATTTATTTATTGTACCAGTTTTCATCATAATAAATAACCAACATCAATTTCGAAAATCGGGGGAAAAATTCAACGAAATTATTTTTATTTGGCGTTACTCTCTTATCGAGCTAACTATGTTTGCACAAGTAATTTGACCAATATTTTTTTATTGTATTTAACCCTTCCAAGACGCATTTATTTTACTTCGAATATTAAATGGCTTAAATTAGTACAATACTTATTTCATAGGATGACAATCTTGTAGTTACATAGATGGAACATATCCATGTCTTAAGTAAGTACCTTTTAAGTGAAAATATTCAAGTTAATATTTTACTATAATAATTTATCTAATCTCACGCATGCAGTCAGAGCGAGCATAAACGAGACACCTTTTTAACTACATCATATAACCCTCAACCCATCAACTCACCATCACACGGAGCAAATAGACTGAAACAGCGTTGTATGTCGATGATCGATATAGCTCGCACAATCGCCGTCGCCATTATACCGCGCGGTAAATTTACTTCATCGACGCACGCACACATTTCGAACTGATATACGACTTGTTGCTTCATTGAGATCGAACTGGCTTCTGGAGTAGGTATACTCGTACGTGATTATTAAAAATTGCTAAAAGATATAGGTAACATTGTTGTAGAGGCAGGAAAGGAAGCAATTAGAAGGCCGATCCCAAGGGGAGGCCTTCGATAATACGAGTTCATCTATTATGCACTAATCCAAAGACTGCGTTGGTCCCGCCCGATTTTAGTTTTTCTTTTGTGACATAATTTTTTTTAAACGAATTGGTTCTTAATTGCCAGTACCCAAAACCACATATTTAAAAATAAAAATGGCAGCATGGCTGCGGCACCATGTAGAGCATGATGAGGATGTATGTATGTTAACGCACTGAGCAGCCTACTGGCTCTTCAGCCAGTGCAGTGCCGTGCGCAGTAGGCTTAAAAAGTTAATGCTGTGGCATTTTTTCATACTTAAATAGTTAAAGCATTTTTTGCACATTACGCGTTTAAGAAAAAAAAAACCTTATAAAAGTCATAAAGGACGCATTCTCATTAGTAAATTTAATTTAATATGAAGCAGACGATTACTTTTCATTGGTCCAATTGTCGTTTTAGCACGCCGGGAATTTTTTTGTTTAATATATTCTAAAAAGTCGTATCGTACTATGAAATACATTATATAGACACGACCTGTTGCCGTAATGTGTTACATTGTTGTCATCTTTTGTGAGCCATAAATGAGTCAGCTGTTAAATGTACAAATATAAGCAGTTTTGTGTACTGGATTTAGGTAATCTATGGACACATTTTCGAGCAGTGTCGTGAAAAATAATATTCTGTTTAGTCCGGCAGTTAGATTATCATAAAATATTGGACACATATTTTTAATTTTTTAAATCAAACAAAAAATTACAAAGATATAAAAGTTCAGTAGTGGGGACCCGTAACGTCACGCCGTGCGACACTTTAGCACGGCGTGTCATCACGCGGAACATTAACGTGAAAATATTCCGACAGACTAATTAGACTTTTTTAGAACACCATTGCGATTCCCAAGCCATTTCCAGAAAGTGCCATTAGATAGGTGGAGTTAAATTGGATAGGCCTTTAAGTATACGTTCTACTGCTGGGTACAAGCCTCCACCCAGAACGAGAAGGCTAGGGTTGTAGTTCCCACACGGGCTAAGTTCAATTTTATACCACTGAATTGCTACTACGCAGCTGTGTACGTACAATCCTCTTGATGTACTTTATACACCGTAAAACTACTTCCCTGTCCCCACGCCATGCCATATATTCCCCATCTCATCTTGTTTCTTTTAAAATGATCAATAAAGTCGATTTATCGGGCAAGCACTCGATGTAATTTTCGGAAGTGGTAACTGATAGCACATTAGGTACAATCACATGAAACGAAGCGTTCATATGCATTCACACGCTTCTAAAGGATCCCTCTTTCAGAAGATTAATGAAGACAAACAACACGTGTACGAATTACAACAAAAGCAAACAGAATAACCATAAACAAATGAAAATAAGTACAAACATTTCGGAGAACACAACGACAACACACGAATCGAAACGTTCAATTTCTCTGGAACGAATTTCTACCCACACAATATTATGATAGAGATAGACTGAAGCGAAGAGTCTAGTCTTCGTGGGAAATAAATGAAAGGAAAGTCTTTGGGGGATATTGTTTATTTCAGACACTTGTTTTGAAACATCGTATTATATATACTTACTAAATTAGTAGCATATATTATTATCATGATGTTTATTCCCAGCAGTAACAATAGGAAACATCTAAATAACAAGTAACAAATGGTAACCAGAGTTTATTTTCAGCAACAAATAACATTGTTATAAATGGGAACAAAATCGTCAATTACAAAAGTTGCCAGTATTGAAAAATTGAGAGAGAAACATTGGAAGAATCGAGAACAATTGAAAAAGATACATTTGTACACGACAGGCTTGTAATAAGAGAATAACGAACGTATCTTTGATCTCCGAAGATCGTCGATTAGAGGATCGCATGTCTGCCAAGGACGCGGTCTAGATACAGTGGTATTACTCCGTGATGAGTTGGCAACATAAATACTGGAGCTTGAGCGGTGCCTGATTCTGATGAAAAAAAAAAGAGTTAACGAAGTATTTTGTGTAAGCACGTACAGCAATAAAATATTGCTTCCTGATAAGTCTAAAACATAATAGCATCAAGGGCGTTGAAATACGCAGAAACGATAATCCGAAGTTTGACGCCCTATCCTGAAATAATGAGATTTTGGTGTAGAATACGGGATTTGTTTTCACAGGTGAAGAGTTATGAACAATAATAATAATAATAATCACTTGGCCCGGTATAGCTTGCCCCGAAATTATTAATAATGCCCTGCTTAATGACTTGGTCCTTAATATTATACTTATTTTAACTCTGGCGGTATTGATTTTTTTATAGTTGACTGTACACAATTACAACTTTCTCATATATGCAAGTTACGCGCGTTTTATTCGTTAAAGCTTTGCAGTTCTTGTCAAGTAGCTAACAGAATAGGGGCTGTGTACTAATTTCCTGTAACAACATTATTGTGACATGAGGAGCTATGATTAACCGTGTTTTCTTTTGTGCTGAAACAGCTCGCTTGCAAAATAAAAAGATACAAATAAACTATTAGGTCATTATACTTTTTTTTTCTTATTGTAAATTGTTGATTGTACTTCCATTGTCGTCCAACATACATAAGTCACCAAATTGCAAGTCAATCCGACATTATTTGCCCCGCCCCTCCTACCATGTTTTGACTGTATGTCTGTCACGGAGCTGTATCGTTTTATTGAACAGTAATAGTTAAACAACTGAAATTTTGACAGAATGTGTGTAACACTGGGAATTACACCTATAAAAATAATAATAGAATAAAGTTACTATCTATACAACAAAACAGGTTTTTTCGGTACGTTGGGACGAAACTCTTTATGTGCCAGACTGACTCGCTATTGGCTATTTTTTATTATTGATTATAATTTAACATTTTCTTGTAAAATTTTTGAAATATACTATTTAACTTAATTAAACAAAAAACTTGAGCATCAGATTTATAATTGAAGGTGACAGAAAGTCAATAAAAATTAATTAATTACTAAACTATCATAAGATAAGGAAAGAACCCCTATTTAGCATAAAATAACGCCTGACGTAACAAATTATAATTTATGTCGTAATACATTTTTAATTCGATGTTCCAAAGACGACTTTAAGCAGCTTACCTTTGATATATTTATGTACGTTGTTATAATTTAATTACAAGCAAGCTCCTACAGAAGATAACTCAATTTAGTGGATAGATGAGTACAAAATAATTAGGCTCAGATTGAGAGACGGTAAAACATATTTAAGCTTCAAATTGTAAAGATAAATACTAACTTATATGAGGGATTTGCTTGCGTCTCGTCTCAAGACTGCACGTTTCATATCATTAAAATTTAGTGCAAATGCACTTTAGCTAATTAAATCGAGTCAGATGAAGCACTTGCTGCCTCTAGTGTATACCCGTCTAGTCTAAGGAAAGGAAATGGGATATTTTGTAGAAAAAAATCTATCAAAGTCTCAGTTAGTGTAAAACGAATTTATTTACTGTTCTAAGGGAAAATTAATCTACTTTCTATTCTTTTGAGACTTGCCTGTAAAGAAGTATCTTCAACCGATGCAGATTAGACGTAAGTGCATGAACACGAGGTTTGTATAAATTCTCAGATAACTAAAGTACCTACTAGTAGTAAACAAAGTATTTTTCGGGATTTTTCGTCATTTTCGTCAATCAGACTACGCTAATTATTACTTGTATATTTGAAGACATTTCTAGTGTCCTTGCACTTACTAACATTACTTATCTTTATTGGTTATAACAGAGGGACAAAACTTGACAAAGATATAAATAGATAGAGATAAGAATAAGGATAGTATGGATGGGAATCAATCTACACATGTTCAGGACTTGAGGTCACTTGTAAAATCAATGAAAATTTTTATGCATCTAAGCATCTTGTTATATATTCAATATATTTTTAATATATATATATATTTGCTTTTTTAAGATGTCGTCAACGTACATTTGAAATCAACAATAAACATCCGTGCCATGCGTCCCATCTCTTTGATCGGAGATTGATATTAATAAAATATCACAGGCAGCAAGTTAATTGCAATCAACCGGTTGCAGACTCCATAATTTAATATAAATATTAAATAACACCGACGTTATTCACTCGAAATCAGAAAATATCCGTTTTGGCGATACTAATTTAAATATTAAATTACTTGCAGAAGAAATTCGGTAGCCGATGTTTACTTGGAAATTTGTTGAAGTGAAAAAATATGATAAAGATGCGACATCATTCTGAATTTATGATGCGACGTTTAAAATGAAATGACTAAAATAATATTAAGTAGGTATCTAAGTGTGCCTTGCGTGTTTATACTATTTTTGTAACTATGAGGTACCTAAAGCATATCTACTTTGTAAGTATAGAATAAATTAAGTATGTAGTTTTCTATACAAAGCAAAAATAATAAAACTGCATACATTTTAAAATATTTAGTAAATTTTGGTTTATGAAACGAAACGAATCAAAAAAGATTAAAGCGACTGAATAAAATAAAATCAATCCCAATGTGCTAATAAAAATATTATTACTATCTTTCTTGGAAAAATTAAGTAAAGGTAGGGAATCTGTTACAGAATAGTTTGCAAAATAAAATATTTCTGAATGCTAATTTTGAGCTCAAATCTACTATACAAGGAAAATTTCACAATTCGTTTCCAGAATCCCAATATGCTATAATAAAGTAACTATACTATTGTAATGAAAAATAACATATTACAAATTTTATTCACGTTCTTCATACTTACCTTGCTTACGATATTGAAAGAATATTTGGCAACAAAAACTCCTCGTCTTAAGGCAAACAAAATACTTTGCACATCAAATTGAACAAAGCAAGCGATGCTAACTAACAGCTGCATATCCAAGTAAATAGTGAAGTTAGTAAAGGAACAAATAGCTGCGGCATCACAGAGGCAGCGCCTCAGAGGCAAAGCGTCTTTGTACGAACGCTAACGCATATTTTTCAAGTTTCTTGGCACCTTGAAAGGAATTTAACTTGGAGCACGCGGGTATGCAGATGTTAATGAAATTATTTCTGGGAAAGTAAGATCTGAGAGGGTGCATCGCCCTGAGTGCTCCCAGCAATTTACATTTTGAATACTAATGACGCACCACTAAGGCGACAACACCACAAGCTCTACAAAATAATATTAAAGAATACAGTAATTACTGATGTCAGTTATGCTTTTTAAACTGTTCCTCTAAATAAATTTTATATGAAATAGGAAATTGTTTTAGCATTTTTTTCGTTAATCATTTCATATGCGATGATACTAAGGAATAATAGATTATGGGGCTGTTTCACCATCCATAGATTAGTGTTAACTGACGATTAAATGTGATGGCGTCTCCGTTTATTAGAACAAAACAAATAGAGACGGCATCACATTTAACTGTCAGTTAACACTAATCAATGGACGGTGAAACAGCCCCTAAATCTGGCGTTCTTTCTAAGTTGCCTAAAGTTACAAAAAGTAATATTACTTACATGTTATGATATCAGCCAGCTATTAAAAAAAGAAACGCAGATACTTATATTCTTCGAAACTATTTGATGTTGTAACAAGATTTTCGTCTTCTGTCTGCGTAGGAACTTATAATGAAGTCTCTGGTAAAAGACAGTCCTACATACAACATTTTTATCACTGGATGTCTAAACGTGACATCAAGTCAGATATTCTTCTCTTGCATTATAAATCATCCCGTGTTCGTAATTCCTACATAAAAGAACCATTTTAATAAAGGGCGTAAAAATCACATTCGGAATGTTATCTAGAGCGTTACAAAAACGAGATAGAAACGGGGCAGCCGAGACAGCGATAAGGCTTTTATTAAATTCGCTCGCATCGCCTGACTAATGTAGTCCAGCTGACGCGGTCCCTGACTTTCTGCTCACACCCAGTCCGGACCTGATTTTCATACGCTTTACTAAATATTTTTGGCACCGCTTTTAATTTTTTGAAGCATTTTAGCTGGTGTGATCCGCATATGCGCTAGTTGTGACGTAAAAATAGACTGACAGCCATTTTTTTACTCTCTCGTCTTGCATGAGCATTGATAAACATCAGTTTCAAATTTATAAGCCAAAGTTAAAGTTGATAATGAAAAAGACAATTATTTATAGTTTTGAACATGAAACTACAGTGACACTCATTTATATTAAATTATATTGTAACTGATAACTCACGTCTTAAATCGATTTTAGCTCGAATGTTTCGGGCTATTTTGTAGCCCTTCTTCAAAGGAGCACGCAACTGCCGCAACACGCGCACTACGCGCCACCGCTCTGCTCGTGCGAGTGCTCCTTTGAAGAAGGGCTACAAAATAGCCCGAGCTAAACTCGATTTAAAACGTGAGTTATCCGTTACAATATCATTTAATTATTTATAGTCTTTTCAGCGCCTGCAAACCGAAGAAATGACTTCTTAAATTCTACTCTGTTTATTATCAAACTTATTGAGCATTTATTCATCTACAAGTTTTAAATTATTCGAATGAAACATTCCCTCTTAATGAAATACTTAATCACTTAAAATAGCAATTGAACCAAATTAAAGTAGTAAAAACGGCTAAATCGCACTCCCCGTAGCCAAACGTTTGTTCTTGTTCACATTAATTAAGAATGTTCGTTTCGGCCGCTTCAGCCGATCGGCGTTCGTCGAATCCACGAAATTCATTAATTTAAACATTCATGCTCAATTATCGAACTCTTCAATGAAACTCCCTTTTAATTTGTCGCTTTATTTATATTCTCTACAACATTCGGTAAGTTAAATGCAAATATCGGGTTTTCGACCGCGAAATCTATGTTTATTGACGGTCAACTCCCGCTTGTAATGGACGCTGAATTAATGGAGTAATTATGTTTAACGGCGCTAATTAGTTATAGGGTGATTTAAAAGCGATCCAACAGTTCCCTAATAAAATTAAACAATTTTAAGCTGCTATAGTTTCCAGTTTTATTAACTGGAGAGCCGATTTAAACTGCTGCGACCTACTTTTTACCGTTAAGCGGTTGAAATGGTCCTGGCTACCTGAATACAGGAAAAGTTTTAAGTATGGTTTACAGTTAGAAACATTTTGCTTGCATTTTCATCGTTTGAAATTTTAGCTACGACCGCCGATAAAGAGACAAAAATGATTGATTTTTATTTTCCCACATGATACACTTTATATGTATTACAATTCAAATTTTTGTTTCTACGTCAATTGTGGCTCTTAACTTATTAATGATATTTGCTGGCATGGAAATTTCTAAATAATACAAGGCAATTAACTTGAAAGTACGTCATTGTCAGGGAAAGGAAAACGTTATATTTTCGTTTGCAAAGCTCCCTCGGGGCGAGCCTAAATCGAACGCGTCATCGACTCGGAAACTTTTAATAGATCTGACTTGACGTCAATCTATAACTTAGTATTCGATACTTATAAATACTAAGAGGACTTCGTATTACTATGTTTGTTCACATTTATTGTAACTTATTAACGATTAAATATTTTTCTAAATAGGTCTTTAGAACAGAAAAACGGTAAAATGGTTTCGGATGAAGAAATAAATAAATAAATATCATGGGACACCTGACACCAATTGACCTAGTCCCAAACTAAGCAAAGCTTGTACTGTGGATACAGGCAACGGATAAATACTTATACCTATATAGACCAATACATACCTATTAACATCCAAGACCCGAGAACAAACATTCGTATCATTAATACAAATAAATACAGATAAAGAAATGTCAATTAAAAACAGATTTTTATCAAGATTTCAGTCTTTAAATTTACAGGACGTTGGGCAGAAGTTACGGCAAATGGTGACAAAAAAATATACAATTCTACTGGCTGCAACTTCAAAGTGTGCTTTGCAATCGTTTTGTTATTACGTCATAATTAGCCATGAATTATCCATTTTGACTATTTAGAATTCATATCTGATATAATACAGCTTAATATTTACATACATGATAATATGAAAATGAGAAAATGTTTATTTTAACTTCAAGAAAATTATTATTACTTACATAACATACTTCAATAGGCTGGGCTGGGTGCTAGAAGTAAACATATTTAAAATTATGCAGTAAAAAATAACTCTAAGGTACTCTTAATAATGTACACTTTAAAATATTCGTACCCGTTATCTCTAATAAAGAAATTGTCAATAAAATGTTAACAAGCCTCGTAACAGTAACGCACGGCCACTTTACTTCCTCGTCCTGTAGAAAGCACGTTATCGAACAAACTTTCCTACACAATAACTTTCTGATATCGGACCACGATATCTACATAGATGCACAATGCACGACTCTACTGCAATATTGTCCCATAACATCAATACTGATACCAATCAAAATGTCAACATTAAATTGGGTTTGTTTTTTGTTTGTGAGGTGCACTTCGTTGTGACACGCAGTGTTTTATATAAAAACTTCCATAATACATAGTAAATAAATTAGGTAGGTGGAATCCGGGTATAGCACGCTGTTCCCTCGGGAACTGAGCAATTTTCCGGGATAAAAAGTAGCCTATGTTACTCTCTGGCCCATAAACTATCTATATAATTATGCCAAAATTACGTCAATTCGTCGCTCCGATTCGACGTGAAAGACGAACAAGCATACAAACACACACACTTTCGCATTTATAAATTAATATAGATTAACTGGTTTATATTATCTGCAGTGGTTATCTCAGGGTCACTAAGTTTTCAATGGATAGTAGATGAGTATAAGAGGAGTTTCAAGATGCTCCTATAATAGATAGAAGGTAAGGGAAAAACGTCGCAGACGATATGGTCATGTCCAAACAAGGCCGGAAGATCGTATCGTGCTTAGCTACGCTACTAGCAAGTTTAAGGTAAGCTTATCTTAACTTGCTATTGCCGAAGCGAGGACATGGAAGACTAATTCAGCACTTTAAAACGAAATCAAACAAGTAAAATCAGCGGGGCTACTACGAAATTCGTAAATCGAAGTTCATGTCGTTCCGTCCCTCTGACACTTATACTATTTAATAGAAGAGTGAGAGGGATTGTACGATACGAACTTTGATTTTCGGAGCAGAGGGAAAGACGCCAGCACGGCACACGACTGTGCGAAGTAGTAACTGCGGACAAGGAAGGCCAATCTCATGTAAATGGGAAAAGGTCTGGACGATGAAGATGATCACGATGGAAAGTGTAAAGATGTTACACTTCAGATTTCTCTGAGTGCCAACTTCAATGACTTGATGATCTGCAAAAGCAATCAAAAGACCATAAAATGGCCCTAAAGACTTACCTGCAGTGATGAGAAGAGTTTTTAATTGCAAACACGCATTATGAAAGCAGATCTTTTGAAGACCTTCCATTAACTTTAGAAGTTATATTGCCATTTTACTACCATTTGAAACCATTTAATTGAATAAAATAGTCAATGCGATCGCGTTCACCGTAAATTTGTAAAGTTGTTGGCATACAATTTCATTTTTGATTTTTTTCTACTATATAGTAGTTACTGATATCAGTAACAACTGTTTAGAAGGTAGATGCATAATATAACTGTAGTTCTACATAGCATATACTTCTGTTCGTTTTTCAAATGAAATTATCAAGTGTGCCATCGGGTTCATAACAGAACACCAGTGACACTGTTTTACTTGTTTAGCTGTAATTATTAGGCCATAAATTGCTTAGTAATTACGCTGATAATGGTAGTTAATAGTTATTTAAGCTCGTATTACCGAACTGCTGGTAGTTGTTGTGAAACCCGATAGCCAAAATATAATTGGACACTAAAGTTTCGGTAGTGCTATTAAGATATTTTAACTTAATCACTAGTAATTTAGCACCCTGTCCTTCGTCTCCACGAAAAGTAAATATTTAGCGGAACAATAAACGTACTGATATATAAATTAAATACAACTGTGTCATATATAATGAGTGCTAGTGCTTTTGTACTGTCCATTAATAACAGATGAAACTTTCTACGGAGACATGAAACATACTTTATTACTAGCAGTTGCTCGCGACTAGATTCGCATAGAATTCGTTTACCACTATCCCGCGGGAACTAAGCAATGTTCCGGGATAAAAATTATTCTATGTCCTTCCCCAAGACTCAAACTATTTGCTCAAACAATTTCATCTAAATCGGTTCAGCGGTTGAGACGTGAAGAGGTAACAAACAAACAGACTTGCAAACTTTTGCATTTGTAATATAAGTGGGATTATACTATCACTAGAAATATGTGCGTGAGACCGAAGGGATATACCGATTGAAATAATATAATGATGGATGTAAATATGTAAGTATATGGCCGGATGTATATATGTAAGTACCTATAAGGATATACTTACATATTATATGCACCCGTTTGCTAATTCACCTAAACCTTTTAGACCCAAATATTTTCTTTGCTCAATTGCTCAAATATTCATAAAAAACCTGGAAAATCATACATTTTGTGGTCAAGCTGAACCCAGCTTGCTATAAACGATCCTCTATTCTATATGTCGGTAGATTTTATTGTAATACAAGTTTATACCGCAGACAATGTTATTGTGAAGCACAAAAAATTGAGGCTGGAGCTCAAGGCTATGATGCTGGGAAGGAAAGAGGTATGGCCCAAGTCTCTAGCGATCCATGTACTCAATCACCTACGTTTTGTTTTTATTAACAGTGCGAGAAACTTACGAAGTTACGCACTAACCTGCTCTTTCTTGATCTGATTAGTTTAGTTTAAAAAATCTTGTTTAAATAAAAAGTACCTACATTTTATATACTTACTTAACTCAGTAGGCCCGTTCAGAATCCGCATTGAACGGAAAGTTGCTTTGGATATTTATATTTTCACAATACCGTTTCTCGTTTACCGAAAAAAGATCATGACATGACACTCATGGTATATTTTGTCATATATAACGCTATCATCTTAACAGGTAAATACTACATAAAGTCAGGAAGTTTTATGATTCGCAGTATTCTGAAGTATTACAGAGAAAGAGGATATTGTTTCCATCATAACTCCCCAGCCGTGAGAGTGAAGGAATATATTTGTAAACCATTAATATTACAAAATATTGGTATACCTACGTACTTATTCATACTTACATAAAGGTTTACACATAATGACTTTTAATTTTTTTTGGGAGTTAGATTGGTCTCGCTTACAGCTTTGACCTTGGGTCGTAATTTTCAAATTTGCATTCCGAACGAGCCGCGGAACGCTGTCCTGGGGAAACTTCCCTCGGGACACTATCTGAATATGGACTATGAATACTCGTTATGCGTATCGTGCACGGAAAGGTATTTAGAAAAACTTAGTTTCTGCTCCCTTTGGAACCCCATATACATCAATCATAAAAGTGTTCAGAATATTCTTTGATATCTAACTGTATAAAAAAAGGTTGCTTAATGTTTAAAAATATGTATTAACGCTGTAAGTTCAGTACAGTCTTTGTTTTTTAGATACAGGTTATTGAAGAATCTATAACAGTTTTTTTTAAATAAAACTAACTATATACTTCAGTAGTATACCTGGTATTGCAGATGCGTTGCCAACCTAGAGGCCTAAGATGGAATACCTCAAGTGCCAGTAATTTCACCGGCTGTCTTACTTTCCACGCCGAAACACAGCAGTGCAAGCACTGCTGCTACTACCGTTATAGTAGTAGGTTAGTAGCTGGTGCCAGCGGCTTCGCCCCCGGTGTACATTTTTTTTAATTTTCTAAATCTTCTGTTCTAAGAACCTTCTCCTGACAATAGCAAATACAACAAAAAAAGAATTAGCGAAATCGGTCCAGCCGTTCACGCGTGATGCCTTGACCAATGGAAATAGGGATTTATTTTTATATATTAAGATGAACACTGTACCTAACTTTGTTTATCTTAAACGACTTTTACACATAATTAATATTTCTCACATAAAGGTGAGATAATATAGTTTTAGTATGAAATTTTTATATGCCGTTCCATTACCTTTTATATTCATTGTGAAAACGTCACGTTGTCGTTTAGTTACTTTCTCTAGCAACTTTCAAGCTTAAATGGTTCTCAATATTCCGGTTTCCTCAAACAATTCAACCGAGTCATCCCATATCTGCCACTGCTACGTAATGGTCTCAGGCTCTGTTAAAGGCCTATTTTGGTGAACTCTGGGTGGGATAGCTTTTCAGGTCTGTCTGTCAGTCACTAATCAACGGTGGTCAACGACATTTTATTTTCGGTGCATTTTGGTACCGGAGGGTACCGGCTTAGTCTTAGAAAATTTGCGGCAATGTTTACTTGTTTTAAAGAACTTGGCGTATTGTATTTTCACCGTAGGTAAATTCTAAATCTGTTTACCGAATATGAGCCAAAAACCAACAGAGCGTCAGCGTTCTCGAGCGTAGCTTTGCTAGACACCATTTGGCACTGTATCCACTTAGCTGAATACCTAAGCTACGTTAAATTAGTTGCCATTGTGTTATTTAAGTAAACAAGGATTCACAGGACAAAGTACGAAGTATTTATTTGTTCACTTATACATAAACCACAAAAAAATAACACGACTTGTGAATTGAATAATTTCGTAAATTTCTTCCTCTGTGGATTTAATCTTGTGGAATAACTAGATACTCAAGGCAAATGGTAAATTCTATTTTACACGCACAAAATAAAAATAGCGAATACTTTAAAGATTTTAATTTATTTAATAATAAGTAGTAAAAAATGGGCCCGCGTGGGAACTCATTCTAAGAGGAGGCCTGTGCCCAACAGTGGGACATATATAGGCTGGGATGATGAATAAAAAAAATTAACTAAGTATAATAGTCGAAACAATGCTACTTACGTCTTAACTAATAAATTATCGAAAGTTTATCAGGAAGTTTATAAAACCATGGATGATAAAACATAGGTACTTACCTACTTTGTTTTCTATATTAAACTTTATAAATTTATAAAGGTGGGTAAGCCTTACGCACCTCAAAGTTGTCTGCGGTATAGCTTAACACATCACAGACTACGAGTATTTTCATATACAAGTAATGTGACAGACTTTTTTTTTATTTTGCTCATGTTAAAAATTGTAAAGCACTTACGTGGCTCACTATATTTATACACAAAAAATATTAATTTTACTTCATTCTCTTCTCAGTAAACAGAAAGCAAAGACAGTTATAACGTTTATCCGTCGCACCGTCAAGCTCACGTCGCGGGGCTGTATAATGCGAAATTAGTTGCGGGTAGTTTTACATTTAGACCGACTCTGCGACGTTATCGCGGCGAGCGCCGTGCGCCACCACAAAAAGGTCTCGCAAAAACGCTAAAATATATTCGACCCAACCCTTTAGAAGCTCTATTAAGAGAAGAAAGATCTATCTCACGCCTTTGTAGCACGAGGACGTTATCTAGGAAATAAGTAAATTTTTCCAAGGTAAAAATATCCCAGACTTTTAGAACGGAAAATCCGGAAGACGAAATGTGGTGTAATTTTTTTTAATGGAAGTATCGCGTTTTGAAGCTCTCACCCAGAGTGGTATCAGAATGAAATGCCTTACGCTTTAGCACATTTCAGCGGAGCTCCCTGCAGGTACAAGTAGTCTAACTTCAAAGCGGCTTACAAACGGACGCCCCTAGATAACATTCGCTAATTCACTTTGATGTCGCCCCACCCCCGCACCCTCGCTAACTCGTAACGAGAAAACACGTCTTAAAAGTTTAAACCCAATGCGAGGTAAAATATTATTAAACGTTCGCAACAATTTTCTATAATTCATTTTGCTTTCGTTAGAAATTGTTTTCGGTGTTTTCGCAAACGGTAACTTTCTTGACAGTTTAAATAGGACCCTGTGTTCTTTTCGGGAATGGGAAAGAATTTCGAAACGGTAAGAAACAATGTTTTTAACAACTTTTGACCGACTTTTGATGGTATTCCTTTGATACTGTCTAATAAATACCTACTTAACCTACTATAGGTACCTTATTTTTGTATCGAATCTCTATGCTTTAGTGCTAAGTCCATTGATGTAAAAACACTAACTTACATCTGCAGTTTCGACCTCGTTGCGTAGCCCCATGAAAGAAACCTATGCAAAATAGGGCTAGGCGTTGATGGATTAGTCAGTCAGTCAGTGTGGTCTTTTCATTTTGTAAAGTTTTTAGGGCCGAGATTCAGAAATATTATTTGATTGTATTTATTTTTTCAAATGAAAAATTGGCTTATTTACGCGATGGCTAATCAATAGTCATCAAATCCTTTTTTCTTAATAATAGGACTATTAATGAGGTGCTAGACTAGACTAAGCTTAGTATAAGTGTTCTTATTTAAGCCAATAGAACACCAGAATTATTCGGCCAAACCTCGCCGGACGGGCAGTTAATACTTATTAAGCTTTTAGCCATATTGCTTTGTGTAGCCGGTGGTTACAACATGCTTTCATAACGTAGATTGAAAACGATACAAAGCCACCGCAAGAACGCTTTGTGGCTCATATTTTTATTTCGTCCCTTTGTTTGGGAGTAAACTCTGGAAAGTTTGCAGAGTTTCTTGTTTATCAAACGACAGATGTACCCTGGAAATGTCTGTTGAGGAATTTTAATTCTGTTAATTACTTTTTAACGTGAGTTAGGTCGTTTTATAAAGCGTGGCGTGGTGATTTCAATGCGAGGCAAAGTTTTCTTCTTTAATAGAAATGAACCTTGACATTTTATATACTAGCGAGAGGTTAAAAAATTAATTAACCGGAATATCCAGCTAACAAAAAAACAAACTCTATAACAGTACTGGCCGAAAGTCACGAAACTCATACATGCATTTCCGGCGCTGAATGAAAAAAAAAGTAACTTCGGATCTGCATTCGTATTTTAAAATGTTTTGTCGAAACTTAAATACTAAAAGCTTAAAGCTTTATTCAGTAATGCTTGTTCTACACGAGCCCACGCACATGCAAAATACTGCTGATAATAAACATGCAAAGCCGATACGATATCACTCTGCCCTTTCCATACGCGAGTAACTAGTTGGTAGCAATAACGCGGTATTAAACCGTTTAATTGCGAGGCACAGACACGCACTGAAGGTCCCGTACAAATTTAGAAATTAGGTGATAAGCATTTTGTTTTCATTCTATGCTGTTTTTTGGAAAACGTACTTAATCCTAAACTTAGTAAGTTGAGACAAGCTTCAAGCTTCGTTGGACTCTTGTAGAGCTAACAAAAATAATGTAAAAAATGTATCTTATTAGATACGCTGCCAAGTTTATGGTTCTTGTCATCTGTAAAATAAAAAATAAATGAAAATATTATTCTAATTACAAAAGCAAATCAGCTTTTTTTAATTTGCTAAAGTTTATAACTAAAAGTCAGCGGGAAGCACCCTACAGGTTTTACATCCAAGGTTCTTGTATCAAAATACACTTTCAAAAGGTGTACAGTCAACCCATTTTCTGAAATAGCCCAGAATAATTTGAAAACATCTTGGATCAATTACTCGTAGAACTTGATACAGTCAAGGAAACTGAATCAAGTTACCAGTGGAACCACATTAAATTATTACATTTACCATACATACAATAACCAATACAATACATACAATGTATGGTAAATACATATTATGTATTTACCATATATTTATTGATATACATTTTCCAAAGAAATCATGGTGAAAATGTTTATGAAAAGATTTCCACTCTGGTACGTGATTCAGTTTCTTCGACTCTACAGATAACTTTACTAGAAAGAGATAGATACGGTCAAAGTTACAAAAATATGTATACACGACATTATGGGCCTAATAATAAGGTTGTGTAAATATTTTAGTAACTTTTTCCATATCGATATCTTTGTAGTTGACTGTCACTGAGAAAATAGCAGTAATACCGACACTTAGGTAGAAAACGATCACATAAGGGTTTAATTTTTCCTTTGGAGCTATGCAACCCTAAAAACGAAATGCCAAACAAGCTCAATAATAATTGAACAACAAAACACATGTTTTTAACATGTCGCCATTAACGTAGGTACTGTAGTCGTAATTGCTAAGGCATCCCACTGTGTGTGACTTAAAGGCCTCTGTATGCAAATTCAAGGTGCAACGTGCGACAGTGTTGCCAGGCATTCGCATTGTCTAGCATCCTAGTTACGACTCAATTATCTCCAGAAAGTAAGGAACACCAATTAACATCCTTTTATACTGTCTCTACTTCAACTCTAGTGGCTGTAAAACGAGTTTTGTTAAGGACCGCGCACACGTTATAATCAATTTATTTGGAACTAGCAATAAATAGTTATTAGTTCTTGCTAAAAAGGTGCTGTGGGACTGTGTGTGGGACATTAAAATCAGCCAAGTGTGTATCGGGTCACGCGTAGTGTAGGGTTCTGTGCTAATATTTATTTTGTATATTAAGTTTTGATTGATTATAACTCGTTAAATTATGGTACTAACACTCTACGGATTACGTCCAAAATAACAGGTTTTTTTCGAATATTTTATTTTACCACTTTGTAGCAGGTAGTTTGCATAATATTCATGCGAAATGACAGCTTTCTAGCAGTAATAGTCTCGAAGCTAAGCCACGGGCAGACGGATAGACATAGCGAAACTTCTTGTAGTTTGTCAGTTTGTAGTATGGCAGTGGAACCCAAGATTTTTTTTGTAACTGTAACACTCATTTTTAGGTACTCCTTATTCAATGTAATAAATCCGGAAATTTGGTTTTGTTTGTATTTTTTTGTATGTACCTAGGATATAATTTTGGCTTCTTCTGGACTTTTCATAAGATGAGATAGGGGTCAATCACCGGTCAATTTTATGTAAAACTACTGAACTGACTACATGACATGAAATATTGACTTTGTGTTACACATACTTAATACCCCGGGAAATATCGCGCTGCAGGCGCTGCTTCTTGGCTGCCTGCGCTCGGTCACTCTAGCGGCCTGTAAAAAGATTTCATACAACTTTCCCAGCCGGCATATGCGTTTTTTATTGCCACCGCCTGTAGCCCCCGCACTGTTGTGGGCGACGCGCGTGCACACAACAGGGCGAGCAGACTAGCATCCCGCCAGCTTGATTTCTTGTTTTTTTATTTTATTTTATATCATTTTTGAGAAAACCCTATACACGGAACGGAATGTGGGGTTGCCGGACTATACAGTAGGTAATGTACTATTACTTAAATAAAGCATGGTTATGTATAAAGTTCCTGTAGGATTCAGGCAAAGTTAAAGGGCAACAGCGAGGCGAGGTACTTATTTGATTTCTGATAATGCATTATCAAGTGCTGTCAAGACTTACTGCTGTTTGTTTGTTGTTTACGGTTTCATATCCGAAAGGTGAGAAATAAAACCCTATTAGGTAATACCGTTACAAAAATCCGTCCGTCCGTCAGTATGTCCATCGGTTAGTCATAGCGCTGTGATGTGTTTCAGGAACGTACCTAATAGATATACTTACATCAGAAATTTATGCATAATGTACATTTCCAGTCTCCAGTCCCTGCCAACCTTTAATTTTAAAGATACGGCCTTTTATGGCGTATATTTCGATATATCAATCAATTTACTACGGAATCCTCAGTATGCTAGTCCGTATTGCGCTTGGCCGGTTTTTGTTTGAATATTACAGAACCCGCTAATTTAGTAGTTACATTGTGAAAGCTACCTGTTCCGAGTGAGCCCGGCTTTATGCCTCGTAATATGCTAAACACATTAACACTATCCACCCTCTAAGCCGTACACATAATTAGTCCTTACCTACACTTTGCATTAATTACCTTCGTTTGGCTTGACATAGCACTTGCCCTCAAACGCGGCACCGGCTAAACCTTATTTGTTGCCCGTAAGTTGCATGTTTGAAACGCATGCACGTCTGCACCCAGCTTTATAATAAACTACACCGCTTTATTTGCTGTTTTGAAACGCCAATCGAGGCGGAATTGAAACTTATTGCGGTAAATAAAAAGACAATTTCCTACGTAGTTAGTTTCTTAGCTGCAAATGTATGTTGGTTGGTGTAAAAGGACTGATGCACGTTCATTTGCAAGTGTCCGCGACTAGATTACGTTTTGACATGGCTTAACAAACAGAAAGCCGTCCGACTGCGAGTGGATCGATTTACTTTATTTATAATATTAATATAGAGGTATAACGATCGAGCCGGTTATTCTAGGAATAAACAATGATCAAACATCGATCGTTTTTAAATATGGCTATCGGCTGCTACAGCTGTGAATTATTTACCACTAATTAGTCGTGACGTGGGTTAATCGTAAGCCCTATGTAATAAATCATACTTACTAATATTATAAATGCGAAAGTGTGTTTGTGTGTTTGTGTGTTTGTATGTTTGTATGTTTGTCCGCCTTTCACGCCGTAACGGAGCGACGGATCGACGTGATTTTTGGCATGGTGATAGCTTATGGGCCCGAGAGTGACATAGGCTACTTTTTATCCCGGAGAAATGCACAGTTCCCGAGGGAACAGCGCGCGATACACGAATTCGACGGAGGCGAAGCCGCGAGCAAAAGCTAACTAGTAAACTAATAAAAGCTAAAATTAAATCATAGTAATTATTTTTAACAACAATTAAAAACAAAATGAGCTTTCTCCATTACATTTCACGACCATTCCGTTGACTCAAAACAGTAATTTAATGAAGAAACTTTCCGCCCACTAAGTTTAAATGCCAAAGATTAAAGTCGCCGCTAAAATACAAGCACTAAAAGTAAACTAAGTAGCCTCAGAGAGAACATTCTCTATGTAATTCTTTATACCAAACAGCGAAGTTGAGTCTTATAACTTGGTTCTGTGTGTTATTTATCTACCTCTACATTTGCTGTAGAGTAGATCACCTTTTCAATTTTTTTATTGTACGGGATTAGGATAGAGGACAGGTTTATACTGAGGTGCAAGATTATTTTATGCAATAGCGTGTTTCATTAATAACGGAGATAAATTTAATTTGCACTATGTTTTTGCGGACTCTTGGTAGTTTTCCTATAAAATAATTATAGCATGACTAGCTGTTACCCACGACTCCGTCTACGTAGAACTCCTTTGTCGTTATCCCGTAGGAACTAAAAAATTTTCCGGGAATAAAACTATCCTATGGGTCTCAAACTATCTGTATACCGAATTTCAACTAAATCCTTTTTTCAGTTGAGACGAGATGAGGTAAAAAACAAAGAAACAGAATGAACTAAGTAAAAGAATTTCCTTGCTCACCCGCGACCCAAGAAAGCGGAAAGAAAGAAAGAAGACATTCACTAACACATTAGACACATATATACATACAGCAAAATTTACACAAATAAAACAAAAAAAAACCAGACATGAAATATATACCCAATTTTGTGTGTCCCGCCAAGAAAATTCTTTTAGTTCATTGATATGATTCAATAAATTAAATAAACAAACAGACTATAAACTTTCGCATTTATAATATTAGTGGGATATATGCAACATTTCAAAAAATTATCTGAAATAAGAAGAGAGAAAGCTGATCTTTACAAAGGTAAATAAAAATAAATTTTTGCTCTTTCAGCGTTCCCAACAAACATCTTCCTTTACAAAGAACACTACCTACTCTCAATTAGTGAAAATTATTAAACACGCTTTTATTCTTTTATTCATATTCATTGCTTTTCCATACAGTGTATATTTAAGGCTGTATTGTTACTTCTGGCTGGGTATTCAATGACTGCATTGTACCATTACAGGTAATCGCGATAGGTTTTATACGAGGTGACTGGACTAGGTGTCGAATTTATTGCCCCGGCTTATCGCTACTAATAATATAAGGGCTTTTGTTAACGGTTCTTATCGCTTTGTATCTCACAGGTTGTATTTATAGTACGATATTTCTGTAATTTCAATACGAAAATAGTATTAATGCTTATTAATAAGTAAATAAGATTTGATTTAAGCTTAAGCTAAGTTTGTAGGGTTTAAATTAGATGACATTAGATTTTTATTAATTTTTAACGTTTTATATACTTAACAAACATCTTATACATCTAGTTACGCGGCGATATGGTAGATTTTTAATTATATATGTTTTCGCGATGCTATGTTTCATTCATTGGCTATGTTAGGTTTAGATTTGAACTACCTTTTGAAATGCATTAGGTAAGTAAATGTAAAAGTTTAATTTTAAATTTAATGAGTATATTTACGGTAATATAAAGCAATAAAATTAAATAATTTTTCAAAAAATTTTTTGAAAAAAAAAGCACACTAACCAACTTACGAAAAATACGGTAATATTGAAAATAACCTAACTAAAAAACCAAAAGTTGGAAAGCCCCCTAGAAAACTTTGTCACTTCGAAGTTCACTATCGCAAAAATGGCTGAGCCGATTTTGATGATACATGTCTAAGAACCATCGCTAAAAACCTGCTTTAAATAAAATAAGCCGCACCCAAATCGGTCCACCCGTTTAAAGCTACGGTGCCACAGACAGACACACAAATATCGGTCAAACTTATAGCGCACCCCTGTTTTTGCGTCGGGTGTTAAAAATGGATAAAATGGATGAATTACAGCAGATCTTTTACAGCATTATATACTGAGCGGCAAAAAATCTGGCTCTCAAATGTATGAAGTAATAGGTAATTTTGGATGTAGAGTGGGCCACATTTTTTGCCGCTGAGTATATCTAACCGTTGTTTAAAAACGTTATTATAACGATAAAGTCAAACGACTGAAGTATATTGGAAGTGCTATTTGAGAAAGCTTTTAAAATCTTAAGTAAAGAAAAGGCTACTGGAAATTTGCCATTTATTTGCCGTAAACATTTTATGAGTTCCGATTCTAGATAAACGAATCATGATGTTAAACCTGATTGCTTTTTATATTTTGTGGGCTAATAACTCTAAAGCGACAGGGAGACTGAAATATATATGAGAAACTAGCTGTTGCCCGCGGCTTCGCCCCCGTTGTATTTTTTATGTATTTTCTTCCATAAAAACCTTCTCCTGACAGTAACAAACACAATAAAAAAAGAATTAGCTAAATCGGACCAATCGTTCCCGAGTTATGCGCTTACCAACACATTTTGCGATTCATTTTTATATTATAGATTTAGGGTTACGGATGAAATCGCTTTCATATCTAAATAATGCAATAATAATAAAAAAACCCTTTTTTAATCAGTATAATGTAAAAAATAAGGTCTGCTGTAAACGATATAAAGGCTTACAATGTAAGTTAAGGAACTGAGACAGCATTAACGTCCACTTACAGACTTTTTAATCTAGATTTAAATGGTCCTGTCATCTCCATACAAGAACTGTCAGTTTAAGCCTTAAATCGAGATTTAAAAAGTCTACAAGACGTAGTACTTAAACTTTATTATTGCATTAAAAATCTATTCGACTCGATATATCCCAAAATCTTACACAATCATAGACTGTAAATTGTGATTTTAGATTGATAAAATGTTTTATTTCATGTACCATGGATCATAAGTAGGTATACTTACTAGTTTAGTTCAACGATACATCAAAAAGATCAACCGTCAATGAAAAAGATTTTCGACTCAATTATTTATTCGACGTAATACCTACCGAGCAGAAAGTCTTATTCCGAAAATCCAATATTACAGACTCACAGAGAATACGTTTCTACGTTTCGTCTAACGTTCGGAATAAAGCAATAATTCCCTTAACAAGTACACCGTTTACCCTTAAAACTTTGCCGTGACCGCTGCGAAATTCAACCAGGTGTAGCGGCCGCGTCGCCGTCGTTGTGGTCTCAAGTGTAGGTCCAAGTCACAGCAGCCTGCAAAAATAATATACGGGTCTTAAATAAAAACTTCTCTGGGTATTCGGGATCTTATCCACTTTGGACTGTCGCAACTATTTTTAGTCATACCAAATGGACCACAAATATTTATAAACCAAAGGGCAGGCATATTTGAAGCCTAATTAGTAACTACTTACCATCCAGAGTTTTTTATCACCGTTATTTGAGAGACTTTACCGTTCAGGTTTTGGAATCATGTGGTCTTATCGTGTCATGATCATTCCTTACGGAATGGCAAAGTGGTGGTCATAAAATGAACATCTCTTATACCCCATAATTCTAGATTACCAAGAGAATAATAAGTACACGCTAATGTTACAATTTAGGACCTAGTAATAGGTAGTTCCTTAATTTGTAACTGGCTGGCTTCTAGCTTAGTAGTCGAGATCTTACCAACTAATTGATTGAGGCGTTAGGTACTTTACGGTCCGTATCATTAAATGCAACCTTTCATCTTGGTACTGCGCGCGCAACTGCTTAGGTACACGTGCAAGAATTGTATGAAAACAAACATATTAAATGATATTGTAACTGATAACTCACGTCTTAAATCGAGTTTAGCTCGACATGTTTCGGGTTATTTCGAAACCCTTCATCACTGGAGCACGCGACTCGGCGGCTACCGCAACACGCGCACTGAGTGAGTGAGTGAGTACAATATCATTTAATATGAGTGAGTCTCACGGTAGTTTCATGATCAGTATGGAAACAAACGTTGTATTGCACGTGTGCCTACGATTTAAAACGTAAAATCTTGTAAGTCAATGAAGTTTATCAATGAACATGAAATCTGAAATCTCAATAATAATTCAGGCCCTATAATACCGCTCGTCGCTCGCACCACACGGCGTCTCCCTTGCGGTCCAGTTTACAGTAGTCCTTTGTTTGGAAGCATCGCCCGCGGGCTGTCATCAACCGTTAAACGTTGTCGACCGACGAAAAACGAGGCCCGTAGCTTTGTTAATTTCATGGCGGTTTGCATTTGTCCTTGGGCGAGACCCTGCTACAAATATTACCGTTTGAAGCGTAAAAGGTGGTTAGAGAGGATACTCTGAACTGTGGAATATGTTTTTCTCTAGTATTTACTGAGTCATCATCATCATCATGGCAGCCGAAAGACGTCCACTGCTGGACATAGGCCTCCCCCAAGGCTCTCCACTCAGACCGGTCTTGTGCTTTTCGCATCCACCGCGATCCCGCGATCCTAGCCAGGTCATCGCTCCATCTTGTTGGAGGCCTACCAACAGCTCGATTTACTGAGTAATTGTATTTAATTGTTTTGTTAGCTGCTTTTGACAGTAGTTTCTGTAGTTTTTCGTACTTTGTACTTTCTTTTCAACGTTTGCAACGTTTTCGCTTTTTTTTTATTAAATACAGACATATATTTTACTAAAGTAAGCAAGAGAAACATCACTTTTGAAGGAGGATAATGTATGTATAATATTTGATTGAAGTCTAGAACTTTTAATCACGAGCTTATGTGCCCGAGGTTATTTAGTCCTAGTAGGTACTTGCTTGCCAGGAGCTGTAAGTTGAAAACTTCAATATTCAAGGTTTTTATAATTTGAAAATTATAAGGAAGATTTGAAACAGTGGTGGCCTAGCGGTTTGATCTATGGCCACTCAAGCAGAGGATCGTGGGTTCAAATCCCGGCTCGGACCTCAAGAGTTTAAAATTTACCACGAGCTTTACGGTGAAGGACAATATAGTGAGGAAACCTGCTCAAACCTGCGAAGCAATTCAATGCAATGTGTGAAGTTCCCAATCCGCACTGGGCCCGCGTGGGAACTACGGCCCGCGCCCTTAAATTCTGAGAGGACACCTGTGCCCAACAGTGGGACGTATATAGACTGGGATGAACGTAGATTTTTGTAAAAGAAATACTTGTGACGAAACTGCACATATTTAAAACAAAATAACCAATCTTTTAGTCGGAGTATTCTTTTTATAATAATTTTCATTGTTATAGTTCGTTAAGATATCTTAAGTTAGTTCTTTTTTAAGTATGTAAACTAATAATTGTACAAAATAATGTAAATTACTGATAGTTGAAATTACAATAATAATTACATTTTGTAATCAAAGCCTATATCATAATATTGAACTTGGCTATCATTTCACATATATATTACGATGGGATAGTTGTTTTCCAATAAATCACGTAGGTACGATATGCATCGTTGAAATTGAAAATACAGGCTCGGTATTCCCATTCCTCCAGCATTAAAAAATTCAAAGCGAAATTGGCAAACGTCTGAAGATAATTGTGTTCGGGCAGTAGCTATTGGCAAATTGGGCAAATTGTCTGGATTTTTCCATTCAAGTGGTGGAAAACAGTGTGGAGACTAACAATAATTTTGGCGTACACTTCAGAGACCGACCCATTAGAAGATTGCAATTCTCCCTTTAACCTAGGGTTGGCTGATCTAGTGTTATTTCGTTGGATGTGGACTGATGAGATAAGCCAGTCAGTCAGGACTTTTTAGATATAAATGTGTGATGATTAGCTATGAGAAGTCAGACAAGCAGAAACCTTTTTAACCTTTATTTTATCTTCATCCATCCTAGCCTATATACGTCCCACTGCTGGGCACAGGCCTCCTCTCAGAACAAGAGGGCTTGGGTCATAGTTCCCACGCGGGCTCAGTGCGGATTGGGAACTTCACACGCACCATTGAATTGCTTCGCAGGTTTGTGCAGGTTATTTTGTCTATTAAGTAATAATCACTAGAGAAAACATGTATTCGCTAAATACGCATTCATTTTATTTAAAAAAAAACCAAAGAAACATATATTAACTTTGCGTCAAATATTGTTAACCTAGAAACTTAATGAATACTTACTTTACGACTGTTGTAAGAAAAGGGTTGTAAAAAGAACTTCAAATTGGTTTTAATAGGCAGGCACCTCCTTTTTCGTTCATTTAGATGTTATAAACTTATAAAGTACCCACGTAATTTTTTGTTCTTATAATATAGCTAATTAGGGGCATACCTAATTCATCAGCCAATATGAAAATTCGCAGCATTTATGAATTAATAGGTAAACCTACGTTAAATAGTTAATGTTGTACAATATACACGATCTAAAATTCTAGTTCTGTAAACAGACCGTAATAATTAATCGAACCGTACCATTAATGATTCGAATAACAGACTATTATTTTGCCAAAAAGCTACAAGCACATCTGGGTCAGCTCATTCCGTATTTATATTTTAATTTTAATTGCAATACGAGGCAACCCTGGCTGATCAGAGATCGTATTTTATTGCTCGCTTCATTAAGCAAAAAGTATGCTGATGTTACGATTCAGGAAAACAAGCGATTAATTAGTTTAAGTAATTGTAAGTGTTACAGCCCGATATTTTTCCTTCCCGGATTAAATCCTTTAGTTTCGAGTGAAATTTATTATACGCACTGAATACGATTTTTTGTCGCGAGTGGATTCCAAAAGAAAATGAAGGCTTTTGTATTGTTTCAGAGAATATCCGTTAACGAGTCAAACATGTAATGAAAGTACTACATTAATACACACAAACATCACGCTTTGGGGTTAGGTATTAGGTGTTGAAAAAAACGCGGTTATTCAGAATATAGATTATTTAGAATTCGTTTGTCGCTATCCCGCGAGATCTTTGCATTTTCCAAAATATTTATACGTTAATCTAAGTTATAAATTACTCGTAGGTAAAGTAAATGTAATCAAAAATTGTTGATTTTTTTTGCGTGATGAAGTAAAAAAATAAAATAAATGAAAACATAAATAGAAACATGAAACTAAACTTTCACATTTATAATATTAGTAGGATTTAATATATTGCCCATTTTTGGTAACTTATGCCTAAGTTCGTTACTTTCATAGGCGATGAATTGCTCTCTCAGAATGATGACGCTTTACATAGAACTAGCCCTAACACAGGCCTTGGTCTTTTTGGGCTGTTACTGCACACACTTGTCTCTAAACGCTTATCTGGATCAGTATCACAATAAGTCTTAATATTAGTGAAATATTAGCTGTATCAATGTTGTTGAATAAATAAATGAAATGAAATGAAATGCACACAAATACAGTACAGCAACCAGCAGTGAGCAGGCTTGGGATATACTCGTAAAAACCGATAAATAAAAATCCTTGTAAAAATTGCTCCTGATAGAAAACGCTCCGCATTATTATAAAAGCGGTCTTAAATAAGCCGATTCATGAGACGCTTTCGCAAAACTCGCGTAGATATTCGCGAAACACCCACACAACAGACGTGACTACAAAGTTCCGTAACGAAAAAGTGTAACCGTGTTATCTGTCCAAAAAGTTTTAACGACGCAGATGGGAGTTACACGAAGTAGTGTAGTCATTTCTGATGCTCTTTGAGATTTTTTCGGGACCCGTTTCATGAGTTCAGGTAAATACAATGACTTTTAGATCCTGCATTCATTGCGTTGAAAAGAGTGCTGAATGTTTCAGTAGGAGTCACATTTCGAGAGCAACATACATGTTCTAGTCTGTGAGTGTTGGACTCTTAAAACATCCGCGCAGAGTCAGAAATAATTAAAGGAGTTCGTCCGCTATTTTCTAAAATGTTAGGAAACTGATATTTTTTTAGACAGCAGTTTTTTCAATATTTCATCACCATACTGGGTTCTCTATCGTTTGCCCGAATTTCATATGCCCAAATGTATCGTTTTTTGAGTTTTCATTTGCCATAAAGAAATTTATTTCTGAAATAGTAATTTATTCAGAGTCTATATTAAGCTAAGCTAACCTAACCTACTGCATTCTATATGATGACATTTAAAAAAATCCTGAAAACAGCACGGTTCGGTATATTTTATGACAAACATTGGTATGGCAAGTGAAATTTAGGCATGTAAAGGTAAACGCGTCGACTGCTGGACGTGGGCTTTCCCCATAGACCTCCAGTTACATCGGTTGAAAGAGGCCTGCATCCACCGTAAACTCGCGGTTTTAGCCAGGCCTTTATGGACACATTTTTATCTTAAACGTATTACGTTTGGCTATAGCTTGCTTTTGTCTGAAAGAAACGTACGAAATTCCCTATTATTAACGTGAGCGAACTTTGTACGCACACAAACACGTTCCTAAAGTACCTACATAACATCCAAGAAGCTGCTTTTTCCGTCATAATACACATCCGCAAGCGCTGACACAACTCGCACTCAAGTTCGTCTAAGAAAACGTCCAAAACGGAGTTGACGATTTCACGCTACAACTAATTTCTCTCTCACACTCTGGCTTTTAAGGCACATTTGTAGGTAAGAAATTTCGCTTTAAATTCCCATTCCGTTAACAAAATGTAAACAGAAACTCCAAGCTCAAGGCGTCGCCCTCAAGGAAGCAAGGGCCGTTTACGCTCTTCCTCTGATATAATTGAAATTTTGTTCAACGCCACTGCTCGCTATCTGTCCCATTATTTATTTTACAATGAGAATTCTTTAATTACATATTTTGGTGCCTTTCATCCATTCCAGTGTACGAGTATAGTGTACGTAGTGCACCGGAATTGTGGATACATAAAGACATTCAAAGTCGATGTGTAATGTCAAAGTACGTCAACTTTACTAATACATTTTTGTATCTGATTGTCAACCTTTGAGTGGATAAAAGGAGCATTTAGTTTCAGACGACCGGATGGTCTAGTCACTAGACTCTAGTGGTTGGAGAACCTGACTACGAACGTTTCTGTCTTTTTTTTACAATAAAGAGTTTTCATTCATATAAAACCTATTGGATGCCACAGAAGTCATCCTATAGTGCTTTCTGTTAGATAGCGACACACATTTTGAACAATAAACAAATATCACGAAAATGAAAGTTTGTTTCTAGAGGAATCCTGTTTAGTAAAATATAATTGAAATATCATTTGAAGGATATTTTTTCCGCCTTAAAAATTAAGAAGATACTGAACAGAAAAGTAGAATCAGTACAACTATTACCTTGTCATTTCCTGTGTACCTGTTTTCTGTATCGCTTACTATTTGTGGTGTGCAAAAAGAGTCATGAAATGGTATTGGATGATTTTACTATGACTTTAATTTTTTTTTAAACACCAGAATTATTTAAGAGTCGGCGCCTAATTGTAATAATAATGAATAATAATTAAGAATAATAATAATAAATCGATTTTTTTGTTCTAAAAAAAGTTTTTTTTTATTGTAAAGTTTGTTCAGATACTGGTCTCTTGACAAATGTAATCCAACCAAACAGAACTTTAATATTGAACATTGCTGTTGACTATGTTAATTTACACTTGGCGTATCGTTTCAGGGGTTCCACAAAAACGATCTGATCCGGGTAGGCCAACATCGTTGAAAGTTCTGCTGACAAGGGTCTGCTCCAATGATCTCAAGTGCTTTTAATTTCTGACGAAGCGCTTATTCATTGTTTCATTGTATAAATAATTCATTCCGACCTATTTGCTTGTCCACAAAGAGAATTTATTAGGCATCGTCGACAGTGCTGCTTGATTTCTAATTAATGTAGCTGCTTAAAATAATCATTGCGCACGGAATAATTGGACAGTTAAAATAAATTAAAGTCTTGTAACGAAAAACAATTAACGAGAAAGATAATTCGGTTAATTGTTGAACACTTAACCAGCCTTTGAAGTGTTACCTCCACAATTGGCATGGAATTACATCTTCGAGAATACGATCGCTAGAAAGTATCTTTTCATGTTTTAACAAGAACAGTCCGTCCGTTCTAAATGCTGAAGTTAAAACCTTACTGCACGCTACGTAATACCAAAATTGCTCAATTTCCTGTCCCAAGTTTCAACTTCGCTAACGTCTTAATGAAAACTAACTTTGCAAAACTTCACCTTTTCAGTTCAAACAAAATAATTAGTTTGTAAATTGTCTCCATCTTATGGAGCGTTTGTCAGTATTTCGTATCAAAGACGGTATTTCCAGTAAATGTTGAGACAGAAATATTGTTCACTAAAATTAAATGACAGACCCGGGAATTTGTCTGATATTTAAAAACATGGGTCACTTCAGGACAACCTAGAGTCACAAAATGAGATTTTTCAGCTACTTGCTACTGTTCGCAATTTGATCGTGAAAGTGAGTATCATCCGACAAAATTTTATTTATTCGAGACGAGAATCGTTATAACTCGGAACAATAAAATTCTAAGTCGGTTTAGTTTGTAGGTACGTTTACTGTAGTTTTAAGTTTATTTTATTTGGTTTATTTATATTCTGTTGTTGTATGAATTTGTGATTTGGAAAAATAAATAAATAGTCGGTTATAGGAAGTTAAAAATATATTAATATACGTATAATTATAGGTAATGTTATTGTTAACCTTTGTCGTTACAAATGGTGTTTTTAAACCACAGCTACAGTTAGTACCTACTCTGCGGAATATAATTCTTTCATGTGCCACTATGACTAAAAATATAACTTATAATGTTCAAGTGTGATTCTGAATCCGTCATGTTCCAATAACCTTGAAAGTTAGTTGACAGTTAATTTAAATTCTACTTTCAACGATAAATTTATAGGTCACAAAACTTCGCCTATAAAGGTGTTAAAAGTCTTAGCCCCGGGTTTAAAAAACTAAGTGAAGGGAATGGAATAAATAATAAAAGTTGATCCAGGTTGATCTCGACTTGCCCTGGATTAACTTAAACCTTTGAACGTTGGACTGAGCTTTTAAAGGAAAACTTTGAATGTTACGGCCCCGCTGAAGTTATTAAGGCAAATCTGTTTTTCCTTATTGGTTCGGCATTATGCCTACCCCTTACTGTACTTGAGAAACATCTCGTTATTTCATAATAAAAATAACATAGTATATTTTTTATAATTTGAATTTTCTATATATGGGAGATATTAGCCATAGGACGTCCACAGTTGGACATATGCCTCTATCTATCCATCCATACAAACTTTCGTGTCTATAATATTAGTCGAATCGATCTCGTAGATAAACCCCTAGCATAGCTACTACTTAAAATAGAACAATCAAACCATTTACCACAGCGTCCGCCAAACACCTAATAACCATAATAGACAATACAAACACACTAGAAGTCCGCTGAAAATCCGTCGCGTGTTTTGGCATGTGCTCTCCCTCGTTAGCGCACTTACACGGGTCCAATTATGAACTACTCGGAATGCACTAAAAACCATCAATTAGAGCTGATGCCAGGGAATTTTGTGATGGCAAATGAGTTTCGGTGATATTTTCAGAGGTGATTAGTTTTTAATTTTGTTATTATAAAACTTTATTGAATTAAGAGTGGCTGTTGCAAAGTTTAACGTCTAGAAACAATAGCGAATCGTTCAGTAAAATCTATATTAGGTATAAAAATAACAAACGTTACCAAGCTCATTATTCATAAAAAGTTCCAAAGTAAGCTGTAGCGGAATTTGTATTTGTCTGTGCCTGACAGATAAATTAAAAATAAGGACGTCAAATTCAAAGTCTATACAAGATATATGTAAGCTTTGATTTAGAACTTTGCTTAAGAGATAGAAAAGGCATTGTTGTATTTGTTGGAGATAAGTAGTAGTTTCATATTTTAGACACAGTATTACATGTTTGTATCCTAATCTATGTATAGTAATTAATATTATACTCTGTCTAAAATATGAAACTTAATACTGTCTCCAACAAATACAGCAATGTCTTTTCTACCTCTTAACCAAAGCTCTCAATTCCGATACATCTATGCTTCAAAGTAGGGCTCTTTTCGGAGGAATCTAAGGCATATTAAAAAAGAAAAAGAAAAGAGCCCTACTTCGAAACCTAATCTTAGTATGCTCTTGTGAAATCTCGGATCTCTACTGAATTAAACGATCGTTCATTATATTTACAAAAGACGCAAAGTCTGCCTTTATCAGGTCCCATCTACCATCAAACAAAATTATATTCACTTCCCTGTTTAGGTAATCAGTGCCTTGAAATCCCAGACCATCATATAATAACTCGCGCTTACATGAAGCTTCGTCTGTACGTCGCACAAGCACGTGTTGGGGCTTAGTTGCGCATATACCCAGTTTTGATTAGACGGGTTAGTTACAAGGATATTATAAGCTGTTATTTACATGCCTGCTTCGAGCTTGAAGCTTTGTATATTATGTACCGAAAGATCGGTACAGTTTTCATTAATATCGTAGAAGTTTATAAAAGACACGTTCATTGTTCACATCGCAAGTGTTTCATTTTTTTGTATTTGCTTATTTTTATTTGTTTTATAAATTAAAGCTAGTCAATGCTTGTTATCGACGGTAAACAATTTTTAAGCTACCTTTACTTAAAACAGAGTTATACAGGATTGAAATTCAAGATAAGAGTGAAAGAAATACTAGCGTGTCACGTCACACGCAAGTAGTACCATATATTGCACAGAAAAGGAAGTAAAAACACAATCAATAATAGATTTTACAAAAAATCACTATAAATAACATTTTAGTAACAGTTTAAGATTAACGGTTTTTTATTCGAAATTTCTTCGCAGTCTACTTGTTCATTCAGGTCATCAGGAGCTTGCTAAAGGTTATCGAAGTCTAAACCTTGTACAAAATATTGTCTAAAAGACTCCAGATGCAAATTAATCAATCGATTGTTTCAGTTACCCGATTGAAAATAGATAGTGCATGAGTGAACGACGTTTTGTACAGCTTACCGCTACTAAGTACCCACTGCAAATTTGTATCCTAGTTTGCCAAAACAGTAACCATATTTGAAGGGTCCACGGAAAGAACATGTCTATTCACCTAAGCAACTTTTTGAGTTATAGCGGTTTGAAAGTTAGTCATCACGAACAATTACTATGGTTACCATTTCTTTAAAAGTTAAAAAAATACATTTTATAATGTTTTCAGATTATTTAATTCAATTGTACATAAGTCATAGTACTTTGTGAGCTCTACATTTTGAAATTAAAATCTCAATTAAAAAAAAAGGTTACTCGACATGTTCTTTCCGTGGACCCTTCATCTGACAACGTAATACCGTGTTAATAATTCACATTCGCAATGTAATAGGTACTAAGAATCTCATAATAATCCAGTTAAATGCATGTCCACATCCAGTAGCTCACTTAACATGTCAAACCTTTAACAAAGACCTACTACAAAGCGTATTTGCGAACCTAAAGCAACTATTCACACCGGGTGACGCGAGGCTGGTCAGACAGTCTGATCGATTATTTGCCGATACAGGGGACAATCAACACAAATTTGCATGTGAGCCTTATTGAATTGAGACAAGCGACCGTCACGAGTGAATCATGATGGGGTACAAAGAAGATACGATGCTAGAATAGTCTGTACATCCTTGTTTATAGACCTTGTTTAAACGTCACTTTGGCCTTTGATTTTTCTAGCAAAATACATAAATTACATAACTTACACATTGAAATTATGATTAATATAGGTACGTTTATAAATAACTTTCAGTTGGTCATGGTCATCATGTCAGCCGAAAGACGTCCACTGCTGGACATAGGCCTCCCCCTAAATGTCGAGTTATAAATATAAAATTAAAAGTGACTTCCCGTGATCATACTACATATAAGGTTGTAATGCACTCGGTGGCACAAAATTTGGCCCACCCTTCATACAAAATTACCGATTCTGCATACATTTGAGGACCAGATTTTTGCCGCTCAGTACATAACCATTAATTTTAATTATTTATGAGTAAGAATTTAAATTGAAGCGTTTTACGGAACTGGACATAACAGACAGTTTTACTGTGATTAAACAACCTTAGCCGTAAAAAAATCTGCTCATGTTTCTTATTCGCAATCCCAACACGTTTAGTAGTAAGCAAAGGATTTTTTTTAGATATTATTTAATGTTACAGTGTTTACTGTTACTACAATTGCGTTTCAAGTGCTGAGGAGGCGATTTTGAAAACACTATTTGAAAAAGTAAAAAATCCATGTTTTGGTTACAAAATTACCATTCAAACAAATTTTGAGTCGATGACAAAATAAATTACAACAAATTTCTACCTTTATATATAAGCGTGGTTTAATATGCGCGCAAATCAGCAAGCGCAGCGTAGGACGTCCACCAACGAGTTGGACGGATGACCTGGCTAAAGTGTACGAGTTCACGGTGGGTGCAAGCCGCTTGATGCGAGCCGCTTCTAACCGAGGCAACTGGAGGTGGCAACAGTGGACGGCCTATGGCTGATATGCTGATGATGTGGTTTAATACAAGCTGATCCTCTAGATATGCAGCTACAACAGTTCTTACATTAATTCTTTTGAAATACACCGGTTCTTCTAGCTTAAAATTTAATTCTCGCGTCATACCCAGTGGCTCTATAGCGTCGGGTAAAATTTGCAATTCAACCACTTGCCGAGAAAGGGAAAGATGGCCGTTGTTTAATTTAGAATTGGCGCCATGCGTATTTAAATATTTTAGGGACCTACTCAATTGTTAACTGTAAGACCTCAATAGATTGGAATTAATTTGGAACTGTCTTGGAAAACGTTAAATGTTTAACATTACTTCATTGCAGTTGGAAATTTAGCTACAGCTACGGAGCCACCAATTGGCTCCATATCACTGTAAGTGAAATTGATTTAATCCATATCATCGCTTATGAAGTTTACTCATATCAACACTTACTAAAAAATAATGTAATATGTGGTTGCCATGCCAAATTTAGCATTAAATATTTTTGACCCATAGAACGGCAGTTTTGTCTACTGCTGTGTATTATAGACTATCCAACAAACAGAACTTAAGCAGTTAGAGCCTTGCTTCTCTACATTATCGTCTCTGCTTTTCTCTCGCTCGGGCCGTATTATTTTTCTCGAGAACCCATAAAAAATATTAAAAGTTTATTGTAAAAGGATTTAACACAACATCCACATTACGATAACTCCATAATAGAATTCTTAATAGTTTTCTTTTCTCAAAAACAACATTAATAAGTTAATCCGACCTAAAGCACACAAAAAGTTTGTTTATTTTTTAGCATAACTTTCTAGTAAGTAATTTAAACTAGTTATATTTTAAATTGTGAACTGATTGCAGGTACTTGCTCGTACGTTGACGTCATTGCACAGACAATCTAAAGGCCATCAGGTTGGACATCAATTTCATTTGTTCTTTAATAGGCATTAAACTCTGTTACAAGCTTTTAGTTAGTCCTGGTACTCCTGCTGTCTGCCTGTCTGTCGATACTTAAATGTTGCAAATTTAACCAGCTCCAATTTTAGTCAAAGTCAAAGACAGAGTATCTTTATTTAATTTAGGCTGATATAAAACGATAAAACAGTAACTGACAATTAAATCAACTATTTACATACAACTACTCTAAATTTAAAGTAGGTAGGTACATTAAAAAAGAAAAGAACTAAAATAAAAAATACTATATTTACCGGAGTCCCTTTAGAGCTACAAAAGCCATTTGAACGTCGAGGTACAAATTGGCATCACAATAAATTTAACTATGATAAAATAAAAGCAGCGTTTATAGGACTCAAGCAGAATGGGCACTAAACTTTTCGTATTACAATTTGACAGCGCAACCTGGAGGTAGTTCTTTACTTTTATCGTCGCAAACACAATTCGTCTAAATTAAAATGCTTGAGAGCTCCAATTCGAAAAATGCTGGACTTTTTTCCGATTTTTTTTTATTTGTCTTGTGTGTTGTGTACCTATAGATTGAATGAAAGCGAACATAATCAAAGTTTTAACTCTAATACAAATTTAATTGAAAATTAACAGTTACGACACAGTCGCAATAGTTCCTACGTTCCATCATAGAAAAAAATTATTAAGTGGATTAATTGTGCAATCGCAAAAGTAGACGGATGCAAAATATGTAATTGTGTTTGTTATTGCTATGTTTTCACATGTAAATTATTCAACGGATCACAATAAAATTTGGTATGAAGAGAGGTTCAGGGTCTAAAAAGGACACAAAGTATCTTTTGTCCCGAAAATAGTCTAGATTAAATGCGCGTTAAACGAATTCTTCGCAGACGAAGCCGCAGGCAACGGCTAGTGATTCATAAATTTATAATTTTACAAGCAACTTAACAGTCTGAAACTTAATTGGTTTTCTAACAAGAAAACTTCTAGTATCGTTTTGCTAGTCATTCAAACATTTTTATTTATTCACTAAAACGAGGAGAGTCTACAGATGCGATCAAAATGTAAATTGTATGAGCTCGCTCGTTCGTAGCTATACATATTTGTCCTTATAAAATATTTTGCCGTAATAATGTTTCCAGGAGGTGCTTTTCGTTATGTTCAATGTGTATTTTCTAGCCCTCTCTTCATTTCACCTGTCATGAAAGAACATATGAGATTTTTTATCACACAATACGCCGTATTTTCGCTGAGGTTTTCAGGGATCTTTTTGTTGACGAAAATTTATTCGACGACGGTGGCAGCACTCACGAACTACGTATCTCTGAATCCCGTCTGCGATAACAGGAACGACCTAGTTATTTTGTTGGTACCAGCTTAAAATGTATGAGGTTTCTATGGAACAGACAGCCATAAATGACCTAATGAACTGATTATCGTTCGTTTGTTCTATGTAAGGGTAACAATAAAAGCTTACAAAATATACATAGCACACAGTACTATAACGGTAACTTTTTAATTTGACTTATTTGTTTTGGAACAAACAAATATCACTTCTTTAGTATCTGTACGTTTAAATTGTTAACATTCTGTGCAAATTTTTGGCAATATTGAACATATCCGGGTTCATATGGACGCAATCTTGCAACTCAGAATATGAGATTTGTTTCCAAAGTAGGACGAAATTACATTAAACTTGGGCTGAGTTTACTTTGGCAGATGTCCAGGCATTTAGTAAGGCCAACTTAGTTTTGCGGCGCTCGCCTCCGGTTCAGGTTTAAGCTCTTCAATCTTTTATAAGAATGCCAATTTTCATTTACCAGTGGTTGAGGTTACCTATGCCACATAACCCTTCTTGTGGCAGTCGGGTTAAAAAAGGGGGTTCCCACTTTGGCAGTAGAAGGTGACCACACGCTACGAAAATTTTACTTGACACAGGGCTTTGTTGATACTAAAATGTTTTTACACAATGGACGTTTATCAAAATATCTGTTTATAGCTTTTAGGGCGTTTTAGAGTGTATTTATTTGTATGTGTAACGTCTAATGTAACAACTGGACGGTTCATAAGTTTACATTCGTCCGGCCATTTAGGGCACAAAGGGTGTCTAATAAATACACTATACATACCTACATTATACATGCTTTATAAACGTAACCTTTGTTCAGACAGACGAGTAAAAATGAAATAGTTCTGTCGTCTAAATAAAAACTCATTTGGTGATTTTGCATCCGTAGGTAGTTCTTTGTCTAAATAGGATTTAACGGACAAACCTTGACAACCGGATGGCCAGTGGTTAGAGAACCTGACTACGAAGCTTGAGGTTCCGGGCTCAATTCCCGGCCGGGGCAGATAGGTATTTGTAGGTATAATTAATTCGAATGTTTGTTCTCGGGTCTTAGAAGTCTAATATGTTTATCCGTTGCCTAGCATCGTACTAACTTTGCTTAGTTTGGGACTAGGTCAATTGGTGTCAAGTGTCCTATGATATTTATTTATGTAAACCTCTTATACATTAACAAACACGTTGCAAAACACATTTATTTTTAATCGAGAGTGAACTGTGTGTGGTGGGCACCTTTTAAATACTGCCCACATCCTCGTACCTCATCGTGAAGTGGGTGGATGCGAATGTGAACAGTTTTAAACCTTATAAATACTGAAATAAGATCGACTTTAAAATATTAGAATAGAACTTAACTAAAAATAACATGAAACACAAAATGACATCAAATTGCTACTAGAATTTAAATGAAGAAACAATACCGAAGTAAAGGTATTCTTATAATGTTACGACTTCTCCTTTCCATGGTAATATTTTTTACGATCAGCCCTCGTAAACTTTCGATGAATTATGCTCAGTATTAAAATAGACACGCCATCACTTACTAAGGTACAATATACCTTATAAGCAATAGATCAACATTTTCTTGCCCTGATGTTGCAATATTATTTTCTAGCAATAACAATTCAACTAAAAAAGGTTTAAGAACATTTTATTTTAGCTCTAAAAACCAGATTAATTTGCAGTGTTATTATTACCAGTGCCCAGTTCTTTACTTAACTAATAGTAACAAAAAAAGTCTAAAAAAAAACTGCTACTGTATTATTCCCAATATAACCTCAATAGTCAGAGTAATGCAGTGCACGGCGCGTTCGGTTTCTCATTATAGGAGCATTAAAGGCTATACGAGTTGCTATCGTGCCGGTGGCAATTTTATTTTAATTTAGACAGTATCCCGATTGCAAATGTATGCAGATTATTTGCGTGGGCCGCGGCCGACGGCAATCAAATTAAGCGACAGCAAAAAGACCAATAGCGTGTTAAAAACGGTGCCACTTTTATTTAGTAACTGCTTTATTTGTTCCCATTATTGGAAATGTTATTATACAGCGGAATAAATATAGACAAAAGCATGCTCATACTTGATTCCAGGACCGTTACGGACAGATTAGTGATAACTTTTTTTTTAGTAGCTTATCATGTGTCCCACTGCAGGGCAAAAGCCTCCCCTTTCTTATTACACTCGTCTCTACTCTTGGCCAGCTCTTGCCAATCTGACCTTAAATTTTTTTGGACTTTTTTTGATTGGTGATAACCTTTCATATGCAATAATTGTGTTAATTTAAATTTAGAGAGGAGCTGGATATGCTTAGTTTAAGCGTTAATAAGTAGTGTAAATAAGGGATGATCAGGAGTTGACTTTATTTGCATAACGAACTTAAGTAAGGAAAGTAATATTTTAAATTGGATTATAAGACTTTAGCAGCACATTTCGCGAACAACCTAATTCCGGGTATCCCGACGACACTCAAAACAAACGAAAGTCTGATAAATGTTGCTATTAATCTTCTCGCTGGCTCGGCCTTGCGTGAAAGAGAAGGAAACAATTATTATAATAAAAATCTGGATTTAGGTCAAAATATGCTGAGACCGGCTTTTAGTTAACGTAAGTTATGGCAGCAAAATATTAAAAAGCTTCGTGATGAAGTGCCTAAGTAATTACTTATAAAGGTGAGGGTTTATTTTCAGTACATGCTAATTTAAAAATAAATTATCCGTCATTATTCAAATCCCGTTTGAAGTAGGTACACACATATTTGAAAAAAAAAAGATTAAATTGGTTTATGTTTCGACGAACTAAACTTTAGATTGTAATAAAGTTGCTTTAGTATCCCAACTTAATATTTTGTAAAAAATCACGGCTAAATTAAATAAATAAACTTTCTGCCGATTAAACTCACTTTCCTCCTGGTAAGCGCGTGAATAAGCCACTCGGGAACGTAATAAGGTTACAAACGAGCTGAAATTAAAAGCATGATTAACCCAAAATCAAGTACTAAAGCGGCAGGCAGGTCGAATTGCATAGGGTTTCAGGCAACAAGTAGGTACGGGAACCCTCTGAAACATGATTATAATATTCAGGCCCGTATTTCCCTCACCTGCTCCGTAATGCTTTTGTTTTTTGTTTCCTTCCATAACGAGCATCCGTTTCGTGGTTAATTTGAATGCGTGTTTTTGTTACGTACTAGAATTTGTGATTCTCGTTTCCTCTTTTTGGTATGAGGGTTTTTCGTATCATTTTTCCTGTCTGCCGTATTTATGAGTTGAGTGCCAATAATTTTGTTTTCGTTTGACACTTTTTTAAATGTTGGTGTATTTTTACTTTCTTCGAAAAATTTACTTTTACCTTGTTCGCGGGTTTGACTTAATTAAAGTGCATCGGGCCCGTTTTTATGAATGATGAAATTTAAAAATGTTTTGATCATGGAGTGTTTAAACTGCTGTAAGCTATCGTTTTATTCAATTTTTAATGTTAAAGAACAAATTTTATATACTTACTTAAAGGTATAAAAATAATAAACTAAACTAACACAATATATACATCATAACTAAACTGACAAAATAATAGCAACTAAAAATTTAACACATTAAATTAGAAATATTAACAAAAAAGTAAGAGAATAAAACTATAATTTAAAAATACAAGCTATCGCAGTTATAATGTACGGGCTATTTTTAAATGTGTGTTTATATTGATAATACGGAGTGTTACCGGCATGCGGGCAATTCTTTAAACTGTTGCTAACATGTTTCAATGCAATTTATTTTTAAGCATAATTAACCTAAAATGATTTAAAAGAGTGATACAATTTTTTTGTAAAAATAAATTGAAACTTTATCTATCACTCTACAGAAGTGAGCTCTCTACATTATATAAGTCTATTATCGATAAAAAATATAACATGGACCATCTTAGAAAACTTAAGTTATCCAATTGTTACTATTTCCAATGTAGAGCGAATATATGCTTGGTACAAATAATTCTCTGGGGGTTTAGGTAGCGTTAAACGAAGTTACGGAAGGGGTTTGTTGTTGTTAATATGCTGGCAATTTTTTTTTAATTGAATTTACTTTCGACACTTTTTTTCAGTTTTTCTTTAACATCGCTTACACTTTTTTGTTTCAATAAATAAAACTTATGGGTACATCAAGAAGTTATTTAAAGTACCTACCAATTAATTGTTTCAAGAAACGTCCGCATACCGGTGACTCTCTAAATTGTAATTGTAAAATACTAATACAACAGCAACATAGTGTTCCGAAATCAATCCAAATGATTTTAACAGATAGTTTGGCAAACTTTTTATTCTTGAGGATTTTTTAATTATTATTGACCAATATTTTCCGAGATTGGTCCACATTAAAAGTATAGGTACTGCGACAAGGCTTGATCCCTTTTGGAGCTAAAAATACTATTAAAAAGCTGTTATGTCCAGGTGATTAATCCAACTGTCTGGTGAAATATTGCAACATTTATTATTAAAAATACCCCGTCATCATTTTCTCGACAGAAGCGGAAACTTCAGACCATCATGAAGAGACGCAAATCGGCATACTTCGATCATTTGCTTATGTTAACATGGTAGATATGATTTTTGCAGTTAATTATGACAGGCAAGTTTCCTGGCAGAAGGTGATTTGGGTGGAGAGAGAAGTCGTGGCGCCGTAACATAGACAGGGAGTAGACAAGGATCGCAAGCGTGTCCGAGCTGATCCGCTTTGCACAGGACAGAGACAAGATCCATCTACTGATAGCCGACCTTCATTAATTGGAGAGTTACTTGATTAAAAAGAAGACTAGCTGTAGGAAGCTGATTCAATTGACATACCAACATCAACCAGTGGCTCCGTAGATGGGCCTCCATTTGACGCATACACGCACACTTCGTATCTTCCCGCCTGTGTCATCAGAATTCGTGCCCCAAACACAATCTTCCTCCGATAAGGTCAGAATATCAGTCGTTCGCTCTAAATGCAAATATTACCGCACCCCGGAGAGGTGTTATAGCCTCGGTTTTGAGGTAAAAAGGACGAAAACAGCGCTAAATGGCAAGAAAGCGCTTTTTATGCTGACGGAATTGGGTAGTTAAAGATAAAGAATGGATAGACCGGCCGTGAAGATGGCCCCTTTCATGTAGTGTTTTGTTTACCCGAATACATATTCTGTATTGAAATCTATTCCGATACATGGTAAATAAATATATAACATGTAACTACGTACGGATAACTGTCTAATAAGTAATGTTGTTTTGCAATACTGGATTATATCATTTATCTGCTTTATAAATAACAGTCAGGATATTTTACCGATAGCTAGGGATATTTATCGTCAATCGGCTTTTTGGTTTATAATTATTATCTAGATTTACATAATTTTTTAATGAGGATAAGAATGCATTTTTATCAAAATCGATAAAGTTCATTGATGTGTTTGACATACTTAGTAAGTCTGTACTATTTTCAATTTTAGTTAAGCAACTGTATCTGGGGGCACGGCAGTGCCCCCGCCAAGTCGAGCAAAAAAAACAAAGGTAACTTATTATTATAATGACATGTTGATACATATAACATAACGATGCAGGGACTAACTGGTTTTGTAACAACTGCCCCACTATGGCAATTTTTGTAGGAAAAATTCGATTCTTAATTAGATTGTTTTCTTTAACAAATATACCTATTTTGCTAAATTAAAATCAACTATAGTCAAAATACCACAAATAGGACTTATCACGCTAAAACACACGAGTAATATTAATCGCGACGTTTCAATCACATTATTGTGGCCGTGGTCACGAGTAGACTCAATAAATTTAAAATTTAATTTAAATTTTTAATTTATTTATTTCTTAATTTAATTTTCAAAATCCTATCTACATAAATGAAATTAGTCAGGAGATGGTTTGTGTGTAACAAAATTTAAAAAAAAAACACTGGGACGGGGCAAAGCCGCGGGCAACAGCTAGTCATTAATATTTATCACACGACTCCTAAAAGGGCCATTTTACTGTGTGTCGGATGTCGTCCATTTTCTAAATTATTACATTTTAATTAGCTATACACAATGGGTTAAAACCGAAATTCTCAGTTAGAAACTTTTGCTTAACCCTTTAACCTTAGGACATTGAGCACATACGAAAGTAATAAGAGTACGAAGCCCAGCAAAGCGTGAACTAAAGCCCTAACTGAACCTAGTTAGGCAAAGTTTTACCTCAGCTTTCATTAAGCCCCGATGAGCTAGTATCCGCGGGAGATGAGAGGGAAATGATTTCTCAGGTCGTCTTTCAGTTATTACGGAAACGAATACGATTATAAGAAAACATGTAAAAACGGCCAAGTGCGAGTCGGACTTACGCACCGAAGCTTCCATACAAATTTGCAAGTATCTATGAATATTCAGTACATTAGGGTGAAGCTAGACGAGTGTCATTTTTTGGTCGCGTAATTTTGGCTGCATTCGGTTTTATACAAAAGTCGTTTGGCTTCACCCTTAGCAGAACCCCTGTCCTAAGCAAAATGTACGCAGTGTGGGGTCATTTTAAATGGCTCAGTAGCCTGTATTAGCTTTAATCCGCGTGTGAAGCCACGTACTAGTATTACCTACTTAGTTTTTCAAGTTCATAATTAGTTCATAAAAATAGTCCAAATTATAAAAGACTTTACAACGATGTAGGTACTGCTTTTAAATTTTACTTTTACCTTTAAGCGAAGCAAGTTTCTTCAGATGAAAAGTGCATCCATGCCCGTGGGAACTCATTAGGTTCTGCCAGGAACGATATTGAGATTCGGAAAGTCTCCCCCGCCACTAAACCAGATGGCAACTACGTATATAAATTTAAATCTCTACAACTATAAAATTCTATTACCATCTAGTTCTAAATTGAAAACATTTCTCGGAAAATTCAATTTTAGACGCACTATCAGTTTTGAACGTTTCAGTGTAATATATCACGGCGTTCCTTTCAAACGCGAACCGTAAAGCAACTTAGAACTAACACACGAGAATGTCGTCTATTTTCTAAACCATTGTGCTCTTGATAGAACTTTGGGACTGCAGGAAACAAGTTAAATATTGGAGTTGACAAACTACAAGCCAAGCCAAGCCAAGTCTGTAGGGCATTGGATCCAATTTGACAGGTTTGCCTCTGAACTTAAAGTTTTAATAAGACACATAAACGGAGCGATTCGAATTGTGGCCTTTCTGATTTGTTAGCGAACATTTACGTACAGGAACGTATGCGGGCTAAAAAATAGCCTACGGACGGCCGCTTATTTGGGACGCCACACGTGTGGACAGATTGGCGCCATATTATCGCTAAGGCATCATTGAAAAGATGGTGAGGTGCAGGGGCTGCAACAGCCGAAACAGCAAAATGCCGTAAATATGAGAATCTGGCAAACAACTTCACGTTTGCGACTTTTGCTATTGGAACTCTTAGTCCGTGGGGACCCAAAGCACAAAAAAAAAATTGTTTTTTTATTTTTATAAAAAAGCTTGCCCGTGTCGCTGGTGACCATAGGGCTGACTCTTTCCTCGGTCAACGTATTGACATTGCCATACAACGAGGAAACGCAGCCAGCCTTATGGACACCCTGCCCAATAGCAGCGAGTTGGGTAGTATTTGTAAATATAGATTTTTAGGATTAGAGTAAGTTAGTTTTAGTTCTATTTTTGTTTGTTTTTGTTAATTATTGTATATATTAAGTTTTATTTATTAAATAAATAGGAAGAATATTCTACTCACAATTATGATAAATCGTCACAAATTTCAACCTTTGAATACATACAGTTAATTGATGTAGAATTAAATGTTTTGCTTTGGTGGCTTGTCCAAACTTGCTGTTCAAAAGCAACGCCGACAAGAGTTTCAAATTATAACAAAAGGTACGGTAATATATTCTAATGATAGCGAAACCGTCGGCCAGTGAGCACCAATAGCAAAGTTTAACTATTCATTCGGCACACACGACGGTAAATTACAATTTGTGACCGGGCGTTAACTATCGTGACAGATTTATTCTTCGTATACACGTCCCACTTTGTGTCACAGCTCATAAACATGTCGTTAGATTGACTTAATGCGCTTTGCATTAATTTTCAACTAATAATTGTGTCTCGGGTGAGACAGGCGGATTCGTTGAAAACTCTGCTATGATTAGTCGTTGTAGGTAAGATTCTTGAGATTATTTTGCAAACTAGTCTGTTTAAATATAGTTCGTGTTATTGTTGAACATGTCTATATAAACTCAATTTCCGTGTCGTAGGTCATAGACGTTGCCATAATTAAAGACCAGTACGGACTGTTTTTTTTTTATTCGACTGGATGGCAAACGAGCATATGGGTCTCCTAAACTGTATTGCAAATGCGACTTATAAGTGCCAACAGCCGAGTGCTGGTACATTTTTCAGTGCTGTTCCTTTGCAGTCGGCACAAATTAATGTTCGGACAGTCGACAGTTGCGCTTGCGTCGCAGTTGCAAATCAGTCCGTCTGTGCTGGACCTAACGTAAGCTACATTTTTTCCGGAGTAGTAGCATACATCCATACTAATATTATAAATGCGAAAGTGTGTTTGCATGTTTGTGTGTTTGTATGTTTGTCCCTCTTTCACGCCGTAACGGAGCGACGGATCGACGTGATTTTTGGTATAGAGATAGTTTATGGGCACGAGCACTTTTTATCCCGGAAAAATACACAGTTCCCGAGGGAACAGCGCGCGATAACCGAATACCGCGCGGGCGGAGCCGCGGGCAAAAGCTAGTAATATATAAATAAGCAAAGAAAAATAAGGAAGAGCGAAGAAGCCGTCAAGTTAATAACGCAGGCAGTTTATTATGCTTGAAAAATACAAAATTTTTACGAAACCCAAATTACCTTTACATATTCCATTAAGTTTTAATGACACTCGAAAGAAAATAATTAATGTCCTAACACGGTGTCGAGTAATCATTAGTCACTTAATGACGATTGCTGAGGAGCTCCCTTCATCTGGATTAAATTCATCTGGCAGAATGTGAATAAGAAAATGCTTCCAGAGATTCTGAGGAAATTAACTTGAGTGAGGATTTGAATTTTTCATCAAACCGACCTAATTAACTTCATAATTAAACTTGGGAATCTCGCGGAGCTTTATTCCTCTATAGAGAATACATTCATTTGCCTGTATAGTTACTTTTGAGGAATATCTTTAATTTGATTTGGTACTCTGATCTTTCGAATTATAATTCGCTTTGAAGTATAGTCCGCGCGACGGTTGAAGACGGCTCAGGGAATCTGGTGGGGGTAAATGGCGCATGGGTACAATCGCGCACAAAATCTTTTAACAAAATAATACATATATCAGAAAAAAGAACACAAGTAAATTTTAGGTAAGTGTAATTTTAATAAGATAATGTAATCCATACTAATATTATAAATGCGAAAGTCTGTTTGTGTGTTTGTATATTTGTATGTTTGTCCCTCTTTCACGCCGTAACGGAGCGACGGATCAACGTGATTTTTGGCATAGAAATAGTTTATGGGTCCGAGAGTGACATAGGCTACTTTTTATCCCGGAAAAATACACAGTTAGTTCCCGAGGGAACAGCGCACGATAACCGAATACCGCGCGGGCGGAGCCACGGGCAAAAGCTAGTAGGTAATAACGGAATATTATTAATAGAACTTTTTACATCGAATAAATTAAAATTATGTAGATTTCGTGTATATTAGATCTTTCACGTCAATAGAGATACGAAATAAGTGAAATGTTGCCGAAACGTCGAGGTAAATAATAATTGGGTCAAATAGCGTGATAAGTCCCGTTAAAGTATTTTGACTACAAAACAAGTGTTTTATAGACAACTAGCTTTTGCCCGCGGCTCCGCCCGCGTGGTACTCGGTTATCGCGCGCTGTTCCCTCGGGATCTGTGCATTTTTCCGGGATAAAAAGTAGCCTATATCACTCTCGGGCCCATAAACTATCTATCTCCATGCCAAAAATCACGTCGATCTGTCGCTCCGTTACGGCGTGAAAGACGGACAAACATACAGACATACAAACACACTTTGACATTTATAATATTAGTATGGACATGGATAGTATATTAAATGCCTAAATGCCAAGTTTCATAGTTTTATCTTCGACAGCGACGAACTTCCACCATATAAACTTTCACCCCCTATTTTAACCCCTTAAAGCCTCTTTTTCGCGATAAAAGATAGCCTATGTCCTTTCCCAAGGTCTATTCTATCTCTGTACCAAATTTCATCCAAATCGGTTCAGCGGTTTTGGCGTGAAAGCGTAACAGACAGACAGACAGACAGACAGAGTTACTGCATTTATAATATTAGTATGGATGTTTAAAAAAAATACAAAATTAAGTATTCATTTTTTTTTCAAAATCCGTTAGACAAAAATGGAGATAAAAGATTGAAGAAGAACAGTTCGCGTCGTAAACCAATTTTCTGGCTAGCCTAGTTAAAACTTTATTTTTCGACATTTTTTTCACTACGACGAAATGAAAATAAAGTTAAACAATTTGTGCGCGACAGTACGTAATGGAACACGAAACGCATGCACCAATAAGCGCGGCGGAGAGCGACGACTAACCAATAACGTGACGGCGTCGACGCCCACCTGCCCTTCACCCCTGTACCCCGCAAAGCAGACCGAAGAAATGACTTCTGCGCATGCCCCTTCCACTTTTCCCGAGCCGTCTTTAACCGTCGCGCGGACTATACTGAGATTGGCTGAGGATTTTTTCCATTTATTAACGCGAAGATGACGTTTCAGTGTTAGGCTTTAAATAGTGTGCCTGGGCGACCGAGTGTCGGTTAAAAATCGGGAACACGTGTTTTCCCAGAGACATCAGGACCAAGCTAGATAGATTGTTTGCTTCCAAATTACCCCACATGAAATTGAAAATACAAACCGAAACATAGATGTACAGAAAAACCAGAAAAATAAGACCAACACTGGGAATCGAACCCAGGTCCTCGGCATTCCGTGCCGCGTGCTATACCGCTACACCACTGCTGGTCAACGGCACAAACACGAATTTTCCCTATGCATCACATATCTCAGCTTGTTTATACTTTTACTTTGTAACTTAAGCAGTTAGCTAGCGCCATCTATATTGTTTTAACTCTCAACGAAAGTAAAAATTTGGAATTGAAATAAAAAATACAAAAAGATTCCAAAAAACCAACCACATGAAATTGCATCCAAGTATTTAGTGCTGCTACCGATATCCCTAAAAAAAATGTAGGTACAATAATTGCTTGCTCAAATGCTAAAAAATAGATATAAGTAGATAAGTGCGAAATAATAGATCCGAGACTCATGACCGCGGTCACTGTAATATAATCGAAATGTATAGGTTAGATCCCGTTTATGGTATTTAACTAACTATGAGTAAGTATTTAATCAATCTATTTACCTATTCATAATCCAACCCAAATTAACCCTGTTTCTTGCATTTGGACTAATGTAATAATCGGTACTGCTCAAAACCTTCCAGCGCGTATCACAAAGCCTTGTTAGAGATAAATGCAGAAATAGACAGGAAAAGACCCCTCGAAATAGGCATTGTTAAATCTTTTTGAAGTCCCCGACTTTCTGCCATTATGTACAATATAAGTAAAGAAGTTAAATGAAGTGGAAAAGTTGACCGACCAAGATCACCTCAGCGGCCTGAGGGAGCACTTAAAACATAATTTTGCCGGTCCTTTCTCATTGAATGCGGTAAAATATAAACGTAGGTTTTTAAGGTTAGACATAATTATACTTACTTAATTTATTCCTTAGTATTTTGCCCTAGCCAGTGTCCGGGGTTTTGACCTTGTGGAAGAATAAAAAATAGATCAGATCCCAATATCGAGTGTGGCCTGTGTTATGAGATAATAATTAAAATATAATACCGGTTGTGGCCTGTAATACGAGCAAAAAATTAAAACATAGATCGTCCTCATCAAACTGAACAACATTAGTTCAACGACTTTAAAAAAATAATGGAGTCTTTGAATTTTCCTTTTTTCATACAAATAAATACTTAATGTTATCAATGTACGCCAGTCATCCTAGAACCCAACTCCCAACAAAAAGGGAAAATCTACAGACTCGATTATTTTTAAAAGTCGCTGAACTAATGTTGTTCAGTTTGACGAGTACGGTATATGTTTTAATTTTTTACTCGTATTACAACAAGGAAATATAAATTTGCCAAATTTGAAGTCTTTCATAGTTCTCCAATTTAAAAAAAATAATTGATAGCATATTGGCAGAATAAATATGATTATATTCCGATCAAAAACAGGTAGGCACCATCAGCCAAATATAGTTATGGTGTACCACCCTAAAGTTGATAATCGTTTGCATGTCATAAAACAATAATGCCAATAGACGTGTCTGTCAACTTGAAAGTTCGACTTTAGCGACATATACATTTGATAGGAATTTGTTTAAAAATTGATAGACTACTTATTTGGCTGATGGTACTTATTAAATGTTTTAAAGGTAAATATGTAAATAAGAAGTAAATATGTAAATAACTACTCTTTGGGTTTCTTAATGAAATATACGATCTCACTCAAACTCTCCCGCACAGCCGTACATAAAGTACATTTAAAATTCAACTATTAGGAATCTAAGTACGCGCGCCTTTTTCTTTTATTACCTAATTGGAACACCAATCATCACTGCGTGTCAAGTTATTTAAGAAATTATGCAATTATCCAGTCATAATGAAGTAAATTTGTGTCAAAGGCGGTTTAATCCCCCTAATTGTTACTAGGAAGTAGGTCGTATTCGGCGTGTGCACTTGGCGATAGTTGCTTAATATGTTCAAACTATGTTGACAAGGGTCGTGAGGGGTCACGGAAAGCTCTTTATTAGCTGAACTGGAAACTTTGGGTACCTAGTTATTAAATTTGCATTAGCACTAGAATCAGGAGTTTCATTGTGCGCTTTGTTGAAACAAGTCCCTCAGGACACATAGGTGGTGGATGTGTACGAAGTTTAAACATTAATAGTCGACACGGTACTTCAGTAGTGCTGTGACTTTGTAAGCCAGTTGGATAATTTTTTTTTATGTCTATTCCTACAATAATAATAATTATAATATCATGGGACACTTGACACCAATTGACCTAGTCCCAAACTGAGCAAAGCTTGTACTATGGACACTAGGTAACGGATAAACATAGGTACTTATACATATATATAAATGCATATTTAAATACATATTAAACATCCAAGACCCGAGAGCAAACATTCGTATTATTCATACAAATATCGGCCCCGGCCGGGATTCAAACCCGGGACCTCGAGCTTCGTAGTCAGATTCTCTAACCACTCGGCCATCCGGTCGTCAACAATGACTCTATTGGTTCTCTAAATTATTGGCGAAAATTGTATATGTTTAAACTATGTCTATTGTTTAATGATATAACAATGACAAGCATCTGTGTTTGCCTAGGAATTTTGCTTGACTGTGCATACATTTGAGAAACCCTTAGTTCTATTACATTTACTAAATCCACTAGTAAGTATAATGCAAAGCTGAAAATTTATCATAAAATCCCCAACTTACAACAGCAGAGGCCACATGAACATTTTTTCCCGTATGATCGTAGTATAAAATGTATAAAATAGGCGCGGAAGCTACTTTAGTTAAAACTTTATGCGGCAACACTGAACGAAAGAAAGTGGATACTTTTCTTCCATGTTTATACTGTAAACATGTCTCGTAGCGGAATCGAATTGAGTAAAGAATTTATTGCGACCACGATTCCCCTACCCTGTGGGACTGTCTGTGTCCACCTTGGCAGCACAATGCTGGGCGCTTCCAATGTCACATTAACTTTAATTTAGAAGAGAATTAGATTTTTACAAGGTGAACATTAGGACAAAATGAACTCCACACAAGAACCGAGCAGCAACAATCCCATTACTTAATTGCAACACGGATTGTGAAAAGCCTTGCCTACCGTAAGCCATAATCTACAAGTCACTTACTGTGATAGTCAGATAAAACATCTTGTAAAATTAAAACTAAGCTTGAACATTGTTAATAGTCCAACTTCTGACTCCACTGGCGTTAAAATGTTTCTCTTTTACAGCAGAGGATACATCATACCGGGATATATATTGCGTTAGGGCCCAGTAACGAAGAGGGAAGAAGATTAAAGTGAAAAGTTCGTCAGCGCTAGAAGGTCATCTTTCCATAATTTATCAAAGACAGCATTAAAAATCCGAATCCTTGCGAGGAGCTGCTTCAATTTGTAACTGACTGTAGCAGAAAGTTGAGCGGGATCGGCGGCTCCTCCCTCTAGTTTCATACAAATTGATATTTACGGTAATAGCACGAGTTTTTCCACGAGAAGGCAAAGTTAGAGGATAACAGGCTCAGTTGGGTACGGTCCGGAATCCAAATGGGCAAAAACGTTGAGCTAAAGATGTGAAAAACGGATCTACAATTTTCCGCGGCTGGAATTATTCAAGATCAATTTAATGTTTTACGAGTGAGGTTCTTGTTGCGGGCTTATTTAAGAACCGAGCGCAAACCAGCGCCGTGGAAATTGTGTTTACCTTGAACATTGACGCAAATGTAGCTGAACAGTAAATAAAGCTGGTGCTGTGCTGAAAACTTTATGAGATTGAGTTTATTTTACTCGTGAGTGTAAGAAACGTATCTGTCGCCGCTGGGTCAATATGGTAAACTAACTTGAAAATTTAAAATTAATTATAGGGGTAATTATTTACGGTTGAAACGATGTTTAAAAAACATGATGTGTGCGTCTTTACATAGTATAAAACAAAGTTGCTCCCCGTCGTATGATCCTCTGTATGTCGTGTTTACGTACACATATTACCTCATTGTTTCAGCCACATTGCGGCAGCCGTGGTCACGTATAGTTAGACTATTTGATCACAACAATCGTTACAGTGAATGAGAATCACGGAAATTTTAAGAATTTACCTATTGTATAAAAGTTTCACAGATTTCAGTTCTATCACTTCAAACTAGTTATCTAAATGGCACGGCCGCCTGAGGCTATAATTTACTAAGCCTAACATAACAGCTGATTTGCCACGTGGGCCCGTAAATATAAGGCTAGCAATCCACAGTACAGCCGACTCAATAAATTATGCGGCGGACCGCAGAGCGGGGCCGGGAGGACGCCTGTCGAATCCAACGGGAACCAATTAGTCGTACTCGAGAATATTTATTTCCGGTTTTCTCAAACAAGTGGGCACCCGAATCGTACACTCGTGACCTGACTTCTTTATGTGGGATAGTGGTTAAGCGATAGGTATCGATAGGTGTTTCTATTAATTAGGGGGCGGCGCGAAAGACAAATGAAGGTGACGGGTCGGCGTTATTTTTGTCTTTCGATGAAGACGTGTTTTCTAGACGTGCTGGGATTTGAAAAAGTAGATTAACTTTATGAGTGAACAAGTGGACAATCAAAAGAGGTATGAAAAGTCAACCATACGGCTTTACCGTTACTTTGATTGGCACGATTTTTTCCGCGCCTGAATACTAATTTGTTTTTAACTGATTCAATTATGATTGCTGTCAATATTAGCTCTTAAACAGGCCAGGCAAATACTATCCTTACCAATTCATACTGCCATAGTAATTACTATTTAATGTGTTGTTCCGGTGAAGGTCATAGTTAGTTTTATGTCAGAAAATTTCAAAATTCTCGGAAGATATAGATAAAAAAAAATTACACACAGAGTTGCGAGAAAAATCTTTTCTGTTAATAAAAACAAAATTAATGAGATTCCTACGGCAGTACTGCGCAAATCAAATGGACCACATATTTATTGATTACTACATATTTTCTTCTGCTGTCTAGTTTTGTGCCGTATTTAACTTTCCAACTAATCTAAGCAAACTAAAATAAGTACTTGTACTCGTAAGTTACCATAGTGATTATGTGTGACACACGCGTATTCTATTCTGTACATTTTTGTGAACACGTTATGGTTGTTGGTCATGTCACCGTTGGTAATTATGGGGGCCGTCAGGCTTGGCGCAGGTGAGCCGCAAAACTGATGAAACTATGATTGCATTGGAATTGTACCTAAACTGAAAACTGGAATTCAAGACCACAAAATCTACGACAGATATGTCATTGTCAAATCTATCAATGTCACTTCTGTCACTGTCAAATAAACTGTTCAGGTTTCGCCAACCTTTTTTAACAGTGATCACAAAATTCTAAATTGCTCTCGTGTCCGACATTTTTTAATACGCAAGTTGTCTCCGCGTGGTTTCTGGAATTTTGCTATCAAGTTGCAAAAACTACAATCACCGTACAACGTGAAGAAGAAGAATATATTTATCTCTAATTTAACTGACATTGGCCTAAGCCTTAAGGCCGCCATTGAGGGGAATAATAATAACCTTTTTTAATTTGATTTCTTGTATTGTTATTAAATAAGGATTTTGTGAAAAAAAATACTAACTTATTTTTAACTCTCAACTAACATGACACTGAGACAATTTTATACTAAGGAACATAAACAGGAAGAGGTTGCGATGTTCTACCACAGTGTAGTTCTAAATATTTATTTTATTCCGTTTTTTTCGTATTTGTTGATAACAACATATAACATAACGACCATAAGGCCGCAACAGAATATATTATCTGTGAAAATTTCAACTGCCATGGTTTAGATACAGCCTAATGACATACGGACAACTGAGTCTTAGTAATAGGTTTTATCCATTGGGTGCGGAACTCTAAAAACAGCGCTCTAATTTTAGTCTAGCACTTATATACATACATAATACGAGACAAATGCTCTATATTAGTTTGATTTTATCTTAATTGTAAATAATTGCACCAAATGTTATGAATACCTGAAGAAATACAAGCACAATACCAGTTTTTCAACCAAAAATTACGAAATGTTTAAGTTTTTATTCAGGCGTCTAGTATTTATGTAAAAGTAAGTAAACAAAATTAACTTCTTTAAATTATAGAATCGAAATTACTAATAAAAAGAATATTCTGTCGTGTGTTTAAAAAAAAAAGAATGTACTATTGTACACGCATCTTATTTCAGTGGCAACATTGTAGTAGATTTTGTGGTCTTGAATTCCAGTTTTTAGTTTACAATGAACTTATCAAGAGAGAGAAGAATGGTTTGTTGCATAAACGTTACACGTAATCGTAACAGAGTTAATCCATGACATAAACATTGAAAGAAGGTACATCGGTAACTCACGTACCTATAATAGTTTAAGTATGCTCGACATGTTTCGAACTAACCAATGGACTAAAAACTATCACTCGACTAGTAATATATGAGTGACTCATGTACCTTATTTTGTCAATCTTGGTACAAACTTCCGAAACTGGTTACTATGAAATAGAGCAATAGTTTTCTAATATAAAAACAATACTGTAGGTATGTATTAATTTTACCAACTGAAATCACTTTTCTCGGTTAATCGCTAGATAAAGGGAAAAATATTGGATCTCCTTGTTGCTCTTAAATATACTGGTCCTATTTTCAATACCTAGCCATAATTTAGTTTTTCATAATAAACATAACACTGCGCCATTCTCACAATCTTTTAGAATGGATTCTAATAAAACCTCGCAGGTAAGTTTGGGTAAACGTCTTAAAAATTCAGTTTTTTATAAAATAAAAAACAATAAAATAAATAAAAGCATTGTTATGTAAATAAATAATACTCATTAATCATAAAGTAGAAAATACATATAATTCTCTTACTACCAGGAGACCCACTTGCTCGTTTGCCTTCCGGTCGAATAAAAAAAAATACTTTAACACATCAAAATATAAATGAACTATATAATCATTGTATGAAGTATTCATATTTAATTATCGCAGAATACTTAACGTAAGTTACCCAATTAATTAATCGTGTTCTAGAATAAATAAAAATGACTGTGTTTATCGTATTTTAATCATAGTGCTTAAAAGCACATAAAATGACATAAATACGAGTCGAGAAAATATCATTCAATTTAAATTGCAATCGACTTAGTATTCATTATGGGTATTTAAAATTGAAATTAAGGGCAATTGTAGATAGCAAAGGCTGGTTTTATGTCTTTATCTTTATTAAGGTACTGTAAAGCAGTAATTTTAATAGCATAACGATGTCATTGCGGGAGCGGTATCAAGATGGTAAGACGGACTCATTAAAATGCAGTTGTGACGTCATGCGAAATATACATTATTATACATAACAACACTGATGGTCCCTTCATGTTCAGTATTCTTTGTATCTATTTGTGTATGGGAAAAGATGCCATTTTTGGGATTTAATAACTCAAAATGAAAGAAACCCGGCCAAGAGCGTGTCGGACACGCCCAAGAAGTGGTTCCGTAGCCATTGCGAAAAAATTCAAGTAATATTGTGCGTTATAACACAATTAAAACACTTACTACAGTCTTAAAATCTATTACCGGAAATCTAATATCTTTTTCGCACTGCAAAACTGCGTCTGTCCACCTGTCATACCCAATTTGTGCCGAAACAACTGCACAGGTTAAATTGAAAATTGCTACACTTAGGTACCTAAAGCTTATCGAATGATATAGATGGGCATTTCACTTTAAATTTTGACCATGAATTGCTAGATGAGCCTGAATGATTTGTGCAATCAAGGCCGCAGGCAAAGGCTAGTTTTTTATACTTTAAACGTAATATTTTTAAACTTTTTAACGGTACGTGGTTCTAAATAGAAATGTTTTAAAGCACTCTTATAATTTAGTTGCGTGAACGTGAGCGGCACCCCTACATGCGATAATGATTGACACCGGGTATTAAGCTCGTTGTACGGTTTGAAAAATAAAAAGTTTGACATTTTTCAACAATTATTATTATTTACTGGCTAGCCTGGATTGATATCTCACTGCTGGGCAAAGACCTCCCCCCATGTCCTCCATTTCTCCCGATCCAAAGCAGCCTGAGGCCAGTCGTCGAGAAATATTTCCAAGTGGTCCCGCCACCGCCGTCTGGGCCTACCTCGCCGTCGCCATCCATCGTGTGGCACCCACTCAAAGTGGCATTTTAGCCTACTAAAGTAGCTGCATTCGGCTGAAGTGACCGGCCCAGTCCCACTTCAACCTGATAGTCCTTGCACCGATCTCGACAATGCGTGTTTTAGAATGCAACACCGTGTTTCGGATTCGGTCAATCCTTCCCACTCCAAGCATGCTGCCTCCCATAGCTCTTTGACTTTGACTTCAGTTCGATTGCTTAGTAGCGACATCTCTTGTCTGGGTGAGCGGTTAGTTCCGAAAGAATGTGACGTCTCTCGATGAGAGCGAAACATAGATGTCACTAGTGCTGCTGCTTAAGTAGCGTAGTAGAAAAAAGCAACCTGAGATAATGTGTGCATAGGAGAAATTTGTGTCTAGACTCCTGTCCAACGGTGGTGTAAGGGTTATAGCATGCAGCACGGATTGCTGAGGACCTGGGTTCGATTCCCAGCGCCGGTCTCTTTTTCGGGTTTTTCTATGCATTCATGTATATGCAGTATACATATATCGGTAAGTTTTTGTTTTAAGGCTAAAGGAAGGTCGCCCTTCAGCAGCTCCTTCATAGACCAATAGCTCTTCATTCTAGATCCGTCTTTCGACTTCTTTGTCCTGCTTAATTGAAAGAGACTAATTGGCCTAGTTATAAATACTCGTTGACATATTGTATAGACTGCTCGTCTACCTCGACGTCACGTCTCGTGCTGTTAGTCATTACCTTGGTCTTTGACCGATTAATTTTTAAACCAACCTGGATAATAATTAAGGAATAATTAGACCGTACCAAGGACAAACGTCTAAGTATAGATACACAGCACTCTCTTTATTATCTTGTTTTAGTTTGATTTCGAATACTTATTGGTCATTTCGCTCTACGAGACCGACATTGTCAGCGTTGATACATGTCCTTCTAAAGAAAAAAACAAAAAATGCACTAATCTTGTAACATATTGCTTAACACTGGCACCAATTTATCCTGCTACCAGTACAGCACATATTGGTTCAACAATCGCAAAAGGATGCCGCTATTCAAGAGTGGGTCACGCATACAGGACACGCGACGAAGTATAACTACACACGTCGTCCTTTTAGCTTTTAAAATATGAATCAAAATCGTTTGGTCCCCCAGCAAAGTTCAAGACGCGTGCCATACGTAATACTATGATTGATCGCTGTTAGCACTTAGTACACAGTGTGTTAAAAAGTGAATTGTGACGATCAACGAACACAAAATGCGGAGATAAAACAGCAAGTAAACATTGGTAAAAGAATCTCACTAAGCGCTCATCGATCTTATGTGTTGCGACACTATTACGTGTGTTATTGTCATTCATCATGTTTAAGCACTTGATCTTTACGAGATTTTTTTCTGTAGCAGAATTACTGTTGACGATGTCTTTGAATAGACACTAATGGTCGCGAGATTACGATTTATTAATGCAATTAAATGTTTTAGATATAGATTTTTAGCGTGTTTTCTAGGTGATATTATAACAAATAACCCTCCCCCCCCCCTCTATTATTTTGTACGTATTGCCTTTGATATTATTTGACAAACTCGGTTGAAAATAATCGACAAAATACTTTAAAAAATACACCCGTTACTTATTTAATTCAGAGCATCGTGACATTTGCATTTGTGTACAAAATAAGTATTTCCACTTTCTTTCTTTTCATTTTCTACCAAAATTTGGCAAACATAATCTAGTGCCTAATTTTGGTTTCTTGGATTTTCCAAGTAACCAAAGCAGATGTAAGAAGTCGAATGTAATCTTAAATGAATGTGCGCAAAATTATTTCCCAAAATTAAACCGTAATATTTCCCTTTAATTTCCATTTTCGGGTAACGTATTTTCTTATATTTGCGAACAACCTATTATGTTAACTGGGTTTGTAAAAGAGCGAAGAGGTGGAGAAGAATATAAACAGCTATTTTGTTACCCCCTCTTTGGCTTTAACCTAATTTAACTTTAGCTATTGAAGGCTCATTTCGTGTTAACGAAGTTAACGCAGGGGTGGCAATCACGTTCGTTGTTCTGTCTGCGATGACGTTGTAACCGTTGGTCTTTTACGTACAAAAAACCAATAGTCCATCCTTAATTTTCTTAAACAATGCCCATATTGGGAAGTTCACAATATTACATCAGCTCATTTGGAAACAACTAGCATAATTATGTTTTTCTAATCAACTTATTCCGAAATGGTTTCGCGGTCAATTTAAGTCATTAATAAAATGTTTTATTAATTTAATATCATTTTATAGTAAGTTTTTTATTTATTCAGCTTATAAAGCGTCATGCTACTGGACAAAAGGCTTCCATTTTCGTTGTTTTCCGGCTAAAAAGAGATGGTTACGCCATTTGAAACGTTTCAACCCAAACTAGCATTTATAGAAATCGAGAGAAATCTTTTTATAATAAAATCAACACCACATTTGTACACACATGCTACGGATTAGGGTATAGTGTAACTTGTTTTTGTAAGGTAGTTTGGGCGGATGAAGACAAAATCTTAGTTACGACGAGCTCAGCGTTTGGTGTCCGATACAATTGGTATTTATTATAATAGAGGCGTTTGTCGACGGTGCTGGGAACCTAATCCTACACCGAAATGGTATCTTGATGGTCGAATAAGCTGTATACTTTATTTATACGTTTAAACTCAGTTGGAAGTAGCTTAAAAGAATGGTATATAGTTATAGGTTTGTACATAGATAGATAGGTAACTTAGTTTTGTATACAAAGCTGGACGATGGTCTCATCCCAGCTGGCCTTTACGTGACGACTAAATCTGTGAATTAAACCACATTTGATTAGAAATTGCCGTGTATAGTCGACTAAAAAAATCCTTTACCGTTGAGTAACGTCATCTAGACTGATAATTTATAACAGGAACTAAAACAATTGAAGGACTTATTCTGCTTGTATTTAGATATGGACCACATTCGAAATAGTCCAGGGGTGAAATAGGCGTAACCTCTGCTGAGTTATGCCGCGGATGTTTTGCTACGAATTGTTAATTAAACCGCAGCAATATGCCACTCACAATATATTATGGCGGCCTAATTATAGACCCAATTTCCGATTGAAAATAAACGGCTTCCATTTCACTAGGTGTTGTTAGTTGGTTAATATAGGAATAATTAAATTATAAGTTTATGTTTCGCTATGATTAAGACCACGTTCTCCTAATTCAGAAACGGTGAAACGATAATATTTTGTGTTTTTTAAATATTGTTTTCTTTGATAATGCCCAGTAAAAATCAACTTATCAACGCTTTGACAGATATTTTAAAATGGTACACTGTTCTCTAAAAAAATAAGCCAATTAATAGATAGGTAACTTTTGTTTTTGGTCTAAGTGTGAACTTGACAGTAGCCGGTCGCCGTAATAGCTCGACTCGACTCCCACCGGGTTGTCAAATGTTTTGCGCGAGTTATAATGACAATTATAACAAAGGTAGAATTAATCGACATCCGAAAACATAGCAGACTCACGCTTTTCTAATTCTCGAGGGTGCCTACCGAAAATGTCCACTCTATATCACTGGGCGCTTGCTTGTTAGCATTGATAACTCTCAATAGACATTTACAAATTCCCACACATTACAACAGCTCCACACAATCCATATCAAAATAGCCCTGGGCTTATTAAAAGCGATTCGAAACAGTAACTGACATTTCTCACAGCGCTATCTTATCGTAGGCACGTTATAGACCGTAATATTTTGAGATCCCCATGAACGACTTTAGTTTCGAACCGAGAACCGATCGGCGGCTATTACAACCCGCTGATAACACTTATGCCCGAAGTTTGGTCTAGTTTAAAATGTATGCATGCTCGTAGATATTGGGCGCGGCTATCGGCGGCTGCGCTTTTAGAATAGAGACGTTGGGTGTTCCATTTCATTAGGATTTCAAAACGGGTTTGTGTTGATATTATCATTTAAGCAGCTGAAAAAATAAGGCGTGGTGGCCTAGTGGTTTGACCTATCGCCTCTCAAGCAAAGGGTCGGGGTTTCAAACCTCGGCTCGCACCTCTGGTTCTTTGAAATTCATGTGCGAAATTACATTTGAAATTTACCACGAGCTTTGCGGTGAAGGAAAACATCGTGAGGAAACCTGGATAAACCTGTAAAGCAATTCAATGGTGCTTGTGAAGCTCCCGATCCGCACTGGGCCCGCTTGGTAACTACGGCCCAAGCCCTCTCATTCTGAGAGGAGGCCTGTGCCCAGCTGTGGGACGTATATAGGCTGGGATGATGATGATGATGATGAGGTGAAAAAATGATGCAGATAGAATACTGCGTACATCGGTTGAGTAAAACTGTTGTTTGGGATCGAATATTTTCTCAGAAAATGTCGTAGTGAAAAAAGTACGCACAAGGAAAATTATTATAGAATTTACTGTAAACGCGGGTCAGGAATCAAATACTTTGATTGTAGGTACTGCTACTTGCGAAAGTGCCTAAAAGCGGATAATGTACAACCTACTTTCTCAGATACCTAGATTCTAAACAAGATTATTATCTATTACATATAAATTAATATTATGTACTTAGTTTGTTAAATTGTGTGTAATTATGGGTGACATTACAAAAAAGCAAAATAGTTCTTAACCGACGTTAAAAAAGGAAGAGGTTCTATGTTTCAATGTTTGTATTTTTTTATTAATAGTTTTGAGTTTATCCATTGGTAAACTCAAAAAAATCTGAACCGAGTCTTCCGACTCGAAAATTGTTTCATTTATAGGCAAGGCTGCATTATCAACGATATCAATTAAATAAGGGCTATATTTTATTCCGGAACGTGTAAACTTCTTAGTTAGGATGAAGTAGTTGCGAGATTGCGAGCAAGAGCTAGTCTTTAATAAACAAAGACCTGTGAAATGAAAATAATATCGGTAGGTAAATATTATAAACTTTCGTCCGCATTAAACGTTTTATTATTTACAAAACACAATCATATCAAATCGGGTACAGACTGCGTTATAAGTTACTCCCTTGCGTTCTAATCCGGAGATCTTATTTAAAATTTATTGAAGGTAGGTTTGATACAGAAAAAGGCGAAGCGAAAAGTAGAATTTCAGATTCAGAAATGAAATGAATACGAGGCTTCAGGCGTTTCGTCGCCGATGAATAATTTATATTAGAACCGGGTTTCACGAAATTACTTGCCATCTCATTTTGAAAGAGTCTGCCGTCTACTGAATCGACTGCTAATGCGGTGTGATAATATACGAATGTTATGGGGAAAAAAATCAGGGCGAAATGTGGTCTTCCTCATGAAAAAATCTTAAGGAATCTAAAATAAAATATGATTCAATGTTAAATCTTGACGCGACAAAAGAATATTAATTTAAAAATGCGTCTCTAGTTAAATGTTTCACGATGCTGTGAAGCTTTGGTAATCTGTCATGAAGGGGACGCGTCGCTATCCTTAGGTTAATATTTTAAATTTTGCCTATTTTCACTAATAATTAACACCACACGTGGGACTTAATCACGACTGTTATAAATTGTTGACTTGGACGTTTCGACCACATTACAGCGGACATGACCAGTCTGCTCTTCTAGGACCACGTTCTGTTAAGTTCCTTATGTCTTAAGTATGAGATAACTACGACACCGTATCTGTTCAATTTGTAGAAATTAAAAAGGTCATGGACATTTGGCAATTGAAATGTCAAGAACTTAACAGAGACTCGTGTAACAGGCCCGTCATTTAAGCTTCCAGTTTAATATACATTTCAAAATATTATGTAGAATCGTAATGATATACAAAGTCTAGGTTCATTAACTTGAAATAAGCCGGTATCATTGACAAGACTGACATTTCGTATGAGGTCGGAATTTATTACTGGTCTTGATTAATTATTAAACCGTCGTACCAAAACTGTTAAAAACGAAGCATGCAAGGTCAATTGCTGGTCGTAAAAACTTTGCTACAAATAGAAAGAATAATCCAATGCCAAACACACCATGTATCGACACACCCTAAGAAAAAGTGTGTATCTACAAAAACCAAATTTTACAGGAGAGCGTTTTTAAGTTTTTATAAATTTAAAATTGCAATTGCGTGGTAACTGTATATGCCAGAGGATTGAAATTTGGCATGGAGTACAATATTGTAACAATGTATATTTATGATTTTTTATAGATTTTTAAATACGTTAGTTTCTTAATTATGACAGTTATACACTTTTACGTGATAATTATGTTGTTAACTCTGACGTGTAAGTGGCAGATACATACTTGTTATACGTATATTTAACTTCGACGAAACGGATTATGCCAGATAGACATATATTATGTTGCTACATATTTTACACTAGATTAGTCAAGTGACAGATATTGTACAGCCTTTCTCAAGATAAAGACTTTCTTCCCTTCTTTCTATATGAACATCTTTAAAAAACTCGATAACTAGCAGGTGCATTGCTATTCCTTGTAGCATATTGTGAATAAAGAAGTGTGATTGGTATTTACATAGGTACCTACTTTATAAACGGAAACTCTCAACAACGCTTTTATAACAAATGCTTAGTTAATTGTTTTAAATAATATAATTTTCACTTACAACCTTCATCACGTAAAATTAGAAGTTCATTTGCTAGTTTAAAACAATAAAAAACATGAATAATAAGTATTGATATGATATTTATTTTAAAAACACAAAGATATTTTTATACGTCTTGTATAAGGGTAATACAGGAAAAAATACAAAGGGAAGACTTCTTCCAAAGGGAAGGGAATGTCCCATTGTTTCCCGTACATTACCAAAATACATAATCAGCACTGGGAGAGGACAAAATAAATAATTCCTATTCCAAAACCGGGTTATTTGTATATTTGTCAAATGATACAACTATTGGTTAAGTAGTAAAGGTTCGTTACCTTTTTGGTTTTGTAACAAAAGTGATAAAATTCTGCTACATAACCCGGTTTTGCGACGCGAAATCTCTTTCCCAATTACCAATCCCCGACGTTGGTTCGACGAGGCAATAATAATTACTAAGTACTTCAAAAACGGGTATTGTAGTAGGAATTTTCTTTCCTCGTACATAACCGGCCCAGGACTTTAGTTTTATTCAAGGAAACAAAATATCCCTGTACAAAACCCGGTTTTGGAATAGGAATTATTTATTTTGTCCTCTCCCAGTGGTGATTATGTATTTTGGTAATGTATGGGAAACAATGGGACATTCCCTTCCGTTTATAATATAATATAGATAAATACATACTTTAATACATATTTAACATCCAAGACCCGAGAACAAACATTAGTTTTTATTCATATAAATATCTTGTATTAAAAACAAACAAATACCCATACAACGATGTCATGAGGGTTGAAATAGTTGATTATTTTACGTGCGTAATACTATTTATAATGGTTGCAATATTAAGGATAATATTTTTAATTTAATTTGTTAAAAAAAAAAGATTTCAAATGCATAGTAAATATGCACTAACAGGTAATAGCTTATTTTTTTCTCCGGCGAAGAAATGAGTAAATGCACACATATCCAACGAATATTAAATAGATTCCTACGTTTAAGTGTGTAAGTGGTTAGTTATACCTACCAAGATTTATACGTTTCCGTTGTGTAAGTGTGTATGTGGATAGTTACCTACTTATCGCTTGGAAATTGCATCTTCTTTAAGTTTTGATAAGAATATACCCACCGCTCGACATTTTTCCATTTTTATTAAATAAACGTAGCCCTAGCGCACGTCAATCCGTGTCCGCGGTAGAAATGTCCAACAGCCACTTCCCCTCCACCCGCTCGGTGCGTTCCCGCGTAATATTGAATAAGAGGCAAATATTAAGTTTTGCTCTGGATTTTTTTTAGCAATTAATGCAAATAGTTAGTTATACGTTTGGGAAAAAATATGTTCTAACCACTTTTTTATTGTTTTTATTAATGTAAATGATAAAGTCGATACCGTAGAGTACGAAAATGCAATAGTCGCATAACTAAGTATCGGGCAGATACACACTTTTTCTTAGGGCGTGTCGGTATGTCAGTTAAGATAGACGATCGAGTGATATAATAATAATAATAATAATTTATCTATTTGTTGAAAGCAACAGGTGTACATAAATGATCTTAAAAGTATTCTGAATCTCCACTTTCTACCTAAAGACAGGCGTACAAATTTTTAAATTTCCTATAATAAAAATCTTTAACATAACACCTCATGCAAAAATGATATAAAATAAAAATAAAATGTCAGTTACCAAGTAAGAATCAAGTAGGTATGTCCACATAGAATAAAATAAGTCCAGGTGATTCAACAAATAAAAGTTGAAGTGCATCATAATCAGATCAAATCAGATCATTCCAGTAATCATGTAATTTGTAATAGAGGTGAGATCAAGGCATCATCTATTGAGCATTAGCAAGTTAGACCTTACCTTAATTTATAAAAAAAAATAAGGCTGCAGACAGCAAACGTTACAAGTGCTACAATCCTACATTACAGTTTTTTCCATGAGCAAGTTAACAAGTACATAGATTTTGTGGTAGGCACAGAGGACAGTGTGAGTATGATTGAATGGAGTAAAATTTAAGCTCTGGGCCAAGAGAATAACTGCAACAATGTAATATTCCGCGTGGCAAACTCTTCGAATGCCACGAATAAAACGCAGTGCGGTAAAGCCGTCAAACAACGGTTCGCCTGCGTTGCGGTCGAAACGGTTCCACGTAGTAAAACAACCATGAAATATATCCACACAAAGCCAATTAACATACAACCCAGTTTAACCAACCGCAACTGCTAAACTTGTAACATAAAAAAAAGGAAAATTAACCATAACAAGAAAATGAGCTCTTCCTTGAAACTCGCTCCTGCATAAAGAGGAAAAGCTGCGGAACCCTTCTCGGAAGTTTATCAATAAAGTACGCATAAATCTTCAATGAGCGCGAGTTATATCTTGTAAAGTGTTTTCATCGGTCGGTATGGATCCGCGGCAATATCCGATGCGGTAATTAGTTTCGCTGAGTAATTAAAGGATATATCTCAGAAGCTTAGGGGAGACTGGCAATCCGTATATTCCATCATTGTTCTAAGGCTCGATAGCTGCTTTCCCGTTTTAATTGTTTTGGAGCTCTAAGCTGTGTGAATTTCATGTATAAATCCGACTATTTGCTCAAGATTAAAACTCCATTTGTTGCTCTGCTTAAGTTTGACGAGTTTTTTCTAATACTGTTAGAAACTTCACATCATACTTACTTTGCAGTTAGTTTCATAACGCTGAAGTGATCAATGCATTTCCTTGGCTTCAGGGTTTTCGGTTAGCACGATGGTAAGTATTTCTATCTCCGGCCTATACAATCTTCTTCTCAGAATCAAGCTTGAGTTATGGTTCTCATGCGGGTTCAGTGCGAAGTGGGAGTTCCACATACACCATTGAACTGCTTTGCACAAGTATGTGTGCGAGTAAGTATCCTGGTAAGGGTTTTCTTAACCAAAAAGCTCACGGTATATTAGAAATGTAATTTTGCTCATAGCTAAATTTCGTAATACTCAAGAGGTGCTGTCCCAGGCTAGAACTAACGGCCTTCTGCTTGAGAGGCCTAAGTCAAACTGACTACCAAGTGTTTCTGACCACAACGGAATTATTGTATACGACAGTTGCCAGAGCAGACAACGTTGATTTTAACTTTGTGAGTAAAAAAGTGAGTATAAGTTTGCTTTCGCACAGTTTAATTAAATGTCAAATGGGGCAATAATCACGAAAACATTCTAACTTGTTCAGGCCCAGATTATGCTAAGTGGTCACAATTGCGTGCCGGCCGACACTCGGCTCCCTCCAATTTTTCAAGCATTAGCTGCAGCACTCGCAAGTGATTGACAGTTTCCATTTGTCATTCATAATGAATACGAAGTTTCAATTTTGCTTTAGCCCGTAAAATTGGTTTGTGGGAGTTTGTAGCATTTTTTTACTTATATTGGCTAGAGTATTTTTTTAAAAACATTGTATCGTCATCAGTTGGAAGACGTTTACTGCTAATGACGGTTTTTGAACGCTGCATTTCCATTCAGTTGTCCCGCATGCTCGTATAAAATCTCATAATCAAAAATAAATAAAAAAAACTCGCGACATCATAGATCCGCTTAGTGAGATGCCTACCCATACTATATGTACGTTACGTTCTTGGTCGCCATTGGATAGCCTTTCTTCTCCAATATTTATCTATTCTTCAAACAATGAAACAATTAATTCAAGTTATGATTTTAAATAAAAAATCGAATTCCAGATATGGATTCTGTTTCTCATATAAAGTAGGAATATTTACTCTTTATATGGTCGGCACAACTGGAAAGTTACAATTATACACGTTATTTGCAATAACGAACAGAATTATGTATTGAGAAGTTATACAAGAAAGATAGGTGGGTACAGGTCCTCAGTGTAAAAGGAAAAGTTAGCACATCAGCGTAACAATTACCTTACAACTAGTCAATGTTAGCTTAGAATCTGCAGCCTTTGATAAAGATAGCCTTTGTGTCTAGAAGTCTTCTGCGGTCTAACTAGCAAGTAAAGTAATAAAAGTTTCTCGCGAAAGTACGTGACGGCGATACCGAGACGCTACGTGTGACGAATGGACAACAACGCTAAAAAACGTACATGGCTAAAGCAAGTGGACTGTATCATGTCACGGTATATAGCCCGAGAGCTAGCTACGTGAATACTTTTGCAATTTATATAGCAACGAAATTGTTAAATGGAGACTAACCAAAAACAAGCAAACATGCTGATAAGTATAACTGATTGATGTGTCACTACGAATCACAAAGGCATACGAGTATAAGTACGTATAAAAAGGTTAAGTAACACACACATACACATACATAAAACATACACACACAGCTACATAAAACATGTTCGTAAAATATAGGCAATTAATTCTGACATTTATAAGTTTTTAAACTGAGCCATAAATTAAAACTCATTTGAATTGAATTTATTAAAAAAAAATCAGTTCAATATGATTGAAACGATTTAACGAGTTTGAAATTATTTAAAACTTATGTAACAGTCGTTTCGGCTGTGTAAAAAATATCGCAAAGCATTCTACCATCGACCGATTAATTTTCAATGAAAATGTCACATTAGCAGCACAATCATATTGAAGCAATCAATTGGCGTGTTCCCATTGGCTAATATTAGCATTGACATAACGACAAAACCGCGTGGTCAGTGGTGCTTTGCGGGCATACAGCTTGTCGATTGCAGTTCAAATGTGTTCATTTCATTTGGAACGTTCTCAGAATGGTTAGACTTTATCATGACTAAGTGAAACAATGTCGCAGTGTTTCATTAACTATTGGATTAGAACGCGAATTAAGTGAGAAAAATAAACTAAATTTTCTTTTTTGTCTGGTAGACAAAGAGTTCAATATACATGAGCAAATTCTCAAAAGTGTTGGACTTTGGTATGCTTGGAGTTTAAATATAATTTTAATGATATTCATTGTGACTAAGCAACTCAGGAAACATTCTTAATAATATTAGTATAAATGCAAAAGTCAGAATGTTTGATCCGCTTTTACGCGTTATCTAATGAACGGATTGTCATAGAATTTTGCAGATATCGTATTGAAAGATCAGAATAAATATTAGAATACTTTTTATCCTACAAAAACTCCCGATATTGTCATTTCGAAGTTCAATACCTATCTCAAAAATGGCTAAACATATTGTAATGAAAAATGCTAATGAAGCTATTGTAATGAAGAACTACTGCAAAAAAACTATTTTTCACGCAAAGAAATCGTATCAAAATCGGCCAATCTGTTTAAGAGCTACGATGCCACAGATAGATAGACGACAAACCTTGACGTCAAATTTATAACACCCCTATTTTTGCGTTGGGGTTAAAAAGGTTACTTAGTTACGGTAACCATATTTTCAAAGCAAAACGTTCGTTCGGATAACGAGGGCACGCGATAAACGAATTCTCGCAGACGAAGTCGTGGGCAAGAGCTAGCAGTAAATAAAAACTTCTGGGAATAACTTTAGACTTCCATTAAGCAACATCGAGTTGAATGTACTCGATTGAACACTAATTATACTAGGTCGGACCCTCTTGAAAAGTTTTCGATTGGTACAATCAGCGCTCACACAATACTGCGGTACATAGAACGAGGGTGGAAAGGGCAACTTAACGAATTGTTATTTTGAGGCGTTCATTCGGAAAAACAATTGCCGTTAGAGTTCGCAAATTGAGGAGACCAAATTAAAGGTTTATTACGTTTCATGGTGAGTTGCTGTTTGAAGATAGATTGCTTGGAGTAAGCACGGATACTTGATTATTTGGCTTATGTTTCGTTGTCTTGTATAATAAAATAATGTAATTTTAAAAATATAGGAAATTCGGATTGAATGAGAGCTAGCTGTTGCCTGCAATTACTTATGCAAATAAATCGTCCAACTTTCTGATATAAAAACTGTCATAATGTATATCGTTCTCAAGGTCCGCAAATATCTCCATACCGAATTATGTAACGGTCTGTTGAGTATTTTAAGCATGAATGCGTAATAAACAAACAAGCAAACTCTCTTTTACATTTGTAATGTAACTATGGAATTAAGGATTTAATATAGGTACAATAGGTAGATTGAGAGTTCTGGACTCATGTATAGAATTGATTGAGACAAATATTTTCAATTATGAGTGAACAAATTGAGTTTCAGTACTGCGTTTTTGGATGTAAAAATAAAATTACTTATTTACTACACTACTGAAATAACAATAGGTACGTTTCTCAATGGTTTGCATTATGAAATCGAATTAAATTAAATTAAAAAAACCGGCCAAGAGCATGTTGGACACGCCCAGGATAGGGTTTCGTAGCCATTACGAAAAATCAAGTAAAATTTTCAAAGGACAGAATCTTCCAAGTTTAGGTATGTTTTATACCTTAGGCAGCTATTTACTAATAATTCTCAAGCAGTCTTAGCCGATATAGTTTTCCTTGTAAATTTGATATATTTATTACCATTCTGAATTATTCCAAATTTTTCCATCCAACAGTTTAGATTTTAGAGGGGGGACGCTTGACTTTAATGAATATTTGCACTTTAAAGTTGAATATTTCTCAAACAGATCACTGAATATAAAAATCGTCTTAGCAATCCCCAACTGTTTAAAATACCCCTCTGACGATACCTCACACTATAGGGTTGGTCGAGAAAAAAAATCACCCCCACTTTACGTCAATGGAAGGTACCTACTGTAAAAATTTTTTTTTATTGTTTTTTATTTTTCCACTTTGTTGGCGTGACTGATATGTATTTTCATGCCAAATTACAGCTTTCTAGTACTAACGGTCTCTTAGCTTAGCCGCGGACGGACAGACAGAGAGACATGACGACAGATATGACAAGATGACAGACATTGACTACGGAACCCTAAAAATGTACTCCAGGACTAATCTAAAGTGACACATACTTTCGTCCCTACACATTTTCACTGCAATAATGGATATTTTCATGCTTAATTATTAATATCGTCATAATTTTTTAATTTCCTTCAAAAAAGTAACACGAGGTTTTCCTCGTGTTCCAATCTTTATAATAAAGTAATCGCTGCCGAGTGCTCTCCTCTGAGGTGCCAGTTAACGCCTCCAGGAGGGTTAAGTGGGGATAATTTCCCTTTGCGTGCCCACTCTTAATGACGAGGGGGGAGGGAGAAGGGCTTTAGCGTGACGGGCACCGACTTCTGATTCTTCGAACTTTCTGGCCCTCTAACCTTGTTATTTTTTAATGATTTCGTTTGGTTCTGAAATCTGGCGATTGTTCTTTCAGACTTATTGAATTATGTGCGTTTTTTCAGGCTTGGTAATAGGCTGCAAAAATATACTGATACTAGCTTTTGTCCGCGGCGTCGCTCGCGTGGAATTCGGTTTTCGCGCGTTGTTCCTTTGGGAACTGTGCATTTTTTCGGGACAAAAAGTAGCCTATGTCACTCTCTGTCCTATAAACTATCTCTATGCCAAAATCACTCTGCTCCGCTCCAATGTCGCTCCGTTTCGACGTGAAAGATGGACAAACATACAAACACACACACACACTTTCGCATTTATAATATTAGTATGAATGGGCACTGACTGGTGAAATACCGATCCAAGATTGGTTGGTGATATAATGTGTGACATAACAAGAATTTTTGAAAACAGCGTTGTGATAATGAAAATAGAGAGAAACGCTCATGCTGGTCATTGTTTGGAGAGCAGTGATAGCTACCGATAGGCATTCGCTAAGCTAGCATCCCGTAGTACCTACCAAGTGTACCTAGCAAGCTAGCTAAGTGTGCTACATCTTAGATCAGACCTTTTCCTAACCATTATTACGTTATTTTGTTAAAACACAGACTTAAAACTCCACAAAGACCTACAGGGTGTAACATTCATATCGGTCAGTATGGGAAAGTCTGAAACTATAAGACATGCGAAGATCTGTTCTTAGAAACAATGTCACGATTTTAATAATAAAAAAATTGGATTCATACATTTACAAAAAAAAACTTTTACTCAGTTCAGGAATCGAACCCGATCGTTTTGGTAAAAAAAACATACATTATTTCTATTTCGATATCGGTAGTGAAGGTCATAAGCAATAAATTTTACTATGAAACACGATATTTAGAATGAATAAAAGGCATTGTATTTCATATTTTTTAATAATCTAAGTTTTAATTTCAAAACATCCGGGTGCGATTCCCGAGCTGAGTACAAGTTTTTGAATATACACGTTAAAATCAATGACATGGTTCCTTAGAACGGATCTTCGTATGTATTAAAGTTTCAGACTTTGCCGTACTGAACGATATGAATGTTATCTGTATAATTTTGTTGTACTCAAATCCGCACGCAAGGTATTAGTTTAATAGTCACTTAAGTAATAATACAATGTAGTAACCAAACAATTACAATTTTAATCATTTGTCGTTTTAATCATCTGATTTGTTTGACCAGTATTAGCGCTAATAAATCTAAAGTCAATCTCAAGTTCACAACTCAAATACTCGCGCAAGTTACACGCCGCGCTTATTATACCCGGCTAAACACCATTAGGGAATGTCCACATCGCAGCCCCGTGCGAGATATTCGCTTTAATTAAAACTTGCTCGAGTCCAGTTTGAGCGGACCTCTAGTTCAACTGGAAGGGGCAGTTACGTAACGATTGTCATTTGTTTAATTGCGTTGGCTAATTTTGTTTTAAGTTCATTTGTTTTTGTTAGCGCTATTGCAGATACTATTTGGTGTACAATGTGATAACTTATGATAATACTAGTAGTTGAGTTATACACTACTTTTTTGATTTGACGAATATAAATTGACATAATTTAATCGAAGGTTATATTTACAATACAATACAATGACTCTTCATTGCACACCGAAAATAGTAAGTTATATGTTGATACGTGCAACTCTAATAGCGCTACGTCTACGAGTTCTACGGCGTAGCACGATGATACAGTCAGGCTAAATTCGAATGTAGTAAAATTTTGGATTGAATATTAAAAAATAACTCAATAGTTAGCAGTTTGATTACAATAACGCCTTTAGAGCATGCATGGTTAACAGACAGTACAATATGAATACAATAAACACAGACGAAAGGATGCATTTAACAACACGAGATTCTTTTAATCCTTAATATCGTTAAGTTACATGTTTATCTCTAGGTACAAACATTCATATTATTCATACAAATAGCCCCGATCGAGGATCGATCTAGGGTACCTCGAGCTTCATAGTCAGGTTTTTCTAACCACTCGGCTATCCAGTCGTCTTTTCAGTTCATCATCATCATCAGCCGGAAGACGTCCACTGCTGGACAAAGGCCTCCCCCTTAGAACGACATAATGAATGACAACTCGCCACTTACATCCACCGGTTTCCCGCAACTCTCACGATCTTTCTTTTCAGTTCTTTTCAGTTCGATTATTAAAATTAATTTATTGCGACGCTCCTGCAGGGTTGTTAGTTTATCTCTACTATATATTTTTGAAACAAAAAAATACCAAGAAGGGAATAAATTGAATTACCTATCACATCTAGAAACTTTGCATCTCGGGAGCTCCATGTCCAGTAGCTCAACAGTTTGTCTTACAGCGGGACTCATTAAACTGCGAGCCCTCCGCCGTCGATTACGTAATTGTTCCAAATCGATTTTAATTTGACGCTTATCTCGATTTCCGATTTGAGTTCCAATTTGATAGTTTCAAGTTTCGAAGCGTGCGCAGTAAAAAGGATATAAACTGTCGTCGGTCGGAACAGCTATCTAAAGTGGTTATGAACCGGACGATGGCTGCTAACCTTCAGTAATCAAGTGGCACTATAAAAAGAAAAAGAAGTTGTTGCGGGATGCAAAGACCTTAATTCTCAAGCAGTTTTAAAACGCTAAAGATGCAACGGAACATTCACAAATAAAATTATGTACTATATTTAAATAGTATAAGGTGACATTGTATGGCGATATTGAAAAAAACAAAATGTTGTAAACGCCATGTATCGTAACCAAGTGGAGAAATATCGCAAGAACCAAAAATAACACCAACTACAAACTCTCTTGCAAGATGATTGCTGTGACTCAGAAAAAAGAAACAAAGCGTAAAATGAACTATGCTCCGACCTCGCTTTGCCGCTACTAGCTATATATATACTACAGCTACGGATATGTTACACAGAATAATAACGTTTATCATTAATAAAATGTCCTTTTTAAAACGTGATTATTTTATTAAAACAACAATTGGAAAGATCATGAACACATTATCCTCTGCTCTGAGTAACTTCACATTTGCCATCTCCGCTAACATTCCTTTCTCTTCTACATTTATATCGCTAGAAATAAATAAATAAAACACCTATCTGTATTTTGAAAATCAACACATTCTCCATAACTACGAGTACAAATAAGTAGCACATTTCTTACAAAGTCCGATAATAAGGTCTTAATGCCATGCCTCGTAACCAGTCCATAAATTTATTAGTCCCGTAATCATTACAATAATCACAAACAAGGCGAGTCTAACTAGAAAATTGCCGCGTCGTCGCAAGCCCGGAATGGGCAATTTATTATTTTTGACGGCCACAGAATTACTTTGGGAATGGAATACAATAATACCTCTAGGTTGGCCAGACTGACATTACGTGGGAAAACGGTATTTTCTTTTTTTTTTCCTTAGTGTCCCGCACCGGAAAACGCACGTCATTTGCCCGTTCCGGCGGCGCTCTGGTGCCGTTTCGTCGTGCTAACTAATAAATTTTCTCTAGTCACGCTACAAAAATGTTTATTTGGTTTAGATAAAGACAAATAAACTTCACGGATGTTTCATTACTATGCATTAAATGGATGAAAATGTTACGGCTAATCTAGAGCATATCTAGTTACCGTTTTATTAGAAATGATTTGGACCAATTTCTCATAGATGCCGTCCTAATTTGGCAGTAAAAAATAAAATAAAATGTAAGACATACCTATAATAATCCGATTATAAACAAAAACTCAACCGATTATTCTAAAAGAAAAATGTTTATTTACGTATGTAAGGCGTTCACATGACTGTTTATTTTGTGTGCAAAGAGGCCAAAACAAAACAACACTACATTTAGTAATTTTGGGGACAGAAATAGATAACTTTGATTTCGATAAGAATCTCGAATAATTTTCCCCGACTTTAGGGCAACACTCACCATGCTTTAACCCCCCTACGGCACAAGTCGTTATAATTGTTGAATAAACTGCTAAACAAGCGTTAACCCTCTTCCTATCGCGATGTATGAGCGGGCTTTATATGCCGGTCGGGTCGTAACAAACGGCGTAAGGCGGCGCACATACGAGTAAAAAAAAAAAACAATTTTAATTTTGTATTTTTTTTCATGAAAGCAATACGTATGAACTTGTAAATAAGCCAAAGAAAACGTTAACTGCTTAATCTACCAGTATGATTGGATGTTTCTATTGATGTGCTTATTATAATAGTAAATCCATTAGGTACATCATAAAATTGTTTAAACATTATAATATCCCTTGATCCCTTGAGATCCCATTATGGGTCAAGTTCGCTACTAAATCCGTTTCAGAATCAGAATCCGAATCGTTTATTGCAGAATCGTTTCTAGCTACAATATATTTTTTGTTATGTGTTTTGTGTAAAATTGTTTAAACATTATAATATCCCTTGATCCCTTGAGATCCCATTATGGGTCAAGTTCGCTACTAAATCCGTTTCAGAATCAGAATCCGAATCGTTTATTGCAGAATCGTTTCTAGCTACAATATATTTTTTGTTATGTGTTTTTGTAAAATAAAGAGTTTTACATGCATACCTGCATAATAACAATTTATTTTATCATTTTAAATGTATGCCAAAATAGTCACTCAAATGGTTTGTAACACTTTCCCATTGCGATCTCATCATGAAGATGCCGTAGAAATAATATTTTTTCTTGATTAAACGTTAACGCAAATATGTACATAATTATTATTGCCTCGTAGCAAAGCCTGATGCAAGCGGATTCTCACTAACACACAACCATATCTTACACCCAAGCTAGTCAAGTCCCTTATGTATCAGAGTCTGTGTAAACAACGCCTAAGGGAGGTTCCATCCATATTTCACTCGTTCGACGGGTGTGTAAGCATTCGCGACGCCACGTGGCCATCCAATGGATTAATGGCCTCTATATTATATTTTGCTAACGTCAAAATATTGCGAGCACATTACTGGACTAATGATGTATTAACAGGGTCGTGTAATCGAACGAGAGGGCAGAATCGGAGGTACAGTGACATGCGTACAATGTCAAGTGGGACACGTAGTTATTAAGCAAAGCACACTAATTTTTATCCCTGACGTAGGTATATCCCTTTTTGACCTGTGTTAACTCATTTAAGTGTGATAGGGATGGATGATTAGTATTCGTGGTGAACGTTAGCATGTTGGGCCAGTTGTTATTTTTAAGCAGAAAGGTAGGAAACAATAATAAGTTTCCTCAATTTTTGATTCGATTACAAAATTTATTCTAGAATAACTTAATTATTGATTGAAAGAGTTGCGTGTTTTACTTTAAATACATGACTTCGAAAACGGTTTCAGATTTTATTTACAGGGGCGTTTGGACTTTTAACCAAACGGTCTTACATTTTTGTGACGCCTTGTATTATTTTGTAGTTTTGTTTTACTTTGAGTGAACAAGGGGGTGTTAACAAATCATACCAGCGTAAAGGCGACATTTAACGAGTGCGAAATATTAATTTTAATTTATTCAGACTGTAAACTCGCTCAGGCCGCGGCAGTTAATTAAGTAAGCGGAAGAAAGCTCATTAATTTTTGGCCGGATGCGGCAAAATTCACATCCGCGTTAAATACACAACCCGGCGAAAGGCGTACTTTACCGTTTCGAGTGTTTTCAGTTAAAATTTAATTTTCGGGTACAAATTACTGTCTTTTTGTTGTTCACTTTTAGAATATTAAATGATAAGATTAGCTTGCTGCCTCATCATTTATTTATAAGCTGAATCATACTTAACTGAGGATAATTCGTTATTTATTGAAAGCTTCTTACTTATGAATCGCCAACACGGGATTTACAAAAAAGTTTTCAGACCATCTGAGTATCGTGCAATTCCTTCTCCTTGTGTCCTAATCATAACTGCTGAAGTTCGTATTTCGGTATTCGGAATGGTGTATGGCTTCGCGTACTTTTATGTTTGTTCTGTCGTTATTCTGATATGGTCATCGCATAAGGCTCTTTCCTTTTGGTCTTTTCCCCTGACCCTTCCATATCACCAGAAACTTTTCAATGTTCTCCTTATTTTTCCTAAATATGCGACGAAAAAATCCAAAGATCTTGGAAAAAGCAGATCACCCTTCGGCAACTCCCAGTTGACGAAAAATTTACACATTGGTACTCGTACTACTCCTCTAGCACTACGTCTCGAATGTGTTAATGGGCCCATGATCGGCCCTTTTGAGGAACCACGTTTCAGCGCTAAAAACGAGAAGACGAGCGTATCCACCACGAGGCTAAATTTGGTCTTCAAGAAAATTGTACTGTCCTCCCCATCTAGATTATACTCCTACGTTTTATCATCTCAATCCCTTTTCGCACGTCTGGCGCGCACGAGCCGTTGTCCATGCAATAAATCTTTATTAAAGAATCTATGCAATTTTAATAAACCACTGATTAATATGCCGGCGAACAGCACTTGACTCGAACAACAAAAAAATGTCCACATGTGGACTATTCATTAACCCCGGCAGTATCGCACATCTAAAATACAGCACGGAGCCAATTAAAGTTGACCCCGTGGCTTCGTTCCGCTACTGCACTCTTAATCAGAGACCAGATACACGGTTAATTAATGTGATCCGCTTTTATGTGCGCTCTGAAATGGGATATTTATATACGCAACCGATCGTGATTGTGCGTTCGGGCTCTTGGCCCTGCGACGTGCGTTCGGCTGTCCAATAACATTGTTAAGAAACTTAAGATGACATAAATAAATTTGGATCACATTTTGATTTAAAAAATATACCTACATAATTTGAAAAGTAAAAAGTACTGGTACCTAAGTCTAGAAAGAGTGAAGAGAGAGTAGATGTTAAGTTAAAGATGTACCTCCCTATCTAAAAAGTCAGCAACGCACTAGTGGACAGTTGTCCATAAGAGGCGGAAATTGCTGATTAGGTGGCCCGTATGAACATACGTTTGTAAGCAAAACAGACGTATTTTGGCGTAGTACTCTACCTATGCAAAAATATATTATGAAGGGATTAACTGCTGCAGCATAAATTTAGACAAACTACTATTATTACGTTTATTATTGCTACCTACTGTAGACACAGTAGGTAGCAATAATAAACTCAAGGGTTGTCTAGATTCGCAAATACGAGTATATGTAAACACAACCGTTTTGTCAAACGCGAAAGTTCGTACATTTTTGAGCACCCAGATAGCGCCTATGTTAATGATGTTGATTTGTATGTACATGCTTAAAATGTATACAGCTATTAAACAAATATTCATCATTAAATTTGCTGAGCTCCAAGTTCGAATGGTCAGAAAAAAGTACTAAACCTCTCATATAACCATTAAATTTTAATTTTTAGAGGTTTTTCTGCCAAACCTTGAAAACTAACCTGCCTTTGGAAAACTTTATCTGGTTTTTCACAGTAAAGTTTAAATAACAAACCACGTTAAACACATATTCCATGAAAACATACACGTCTCTGACTGCAATATTTCCCCCGCCTTGTCACGCTGTCACTCAACGCGCGTTGCGTGATCGCCATTACAAGCCGAGTGTGAACGCGGCCTAATATTTACCTTGCGAAGATTACGTTATAACGTGTATTCTGTAGCTCGGCGTAATGATGTAATGAATATTTTCTACAGACTGAGTTTATGTCAAAGTAGACTTTACCTGCGGTGCGTCACCAGGTCGGGCAGTTGAAGTAAATAAATATAAAGCACTCTGCTCGTATCATTATGGCTTGTTTTAGTCCCTTGTTGAACAATCTACTAAACTATACCTACTCAACTTCATGTCGTTGCTAGCTAAATTCAGGTAAGCAAGTACCTATAGCAGTCTAAAATCTTCTCAAAACTAGGTACCATGAAGAGGATAAATGAAGATTTACTACGTACAGTGAAAAAGGTACTAGAAAAAGGATTTGAATTTTAGGTAAGAAATTGTGGCCACGTTTAAGAATTTTACTATAAAAATAAGACAGCTACGAAGAAACTGACTACCTCATTGATATTCTTCTTTCATGTGTCAAGTGTCCCAAGATATTTATTTATTATTTATCTTGTAGTCTGCTCTTGGTCTATTCAACCTGTCATAACTCTCAAAATTATAAAGCAACCTTCCCAACATTAGCTCGCATATTGGGGCTGGTAACGTTATTAAAAGGGCCTGCATCCACTGCATTGGGGGCTGTCACTCAATCGGTTCGTTATTGCTACGTGCCCGCAATCCCTTATTTTGACGCCGTTTCTTTGACGCTATTTCAATAGTTTGATGTTTGGTGCCTTTTGACGTGATGTTGGCTTTGTGGGGACGTAAATTGGAAGAGAATTGTACTTATTTTGCTGTAGCTGGCGTGGCGTGGCTTCAATGGCGTGGAGAAAACTCATTTGTTATTGGTTGAGAATTAAGGATTTTACACGCATAAATCCGTATCTCGTGGGCGCATATCTAAATAAAAGGAAGCTAGGTACCTATGTGTTACTTCAGAGATTCATCTAAGTACATTACGTAGAGATAGGTACCAAACTATATTCTAGGCTTGCAAAACTCTAACATTGTGCCTACTTTGTACTGTACAAATAGTAGGTCCTCGTTTTCAGGTGGTTTGTAGCACAACCAAATATTATTATAATGTAGGTATAGGTATAAAGTTTTTGACATGGATTAAAAATAATTTCATGTAAATATGTAATTGCTCGCAGGACTGATGGCCGATATGGTCAAAAGGTTCTCGAATGGCGTCCATAGACCGGGAGACGATCTGTCGGTAGGCCTCCAACAAGATGGAGCGACGACTTGGTTAAGATCGCGGGATCGCGGTGGATGTGGAAAACACAAGACCGGTCTGAGTGGAAAGCCTTGGGGGAGGCCTAGCCTGGGCCCAGCAGTGGGCATCTTTCGGCTGACTGAATAAGTCAATGCCGTAGTAATTACACTATTTTTATTTTATTGTTATCGTAGAACGACATAAATATTTATTTACTTACTCGTGATTTTATAATTTAAATTGCGTGAACTGACTTTCGCCCAACTTGAGGTACTTATACGTTTATTTCAACACGAAACAACAATCAATAACAAACTTCCACCCTTTTCCATTGGCGTGCTTCGCTGAAAATTAGAACTCGTGCAGAGATATAAAGTATTGCTTTAACTTTTCTGTAGCAATGCATCAACTGCCAACTTAGACTGCAGTTGTGTTCCGTCCTTTACATCGCATTGATATCATGACTTTTGAAAAGAAAATTGATGGCATTTTCTTAGCAAAAAGTATTAAATTTTACGTTAAGCGAATTAGGTATCAATTCTGTCGTAATTTAGCTTTTATTTTGTACAATTTTTAGTCTCCCCAAAAGGTCGGAAACTGCGTCGATGCATGTAAACCTGCAAGTAAAACGGTTAGAGGCATAAGCCCCGAAATTGGGCTAAATCCCAGTATACTCAGTCCGTTTTTCTGTAGAGAGTGGAAGGAACACCGTGTCACTATAGCCTCAGGACCAAATAGTGCCTATGCGTCGCAGTGTAGGAGGCGCGAGACACAGTGTTAGTTTTGGAAAACGTCGTCTGTGGCGACTAGCATGCGTTATTTGAATGTGTAATCTGCATACTAGCGTGTGCCAAGGATTTCGTGGATTAGAAATATCAACGGTGTTGCATTCGGAAGAACATGGATGCTATTATTGTTGGACGTGACTACATACTGGGGTGAAAGCATTTTGCAAAGCTCCGTGCCAATGATAATACTTGGCTTTGATATTTGTTGCAGAATTTATGAATTTTGGTGTGCGTGCACGACAAGCAAACTGCAAGATCTGATAGATTTTCGGGTAACTCAAGAAAATCGTAAATAAGAGTTTGATGGGTAGTATTTTCTAGACAGGGCCAGGGTTAAAATTTGACTTTTAATACAAATCCTATCCTATTAATTATAAACGTGAAAGTTTGTGAAGACGTTTGGATGTTTGTTACTCAATCACGTCTAAATCGCTAAACTGTACAGATAGTTTGAGTCTCGGACAAGGACGTAGGATATTTTTTATCCCGGAAAATTGCATAGTTCCGTCCGGCGGTATCCAGCGATAAACGAAATCTACGCAGACGGAGTCGCGGGAAACAGCTAGTATTAAATAAATATATTAGTCACGAGATGTAAAGCGTGGTTACCTTTAATGGGCTTCCGATTTTTATGCAGTTGCATGCATCATGCGTGATCACGGGTAAAGGGTTATATAGGGAGCTCACTAAGAGTGATCAACCCGTAACAAATATACTTATTTAATGTAAATAACAGTAAGTCGCTGAATTAGCGGCAACCACGTATCGGTAGATGAAGCAATGGCAGGCATCCCATTAGCTAGATGCTAGACTGACGACGTTTTTAGAGTTGCAGACAATTGGTAGATGCAAGTGGTGAGTTGTTGTTCATTGCCGGGTTCTAAGGGGAGGCGTTTATTCATTAGTGGATGTCTACCAGCTTTCATTTCATTGTAACATCTGTAACCATACATTGTGGAAAAGCAATAAAATATTGAGTATTGAGTATTGAGTATTGAGTATTTTATACTTACTTACATCATAATTCAAAACATAAGTAATACATTGTTGAAACAAAGTTTTAACCACAATTTGCTGTTTCATGAGCCACCTTGTTTTTGCAGTTATAACGTCAGTTTATTGTGGTGTAATATAACTTATCCAATTTGTTCGGTTAACTTTTCTGCATGTACATTGTAGACCGTGAAATTATTGCTCTAGGTATAATTTACTTTCCATCGTTCTCAGTAGTTTTTACTAGTTTTTAAACTACTTCTTTTTTAGTGGCATTCGTTGTTATTTTTCGGCATAAGAAGTAGGTTACTATGTTTCATGTTTGAAAATATTTAATGGCAATGTTGTTAGTATTAAACTACCTGTCTAGTGAACGTAATCAATATCATAGTTGCTCCCCGCACCCGCGGAAACTACATAATATATTATTATCCTATCCACGTCTTTTTCAGAGTCTCAAACTATCTCCATACCAAATTTCATTGCAATTGGTCGAATACTTTTAGCGTGAAAGCGTAACAAATACAATAATCATACGTATTAAGTGTAGGATTATTGTATGCTAGTTGTTGCTCGTGACTTTGTATGCGAAAAATTCGTGGGAATTTTACAAATTTCCGGGATAGAACTATCATATATGTAATGTATTTTACTGGTTCTCAAAGTACCATACCATACCAAATTTCATAACGATCGGTCGAGCGCTTTAAAGTGTATAAGCGTAACAAACAAACATGTTTACTCACTTTTACATTTATAATTTTATAACAGTTACGCAGAAAGAAAATAGATATAACAGACATGCATACATTATTATATATGCTCAAAAAACATAACCATCCTCCGAGCAGTAGGTTAAAAATGGAAACATTTGGCACCCTTATTGCCTCCAAGATTACTTATAACCAAATCATATACGAGCCGCCCAAGTTATGTATATTTGCCACTTGCGGCAAATTGCATCTCTCGCATTCTTACTCCGACAACTTTAATCAAGTCGATGGAAATTTGTCTTACTTGCAAGTTCCGCTCACGTCTCAGGAAACAATGAGATTTGCCTTAGATAAATTCTCGTCTTTCCTTACGCTACGCTAAGTAAGCGAATGTGTCCGCTGAAGCAATTTTTTACTTTAAATTATTTCAAATGTAAATTTAGGCAACCCCTTTTTTAAGTTGTCGGAGTAATCTTCAAGAATGGTTTGTAATTTATTTTAGAAGCACTTAACAATGAGGAAATTCCAGTGATTCATTCGTAGACGCATGAGTCATAGCTTTAATCTCCTCTAAAAACGTAATTTGTACGCCAAATTTGCTTCAACGCAGCAAATTCTTAGTAAAGTTTGCTTGAAATTATAGGTATTTAATTTTTTAGGCAATTAATATTGTAGGTATTAACTAAAATGGTAGGTAATTGTATGACGTAGAATTGAAAATAAAAAGTGTAAATTGATTGATACATTTTAACGACATTTAATTGCTTGAGAATAAATTATAATCTAGCCTGGATTGATGTCCCACTGCTGGGAAAAGGCCTCCCCCATGTCCTCCATTTCTCCCGATCCAAAGCAGCCTGAGGGCCAATCGTCGAGAAATATATTCAGGTCGTCCCGCCACCGTCGTCTAGGCCTACCTCGCCGCCACCAGCCGTCTTGAAAATAAAATAATATACAAATTATGATGTAGAAACGTTACAAATTAAGTTGACGCAAACGCGTTATTCAGACGTAGCGCCGCAAAAACATGTAATTATGCACACCCAGCCCGGATAAAGTTAATACATTATAATGAAATGCCAGCCCATTCTTTACGACTCCATTAAGTTGTTGGAGAAAAAATAAAAGGGAAAAGAAAATGGCAACCACTCAGTCCATTCCCTCGTCAAGATCGGACCGGGGCGCGAAAATTCTTTTCTCAATCGACTGACTCCATGAATACTAATGCCCTAGGGTAGAAACACCAGCAACAGAAATGGCACTACTGATAATGGCATTAAAGGTGCGAGACTTTCTGTTTACGAATGTCGAGAGCGTAGCGAATACACCCACGCCGAGCGTTGCGAGCGTATTGGCAAACGTAAGGCGGTTCGGATGTTTGTAGGTTACGTGCAATGGGAAATAATGTATTTACGAAGCTGAAATGAGATAGGTATGTTATTATCAGAATTATTAATTAAGTATTGAAGTAATAATTGTTGTTTTAGTGAAAGAAGGCGTTAATTTGTGTATATACACATGTAAGTATGAATTTTAGCCTAGCTACTCTGCAATCTCGGACGCGTTTGGACTGTAGAGATAGATTTAAAGTAGTTCCTGCATTAATAATAACGGCATTGGTTTTTTCCTCGTTTAAATGTCACTAGCTTATGCCCGCGACTTCACCTAAGCGGATCTAGGTTATCGCGTGGTGGCGCCCTCTACCGGGATAAAAGGTATCCTATGTTAATCCTTGGGGTTCAAATTACCTATAAGTACACCGAATTTCATAAAAATCGGTTTAGTGGCTTCGACGTGAAAGCGTAACAGACAGACACACAGACAGTTACTTTCGGATTTATAATATTAGTAGGGAAGTAGGTATTAGGGTCCATATCGGCTCTCATAATTATCGAAAGTCCGAATGTAATGTTTGTCAGAATTATCGTTTGTCTATACTCTTTTTCTCTAAATACAGTAATTGTTCACATTTACTTTAAAACAAACCTCACCTAACCTATATTTGTTTGCAAACTATTCAACTTTAAAGTGAAAATTTTCATTAAAATCGAGCGTCCTTCCCCCTCTAAAATCTAAACCGGTGGGAGGAAAAATTTTGAAAAAATTGAGGATTGTAGTAAGTATATATCAAACTTACAACGAAAACTCCGATACCTACGACATTAATAGGGTTCCTTTTGTCACCCTTCGGGTACGGAACTCGAAAAAGGTAATGCAATAATAGTTAATTCATAATTTTCCATAATGTCTATAAAATATTATACCACTGTGTGTTTTGATACCAATGCCGCTACGTGGCAACCAAAATATAACACCATTTTAAGCTTTTAAGATATTACTATTTATACAAACGGCAGCGTGGAAAATACTGCTCATAAAGTGTTGTAGGTTGTAACGTGTTAAAATTTCGCTCAATTTTCATGTACAAAATTCCATGAAAATGCACAAGGGGAGAATGTTGTTCTTGTAATTGTACCTACAGGTGCACCGACGCCTTGGTCGTGCGTGGCATTTCTAGAGCTCGGCATTAGCATATAAATAAGCGACCCCCTGAAAGCTGGCGGGAAAGGGCGTCTCAGAAACCGCACAATTTTTACATTTTTATGACCGGAAATCCAATTATCACAAGCAATTATCGAGTCAGCTAGACAGAAAAGGGATTTCTTTTTTAAAATGCGATGCAATTTAGATTTCAATTGTTATCGTATTTGTTGGCGGCTTTCGACGGTTGTCGTGACAGTTAGGGACGATTTCATTGAATTACAGAGCGGTTGGGATTGCTAGGCGGAATTGCTGTCGTAAAAGTCTAAGCTCACGGCAGTTTGTTTTATAATCGCTACGCAGCCGCAACGAGCTCATGACGCCACTAAACTCCGCTATTGCATACATAAACGTCATACGTATGACTACATTACAATCCTTTTATGACGGAAATTTCAACGTAATTTGATTCTTATTCATTATGCTGTAAACCTTGCCTTAACTATTATTAAATAAATTAATTGGGGTTCCTCTCACTCCTTGTAACAGAAAAACATACGGACAAGAATTTGGTTGAAAGCAAAAAAAACTACCCGAAAGCTTTTCGACATAGCCGAAGTCATCAATAGCAGAATGTGGAAGTGGGAGGCCATATGCGCCGTGCAGTAGACAGGATCACATGTGGAGAAGATGGGTGCTTGAGTGGAGGCCAAAAATGAGACACAGAAATGTGGACAGGCAACCGATGCTTTAGATCCACGATCTTGTAAGAGTGGCTAGGATGAACTACATGTGAAGGGCACATGACTGAATGGAATGGCGTCCATTATAGTTTTCGAAGAAGAAGAGAGATAGAAAACAACTCTTAGAATTTCACTGTTACAGTAAGTTAACACTATCACATTATGATAATATTTATTAAGTAAAAGCTTTATAAAATTTGTTACTGAGATATTTTTCGGCAGTAATAGTCACCTCAAAGAGATCGATTCGGTCAAAGTTAGAAAAAAATGTATACACGACTTTATTCACATGACTAAGTTTGTGTATATACATTTTTGGAACTGCAAACGAATGAAATTGATTGACAGAACAATCAATCAATCAAACAGTCAGTCAGTTCAGTGATCAATCTACTCCGGTTTGCACGAAGTTACAATTTCCATCTACTACCTAAAGTGCTAAATAATGCCAATGCCTGCATTTCGATCTGCGACCAGACTCAAAGGATGTCGGTCGACCGCAGACATGCTTGCCGCCTTGTACACAGACTTATTGGCTTGTGGTACGTGGTATATTGCAGGATTCGCAGGGCATGTAACAGTTTAATTGAAATGATTAAACGTGGCGTTTGCAAAAATCTGGACACTCATTTTAAGTGTTTTGTCGTAAAAGGAACATTTCGTAAGGGACATTGAATGGCTGAATACTTTTTTGTCCTAATGTACTGTTTGTCCATTGATTGCTTTCTATAATTTGAACTGTACTAAAATAGTCTACGTTTCAGGAATATAACAAAATTATTCTATCATAACTAAGTCACCATGTAAACGTTCGAAACGTTTTCAGTTTCAATAACCTCAGAGAAAATTTGTACTAAAGCATCCTTCTACTAATTAATATAGGAAGTGGGGTAGATTGCTAGAACAAATTATGGTAAATATGAACAGACAGGAGAAAGGCACCAAATTTTTATCAGATTCTATTTAAGAACTCAGCCTTAATTCAATCTTTGACAGGAACTAATATCACCATGGAAGTATGTTTTAAATTTCTTTAAGACACAAAATTGTATGAAACGTAGGAAAAGGGACAACTTAAAATCACACAATTGATACTTATTTACTAACTAGCTTTTGCCCGCGGCTCCGCCCGCGTGGTATTCGGTTATCGCGCGCTGTTCCCTCGGGAACTGTTTATCTTTCCGGGATAAAAAGTAGCCTATGTCACTCTTGGGCTCATAAACTATCCCTATGCCAAAAATCATGTTGATCCGTCGCTCCGTTACGGCGTGAAAGAGGGACAAACATACAAACACAAAAACACACTTTCGCATTTATAATATTAGTATTAGTAAGTATGGATGGGTAAAGTGATCACAAATAAATATAAAATGAATGAAAAAAATTGAACATCACCGATATATCACAAGCCCTATTATGAGTATGTTACACATTTACAACTGTTACATAACTAGTTCCGGCCTTTCAGGATGGGAAAGTTTTTTATTCGTCCCGCCAATAATTCAAGATACGATGTCAAACTTCTTTATGGCACCAACTTTCTAGCGCACAAATATTAGTTTATGCGGCTATCATGTCAACGTATGAATTATTGTGTTATTTTTGGGCACAATGATTATGTACAACATGCCAAACAAATTATTTCTTGAGTATTGATAGAAGTAGTCTTAAAAGGAATATTACATTCATACATTAAAACGAGATCGCGAAATCTGAATAACTTGTAAATTAATGATTGTGCAGTTGTTATTAAAGTTCAGATAGCGTTGTCTATGGAGTCATAAAATCACTAGCATGAAGATCAGAAGAATTATCAAAACTCGCAAACATTATTTTGTCTGAGGTATTACTTGTTTTTACGAAATAATGTTTATCTAGGCGTTACACAATGGATGTATTTACTTACATGAATAATAGTAATGTACCAGTACATTTTTCTGGCCAGTGATAGACAGCTGGCTTTTGTTTATAGCTCAGGTTTATGAAATCTGTTCTATCTTAACTAATGACAAAAGTTAATTTCCAATAGGCCGACAAAGATAGAAGCTGCTCTGTTTCCAACAAACAAAAGATACAATGATCTAACAACGTTGAGTGGCGAAATTTGAAATTTTATAACAGTCATAAAGTGAAGGTTACATTAGGAGTTGGTGGAGCCATATTAAGAGTGTTTCACACATGGGTTCCAACTTGTTAATTTTTCATGTGGATAACTGAACAAAACCGAATAAGGTTAAATAAAATATTCAGTTGCAGGTCGAAAGACCATGTGCAATGTCTGTTCGTGGCAATTTAAATCGAGTTAAGCAGAATTGATATTTTACTGTTATATTATTAAACAGAAATTACTAGCACAAGACAAGTGACATTCTATCTTATTATCAAATCTGAGCGATCTATTTCTGAAATTCAATTTGTGAATGGAACATTATTACCTTGGCTTGGAAATAGGCAATTGCTCGCTGAGTATTGGTTTAAATCGACAAGCTAGCGAGTCTGTTTAATAATACGAATCCAGCAATCGCTGTTCCAGCCGAAGCGAATAAAGTGCTTTTCGCAAAAATCGAAACAGGAAAGAAGAACAAAAAGGGTATTGCCATTTGATAAAACTTTCATATGATCAGACATATTTTTGCTAATTTTTAGCCAGAAACAAATTGTCCTTTGCCAAACAAACTTCTATTTTGAATCAGGGTGGCATAAATTCCATAACCGTGAAATGAGCTGCGCAAGTTTTAGTCACACATTTTCAATAAATATTTACAAAAAGTCTTAAGGAGCGCAGCAAAAAAAAAAACAAGTAAATAACGAGTTATTTGTCTCACCGAACAACGTATGTCGATGTAAACTCCACTTAACCGGGTTTATATCGCGCGAGCCTGGCTAATGAAAGCAACCTTCCATGTTTTATTATCCACTTAACTGCGGATGGCGGAGTTTTAGAGTCAAAACACCGCACAATCTTTAGCTGGATCGACAAATATGCCTTAGCATTGGGCGATGAGATCTAAGTTTATTGGACTTACAAAGCATTTAATGGGAGGAGTTTTGAAATAAGATTAATCTCGAACTAAATATGTTTGGGCTGGGTAAAGGTGGAAGGGGTTGACTATAGTTCCCACGCGGGCTCGATGTGAATTAAAAACTTTACAAGCCTCCTTGCGACACATGGAAAAACCAATGGTATATTTAAAAATAAAGCAACCTGAGCAATAAGCGGGAAAATAAGAGCACCCAATCTTCATTTTCGAATCTGCTTACAGAAAGTGGCATTGCTTCGGTTTTGTTTCTAGTTTAGTATAAGTTGGGACACGGAGTTTCAAACCTGTTATGAAAGTGAAAAAAATGGTTTGGATCTTGATAGTTAACTCTTGTGTTGAAGTCCCGACATTTTTGTACTGAATTACGGGTAATTTTTGCTAAAATATTGCCTTTTGTTAGATTTTGTACGACTTACCTAATTGGGTACTACCTACTATCAATTGGCAGTTGTGCTACAAATTTGACGCAAGAAAACCGGAATTTTGTAATAGTAACATGACTTCACAAAATGTGGAGTGCTACAAAATACTATACTTTAGCTTAAATTACTCGTCGTCTTAGAACTACCTCCTAGGCTTTGCGGCTGTTTATGTGCTTCCAATACTTTTTAATAAAAAAAAACAGATTGTGATCAATCGAGAATTGGTACGTTTCTTACAGCATTTTTTTGTTTCTTACAGCATATCTCTATATAAGTAGAATACCGAGAATACCTCTACAAATTTACAAAAAATTATAATTTTCGGAGATCTCAGTTATCCAGACACCATTATTGTGCAACATGCGGGCGCTGGCGATGGCTATGTTTAATGTTTAATGTTTATTTGGGCACAAACGGTACAATTTTACTTACATATAATGTGCTTACATCTAACATTAACCAATAAAGATGCCACCATTAGTTAAATACATAATTAAAAATTGGGTAAATTGGTGTTCTCTGAATTATCTAACACAATATACACGACAACCTAATGAAATACATGTTCGTGAATGAAAAAAAAACGAGAAACTTATATAGAGTACAAAATTTTGTGCAACCAAGAAACTAAACTTATCTAAACTTATCGACTAACTCGACTACCTCGACTCGGCTATATCGACTACCTTTTTCTACCTTCGTCCTATTGCGTTTGGCAGAAAAAAGTAGCCATTGCGATCGTAATTCCAAATGCGTTAGACAATTAGACTATATTATACAGCCTCAGGTACCATCGAAACAAATCCATACAGGCAGTTAGTTACGGACAACATAACAAATCCCATAATACATTTGACGCAGCGATATATAGAATGCCAACCAAACATAAAGCCTTAGCCAACACTTGAAAATAACTTAATGTTAGTCAGCGTGACGAACGAAATTAACTCAAACTTACGTCACTAAGCTCACCAACTGTGTCCAGAAGGTATAAGTTATTCATTAGATACGCTTAAATCAATATTATCAGAACAACCGCAACTTCCTTGGGGCAGGTAGCAACTGGGTGATATTCTATGAGATATATCGCTATTGTGTTATCGCTATCTTCTCATATTTTTATGTTTACACACTACGTATGGAAGATAAGATGTTCCCCATGGTTTACAACTTTGAAATTGTAATTTTTGTAGAGTAGGTATTTACCTAATCATTTGTTAAATATTGGTAGATCAATGTTTGTTTTGAGTTGTCTGTTACTATTACTTAACAAGCGATTACACTACCTACATACTTAATATTAAGTACCTACATATTTTTGACTAGAATGGTAAGGTAACGTATTTTTGAAAACGAGTAAAGCATAAGCAGGATTAATCTCAAATAGAACAATAGTCAGGAGATTAAATTAGTAAAACTTTAACTATCATTCAAAACAATTCATTCACCTACAATTATCTTAGATTATTAAATAGCATGATATTATCTAAACGTCAAAGGATATCAATAGCGATAGTCATTCCCATACAGTATTAAGCACCAGGTAATAACTATTCGTGGATCTAACTCCAACATGGGAAAGGAAGACAAATATTGAATCAAACTTAGTTTCTTGGAGAAGACAGAGCCCGCACCCCGTGTTAATTAATTATTAACTTTCAGCCCAAACTTAATAGACTTTTATGTGGCATGAAATGAGAAGAAAATAATTATTTTAGACAGGTATTGCACATCTACAGAAGAAGAGAGAAGATGCAGGGCATCTGATTCGGTACGACTGCGAAAAGGCTCAAAAGGGGGTATTAATTACTCCGCCAACAACAACCTTATATTGTGATGATGCTTGCAATACCTAGCACTGTTGTGTGTAGTATTAAGACACTACACATACATATAACACAGTTTACGATTCTTACGAATTTATAAACTAAAGTCCACTACCATCTTACTCCGCGATCACAGATGCTAGACACGTAGCTGTCTGTCTGTGCGAGACATTTACGATTTCATGCAAAAGCTATCTAGGTACCTACTGCTACTCAAACGATCATAAGCATTAGAATAGATGGCTGTGTCCGTGCACGATAAATATATGACATTTCACCTTTGTAAACATTTCTGTCTACAGATGTATTTATATTTTATACTAGCTGCTCTAATTCCAAGAGGAGACATGTGCCCAGCAGTAGGATGTAAATAGATTGGGATGATGATAATGATGATTAGCTTATGTCCACGACTTCGTCTGCCAAGAGTTTTACCGCTATTTTGCGGGAAATATGCAATTTTTCGCGATAAAAGCTATATATCCTCCCTAAGGTCTCAAGTTATCTGCATGGCAAATCTGATCGATTCAGTGTGAAGAAGTAACAGATAGAGACAGACAGACTGAAAGAAAGAGTTACTTTTGCTTTTATAATATTAGTAAGGATTTTAAGTATAATAAAGAGTCCATATATATACTATTGATCATGACTGTTATCTGAATAATTAATTATTTGACGTTATAGAAACTGAAACATATCACAACTAAATAGCAATACCAAACGAATGCCAGTGCTGTAAATATTACAATAAATAATTAGTAGTGTGCAGTAGGTACAACATTGCGTGAGTAGGTATACAATACGCTCCTAAATGTTTTGTAATCAGTTGTAAAAATGTATACATTTCTGCGGGGTTATATAATTATTCAAAACAAATAGCAACTGCAAAACGGCGTTTCGCGTCGACGCAGCACCGAGTCATCGGTTTGTCCAATGTGTTAACTAACATTTGCATAGTTCGACGAAACTTCGGTGGAAGTTGCTCGCCAATGTTTCACAGCGACGAATTTGAATAATGTACCGTATTTATGTTAGGTACCCGAAGGGCATAATTACGTTTCTAATCAAATTATGCATAACTAGCTTTTCGCGGTGATTGTGTTTATGTCCGTTGCTCGTTGGAATCGTGGATGTTTGGAATATTGATTTTGGCTACTAGCTGCTGAGGGGACGTCTAGGTTTTGGCTTATATTATTATCATTGTCATCGTATCAGTAGTGTTGAACATATGCCTACCCCATAGACTAGGGTGGAGCGTCTATGTAAGGAGAAAAAAAAATTGTTTAATCAGTCTCGAATACCTCTAAAAACTTGCATGGACTAGTTTCTTACATAAATCTTTTTTATGCTAAAAAGTGACTGGACATTCAGCTTCAATCAAAAACTGTATCAATGATTAGAATATGTATATACTTTACAGCATATAGTGTAGTATAGTAATAGTCGTTTTTTTCTTATACATACAGTTTCGTGTTACAAGTCACATAAACATACTTAAACGAAAATTGATGGTATTGGTAGTTTGCAGTCTATATTTAATTAATATTTTTGGTTCATTTAGTACGTCACAAAGGCGTTTTACTAAAACTAAGGTATATTTCGAATAAGATGACAACATAATTTTAGGTAAAAATACAATATTTTACGATATTTTAGTTTGAATGAAAGTAGACGGCTCAAAGTAGGTTTGAATATTTTTATTTTTATTTTTCTCATTCATCATGTCAGCCGAAAGACGTCCACTGCTGGACATAGGCCTCCTCTAAGGCTCTCCACTCAGACCGGTGTTGTGCTTTTCACATCCACCGCGATCCCGCGATCTTAACCAGGTCGTCGCTCCATCTTGTTGAAGGCCTACCGACGACAGCTCGTCTCCCGGTCCGCGGACGCCATTCGAGAATCTTTTGACCCCATCGGCCATCAGTCCATTTTTCTCATTACCTTTGAACAAATCGCAACGTAAGCACTATTCACCATTGAGAATACAAAAAAAAAATCGCTCCAGCCTACCACAGACCTCCAGTTGCTAAAGTTGGAAGTGGCCTGCATCCACCATGAGCCATCAGCTTTAACTAGGTTATCCGTCCACGCTGGGTGGACGTCCTACGCTGCGCTGGTGAGGTTTTAGTTTATATTGGTATCTAAAAGTTTGTGTAAGTAACAAAAAGTCATGACTGTATGAAAAAACTGCGCGTGAAGGCGGAGGAGCTGCATAAACACACGTTTGTTGACGTATTGTATAAGGTTGCGAGTAAGCAAAGTAATTGTTTATAGTTCAGTGACCTCCCAAAGTAACGCATGATTCAATAAATTATCATTGTATTACATTGAAAGCATTTTTTTGTAACAGATACACTAATGTGGAGTGAATTTTATTCCATACAAATTATATTTTTTTTCTTCAAAATAATATTTGAACTGATTATACGAGAATGATCGTTTATTATGAACAACTAAGTATGATGCAATAATGCTTCCTCTATGTGCGTATACCTAATATCAACACGTAATTTCATGAAATTACCTATTTCTATTTAATGACATAAAATTAAGTAAGTAGTTTCAACTTCAATACGGGGCCAGAGACTTCGTATTCAAGCTATATGCTAGGGTTACGTGGAGCGAGCATATGGTTCGCTATAATCGTAAAATTTTATCGCTTTCGATGCTGAAATGATACACGAAACAATCTAAATTACAGCCCAGTTGCCTGGCAACCGTCCAATGTTTTGACAATCATAAGCCTCCTCCAATTTGTCGCTCAAAATGAATGGATCGTCTTACAGTTACTATAAGAGATTATGCTCAAAAATACACTCGAGAAGCGCAAAGAAGTTTGAAAATAGCGTCATCTATGAAGCAACAATGAAACTGATCTGCACGTTTTAGGATGAATACCCACTGTAGCGCTCGCTAAATAGCAAGACAAATACAAGCAGTCATAGCTTTTTACTAATTTTTACGTTGTTAGCAATAGTTCACTTTCGGATTCTATTTCGTTTAAGATCAATTTAACTTAATCACAGAATATCAGAATCTAAAATTTAAATCAAAAGAAGGGAGCTACTACGAAATTTTGGAATTCTCTCGTACTAAATTAAATACTATTAGCGGGAGTAGGACTGCGCGATATATAGGTCGAATTTGGAATTATAATGCCAGGCTGAATCGTAATCGGGACAATACAAGCTGAAAATAACTACGTTATATGCTCCTGCCAATACATTTCTCAAGTGAAATAGTTTCAAGTAAGGCCGGAGCCACACTTCGCGTAAACCGCCGCGGTTTTTAACCGCGTGACATTCTTATACCAGTAAACTTAAAACCGCCAGTGCGGCCGCTTGGATTAGTTTAGTTGATTCCCAAAGTCACGCGATTAAAAACCGCGGCGGTTTACCTAGTGTGGCCTCGCCTATATAGCAATTAACGCCACTTTTTTATACCTAACTGTCATATCTTTGATGTAAAATGACTGAAAATTAAAAAAAATCATGTAAGTATATATATCTACTTAGTACCTCTTTCATTTGTCTCTTATTCTTTATCGTCGTACTTTACAGATAACTTTTCACAAACAGGCTGAGCAAAAAACACAAAATACTTTCAGGCACTTTGCCAAATTTAATAAAGCAGTCAATACGTTTCCACATACAGCTATGCTCTCGTGTAAGCCGTGGTTAAGAGCGCGCTTACACGGCGCCTAGATAATATGCCTGGCTTGTATGAAAACTGTTACTGGGCTTATCTTGTGGCTTGAGGCTATAAGAGCCATATAACGCCTAAAAGACGACTATAATTTAGCTTGGATTATCCATTACCTTCAATGTGAACTCAGGTAGGCAAAGCAGAGACAGGAATATTGAAACATAATAGTAAACATGATGTTGGTGTAGTGTTTTAATTAAAAAAAAAGAAGAAGCACGCCTTAAAAATCTAATACATATTTTTGACGGTAGATACAGGAGTCAAAATTTGCATTGAAAATTATGTCTAATAATTTTCAATGCTGGTTTTAATTTCGGCCTTTTGGTGAGGGGAGGTAAAAAAAAAACTAGATAAAACAATTTTGTAGTAGTATACTCTGTAAGTTTGTGTGTTTCAGTGTTCCTTACCCAAAGGATGCCAACGGTACCCTATTCCAAGGTTCTGCTGTCTATACGCCCGTCATTCTATGTTTTTTGCTTATACAGTCACCAGCATTAATATCTGCCACAGCGGAGCGTGCAAAAATATCTGACACGTCCTCTTTCCCGTCCTAGAAATAGAGTCGTATTAAATATTTATGCACGCTTGTTGTGTCAGATATTGGTGCTGGTCACTGTATCAACCGTATGTTGCTTCAAAAATCAATAAAACCTTATGTATGTATCACACTCTTCACAAGATTTGAATTTGGGCTCGTTTGTTTCTTTATGTGACAAGGAATAAATTGCGAGTGTGTAACGTAATCTAATTTAAATAAAGCTAGATTAGCCTGCTACAATTTTATATTAGTCTTTCATTACAGATTCAATCAGCAAGATAAAACCGTAATAGGCCAGAAGCCCTCCAAACATAAACGACCCACTCCCAATCTCCTCAGAATAACAGCAGCCTAATTTCCCTCGAAATTAAATAAGCAAACAAAATTACGCAACGGCCCCACGAAACGGCGTTCGCAAACCCTATCACTCTAACGGCAAAAATAAACCGCAAGCTCTCAAATCCGCACCGATGATTAACCCTGCAACAGCTATTAAAAATAGATAAAACAAAAATATTGTTCGAGCGGATCCCAAGGGCCCGCGCACGTGCCTCCGCCGTCCGCTAGACTGCAATTCAATTACGCTGCTGTACAATGTGCGCTAAAATCGAATAACTGGGAAAAAGCCGTACCTTATCATTGGGGGGGTTGAAGTTTTAATAATGCGTTATAAGCTTTTCGCAACGTCGTGGCGTAAAACAATTTTTCAAGTTAAGGTAAACGTTCCATGACGCATTGGAATTTTATATATAGGGTCGTCCTCTATTCAAGAGATACGCAAGCGATGCGATACGATTTTTAATACTTTTTTTTTTATTGGCCGTGCTTGTATTCCTGAGCCCTTGAGGCAAGCAATGCATCTGCACCCCCACAGGTATTGCTAATGTTGGTAGTGATTAGCTGTCATCGTGTATCTTATTTGCTAGTGTGCTATCCTAATCCATTAAAAAATCCTGTAAGATTTTCGTCGATGTCATAAAATTTGTTCGCACAGACAAGCTTCGAAACTCAACAAGGCGACATGCTTTTGTATGAACGCCGCCATTGGCACCAGATACTCGGTACTACATCGTACGGCTCCAGCCTCGACAGAAAACTGGCTCCCTCAATGAGATTAATCGCTCGACGCCTCACCCACTAGTTGTGCTAGTTTCGACAGTATCCGTTCAAAAATTCAGCTGTCGTCTGTTTCTGATACGACAAAAGATTTGTAAAAGTTTGTTGTTTAGTATTTTGGTACTAAATTTGTGAACTAAAACAATTCTTTGGTCACCCGCGACCTTTATGATAGCTAGGTTTATGCAAGATATGCGTGTTCATGCAGTTTCTCCACTTCCACACTGTAAGAACACATACAAATCACACAAACCCATTTATCACCATCACCACACTACACTGACGCGTTTCGAATCCAACCAGAGCTCATCTTTAGTTCAGTTCAGAACATTCTGGTTGAGTTGGCTCCGGTGGAGGAACTGCATGAACACGCATATCTTGCATAAACGTGTGAGCATAGTAATTGTTTTAGTTAGTTCATTGATATGGACGTCCGCAAAGTATTCGCTGATTAAATAAATTACTCAATTAGTCATAAAAGCGGTTAGGTTTCAACGTTAAATTTTAGTGAATATCCTATTCAAACTCTCTGCAAATTCTGGCCATTAAATCTTTGAACGGAAATCATGAACAAATCATCAAAGTAGCTGTAGTATCTCTACCAATTTGTTTACCGTTAGCATTAACTGTAAGGCGACTATTAGACACAATTTCCTTGTACATGCAATTTTATTAATGAACACAACACACATACGTCTATGTGACACATGTAACTTTAAGATATTATTTGAAAGTTCTAAAATTCTGTACACGCATCTCTTAGTTGTCCGAACCAAGTATGCAAGGTACCAAGCCCTATTATTATTATTTTTAAAACAAAAACCTTACATTTTATTGAGGAAATGAACTGGAATGAATAACAAAGTACTTATTTAAAGAAAGAAAGAAAGAAAATACATTTATTTTTTTGAATTCACAACACAAGACAACAATACTATTTGGTACAAATAAACAATACAAAGAACATTATCTGACATTATTTTTACATAGTTTTTTTTGCACATACCCCTGTAAAACTGTTACACAGTTTGTATCAGGATACAGTCTCTATAAAAATATAAAATAATTTAAAGTGTAATTTATTATTCCATAGATTTTTATACTGCTTCTTATATTTTTCCTGTCTTATGGAAGAGTTTCTATAATATTTTTAAGGATTTTTTTTTATTTATTTATGTAAATTTCTAAGCGGATGTTATCAGGTAAGCTGTTAAACAAATACGGTAGGTTTTTGTTTAATGTTTTATCGCCGAAGTAGTTGGTCCCTCGGGGCACTTCATATTTACCTGAGGACACTGACCTAGTACATTGAATGTGATTGGTCAATACTAAGCTAGGCTCCAGATTACTATGATTATTTATGGCTACTAGGTATTTATGTTTTACTCGAATAGGAATTACTTTAAGGATTTTAAATAAATTTTATCTAGTCTTTGCTGTGTCCGGTTTTGGAATAGGACGGATTGGATCTCTTCCCGTGGGTGTCGCAAAAGATTGGGCAGCAGCGCTCTCTATTGCGAACTACGAACTGCGGACTCCAGCACCAAGGTGTGGAAAACAAGAAGAAATCACCACACTTTTTTTCCAAACAACTTATCATGAAGTGTCATTCATTACTAATGAAACCGATCTGATGGTAATCAATCGATGACCGTCGTCAAGAGTGTAGCGACTTAGAAAAAGAAGAAGTCTTATACAAATAACCAATTTTTTTTCCCATATTAATTTAAGTTTTAATTTATTTAATTTTGCTGTAATAATTTGTAATGAATAAAATAAATAATTTCTTAAAATGTGTGTGTCTGTAATGACCAAATTACATATTTCACATAATCATTAACAGGTATCTCTGGGTATTAGATGAGGTTAATAGGGATGTTGACACCACCAATCAACTGACGTACTTTTTATGAGCTGTCAAAACACAATTCTCTCATAAAGTTTAAATGGCAATAGCGAATTATGACGTCATAAGTCGCTATTTGTTCGCCAACTCAATCAACTAACTATTTATTTGTTTTAAAGCAACAATAAATCAAATTTTACAGTAAATCGAAAATTAATCTGGTTTTCGGGTCTAAAATAAAACATTTTTTACTGGAGTCGTGCCTTGGAATTATTTTTTAATGGCGTCAACATCCCTATTCTCAAATCTTTAAGTCATGTTAGCGACTCAGCTAATTTTTCTCATAATATACCCAACTAATGTGTAAGTAGGTATCCACTCATCTCTGTTTAAATCTGTACAATTATAGTACGCTCCTAATAATGTGTTAAGTACTAAGCTACCTATAACGATTGTTAATAAAGGGATTTCATTACTATGAAGCTACGAATTAATTTTGCATCCAGCAATCTGTGAATGCACCCGTGGCGGCAGCTGGTCTGACACAGACTGACCGATTTGATATGCACCCCTGTACACGATCAGACGTGGTTTGTGTAACATTATAATTACCAATATTAGGTAGGCAGAATAAGGATAATGTTTATTCTATCTCCAGAGACCTGCAATTACGTAGGATGAGATTATTCTTCGTAAACAATGAAGCAATGACATAACCCCGCCTCGCGTCGAGTGTCAGTATGAAATAAAATCGTTATACCAATTGCATTAATTCAACTGCATAAAAATCAGCCAATTATTTAAATCCCGGAGTGCCGTGAACCGAAGAATGTATCGATGAATATTTATTGTTCCTGATCGAGCAAAAAGGAAAATCTGGACAACCTGTGTAAGGTAACCTAACTGTATTTTATATAGTGCGGGTAAATACGGTAGTTCTAGTTTATAAAACCGCTAACAAATTGGTACTCGTTATGGTTTAGTCAATACTTATTAATACTGCCTTTCCCTTAGCTTGTTTTACTCAGATAAATAATGGGCTTGTAAGTATAGGTCTGGCTGTAGCTTTATAATAGTTAACAAGATTTAAGATGACAAGGTTTGTTTATTTTATGGGTACTTTATCGAACTCTAAGCTACTTCCCCACTCATGGTGGTTTCTAATTCATTATCAAAATTTGGAAAAACTTACGTAGGTATTCGTGTGACTACAAAAATATACATACCAAACAATGTATATGTAACTCGAGTTATATCACCGAGACTACCTCATTCTTGAAGTGGAGTCACTCCTGCTGTAAGTAATTCAAGTTAATTAAGACCAATGCCACATTCATATAAATTTGGTCGGCACACACGAAGTACAGGCACACATCACTTAAAGCTAGTGTAACACATTTAATGTACACATTTGTACGTGTCGACTGCCGACGTATCACCTAAGCATTATCGTGTTTCCTAATGATAATGGAACTTTCGAGTGACTGTAACCCGACATTAATTTAACTTGTACTTCGGGGTAATGGCGTCGGTTTCGCTAATTGCTGTTAGAATATATTGTGCGCGCATATTCGTTTAAATGGATTTCACGCACTAATATTGGGTGGTATTACGCGGGAACGTGTTTAGGGGGATATTATGCCTACCTTTAATTACAGTGCAGATTTTAGGAACGAAATTGTTGGTCTACATTACGTTATCTCACAGATCCAGTAGCGCCTGACACTCACAAGGGTGTCACTTGCCCGGAAAAGCACGCAGGTCGAACACAGTGCCCATCGCCAATTTATTGCAAAAAGTGAAATGCTAATTTGTATTTTTCTCGCGTGGCAGTGGGCGGGGCACATTGCACGCAGGACTGATGGCCGATGGGGTCAGAAGGTTCTCGAATGGCGTCCGCGGACCGGGAGACGAGCTGTCGGTAGGCCTCCAACAAGATGGAGCGACGACCTGGCTAAGATCGCGGGATCGCGGTGAATGCGAAAAGCACAAGACCGGTCTGAGTGGAGAGCCTTGGGGGAGGCCTATGTCCAGCAGTGGACGTCTTTCGGCTGACATGATGATGATGATGATGATTTTTCTCGCACAGTCATACAGTATTCTACCAAGTGACCTAAACCATGATGATGGAAAAATAAAACTGAGATGAAAAATTTCACCGTAATGTTTTAGACTATCCCGGTCATTACTCGTTTTATGATTTAAATTCGGGTTTTGTTCCGAGTACCTTGATTATCTATCGAGGAAATATCGAGCTTCTCTAAAATTAAGGTACAAAACCCGCATTTAAATCATCAATCAATCAAACTTCGCCATTTTCATTAAAGCGGTCAAAGATATAGCTTTTAGCAGGCACCTCTACTAAACTGCTAAGTTTATATGCTGTGATATATGCTTCGTATATTTCAAAACATAACTCTATTCGAGTTACATGCAGACTAGCAAATAAACCAACAGAACGCGTGAGAACTCAAGCGTTGCCAGTTCAAAATCTTAATCGATATAAACAAAGCAGAAATACTACTGGCCTCCTCTATACTTATGACAAGCGAGTATTTACAAGCACCGCCGCAGCGAAGCTTAGGAAATAGCGTCTTCTGTGCCAATATATATTGCTTTCTCGCGTGACGTCGTTACACCCAGCTGTTGCAGCCTACTTGTTTTTGCTATACGTTCACTTTGCTACGTTTTGTTCCAAGTTTGTTTCACTACGGAATTGATACTATAGCGGTATTTCAAATTTTATGTCGAATTTTCATAGTTATTGAACAGTGGCACGGAACGTCTGTACTAAAATATCTTATAGGACTAAACATTTGTTACAAATATAAATTTGCTGTCTAGAATTAGTATTTTCATCTTTAACTTTGGAGTTAAAAAAATAAAAAATTATTTAATTTTCAAAATATTTGTATTTTGAGGAATTTTTGAACATTTCACTTAGGTGTTAGCTGTGCTCGCGACTTTGTCCGCGTGAATTTTGACTCAATCTATCCAATTTTTAAACTATCAGTTCGTTTATCGTCATTATTAATTATCCGTAGTAAGACAATGTCTTTAATATTATGTAGCTTTCACGTAATTCACACATATTTAGCAAAAGAAGGCTAAATATCGTCCCGGTCTATACGTATACGTCCCACTGCTAAACCTGTCCTTCCTCTCAGAATGAGAGGGCTTGAGCCATATTTGCCACGCGGGCCCACTGTGGATTGGGAACTTCACACACACCATTGAATTGCTTCGCAGGTTTGTGGTTTCCTCACTACGTTTTCCTTCACCGTAAAGCTTGTGGTAAATTTAAAATGTAATTTCGCACAAGTGTTTCAAATACTCAAAGGTGCGAGCCAGGGTTTGAACCCACGATCCTCTGCTTGAGAAGTCATAGGTCAAACCACTAAACTAAAAACTGGAATTCAAGACCTAAAAATCTACGACAGATATGTCACTGTCAAATCTGTCCATGTCACTTCTGTCACTGTCAAATAAACTTTTCAGGTTTCGCCAACCTTTTTTTTAACAGTGTTTAACAGTTGTTGTCTTCGCGTGGTTTCTGGAATTTTGCCATCAAGTTGCAAAAACTACAATCACCGTACAACGTGAAGAAGAAGAATATATTTCGCACCCTTCGTGCAAGAAACGTGTAAGTCGTAGGTATTAGGTTTGTATGTGTTTTACGCGTTTCTTGCACGAAGGGTGCGATTTATCTTTAATTTAACTGACATTGGCCCAAGCCTTAAGGCCGCCATTGAGGGGAATAATAATAACCTTTTTTAATATGACTCCTTGTATTGTTATAAAATAAGGATTTTGTGAAAAAAAAACACTTTACTAACTTATTTTCAACTCTCAACTAACATTGAGACAATTTTATTCTAAGAAACATAAACAGAATAAGGTTGCGTTATTCTACCACAGTGTACCTAGTCCTGAATATTTATTTTATTCCGTTTTTTTCGTATTTAGTTTGATTTATCTTAATTGTTAATTATTGCACCAAATGTTATGAATACCTGAAGAAATACAAGCACAATACCAGTTTTTCAACCAAAAATTACGAAATGTTTAAGTTTTTATTCAGGCGTCTAGTATTTATTTAAAAGTAAGTAAACAAAATTACTTCTTTAAATTATAGAATCGAAATTAGTAATAAAAAGAATATTCTATTGTGTGTTAAAAAAAAAAATGTGTTATTGTACACACATTTTATTTCAGTGGCAACATTGTAGTAGATTTTTTGGTCTTGAATTCCAGTTTTAAGTTTAGGCTACTACGGCTAAAAAGTGTTTTTTTTACATCTTTGTTTTGTGTCACTTGTCCCTCGTCAAGTTTGTGTACTTTACAATTTGACCATTATCAATGCTTATGAAGTTAAATATTATTTTCGACTTGGCTAAAAAGTTAAGAAGTAGTTTCTATCAATGACTGAGCCCTCTGTAAAAGTTAGCGGAAACAAAAAAAAAACACAATGAGTGAGATATCGATGGCGCAGTACCTTTTATTCTTGTTCCACTGCAAAACTTTATCACAGTAAATGTCAAGCAATGGATATCACTATGATATATTCTGTTAAACAGTTCTACAGTGAATCACGATTCAGTTGGTTCAATACGTAACGATATAGGTATCTCTCAGTACCACAATCCAACAGCACCGAAGGTAGAACAGGTGGCTTATTGAAAGACACTACCGCATACATTGAAAGAGCCTCTTTGAAAATCCCTTAACTCACCTAAAGAATACTTGTTGAACAGCAGATATCAAATGATCAACCTGCGTCAGACGCCGCACCCCGCGAAAGCCAATGTCTGTTCTGGAACAAAATTTCACAGATAATAACATCGCAAGCTACTTAATGTAACAAAACCCAAATCATAATAAATTGAGCGCAGGTTAAAGGATAAAGCGAGATTGACAGGGGTCTTCAACGCGGCTCGGGGCTCAGCGAACATCAACTTGTGTTCTGCTCTTAATTCTCAAGTGATTTCGGGTGTTGTAATCTTGGCGGCAGTTGTGGGGTTTTTGCGGAAAAAAGGTACTTACGCGGATTAATAGGAAGTAATTGTTTTGTCGTATAATTAATTATTAACTTTGAACAGGAACAACAGATTTTTCCTGTTTTGAAAGCCGTTGTTCACGACTTTGTTTTTACATTATATACGGAATTTGTGTTTTGTTTTCGGATAAAGGTAGTTTGAATAGTACATTTTAAAGAAGCGCAGTTTTTTATTTTGGGGTCCTGACTGTTCAATCATTTTACACTTTGCCGCTTTGTTGTTGTGTGAATAAAACGACTAATTGATAAATTAGCAAACACAATTATCTACTCATTTATGAAAATAACAGGACTTTATTTGAGTGGACAAGAGGGCTGTTTATTGACATTTTATAACAAAAAGTTTTTGTAGTCGTTACTGTACTTACGAGTACTTGAACACAACATAAGTGAAATATTTTCTTAATGGATAATCCTTCCAAATTATGATCAAGATCCTTGACTTGAACTTCTGTCGTACTTTACACCCTAACTTGATAGTTAACATTCTGACAAACTGTGAACCTCGTCATGTTTGTAAGTCTTTAAAAATACGTACCTACGTTAACACTGTTCGTTTGTTTGTTTTCCCTTCATTTCAGATCGTTGTAACTTAGGATGTTTTACGAAGAATTTTCAGGAGTCGAAAGAAACAAATTGAAAAAGGTTATCAAACGTTATTCAAAGGGGAGTTCGTGTGAAAATGTGGCGTCTAATAGCGGAGTTCGCTACGTGTGATGACGCCCCTATCTTGCCCTAAATCTAGACTATTACCTGGCTGGCTGTACCTACCGTTACGTTAGGCTGAATATTTCACACATATGCTGGGTTCAGTTGATGTTTCTAAATTTAAGGTGAAGTAAAAAACTTTACCCGACAAACTTTATCCCTTATCGTGTTATTAATATTATAAATTAGAAAGTTTGTGAAGACATTTGCGATGTTTGCTATCCAATCACGCAATTAGCTGGACGGATTTAGATGAAAATTGGCTTACAGATAGACAAAGATCAGGATTAACTTATAGAATAAGTAATATCTCGCTAACTCGCTCCCATAGAATAATATTTGAACTGTGAACAAGAATGCAGGGCGTTATTCAAGAAGTTGAAGTGCCTTCGCTATCAAGAAAACGAATACTTACTGTTAGCTTCGTTTGCCATCAATAAATGGCGTTGTCCGAACAAATATGGCGCTTTTATCCTTTTTAAAACGTTAAATGAAGACCATAGGTATTGTAAGTTTTTGGAATACCGTTGAGAATTATAGTGAAATACTGAAACTTCAATTCGGCTCCAAACGCTGGTAAAACATAAAAACCAGACCTAAGCACTAACATTAAGCGTTTAGGTTCAAAATAGATCAGTTATGGTCAACAAAGCAAATGCCGACTATTGGTTATTAGTGTAAGAGGTGAATGAGCCTTAATTATTATAACTTTGTCATATAACTTTATTCCCATTCGTTGTCGAAAAACTTGGTAAAATTTAGACTACAAACGTACTCTTTACCTTTAGTAGATACTAGAGAATTTCTATTACGGTCTCCAATCATAAATCAATTAGGGGTAAATTATTCTTGGATTAAATTCAATTTGGAAAGTATTCCGTTCAATTTACTTTCATTTCGTTGGACTCGTACCTTAAGTGAATATTTGCATGACGTTAATGAGGCTCCTATTTTTTATGAAATTTCCTAGAATGGCTATATCATATTATGTCGATTTAACTTTGTCAGTTTTTATTGATACCTTCGTACATCTTTTGTATCAATCACTTTTATTTGATATTATATTTTACTACATCTTGCTTTAAAAAATAATACTCGTATTATTATTCATGAAGTAGCAACTTACCGTGTGTGCGGATTTCTTTTATAAATATAAATTGACACAAGTTAATTACAAATGAAAGCGACTTAGTTTCCCGTCAGGTCGATGTGTTTCAATTCCTATGCAAAGATATTAATAATATTATACTAGCTTTTGCCCGCAGCTCCGCCCGCGTCGTATTCGGATAACACGCGCTGTTCCCTCGGGAACTGTGAATTTTTCCGGGATAAAAAGTAGCCTATGTCACTCTTGGGCCCATAAACTATATTTATGCCAAAAATAACGTCGATCCGTCGTTCCGTTACGGCGTGAAAGACGGACAAACATACAAACACACAAACACACTTTCGCATTTATAATAATATATTTATTTATTGATACATCAATGTTAAATAAAAAATCTTCAAATTAGGTTTACAATTAATTTTGAGGTGGTGCGTTATTTGTATTTGTGACTTTTATAATTATTACTTTTGTTTAAATTTATTTTTGTTTCAATATTCTGCACAAAATAAACAAGGCATTTCTAATTTATTCCGCATCTCGTCCATCTCCGTATCTGACACAGATACTAGCTATTGTTGCGACATAAAATTACAGTTCACATTATCAAGCGCACATTTCCCTAGGGTTTGGCGGCCATTAACGCCAACTGTTCACATTGGCTCCTTACTATCGTAGGTAATTTATATTGCACACACGTCGCGTGGATATGCTGAGTTATGATTCGGCTTTCGCTTGCGGCTTCTGCAATGTTGAGAGCTAGTTTTGTTAATTTGTTGTTGGTTAATTATTTTATTTTGTTTCGGATGGACTAAATGTAATATAATTTTGCGTTCGCAACTGACCTTGCTTTTTATATTATAGAATAGATTTTTTTTTTTTTTTTCTAATATTTTGTAGAATATGTAGTGGGGTAAAAACGACAGGAGAATATAGCATCATGATCATAATAGTGTTGATGTTATCCATGCTGATTTCGTATATTCAGTGGCAATTGATTCTCTGTCTCGTTTCGATTAAAATACGAAATCCTTAGAAAAATATTACTTACTTTTTTCGTAATGGCTACGGAACCCTATTTCGGGCGTGTCCGACACGCTCTTAGCCGGTTTTTTTACTATCTTAATCTACCTTTCCTTCAGTGAATTAACAAAGCTTAAAACACTTCAGATATACCCAGACCAAGTTGAAACGATTGTGTTGGTAGTTCTATTAAACGAGCATACTAATAGAGTTCTGCTAACTGCAAGTCCTAGCCTAATGTGTGTAGCTATCTGTAATGGCACCTGTCTAGAAACTTCTGAAATTCCTGCCGAGCTTATCTTGTACATTCTATATCTTAGAGGTTATAGTGTCTGCTGTGTGGTTTTGGGCAAGTTAGATATAATGATTATGTTAATATAGAATTACAGAGATAGAACGAAAATAAAGGGAGTCTCGTACAAAGACTTATTGTTTTAGTTCTGTCTCCTTAACAAACGATAGTGTCTCAGTAGTTATAAAATTATATTTCGTCACTACTTAAAAAAACTCTTACTTCAAAATAGATAATTTTTCTGAGTGAACTTTATAAACATTAAGTCAAGGTTCAATTTCGTTGACATAATGATTTTAGATAAGACATTTTTTCAAAGTAGTAACGATTTGTTTGTTCCGCTTTCACGTTTTAAAGTCTTAACTATTGAACCGATTGCTGCAGAATTTTGCACACGTCATATTAAAACAACAGAATAAATAACTAGGATACGTTTTATCCCGAAAAAAGAAGAACTTTTCCCGAGGGCGCGAGATAAGGGCGTTTTCAAAAAAAAAGTGTACCCTTTCCGGTTTTTTGAAATTTTGGAAAAAATATGGTTCTTTCTACTCAGAATCAAGAGCACAATCGATTCGGATCGTTTAAAAAAATGTCGCCAGTTTTTCATACAAAATTTTATGAGTCAGTTTTGTCACGCCCATTCTAAGTTATTAAAAAAAACGTCGCAAAATTGTCTTTTTTTTTGGGGCCATTTTTATAGACTATCTCCCTGTTAGAACTCTATTTGCAGAACAAGTCGTAAGTAACACCTAGTTAAAAATGAAAATGAGTATCTCATAAAATATTAAATACTTTGTTCATTGTTATAGGAGTACATATTATCTATTTGTAATATTCTTTGTATATTTGTGTTTAATAAATAATACATACGCCTTCCCGAAATCTGTGCGTGATCTATTTTTTTGGAAATAAATAGTTATAAATCAAACTTTTTTTCACCATTTATCATGATACCAAGACCAAAACCTCGCAACATCAAACGTTTGTACAAGACAGATACTTCCATTATGGTGCACTCCGAAGTCAGAGTTCAGAGATAAGTATGAAATGGTTGCTTTTTGTAGTTCCTTCAACAATAAACCGGCAAAACATCCGGCAAAAAGCGATATGGACTCAAGGGTTCCACAAAACTATTTGAAATTATTAAAATATTCGAAATAACTATATGGGATATAGGTATCTTTTGAGGAGCCCTTTTAGTTCCGTCATGTCCATCCGTCTGTACGTCTGTCCTCACCTTAGCTTAGAAATTACTAGTGTTAGCAACTAATTTTACATGGTAACGATACCAAAATTGGTATAATTTAAATGTTGTCATTTTTTAAATATAATTTAGCACAATCCAAATTGTGGGGTATCGTTGTTATAAGTTTAAAAAAAAATGTTTACACAGCTTTTGCGATTAAGTGATCCGTTTACAAAATAAAGTTAAGAAAGTAAGTCAGAGATACATTTTTCAATTGTGATAATTGACAGATAAGATAACCGTTGAAGATAAATTTGTGAAACATAAACCCTTCGCAGTTGGGTTTAAAGGTTGTTGCATATGTAGTAGTATAGTGATAAACATCAGACGGGACACGTTACTTAGCTCGTTTGTAACAACGTTGTAAGTATTAACACAGGTTCAGTGACGTGTCAAAAGTAACCTCCATGTTGTTTTGCATGTGAAAAATTATTCAACCATCTAAAAAAAAGATTCGAGCTCCAAGGTAAGCAATAGACAGTCTTATCGTTACTTAACTTAATGCACTGCACATAGAATGTTTTTCGTTAAACTATGTAAATTTACTGACAGAAGTAACTGTTTAAAAAATATAAACCAAGAAACTCAAATTCGAGCAAATCGAAACTTACAGATAATACAGTCGAAACCGAGTAGGTAAAGATTTACAGGAATCAAATCAACAGAACCCGGGCAGCAAATGCATTTTTTTCCACTGCAAACTTTCAGTCCGTGCCCCCGCCGTTGCGAGCGCTATCTACCCTCGCTTGGAAAAAGTAAGTACTTATGCTGAACTCGATAAATCACAGGGGTTTTAGATGTATTAGGTCGAAGGGCTGTTACACGTAACTAATGCGTTTCAAAATTCTTATTTCGAGTTCACTGGACTCTTAATCTGCGTTTGCTCTCTATCAATATGCTTGGGTTAGAATCGATTCAGTTTTACTTTGAACATAGCTGTTGGGAGAATGTATGCGAAATAAAGTTTTGTGTATTGAAGTAATGTCATGTTACTACTCTTACAGATATTTATATACATTAACGCAAATTTTATCCAGGAACCTAACCTAGTTCCACTTTATAAAACGCCATAGGTCAAATTATTGTTATAGCACAACTTGCTCGTAGCGGCGTTAGTATATTTTTTATGTAAATAACAAGATGGAAACGTAAGTCTTATTAGAGTTGCTTAATTATAATTTACAATTAATTAGGTTCGACAAGGAAACAATGCAATTATTGACTTTTTATAGACAACATTGTGAGGGAACCTACATAAACCTGTGAAGTAAATCAATGGCGTATCTGAAGTTCCCAATCAGCATTGGCCTGCGTGAGAACTACGGCCCAAGCCCTCTCATTCTCGTTCCCAGCAGTGAGACGTATATTGATGGATGATAAAGTAGTTGACAAGCTTATCAACTTATAAGTACTTCAAATTGCGTCTCAAAATGATGAACTACGCCTTGTCTACGCAGCCCGAAAAACAATGTGTACACGACACTAAAAACAGTATTTACGCAAGTCTACTGTGTAATTAAGGTCCTAAATCAAAGCCGGGTCGGGTCAAAGATCCCGTCGGATCCTTCGGCTATAAACAAGCCCTTGTACTTGTATCCAAGTTGCTCAGTTGAAGTCTTGGGCCGTTTCTACTCCGTCAGGTGGGAAATCCGTTTTACAAACGCTGACAATCCCTTTATACCATCAAAGGCTTGTGTACTTTGTGATAATTTAGTCAGTTGTTTTTGTTGTTGAATTTTTTTTTTGATTGATGAAGTGGTGATTTTGGGGAGAGTGGTTAGCAACTGAACACATTAAGCGGTAACAGTTTTATATTTAACGTAAAATTTACTCGTATTCGCTACAGGATTTCCTATGCTAGTGTGAGGGTGAATAACAACTGTACTAGTAGGTATGTTGAATTATACATAACAAATGAAAGTAAAGGCATGAGATGAAAAATCTAAAGATGAGCTGTAAAAATTGCATATCGCATGTGACTTGACTTCGTCTGTAGACCAGTACGACCGCTGAGATGCTATAAGGTTCTAATTTGGCAACCACACATACTGGAATGCGATATTTGGTATGTTAAGGTAGCCTTAGATGGGTAAAGACCGCAGGAAGCAATTGACTATCCGATCATTGTCGATATTATTAGAGAAGGCTTATACCCAGCTTACGAGTATATAATGAAGAATTTGTTGAAATTTGCTAGGTATACAAGAAATATGTAATTTTCGGAAATATAAGAATCCTATGTGCAAGACCAAATATTATTTACTTATATATTGGCATAGTGTAAAATTGTTATGGAAATAAATAATTTGAAATAATCTGTATCTGAATATTCTTTGGACAAATTGCATCTAAATCCGTTACGCCGTTATTGGGTGATTAAGTAACAAACATCCTAACATCTTCACAAACTTCCTCATTTATAAATCAGTGGAATGGATTAGGATTGCTAAAATGCATTTAACACTAGATGAGTTTAAAATGCAATAAAATATTACTCATACCTACTCATAGTCATGTCCAGAGAGCGAAATTTTCATGGCATTTTTTGACCTGTCATAGTGACTTCAGTTATCGACTCTACATCTAAATGTGGTTGATATATTAGACTTAAAATTTGACTGTCGTCAACTTTTCATATTATGTAGAGCGTTCTTCCTTCGCATACAAATGTATATTTGACTGTTAAAGAAGTATACTTTAATACTGGAAAATATGAAGAAAAAACATCTATTTCTTTACATTACGAAAAAAACTGAACTGAAACTATTAAATAAGAAATTGTTATCCATTCGTTGTTCATTGGGTTAATTGTTCATGTTTTCAATTGCTCGAAAGTTAATTGGAAGAGATCGCTCTTTAATTCAAGGTCGCCTATTGTTTACCTTTACATTTAATCTTCTTAAGTACCTGTGTTGTGTGTATCGATACATATATGTATGTATATCGGAAGTTGATAAGTGAGAGAAGTCACTATGACAGGTCAAAAAATGACATGAAAATTCCACTCGCTGGTCATGTCACATAGTAAATAATAAAAGAAGATAATAACAATTCCAATGAAATTTTCTATTTGGGAGCGGACAATCGATCTATTTTGGTCTTATTTCTGGGAAAACTGGGGGAAAAAATATGTTTTTGAGTTTTACTCCAAACGAAGCTCAACCCGGTATTATTTGTCTGCAGCAATTTTGTAAGCAGGTGGTATATTACTTTCTTTCTTTTATCACACCTCGAGCACATCAAAATTTATCTGCGCGAACCTTTTTTTGTTTTAACGCTACTAAAGCGCACATAAAAATAAAAACGTGGTAATGCGGGTACAAAATAACAGCCGTAATGCCGCCGCCGAAACAACTTTTTAATGACATTTCGCGGCCACCGTAATACGTCCTAAATTCATTAACGCCAACGTAGCAAGCTAATTATAATTGATAATTATTCGGCAGCATTTTTTGCATTTTTATTAGCTTTGAAATACTTCGAATGTAGGGCGAGGGTGGACACAGCAAGCCGTGCTCGTACATAATTAGGGCCCCTATCACCCAGCCCGCACCTACTTTGCATATTTTGTTTGCACAACATCCAGTGTTCACTGTTAAAAACAGGGATCTCCGGCTTGCCGACTTTACACCGGGCAAATAGCCGCAGCCGTGGGTCATATAGTTCAGTGTTTGCCTCATTAAGTGCTTAACCAATTTTATTTTATTTATAAGCTAGGTATTTCAGAATAAAGTTTTTTTAATGAAACAAAGAATAGTTGATTCAAGCGTGGTTTTGTGGTATATAAATAAATTACACTAATTTATCGTGCTTCTTCGCTAAAACACCGTAAATTATTTTTATTTATTTTACCTATAAAGCCAGCAACGCACTAGCAGTTACTATGGTAAGTGTAAGTGTCCATGAGTGGCGGTGAACCTTCTGGATCTGTTAATCGGTTTTCATATAAGTATAAAAACGTCAATCCGTCGTATTTTTGTTCATCTTCATAAAACATGCAAAATGTCATTTTAGTTAAAAAAAAACAACTGCTTTCATATATCCTACATATTTAATATGTCAATTGAAGCTTCCTTAAGGACTCTACAAGTTTTAATAGATCGCAATGTGTATTTTATGGATAAATGCAACGGGCACTTTCTGTTACTAAATATTTTCAACAACAACTTTCATTATTCTGAAATTAAATTGAGTTATAAAAGCTTAAGTAAAATATAGCTTGCTCTACGACTCGCAGATTACTACGACTATGATAATTTGTACAAGCAAAGCACTGTAGATATTATCTGTCGACAACTTAACGCTGTAATAAAATATTTACCTACTTGACAAACATAAGGTACAGAATAATCTATGTGTTTCCAAGACAAATGTTAAGCACTTCTGTCCTTGCAGAAGTTGCAATTTCGCTCTTATTACCAAAGCTTAAGGTGCATCAGGTGCCGCATCCTGTGGCTTTTTCGCCTACGCTATGGTTTACTATCGTGTATAAATCGTCTCCTGCGATCAACGGTGGTGCAATACTGCATAACCTACATCTAAAGCCTTATTTGGATGAAGCGAGGCATATCATGCGAGTTCTAGTACACTGCCGTCTAAAACCAACACTAAAAAAATGAATAAAAAAAAATATTCGCATGGCTCTGCAATGTAACAAAATTCACACGATATTTGATGCTTCAGCAAAGTAGAGTTTAAGGTTTTAGGCATTTTTAAATTAAGCTTCTATATCTATATCTGCTTATAATGGCTACTTTTGACCGCGACATCATAAATAAATAAGATAAAATAAATAAATATCATTGGACACTTGACACCAATTGACCTAAATAGTTCCAAACTAAGCAAAGCTTAAGCTTGTACTATGTATAACAGTGAATTAAAATTCAGAGACTTTACTGAACTCTCATGGGATGCCCGAAATTTAACATTGTTGTCTTTATTTGCGTTGTATGCCAAACAGGAGGAATTATTATATAAAATATGCATAAGCTCACTGGCTGAAAGGAATTTAAACTACTTTTGTGTTCAATCGCCCGTCCAATCCGGGCTTTTACTTTCGTCTCTGATCCTAATTTGAGGAACGTTTAAGAATTACGGATGTTACGAGATTCTCAGTAAAAATTCGATACGTGATTAAAATCGAGCGTCAGAGATTAAAATTCCTTCGTCTTACACACACAGCGCATTTAGAGCGATCAGTGGTTCACTGTATACGTCATGCCATTGTCAACTGCGACTTTAGGTATATTTACTAGTACCGTTTCAAGTTTTTTTCTTCAAGGAAGTAAGTATGTATTTGGCCTACTGTTTTTTATTCGTGGGTGTCGTAAAAGACTAACGGCGACTAAGAGACCTGGGTACTACGAAATATGTAAGACCTGATCCGAAAGTGGATAGCAGCACTATCTATTGCCAATGCCAACTAAGACCTCCGAACTCCAATAGTGCGGTGCGAAACGAAAGGTGAGGGAAAGTAATGTAATTATCCTCAACTGATGATCACGGCCACTGTCAAGACTATAAGGACTTAGAAAAAGGTGTACAGGCCCTATCAGATATTTTGTAGCGTAAATGTGATCAAAAACATTTAAACATAAACTCCCGCCTTAAGAATAGAGTGCAGATTTTGACCAAAATATCTGATGGCGACTGTATCTCTATTTGTTATAGATCAAACTTAACACTTTCCTTCATGAAAATTTCTAGAAAAACAATTAAATTAAAAATTTCTAACTAATCTGTAACTACAAATGAGTACCTACCTAATGCTAATTTCAGATGCAGACATACAACCTCCAATACCCTTCTTTCGAACTATGATTCGTAAGTGTGCCATCTGCCTGGATAAGTTACTATTACAGCCAATACTCGTTAATTGTAACATGTTGGTGTTCAATGATATAGACCCGCTGGTAGATCAACGTATACTGTGCCATTAGCCCTAGACAAATAAAATAACACAGGGAGGGCGATACTTTTGAAATTCGATACGCATTTGTGATTTATTGAAATATCTCAAACATCTTGTTAGTATAAATCGCACTAACTTTTTTTAGGGTAGATAAAAACCTTAGTGTATCTTAAAGTGTGATCCCTTAAAACATAAATCATCGCGTCATCCGGTAGAACGCGAGGTGTTAAGTTCCACGGCTGAGATAAGGGAGGTAAACTTAACTTATGAGGGTGTTCGAACAACTATTCCTTGTTCTTTTGAAGACAAATAAAAAAAGTACTTTGATTTTGCCTCAATGTTTACTAGCTACCCATTAGGAGTTTCATAAAAAGCGGCACACATCTTGAATTTATTTGTTTACGTCGTAGTTCGCTTTTGTATAACCGAGATCAAAAATATCTTCACACTTTAATTTTGTCATTATTTGCCTTCTGAAATGTTATAGAAATGACCAAACGCAGTGACAGCGACAAGGTAGGAAAGTGTAAACATATCTTTGACCTCAACTGTACGTACAGTCAAGGAAGGTTGTGCTACTAATGACATGTTGATATCCCATGCATTTGCCAAAGAAATCATAGCGAAATTTGTTATTCAGTTTCCTCGATTGTACAGTCGAAAAAATTGAATCATGTTCTAGGGTGGAACCTTTTAATAATCAATTTCAATATGATTTCCTTGACAAAAGTATGGAGATGTATTGCTATGTAGAGTCTACATAGCACTTCATAACCTAACTTAATTACTAGAGGAAACTGCACCGACTACCTGCGGACTTACTGCTACTGTAAAGATGATTGATCATTTATATCATATTATCTGCTGCCCGCGACTTCATTTGAGAGGAATACTTTTATAGCTATCACAATGGAACTATTTTTTATCGAATAGCGGACAAACGAGCATGCTGGTCACCTGATGGTCAGTGATCACCGCCACCCATGGAAACCTACAGTATTTTTAACACTGCGGGTGCTTTGCCGGCCTAAAAAACTGTGGCATGGCAGGAACTATGGCATTTTTCATAAAGAGCTTATTTTATCTTACAATTTCCGCACTATTTTCATAACAAATGTCATTAAGATCGGTAGACAGGTGTTGCCTTGAAAAGATAGCAACGAAATAGACGAACTCTTCTACTTTACGAGTACCTGTCGGAACAGTGAAGATTGACAGTACGGTCAACAGTAAATTTTGTAATTCCAGTCGAATCATGATAATTACAACAACAAACAATAAAAACAAGACATAATCAGCTTTCTGCAGATAGCACAAGAGTCACAAATCCTCATAAAGAGACAACCATTCCTTCAGCAGACAAATATAATATCCTCAATTCAAAATACGACATAACCTTCTGAGTATCCTCATTATTTTGGCCGTATTGTAACTTTTAACGATACAAATCCCGAATGGACCGAAATGAAACTATTACACACAGAGATCGTAACGCGATTTTTTCCATATTTTAAATACTAGAAGGTATAGTGTACAGAAACTTTTTTACCACAAGGCTAGCACCACCCTTGCATCCTACTTCCTACTTATATTAGAAATGCGAAAGTTTGTGTGTGTGTGTATGTTTGATACTCCTTCACGCTAAAACACCTGGACGGATTTGGATGAAATTTGGTATGCAGATAGCTGGACATGGACACTCCCACAGGATAGGGTTAACATTTCGGAATAACAACCGTTGGGCTTAGAGTCACGAAATTTGGCACCCATGCATCCATCCCTGCTTATATACGTCCCACTGCTGGGCACAGGCCTCCTCTCAGAACAAGAGGACTTTTAATACAAAGTCAATGAAAACTACGATGTAATTTTCGGGAATTCTCACGGGAATTTTGTAAAACCCCGGAATTTCTATTCAAATGCTGTATCTAATGATTTACGCGTACAAAGCCGCGGGTAAACCCTAGTTTACCATAAAAAAAGGTTTTTTATCGTTGCAGATCGTGAATGCAATGCATCGTGTTCGTAATGAGTACCTGTCAAGCTCGCGTGTGGGCGATCCACGGACCGCTCTAAGTCGAACGCAAACATTTACCCTTCGCTCAACAGTAATTGTTTAAAATTGAGCCTAACCGTGCGCTTACGATGCTGTAGAAAATGGAGTGGTCAACTAATAAGTAGATTTTTTGATTTTTCTGTGAGCGTGAAGACTTATTCCAGGTGGGTAGGATACGAGTATTATAAATGATGCAACTAGAATTCAGAACTCAGCAACGCGAATTTGAAGTGAAAATTTAAAAGTGTGTGACGATTTAATAAATAAATAAAAATAAAATAAAAATACTTTATTTCAGACCATAACAAAAGTCCATATTTTTGTTAGTAATAATATTACCTACGACATTTTCTCAAAACGTAATAGTAGTAGCATTCAGTGCGGAAACTCAACCGTCTAGGCTATGCAACGACTTTGAGGACGTAAAAAAAAAAATAATGGAAGCTTTACTTGATTGACGTTTGGTTAAAATTGTGAAAACGCTAATTTAACTTCAAGTCTCAGTGGTCAAAGGAGTTTAACGCTGAGAATCACAGATCCTATCTGTAGACTTTAATAGTATCTTGGTGTTGATTTACTAATCAAATTTTGGATTGTGAAAACAGTAACTTAGTATAGTTTTTTTTTTGTAGTCGTCTGAAGGTCGTCGGGAAGTCATACCTATTGGTGCGGTATTAATTGATTTATACGTTGGATTACGGTCATGGAAACTGAACCACGTAAATACAGTCAAGTGTAAAAATATGTATTAAGTAAATCAAAGTTTCAAAAGTAAGTACTTACCACAGACTCTTGTCCCGACGCAATAAGGCCGTAGTAACATATTTTTGAGTGGTTCGATCGAATAGATACTTATTTTGCACTTGACTGTACTAGGGTGGAATATTTGTGCTACTAATGTCATGTTGTCATCCACATACATTCCAGGTTTAAAAAAGGTTCTACCCTAGTACGTGGATTCAGTTTCCTCGACTATTCCTTTCAAGATTATAGGTGCCATAAATTATAGCAGTAAAGTATGACAAAATTAAATATATTATACATTATGTTGTTTGTGCTCATGGCTCGGGGGCTGTGTAAGCACATCCTAACTGTGTGGGCCTTGCCTGTTGCCTGCGTCCTGCTATCCAATCCGCTCGTTGCATTCTTGCATTGTACTTACATACATCTTAAAAAGATCCGGACTATTTCAGCCAATCATTAAGGAAAATTAACTGAATATCTTTATAAAGAAAGTTTTTATTTGAGGTTGAAAAAAAATATTCAGTACATTTAACCGATATTGAAAGTTTAACCCGTCACAGATGTGATTTTTTTTTACGGGTATGTTCATTAGGAGTTGTTCTACCAAGGGACCAAAAGCTCTTGATTTGATTCACTTTGAGATATCACAGAGCATCATCATCACGGTCATCAGCCGGAAGACGTTCACTTGAACAAAGACCTCCCCCTTAGAATGCCAAAAAAAACGACAACTTCCTACTTGCACGAACCAGTTGCCCGAAATTTAATTAAAAAAATTACATCGATTTCACTGTGTTTGCTCAATTGTTAATAAAACACAGATTATATTGGAAAGATGTAAGTGAATCATTATGAATTTGAAACGAGGCCTTTTTCGGTTATCTTCCCTGAAGATTGTAAAGAACTACAAGTTACAATAAACATTTACTACACTCACGATCATAAACACCGAAGCTATCAAGACGCTAAAAAAGTATATTGTCAATCGCGTAAGTGCGTTTCAAATATTTTGAAGAACCTAAGCAGCTGTGATGTTCTACTGAACATATAGCGAGGCTCTACAATTTCACTTTATGATTATACAAGTTTACAGAAGCATAAATGTTATTACACGCATCTTACACAGCACGCTTGGTCAGAGCAAAGTAACTGAGCGATAACCTATCAAATGAAATGTTGCATGATTGTTTTTTTGGAATCTTTTTGTATTTTTTATTTCAATTCCAAATTTTTACTTTTACGGTCATCCCGTGAAACCTAAATTGAAAATACAAACTGAAACATAGACTGCCACCACTGCTCATTGGTGACCAGCAGTGGTGTAGCGGTATAGCACGCGGCACGGAATGGCGAGGACCTGGATTCGATTCCCACTGTTGGTCTTATTTTTCTGGTTTTTCTGTGCATCTATGTTTCGGTTTGTATTTTCAATTTGAAATGCTGCAGTTTCACACGGTAGGTATGGTTGTGTTAATGAAATCTTCTGCGTCAATAAATAGAGATGTCGTATGAAACGTTTTACATTGTAAAACGCTTGCTTAATTTTAAGCCAGCCATTTTGTATAAATAATTGACGCGTCGGCTACTAATTCGATAGTAAATTAGGGTATTGCGGTGGGTGACGGCAGGTCATGTGACGCTGTATTAGTTGATTTACATTGAGTTACCTCCAGGATTATAGAGATTGTCGCCTCTAAGCTACTTTATTAGCTATAAAAATGTTTGTGATAATTGAAAGACGGTGCCTTTGGAGATTTTCGGATTATGGAGTGACGTAGGTGTGAGTTGCTGCTCCGTATGAGTTTGGATTTGATACTGGTAAATTGTAGACGAGTGTTATGAAAGTCTGCAAGCTATGTTGTATTTTTGGTTCTGGAAGTATTGTAGAATGTTCGTAGTATTTTTTTAACGATTTTTTTGCGAAGATTAGTCTATTGTGTCACTTAAACATATTCACGTCTCAAGTAACACGAAATCTTCAAAGCCTTTTCCGTCTAAGATTTTACGTCGATCGATATATCAGTGAACAAAATAAACATATTTTGACAGTGTAAGTACCTATCCGTATTTTACGTTCAATAATTATACGTACCTATATACGTAGCAAATCCGCAACGTACCCAGAAACCAACAGGAACTAAAAATAATCAGTCTTTTGCTTCATAAATGGAAAATAGAACATGATCGGGGGTTGAAAAGAGTACAATGCCATGGAACCAGCGGACCGCTTCGATTGCACAAAAGACTATTGTTCTTGCCATGTCAAATGTATCGACTGAGAACGGCAATACGTGAACTTTAGCTCTCATTTACAAAGAAAAATCACAGGGAAAATAGGAAATTCAAGCTTCAAAGACTGTGGTTTGCCAAAGTTAAACATAATAGTTCTGATTCGATCACTGTTATTGAGCTTATCAAAATTAAATTGTAATTTCTGTTCAGAAACTAGTCAATCGCGATCTAGTACCAAAATAATATTTTGTTACCGCTTTCGAAGTACCTAAGCACTATTTCCACTTTATGAAAAAATGTCACATGATCATCGAAAAAAAACTTATTTTGCTTGATTAGACTTTCTTGCTTTAATTCCTTTAATTTCATGATTCTAACTGATTGCGTGTAACCTATTAGTTATCTAGAAGTTGGAGATACAATCGAATGTGTCTAGAGTACTTACCTCAAGGAAAGTAACAATAAAAGTTTTGTTTTAGATTGATAAACCATCGTGGGGTTGGATTAAAAAAAAAAAAACTTTACAGCGTAGCATAGTGTTTTTTTGATAGGTATTCTAAATGATAAAAAACGCGTAACTTAGCGTTAGTACACAAAATATGCTTTTTCTCAGTACTTTAACAATTAGAACTTCATATCATGCCTTCTTTCACAAACAAGGCATGTATTAATATTATCGTATTTGTAGCGGTATTCGGAATGATAAATGATCACTCGTTTTTTGTGACAACATAAACCAGATCGATTGGCTCACCGTCTCAGTCTATTGATTGATGTCAGACCAAGTCAGAGCCGTTGATTGAAGGCTGATTGGTCCATAATTTTATTGATATTACGCAGCTGCCGTCAGAATTAATACAAAAGCCATTGTAATTATAAATTATCGGATTATAAATGTGAACTGACGTAATTGATAACGTTTCAGGCAAGGTACAAGCTTGATTTGATAAACAGCGAGCATTCGTTTCCGTTTTTGGCATGATCAAAGGATTGCCAAGTGCAAGTCGAGGCTTTCGTTTATATATATTTATAAATGAGTATCCAGTGTTAACAGAACTCTGCTCTAAAGCAAAATGTGTGCAGTATGGGGTCTTATTGAATTTTACATTGGCTAATGACATATACGTCTGTAAAACATTATAAAAAATACTATAGACTTCGCATATATGTTTTCCAGTAATCTTTCCAGTAATGCTTTAGCAATGATGGGGCATAAGTAACAAAATATTTGCTGAGTTTATTTGTAGTCCACAAACAAAACGAAGCTAATTCATAAATTACAAACACAGAATTAAAAACAGACAACGAAGCACCGCTACCGCGGACCATACATCATACCGCTCTAATTATTGTTGCGGCCAGTCCAAATCAATTTAGTCCCGTTCTCCACCGGATTTACAACGCGTTCCTATACTAAAATGGATTAACATACACCCAACTATGCGACGCCATAATTTTGACTCCTAATAGCGCGTACATCGCTGTTATGACATTTAATATCTCTGATACCTTTTGTTTTAATTTTATCAAGAATAACCTCGCTAAATTCAACAACAAGATTGCGTTAGGCTTATTAAATAACCTGGGTAGTATTTACCTCGGTGAGAGTAATTTTCTCGAGTAAATAGAGGAGTGGTGACCTACGGTCACAATTTGGCCCGGCAATAGCCATCCTCCTTGCTTAAACTTCGGTAACGTTATTACGCCGCCCCTGCCTCCCTCGAGGCGTCGAATGCCCCTACATCTGTCGGATAAGACCGACTATAAAAGTGTAGCGTAGTTCACAATCCGCCATTTCATTTTATAGGTATTGCACAATAAATCATGATGAGTAAGACTTTCATTCGGTTTCTTTGTTCCGCCGTTAAGTCCGCTGCTAAGCGAACCGAGCGCACCTAAAGGCCGATTGAAATTGAAAAACCGCAGTCTCGTTTCTGAAACTATTGTTTCAGCTGGTTTTTTAATGAAGGTGTTCATTTTTAATACACCAACAGTAATAAATTGTTTGTTTGGTATAGATATCTGTACAACACGATAGTAGCAAATAGAGGGGTTGCGTTGACCAGGATTTCTCAATTTATCCACACAGGTGGCGTTTCCCAGTATAAAATGTTTTTCTATCGTCTGCCCCCGGGCAATCCGCGCTCCCGGGAGAATGCAGCTAGTCGTCTTACGGAGTTAGAAACGTACTGTATTCTGCGTCCCCTTGGGTAGAGGCGTCCCCTTCATCCCTTAGTACAAAAAATGGCATTATCTACTTGTGTGGAAGTTTCGCTATCCTCGTTATTTGAAGGCATTCGGTCAAATAGCTCGGCTTACGTGGAATCGAGTAAAAGCTTTATCTACGCTCCGTTGTTTCCCGTAGGTGTACAATGTTGCAACGCTCGAGCACTTTAGGATTCATAAATAATATGCTAACGACACAACTCGAATCATAATCGGGAATAACGGCTGACATTACGGCTCTGCTTTCATTTACCTATTTTCGCAAAATGTTACCAATAATCCATTTCCAACAGTGCGCCATAAGCCCTTTTTAAGTTACAAACAAATAATAAATGCTAATAAAAACTCCGAAAACGTAATTACCAATATGCGAATTCCTTGTTGCCATTATGTGAAATCAGCACGTGCCTGCGACATAAATGTCCGTATTATTGAGCTCCTGTGCTAGGATTTTTTTGCTTCTATTGGGTCTCCTGTTGTGCATTTAGATATAAAGGGGATTTGGGCGTAACACATCGCGCGGGGCGAGTGAGGGTGACGAGCGCATCGCCTACCGTTAGCCATTATTTGCCATAATGTGGGTGAAATTTAGCTCGTTCCGACTAACAGTCCTCTGTAATTGTCTCCGTTCTTTTATTGCAAACGCTTTTATTTATAACTTCGTGGGGTCCGCATCGAAATCCCGGATTATTTGGCTAACAAATTATATCGAATCTGTTGAGAATAGTACGCGTTTGTCAATAAATCAAGGTTGGGATTTATTGATGAAAGCCGACAAATTTCGGAAAAAAAAAATCGATCAGCTAGCACAGCATTGTTGTGTAAAAATGGAATGTGGTTTTGTCCCCATTTTAAGCTGTTCTTTTTTAATAATTTATTTATAATGGTGTGTAAAGAATTTGGTTTTCAATAGGAGTATTAAGCTTTAGAAAAATAACTGAATGTTTTTATTACATTCTGCAATGCTTACAGAGTTTTCGATTGAATGTAATAGGTATGTAACTTATTTTATATCAAGCATGACTAATTTCCTAGGAAATTAAGCGATTTTTTTCTATTTTGTCAGGTAATGATTAGGTAAATAAAAAGAGACACATTACTCTGGAATCAATGATGTAGTCCATGTTGATTTCGGCTACGGTGACTGCATCACTTTACGTCCTAGCTTTGTTGAAAATAATGTCTAATGTGGTAAATTTCTACATTTGTCTACAAGAACTTAATCTTGTGCTTACATGTTTGAATCAAGATAATAATTTTGAAAAAGTAAAAGAACTGCCTAGGTACTCAAATAATAGGTTGTATAATTTCACAAAATTATCAAATAATTCACAACAAAAGCTAAAAGGAACTTCCTAAAGTAACGAAAGTTTATTTCTACTACATTTCGTAAAAACAATTGGCCGCTGCACGACAATCCATCATAAAGCCCATCAGAATAAGGATGCGGGCAACCACCGGGCAATGAGTTGGCATATTCTGGTAATAGAGCAGAGTCACTACCTATCCGCAAGATGAATTGTGACAAATATACTGTCATTAATAATGACATTTTATCCGTAGACGAACTACATTACAAAGGGAATGTTAGAAACGAAGTCGTGTGCGTCATCTTGATGAGAATAGGAAGTATTCAGTGGATATCTAAAACATAGGGCAATTATTTCAAAGATTATATATAACGATTATTTATTAGTAAAAAGTATGTAGGTATGTAAACCCAGAGATAGATATGGCAGGCTAAAACGCTGCTTCTTTTAAAGCATTAAGATTTGTAGGAAATGAAAAGATTATTTAGTTCTTTTTTTCTCACATTTCCTGTAAATTTTATGTTCTTTTTATCTTCTTTTTTATGTAAAATTCATGATAAGCGTGTGATCTATTTATATTTTTAACGTCGAGTTACCTCCATTCACTTTTATCAATATCAACATATTTCTCAAAATGTGCCTCAGACTACTTGACTACTTATGCTCTTTTCCTTTCAATAAACTCAACAATGGAATATTTCCACCCTTTGGGGCTCACGCAATCGTTTCTGTTCGCTTACGTTTGCCGTGTTCACCGCGCACTACAAATCTGTTGGTTTTTATTATATCCAAAGTTCACATTCTGTCTTTCTATCCAATTCTACTCACACCATGTCTTAGTTTTATGTTTAGTCTATTTCACTGCAAAGTATTAATTATCTTAATCGTTGATTATCTTTTAAACAGTAAGAATTAGGCCACGATGGAGTCTTGGAGAAATTAACTTCATTTTAAATTTAGTCTGCTTATGTTCATGACGATGTACTGGAATATAGAAAGTATGTTATGTGTAATCGTCGTCCATATTCCGTAGATAATAATGTTTACCATAAATTTTTAATTCGACTTAATAATTAAGTATTATTTTTCAAAATTTCAACGAGTTTTTATTTGTTAAAAAGTATAAGCTGCTCTAGCACATCGTGTGTTCCTACAAAACGCTTTATACCTCGTAATACTGTCAGGATTTACTTGAAACGTTTCAGTTTTCTTGCTACGTGGACCAAAAGCTTTGAATTCGTGATAAATTCACAAACGTCCTGCAACTGGAGTGACGCGCTGTGACACAACAAAATAACGTCGCTCTACATACGAACAAAGAATTACGGCATAGAAAAACACTTTGTTTCTAAAAAACATTACATCTGTATGTTACACTAAACTGGGACCTGAAAATAATACAAACGGCGTCTTTTAAACTTACCAAATTATCAAATGGTCAAATTTTAGGTATGAGTTCCATAGTAAAACATTTTCTGTTGTTTCAATTTTAACGTCGTTTTGTAAATAATGCATTACAAGTTAATACGACACGACAAGTACTACTTTTATAAAATATCAACAAACTACGAATCAATTTTTTGCGCGTGTTTAAATTAGTTTCCATGTATTAGGTATTTATTACTTTCACAATGCAATAGTTAAGTATGATTCCGTAATAAAGACTATATCAAAGAACTAACACTGCAACAAGTCGGTAATTCAGCAAATATCAATGTTGTATTATATTAATCCGAAGTCATTAATTAAAATATGTCAATGCGTCACTTCGTGACTTCTGTCTGACATTAATCCGACGATTGATGTCAGGTCATTGACACTCCGATCTGAATTTATTAGGTCTAATATGCAACAAATTAAGTAGCCATTTGAGTTTTAGCGTAGATTATGTTTTTAATTTTTTATGAGTAAAATTAATTAGTATTGGAGAAACTAAACATTGAAATAATGAACAAACAATTTTGCCTTTATTAAAAATTTATTTATTAGCTTAAGCTGTACTTATCGTTTTATGGTTCTTTCACCTGATTTAAAAAGAAGATAAATAGATTACTTACGTCAAAATATATGTACCCAATCTTTTTTTGTAAGCTTTGTACCAATCGACCACGACAATTAACAGTCGCAACGTGTAATAATACTTTATTTTCAATGTTTTGTTATCGTGTATTGTTACATAATAGTACATATTGTCACACTTTTACATTTGCAATTCCTTCCAAGAATCAGAAGCGAAACAGCTGGAAAAATACTGTGAACATATAAATACAATTTCTAAACCTGCTCATCACCTTCTACAAATCAAAATAAATTGCAACACGCATCAAAAACAAACAACGTCCCACCTTACATTAAATTAAATCGTGATATAGCAAAAGAACGACTTCAAGTGTTAATAAAGCGATCTCCTAAATCGCATCTTCATTCTGTCTCGCTGCTGTAAGTCATATTAAGGCCTCCGACGCACCATTACACAGCAAAATTACTACACAACCGGACTATATGTCACAACGGTTTATAACGCAAATACGTCGTAAAGACTCAGCGGTCAGACGAATTTAGAACTCAATTAAATCTTGTATCTGGATTAGTTAGTGTTTCTATACGTTTGAAAAGGTTTTGGTAGTAGGTAGTTAGGTAATTGATGCCTTTCATTTCTGTTAATTGTAAATAGAGGTGAATAGGATTGCAATGTTGCAGCTCCTTTAATGTATAGTTTACTTATGATACCTAATATTTTTTATATTATTATTATTTTATTTTTATTTTTTATTTATTATTTCGTTTACCTTAGTTTTATTTGATATTATTCAATATAACTAACAAGAAACTTCTAAATTATTTGGTATACCTATTTCTACAAAAACTGTAAACAGTTTTACTTTTAGTCACAAACTTGTGACATGAACACCGCCAGTACTATCCTTACTATACTTACATACTAAATGTTAGTTAGTTTGTTTGTTCCGTTTTCGCGTCTTAATAACTGAGCCGAAATAAATGAAATTTTGCATACTTAAATCATAGTAGAAAACAAGAATAAATAAATAATATCTAGCTTTTATCTCTAAAAATTAGTTATTCCCGAATTCCCGGGCAACAGCTTGCAAGATATAATCTGAAATGTAGATCTTAACTTCGAATGCTTATTTAGTCAAAAAGAACTGCAAAAAAAGGAGAGACACTGTGAGCCTGGTAATAACTACATATCTTTTTTAAAATTTGTGTAACTTTACCCCGAATGTTTGTTGAAATACCTTTGCATGTATTTGGAATGCTCTAAATGCTAATATCACGAAAACAAATAGAAATTATTGCGTTTTGTTTGTTTGCGTTAAATAAAATAAAATGCTTTTCGATAATGTTTGTACAATATCAAGCAAACATCTCGAAAAATTTTAGTGAGAAATGGTCACGTACGACTTTATATTTATGAATTGTTGTTTTTACCATCGAGCTTTTTTATGCTATTAATGAATTCACTCTGGTTTTATTTTAATGTACTTAGGGGCTGTTTCACCACCCACTGATTAGTCTTAACTGACAGTTAAATGTGATGTCGTCTTCGTCGAACAAAACAAATAGAGACGGCATCACATTTAACCTTCAGTTAAGACTAATCAATGGGTGGTGAAACAGCCCCTTAGAGCAGACACTACATTCATTCATTCTGAATCCGGAATATCTATCCAAGATTTATAAATAAACATAAATGAACGAATGATTTAAAGTGTGAAAGGAAATGACACCCTGATTAAGTAGCCGTGACTTTATAGGTATCGGATCTATTTCGGTTACAAGAAGTTAACAGTTTATAACCCTTACACTTTTTATGGGCTGTGAATGACTGGAAGCATCTGTGGTAGATTTATTTCGATTTCCTTTACACTTCGAACTTCCGTTACTTTGGTTGTAAATTTCGGTGATAAAAAATTAACTACATACTTTTCCCTTGCAAGAACAATGCCGCGATATAGGGAAGTAATTTTACTTTTCCAACCTATTGGGTTTAACCGTAGGTGTAAAATTATTGTAATGCCAATGCTTATTTATGTAGTTTGTATCCCTTACAAGATGCTATGGACACAATTGATGACAATGCTGACAAATGTCATTCCCAAACGTGCAACACAGTTGTCAACAGTGTTGGAACAGAACATTTGTGGCAACATGTGGAATCAATTAGAGCTTGCCGAAGGGCACCATAAAGATAACAGTTGAATAATGAGCTGTGGAGAAAATTATATGAATGACTGCAAGTGACAAAAGTAAAAATAAATATCAAGGGTGGGCTAAAAATTAAGAATATAAATAAAAGTAAGAACGTAAAACTAACCTACCTACCTACCCTACCTACTGTAACCTACTGAGGCTACTTTGGCTGCTACTTTTGAGAAAGTTATTTTATAATCACATAAATAAATATTACTTTTGTAAATATGAATAGTTTAAGATGACTCCACGTTGAATCGGAAGACATGCAGATTGTTTTACTTTCTGCTGATGACTGTCACGTAAGTCTCTTAAGAAGAGTTAAAATTAAGCGGTTCAATAGCATAAAGAAAACTACAAAATATATTATATTACTTACTTACTTAATACTGCATTCTAGAGTTACTGTAGGAAAAATGCCATTCGTTGAAATAATCCTCCTTGTGATTATTTTAGGCTATCCTTATGTAATTTTTCATAATACAATATACCAATATATCCTTATGTATATTATTTAGGCAATTCTAAAAAAATATTACATATCTCATGTAGGTAGTGTATAGAATATAATGTATTTTAATCTATAAACTTTGCTTAAAATAAAGATCAGTGCGCATCACAATTTCAAATTTAATAGTTCGTGAATATGGCAAATTTCGTATTATATAATATTTTATTATATCATAGATGATCACTACTATCAAAATCGAATTGTACAATTTTTCAGGATCTTCTATTAAACGAACATCGTACGTATACTACAGACATCCTTACTCATTTTGTTTATTAATGTAACAAAAACAAATCAACTGTCTCAACACCCAAAGCTAAATGACCTTAACCTCAACTTAATCAAAATTCAATCAGCTAACCCGTTGCCGTCTGTACTTAGTTTAAACGCCTGCCTCTTCGATGTTTTCAATTAAATTTATAATTAATTGCTCTCCTCAAAGGCTTGACAGGCCCACTGAGAACATCATCCACTTTTACATTTATGCGAAACCACTTGTCAGGAGAAGAACGGCGCCCGTCACTCCTTATAAGTCGACCACCTAAATCTTGACGCTGACGATGTTTTGAGAGACACAATTAGCGGTCGTATATATTTTTTTCTAAATAAAAAAGGATAAAATATATGTAGTTGGCAATAGATGTTTGAAATCTCTGCTGATGTTTGTATTTACTTAGCCTACTGGGTCAACCATTTATATTTTGACAATCATCTGGTAGGTTCTCTATCGTTTGCCCGAACTTCATATGCCTGAATGTATCATTTTCTAGAATTTTCATTTGCCATAAAGTAATTTATTTCTGAAATAGTAATTTCTTCAGAGTTGATATTAAACTAACCTAACCTAACCTACTGCATTCTATATGATGACATTTTAAAAAATCCTGAAAAAAGCACGGTTCTATATATTTTATGGCAAACGTTGGTATGGCAAGTGAAATTCGGGCAAATGAAATTCGGGAATGTAAAGGTATACGCATCTGGTAGCATGGTGAGCAGTTGTCTTACTCTGGGGATGAGCTTTGGTCGAGTTTGAAACGCCTGAGAATCGTGTGGTAGTGATGAGAGTTGGGTTTTTGTGATTTGTATGTATTCTTACAATGTGAAAGTGCAGGAGCTATATAAACACACATTTGTTGCATAAAAGTAGGCTATCGTAGGGTCGCGGGTGAGCGGTTGGTAAATAATTGTTGTGGCCTGGAAGTAGGTAATTGCTGGCTGATTATAAGTGTCAAACGGACAAGATTGCGAGTCTGTTTAACTAATACGAAGCCAGCAATTGCTATTCCAGCCGAGAGTAATATAAAGCTTTTCTCAAAAATGGTGAATAATTCTGATATAGAATAAACTTTTTCTCAAAATTTATTATGATATTTAATTTTATTCCAATATTTTCGTTCGTTAAAAATAAAATGCAGGTGTATTTTTCCACTGAAAACATCACAAGCTGTTTCAGACCCAATAAAAAAAGTCCGGAGTTCCAACAAAATATCTGATACCGGCCATTAGACTTGGCTGTATACGACTTGTGCTACCATTTCCATGGCCTTTTTATAATAAGTTATTGTTGAGCTAGCGCGCCTGCAAATTCTTAAACTTTTTAATTTTTCGCTGGCCATAAACTATGTACTTCACCTTCTGATATGAAAAGAATAATTTTAACTCTTACGGACATTTTTGAGGAAAGTAGTTATTAACATCTACCTCCGCAAAGTAACGCCTGATTCAATAAATTTGTTAAATCTAATGGTTTACGCGAGTGAAGCTGAGGGAAAAGGCTAATTCTACTTTGTAGATGTTCGTATCGATCGATCAAACTGCAGTGAACAGGTTATACGTTTAACAGAACTGCATGCATGTTTATTTTACTGCACTTTTTCATTTAAATGCTCTCATACGATTTAATTATCCCCTAAATGTATGTTAAATCTTTGAAAGGTTCGTAAACTGCATATTTAATGGCACTTCGTAATGTTACCTCGATCTCTGTAATAGCGATTGTAGAGTTAATTCAATGGTTTTTAATGGGATGGTACTAAAACAAAATTACTTTTTTACACATATACATAAGTGACAGTAATTTGGATAAAATAATGCATGTAAAATAAAAAAATATGTACTACTAACATCGACTATATAGATCTACTTATATATAGACTGCATGTATATTACATCAAAACGGCGCTCAAAATTTGTTCACAGCGCGTATTTGTGAACCTTCATTCACTATAGTTTGTTGACGTCCGTGACAGGGGTTGTGTCAGATATTGTGATGCGCCGCGCGTTTTGTTCTAAACAGCCAGTCTAGTGCCGTAAGGTACATGTCAACAATACCTAACACTTAAATAAGATAGGTTTCTTAAACTTACCTACTTAAAACCTAGGTTTAAAACTAATTGAACAGAACGATCCAAATAATAAGTCCTTACTTGTTATAAAATGAAAAATGTTTGCAAGTTTATCTGTGTTACTTCACGATAAACGATTGGAGAAATTTCTGTAAAAGGTGAATAGACAGTTTAGCTTCTAACCTCAGAATAGTTATTAGTTACCGCGGTGATTGACAGGATAAACGGATTTTTCAGCGACAAAGTAGCAGGCGAGCTGGTAAATAATAATACAACGAAATGTTTCGGCACGAAACCTACCCCCAGTATTGTAGAGTTTACCAAAACACGTGATCAATACACAAACGTTTTGATCTGACCTCAAACACAATCTCGCAAGTATTGTGTACTCGGACTTCGGATGAAAACCCCTACTAACTCGAAAGAGCGTATCCTTATAGGAAAGTCGAGGCTGTTACGTCCTTTTGTGTTAGAAGGATAGTATAGCTGGCGAATACTAATGCATGACACAGTTAGGTCACGTACCCTTCGTTTCGTTAGCAAACACGAATAACTCTGTTACAGTTATACCTATTTTCATCAAGCAGTCCTGGTTATGTATAACACAATTCAGAGATGATGAACTTCTGTCAAGCAAAAATTAACGAGCAAAAATAATGGGTTACATTGTATTGAATTTTCCATACAAAGTGTGTCGTTATTATTCGTCGTCAGTATTCTTGACCTACTTAAGAACACTATTTTCAAAGAACTACACCTTACTATTTGGTTTACCTACATTGCACTGCACTAGCTCTAGTTTAGATTTAGTTAAATTTATAATAGCTGTGTTATTTTCTGCCAAGACAAAAAGGCTGCATTATAATTTTTTACTGTGTTAATTAAATGACAGAGTGACACTTGTTAGGTAGTTAGAGTTACCGACGTACCTCTATGATTATAAGTTGAAGTAGCAATGGGCAGGCCACATGCCTCGAAGAATAGACAATTGTTAGGACAGAAAAAATTGGAGCAGTGATCATGAACCGACGAAGTCGCAGCTTTGATAGGCCTCCCTTTAGGTGAGCCGACGCCATCGCGGGAATTACGGGTAAAAATGGTAGAAACAGGTGGAAAGTAAATTTTTGTTCTGAGGGGGGTGTCTTTGTTCAACGGTGGTCGCCTTCGGGCCGATAATGACGAAGTGATGGATCACAATAAATAAACTATGTCTTAGAATTAACGTTTTTTAATTACGAGCGATAACTTCATACATACATTTGAGCTATAACCATTAGGCCATGGTACAGTAAAAGCTACATTATTTCATTACAACAGTGGTAAGTTACTAACAACACTTTAGTCAAGCTGCCATTCTCCAGATATTTATCTTCCCAGAAAAGCAACGCATCAATTAAGCCGAGAGCATAAATCTGGAGAATAGCCGACAACCATTTTCCAGATTTGTATAAACAGTCTAATGAGCTCGTCACCACTGTGGAGAAAAAAACGTGACGTCTTAATTAGACTGCGTGCATTTGGAGAATTATCGTTGCAAGTGTTATTTTGTCCATTCAGGTGTCCACGCGTCATAATTTGACAACATTTCACCATCAAGTGCTGACACCGTTCAATAGACGTTTCATCAATTTCGCTCAGTAAATCGCTCAATCTTGTATAAAATTCATGGGGTGTAGCTCCGAGTGGAATGATAAATAAGTCGCGGGCTCGCCCGAATATTCTCATTTAATACGTGACTTGTTTTGTGAAAATATTACCCGATATGAGTATCCACGATAGATGGGAATACCGAATATTGTTATCCTAACATACATTTTTATCTGCGAAAGGCTTCCGGCATATTTACCTAGCATTAAAGGTTGATGAACATTAACGAGGTTTTGGTTATGTTCCATGGATGCTTTGAATTTAGTTAAATAACTGATTCGAGTAATTATGCCATGTTAACAGATTACCATTATTTTCATGGACAGGAATCATAGTCGCTCGATTAGTCGAGCTGTAATATAATAATTCTGACTTCTAGAAAGGGTAGTATAGGTGCTGGGTTCAATTCATAAGACATGTTATTGTCAGAAATAAAAGAATTAAAAACATACTAAAGATTTCTCTTTCAAGATTACCAATATATATTATAGGAACAGTCTGTTGTCGATATCAATAGTCCGTCACTCCGTATAACAGAGTGATGGCCGACCGCTACTTTACAGATGTCACTAAAATATCTCTTTAGTGTTTCAGATATAAATAAGTTTATGAATAAACTAGCTTTTACCCGCGGCTTCGCACGCGTAAACTAATCGGTCTGGTAGTGGCAATTGAAATATCCCGTGGGAGTATAGGGATAAAAAATAGCGTATGTGTTATTCCAGACGTGCAGCTACCTACATACCAAATTTCATGACTTTTAGCCCAGCGGTTATTATTTCAAAATTTTATTCCTATCCCGTGGGAATATCGGGGTAAAAAATAGTCTATGTGTTATTCCAGAGGTTCAGCTACCTACACACCAAATTTCATGGCTCTAAGCCCAGTGGTTGTTACTTCGAGATTTTATCCTTTGATATCCCGTGGGAATTTCGGGTCAAAAAGTTGCTTATGTATTATTTCAGACATGCAGCTCCCTACATATCAAATTTCACGACTCTAAGCCCAGCGGTTATTATTTCGAAATTTTATCCCTATCTCGTGGGAATATCAGGATAAAAAGTAGCCTTCGTGTTATTCCAGAGGTCCAGCTACCTATATACTAAATTTTATGGCTCTAAGCCCAGCGGTTGTTATTTCGAGATCTTATCCCTAGTTATCCCGTGGGAATATTGGGTCAAAAAGTCACCTTTGTGTTATTCCATACGTTCAACTACCTACATACCAAATTTCATGACTCTAAGCCCAGAGGTTCTTATTTCGAAATTTTATCCTTATCCCGTGGGAATATCAGGATAAAAAGTAGCCTTCGTGTTATTCCAGAGGTCCAGCTACCTACATACTAAATTTTATGGCTCTAAGCCCAGTGGTTGTTATTTCGAGATCTTATCCCTAGTTATCCCGTGGGAATATTGGGTCAAAAGTCACCTATGTGTTATTCTATACGTGCAACTACCTACATACCAAATTTCATGACTCTAAGCCCAGAGGTTCTTATTTCGAAATTTTATCCCTATCCCGTGGGAATATCAGGATAAAAAGTAGCCTTCGTGTTATTCCAGAGGTCCAGATACCTACATACTAAATTTTATGGCTCTAAGCCCAGCGGTTGTTATTTCGAGACCTATGTGTTATTCCATACGTCCAACTACCTACATACCAAATTTCATGACTCTAAGCCCAGAGGTTCTTATTTCCAGCTACCTATATACTAAATTTTATGGCTCTAAGCCCAGCGGTTGTTATTTCGAGATCTTATCCTTAGTTATCCCGTAGGAATATTGGGTCAAAAAGTCACCTATGTGTTATTACATACGTCCAACTACCTACATACCAAATTTCATGACTCTAAGCCCAGAGGTTATAATTTTGAAATTGTATCCCTATCCCGTGGGAATACCAGGATAAAAAGTAGCCTTCGTGTTATTCCAGAGGTCCAGATACCTACATACTAAATTTTATGGCTCTAAGCCCAGCGGTTGTTATTTCGAGATCTTGTCCCTAGTTATCCCGTGGGAATATCGGGTCAAAAAGTCAGCTATGTGTTATTCCATACGTCCAACTACCTACATACCAAATTTCATGACTCTAAGCCCAGAGGTTCTTATTTCGAGATTTTATCCCTATCCCGTGAGAATATCGGGATAAAAAGTAGCCTATGTCCTTTCCCAATGTCTATTCTATCTCTGTACCAAATTTCATCCAAATCGGTTCAGCGGTTTTGGCGTGAAAGCGTAACAGACAGACAGACAGACAGAGTTACTTTCGCATTTATAATATTATATATAGTTAGTATAGTAAGTATAGTATGGATTCTTCAAACATACATAAATATGTAACATGTTTGGTTTTATGTGTTTTTTTCCTTTCGGACGACATTGTGTAATTGTGTTTTATTAAATTTACGTTGAGTCTGCTATATTTTCGCAATTTTTTTAATTTTTTTTAACTCAATACATGGTAAATGTAAAATCAAAAATGACATAAAAGTAAAATAAAAAAGAACACAGTAAAAATAAATATGGGGTATTTTTATTTATTTATTAATACTTATTATTACTTATTATTTATTGTTACTGGAATGTACGTTTTTTTTTGTCTTTGAAACATGCTGTAATATTAATTACCTAGTGTTCACACGAATCGATACATCCTCGCAGTGTTGGCATTGTGCCTCGTCGATGCGATACCGGAAGTGCCAACTAACATCCGTTTCCGAAAAATGGCAGACTGCAAACGTGGCAAAGTTTTATTGTTTCACGTCCAAAAAACGATTTTGGAACAAGATGTGAATAATGAACGCGTTTGTTCAGACTGAACAAACAAGTTTCTTCGCCTACATTTTGCTCGAAAAAAACCTTGTTATATGTATAACGTATTTTTTATTTATTTATCTGTCGTCTGACTTATCAAATACCTTTTTTATGAAAGCCACTTATTTACAGTATAGAAATAAGAGCAAGCCATGTTACAAGAGAAATAAAACTCAGAATATTTTTATACGCATTTTGTTCTTGTTCGAATAAAAATATATTACCATTACAAGAACTGTCGATAAAAACAGTGTCTGTAACATTCTTATCTTGAAGATATTAATAACATAATGTCGTTCAACCCGTATTACTCGGCTGCGAATTTAAATTGTAGGTAATCATTTTAATCGGGTATTATTTTTCCACCGTATCATTATACAAAGTGAACGCATACCAAATCAAAATTTTTATAAATACTATGTCCACGTGATATTGTACCGAATTAGATCAAGCCGGAAAAAATAAACAAGAACTGAGCTATAGTAATCTCAATATATCATACCAGGACTGACAAAAAAGTTACCTGAAGGTAGGTATGTAGCTGATGGGAATAATATCCTATTATTGACTAAAAAAAAAAGCATATTTTGCAGTAGTAACCCTTAAACTTTACTAGCACACGTCCCTACGGTACGCCTAAGTCCGTGCTTTACTGGATTATAGATATATTTATTCAAAAATAAAAACAGAAGTGACAGTTAATTTTGATAAATCACAGCTCAGTTAGGTTAGCTTTCCAACGAAAAACAATTGAAAACCCTTCATTTTCCAATAATTATAAGTATGATTAAATAATAAAGTTCACGATATTTTTCCATGCACACTGATCATCCTTCAACGTCAACCTGTAATGAGGTAGGACGCGGTTCCGTACAGCAAAATACATAAATCAGAGGGAATTATTCACTCACGCCCCTCTGCTTATGCATTTCGATGAATGTCGATGTAAGACCAACTTTTTGCACGATTAAGTTGTTATCTACGAGTTTGGCGTAAATTGATACGACTTTGAAAACATTTTGTGGATAAAAAATGTGAAGACCTTTTGCGGCGCGTTGGCTGGATGGATCGTTATAAGCTGAACTACACTACGTATATTGTAAATGAATAACTAAGCAAGCTAACTCAGTTTCAATCTAGATATTTGATTTTAATATTAATCCTTAGTACTACAATACAATACAATACAAAGACTCTTTGTTGTACACCAGAAATAGTAAGCGATACAGAAAAACAAATACACAGAGAAAAAAATTACACGGTAAGCAATAGGCGGCCTTATCGCTTAAGAGCGATCTCTTCCAGGCAACCTTTTTACTACTACTACTTTTTACTACTGAGTACAACTAACTTTTAAGACGCCAGTTTCCCTGCCATTGACACATTACGCTGTGTAATAACAACAGCAAGATTGCTCAGTCATCTAAAGCAGGGCAATAGTGTGGGGTAGGGCAGCATCTCCCTGATGCTAATTTCATAGGGTAGGTACCTCAGTCCATCTGATCTTCAGTGTGCACCTGAACTCGGCTGATATTGGGCAATTATGTAAACTCTTTATTGCACATAAAAATAAAAATACATAAACACAGAGAGGAGAATAAAGGCGAGCTTATCACTAAGAAGGGATCTCTTCCAGCTAACCTAATTACGAGAAGACAATTTATAATAGAGGATAGACAGAAAGTTAAAATAGTATTAGTGCTTAGACAAAGGATATTGTGACCACAATTAGAAATTATTTACATTATGAAATTACTGTCTTAAAAAACATAAATTCGCGATAGAATCGTTTTAAACAAAAAGGTCAGAACCAAAGAGATTAATAAAATCATCTATTTCGATAGTAATTGATTACCGTTGGACCGCAATGAAACGATTTTATCAGAGATCGAAAAATCTTATTCTGGAATCTGAATTGTTTTCGTATTGCTACTGAAAGTGCTAAGGACTCCTCATAAAATAAGTCTATAGGTGAGCTGATCTTACCGCGCTCGTAAATAAATTAATATGAATTTCATTTATGTTTAGATTCAAAACAGAAAAACTTGATGGAGTTTAAAAAAAATGTATTGCAATAAATAACAGTGCTGCTAATGACTACTTAAGGTGAGTTTTTTTAAATTAAATAATCAAATTAAAAGCGTATATTAACAAAGTAGAAAAATTAACCCAGTTTAAATTGTTAAATCTGGTTTAAGATTGACAGTTCGTTACATTTAGAGATTTCAAAACCGAGCTTAAAACTAAAACTACTCTTATGTTTTGCTGCAAAACGATATAAATGGGAAGGTAATCGGTGCCATATCGGTATTATTTGTGATCGGAATAGTGGCGTCCGCGGGTCGGCGCCGGTGCAGCCTCGGGGTGCTCCCGATCACAGTCATTACGATCAGCTCCCGAGGTGAGCCACCGCAATTGATTTCTATCGTGACGACATTATTACTAAACTAGATAAAAAAAACTTCGCTTATAGATTCAAACTCTATAATTTACATCGATAAATATCTAAAGCGCTGCTTTCTAAACACACACGGTGTTTCATGGTGAAATATCTTGACCGTAACAGAACAAAAGTTATTGCATAAATTCCAAGTTCACGGGAAAAAGTTGGGCAGAACTGTCGAAGTGGGATTATCTGAAGGTTTCGATCGGCCGAGACGAAACCAGACGTTTGACGCGATTTATGCCCTAACTTTTGCACATTACTTTTCTTATCTTCGACTTAGTAATCCGAGGTAATGTATGCACTTGAAAGGGATCTTAAGCGCGGATCTGCTGGCGATAACGGGGGAATATTCTTTGGCATTTAAGTAAGTATAAGCTAGTTAGTTTGATGAGATAGCTAGAGTTCCTGGGATGCTACTAGTAATATAATACCCGTTTACCGTGTTGTGAGCATCGCGGTGGGTGGCGTTTGCGCAGGCTTCGCTTATCGCTCGCTCCTTAATGACAGCTATTCGGTAATGGGCGCACGACTAACTGGACGTACTTTTATGATAATTAGTACGATCCAATATTTATTCGTGTGAGCACTTATATAGGCCGCCCTTTCATCTCCTTGTTTATGAGTATTGCTTGCTTCCAGTCGAGTCAAGGCTAATTTAGTGCATGCTGAGGTTTGTTTGGTTTCAATTAACGTGGAAGTCACGGTGGTGACTCAGGCCATGAATTTCTATATTTATGTTTTAAGCTTCCTTTTTCGTCGCAAGGATACTTACTGATATTTAAGTATTGTATATAGCTACTTAATCCAATCAATAGGAGATGAACTAAGAGATAAAATAAAAAAAATAAAAACGACGTACAACAATTTACGCTGATTGACCTAGTCTCTAATTCAGCAAAGCAAATGTATTAAAACTGGACAAAGAAACTATTTAATCTTCTGCTTGCTTTTTTGGTCTAAATAATCAGTTTCTAGTTCTTCTTTCACTTCCACGGTTGTTGAGGAGACGTGTTTTGAAGCAAAGGTTGCATATTCCTTAATTTGTAAAACTCACCATCTCTCGCCTAAAAAGTTTTTACTTAAATTTAAAAAACGAAAACTACTGGTTTTTTGATATTCCTACGTATTACTAATTCTAAAAATAAATATATTATTGTAGCAATACAATTTCCTATTATAATTAAAGAGGATAAATCATAAATATAACCGTGCATCCACTATACTAACCTCGGTGACTGTTTACTCTTTGATCCACGAAACCCTAATGTATTAGAAACGGTAATGAAAGAATACAGATGAAGGTCAAAGTAATATCGCTCTGTCTAATGGTACGTCGGCTACCGAAAACACAGCTAACATCACTCAGTCATTAGACGTAATCGAGGCAATTTTTCACACATTTTTTCACGCGAGACTGACTACACTTAGGGCATTAATTCATTTCCTTCACCTTGCAACGAAAAAAGATGATTGATGCTGCATGGGTACAAGCTTTATCCAAAACAGCGACATGCTTTATGTAGTCATTAAAAGTTTATTGGTGTTTTTTTATGGAAACTCGTAGAGGTACGTTGTTATAACGAGTATTTAAGTGCCGTTATCCTTCCAATTGACATTACTTAAAAAAATTGTCCTATAATAATTTTATCAACGATTTTATACTTATCATTTTGTACTTTTTGAAATATTTTTGAAAATAAATAAGGAATTCAAAATTAAACTAATATTACATTGATACTGCTTGATACATACAAATGGAATAGAGCTTACTAGTACATTTAAGTCAAACGCTTTGTCAGTCACAAGTCACAGCTTCACTTTAACCAACTGTATTACGATCACGCAGGGATTTAATTTCACTGCCTGGACTGCTAGAGATTGCATAGCAGTGGGTCATCTCATTTCTAGGCGGTCAGCTGCAAGCGATGGCTAATTAAGAACCTAACCTCAGAGCCCCGGTGCCTAAGGCTAGCTAAATGTGAACTAAGTGCGCCTCTAAGCATGTCTTCCAAGGCATTAGGTAGTTCCTAGTTCCTAAATTAACATATTTTAAGTAAGGGTACAGTGAGTAAAGCTCCCTCCAAGTTTCAAGCTGCGTAATAATTTCGCATGAATTGCAAATTTAAAGTAAACTGAAGGAATGTGTGTGTGTGTGTGTGTGTGTGTTGCGCAGCTATTTTGAGATACGAATTGTACCTTCTCAGAAGCTTCTCAGACAAAAAAGGTTGATATACTATATTTATTTAAAGGAGAACCAACAGCTTATAAAACAATATGATTATGAAAATAGTGACACATTGAATTAAGGAATGAACCCACGAAATAGATCGCGGAATCGCGGTGGATGCGAAAAGCACGAGACCGGTCTGAGTGGAGAGCCTTGGGGGAGGCCTATGTCCAGCATTGGACATCTTTCGGCTGACATGATTATGATGATGATAGATATACCTATATTCCTTTATGTTTCTAAATATTGTACACATGTTGATATATAAATAAGAAATCGAATTCAAACGTCTTAATTTTGTAAAGGGGATTTAATAATAGTGTAGTTCACTTATGACAACTCGTATTCGTAGTTACGTAGTTCTCTTTACTCTTTATCGTTATTTTGCTTTTGAATTGAAACTCAGGCAAAAACACTATCGAAGTTAACCTGTAGTTCAACAACTTAACGTAGGTAAATCTGTTTCAAAAAAAAAAAACTAAGTAAAGCATGATTTTCAAATTATTTTATCCATGTTCGTATTGCTGTTTGTTTATAATTTCTTTCTCATTATGAATTCAAATCAGACACAAAACATGCTCTCTTTAACAACCCATTCTTCCTAAACACAGTTATCTTACTTTTAAGAACACTCAAATTGAGACAGACGTCATTTCGTATTCTTGCTATGTAGGGCTCATCAGCATGCTACTCCGGGGAACCCACCGGGACGTTATTACGTACAAAAATGTGGCATTAGCTATAGGTAGGAGAATTCGTGACTGCACCGCAGAAGTCTGCTCCCTGGATCACTGATAATAAAACTGAGTCTGATGTTTGGATGTCAGAGGTTAATTCACTGGGGACTCGGGGATTAGGTACATGTCCAGTATTTATGGGACGCAATATTATTGCAGGAATTTTAAAGTTTCTATAATATTTTATTGCTGTTTAAAACGGTTTAACATAAATGAAATGAGTATATCTATAATTGTTGAGTGGGTAAATATGTAAACAGTAAGTAAACCGTAGTTATAGCAAGGCGCATTAATTTTAAATGCGGTAAGCGATCAAAGAACAATATTATACGAAGCTGCGTACTTATGTAAAATCATTAACCTTTGACTTATAATTATTTTACGACAAATTCTATTTACCATATAGGCATATACTGGGTGACCTTAGCCTCTGAACAAATACGAATACTACTGGCTTAGCACCAGTAGTGCAGAGTGAATATTTGCGTTAGACAACCAGTGAGAGAGCATGAGTTAGGTATATAAGTCTTCCAATACATCACCACGCGGTTAATGAGTGCTTTGTCGTAATTATTATCACTGACGTCATAAAAATTTAACAACCCAGTGGGGACCGTGCTGTTAAAAGACTGCACCTCATCTAACCCAAAAAAACGTAATTGTCATCCTCAGCCGGACGACGTCCACTGTTTAATAAAGACTTCTGCTTCTTTGAACATCAAAATGAACGACAACTCGCCGGTTGGATTCACCAGTTGCCTGCAACCACAGAATAGATAATCAGTCCACCTAATGGGAGGCCTGATACACTTCGCTTTCCAATTCGTGGTCGCTATTCGAGAAACTTTTTCCTTATCTGTTCTTCGAGCGATGCGGCCCGCCCATTGTCACTTCATTTCGCATATTCTTCGAGCTATGTCAGTGACCTTAGTTTATTCTGAATAAAACATAGGTGTTTTTAAAACAACTCAAGTTTTACTGAGTACTTCACTTATACCTACTTGTTTTCTCACCCGATGTACTAAAATAAGTTTCCAAGCAGTATATATTCTTGCGACAAATAAAAAAGTTTTCTTAGTCCAAAGTGAACTGTCAAGAAAGTACGTTGATAGAAAATTCTTGTGAAAAAAAGCTTCCTCCTCGTAATAACATTTTATTCGTTCGTCGTTTAATTTTCTTAGCACGTTTCATGGCTTAGGCTGATAACAAAGTTCAATTTAGAGCCAAAGGGTATGGACGTAATGATAGCGTTTTATAGATACCTTTACCAATTCTTAGAGTAATGAAATTGAATTGATTTTAATTGTGAAAGTTTAGTAAGCTTAAAATCGTATTATTTTATGAGAGAGGGATTAGATAGATACCTAACTATTCGTAAAAACTCTGTACATCGGTATATATATTTTCATTTCACAACTCAATAATCACCACCACTTATGTACTTACAGCTTTCAACGATTCACATTAGGCATATTTTCTACGGAATATGAACACAGATTACTTTGTAATGAGCTTCCGATATTTCGGCGCACTGCTAATAGTGGCATCGAAATATCAGGGCCCACTAAAGGTAACTGTGGTCTCCATTACGTGGAAAAAATGTCTATTAACACATAACTTTTGCAAGCTTGCCAAAAAAATATCATTGCGTGTACTGAATTGAAAATATCTGGGCAAGTATCATTTTAACGTGAGACCAGCTAAGCAGAACACAAATTTAAATTCTCAGGCTTGAGCGGCAATAGCTGTTACCTTTGCCGCTGAAACTGGGGCCTTACCTGCACCGGTGACTATGGAAAGAATGTTTATGTATATTTTATTACAACATAAAATAATTTAAAATAATACAATAACGCCAGTTTACGACTACTAAAATTATTATATTGGAATTGGTTAAAACAAGCTTCCTCGTTACTTTCCTGTGAAATTATTAATGTTTGTAATTAAGGAAACGGTAATGAACTTCCATTCGTAAACTTGCTTTCCGGTATTTTGTGTTTGCCTATCGCTGTTAATGTTGGTCCAAATATTGGTTACGTCGTGAAAAATTTACTTTGTCGTTTTTTAAGATTTGCCTTTTTTCAACACTAGGGTATTTGCAGATATAATATTATGAGTTATATAATAATAATAGTAGTTATATTACCATATTTTAACTAACTGAGTTAACTCGAATTATATAATAAAAATAAATATTATTTGTCTAAAAGAAAGAATCACCGGAAACCTTTTTCATTGATAAGTATATATAATGGTCATTATATACAAAATTAAAAAAAAATACACACACACACTCACAAACATCACGTCTGTATTCCCAAATGGGATAGGCAGAGTACACGAAACGTTACCGCAAGCCCCGAACCCACTCCGAAGCCACTTTTAGCAATTTTAGGTTTTAACTTTGACTGCTAGCCTACGCCTATTATAAAAAAAAATATGTAGTGAAAATTGCGCTAAATTATCCAAAACTGAATAACGAAAGAGGCCATCAAGCTGGTAGAAGAACAATTAAAAAAAAATCTCAATAAAAAACACGTGATGATCAGTTTTACCGTCTTATGTTAAAATAAACGAGTTATATAGAGCCAATAGAAATTAAAAACTCCAGCGGCCCCTCAAAAAACGCAACATCAAAATTTTATAAACCAATGCCTCAAAGCTCAAAACATAAAACATGCCATAACACGTAACGCACGGGAATAGGGCAATGGATCAGAAAGTTTGCGATAGAAACAACGATTCCAATTTTTGTTTTATTGGTCGGCGCCGGCATGTATCATTGAGGTTTACGATGCACATCTCTCTTTATTTCCTGAAGACTGTGCTCGGATTTGCATTTTATACAAACAAATTCTTACTTTTGATTTTTATTTTAAAATATTGCCGACATGCGGTAGAATAGCGACTTCGGATGAATTTAGTTACGCGTGTAGCGATTTATTGGTATTTTAAAACCATAATGGAGAAAGTAAGACATATTACGTGCAATATGTGAATGAAGAAAAGACTACAATACTAGTTGCCTATTCAAATTCAAATAGATTTTTAGTTTTATTAAGATAGAAATAAATCAAAAATAATACTAAATATTACAAACTATATTAAAAACTAAAGCTATATCTAAAAAGGCCCCTGCAGCATTGTGCCGAAGATGCTGGCAGCATTTCCTCGTTGAATCGATAATTGAAACCACAGAATATTATATAATAGTACTAACGTAAAAACTTAAGATTTCTTAAATTGATTTGATAACTACTGTGAAAGCCACAATACAATACAAAATACAAAACAAATGTGTAATTAAACAAAGTACTTAGAAAAAACCTGCTCTAAATATAGCTACAAGTTAATTAATCTTATAATGTTATGTATTAGTACAAGCATAAGTCTCTGCAAAACTTAAACCGTCGCATTGTGTAACCAGAATTGGGGTTTCAAATCTCGCAAAATTACACTAGGAATTTGTAAAATTACTCGTAGAGTAAGTAACGCAACCTCGGCTGCAGACCCTACCGACTGCATAATGCTGAATCGGCAAACAATAAATTCTGCCGCGAAATAGACGTGCGTGCGGTACGCCGGCACAATAATAAATAAATTTTATGTGTTGAACGTAGTACCCACATTGTTGTTGTGTTTGTATGCGGTCGCAGCGCTGTATACTGCAGGCGGTTGTAACAAAAGTTAGTTTTAGATTTTTCAACACATTTAGGGCCGGTTTCCGGTCACTACTTGTCGACTAACTCTAAGTAAAGGATATCAGTGATGCTGTCTCTGTTTTGTCCTAATAAACAAAGACGGCATTACTTTTATCTGCTACTTAAAGTTAGTCGACAAGTGGTAAAACGGGCCCTTAGTCACTCAAAATAAAACTTATATAAACGAAACATACGTTTTGTTCACAGTGCGGGTTCATGATGGATGGCTGGCCGCTGCTAACCAAAGCAACTGGAGGTGTATCGGAGAGGCCTATGCTCAACACTCAACAGTGGACACGGCTGAGAATAATAGGATGATGATGACGTTTCGTACGAAGATAACCCAAATTTTTTGGTTCTGATTTTATATCTACAGTACAACCTGGACGATTTATTCGAAATACTTCAGCAAATGTTATGGTGTTCTTGTTTAACACTTTTCTAAAGGCGTATAGCATATAAAATTTCGTGACTTGTTTGTGGTATTTTAACTTTTCTAAAGATTTTTTTACAGAACTTTTTATTCGAGATGTGTATTCACACTTTTGTGTTGTAAACTTTAAACATCGACCATGTAGGAAACATTTCTCAACCAAAGTTAAAAAACAACTGAAAAACACTTACGCTTGTTAAAACCAGCAAGTAGTAAAAATTTTCTATTCTAATTTATTTTCAATTGTGAAAGCAAAGTGAAGTGCCATAGATGAATTAAAACTTTATTTAACAATCACTTTATTTTACAGGCACTAAATAATGTTGAAAATAAAGACTGAATTAAATTCTATACCAACATAGAAGAATATACGAGTAAGTATACATTCATTTATATCTAGTAATATATTAAAATTAAAATAGGGCAACGTCAACGGATGGCATGGAAGTGATAAATAATACATTTTAATGACACTTTAGAGCTCTCTGGTTAAGATGACATTAATTTTAATTGTTTTCTCGAACTGTACAATAGACAGAAATATAATTAAGAGCTCGGTAGTTATAAGCTAGTCTATAAAGAACAATACCTGAGGGTGACAGTTATTGAAAACATGCCTAGTTGTAAATTTTGCGTTCAGGAATAATCTTTGTTTGTTGAGTTTTTTGAGAACACGAAAGTACTGTGAAACTCACTCATATTAAATGATATTGTACGGGGATCATCGATACGCAAGTTCGACTCGCACTCGGCCATTTTTTTATTTTTAGTGCTCCGTTAAATTTTTACCTTTCCAAAAGGGTTAGGTAGGTACCTACGTCGTCAAAAAAGTTTCGAGATCACACATAAGCCAAACGCGGAGTTAGTCGCAAGACGTCTCAATGCGTACAGGCAAACCATGCATAATTCATTTCGTTACAATTACCAGCTGTTCAGTCGAAAATCGATAATAACAGCGCACTGCGGCCGCGCACTATTGTTTTATGTAAATAAATCTTAGACGAGCAATCTGCGCGCTGTCACAAATTACAGTGTGCGAGTCGCATATGGGAGAGAGCTAGCAGATAAGTAAGAATACAGATAACGTTCTCTGGACGATAAACGCCTGGAATACGTAAGCATTTTTAATGGTGGGAGACCTCCCCAGACCCAATACGCGTGCAAAAGACATCATCATTTCTTCATGTTGGCCTATATAACATCTAACTACAGGGCACAAAATAATAATATGTCTGTTCTCAGAACGAGAATTGGGAACTTTACACACAATTGAACTTCTTTGCAGGTGTGTGCTTTCTTCTTTACTCACGATGTTTTCCTTCACCTTGAAGCTCATGGTTAATTTGAAATTTAATTTCGCATGTAAATTTCCAATAACTCCATAGTTTTGTGCCCGGGATCGATCCCACGACCCTCTACTTGAGAAGCCAAACTACTAGGCCACTACGGTTTATCCGCACTCGACCCGCGAGGGAACTACGGCTAAATCCTTTCATTCTGAGAGGGGGCTCGTGCCCAACAGTATGACGTATAAAAGTTAGGATGATGATGATGATTACAGAATTGGTTGTATATATGAGTTATAATGAAATACAGCCAGCCCAGAACAAATACTTTAATGCCTACGCAATCAACCAATTTATTCGGAACAGATAGCTCGCCAGCAGCGCAGTTCAGTTGTAGTGAAATGGCGTTTCATCAGGGTCTGCCGTCTGATTTATTGTCAAATTATTCGCAATTCATCGGGGGATAAACGCAGTTAGAATAAGATTGATGGTGCCAAAATGTCATTGCAATGTGAATAAGTGATATGATAACAATGAATGTAAAAGATTCATCGTCCGTCATCACCATTATCAGCCGGAAGACGTCCACTGCTAAACAAAGGCCTCCCCCTTAGAACAACACTCCCACAAATAAACGGCAACTCGCCACTTGCTTCCAACGGTTTCCCGCAACTATCACGATGTCGTCAGTCCACTTAGAGGGAAGCCTGCCAACGCTTCGTTTTAGTGGTTGCTACTCGAGGACTTTTCTCCTCCAAAGAATGTTCCTCGAGCGATGTGGGCCGCCTATTGCTACAAAAATTGTAAAAGATTGCATAAATAGAAAAATAGCACTACAATACATAATTTTACACCTCCATAATAATTATGCAAGTAGTTCTCAAAATTAATGCAGCGCATAGTCCTTCTTCTTTCAATGCCTTCCCCTCCCCTATTAGATCGACAGTAGTTATTAGATTAAGCAATGTAAGTACGAGCGATCATCTGATGATAAATGATCACCACCGCCATCCGCCTATAACTATGGATTTTTTTCAAGCTTTATTATAAGCGTTTTAAAATCAAGATGGACAAGCTGTTGCTATCACGTGTCTGTGATGAAGAGCTCCGAGACAGTCCTTAATAGTAGGTCAGAGAGCCCTAGACTTACCCGGAGGCTGTTTGAGGTAAGGCTTTCCGGAGTAACTTCTATTGAACAAGAGCATTAAGACATACTTCCAAGTTAGAGCATAGATGTTTAAATCATTTTGCGCTCACTCCGTATCATTACATATATATACTGCTTTTATGTATTAATTTCGTTAGGATTTTGCTCATGTTTCATAATAATGATACGTTATTTCTCGGCTAAAGTCGATCGTGTACTCTATATGTATTTAATCAATTTTGCGAAGAAAAATTATTTGCAGAATAAGAATAAGAATATTTATTTGCGAAAATGTAGTAGTAAATACAATTGGAGAAGCGTTTTTGAGTGCGAGTCGCGTAGAGCGAAAAGTCACTAAGACGTATTTTGCTGTTTTGAGATTATAACCCTCCCCTAAATCTGTGTTTGTATTTTAAGTTTTTTCTTGTACTGTTTTATGGTGTGCAATAAAGAATATTTGTATTGTATTGTATTGTTTTGTATAACTTTATGTTCATAACTTTAAACCTCCGTATCTCAAAACAGCAAAACACGACTTAGTAACTGTTCGCTCTATGGGGACGCATTCGTATTATTCATACAAATATATGCCCCGGCCGGGAATCGAACCCGGAACCTAACCTAACCTAACCTAACCTAACCTAACCTAACCACTTGGTCATCCGGTCGTCAAATGTCGGAGAACGACATAGGATAGTTTTTACCCCGGAAAATTGCATAGTTCCCGCGGGATAGCAGTAAACGAATTTTGGGCGGAGGGAGTCGCGGGTAACGGCTAGTATTTCATATACTTACTGTTGATTTGTTTCAAACGTACCTATAGTAGATTGATAACCAAGGGTGGAAAGTGACCCATTTCACCCGAGATATTTCTGGCGCTCGAACGAAGTGAGAGCGCCAATAGTTCGAGAGGAAATGGGTTTTTTCACCCGAGTTAGACACTCTACTTTTCATTTCGACTGTGAGGAAACTAAAATACTACAAAAAAACGAGAATTATAGTAAATTGAATTTACTTATACCAATCCAACCTCCAACGGTACCTTTTCGACTGGCAACTTGCCATGGCCGACTATAAAAAAAGATCGAGTTGGTCACGACGTGCATCTAGATGGCCATGCCGAAACGTGAAAAAAAAAGTCATTGACGTAACTCAATTATCTTCGACGTCGTGGCTAGTCGAAAAATTAAAAAAAAATTACTTTCCACCCTAGAGGAGAAAACGCAATTTTCCACCCGGCTATCTACCCATGAAAATTAAACTTTCCGAACAGGAGAGATGAAAAGTACATTTTACAAATTATTAGTAGTGGCTGGCAACATCGTCTACATAGAATTTGCTATCCCGCGAGAACTGTGTTTTTTTTTAATAAATACCATTTTATGTTCGTCTCAGAGTTTTAGACCCTGAGAAGAATATTTAGTATTATTTGGGATAGTTTTATCCAGTATAATAGTATAATTCCCGCTGGCATACGATAAACGAATTATTCAGAGACGCAGACGGACAATAATATTGACTAGAACTATAAATGGGCAGATACAATTACATTGCCTACTCGTTTAGAAGTCACTCAGGCATAAATGAGCGAGCTAGGTTGTATATAGTAACGGGCGATGGTAATGTGAACAAAAGCTACAGGTGGTCACTAGTAATTTCATATTGAATGAACGTAATGTAAAACCTAGTAATTTACTACTTCCTACGTGAGAAATATCACTGCAGTTGTATTATGGTATGAGTAGTAGTAAAACAAAATTCTTACCATTTCCCATAAATGCTCTTTAAGTTTCTGTTAACTTGAAAGTTCGTTGTTCTCTTAGTCTTTGTGATTTGTCGGACGCAGATAAAAAAAAAGTTTCATAAAACAGTTTGAACAAGGAGGTAAAAAATAAGGTGAGATGATGATGAGGCAATTAAAATGACACCGATTTTCCTTATCCGAAAGTAATCAAGCTTGTGTTATGGATACTAGGCAACGGATAAAATTACTGATACAGATATTATACAACCAAGAATCGAGAAAATCATTCGTATTTTTTATAAGTACATAGGGAGTGTCTTCGTAAATACATGCTTTTATTTTTATTTTATTTTTTCATAACTTGTACTTACTATAAAACTGTTTTTGCGAATAGCGAATAAAATATTATTATTATTATTCTTTCCCCACCACAGATCGAACCCGGAACATCAAGTTTTGTAGTTGGTTCCCTAACCAATCGGTTATCCGGTCGTCAATTAAGTAAGTCGTCGCCCAATAAGATAACATACAGTAATCATGTGGTCAATCTTATGTTATCGATATCCAGTTATTCTACGGTATTCATTACCTTGTAATAAATTATATTCTAAGTGGATAGCTACATCTCTATAATTCTTAATGAAATACTCTAGGCTCTTGTATTTCACTCCGCATGGACACTAATAAAAATGTGTCCATAAAATCAGCGTCGTACAATGTAAGATTCGCGTCGGTTGACGCGGCCTACCCCATACGACACTTGAAAATTTGTAATAATTTGTAATTGTAATTGAGACGGGACGACTTGGTACGAGACATAAAATTTTACGACTGTTGTCATTCGTTGCAGTTTACGATATGAGCTAAAATATGCTTTCTTACATTACTAGGAACTCGCGTCTTGTTCACAATGAATTATTTATTTGAGAATTCAGACTTGAAAATTCATTATGTCCATCTCTTTGTCTGGAAACCACTGGCTCTTAAGTCGCAAGGTGAACGGAGTGAGAAATTGTAATTCTTAACAAACGACCCATAAATACAAACTAAGGGCTTGTTTAACAGGCAAAAGGAACAGTATCATTTTTATTTGGTTTTACTCTCAGCGGTGTTTTAATGACTAAATTTGTAAGCGAAGACTTATACATGTGAACTCCGAAGTTTTTGCATCCAATGAATAGGCACTGACGAAGTTTCAAAGAATGTTAAGGTTTTGCTCTTATGAATATAGTCGACTTGGCGTTTTTATACTCCCGGGAGGATAAGATACCTATTACAAAAGTAAGATTTGCTCCCCACCGTCACGGTTATGATAAACTCGGTCTCTCAGATGTCAGATGCAATATTCAAAGAAAAGGCACTCTCCTTTCAAACTAGCGGAGCCTCTCCCGAGGCGCACCTAACTAACCGTGATAAGAGTCAAAAAGGGGTTACGTAGTGAACCTCCCCAAACTAAATCCCTGTCCAATTTTCATAGACCTGTCCTATCCCCAAAATCATTCCTTCAAATAGATAGAAGAAAGGATTCATGAATCTTGCACAGATCCAGTGACACTGGCTGGTTAAACAAATAATGTTCTTTACAATAAAGTCACAAACGTTGAAATGTCCTGATAGAATTTTACGAGATAAATAATTATAAACTAAATATCGGGCTTTATCATGTTAATAGCCGGTAGTTTAATTCACTGAGTTGAACACCAACAAAAGCGGCTACCGAATTCGAGTTCAAATAAAACTATAGCGATTATAGTAATTGAGGCGAATCGCCGCATGGAAACTGGTTTAAGCACTCACAGCGCACTTTACTTGAGCTATATTCAAATAGTTTTATACCACTTACGGTACACTAATGCACTTTTTCGTTGAGGTGGCCACTAATAACGTAGTCCATTAGTTGTTTTGAGCCAAGAAGCCGCAGCGATAGTGAGGGAATAAAAAAGTCGATAATCTTAAACGCCGACTTCGATAAAGTGAAACAAAACGTCGAGATAAGGCAAACACAGGAAATATTCAGTTATTCGAATGAACAGTTCTTAATTACAAAGATAATAGAGCCGATGACACGCCTACGCGCTTAGATAAACAATGATGGTCAGTCCGTAAACTTTCTCACAGCGTGGATCATAAGTAAAATATTGTGACAACAACGACATAAGCTTAGCAGTCAATGTAAACACAGACTTCTCCGAATCAAAACCATCGACTGGGTAATAGAGTTTACTGAGTAGAGAGCAAATAAAATAACAAGCGGACGAGTAGTGTAGGCACCTACATTTGCAATGCTCCTACACAAGGCTGGCTCGTTACCCGCACCGGGTGTTTTAAGTATTCTGTTTCTTTTTCTTGTACTTCTCTACTTACGTTCGGGTTATTTACTTCAGTTTCTATTGACTTTTGTATTGAACTCTGCATTAGTGTTTTTCTGTTTTGAAACGAAATCGTGGAGCTGCAATATAAAATTTTGTTATTTGGTACGGTCGGTTCCCTAACTTGTTTCCTACTTTTACATATTAATTGCATAGAAAAGCAAATACTTATGTTAGGTTAGGTTAGGTTAAAATAAGGCTGGAAAACGAGCATGATTAAATGATTGTGATATTCATACGCAAACAGATCCTAACCATACGGTCGACTGCTAAATCAGGCCTCTTATCATGAAAGGCGTCGGCTGTCAGTTCCAACACGGGGCCTTGCGTATTGGAAATTTCTTACAAACCGGCGTACCTACGAGTATAACTAAAGAAATCCAAACTATAAGGGCTCAATTTTGCCCATTTTGGTTACGAGAAAAACAAGCACGAAACAACTAATTGAATTGCAGCTAATTCTGTTTTTTTTTTTACTGCACTTAGCGTTGTCACCGTTAGCTGACTCATTCGTCACTCGTCTGGATAATTTATTCCTTGCGATACTTATTTAACATTATTTTTAACACGAACAGATTGACTTATTTATTATTCTAATTAGTATTTGTACGGTCAATATGGAAATAAGTTTCGTATCAGCTTGAAAAGGGTAGCTTGACTTGACGCTTTAACAGTTAGAAGGGGGTTCGAATAACGTGCAAGCGAAAATAAACATGCAACACAATTTTTGATACTATTATACAAAACTTCATTGGATACGAATAAACAGTATTTGTTATCTAATATATGATTTGCTGATCATAAAATTGGTTTGTCTGTTAAGAAATACTAGAAGTTTTATCATATTTCGGCTTCATGAATTTAATTATAATTATGAAACGAAAATATTAATTTACCTAGGTAATGTTTAACGAAACAGCGGGCTGGGTTTAGCTCATTTATTTATTTAATTTTTCTCTTTTCGTTTCAGTAGAAATTAAGAGACATAAAAATCGTAAAGTTAAAAATATCAAATTTGGTGATTTAAAAGAAAAATGTTTGTTAAACTAATTAAAAATCATGTAAAAACATACTGATAACATAACCTGCATTGATTTCAAATGGTAATGACCAACTGGTTTCGTCGTAAATGTATACGACGCCAATAAAACTTATCTACAATCGTATAAGTTCAAATTATGCGGCTTTATTGAAATGTAACATAATTAATAACTGGTTGGATTAACGTCTTTGACTTGGTAAGAACACGAATAACGTCTTTTTGGTAAATAGCAACTGTTCATGTTTATTCAGTCAAATAAAACGACATGAATAAAAAAAGCTTTTAGCATCTTTAGCTACGTTTCCACCAATAATGTGCGAGAATGTGTTGCAAAGAATGCGTTTTTCATTAATCAATAGAAACGCTTCATTTACCTCGCCTTCCACAGTACATCTCTGGTAAAAACAGCTGAGCAGAGTGAGGCGAGGTAAATAAATTAAATTAAAAAAAAAAAAACATGGGACACTTGACACTAAATCGTCTAAATGAAACGTTTCTATTGGTTAGTGAAAAATACATTTCTCGCAACACATTCTCGCACATTATTGGTAGAAGCGCAGTTTCAGGCGTTGTAATCATTATCATAGCAGTTGCAGTCGCCTTGCTCCGAGGAAGAAGGGCTACGGATTAGCCCGAAACATGTCCAGCTAAACTCGATTTAAGACGTGAGTTATCCGGGTTAAAATATTTAATATTATCATAGCAGTCTTTAATTCGGCGGTCTTCAGACAGGCCTCCACTTCATTACCTCATGTCTGATGATCCATTGCCAACTGCATCCTTCCACCACCTCCCTGCTGGCAGATGTCGTCCTTTGGTCTCATTGGTAGTCTTTTTCTACTGCGCGTCTTAGCGCGGGGTCTCCACTTGAATGTCTAGAAAGTCCTGCAAAACGCTCTATTAGATAGATAATAAAATTCTAATTACATATTGGCGATCAAAAAAAGTGTTTCCTTTAGTTCTCGTAAGCCCTTATTTTTCGCTAAATATAATCAGCAACACCCTAATAGCCCACTAAACCTCAATAACACTAATCCCAAACTCAGTAGGGTTAAATATTATCTAATCTAGAGCCGCCATCTGATAGTGAACCTTAATATCTCATTTCCCGGCGAAGCCTCATCTCTGCTAGTGAGGTCAGTCCTCCAGATATTTGTTTTCCATTTCCTCCCCGTTCCCTAGCGTGCGAGTCGTTCATAAGGATTTTCTATACCATTAAGCATGACCCTCAGTAATAACATTATTCAGAACAGATACTTACAATCGTATGTGAGCAACGTCTCTGGCCGGTTTGATGGAAGAAAGCTTTTAAGAAACTGATCAAAATGAAATAGATTTTGATGTCATTACAAGTCGATCAATTATTTAATTTTTTTCAACATCATGGCTTATATACGTCCTAAATGCTAACCACCACGCGGACCCAGTGTGGATTACGAAATTCACACACACTATCAAATTGATTCGCAGGTTTGTGCAGGTTTCTTCGCGATGTTTTTATTCACTGTACAACTCGTGGTGCAAATGTAATTTCGCACATGAAAGACGGACAAACATACAAACGCACAAACACACACAATTTCGCATTTATAATATTAGTATGGATTTACGCATAATGTGGACTTGCTTTGTCAATAACGAATAATGTAGTAACTCGATTGAAATTTATATAGTTTTAATATGTTTGTTGTTTTGTTTGACAAGTTTGAACAATGTTTGGAAAACGACTAGAAATTAAATAAGAGGTTTTATGTCAGAAATAATTTAGGAGCCGTCAATTTTGGCAACGTCTGTGACAAGTTTATCTTCATCTCAAGAAAACTTTTCAATGAAGACTAAACGAAGTTTGCAAGTGTAAAGCTGAGCTAGACTTTCGTCTTTATCGTACCTACTTAACGCACTTAGGGACTGTTTCACCATCCATTGATTAGTGTTAGCTGACAGTTAAATGTGATGCCGTCTCTGTTTGTTTTGTTTGACACTATTAATCAATGGATGGTAAAACAGTCCCTTAGAGAAACAACAAAACAAAAGTATTCTCATGACAGTAAGATCGGTCAATAAATAAGAAACTAATTATTTCTTAAATGTATTTGTTTGGAATAAGTAAGCTCTCACTGAAGAAAAATTTCTCAGGATGCAGATACAAGTGCTTTCAAGTTTGCAACAGCCAGATACAATTAGAAGCAAACGTGCATACAGTATATATATTTTATAGTATATGTATTGGAGACAGTATAATTTTACCCCTCGTCAATACACCAATAAGTTAAGTTGTCATGCAAAAGAACGCGTGCGACTCGCAAACGTTTCTGTCCCGTGACTCACGAATCGTCGCCAGTTAAAAATGATCGTGACAAATGAGCTATAACCATACACCTCTAGATCTGCTCTATAGTACGTACTTATACCATTAAGCATTAGGGGCAATCCTTATTATTTAATATTATGAATGTGAAAGTTGGTGAGTATAGTATATGCCTGCGTGCACGTCGTTGTTACTCTTTCACTCTCTTCAACAATTTCGAGCTGGACATCTAAAATAAACATACTATACCTATATCCCGATATTTCCACAAGATTGGATAAAATTTCAAAATTTTTAGAACTAGGTTTAGTGATAATGAAAATAGGCGTAGGTGTTTTTTAGGAAACATTAACGAAATCCTCGATGTAAGTTTTGGATAGTAAATAATAGTCTTGGTAGACGGACAGTTAATCGGATAAATGATCTTATAAGTGTTTCCTTTTTGCCGACTTCAATAGGTACGAAACCCCAAAAAGAAAAAAAATATTAATCTTAATATTTATTTTCTTTACCGACCCCGTGTTTACTAGATCATGACACATCGTGTTAAAGTTGGTAACCCTTGGTGCGCAAGACATGTCATGGTAATGACATTCTGTCAACGCGCATGCAACATTGACACGCAATATTTGAATCCATTTTGTAAGTCGTGTGGGTAGCAACGCTGCGTGTACAGGGCATTTCTTGAAGTCATTGTGTGGGTATCTGAACTTGAATTGTATTGTATAACACTTTGTTACCCTCTCTTCTTCTTCTTAGTCTTTATTATCCTACTAATATTACATATACCAAAGTTTGTGAGTATGTGTGTGTGAATATTTGGTACTGCTTCACGCTCAAACGGCTGGACGGATTAAGATGACATTTTGTTTGTAGATAGCTGGACATTTGGAATGAACACAGGCCACTTTTTATCCCTAATTTTCACGGGATAAGGATATAATCTCGTAATAACACAGCTTATTGTCATGAAATTTGCAATGGTTGTTTTTATTGCAATTTCAATGAAAACCACGATGTAGTTTTAGGGAATTCCCGCGGGATGGGGATCAAATCCCGGAATTTCAGTTCAACTGCTATATCTAATGATTTACTCGTGCGAAGTCGCGGGTAAACACTAGTTACTAAATAAAAATTCAGACAAAATAGTGTAATGTATGGTTTTTATGTGTGTACACTATTTCACCATATGATTTTTATATGCTGGACCCCGCCCTTCTCAGCTTCCACACAATAAATTATGTCACACAGGCCCACTGTCAAATACTAACTACCATGCTTACGCGTTTCGAACTCTCAGCGAGTTCTTTATCAAAGCTTAGTTATTACACCAGAAAATTCCAAGTCGATCCGATCACTAAAAATGAGTGAAATAAGAGTTTACCTATCTAAACATACCTAGACAAACAATATAATAAAAAAAATACTAAGGTAAATAAGAAAAGGCATATTTGATGCTGGACATAGATCGATAAAGTTAAAATTAAACTCTGCTTAAAAGATTATATCATTATTATGAATAGGTATACAATTAATTGTGATTGAATACAATCCATACCTAAAGACACTCATCACCACACACACATCTTTTCGAGGTGGGTTAATTTAGCAAACTTTTTTGTAAGTTCAACGGAAAACTTATTTATTAGGTCCTTATTACTTAGAACAAGTTATTTGTCATAATACTTAGTCATAAAGTAAAAAACGTATTAATAAAGTTGGTTTACTTTTGACAAATTTACGAGTCTAAACAATAAATTTATTATTCATAATGAGTTAGAATGTCACTTTATGTGTCATATTTATGTTGATTTTATGCATGAGCAAATATTATAGAGTCCGTTTTAATTACTAATACGCACCGCTGGACGAACAAACAATTTCATTAGTAGAGATCTTTTTAATTCCGTACCGCGTTAAGGAGAATACGCTCGCGAATGTTACGAATATTTTTGGACTTGTTTAATCGACACATTATTTTCACAAAGAAAAAAATAATTCTTTGATTAATGAAAAGGAAGCAATCTTTTACTTTTTTCACGTTTTTGGCAAAAAGTAATGAAAGTGAAGATACTTATAATATAAAATAGATATAATGTAAAACAACTTTAAATGTCCATTGCTGTGAAATAATCTACGAATATCATCATTAATCTTTGCTAAAATGATATTTTCCCTGTTTATTGCTTTTAGATCAAATATTGCAAGTACATTTTGACCCATTTCCAGTTGTCGGATTAACTTTTAATTTGGTATACATATGCAATTTGGATGATGATGCAAGTAATTTTGAACATGAAACTACCGTGAGACTCACTCATATTAAATGATATTGTAACGGGTAACGCACGTTTTAAAAAACAAAAAGTACAGTCCGCAAAAAAATCTTGAGGAAAAAATGTTGTTTTTACATAAACTTATAATTATTAACAGTATGCATTTCCCTTAAGTTGTAAGGAACGGACGCGCCTATGAACCGGGAGCATGACGGGCTTAGGAATATAATTTATCGACGTATTCGTTAGTGACTAATAAATTAAAAAAAAGTTAATGTTAACTCAAATAAAAAATGGAAATCTCTGAACAACGATTGTTCGAATCGAATTTCTCTTTTAAATTATCCTTTTTAATTCATTGCCTAGCAAGACTGGAGAGAAATATTAATAAAAATGGTCAAGTAAATCAGAAATAGGTAAATACGAAAAAGCCGTAGGAGCCTAGTGGTTTGACCTGTGACTTCTCAAGTAGACGATCGTAGGCTCGTAACTCTTAGTTTTTCAAAATTACATTCGAAATTTTCTTCGATATTTGTGGTAAAGTAAAACATCATAAAGCATCTGTATAAATCTGCGAAGCAATTAAATGATGGATCTTAATTTCCCTATCCTCAATGAGCCTGTGTGGGAACTATAACCCAAGCCCTCTCATTCTGACAACGTCATTATAAGCTAGAAGATATGAGGTATGCAAACGTAAATTTGTTGTTATTATAAACAAAAACACTACAAATATAGGTAGGTCCTACAAATAATCATTTCTAACTGTCATGTTTCCATAACATCTAATAACTATCGTTAACTCTATTATAGGGATTTGCAGAATAATAATCATTACGACAAGTAAAGTAAAACGACACGGTAATGGTAAGCAATTTCGTTCATAAGTGCGCTAGCATTAAAATTGTACAGAATATTTCCTTAATCTGACAAAAGCAATTTAACAGCTCCTTGGGTAACTGACAACGCTTATTACAACGTCCTCCGGCACCGCTATAGCTCTTGCTTTAAATCCTTGCTAAGATTGCTCTCCAAGCTGCAGTTTCTTTTACTACCGAGCTACCGTTAAGGTGCGGTTTGTGTTTAGCTTCCCGAGATGCTATCGAGCTGTCAGTCTTTTGACTTATGTCAAGTTTGAGTATGACATAAAAGAGTACCGTATAACATGGCAACTTTGATTATAATCGGGCTACTTTGATAGGTTGAAAATTGCTGCAAAACCGATATGATGTCAATCCATATTCATAGGCGAACGTAAGATAAACATGACTGTTTGAAGCTTCGGATACTTTACACCAATATCGCTAGATAGCGCTAGTATCGTTAGGTCCGTTTGATAACTTTGATATTTGTGTGTCGCGCTCGTGATTGGTTAAATAACTAAATGAGCCAATCGCAAGCAAGAATGAAACGTCAAATGGACGTTACGTTAACGAAACGTTACGTGAAACGTTAGTATCTAAATATCGCTAGCGATATTTCGCCTATCGAAAAACCCTCATCGACCTAGTCCCAAAGGAAGCAAAGCTTGTGTTATGGTTATAATTTCGCTATGTCGGTCCGTCTGTTTATCCGCGGTTTAACTTAAACAATGCTAATTTTGTATTTGCTACAAACTTTAATTAAATAACTGAAAACATGGAAATGGTTTATGCAGAGAGAAAGATCGATTAAACTATAGTTAAAACCAGAGGCTGTATTACCTAACGTACTTTCTGACGCTCGCGATCGCAATAAAATAACAGTAATTTTTATGTGAATTATGTCATTTTTATGATTGTGATCGCAAGCGTCAGAAACGTTAGACAATATGGCCCAGGTTGCTTTTTCTTAAATCCTTAAACCACTATTATAAGTATCAAGTTTGTTTTTTTTAATTAAAATATATTGCTTTTAAAAAAAGTATCAAGTTGAATTGGCAGCCTCCAGTGTGTCTGCAAACCTCGCGCAGGCTACAAAACTGTTATCATAGTAGATAAAATATGTTATACTTTCAATGCAAATGATCTTACACTAAGAGTTCAGTCCTTTAGCTGGTTTGTAAACTTTATCGTTGTGTGTCATAAATGCATGTTATTATGAAGTATCATAAGCAATGTTAAAAGCTTGCCATCTAATTACCTGTGCCATCTTTTCCTTTACGCAATATCACCATGACACTTACATAATAATCATAGCTTCAGTATTCCCTCGAGCTGTACCGTATCGCATTCTAGATAATATACACAGTTCTTTTATTTGATTAAAAAATGTCTCCATAATTATACAATTATTCAACAAAATAAAAGTATATGGTATAACTATAATTAGATCTAATAGGCGGTCGGTAGCCGAAGGCTTTTTACTCGAATTGCAGCCTCACGGCTCAGATGTGGAGATAGCACGTCCATCAAATTATATGATAATCGGTCTCGGTTAATTCCATTACTTATAGACCGAACCGACCACTCTTCACACTTACAGTGCACGGTACTAAAAATTGTAACGAAATTTAAACGGGCTACAATTTTGCGTTCTGCTAGATCTCGGCTCAATTTCATACTGGGATTCTCCAGTCTGTGGTTACGTGCATGGCTGGTTCGTATAATGTATACGAGATGCAACTTTGAAATGAGTAGAATAGGACGCATACAGTGATCCGTCGCTACCATTACTTCGGATTATGACATAAATATTTATTAGCGCAATAAATACAAGGGAAACGCTCTCTTGTTAGATAGGTTGGAATTATCCCTCATTTTATACCTACTGGTTCCATAAAGGTCGGGCCCTGGTTGAATCTAGGTGTTACCAGTCATAAACTTTATTAGAAGCTAAGATCTTCTATTCAGATCCATTATTAAATTTATGGATAACGCAAAAGGATCAAGATACGGAAAATATTATATTATGTACGTACAACAGCAGACGCTAGTACAAACTATAACATTACGAACATTGCTTGGGATTAATTTTGTCATAAGTATTAAAACCGTTCTTAAGATTGACAATACAATTAAATTGTGATTTTTTTAAAGTACCATGAAAATTTGTATAGTTCTATTAAAATCCATCGTCATCTAAAAATTTACATTACGTGCTTACGTTTTCGTTTACGAGATACTTTCTTGTAGTCGCAATGACATATTAATTATTAAATTTCTACCAAACTTAAGAATGAAATTCAAAAAAACTTGGCAAAATTCTTCAAAAATCATATTTAAAACTTTTCCACTGTTGTAATATACAGCTATAACATTCGTAGACGTAATAAGTATATAAAAGTAACAACTAATTTTTGTAGCTTAAAAACCGCTTAGTAATCCAAAAGTAGTTCAAACTGCAACACGCTGCACCAAGCAATTAAGGCCACCACATTATAAAATTAACACGGGGTTGAAAGAACTTAACAAACAGCTATTAATATACGCCGGACAGTAATAACGTAGCTGAAGATTAATCGTCTAGGTGCGAGTAATAGAATATTCTGTCACACACGCAACCTGCGAGTTATTATAAAATTGAAGCACTGTTTGATAAATTAGTCTTATCCGTCACGATTGGTCACGGAAGTCTGTTCGGAGGGAGACAGCAATAAAAACAGATAGAGCACTTTACTCACTGCACGTCAAGTTGTTAAACGGTTTGCATTTCAATTAAAAACTATTCTTAAAAGTAGAACTGCTAAGTTTTTCTACACTTGTGTTATTATTTGTTAATGTTATGTAACGTTCAACCCTCGACCAAAAAAGAGGGATGGTATAAGTACAAGTTTGACTCCAATGTCTGTTTCTCTCTCTGTAGCTTTGTACTATATTCTTGAATGTTAATTTTACCTAAACATAAAACTACAGGACTTTATTTATTTTCTTATGGTTAAAGTGCCGAAAAACCTGCATACATTTTTGATAAATTAACCTAATCTCATGGCATTACATTAGGGAAGATATCTTGCTGTCATTTATTTTATTTACACTTGTCCATGAAATTAGTTTCTGTCATAAAAAGCCAGATTAAAATAAAAATATTTAAGCTTAGTGTTTGAAATTAAGGAAAATAAATGTTGCAAAATTAGGTTTAACTTTTCAAAATGTAAAACAAAAACATTTGAAATATCTACCAAATTTGTCGTAAAGTTTTGTAGCGCGTTAGAAAACTTTTACTTCTTATTTACAGGTCGCGTTCTTTATTCACTTTAAACATTATTATATTTTTTTAGGCTGTAATGGTGATGCTGATGTAAGCTGTGGCAAACAGTGTTTTAGTTAAAGCATAGTACCTGTTGGTTAAGGCGTCTTCACACCGCCCAGCGGGTGTGAGTTGGATTTATTTACTTATATTATTTTTAATCAATTTAAACTTCGTTTGCTTAGTTATACGAGAAATTCCTTCCGTGTAGTGTTATTATTAATTGTGATGTCACTTTTTATCATTTTAAAACGGTCTGTTTTATTGAATAAGCTTTGTTTATTCTATGTACCGTAACAATGAAACTATCTCATAAAATTTTTTTGTATGTTACAATAATAATTTTCCATGGTACAGTATAATATAGTGTATTATATATGAAAAAAATACTCATTGTCTTGTATTTTGCATTCCGGCCTTGTATATTTTAAAATCCCTAATTAATAATTAGTAATAATTATAAACAGTTGCAATTTTTTGTGTCTTTTTCGTGTTTTCGTAAATGTAAAATTTTACAGCTCATTTATTTTATAACTGTAATGCTGTAATTTTTAATTGATTAATAAGTAAGTATATAACTAAATGTAAATCAAATATTTGACCAACAGAACTGAATAAAAAGTAACTTAGAAAATTTAAGCTTACACAACACCAGGTCCCAAAATATATTTATTATATCAAAAATTAGAAAAAATAAACATTTGTGTAAACTCCTTAACAGCTAAGCCTAAAACCGTTACATTACAAAAACGGGAACAGTAATGACTCATTATGGCTCATTGTGAGTTGTGACCCGCGGAAGTACGCTCCGATATCCGTCGATCGACACAAGAAGGGGTGTTTGACGAACGCCCCATTAATGTAAATAGCTGGTTAAGTTCGAGCTGGACTTTAAAACCTGAGTTCTCAACCATGAAGAACTCAACTGTCAACTGTCCTCATTGTAAATTGCCAAATATTACGTTAATCTTTTATTAAACCGATTTAAACTGGTCAGCAAGAACCGAAATGACATGGCATCGAAAATTTGTTTTTCAGATGTAAATATTTTGCACTTACATTTTTATCGAACTAAGGATTTTGCCATTTTTGAAACTTAATTTTTTTTTAATATTTTAATTACATTTTAAATACAAATTGTAAAAGTGGAGTGCCCGTTCAACGTTGCAACCATCCGAAAATCATTAAAAGTATATAAATAAGCGGACTTTTAGTTTTAATAAATATCACGAGTCAATTCACACATTTTGATAAACGTAAAAAGATACATACTTAAATACATACAAAACATCCGATAAAACTGTTCAGTATTGATATAAAAAAAAGAAATAGACTTCCAATTAGATGTACTTACTAAATTGCTGTATTAAATTAAATTATAATTTGTGACGGAATCCTAAAAAAATACCATTAAGTTTGTCAAAGTACAAAGCAGTAAAGGCATGTTACATAATAATATCAGCAAGTATTATGTTACACGGTACTTACGAGATTAGATCAACAAAAAAACCTAAGGAATTCATTTGTATTTGTATGTATGAGGACATCTGTGTTCACTCTTTGTACATCTATTATGCATACAAGGATAATTATTGTCACATATATAAGGTAGGTATATAAATAACTGGTATCGCACTGCAATCAATCAATGATGTCTTAATGATGTACTTTACTTGTAAAAAAATGTTAAAAAATTAAGATATTACGGCAGTCCTTTAGAAAAAAAATTTGGCTGATCCATTTTAACCGCAGTATATTTACCAAATCAGAATAGAACAATAGTAATAAATTAATGTTAGATTATGGTAGAAATATAGGCATGATATCCAAAATAGTAAGCGATGAAATTAAAAAGTTAGCGAATGATTTTAGCCAAGTAATTTAAAGTTAATTTTTTCAAAATTAAGCATGAAAACAGGCCACATTTGCAACAAATTATGCTAAGTTTTTGAGACCTTCCATAAACTTAACAGCATTTACTCAAAGCAAAACATTAAGATGACTATCAGATACATTTACAAGTTTAAGCTCTAAATATGTAGAGGTGCTAAAATTGTTACAAATCAAGGCTCATAAAACCATCAAAATAATACATTTTATGGAGCGAGGACGTCGTTAAAGCCTTGATTTTTATAGAACATCTGAAGCGATGACAGCATTTTATTTAGAGCTGTCTTGTGACAAATTCATTAAGCGTCAGAGATTGCTAAACGATACAGCTAGAGCCGTAAAAATAGCATATTATCCCCAGTGAATCGTTGCACATGGTTTAAAATAGAAGTTTAAAAAAGCTTAATTGTTATCATCTTCAATTCTTAAGTCCACTAGGATTTTATTCTACGAGTTTTCTTTCATTTTCTTTGAGGAGATTGCAATATCGCGTGCGGGATATCATAATCGTTATCCAAGAAAGTCTTCTAGCCTTTAAGTTTACAAAGAAAATGCAACATAAGAGCTCAGAAAATATTATCTGCGGCTTTATGTAAAGGACCTTTGACAGCGAAGCGCCGAAACTCGTGTGACACCCCGAGCATGTGGCGCCATAATGGTTTCCGGCTTCCTCCGCCACACAATACTGGCACGGTACGAAAATTTTAAATACTCTCATGCAAAATACACCTTTCCTAAAAACAATAACGACTGCTATAGTTGTGCACCGATTTACGTCCGTTCTGTAATAATCGTCGGGTGATTATTTTACTTTAAAGCTATAAGAAAGAGTGCAGAAAAATGTCACGGCGGAAAGGCAGTTTGAGACGGCTGCCATGAAATTTAATGACGTTTCGGCAGGCGTAGCTATAATGAACAACTAAGCGACTGAGCTTTGAGTATTTTTACTTTCGCTATCCAAAAAAAGTAAGCGTGTTTCAAATTATCCTGATTAAGGTTAGCCCATACGTTTCGGTAGTATCGGACCGTACGAAATTGAGACACAAATCCGAATTCAAATGAGCGATCGTATAACGAATGGCCGATATCCGTTCCGTCGCACGGGGCATTTGTTACTCGCTGGGGGTCAGCGTGGAAGCACGTTCCCGGCATTCTTTCCGAAATAACACCCCGTCGCATGTGTCTCAGCCGCTACGCCGATTAATCACTTCACACTTAGGTACGTCTTCGAAAAAAAGAATTTATACGATCATTTTTCTAGCCAGTTTGTTCTGAGTTTTAAATTTGGAATTATAAAACTGGCTGTAGACCGTTTCCAGTTATGAAACTAAAAAAGCTTACCACTTATAGTTTTGTTTCGTACCGGTAGCTCATAAAACAGTTTTGTTTCTGTGTTACATTGATTTATGATTAGCCATTTGATTAATTCTTATTAATATTATAAATGTGTAAATAATTCTGTCTGTCTGTATGTCTGTTTGTTATCTCCTCACGTTTAAACCGCTCAACTGATTAAGACGACGTTTAGTATGGAGGTAGTTTAAGATCCTAGGAAAGGCATAGGATAGCTTTTATCCCGGAAGTTCCCGTGGGATCGCGACAAACGAATTACTCACAGACGGAGTCGCAGGCAATAGCTAGCGGATGATAAAGTGAGTAGGTATATATTAAAGACAGTACTAAAAAGTTTGTAAAAACCAACAATTTATGAGCCATTGAGACAAATTAACAAAAAAGTATGAAAATAAAACGCTTTTGGTTGGCATTACGAGAATTGACATGGAGTAACTTCCTGCCAAATATTATTTTAATGCCCCATCATTAACCTGCTTGGTTTCGTGGTCACGTCTGAAGCAGCTGCTCGGTTTAGCTACGCCCAAATCGAGCGCCCGTTAGTTCCCCAGCTCCTGATTTTAAACTACTCTCTCTTCTGCCGGCGTTCAAGTTACAAAATTATATCTCAAGATCCCTATTCAGAAAAAGGCTAAATAGTTTTATTTTCAAAACTTAGATTTGTTGTTTATATAATTTCCGTGGTCTCTTAAAATTTATAAAAACAATCGCTTTTAGATATTATAATGTCAGTTATAAAGGAAGTATTTGGATTTTGCCCGCTTTTCGCTTGTTTCTTAATCGTACGCAAATGGTCTAGAACGCAGGGTACGTGACTAAGCACGCTTGAACCTCTAATTTAAACGATGGATTTGCAGAAACGGACTACTTTGTATGACTTGAATGTGAAATGGCCTCGTTCAGGTATATTGAGCGAAAAATTTATGTTTCAAAGCTAAGTAATTATGCTCCGGTTTTTAAAGCAATGCGTAAAGATAAATTGAAAATAAAAGCAGCGAGAGATGAAATTCCATTATGAGAATAAAATATCACGCACTCATGCGGCAACTTGTTGAGAAATTTTAATCAAAAAGAGATGGAATATCCATATCATTGCATTTAATGAAGGTAAAGTAAACCGGGCAACTCATATTATTACCTACCGAAAAAAATCTTAATTCACCGGAATCGGCGCACAAAAAACATAAAATATTTTTAAGGGGACGTAAAATGACAAAGGTTTCGCATTATGCCGGCATCTTATCGAGAGGCGGCTCTAAACGAACATGGCAGACCGATTGCTACCATAAAGATAACAATAATTAGGCGTAATGACCACGTCCTCTGTGGCTCGGGTGGGTTTTTTATAAGTACAGTGGCGGCACCGCGATCGAGAGATAGTGAGTCCATCAAATTATATGATAATCGGGCGCGGTTAATTCCATTACCAATAATAAATGCAAGCATTAAATTAGACCTGTCGGATGAGTCGGCGGAACGCAGCCATACGATCGCTTCCATCACTTGGATTATGATATGAATAATTTATTAAGAAAAATAAAAAACTAGACTTGTTATTGTTTTGAGTTCGGGACGTCGGGCGCGACGTGTCACTGCGCCTTCGATCGCAGACGATTACGTTCGTAGATATGAAGGAAATGACTGTGATCGTGATTAATATCGCATTAGGAGCAGAATCATTATAAAATGGTGCACGCATCAGATCATTTGTGATCATTCATATAAAACCGAAATAATGACCTATTTCGATATGAAAAACATTCTTGACGTAACGCAAATTATTTTTGTAGTAACTGTGTACGATTTTGCTCTACAGGACTATTGGTATAATAAGTCCGCCTACGACATGAGACAAAGAGAAAGCTGCATTGTTAGCAGCTGTCGCCCAGTAAAATAACTCATATTTCATGAGAGAGATTCCGTTTAAGGCGTAAATCACGAAGCGTTAAGAATTTGTTCACATTGAAATACTTTTTCTTACGTTTAAGTAAAACATTGCATAAGGAAAATATTCCCAACAATGTTATTTACGAAATGTTAGCAGAACAAACACAATATCTTGTTAAAATTAACTTTCGACAAATTGTGATTAATAAAGTTTGTAACGTAATTAATAAAGTGGATGACTCGAGTTGTTTTGTCGATGATCCCGTCGGAAAGATCGACTTCATTTTATTAGGTAAAAAACGGATGCGAGCGGGCCAGCTGAGTCACGATGAGATCAGTGGCTCTTGAGAACTTGCCTTCAATTTAATGAAGTAATGTTTCGTGTTGATACGTCAGTTTTAATTACGAAATAATTCGGCTTTGAAATGTTCATTGACTTCAGCCTATTGAAATAAACGTTTTATTGCATCATAGTTTGAGCTTCGTGATATCGTGTACGTCTTCTCGTGAGTATTGTCAGTTGCGGCATCTCGCAGCGTCATTATAAAGGGTTTCTAAACTGAGATCTGTAACAAAAGAAAATATTTATAATAGAGTGGAGTGACTATTACTTTGTACGTAATAATTAGGTACTCGAGAAGTCTGTCTCAAAGAAATTAAGTAACAAGTTAGAAAGCCTCATTTTTCGGCACGCACAAAAATTTCCGAGGCGACAGATGTTCTTCAAAGCTTCCAGAGAGGTTATCAAAGTTTTTTTAAGTTGTTTGTCTGCATCAAACCGCGGTTTGTTTTATAATTAATGAACTCAGAGAGTCATCAGAGAGGCTAATTAGAGAGAGGCGGGCACGATGCCGCAAACAAAGTCCGGACTTAGCGACAGGTGTGCGGGGCAGATAACAGAGAAGAAGACGCATTGCTGTGTCACGGGGGGGGGGGGGGGGCTTAACCCTGCTACTGTTAATTGTGAATTTGTATCTCCCTAGCATCTCACAAGAGCTAGTCGCTTGTTACTTTAGACTGCGCAGCAATTTATAGTAGTAAATCACTTTGTTACACGTACCCGTACAATGTTACACTTCACGCGGGCACTTGGCTCAGTGTCGTTACCGACGTATGTTAACGTAATACGTAATACTCTGTTGTGGGAGTGTTTTGTTTACCGATGCGATATCACGTACATCTGAGCTGATATATCCAGCGAGGTGTTAATATTGAAATATACTGGAACTTGAGTTATTTTAATTGCTCTGTAAAATATTGTGTTTCATATTCGTATTATACTATTTATATGAATAATATGAATGTTTGTTCTCGGGTCTTGGATGTTTAATATGTATTTATCTGTATAAGTATGTTTATCTGTTGCCTAGTGTCCATAGTACAAGCTTTGCTTAGTTTGGGTCTAAGTCAATTGGTGTCAAGTGTGCCATGATATTTATTTATTATTTTATTTATATTTTGGATTTTTTAGCAGTATTTACTCACTTCTAGCAAACCTGATTTACCTATGAAAAATATTTTTACTAAAGTTGCGTGGAGAAAAAAGAAAAAAAAGAAGAGGAAAGCGGAAGGGTTGCCTGGAGGAGATTACTCTTAAGCGATGAGGCCGGATATTTCTTACCCTATAATTTTGTCTCTGTAGATAAATTAAAAATAATTTATTATATAGATAAAAATATACTTAAACACATGTTAAATATCCAAGACCCGAGAACCAACATACTTACGTATTATTCATAATACAAATATTTGCCCCAGCTGGCAATCGAACCCGGGACCTCAAGCTTCGTAGTCCGATTCTCTAACCACTTAGCCATCCGGTCGTCAATCGTCAAAGCTAGATCGATTGTTCATCTTCCAAAACCCCTACATACCAAATTTCCTCGAAATCATAGAGCAGTTTCCCGGATCCTTAAAATAATTAGGTATTCATAAAAGATTGCTCGTTCAAGAGATATAAGATGTAGGTAGGGATATTCAATAGAATTTTGTAATTCTTATCTAAAGTTATGAACTACTCGTACCTACATTACATGCCTATATTTATTCATCTAAAAGATAAACCTACGCTTACGAACAGATCCTCGTTTTTCATTCCTAAAAAGAGAATTCGGGTACTCGTTAAACAAAGAAAGACGAGAAACAGGTACGAGTAATTAGAGCACAAAATGTTGTCCTTTAAACTAACTCGAATGTACCAGTAGAGCGGACAAGGTGGGCACCGAGCCTTTAAGTCAGAACTTAATTTATGGCCAATTAACTTAGTGTTAAGTTAAATAAAGTGTCAAGCTATCTCGCCCTGAACCAAATAAGCTACTTTAAGACAAACGTATTTATTTTGTCAAAGTGAATTTAATTGTTTCATTTGGGTCAAGTTGTCGTTTGATATTTAAGCTCAATATTGTACATTTTAAAGTGAAATTCGCTAAGAGCATTTACGTGTTGGCGAAAGGCTTTTTAAACTATATATTTTATATTAAACATAAAATGAATACAATGTGATTTTTCCAACCTTGAAATTTATTCTGTTCAACTTTTTTTTCACAATCTGATTTTATCGATAAAGCTAAATATTTTAAACTAAATAGCCCGATACATTGCTCACAATTCAACTAAAAATATAAAGCAACAAGGTTGTTAATGACATATTAATAAATTTACCTACACGGCTAAGCTGTAAAGGTACTTTAAAAAACTCCTTTTAAAATTAAGCAGCGTCCACCAGAGATGTGCGAGGATGTGTTGCGAGAAATATGTTTTTCACTAACCAATAGAAACGCTTTATTCACTTCGCCTCGCTTTGCTCAGGTGTTTCCACAAGATATCGCTGTGCATATGAACATAATTTTTTAGTAAAGATTATTCTTTAGCTCTAAGACATGGTAGCATTTCATCCAATTAATACATTTCCATCGCGGCAACGCTTACTTACCCAGTCGTTAAAAATTACATTTTTAATATAAGTTTTTTTGCTGAATGTACTTTTTAATGACTGTACTTGCATTGTCATCCAAGTTGCCGTACCAAATTTCAAGTCTATATGCCATTAACCGCTGAGGAGTTTCGTTCTGCTGAGACGATCCTTGCCGGACTATAAGGATTTTTCTACCAAATTATTGTATTGTCACGCAATTTAAAAAAGTATACTAAATTTCAAGTCAATCAAACTACTGGAAGTAAGTCGAATTTAACTTGCATGATTTGATTACAGACAGACAGACAACCGGACAGATGTAACTAAATAAAAGCTTGTAAAAAAGATCAAAGTACATAATACAATACAATGACTCTTTATTGTACACCAAAAATAGTAATCCATACTAATATTATAAATGCGAAAGTGTGTGTGTTTGTATGTTTGAGTGTATGTTTGTCCGTCTTTCACGTCGAAACGGAGCGATATATCGACCTGGTTTTTAGCATAGAGATAGTTTATGGGCCAGAAAGTGACATAGGTGACTTTTTATCCCGGAAAAATGCATAGTTCCCGAGGGAATAGCGCGCGATAACCGAATTCCACGCGGGCGAAGCCGCAGGCAAAAGTAAAAAAATTATAAAAGTAAAAATAAGGGTCCTATATAAGTATAACAAATCTAATTTCATAATTTCAATTTCAGATTCAGTTAATAAGCTAGTAAAAGCAAGTTGCTCACGCATAAGTACTTTGCAAGATTTCATTCAAGTAAATTATGCACTACTTAAAGAGGTAAAATTGCCATATGACGGAATTAAAGATTACTTGAAATGCAGCATAACGTTGCAATCTTGCAATAATAATTATGTTTGTCGGTACTTCAATAGCGGTTTTAATTGTAGGCTCAACATAATATTTACATAGCACGTAGGTAAAGTATCTACTTACTTTGAATATCCTACTTAACATTAATACTAAATGAGAAAGTTTGTGACGATAGTATTAGGATTTTTCTATGTTTTTATTGGATTTAGATGAAACAAGGCACACAGATATTATTCAAATAAGAAAAAAAAATGGAAAATAAAATAAAAATTATGTAAAGAAATAATTATGAAGAATTGTGTTAAATTATGTTGAGTAAGGTACTCTTTTACTATACCGTCAAGAAAAAACAGTAAAATTACCTTTCATACAACTTTGTATACAAAATGTTCTGTTATTTGCTCGTCGGTATATTTACAAACATGATAGATGCACGATAAATGCCTGTTATACTTGTTACGTAGCATTAACTATCTTAATATCGGATCTCGTAACGTGGCGCAGATCGGCCTAGATAACAGTTCACTGATAAACTAGATTATCTTCCCTGGTATTAATTAACGTGCCTATGAATTGTAACACCGAATACCGGTTCGATATTGTGTCCCACGGCTATTTGTAATAGGTTTGTTGATTTTATAGTGCTCGTGCGCTCTTCCACGCTATTGTTGCTAGCGTGCATGCTCAAAGTGCTATTAATTTATGATAGACAAATATTTACACGGAAGAGCCTATATATAATGGTCTGGCGAAATAAAGTAAAAAAAAATCCAAAAAAGTAAAACAAAATGAAAATTATGTTAAGAAACAATTATAAGTAAGGTACTCTTCTATTATACTACTTATATTTGCGAAGAAAAAATGTTTATTTAGAGAGAAATTAAATTATGTTCATATATTACATGAATTAATTAAAAAATATATGTGTAGTTAGATACTGTTTTTTGTTTATTGGATTAATTTACCGGTGCCACCCACTACGCTATTGTGTCACCTACATTATGCTACCTGTCTCATAGGATGACAAGGTATAATGTGAGTTCTATAATATATTTACGAGTACGTTACGGAATAGTGAGAAAAAATAGCAACACTGTGTATTTTTACAGCAATTACGAAACTTTATCGCATATATTGACGTTCTGTTCACATTACGACGACGGTCATCAAGTTGAGTTTACCTACCCAGTTTTTATTTATATTTTAGCTTTTTCTAAGTGCACTTCAAAGTAAACTTAGACAGTCTAAATAAATGTGTTAACGTTCGAACAAGGCGCGCCGACACATTTCGCTGCTTGATGTTACCGAACAAAAACTACTTAAAATGCAAAGAATGTAACGGTACACCTCAATCTAACAAAAACTAATGAACCTGGCCCTGATCGTAATACGTGATCTTTTATAAAATAAAAGCAAGTCTTTTTGGATACATAAAGGAAAGTCAACTTTGTTAAAAGAATGCGCAGAACTTTCGTAATACATTTGAGCTTCGACAAAAAAAACCTCTTAAGTTGATTACAATGACCCAAGGCGAAACAAAGCTCGATTATTTTCATTTGATTTATAGTGTTTGCTTTTAATAACCGAGAAATATATGATAATATTTTGTTTGTATAGACTGCACTGATTAATTTGCTCAGGGAGTTTTATCTTTTATTTTAGCGTGGGTGAAATCTGATTAGAATTCTTTTGGTTAGTTTATACAATGAAAATAATTATACCTTATAATTATTAAATCTATAATAACAAGGTATTAAATAAAACTGAGTCTCTATTTCTTTTGGTCACGCCATAACTTGAGAACGACTTTACCGATTTCATTAATCTTTTTTTTTAAGTTTTCTAATACTTTGTAGCAGGTTCTATCGGGGAAAAAAATAAGAACGATGCGCAGATTTTTTTTTAATATATGAAAAATAACGACAATTATAACAATTTTTTGTAATGTTACCTTAGCTAGCACGTTATATGTATAACTACCGCTAGGGTTAAAATATGAAATTTGCCGCGTTCGACGTTTGTGTAACGTTGTACGAGAATTGTCGTAGGAATTGCCAATATTTCCTGAGAATTATATTCTGAGTTTTCGTAGAAATTCTCATGGGAAATTTTGGATCATTCCAAAATTTCGGTGAAGTTTGGCATGTTTAGGTAGATACCTAGAAGTCTGGAATAGCACATAGGCTAGAGACTATTTATCACACAATCCGTAGCAAAATTCTTACGGAATCGGGATATAATGCCAAAATTTCAATACAAAAAAATCAAAATTTCACACGGAATTTTTTACAAAATCCTGGAATTCTAACTCAATTGCAATAAAATCAATTTTGCAATTTTTTGAAGATTGAAACTTTTGCCAATTGTATTTTTTTCCTTTTTTTTTCACAATAAATTATTTACATACTCGTACATACCTACATACTTACCAATTGATAGTCCTAATTATTTACGCGGGTGAAGACGCGGAAAAAAGCAAGTACTTAATAACTTCCTTGCAGGAGCATCAGTGGAATAATATAACAAACTAAATCTCGTTTAACGCGAATCGAACTATTGTAGCCCGATTTTTAGCATCTTTTTTGGAATACGACAAGTAGGTGACCTACAGACATTTGATTGAACTTTTCAGAAGGACTTTTTATGCTTCAGTAACGTTTTAAATGAATACTTAATGGAAAGTCTGCAGTTAAAGTGTTCAAAGACCCGAAATTAAGGCACTTTAAGAAGTCACGTTTCATTTACAATTTCCATGAAGTCTAAATTTGGAACTAAGCAAGTAAAATAAAAAAGTGTTTCAATATTAAGCTTGCAATTTTTATCGTGACTTATAAAGTCAGTCAGAATTAAATGTTATATTATGCTTATGCTGAGTAAAGGCCTCCGCTTGACTGTCTCTGACTATGATGCTGCTTAGGTACACCATCTCTTTAAATAACCGGCCGGGGGGAAAGTCGGCGACGTACTTGTAACTCTTCTGGTGTTGCAGGCGTCCATAGGCGACGTTAGTCGTTTACCAGGGGCGATCCCACGTTTTCCCCATACAAAACATAAAAAAAACCCCATATAAAAACATTGGTAACACTGCCTTTTATATTATATTCTTATTTACATATAGCATTTATTTATGTGTTGTTGTTTCATATATTTTGTTTTTATATTTAGTTATTTTTTTATCAAAGAATAAAATCTAAAATAGCACAGAGTCCTATTTAATAAACTATTTCACAAGTAATAAATGTAGTAGTTCAGAATCCTTTATTCATAGACCGATACAAAGACATGACCATTAATACTTAGTAGTGACGGAGTAGAAGCATTAACCTTGTACTAAACCCCTTACAAGTCAAGTCTAAGACGCCCGGACAAATTACGTCTGAGGGTACATTTTAATAATAAACCGTATAATAGAGACAGGGGCAAACGGCGCCCCAGGCAATGGGGTCCAACAGGCCCCGGATTAGTCCCTAAATTAGACGAATGAAAAGAATAAAAGAATCCTGAGGCATAATTAAAAAACCAATTTGCGAAGTACGTCCGAACGGTACAGAAAAGGAATCGCCCTGGGTAGAACAGAAACGTTTCATGTGTGCTATAATGACAAACAAGCGAGGGCCCGCGGCTTTTCTTAGGGAGTAACGGACTTGACGTCGTTATTTTCGCTAATCACCAATATGTTACCACAATCTCAGTTATTATACTAATGAGGTGGTGTAGGTATGTTACAGCAGCCATTGTTACTTCTTGTTACCTATACGGAGTATAAAAAAACACAATAGGTTCGTCACCGATTTACCTCGATACGGAATAATTTGCAAAGGAAGCTCCGAGACCTAACACATATTTTATTTACACGAAAAATCTAATTTTCGTCACGAAAATTTATTCCGAAGCCGTCGATTCAATTGTTTATTCAGCGTCTGGCTAAATAACCGAATTCGTATTACCAAATTGATGAATAGGTGTATTCGAGTTGTTTATACCGGTATGACGGTATCCATTTCCGATTAAGGCTAAAGAGTGGTTTGTCAGTGGTCTATTAACACTGGGATGAGATTATAATCGATGCGGCTGTGAGACAATAAGTAGCCGCGGGGAGCCGTGTTATTGTTTGTCTTGTCCCACCTCTCAGCAGGACGCCGCCGTTCTTGTACACTTCAGACAAATTGATGGACATAATCACGCACGTTTAAAAACATATAGATTTATAATCGACTGTTTAAAAAGTTAGTGACGTTTAAAATGCAAATGGTGGCAAGTATAACAGCTTCGGCGATTGTGAAATGATTATAGAGTTCGAGTTGTTTAGTGAATTTATAAATAATTTACAGCAATGATTGATTTGGTATGTACTGTTAATATCGGTTCTGGACCCATGTTTCATATTTATGGGGAATAAAATGCAGATACAGAGTCAATCGAATAGAAAAAAAAATAGCAGGGGGTTGTTAAACATTATGTATCACTATGTTTTATTATTATTTCTTCTTAACTACACTACTATGGTAACTAACTGATCAGGTTTTTTGTTTGTTAAGACAATCTTTGGATAATATAAGTTTAAATTTGATTTTATTAAAAAGTAGCAAGACATGCCATTCCAGTCCAGTCAGTCAGTGTTTTAGTCCAGTGTTATAGTTCACTTATTGAGCTTTTTTGTAACCAATACATTATTAAAAGTACGTATATTGGATATCTAAACATAAAAAAATATGTGTAAGGCTATATCGATACGTATTTGATTAAGAATTATACTTTAATAAAGAAAGTCATTATGCGGCTTGCATACTAACACCGCCAAATCCATTGGAAGACAACGTCGTTTGTGTCGCAATAAAAATGGAGATTTAAAAACGTTAGCCAATTTACATTGCAAAAACATTAATGCTTAAGTGACAATTTACATTTTACCGATAAAAGAACAAATAAACGACGCGAGCCAGTACGAAGTTAAGAGATTAACAGAAACGCATACATTTGCATCGTTACTGTTTTTGCGATAGGTTGAATGAACTGGCGTAGGGGGAATGTAAAGTGTGTTGTGAGTTGTTACGGGTGCAGTGTTTATGGAGTTGCCATTGATTGACGTAAGCAGGAGGTAATGCTCAACAGCGACTGCTTTCGACAGCTGTCCGTGAAGTGAAATCGATCGGTGCTACCCCTTGCCTGAGCAAATCCGTGTGGAGCATAATTAGTTTTTGTCACTTCACATCGACAAATCCCATTTGAATCCATGGCGCGATAACGCGGACCCCACCACTTACGGCACCGCACCAACCGGCTCTTATCAAAGAGAATATTATTTCAAACGCCCCTGTTAACCCCGATGGGCTTTTCGAACCCCAAATCCAGTTTGTTATGAATGAAATTACAGAAATCGAATAAGGTAAACACAACTGAGAGCCAACAAAAGCTTGCTCGAAAAAAACCTAAATTGAATTCAAATTGGTTTCGTCGGGTATTAGGGACAGCCGGGGGACTTTTTCAAGACTTGCACAGAAACGTATAGCGTGGCAATAATTTAAAGTAACTTTTTGTCAGAGGGCGACAGCCCGTTGAGTGAGATAAAATCAACAGAGACGATTGAATGAAAACAGTAAGCACAATGGAGAGCGAACGTAAGCTGTTCGATTGTTACCTACGGCTATTGGAAAGGAGCTATCAACGATTTGGCTAAATCAAACGCACTGACGGTCAGTTGGGAATTGGGCTACTACGCTTTTAATACAAATAGATAATATTCTCAGTTGTTTCCTACGTTGTCCGAGAAGAATTCGTTCACCGCTGTTCTGCAGAAACCGTGCAATTTTTTTGAGATAAATATTTTTGTGTCAATCTAGATTATAAGCTATCTGTATACCAAATTTCATCCAAATATGTTGAGTCCTTTTTGCGTGACGTGAACAAATATCTAACATACAAACTTTCGTATTTGAAACATTAATAGGATACAGGGTGAATTTAGATTCGTATTTGTAGGAGCCAAATGTTCTTTTTTTGAATTAAATTGAATTTGATTGCTTGCTTGTTGAATTTGAATTAATGACAAGAAAAGAGTTACCTAACTAAATGCATGGTCACCCTACATTTCATTTCGTTTATTGTAAAAGTTGCTTTAAGGTATTAATTGCGGAAAGTTTTTCCAGGATTATGATAGGAAATTTTTAAAAAGTGTTTCCTTTATTGAATACACTTCATAAGTTAACCAACGGGAAGAGTGACAGTAAGTTTAGTTTCAACTTAAATCTGAAATTAATAATCTAACTAATAAAAAGTTGGAAAACACCCAACTTTGTCACTTCAAAGTTCAATATCTCCATAACTTCTAAACCGATTTTGATGGAACATGTCTAATAACCATCGCTAGAAAACCTGCTTGCAAATAGAAATACCTAAACATTAATAAATAAATTAGCGGTTAAAATTATAGCACCACCCTTTTTGCCTAGGGGGTTAAAAATAAATTTACTGTAAAAAAAATACAAAATTTTAATGAAATTGCCATCGACTGTAATTTTTTTACTATACAAGCTTCTTTAAGCTTTATAAAAGCTAGGAAGACGGCTATCGAAGTACATAGAAGAAGACCCAAAAGGCGATGGCACAATTTGGATATTTAAATAACTATTTATTTAAACTGGACGACTAGCACAAAAAATTCTTACCCAAAAACGTAATTTTTAGGAAGTCAAGATAAAGAGCTAATTCGAATATCACTTGTGATGCTGTAATTCTGCAAAATTAAGTGTGCATCTCGAATATTTTCCCTCGTGGCAAAGCACCTTGGGTCCTGAATGATACGCATAAATCAAGTGTCCAGACAAGATTACAGACGTCTACTAGGCAAGCGTAGTTACGTGCCGTCGAGAAGTGAAATGCAGAACCATTTATACTGGCTCATTTGCAAAAGTAACGGTTGTGGAATATAATAGTTATAATCCCACTATCCCACTCCCACTAATATTTTAAATGAGAAAGTTTGCAAGTCTGTTTGTTTGTTTGGTACTTCTTCACATCTAAACCGCTGAACCGAAATTTGGTATAATAAAAATAGATTGTGATGCTGATTGTGTGCTAAATTTGGTATAAAAATAGATTGTGCTGGCTAAAAGCTAGTAAACTTAATAATCTTACATCTATCTCTAGCGTCTTCGTCTTAGACTTCGTCTTACGTCGTCTTACCTCGTCATCGTCGTTTACCTGTTGTGAACTAGTCCTTCCTTCTTTCTGTAAAAAAGGTTGCCTGGAAGAGATCGCTCTTAAGCGATAAGGCCGATTATTGCTTACCTTGTAATTTTTTTCTCTTTATATCTGTTTTCTATATCGCTTACTATTTCTGGTGTAAGTACAATAAAGAGTCTTTGTATTGTATTGCCTTAGATTCTAATTTCGCCACATTTCGTATTCTTCACTTTCAGATTCTATTTTCCAATTTTGCAGCGGGATACGAGAATGTTTGCCTCAACAGGTATGCAAATACTAACTTAAAAATGTTCGCGTCGTTGATGCGGTATTTGAAATATTGGAGGATTGAAACCGACAAGTCTAAGCATAAACTTTCAAATCCACGCTTATACCTGACAGAGAGTGTTGTGGTTAACCGCGCAAAACGATTTGACTTTGTTGCCTCCAGCTTATTTTATAACGGTTTGTTGAATTGAATTTTGCGGTTATTTATTTTACTGGATCTTAGAGCAGCTGAATTAAGTCCGACGACGAACGTAAATGGTAACAGCAAATTATTATTTTAAATTTACGCCTTGCTTTTACGAGCTGTTGCCACACACAATAATGTCGGTTGATTTGCAATTTTGATAGGTACCTTTTCCCCGAATTTCCCATGGTCAAGTTGCATTAACAGAGCATGTTAATGATTCACGTTACAGAATGCATTCACTACGAGATAATTATATTACTCCACATTTCACTAGTACACGTTGACTTTATCAAACTCTTAAAGATGAGCTGTAAAATTAGAATGTAGAATAAAGACATAAACAGAGATAACAGACTATCGCTTGTTTCTTATTAAATACCTACGCGGCTGATTTGCGTGGGATCAACCAGAACAGCCGACTTAAGGTAACGTCTCAATGGTAATAAATAAGGTCCGTATCTCTTTTATAGTCGATCCAAGAGCTAAACGATCATTAAAACTGGACCTCCATTAACGTTATCATTCGGGAGCCAATAACGTCATACTGACATGCAAAGGTGAACACAGTGACCACCTTGCAGAGTTGTATTGGGATTATACCTAAGGTTTTAGTAATAATATGTTTACGGCGACTTCAAACGATTTTAAATAAAAACCTGGCGCTAAGTTCACTTTTTGCTTTCAAACTGTCTTTTTTCTTGTTTTTTGAGCCGTCGTTTTAAAATATCAAAGTAATGATCAGTCTCTTGTATCCTTAATCGGTGGCTATCCTTACCTGGCTTATATTTATCAAGTAAGTAACCATTTATCTGGATCGAAGCATTAGCATTATGTTGATTACAAACCGATTGACACGATAAAATTTGCATTGAATTTTTCTTTCTTTTTAGACATTTTTTTTGCTGACGTTTCTTTATTTTTGTTTTTTTTTCGCTGTAACGATAAGTAAACTTACGAATGTACGCCGTATAATATACTGGGGATCAACGGCAAAATTAATAAAATTTTCGAGATTTCCAATTAATAAAATTTTCGAGATTTCCGATTCTGATGATTTTAAGTTTATTATCTACACTATCTACACTATTATCTACACTATCTTATCAGTAATTCTTTAATTACCTATCAACGATCTCAAACGCATACTTTAATAACAAGTGAGAGCTCCTCCGTTCCTAAATTTCGTGTTTTGTTCATCATGTCAGTCAAAAGACGTTCACTGCTGGACATAGGCCTAACCCAAAGCTGTCTTGCGCTTTCCGCATCCACCGCGATCCCGCGATCTTAACCAAGTCGTCGCTCCATCTTGTTGGAGGCCTACCGACAGATCGTCTCCCGGTCTGTGGACGCCATTGGAGAACCTCGTATTTTGTTAGAGATGCTATTTATAGGAACTTTTACTGCTCAAAACCGTGCAGAAGTTAACTTCTGGACATTTTTAATTTGCGATACCTAAGTAATACAACCCTTACTTAGGCCGCCTATTGCTTACCTACCTTGTAATTTTTTCTCTGTATATCAGCTGTTTTCTGTATCGCTTACTATTCTTGTGTACAATAAAGAGTCTTTGTATTGTTTTTTAGACCTATAGATGGCAAATAGGGGGTGATCTAAAGATAACCCACGATGATATGATTTATTATCACTTATCGAACATCGAGTAGTTGTACCTACCGCGGATTGTTGTTATAACGTGCCCTTGTCTGGGTAGTCAGGGGCACGTTGAAAGTTTGTACCATTATCTTGTGCGTTACCGTCATGCTCATTTCAATGTGCTTTTAACGAGGTTTTCATTTTTCAATACGCCTGTCTACTCTAAGCCCGACGACGATTAGTGTCATGTTAGGAAAACAGTGTAATTTTAGCGATAGCGATTTATTTTAGCGAAGGCGGAATTGAGATGTGATAAAGTAAAAAGTTTAATTTAACGGCATTTAAGGAATCCATTTGCAATCGAAATTAAAAAGAGGCTAATGACATTTTATAAGCAACAGTTTTAAATCTTGTGTCACCTTTGAAGCGCTTTCTTAAGGGCTTCTAAATTAAACCAGCAACCCAAGGATTACTCCTGACCACCGATTTTGCGGAAACAATTTCTTGCCGATGATCCGCATTTGCGAAGGCGGTGACGCTCTATTACAACCCTAGTTGTGACGTCACTCAACCCATTCGCAGAGCGTAGGAACTATAATGCCCATTATACCTGGGTTACGGGATTTCACGCACTGAGAGCCTGCGCGTGACATGACGTTCGCGTCGGTTAGCCGCAACTGACGTGCATCCGTTGCTCCGATTTCGGCTTATTTACTATCTGCAGGCGCAGGGCGTTGTTATTACGGGATGTGATTCGAAATGCAATTTGGTGGGGTAATGGTGGATGTGGACGGGTTAAGGAGATACGATGTGGTATGCTAGTTCATGATGTTTAGATGTCGTGATTATATTAAGTATTATATTTACTTTAACGTACTGAATCTTACAGTCGTCAAATTTGATGTCCAAAAGCTTCAAGTTGATTTGAAAACTACTTAGAAATACTTATCAACTATGGTTATAAGTTATGTATATAAGTATTTAATAATTGAAATACGATTAAATGCAATAATTTTTATCCTTTGACATAAAAGAAGGGGTTTTTAAAGTCTGTAAATGTGTGTCTATCTGTAGGATCATTGAACTAATTCTAATTAAGTTTTTATTAATAAAGAAATAGCTACTTTTTAAGGTTCCATTCAAGGACATTTATGGACGGTAAGATTTTAACTTTTTGATCACTTTAAGAGATTGCATAGAGCGGCAAGTTTGAGTTTTTACAAAAGAAGTACAGAACAAGAAATAAAAGTTTTCATTCCATTATTAGATATTCAGCTTTATTATATGTATAAATACCTAAAAAAATCCCTTGTTCCCCGTACATAACCATGTATGGGGAACAAGGGATTTTTTTATGCGAATTCTAAAAAGCTTATTGAAGCAGAACATAATTGTCATGATTTTCACTAACTTTAGATAGGTATTTATACATTTAATAAAGCTGAATATCTAACTTACATTACCAGCACTGGGAGAGGACAAATAAATAAAAACCCGGTTTTGGAGTAGGATTCATTAATGCCTTTATAGGAAATTTTTGTCTTTATAAGGAGACTGTGGATGGTTGTACTGGAAAGAGGAAAGCAAAATTGGTTTGAATGATGCTATCGACACAATTAGGTTTTTGTTTTTTTATCGCATAAAAAGTTTTTTTATGTAATATTTTGTCACATTATAAGATCCACATCTACTTTGCAATTATTTAAACTACTCATCATCATCATCAGCCTATAGCGGCGCTGCTGGACATAGGCCTCTTCCATGGCGCGCCACAACACTCTGTCTTCAGTCCCTCGCATCCATCCGCCACCAGCGACCCTCTTAAAGTCTACTAAATATTAACCCAACAATATTTCCGTCTCCATAACATAATGTCCCTAAAATTTTCATTCAGTGATAGAACGTAGCTGCGAATATTCTATCAACGCTGTTCCCATAGGGATAACTTCATGCGCTATTTCTGAGCCAAGAACTGAGCGAATCTATGCCGTAGAACTTTAGTTTGTACCATTTTCACCCGATTTAATATCTCAAAAGCAAAGCTTTACGAACTTTGTAATGTTTATTGTCTGTAAAGATTAGAATATTGCTACATTTTCAACATCATGTTTTTCATTCCCAGCATCAGTACAAATACCTACAGAGTGGCCAACTTATCTGTGAATCGAAAAAGTTTTAATGTCGTTCACATAAAGTGTAGTATTATTTGGTTTAATTCACATGATAAGTTGGTCAGTGTGTAGACTATACCTATTATTTTACTTAATGAAAATACTTTTTATAATTTTGTATTTAGAAATACGGTCGACAGTAAAAATAATTCATTTTTTTTACGAACAAATTTGTATGTATTTTGAAGTAGCGACCAATTTTTACGCGATTCCATTACCGCACCGAACAAAACAAAGAATTTACGATAAAACAAATAACGAAAAGGCCAGAAATCAGCACAGCAATTTCTTTCCCTCAATTATCAAATCATTCTTCGATATCCTAGTATTATAAGCATGCGACTGGTACCGCTAATAGTCCGTATCCTCGGATTTATTGTACCAAAGGATTGTAGTTTCGCCATATTATTCTACCGTCCATTTGATGTAAATTCAACCGTGTCACAACGGCTCAGGATTCCGTAGAATGTAAGGTTTAATTTGCAAGTAATAACCAACTCTATGTTATTGTGGAATTCATTATAGCCAACTGTCACCGCCATGCGATCTGTCAACGATCTAACATTTCCAACTACCGTATTAAATTAATTCTTTATGTTACTGAAATATTCATTAGCTTTGCATACTAATGATTGAAATTATTAGTATTGTTTATAAATTCAATATAAATAATATAAAATAAAATTGTTGTTAATTCTTTCATTTCATTTTCTCATTTCTTAGCTTGAAAAATTGTGTCTGCAACTTTACTCTCTTTACTCGTTAGAGAACCAATGACAAATCAATTTACAATCGAATTATTCCGCCCTACACCAAATTCAATAAACTATTTAAAATACAATACAATACAATACAAATACTCTTTATTGTACACCAGAAATAATAAGTGATACAGAAAAACAGGTACACAGATAAAATAACAAGGTAAGCAATAGCAAAATGCGGCAAAATGTTAGCTGTTTAGTGCCATAGGTTTGGATTCAGCGTTGATGAGTCAGTCAATCAGTCAGACAGGATTTTTTTAAAAGCGTATTGAGATAATTGATATTGTTAATTATTATTCAAATGTGCCATTTCATATAAAACATTGTATTGCTTAAAAAAACTATTATTTCGAGGTGAACTTGTGACCCCAATCCCAAACACGGCATACCTAGAGATACATTTAATAGTTGTCTTTTATTACAACCAGTGAGAATCTTCACTGCCTTGTGGTCAGTGTTGCGATGTTGTGGAATCCGCGCCCGCATGGCAACATAATGCGGGTGGGTACTATAGTCAAACTAAATATGCGTTTATTTTTAACAGACTTCAAAAAAGGAGGAGGTTATCAATTCGGTTGTATTTTTTTATACAATACATTATAAATATTTTTACTAGCTTTTGCCCGCGGCTTTGCCCGCTGGGAATTTGCTTATCGCGCGCTGTTCCCTTGGAAACTGCATTTTTACGGGTCCGGGATAAAAAGTAGCCCATGTGCTCTGGCCTATAAACCAACTCTATGCCGAAAATCGCGTTGATCCATCGCTCCGTTTCGCCGTGGAAGACGGACAAACATACGTACAAACACACACGCTTTCGCATTTATAATATTAATATGGATTAAATACCATAAATCAATAAGTATTATATACTTTCTTGTATAGTGAAAATGCGTAGAATTTACGCACTCGCCACAGCGATTTGTTTTCAGTGCAAGTGCGTATGTGAATGCGTCGCAAATGCCTTTTGGCATGCTAAGTTAAACAACCCACTGGCTGAGAAGCCCATCTGGCTGCTCGCCCTCTCTCCGGTAAGCTGTAAAGGCCGTCTGAGGCCAACAGCAACAGTCTGCCCGAAAAAAAAAACGTCGCAAATGAAACGTAAGTCCAATTAGGTTTCCCCAAAAAGCACCGTATCCATGCCTGAGGGATGACGGAACCTGCTACTAGTGAAGGAACGAAGGTGGCTATCCTAAGATATAGGTATCTGAAGGTATTCAGCGTCGCAGCTGCGAGAGATGCGTCCGGGTATTGCTGGTGACATCTCTAAATTTCCATTCGTCTATTATGGTTGGTTCGTCACGTGAATTCAGTTGAATATTCAGCGTAATTCAGGTTAATCGGTTAATGTTTAGGATATTTTTATCATCCTTTTGTTTGTCTGGCTGTGGCGTCTGGCGGTATCAAGTTTTTAGTTAAGAATATAATTTTCAACACAAGTTACATACATAGTTACATACATACCTACATTCCAAATTAAGTAAAAGCTTGTAAAAAGCTGAGGTTCGTTGGAATACATTGGAATAACCCTAGATCAGTGAAATACTCGTAATCAAGCTTCTAAGTCACCGCAATAAAAAAATACAGTAATTAAAATAGGGTGTTCCCATACAATTTTTTTTCGATGTGTCTACTCGTATGTCAGTAACCATCTAAAATGGTCCCACACTGCGTACATTTAGCTTAGGAGAGGGCTCTGCTAACGCAGAATTTCATAGATACCTACAATTTTTTCCCGAACTCTCGATTTGCGAGTCCGACTCGCATTTGGCCATTTTTTTTTATCTTGGCCTTAGTTGTCTATGTTTATAGAGTTTGTTTCCTAAATTCTAATTTGAATCCAAAACAAAAGTCGAAACGACATGTCTGTTTCTTTGCACTCAAAATATCTAACCCTGTTCTAGGTAAGTAAATAAATAGCTCGTTTGGCATCCAGTCGAATAAAAAAAAGTACCAGTCCAAGTCACATCGTATTCACAAACCCGATTCCGTCTACAAACGACAGTGTCGTACCCAATTACAGCATGTTACTCTGTTCAAGAAACATAAATGCATTATGCATCTAAATTAGTTGAGTTTGCATACCTAATAAAAGCAGTAACATACGTCTCTTATTATCTCAACACTAAAGCATATTTAAACAAGAACAATGGCGCAAATCCCATAATCTTAGCACTACACCGACGTTTTATCCCTCATATCTGTGTTTATTTAGTCATTTCCATAGTAAATTATCGACATCACGGCCCACCCCTTATCTGAACCGTTAAAGCATAGGGACCAGGCTTACAGAAATAATGAGGCTAGAAGTGGCCAGAACTATCTACAATTCGTATTTTACCGTGAACCCAAACACATTAAAGAAGAAACCGGCGAAAAAAAAAAAGAACTTAGTGCAAAGGAATCGTTAATTTTGGAACAATCATCAATCCACCGCAAATGAGAGATCTCGCTTTTATAATAAAAATTCAAATGATAAGTTGAATGAAATACGATTTGATAACACCATGGAGGAATATTATCAAGGACATGAGTAAAAATTTCAAACTTATTAGATACTTAATTATTTCTCTTTAAAAAAAATTACTTGTAGTTAAACGACAGAAACTCCTGTTGTAAATTCGGTAACAGAGCTCTGAATTCCGCTGAGCGCTCTTTTAACTTATCATCATGTACCCTTTTTTGTGAAACAGGAGATATAATTAAGTAAGTAAGGGGGTGTGTGATGGTAAGTAATCACCGCTACCCTAAGATCAGCAAGTCTGTGAACACAGGCAGTTGTCAATGGCAGCTTAGAGAGCTAGGATTGCATGTGTCAAAAATAACCCTAGCTTTGTTTCCTTTTACGATGACTGTAACAGTGCATTGTAGCTAGACTACATACAGAAAAATTGCATAAAGAATTCAGGAGCCGACATTACAATATATTTTTACACCACCCACATAACCTCATGAAAACCAAGTATTTATTGTTCGGACCGTATCTAAATCAGACCACACTCCCCATCCAGTGTCTATATCACCAAATATCACAACAAAGCGCAACATGGTGTCTAGCCATTACCATTATCATTTGCTTTACAATGAAAAGACCTGTCCTGATTCGATTCAGAAGAACCCATTTCGGGCTTATGACGCCAAACATAAAGAAAACAGTGGGGTGTATCAGTGTCACCCTTTTGTATCTATGAATGATACTGGGTACTCGTATCACGTGAAATTTTACGATCTTTTTAGAAGGGGTTGTTGTCACTATTATCTGCTTTGAACGTCGGTAAAATAGTCTTTCGACACGATGAAGATTAGTCGCTAGGTCACAAAAGATGTGTCGTTCTATTAAATGTTACATCTGTGTGAATATATTTTGACTGTCCGCTTTGCGACCTGAGTTCTTCGGTAATCATTACTATTTTTTATCTTTGTATGAATTTAAATGATGCATTAATACCACATTTATTCTAGTAACTCTATACCGTCGAATTTCGCACAAAACGATTTAAAACGAATATGCAAAAACAAGACAATCTGGCGCTGCGGGAAGCACAATAAATTTGATATTTACGCGGTGTTCAACGTTCTAACGATGCCAGGAAACGTTACAACGTCACAAGTATCTGTTATTTAAACTGGTAATAACAATATTAGAGCTTTAACTGCAGTATTGTGGCTGAGGCTACCTCGTTTGTGTAACCTCCGGGCATCACCAAATGGTTGTTGTTAAGCATCTTCTGGTTCAAGATAAGATAGGTAAATATTACTAGTACTTACCTACTTTAGTCTCCGACAGGAGATTACTTGAATCAATTTATGTCGAGTAACTTCTTTGACCTTGAAATCTTATTTACTATTTTAGATTACCAATACTGTTCATAATGCATTAAATTTCTGCGTCAAAAAGTAAAAAAATTGGCGGCAAAGGTGATTGCAGTGAAATCAATTAGTTATGCCTTCCTCACCACGATTCACTTTTTGCCGAAAGAAATTTTGCTTCATTATAGTGAAATGGGATTGAAACGCTCAAGCTATCAATCATCCGTGTAAAGCTGCATTGTTTATAATCAAAATATAAACAATCAAAATTACACAGGTTTTTCCATCCCGTAATAAGGTTACAAAAACGAGTTATGCGTAATAACCACGATGCGCGGGATGAAATCGAATAACTTTTTAGTTCGCTTCCACTGACATTAATGACGAGAGAGCGGCTCCCACTCTTTGTTCATCGTCATTATTATAATGTATTTCAAGCGATCTATTTCATTTTTTAGCGATTCGTCTGCATCTATTGCCTGCCTCCGTTCTGATACTACCTACCAGTAGTTAATAAGCAAAAACTTTCATCTTCAATGTAACATTTTCTTACTTGTTTTGCACTGTCTTGAAACAAATAATTTATAATAAATTTTGATCGAGATTGTTTTTATTTTGAGATTTGGCCGATCCAAATTAAGATTGTTTTAATGATACGAAAAAAAATGAGGCTTATTTATTTTTATTGCTTCGATTCATTGTCGGTGTTCATCTCATTGTCGTAAATATGAAAGCAATGGGCCGTTTACCGCCGTACAGACTGCCTACATCACGATTCCCACGTACAATTTGGTCTCAGGTTTGAATAAATCTTCGATGTGCCTACCTGCCCGCCTCTTACACAAAACTAAGTTAGAATTGGAGCGAGGATATTTAGGCGTAGTCCATGGAATTGTTAGGTGGAGGTTTGCAATTGAAATTCTGAAATTCAAATCACTTCGGGACCAACTTTAGAACACAATCGTATCTTTAAGTAGAATGGAAATTTGTATATAAAGGCTATTTTAATTTATTCCTTTGTACAAACACGATTCTACCTAACAACGGGCATTATTTACGTAAGTTTGTTATCCAGTAGTAGAAAGCTCGATTAGAAAGCCGAAACATTGTAGGTACATAGCACAAAAATCAAATTTTGAGAACACTCTTACCTCAATAATAATAACAGTTATGTCATGTTATCCTTTGATTCAAATTAAAACAAAATCTTTGCTATCTTCTAACAGTAACATTACTTTTAGCCGACATTAAACATGATAGTGTTTTAATTGCCACACCAATATCAGAAAGAAGAAAGAAAGAAAGAAGAAAGAAAGAAAACATTTATTCGTGACAAAAACAAAAATACCAAAAAAATAAAAACAAGAACAGTTTTTGACACAAAAAACAACACGTTTCTAATCAGACCATGAAGTTGTAAAAGATAGATGAATAGGAAAAAGATGAATACTTACTGAAAATAACATAATCTTTTAAAGCCGTAGATATTATATTTTTGTAATTGGTCAAAATACAAGTGCTTGATTCGTTGGTAATGTCACGAATACCTTAATGCCCTTTCCTTACCGACATTAAAGCAATTTCACGAGCCATGATTCAAGTTTGATAACTGCTAAACACCGCATCACAAGCGATGCTGGAGTTAACAATTATGCAAAGCCTCGGGGCCCAGGAACTTGATCAAGAACCACTTATTAAGATATCGCGGTCACATCGGCCATTACGCAACGAAGGAGTAATTTGCCGCGATAATTTCTGACCGCGGAATCGGCGTGACAGTCATCACAAAAATACCGTACCTACGGCCAACCTTTGAAAGCAGATTCTACCACAAATGGAGTAATCCGCCGTGATATTACTTTACTTACTCTGGTATGTGGCTTTAGAGCAATAATAGGAATGGCGAAATACGCCATGTTTTATATGGGTAAGGCCGCGAATTTTGACCAATGTGACATAAAAATAACATAAAAAAAATAGGTAACGTTATCATAAAACGTAACGTAAATTTTGATAAAGCCTGGATCATACTGGCAAATATTCTCATTAGATAATGTGTCTATAAAAAAAATACATGTCATATAATAAAGCGAAGTTATTATTTTTACTAGAACTTTATTTATTTTTTTTCGACAAAAGTTGTAGTTGATAGACATAACTTATTAAAAACACATTATACATTTCACTATCCTAAAATTGACGCCATTGTTCCACACAGAAACATATACAAATTATCTATATAATATAGTTTCTGACCAGAGGCCGTATTGCCTAATGTTTTTGACACTCGTGATCGCAATCAAATGACATATTTCGCATAAAAAAGCTGTCATTTTATTGCGATCGCGAGTTCCAGAAACGTTAGGCAATAAGGCCTCTGATCCTAAACCTGTCCTATATGGGATCTATAGAGTTAAAACTGAATGTGGAAGTACCCTCTAGTTGACAAAATATCTTTCCAAAAGTGTCTCTTTACATGCCTCTATAACACTGACCATAAGGTGCACATTTATAAGCATAATGAATTTGGATAAGTGGTTGTGAGCATGCTTGTGACTTCGACTGTACAAGCTTAAATTTATTTAACTTCAAAATATCAATTTAACTAACTTAGTGTGTAGTCATTGGAAACCTAATAATAAACTGGTGTAAGTTAGAATTTTTCTGTGTGCACTTCCCTTTACCACATTTTTTCGTTACGTTATGTAAAAAATACGTTGCATTTTGTAAAAATGTAACGTAATCGTAACGAAAGTGTAACGTATTTTAAACAAAAACACGTTTATCATGGTGAAATAACAACATTTTGAACATAATAATACATGCTACTTACATGGAAAAGATTACCCTATCTTAGGAAAAAACACCAGTTAAAAATAATCACTACTTACCCTTAAAATCGGACAAGCACTTTTGACGTTATTTCGAAAAACTTTCTCCGCGTCACGTTTGATAGCTGTTTGTAAACAAACTGATGACATTAATTTATCTCTTATGTGTTGCCCTATTAGAGTATTAGTTTCTAGTGCACAAAAACATATTTCTATCAAAATTGGCGTTAAAAATAGCTTTATAAAGCGTCACCAAAGTATTCGTAACGAAAACGTGGTTTTTTGGCACGTGAAAAGAAATAAATATAAAAAAAGAAAATTATTTGATTATCATGATTTCGAAATCGGTAGAGCTATCGCTATATCATTAAATTTCGTTTAAACAAAATCATGGTCATGAGAAGTTAAAAACCATGAAAATAATAAGGTATTAAGTACTCGCGGCCGAAAAAAATAGTAAATTTTCGTTACGTTTTGGACGGAAATATATTTTTATTATTTTTTTAAAAGGGTTTAAATGAATTATCTCATTTGCGACCTTTAGAATTCATATCGCGTAATACAATAAAAAAAATGAAACCTCTAGGGGTTACCAGTTTTTTTTTATCAGCTTTCCAAATTTGAAACGTCCAAATTGGTCAAAATTCGCGGCCTTACCCATATTATCTTTTTTATAGAACAATCTTTTATTTTAGTAAGAATTTTTCCAAAGATTATAGAAGGACCGTAACATCACAAATAATTTCAAATAAAAGCTCAATTTGATTACAGTTGTCTCTGTGACAAATTTGGTATACATTCACAAGTGAAATTGGGTCCACGTTACTAACAATTTTTTTAGTCCCGTGCATCAATCATAGCTAAATTAAAGTATAGTTAGGTAACAATTTCATAGTTGACATGTTGCGTGCCCGCTCCCTTTCGGGCGGCAGTCAATTTACATCAAATTACATCAAATGTCATTAACGGAACTCGACCGCCTTCTCAGCTGTGGGTGAAGTTCTGATTCGGCGAGAGAATCGTAAATAAATCTTTTGTTCGCCTTATGCTTAGCATCTTGTAACTAGCTACTAAACTGTGTACACAAACTCAGTTTTCAGGAAATATAACGGGATTTATTATAAATTTATCATTACAATATTTCAAAACTGTTTAAACTATAAAATATTTTTTATTGGTTTATTTGCTTCCAAATAGTTTCGTAGCATAGATAACAGTAAACACTAATTAAGCTTTAAAAACAGTATAGATTGCAACAAAAAAAAACACAAAGGAACGACAAACGTAGATTAAGTACGCTATACAGCATATAGAAAATACATCATACTTTACACCCAAGACACCACAAACGAAGACCGGTCCACCCCTTCACAAAATCTTTTTAAGTACCTACTTTGTACACGAGAACAGGCTGTTAAATTACAGCTAATTGCTATTAGTTTTATATTTGCCGAAAGATGTCTGCTTCTAAATATAGACTTTCTAAGGCACCTCCATCACAGTCTGGTACAACTCACAGCCAATAGCTTCTTGCGATCTTAGCGGTACTTTGCATTTCCTTTCTGGCGCTATTATTATTATTACGTACTTAAATCATTCAAATTATTTCAAAGAAATCGCTAAATGTATCAGAATAAAGTTTTAAAACTATACTTAACAAAAAATTCTCACGAAGAGACTTGCAGATGACACTGAGGTAAGTCTAACGACATTATAATAGCATCCTTCTGTCGTGCGAGCCAACGTGTAATCAACACGAATGATAAGGCCAGGATGTTGTTCAAAAAACCTTTCGTGGAACTAAATTAGAATAATTTAAATCGAATTTTGAAAGTCACCTTTGTCACCAAATGACGGGATGTTTTATGTAAAAAATATCATTATGTGCATGCTAAGTGTGCATGTGATTCAACCGTTAGACTCATTTCAAAACAATTTGTTTTTGTATCAGAGATGGAAGAAAATTGGTGGAGTTTGGTTTTTTTTTTTGAAAATAAAGTTCTGTTAAGAAGGTTGCACACCCGTATGTCTTGTCTATGGATTTACGTATCCAGGCAACCGTCTTTTGAATTGTTTATAACATCTCTGTTCCTTTGCCTTTGTCAAAACGTACTTTCAATAAATACTTCTAATATTTTCATATTTGTTAATTTACATTAACATGGTAGCAGAGCGCGGTTCCAAGTAGAAAGTATTTAGTGTCGAGAGTTTTTACCTATTTGTTATTCAAGTAACAAGATGGACAAATCGTTCTACGAAGCAACCAAACTCCAAGTTGGTTGTCTTGACGAAAAGAACTGGACGACATGGAAGTACAAGATAAGTATAGCCTTAAGAGGCTTAGGAGTACTGGAAATTGTAGAAGGAATACTTACCAGACCTAAGCTGGCATCAGATAAAGCTACTTCAGAACAGATAGCATTATATGAAGAGCAATTAAAGACTTATCTTAAAGGAGACAGTACGGCACTGCTAGTAATAACGACAAATTTGTCAGATGATAACCTTCAGAAAGTTATGCGATATTCTACGTCAAGAGAGGTATGGCTGGAACTGCACCGCTTGTATGATGGAGTTTCAGAAGATAGAGCCTATGACCTATGTATGAAATTCTTTGGCTACAAGAAACAAGTTGAAGATGACATAGCTTCCCATTTGTCAAAAATGAAGAACATTTGGTTTTCGCTTACACAAGAATTGCAGAAAAAAGATTCAGAGAAATGTGATTTGCCAGAAATTTTTCTTATTTGCAAAATTTTGGAAACACTTCCTGACGAATACTTTGCATTCAAGTCAAGCTGGTTGTTGATGTCAAAGTCTGATCGTACCGTAGATAATCTGACAAGTCAACTATGTTCTCATGAAAGAGCACTATCCTCAAAGAATGAAGAAGATATGGAGGCTTTTTACGTGCGAAGAACAGAAACGAAACAGAAGAAAAATAAGAAACAAATTGACAAACGTGACAAGGAAAAGTGTCACTATTGCGGTGAGATCGGTCATAGAGTCAAAGGGTGCTCTAAATGGATTACCGATGGACGTCCGCCGAAACCGAAACCGTCAACATCGAACAGTGATTCAAGCGTGAAAGTGAACATGAATCTCATGACCTTTGAAAACAATAGTTCAAGCTTAGACCATGATAACTGGTTTGTTGACAACGGAGCCACGAGCCATGTTACTCACAGGTGTGATCTGTATGAATCATTCGAAGATTTCGAAGGTGCTCACACGGTAACAACTGCAAATGGAGAGGCAGTCAAAGCTGTCGGCAAAGGCAAGCTGTCTGTACTGGCGGATGTTAAAGGAAACAAACAGTTGATCACTCTGAATGACGTGTGGTATGTACCCACCATAAAGAAGAACCTTTTCTCTGTACTTTCGGCCCAAGACAGACTTTCAAATAGCGTATTTACCTCAGAAGCTACAGAATGTCACTTATTGGTCAATGGCAACATAATGCTATCTGGAAACAGGAAGAAACATGGAGGATTATATCAACTGAAGTTGAGCAATGTTAAACCTGTCAAGCCTTTAGAAATCAACTGCCTAGAATCGAAAAACTTATTACAGCTGTATCATGAAAGGTTGGGACATCAAAATAAGGCTCATGTAAAGAAAGTTGTAGAAAGAGAGCTTGGTATAAAGCTGAAACAAGACAGTGAATTATGTGAAGGTTGTATTTATGGAAAATCACATAAAAAATGAAATTTGGGACAAGAGAAAAAGCGACTGAAGTTGGAGAGCTTATACACGCAGATGTTTGTGGCCCCTTCAGTTTGTCTATTTCAAAGTTCAAGTATTTTGTAGTCTTTAAGGATGATTTATCAAAATTCCGTTATGTCTACTTATTGAAACAGAAGTCAGAAGTTAGTCAGAAGCTGAAACTGATGTTAGCTGAAATAAAGACAACAGGACATACAGTGAAAGAGCTCCTATCAGATAACGGAGGAGAATTTGATAATCAGGTCGTAAGAAAAATACTTCAAGAGAATGGCATTCGTCAAAGACTTACTATGCCACATACGCCGGAGCAAAATGGTTCTGCAGAACGCGAAAATAGAACCATTGTTGAGGCTGCAAGAGCCATGATGCATGCAAAACAACTGCCCCAAGGGCTGTGGGCTGAATTAGTAAATACAGCAGTCTACATACTTAATCGTACAGGACCAACGTCAATGGATATAAGTCCTTATGAAATTTGGTACAATAAAAAACCAAGGATACGGCACCTACGAATCATTGGCAGTACTTGCTATGCACATGTTCCAAAAGTCACTAGGAAGAAGTTAGATAAGAAAGCGGTTAAAGGTATACTTATTGGGTATGACAACGATGAGGGATACAGAATCTGGAATAAAGAAAGTAACAAGTTGGTCCGATCCAGAGACGTTACTTTTGAAGAAATAACCTTGAGATCATGTGACCCAGTTGAATCACCAATAAGTGTAAGCCCAATGGAACCGATATCGTTTGACCTGCCTATATCAGACATACCAGCAGAACAGTCATCTTCGTCAAATATGAATGGAGAATCATACTTAGATGAAGAAATTTTGGAATCAGACAATAATGAAAACGAATCAAATATTGACATCGAAGTCCAAACTGATGATTCTTTTATATCAACGAGAGAGGGAGATGATATATCAGATAGAGAAGAGTCCCCTGCCCCCGAAGTCGAAGAAAGGAGGATGACACTGAGAGATAGGTCAACTATAAAACCTCCTACACGACTTGACGATTTTGTATTGAACATTGGCTTAAGTGAAAGTAAAGAACCAATTACATACAAAGAGGCTATTGATGGACCTGAACGGGATTATTGGCGCAAAGCTATGGACAGCGAAATTAGTTCTCTTTCTGAAAATCAAACTTGGGAATTAGTCCGACCAGAAGGAAAAGTCAGGGCATTGCCCAGCAAGTGGGTGTTCAAACTGAAACTGAACCCGGACGGAAGCATTGATCGCTATAAGGCAAGATTAGTAATCAAAGGCTACTCGCAAAGAGAAGGAATAGACTATGATAAGACTTTCAGTCCAGTAGCTAAGTTAAGCACAATCAGAGTTTTGTTAAGCATTGCCGCTAACGAAGGGTTGACTTTACGTCAGTTTGATGTTGCTACTGCTTTCCTGAATGGAAAAATAGAAGAAGAGTTGTATATGAAACAGCCTGAAGGATATAATGATGGAACAGGAAGGTTATGCAAGTTAAAAAGAAGCCTCTACGGTTTAAAACAAGCTCCACGCTGCTGGAACATTTGTATCCATGAGTTCTTGATGGAATCGGGATTTAAACAAACCGAAGCAGATCCGTGTTTATATTTTCGTCTACGTGGAAATGCCAAAGTGTTACTAGGCCTGTACGTGGATGACGGTCTTATTGCATCAACGGATGAAGCAGAAGCAGAACACTTTATAGAACACGAATTAAAAGCTCGTTTTAAAATCACAACGAAGCCTGCATCTTATTTCCTTGGCTTAGAACTGGAGCGTCAAGCTGATGGTGCTATACTTGTACACCAGAGAGCCTACGTAAAACGAATACTCGAAAAGTTCGGAATGACGAACTGCAAACCAGCCGCAACACCAGTTGTGAAGGAGTCGCGAGAAAATATTTCCCAAGAAAGCAATTCTATTAAGACAGAATTTCCTTTCAGACAAGCTGTGGAAGCGTGCTGGGCCCATAACCCAGAGGTCCGTGGATCGGAACCACGCTCTGCTACCATGTTAATGTAAATTAACAAATATGAAAATATTAGAAGTATTTATTGAAAGTACGTTTTGACAAAGGCAAAGGAACAGAGATGTTATAAACAATTCAAAAGACGGTTGCCTGGATACGTAAATCCATAGACAAGACATACGGGTGTGCAACCTTCTTAACAGAACTTTATTTTCAAAAAAAAAAACCAAACTCTCCACCAATTTTCTTCCATCTCTGATACAAATCATCATCACGATCATCGCCGCTGGTCTTGATACGTCCCACTGCTGGGCAGAACGCATTATTTCAGAATGAAAAGACTTGAGATGTAATAGTTCACACGCGGACCCTTGAGAGTTGGTAGCTCAACACACATCTTAAACTGCTTTGCAGTATATAAAATTTTTCTCGCATTTTTTTTCATCTAAAAAGAAGTTACAAATGTAATTTTGCTCATAAATTCCAAAAGTTCAGGAGCTGAGTCCAGACTCAAACCCAAAACTAACTACTTGAGAGGCCACGTCAAATCATTATTGGCTTTTTATTGCACCATCACACCGCAGAATTTTACTACTTTCACTAAATTTTAAATAAATGTGGTACAAGTTCGTACCTATCATATGCTTTCTTCTTATGTTACACCACAGTAAAACGTTTTGCATTCAGATGGTGTCTACCAACATCATTCGCGCCAGTTGACAAGCGTTTCCTCTACGGATTTAATATCTTTGTCTCATGACACCTACGACTTTACTACGTGACCATATTGTTTCTCGTATAATCAAACGATTTAAAGTAAAAAAAAGATGAAAGACTTTTATCAGTAGGTATTTCTGTTAAACATAGCCGTATTACAACTGCAATGAAGAATCAAGTTATTTTTCTGCAAAATGAATCTTCTTGACGCCAAGTGTAATCTAAGAGACGTCCTGATATATCACTTCCTCGTATCTCGAGTCTCCGTGTTTAAAATGATTTGGTAGACTTGACATTTTTATATTCGTTCCGCGTTTTTCTTATTACCATGCAGGAGACACTTCTTAGTATGCAGGTCTTGCTACGACACTTATTAGTCTCAAAATTCGTGAGATTCTTTCCTTTCCACTTTCCCAAGTTTCGAAAGAAAACGCCCCTCTTCGGTCGCATTTTAAGCAAACCTGATGTTTAATACATAGACGATATTGCTTTTGATAAAGCGATTTAAAATCTGAAATTTAGAGTGCGATAGAATTCTAATGAGGATTTCGTCTGTGTCTCGGATGTTTGGCGGAACAAACAAGAATGATAATAGAATTAGTGAAACTTTATGTAATTTATTGAGGTGACATTTTCTTAATTGTGGACTGAAAAAATACTGTGGCGATATAAAGCGCTATAAAAGCTTTGCAAGAATTATTTCTACGATTAATAAACCATATTGTTAGTGAACTGTATCTATAAAAATATTGTTTTGTTACAGCATTAAAGCTATACGAAACTCAATTTACATAAAACCTTTGGTAAAATATTCGCTGTAACTATTTGAATCATAACTATTCCATACTTCATATTCTAATTTTATAAAAACGAAAGTAAGTTTGTTTGTTTTATTCCTTTTTCATACTTTTAACCACTGAATCGATGCGTAGGTATCATATTAGAAGATCAAAATAAAAACATTACATTTTATCCCCAAAAAATTACTTAGTTGTTTCAAACGGCGGACGGTATACGAAATATCCACAGACAAAGTCGCTGGCAACAGCGAATAAAAAACACTTTTAAATATTATTGTTCATCGACCTCGCAGACAATTTGGAAATGTCAGTCGGTCTGTCTATTGTATGACACTAACACAAAATATTAATTCAATCATGTCACAATGATGTTTCGATATGGAAATTGTTTTATTGTTCGCATAGCACAATCGTTCCTACAAGTGTTTGATGTCCGGATGATACAACCTTTGCCTTGTTCACGATCTCTAACAAGTGAATACATTAAGGTACTAGCAATTGGCTGTGACTTTGTCCATGTTAACCGTTTACTACACCTTGACTATTAAATATTTTAAAATTGTGACTATCGGTGTACTAAATCACTTTGTTATAAATAGATAGCGCAGTTTGAATTGAATTAGGTAATTAAGGTAGAAGTTAGAGTGCCTATTTACTGTCTTAGTTCTTAGTAGCCACCATCTTTAATTTGTATCATTAGCAAAAGACGTGAGAGTACGGTGTCATCTATTGGGCATTAACATGTCATACACTAGGACACTTATCTTATTGCAGTGAGGTTAAATTATTTTTGATGTTTGGTATCTCAGAACTTCGCTTCGTCATTCGTGAAATATTTTATAATTTAATCAGAATATTTACCTACATCAGAATCTGTTGAGTGGATCCTAGAAAAATCGAGGGAATGAGGGAGGGGTTCCAATATGACCAGGTTTGATTCCCGAACTGAGTACAAGTTTTTTTTTATCTACATTATGTACGCAGTTTTTCTTTTTTTGTCACTAATCGACGACAGGGTTCCTCAAAACAAAATCTTTGTATGTCTTATACTTATTTTTAGACTTGCCCAATACTGACCGATCTAAATGTAACTGATATTATATTGCCCTTGTCGCTTGTACATTTTAATGTACGTTGGTTGGCATTAGTCTAAGTATTTAACAGAGATCCAACGCAAACTTCCACACCTACTACTAGCACGAGCGAGTGAAATGTACTGATTCTACTGCCATATATAATATTCATAATCATCAACATCGTCCGAAAGACGTCCACCGCTGAGCAAAGGCATCCCCTCTTAGAACGCCACAGTGAACGACAATCGAACGACGATATCGTCAATCCATCCAGTGAGAGCCCTGCTAATGTATTCTGGACTAGCATACTCGTATATTATTAATTATTATTTATTATTGATTGCATTTTATTTCTTTTGTTTTGTAGAATAAAGAGTTTACTTACATACATACATAAATTATTCTAGCTTAACTTATTATTGACTACGGGAACTAGGGAGTTATTGCAAAACGATAGGTACCAATTGAGTAAACAAAACAGTGAGCATAAAACGAAAATGGCTGCAAGAGAAACTAACGCTTTTTTATTGAAGGTAGGTACTTATTACAGCTCACAAGTTTCGTTTCGAATCCCGACGTGTTATTTTCTCGACAATGGTTCCACGCCGCAACAGTTTCAGTTTCCCTAGAATTACTGGCAGCCACACGTCTTTTCCTTTTATAATAATTTAGCCGATAATGCGAAAAATACGTGCCTTTCGCCGCCTGAGTCCTACGTGAGTGGGACCTTATTGCCACTTATTGCTCACAAATGAAGCGAAATTACATTGGAATAATCTTAATGTATTAAACATGTACTGTTATTGCGCGAGAAATGAGATCATTGGTTAGCCTGAGACACATTTGACCGAGAGATATGTCGAAGGATGGCAATGGAGTATTATGGTTACACTTCGTGACATTGGTCCGATTACGTGCACAATAAATGGTTGGTAACAGATCGATAGTGGGAATCAAAGACGTCGTACCTACTGCTACAGCTAATATTGATTGTAGAGTACCTAGTAGGTATATAGGTAGGTACTACCTAAGCGACACGAAACTAGGAAACGGTAGAAAGAGGAACTAAACTTTAACGTAGAAAATTCTTGTAATGTGAACATTATACATATTATAGTGTAGGTATCATACGTCAAAAATACGGTAGTTACGATGTAAGTGACGCCATCGTTTAATTTATATTTAGAGGTCTTTTTTCAACAGTGGACGTTTTTCGGCTGATGATGAATACGATATCATATAATGTGATAGTAAAAGTAAAATCAAATAAGTGTTTAACCAGCCAAAGAAGTTTATTGAATCACCTAAATGGCAACAATATGATAAATGATAAACTAGACAGCAACACAACAAAGAGGATAGAAAGCGCTTGAAATCATATTTCACGTTATCGGCAACCCCTTTCTATACACATTTTGAATATATTACTATAAAAACGAAACGACCACACAAGTATTACGGCACAAATATTTAAAATGATATTATATTTTTTTAGGCACCCACTATTATTTTTTCACTTTTAATAGGTAGGTATAAAAAATTTCAAAATGTTCCGTGATGACATTTTAATGAGGCTTTCTGAGGCGGAATAATTAGTTGGCGCTTGTGTCGTGAGGTCCTTTTGACAACTTTGACATTTGTGTCTCATTGTATGACTGAATGAGCCAGTCATAAGAGCGTTTTCAGATTATCCGTTATCGGTATCCGACGCCGATACGATAACGGGGCAAGTTTAAATGTATGTATGTGTAGGTACTACCAACATTTAGAGATATTTTGACTGTCAAGAAACCCTCACTATGGAACAACAAAAATTACCTAGTGTTTAGGTAAGAAACGACATAACAGTAGAAAATTACAGCAGCTATAATCAACCAATCTTATCAACCAGGTAGCCAATAAGTTTTTTACCATTACAAAGACTTTAATCGCTTTTGATAGGGCAAATGTGTTATAGAATGAACAGAAACAGCAGACGCAAAGTGGATAGGGGACTTATGGAGTAGTGGAAGAAGGTAGACTGAATATCTGGTGAAAGTCGCAAGAGTTCCATAGATGCGGGTTGCGAGTGGCTCATGACTGATCATTGTGATCTTCTTTGGGGGCAACCTGTATACAAGAGTGAATGACTGATGATATTGCTAAAGTGAAAGGAATCCGCATAATAATGACAATTTTTATGGTTTAGTCGTAATTTGAATTATATAAATAGAACATTTTCTTAACAAGCATTAAACTACCTTTACAATACCACCATTAAGCAACAAGTTCAGCGATGCAAACTATGTCGTCTCTCGCATATTGCTCGACACTGAATTATTTCTAGAATAACCGTCTCAGGCGACACGAAGCAAACGCATATCGGACATGGTTAATGCATAAAATATGAGCCTGCCTCTTCGAATTTGTCATATTCCAATGATTTTGGTCATTGCTCTTACTTGTTAGGTGAACGTGTCAAAATGCATAAAGTTAAATTTGTGTTATAAAAAACTAATGTTATTCGGTGAAATTATTGATTAGACGAAATTTAAACATGTTAAATTTATGTTTGACGAAATTAAGAAAGCTTATCCTATAAAAACCTAGCATAGACAACAATTTCTGAAAAAAAAAATGCATTAATTAGGTATATCAAATGACATCATATGTATTACGTTAATTATACTTTTCAAACATTATAATGATTTGTAACGATACGTGCGTACACCTTGTGAGTTTAAGTTATGTGTTGCGGATATCTACGAGTGGCGGAACTTGTTTACCACCAGATGATTAACTCGCGCATACCTATTGTATACTACTAATTTAATAAAATAAATATCAAGCTTCGTTTTTACATTTAATAAAAGTCATTTCAATTTGAAAATTATCAAAAATAATGCCAATTCACAAAAATTGAGTGCCGTACAGAGTGCTCTGCACCAAGTTCAATGTGAAACACACACACACACACACACACACACACACACACAAACATAACGCCTGTATTCTCAAATGGGGTAGGCAGAGCACACGAATGTGAAATTTGGTACCTTTTTTAATTTGAGACCCTGGAAAGAACGGCACTCACGGGAAATTACTAATTTTTGATATGAATATAAATAGGTATACCTAGTATACTAATTTTATATTTAATTTTCACAGAGATTTTCCATTTCAAATTTGTTGCTCGTGACAGCTATCATTAGCAGATGTATTCCGTAGGGGTGAATGCATTGTTCGGGCATTAAAACGAGCCGAAATAAACTTCTTTAGCATTCATAAAGCATTATGAATTTAAATACATAGGAAGATATTCCGAATCAGTTTCCGAAATTGATTTATATACGTATCTTCATTAAAAGTACAATAATTTATTGAAAGCTTTTTGCTGATGGTACTTGCATTGTTATGTAAATTACATAATTGAGTATCTGTACAAAATTTAAAGTCAATCCGATTACTAGAAGTGGTTGAAATTCGACCTGTAAGTACAATTCAATCGATCTATTATCTCAAACATGCTCGGAAATGTATGCGTTAATGTCGCGAAATGGAATCGTGAAGTTTCTCATTTATAGCTCCCTAAATAACTTCTTGGCCTAGGCCATGAAGTATGTATGAAAATTCATTATTTTCCGCTGCTCTAACTTTTTAAAATTGCTTACTGACATTAAACTGAATAAGGAAAATTTACAAACAGCCAACCACCACTACTTTGTCAGCATTTGCGATATTGCGATGCGATGCGTTGCATGGAAAGATGGATGGATGCATGGATAGATGGATGCATGGATGCATGGATGGATGGATGAAATATTTCCTCAAATTGTTTGAGAAAAGCACTATACAAACCTCAGCCACAACAGGGATTGCTGGACTCATCCATCAGTCTTTTACTTCATGGCCTCTGCAGTAATGTACTATTTTTTCACTGGATACTCGTATAGATATTTATTACCTACTTATTTAAACTAACTCGTACTTTGAACCGGCCCTTAAAATAAACCTTTAAGTTATTTATGCACCAGTGAAACAAAACCGTAATCAGATGGCACCGAATAAAGTGAAATCAAACGGCAATTTGGATTTGCATTAAATCTCTGTTTATTTACGACGAGCACTGAGTCCCCTGTATATTGTAGCTAAATTATTATGCGCCCGTTTAAAAACAATAAATTGTATGTGAATTATAGTACCCGATTGAATGTACGATGTAAAAAACCGAAAAGCAATTAAAATTAGCCAAACGGCAAAACTGGAGTGGTTTATTGGTTGCTCATATCGTAAAATAAACCAATTTATATTTAATGACGACGAATCTGACTTGAAACTTGTGCTGATGTCATTCAGGTTTAGAATTCGATAATTTAATTCGCGTGGTTTTTAAATTGAATAGTTTTTTATTCATCACGCGTCTCTTTTGGGATGGTCTTTTTTTATGAAGCAACATTTTACGTATGCTCTACAAAATATTTTATAAGAGTTTTGGATAATTTTCACGTTGGCGAGAAGTCGATGGAGTAAATATAAATAATTTTACCACACACGCTTTTCGGAGTTCGGTGCTCGTTATCGACGTATAAACGAATATTTATGACCTTGTTTCTGTATAATATTGACTTAAACAAAATGGGCCTTTACAGCGTAGACCTTCCTAATCAGAAACGTAGTCGAATTTATGGATTCATTCTCATAGAAAAGCACGTAAACTTGAGACTTAGCCGACAGTTTATAGTCGTTTTTTTTTTGATAGATCAGTGCAGTGGTAAATTGAATATCCTCTTGACCTTCAAATTGTGCATAAAGCCGAGTCTAGTGGCATTGCCGGACTCCTTATTGCTTTGCGAGAGATAAAGTCTTTTAGGTTGGCCAACTTATTCATTACCAATTTTATTAAATGAAATCGTTTATTGCATGACCATAGGTGTATAAATAAAATCTTCATGTGTTGGTGTGTCCTTTTATGATCTACCATTTTTATGGTGTACAATAATATAAAATTGAACAAAATAAAAATTAAATCTGAACACACTTAAAAATGAACATTGGTGATTAAAAATGGTTGCTGTACATTTATTATATTATGTGTGTATGCCATAAAATAAAATTAAATGCTGATAAATAACATGCGTGGAAAGTAAGATTAGATGTTTTAATAATTTTTACTGTTTCTACACTCTTCCTCTTGAGTCCCGACATTTTTTAACAGATAAAGTAGCTAAAGACCTAGACGAGAGTCATTTTTAGTAGCCATTTCTATGAAGAAATCTCCAGAAAAATTAGACAGTTGAAACTCTCGAACAATCGCCCTCGCAGATATGCTTATTTTTAATCTGTTCCTTATAAAGTGCACCAGGACTCAGGAGGATAGGCTAGGCACCTAGTGCACTGGTCTGTGCCAGTGGTGGTCTTGCCATACTTAGCTCAAGAGCTTCACTTATTCATTTACCATTATATTATACAAATTATATTATATAAATTCCACCTGTAATAAGATTTAGGATTATGCACCTCCATAATCGCTTTTCATAATCCCACGCACTACTGTCGCTGGAGTTCTTATGAATTCAATCTTTTAATTCCTTTCCTTTAATGGTGCGTGTGAAGTTTCCAATCAGCACTGGGCCCGCGTGGGAACTATGGCTCAAGACCCTTTCATTCTGAGTGGAGGCCTGTGCCCAGCAGCAGTGGGTCGTATATAGGCTGAGACGACGACGACAATTCCTTTTCGGCTCCAGCAAGTTTGTGGCCTTTCGCATAGCCCACAATATATTACCTTGATTAACTATTTACACGCCATACCATAGAGACAGCTACTAATTATCGATGTAGCCTGTCTTTGAAATTCTGTCTGTACAAACAGCGAATATATTTGAGATGTAGGTTATGTAGGTTAATTGATATGGGTACCTAATTAAACATAAAATCGGCACGTGCTCGCTGGTAAGTTATAGTGCCACTAAAGAATCTTACTGCAGTCAATTTTGTTTATATCCTTATAACGCTCAAAGTCATTTATATAGGACTTATCCGTAATTTGATATTGAACTCTATGACAAGTAACATAAAATGTAATGTTCATAAAACAAAAAATTTACTTGGCCGTTAGGAGGATAAGTTTATAAGGAAATACTCGGTACTCCTAATACACATTACGTCATAAAAATATTCCAGACATAATTATTTTCAATCGTACGGCGTCAAAATCGTGACTGTATTTTGAATTTAATAAAATAAAGTCAATGAAAAACCTTTACATAAATGTGTTTAGTCAACGTACCTTAAACCAGCTACTAAAATTGTCCTAATTAATGTTAAGACAGTATTTCGAAAACAAAAATTGAAATATAGATGCACAGAAAAACCAGAAAAATAAAACCAGCACTGGGAATCGAACCCAGGTCCTCGGCATTCCATAGCGCGTGGTATACCGTTACACCACCGCTAGACAAAAAAAAAACAAAGTTAAAATAACATAAATTTGGAATTGAAATAAGAAATACAATCTAAAAACCAATCTTAAGACAGTATTTTACGCGGAATCTGACGCAAGCCCCCGGGTTCTTTCACCTCACCAGCAGTATGTCTCGCGCGTAAGTAGAGTTTCACGCATCGATTACTATCCAATTTTGAGCTCACCGGATACCTGCCTCTGTCGAACATCTTTTGTCGTCCGATCACGTGCCGATGCCAGATGATTCGTCCTTTCCCAGCGATTCCATTATCGAATGCACCTTTAAAGGTTTACGCCGAAATTGTACGTACCATAGATTGTAAAAGACAGTAAATTATGCCTTGAAATTGATTTGATATTGTGGTTTTAATTGGAAAGATGTGGACTAAGCCTGCGAGCCTAAATACCTGCAAAATACCTAAAATGCATAAAAGAATTTCGATGAACAGAACAGATTTACTCAAAACAATAAAGGTCCACCTTATAAGTTCATTGTAATGATGAAAACCGATAGAGTGCGAGTCAAACTTGCGCACCGAGGGTTCAGCACAAATTTTTAGATGAATTTTCAATGTCAGCAAAATTCCTCTGTAACAAAACGTACCAGTTGAAAAAAATTTACCCAGTGTGCGGTCATTTTAGATAGTTACTGTCATATTTTGGACATAAAACTACCCTTTTGGACTCTTTAATATAGACAAGACAGACAGAAAAAAACCAGATTTTTCTTGTAGCATAGAATAGCGACTGTATTAGATTACACAGAATGATTAATCTTAATGGTTGTGTTATAAGACAATGAATTATTTTATGGCAAGAACCCTCCCTGAAATGTTTTTCGGTCACGGCAATTTGTACGAAAACACCATTTTTGGTTGCGTCGACTTAGAAGTTTGATTTCAGTTTGATACTACCACATGTTCCTAATGGACAGATAGGCAGCCAAACTAAGCCAAACAACAAATTCCTTTTAAGGTAGGAACTCTAAAAACGACTAATTAACTCCTTTCTCATTTTAAGATTGTTTTATTAATTTAAAGCAAAATTTTATTTTCAAAGTTATAGATAGTCAAAGCTCGCTTTTATCTGACTTCAGTCAGACAAAGTTCAAGGCAGCAATCAAACTTACTGCGTTTAAAAGTTATTTACGAACAAGTCATAAAATGTTCATGCGAGAGGAAAGTTAGAATTATAAAGAAAATCTCATTTAAAATTGTAATTGCTTATTTTAAAAAGAGTTAGATAAAATATTCTTGATTATTGAGTAAAACTAAGCATCTACCACCGTTTCGGAAAAACCTCTGTTGACATTAGAATCCGGCAAGAAACTCACAGAGGTACATTTTTTAAACAGATTTACAATATTATTACATGATATCATTCACAAGTATTTACACAACTTCATTTTTAACACCAGTTTTTGGTTCTCAGGGTAGGCAGTTAATAGGCCATTTGTTCTTTTTTTATTGTTTTTACTTAATCACAAATTTATCTTTTGTTCGTATCATTTTCGTATGTCCATCTGTGGAAAAGGCTCTAATCTTCTCCATTTTGGCTATCTATTTTCGCAACCTGTCTTATGTTTAACTAATTATAAAATACTAAGCATAGCGATAACATTAGATTTTGTAAATAAGTTTCGAAGTCCGAAATAAAATATTTCTATTATTAGTATTAATAAGTATTTATTTAAAACACAAACTTCATTATACATGATATAAGTTAAAATTATAACTAAAAGTAAAATATAAGTAACTAATAACTAAACTATAACCTAGAAAAATTTGGTAAATGGAACCCAAAGATGCTGGCAGCATTTCCTCGCTGTACTCGTACTGTTTATTTTAGTATTTGTATTTGTAATGTCGTTATTTCACCTTCTCTGCGGTCTACCTCTCTTTCTATTTTCTATTTGCCTACTTAGTATAACAATAAAAAGAAAGTTAAGACCTAATGGTTTTTAACATTAAGTATCATCTTTGCCCACCTATCAATGACAATGACAATGACCTATTATCAAGTTAATAATAGATAACTAGTATCATATAAAAAAGCTTTAGTAATATCACGATCACGACTAAATTTCAATCCTTTTTTTCAAACATCACATTATACATTACCATACATGCTCCTAACGAAAACTTGAAAAGCTTGCAATCAAAGCGGAGAGTGCTTTAGGCTGAAATCCCCGCTAACTCCGCTGGACCGACCCCAATCTGTTGTATCTGAAATCGCAATCCTCTGTACAAAATAGTTTGCAATCTACATGGCTTTGTTTCATTTCGGCAACTTTTCTGCAACACTGCATTTGACAGATCAAAAAAAAATGGCTTAAAATTTTACAGTTATCAAGGTCTATTTGGCGTTTGCATAGGTAAACTGTTTGTAGTGAAGTATTTTCGTTTTTTTTTTAATTTGATTTACCTATTCCAGAAGAATTCTGCGATTGTTTTCAAAAATAACAAATTTTGTGTTGTGTGTTTTGGTGTGTAGTGTGTGTGTGTACTTAGTGACGCAGGATTGCATATCATGAAGTTCTTCAGTCTTTTAGATTATGACAGTAACAATTATGATAGTGTTAATTATGATTATGATGGTGATGATAATGGAGAAAATAATTTTGTGATATCATTAAAAATACTTTCTAATAATCAAATTCTCTCAACTTTAGTAGGTTACAGCACGTCTTAATCTTTGTTAATCGGTATGTTTGCTAATGTTCTATTTGTAAATCATTGCCCATTCGCACATTACAAGTGTATTCTACCGAGCATATGTAGTTTGCACGAACGACAAGCTGTTCTGAAATGGTCCCAATATTGGAATTCTTGATGACGAATTGCTGTAACCGCAGTTCGAGGGTGTATTGTACCTAGTCAGTAACCCTTGACGGAATATATTGTGTTATGTACCTACAGTTCATATCAAACTGGAGGTGAAGACATGAGCTAGTATAGTATCTCGACTTTGGATATCGTTATCTTTTGTTTCGTACAAAGGTTTCATTTAAGTAGAAATAAGGACATAGCATAATAACTCCTGAGCTACAGTCTGTATTGATAACAATCTCTTTATCTCTCCCATATTCATCGTGTTTCCCACTTGACTTAAAATAAATCAAACATATAATTGTACGCTCAAATCATAGTTTAACGTATTCTGCATTTTATGTCAATGTTGTGAAACCGTAAAATTTTCATACTGCTATAAAATAAAGCGTTCCACAATGCAGTGCTATTTTATCTGTATAACTGACACAACATTAAATAATGGCTCATAACCTCACAATAATTGCCGGAATGCAAGCAGTGCAACGCCCATTTTAGATGCGATCATAATTTTAACGAGCATCTACGTCATTGTTGCGATAGTATTATATTTTAACTAACTGGGTTTTAGTGACAATCTCCAAAGCGTTCCCAGGCCGAGGCAATGCAAAACGAAACAAGTGGAATAAATTAGAGAGCTGTAAGTAGGCAATGTGCGCCCGTCAATCCAACCCGATCTAGATTAGATTCTACTGATTAACTCGAGACCACGGTTGAAATTCATAACGTAGCTAAACATTTATAGCGCTCCGATTCAATTAAAGTTTTATGTACGGGATTATAGTATATTTCAATCAAGATCATAAGCAATTCAAATTTCGTTAATCCGTCCGAAGTATGGCTTTATATGAGTACGTAGATGCAAGTTGATGGATGGTCTGATTGTTATTTTGAATGTATTTAACATTTGACAAATGCACGTGGGAGCAAGGGTATTAATTTAATTTAATTGAAATGTGTAAATTAAGTAATTACTTAGAGTGCTTTCTAAAGTGATATAAGTCAGCACGGACAACTTAATGATCTCAAAGTTAAGCTTGGACAGTAAGCCTACCATTAAAGTTGAATTGTTTTCTGTACTTTTATATTTAATTAATAAATAACGCCGTGGGCAGAGATTAAGCAACCTCAGTGAAATGATTAAGACCAATCATAATTATTTTATATCCCTGCAGATTATTTTTTGTCCAGTACCTACTAAGTGTCGAAACACTATACCAAAGATACGTGACCGAAGTTCCGTGGCAGATGTAATGTTCCGACGTATTTGGCCGATATGTCACACCATAAGCTCTAATTATGCGACAGAAATTCGGCTTGATTACGCCTGCAACGCTATTTCAATTACCAGCAACACATTTGCCGAAATTACGTCACATTTTGGCGTGATCAGTTATGGCATCAGTTAACGCTCGACTGCATTTCGGTTGTACACTGAACGTGTCACAATTTCTGATTTTTTTTTATCATCATCATCACGTTAGCCGAAAGACGTCCGCTGCTGGATATAGGCCTCCCCAAAGCTCTCCACTCGACCGGTCTTGTGTTTTCTGGCATCCACCACGATCTCGCGTATTTACTTTTTTTGCTAGTATTTAAACAGGATTGCGGATGTAATCAATCAAAAATTTGGTTGCGTAATGCGCCACAACAACCATTTATAGTAAAACTAGCTTTTGCCCGCGGCTCCACCTGCGTGGTATTCGGTTATCGCGCGCTGTTCCCTCGGGAACTGTGCATTTTTCCGGGTTAAAAAGTAGCCTATGTCACTCTCCGGACCATAATCTATCTCTATGTCAAAAATCACGTCGATCCGTCGCTCCGTTACGTCGTGAAAGACGGACAAATACACAAACATACAAACACACTTTCGCATTTATAATATTACTAGCTTTTGCCTGCGGCTCCGCTCGCGTGGTATTCGGTTATCGCACGCTGTTCCCTCGGGAACTGTGCATTTTTCCGGGATAAAAAGTAGCCTATGTCACTCTCGGGCCCATAAACTATATCTATGCCAAAAATCACGTCGTACCGTCGCTCCGTCACGGCGTGAAAGACGGACAAACACTTAAACATGCAAACACACTTTCGCATTTATAATATTAGTGTGGATATCACGAAAACCTATGATAAAGTTTTTCGTGAAAGAACACAAGCGCTCACAACCACATCGTTGCAAGCTCAGCTAACGATTACGCAAACCATATATCTCACTTAAAACGACATACACTATGACACCATTATAGGACCATTTTACAACTAATAGAAGTTATATTGTGAACATCCAGTACACCCCCGTCGCACGAAATTGCCTTTATTACGGCCGTGAGACAAGGCGGAATGTTAGGACGTTGCCCACGTCCTATAAATCACTGAGGCCGCAACCGATTCAGATTACCGACGTAGTAAACTGTGAGCGGAGATGCTTACAGGATGTTGGTAACAGGCAGTTTCTTTCAAATTATTTTCGATTCAATTAAGGTAGACGTCCGAGTTCTAGTACTGTGTAGCAGGAGACACCGCCTTTAATTTTATGATATTAGTTTGTCACACACCGAGACATTTACCTCATGCTGAATTAGTTTTAATGGCGGCATCGCTTGTGCAAACCATATTAGGTCCGGCTGTCAAATTGAAATTCCACGGTTTTACTTGATTCAGTAGAATTAATTTACGTTGTATGAACACCCGTTCAAAATTTTGTCTCTAAGCTTGGCGATTAAATTTTGGCATTTTTCATGGATCCCGCGGGAATATCTGGATAAAAAGTAGCCTATGTGATATTCCACAACCCTTTCAAACTTCATTCAAATCCATCCAGCTATTTCAGAATGAAAAATAACAAATACATACACGCGCATGTCCGCGCACGCACACTAGCACGAACTTTTTAATTTACTTTAATCAGTGTGATTAGATCCTTGATCCGTTGACTGCAATTCTCAATGTTTTACATGCCTTTTAGCTAAAAAAAATGTAATGAAGTTGCATTCTCACCGGCAGCAATTTATTTCGTATTAATAAACGATCATAAACAACATTTTATGCATATAAATAAGTCACTTTTATGAATTTTATTGCTTTATTTTATTTTTGGTAGGTAGGTACGTGGATTTCTTGGCATGAGAACAAACAATCAAAACGTTGTTTAAAAAAATCATACAAAGTTTTCTAAAGCTATGTGAGCGCAAGAAAATTTAAACTTAAGTCTTGGTGGCCTACCCAGTAGGTAATTTGATGTATCTAAGGTCTCTCAAGTAGAGGATCGTGGGTTCAATTCCGGACTTGTACCTCGAGAGTTTTTTGAAATAAGGTAATGTGCGAAATTACATTAGAAATTTAACGAGCCTTACGGTGAAGGAAAACATAGTGACGAAACATGCACAAACAGCACGCGCACCATTGAATTAATAGTAGGTAGCGTAAAAAATGTTTTTTCCATTCAATAACACGCGATGACGAGCTTTGATATACAAAAAAATCGTCAAATAAAATAGACAGCAACATCAGAGCTATAAAGGTTTCAAATTCAAGATCGTCGATCAAGACGTCATACATAATTACCACCATACTTACTGCGTAGAGAAAAAAAGAGTTTTAGAAAGAGACAGACAAAGATAAAAAAAGGCTATCCAGAACGAAACTGTTCACTCCCCGTCACTGGTAGCTCTGTACATTTCTGATATACTGCGCAAGAACTAAGCATCCGTAGAGCGAGATTGATTATGCTGTATTACTAAAAAGTACAAAACACGGGGCAAGTTGCCCGCGCGCAGCCGCGGGCGAGTTCCGATAGAAAATTATTAAGAAAATTAAATGATCTACCGTACGCTGTACTCAGATATGCCAATTACTGATACCATCTACGACTAGCGAGCGCCGGTGAAAAATGTGTAGGCAGCTCTAGTTGCATGTTGCGATTCAGTTATATGCTTTATCTGTTCCCCGTTTCTCTTAAGACTAATGGTAATTGATTCAGAGTTTCTAGAAAACTGGTAACCGTGAGGCAGTTCGTGTCGAAATTTGTTTGAATAATGAATAATGAGAATTAGTTGTAGGCAAAGTGGTTTATTACTTTTGCAAGGTAATGCTAATGTGTTGTAAATGCCTAATCTATAGTTATTTATTTGTATAAATTGTATTATGAATTATGATTACGTTTACTTAATCGAGATCAGTTTTGGTATCAATTTACAGAGTTATTATAATAAGTAAAGGCATATATAACAGGTTAAACCAGAATAATTTAATTGAAACATTTAGTTATTTACGAGTATTGCAAACTACTTTTGACTACTATTAACTAGAACTCACAAATTTTCATGTATACCATTTCCGCTGATATAGCATAATATACTCGTATAGTGGTGAGCATAGGTGCACTAGTTTACTAATTAAGCTTATTTTCATATGATGTTATTGAAGTAGTAAAATGATTTTTGTCCGCTTTTTTGCAAAAATAAGTTTTTTTTTTTACTTTGACTCAATTTTGTTAAAAAATGTCGAAACGCACCAAATCTTTAATTCAATAGTGAGAGGCCATTAAGTTTTAGATACAGCTTTTTATATATGATGGCAATAAGAAAATCCAAATCCAGCCGTTTTTACGTTTATAATATTAGTAAGATTAAAAATCTGTTTCCACACTGCTGTAGAAGGCAGTATGCTGTAAAAGAATCCTGCTGCCGTCTGAGAACTCGTCACGTAGGCAATAAACGCCAGGGTCCTTTGCGAGGGCCACAAAAACTTAGCAGCCGGTCTGCACGTGAATTAGGATATTATGGATATAAGTGTTTATAGTTGGCTGATAGATTAAAAAGATAGATAGGACTGTGCCTTAATGAAAAGAAAATCGAGTGCCGAAGACGAGAATGTTGTCATCCGATTGAATTTTGATTCATTCTTAAGAATTAATGTGTTGCCACTTGATGTGCACATTAACGTTATTAATTAGTACAACATGTTGAATCAGAACAACATCTATTTTTCAATTGAACATGATTGTTGTAAAAACAATAATGGTGCGGATAATGTGTTAAAAGCTGAAAATACCTAATCAGTAAGTTATTATACCCTGACTCTCCTCGTTAATTTAAGAATTTTATAATCATTAAGATCGAAAATAAACACCAAAAACAACACATTTCTTTGTTTTGGGACACCGTTTTGTTGTTTTTTTTTTATTTATTTCTTGTTATGGTAGTAATAGACGATTGGGAACTAAAAGCAGTAAGATCTCATCTTTTATGTCTAGGAAGACGAAATGAACGGGTATTCTTTATATAAAGTAAATGAATTTGTTAAGTACCAACTTTTATTTTTTGAGAATTTTTCAAGTTAATAATTCCGAAATTTTAATTCAACTGTCTAATAGCCGCATCTAAGGTTAACACGAACGAAACCGCAGTCGTAAGCTAGTGCATAATAGCATTATTTTTGTAGCTTTTCTTTAACAATGAAGCGCTACATTTGATGTTGGTCTTGCGTTTCTATGGTCACGCGCACCGGGCACGACCGGCGTACGCGCACAGCAAGTCAAATGAATCGTAAGCTCGTGTGTAACTACGTAATTTGTATTTTATTCGTGATTTCGGTTTAAAGTTTATTTGGGAAATAAAAGCGTTGGAGTGTGTGAAGTGTTTCGGAGTGTTGCTATGAAATTTAACTTGGTCGTAATATTAACAGTGATTTTGAATTGTTTTTGAGTTTTGTGAAGCGACGCAGGAAAAAAAACAACCTAAAGATTTTTTAGCTTTTCATGAAAATCTACAGGTAATGTTAGGTACCTTAAAGAGAGCGGCGGCTAGAGACTTGAAATTTGACAAATACTCGTGCATAATAATTATATGCATTGAAAAATTTTCGCGATTGTCGCGAAGTAGAGACCTGATGTATTTTTATTTTAAGTTATTGTTAGAAAGTTATGTTTAATATTGTGTGTGTATTATTTAGTTTCTTTTATAAATAAATATTTTTACTTTTCCACGACGGCAAATTCGCGGGATAAACCTAATTAATATAGATATAGATACATACAATACATTAGTCTGAATTAAATTGCATTAACCAAGATTTCAAGTTTATCGGTACGTTAAAAAAGTTTTCCATACATTGTTACCCATTGCTTACGTACTACTTTTTTACCTGTTTAATATAAAGGTATGTGATGTTCAATAAAATGTGGTTGTATTGCATTGTCAATACTTAAACCAACTTTAACGAAAATAAAAAATGGCCGCAAAACATTCAATGGCACTCAATCAAGACCAACTCCAACTCAATCGAACACATTTGGTGTTCATTAACATATTTCACCTCATTATTTTATTTCACTTCATTAATACATGCCGGTCATAGTCGCGTGCGACGATAGCGGCCCCGCCTGAGACTCGCGGGAGGACACACAACTACGCCCACTCCGCCCCTCACTAATTATTATAACCGGTTGTTTGTTGCTCGTAATTAACGGTGACCGACGGTGGCGCCACCTGTTACACTCGATTGAGATGGCGGTGTATAAAAATAACTTTTGTTTTTAATATACAAAAAAATTAACAGTGTCACATTTTTCGTTTTTTTCGATGTGTTCTAGTTTTGGCACAATTAAAAAAAAAAGTAGTTCTTCTCTGTGGTCGTGCCTGGTATATTTTGAATGGTTTTGTGATTGTTAATTATAAAAACTAGACTAGAATATATAAAATTACTAAACAACCCGCGTTCCGCGGTCGAGAAATAGACACACGAACTTACCTACATCGTGTTTATTTTTCCAACGTCACACCACTTTTTTTTTATAATAAGACACATTTACCCACATTCGACAGCAAGGTACGCTTGAAGTATTTTTAGTCCCACTAATATTATAATTGCGAAAGTTTGTAAGTCTGTTTGTTGTTTGTTCGTTACTTCATCATCTTCACGACTAAACCGCTAAACCGATTTAGATGAAATTCAGTATACAGATAGTTTGAGTCCCGGGGAAGGATATATGATAGTTTTTACCCCGGAAAATTGCATAGTTCACGCGGGATAGCAATAAGCGAATTCTACGCGGATGGAGTAACGGGTAGTATATTTATAAATGGTATTATGTTGTGTTTATATTAATTGGAATGTCATCTGAATTATATGAAATAAAGATTAATTCATTCATCAATTATTGGTATTATATTATATTTATAATCTCTGATTCTGAGAGGAGGCCTGTGTCCAGTAGTGGGACGTATATAGGCTGGGATGGAAACGATAGAAATTTATAAATTATAAAGATTAACTGAGTGTGTGTTTTAAAATCACATCTTACTTTTTGGAATACCTGCGCGATGGAAGATCGCAAAAGTACACACAAATTTCTAAAATAAAATCGTTTATTCAAATATTAGTATAATGCATTTCACTGAGAGCCTTTAAAACGTGCCAACAATTACACAAAGTGTACACAAGTTTCATTGAATTAATTTTCCCACCGTCATTTACCACTGAACATGGAAAATTATGCCACGAATGTATACAAAACGATACTTATCCTGTCTGTTTAGTATCTCCTATGCAATTTCGTGTTGGTGTGAGCATCTAGGTATTTTAGCTAATGTTTTCCTTCCGCAAATTATAGACAAGCGCAGCAAAACAGGATTCGAAATGGCCAGTGTTTAAAAAGTTATATGCTAACCTGTTCGAAATACTGGCCTGCGTATTTCCTTCGTCCGTTTTTTATTCATACATGATTTGAATTTAGAAGCTCAATAATAGTTTTAAAAAAAATAGTATCTTTTTTTCATTTTATTTATACTTGACTAGCTTTTAAAAAATTATGCACTGCGTACATGCTGGGAGGGGCTTTTGCAAGTTTAATGTGATGCAGTTCAAACTATCGTTATTAACACCAAAGTTACCAAGGATTGTTCAGTTGCTCGCTACCTTTCATACTTTTTCTTCTAGTAACGTTTATTGAAATAGCTTAGGTAGTTTTTGTTAAGCACGAAAAATTATTATATAGAGTTAAAATGTTTACTAAAAGAATTAGTCACCGGTATTAAATTAAATGTAACAATGAAATGAAATAATTTATTTTGGTTTAGACATTGTAATAAGTGGTTTTATAAATGTGTTAAGGTTCAGTGTGCAAATATTAACTTATTAAATAAATACACTAAAAAGACAATTAATTTGGTAATCTAATTGAATAATAGTTATTAAGTTATAGGTCAATGTAAGCGTGTGATAATGAAAATTATTATTTTAAATATTGTTTAATTGAATAAAATGCTTTATCTTTAAGCTATCAGTAGCTATAATTTAAATCTGAATTTACTCCTGGGTAATTTACTCCTCAGCTATGCTCTTAGGCAACTTATTCAATATTCGTATTGCCATTGGCAAAACAGTTTCTGCGATACAAGTGTGTGTTAATTTTAGGATAAATTAGTTTATTTAGGTACCTGGTATTAATATAAATATTGTTATTGGATATATATAAATATTATTCACAATTAATATATTTTAACACAAACCTTTACACCTGTTATCTGTCAATGCAACAAAATTTAACACGACATCTGGAGATTGATTCTAATTACACTTCATTTGATAATGAACCGTTGCGTGAACGGCATGTTAACAATTACCGTAATTACGTTGAAGACAAATATTTACCATGTTACAGGTGATCTCTCGATGCGTCTGCGCTGACAGGCACCCATTAATGCGAGCTCCCTGAGGCATGTGGTCTTGAGGCAACAAAGCAGGAAGTTCCGTGAAATATTAAATTATTACATAGGTTAGAATTAAATACAACTATATCCCTGAAGGTACTGTTAGTTAATAGGATCATGAAGGATGAATAAGATCAGGATATGAAATTATGGTTTGCATTTGGCGATGTTTGAATGCAGTTTTGATTCCGCATGAAAGAGCAGCTGTTGTCCGTAACTTTGACTGTGTCCTACTAAAATTTTGCACATTTCCGAGATACTCCCCTTGCAAAAAAAACGGGCACCTATGATTTTTGTATTTTATGTGCATGAAAGCTTACTTTCTAAGCCTAAAAATCTGAAAAACCATAGGTGCCCGTTTTTTTTGCAAGGGGAGTATCTCGGAAATGTGCAAAGTTGTTGGAAAAAAGAGATATCGAGGATATTCTGACAAAACAGAATAAGTGCATTTTTTTTTAATAGTTACATACATAGGAATAGGTAGGTACTCAATTTTTTCTGCTTTAAATTTATCTAGCAAAACCGTAAAAGTAAATAAATATTATGCACTTATCCGGTTTTCCGAGAATACCCTCGATATTTGGTATATCTTTGTATTGTGACAGGTTTGTGTCAGTTTAGTAATTTCAGAGAAAACATAAAAATAAATGCAATCAAATACAAATTCGCAGCCTAGTTTAGATAGATCCCAAGCAGATTAAAGCGTTTGCTATTCGAAGTCAACTCGTAACAGCGACTGATTCTACAGAATTGTAAGATATGGCAAGACATTCAGGTAAACTAATATAAAAAACAACTAAAAAAGTAAAACTATAAATAAACTTTACTAAAATTCCAAAGTTAAAATTGTCGCCCAGATTTTCTCCTACAAACATTGACAACAAGTCACTGGCAGCATTACCTCTCTGAACTTTTATTCAGGTAGATACTACGTATATATACCTCTTATCATTCTATTATTCTAAACCTCGATCAGCTTTGAAATAATTTTTCGTCTCAAGAACGCACGAAGGAATGAAATTTAAGAAAAAATCTTATCAAGAAAAATCCTATTTTTTTTTTAACCGGATGCGTTGTTTTCTTAACTTCGTAAATTAAGCCAAAATGGTATAGCAATTGCACAACACCATCAATCACATCTATTTTAGCCCACACCCGCCCACAAGTGGGTATCCGCCTATTCTTTCTCACGCCTCTTGCCTGTTCGGATCTGTTATGCATTGAAACAGTTACTTGTATTAAACACATGGAGATAATTATTATTATAGTAAGTCCAGTTGAAACACTTAGTCGGTTTCAAATGGTCCCACGATAATCATTATCGTGGGACCATTTGAAGTCAACTGTTTTGCAGATGTCTCACAATTATTCGTGAAGTAGGCTGCTACTAGAAACTGTGACGTATAAATTCTTTTAGGACACAGTAAACGCGAGAGATAGGTACATCATAAACTAGAACTAGTGAAAATGAAAGTGATGCAAAATTAAAAGCTTTTTGAAGCAAATAAATTTGTATAGCAAATACAAGGCAATCTTGAGGCCATTAACAAGAATGGTCCCACACGTTCACTCTGCATAAGCAGTTAAGATAGAATCAACTTCAAATATCTCAGCTCGATATCGGAGTGTTATCCCTTGTAGTGAAATAAAAGAACAGTACACAGATAATCGCCAGTTGTTTCATTCATACACACGCCTACAACATTCCTTTTAGGCCCATTACGGCGCTTACATTAGCGATATCGCGGAATTGTTCTGCTTGGGTATGTTTTTAGTATTTACATACTGTTGGTATCTGTGTATTATGATAAGACCCTGTAATCCCGTTCACGAGCAATAAACATGTGTGCGTTATAGAGAATCGGCAGTCGTATTACGTATCTTCTATTCCAACTTATGAATCCATTATGTTAGAAAAATATATGATTTGGTTTGTAGCTTGTAGCGGAAAGGGAGTTGCGTCGGATGTTTTTATAGAATATCCAGAAATAATACGTATTCGTTTTCTGAATAATCTTTAGTATTTGCTAAAACAAGAGGAGACATTATGACATGACATGACTGAAATAAGAGTCATAATTGTTATTGTTCCTAGGTTTGCTTTTTCTTAAAATGCTGAAAAGGTAGGTATGAAAGTAAAAAAAAAAAGTTATGACGCCATAAATAATACTAAATAATACTTACTAAGCTGGCCACGGTTTTGCACGACCGACCGGTGCAGCGGTGAGCGCTCCTTACATTGCGTACGCTGCAAGAAAACCACGATGCAGCAAGCGTCTTAGCCACGCTATGAACAGAGAAATCGCTTACCGTGTCGCTTGTCGAGCGTACTTAGTTGATGCCGGGCTGTAAATATATATCATTCATATGATATCCGGCCTAACTATTACACGTAGACGTCCTGTCAGAATGGAAGGACTTGGGCCGTGCTCTCACTCTTAACTATAATAGATTGGAAACTTCAAAATGAATTCCTACGTTGATACTAAAAATATTTTTTATATTATGAGGTGGTAGAAAAACTCTTGGTTTGTTTGAAGCTATAGTGTTTTAACATAATGCTCATTATGGCGTTTATTTTTAACGAGTTTCAAAACAGCAACATCTCCAATCATAGTTAGCAGTGTTTGAACACCGATTTGTCTCACCAGGTTAGTGTGCACAATCGATCACACTAACTAAAAACGGCTTTACTTCAAAGTATGTAATAAATTGAAGTCATTAATAATCAGAATTAAACCAAACGAAAACCAGCCGAAAAAATGTCTACATTTAAGGGACTATCCCGATTCGAAGGCACATAAGGAATAAGTAATGTGCTCAAGTTCTGTAATAAATCTTAAAAGAATGCTTTGGCCGCTCCCAAAAGGATACTCGTGGAAGCGTTCACCTTCTATTTTCCCTGTTATTTATGGGCCTATGCTTTATGCTAGAACCGCGAGCCAGGAATAAAATGGGTAACTAAAATAAATGGAACTATGTTACCATGATAGCAGATTACTAAACCAAACATTGTATTTTAAAATTAATCGTCTTTAGACGTATGCGTGATGTAGAATCGGCTGGGGATTTAATTAAGAAGCCTAGTGTGAGTTTAAAAATGTGATTATGATCACATAAATAAAATGAAATGTTAGATAAAATTAAGGCGGTAGCTTTGAAGTGTAACAAGACGAGAAGTTCTCCATACACAAGCAGGAGTAAGCAACTAGAAAACGTCGGAACAGCCATTTTGTTAATGCGGTGTATCCATACAAACAAAAAGCGTTTTGCCTATCTTATCTCGCCAGTGATTTATTCGACAACGTCCAACCTGTTGTCTACTTCTACCTAGAAGCTCGACTAACCTCAAATGTTAGTTCTGTCTTCCATTTACACGTAATTTACATTAAGATGCCTTCTAATTTGCATGACAGAATAACCTTTTCATAATCGTCACGTTGGTGGCTTCCAACTTAGCGATTAGCCTAATGGATTTCTCAATTTAATGAACTCCAAACTTGGTAATTGGCTTTTAAAAAGATAGGACCAAATTTACGATTGGTAACTTTTAATTTTTGTTGCCGTCTTTTCTTCGACCGCTGAGATTTTTTTCGGATCTGCTTTAATCGGGAGATGTACTATCGGGGGCCGTTATTTTAAAAATATTCTGGTTAAGTACTTAAGCCCGCACGCTCGAGCTAACAACAATGATTGAAATGAAGGGTTCCTTGGGGTTCTGTGACGCACAAATCTTTTTGTTTGATCAGGCGTTTGTTGACAACAAATTCGTTGACGTTAATCCCCAGACAATGGTACTGTTCTATCCGAGAGAACCAAATGACGGCCCGACCAACGGTATCCTTTTTAAACAATGTTAAATCCACAAGTTAATATTTATTTAAAGGATTTCGTTGAAATTATTGCTTTTAGTGAGATCCATTCAAGCGTCAAATCGATGGAAGTTTAGCCGAGCAAGTATTTTCCGAAACAAGCTTTTAAATTGTTTTGGATGAGAACAAAGAAACTTTTAAAGATTTAATCCGGCGTTCCGTGGAGGGAAAAAAAACAAACATCGATTCAGGTTGAGGAATTATCCAATAAAATCGAGAATCGTCTGGATATTCGTTTATAGGGGCCGCCGCGAAACATTTAAAATTTAACAAAAAGCCAGATAATCTCTCTTAAGGTGTCAGAACCGTTCGTTAGGCATACCGCTGAAGCGTTGTAAATTATCCAAAGAACACTCGTGTCTAGTTTTTGTATCGTGCGAATCATTCCTAAGGCGCGAAGAAATCCAGGTTAAATTGCCTCCCATTAAACAATGTTGAAAAAGGTGTCGTGTGTGACAAAAATTGAAACCAAAGCTTTAATTTGGCAGACATATTTATTTATACTCGTTAAAGTTCAGCTTCATCAAATAGCACGTAATATCTATTTACAAATTCAAGTGAAGGTACAAAATTAATCACAAATAAATAACTTTAATTAAGCGCTTAACGTAAACTTTTCAGATTTTGGTTACTTAAAACGCTTACTTGCCCAGATCAAGGACATATTTGGCGTTTTAATTTACTCCCAGTTTCACATTGCACTACATGACAAACTTAAGTTATTAAGTACATTGTTTAAAGCTAACATCAACTTTAAACAAATAGACGACGACTCGAGACTTGCTTGTTTACTAGTGACAAATTACACAGTAATTGTTTACGTAGAAAATCTGATTTAGAGAGTCATACAACGTCCATGGTACCAACTGTAGGAAATTTATCACCGTTCTGCAAAGTAACATTTAGAATACGTCTTTCATTATTTACACTCATAACACCTAAATATTTTTGCCGACGGACAACAAAAATAACTTCTCTGTTTTTTTTTACAATATCTCGTTTATTTTATTTACAATTACAAATGTAACTATTTATTGCTGAAGAAGACATCGTAAGTTCACTAGAATGAGTAAGATCATCATCATCAAAAGTATTTTTGTAAAATATATCTAATGCTATGTTCAACTAAACAATAATAAGGACTAGTTGTAGAAATAGTTCTAAATTTTACTGATATACTATCAAAACATGCTTCCATACCAATGATACTGAAAACTATACGAAACAAATAGACGTCCAACATTTATTTATGCTGTAAATACGTGTAGGTATGTAATAGTAACTTTATTTACAAGCAGTACAAACCAATTCATAATTAGAAAATTACTATTTTGATTTACTATTTTGTTCTTAACTTATTTACAATGCTAATTTTTCTGGTGTTAACCTTACTGTGATTCATAAATACATAGGTATAATTTTCAATTTACAATCGCCTAAATCTACATAGAAGATTTTTCACATAAGTAGACCATTTTATTACATTAGCATATACAGGTGACTTATAAAAGTTCATCGTGACAAAATATTTTACGCAAATCACAAAACTCATCGAGAGTTGTCACACCAACATTAGTGATTTTACTTGTCCAAACATTTTTGAAACTTTATCACATGTTTATTTATACGAAACTGCACTGGTTCCCTGTTCGTAACTTTTAAACAAAAGCGAAAATATCGTCCACAAGTTTAGGAACTGAAGGCGCGGTCTTCTAAGGACAGCATGTCAAAACTGTGACGTCACACAACGACATCCCGCGAAGCGACTTCGTTGTTTGGGGCCTGTGGAGCCAGGACAGGTTGGAAGCAATGAGCCGCCGGGGCAAAGTCCTCAACAAGCTTTCGCTTGAGAACAGAGGAGGACCCGACGTAAACGTTGGTGCCAGGGAATGTGCCTCGTCGCCTCCGCCTCCACAAAACAGCAGCGAGCACAGCCAGACCAAAAGCAATCATAGCTGATAGACAACCTAATATTAATTCTGACTCCGAGGCTCGCTCGGGCACGCGCTCTCCTCTCATAGAACTAACAAGGACAGACATAAGTCGGTCTCCTTCGCTAACCTGCACGTCTTGAACGCTTTCGGTTGATACACGCTGCGCACGGCTTGTGTCTATGGTCATCGTTTCTGACCTTTCGTTGTCCACACCTGGTGTTCGAGAGACTAGTTCTACTTGGATATGATAAATAGTGTCAGGCCATAAAGATAGCGTGACTCGAGTAGAGTCCGTGAAAAGATTTCCTTTTAGTCCTCCACCATCAACTTCCCAGGTTACTAGGTACACTCCACGTGCTATTCTCGGTTCCCAGGCAATCTCGCCGATGACGAGAACTTTCTGATGTATAAGAGATATTTCCTTCAATGTCCATTTGTGTTGGTCATGGTTAGAGGTGTTGGTGTCATGAGCGATCCAGGTCTCGTCAGGGCTATAGATAGTGACAAGGCCCAACGGATCTACTACTAAGACACGCAGGAGCGCGCCTTCGTTGTTGGAAGGCACTCTGGTGGCAAGTGATTGCGTTTGTATAATCTGTCGCCATGGGCCTTCAGCAGCGCGCCGCATGACCACGTAGACGAGGGGTGCGGGTCGAGAGGTGGCGCGTGGTGCGGGAGGAGGCCAGCGAGCCAGGGCTCCGCTCACGCGCATGACACCCTCGCCTTTGGTGTGGATCACGGGCTGCGTCTGCGATGCCCGCGCAGCTTCGGTGTGAAACTCACAGGCGACTTTGCATCCAGGGAACTGTAAGAAAAATCATCATGTAGAAAGCGCACAATAATAAATGATCTCTAGGTGTTCGTTAGACAAACTACAAATATTTCAAAACGACTGTTTCAACTTGCAATGTATCTAGATCAAAGGTAATTGCAATTTGTATTTGTCAACCGCATTCCAGCCGTTTGCAGATGCTTTGTCATTATTAATAAGGATGTCTTTCAATGTAGCGCGAAGTATAACAAACAGCAACGTTGATGATAATAATTGTCTGAATTCATAGAAATACTTACGCAAATGTCTTTTTCATCGCAGACAGCTCCCCATATTTGGTAGTTAGATTGAAGAAGTTCGCAGTTCTCCCAGCACTGCAACAATAAAAATGAAATATTACGAAAAGATGTAATTTGATGAAAAGGAAAATAAATAAAATCGAAAATGAAAGGAAATAAAATCGATTAGGAAAAGTAATAATAGCGCAGTAATTAATAAGTTTTTTGCTAAAACCATTTAGTAAATCCCTTATCATTTACTAGTTGGTTCGTGTCGCGTGTGACTTCTCAGTCATTTGTTATTTCGTTTCTAAGTGCCGCTTATTAGCACAAAAATAATAGTTATTAGAAACAGAACTTGTGAAATTAATCGTTTTGTTCCTAAAGTAGGTATAATAAATCAAGCTCACTGTAATTGTGATTACTAAAATCAAATTTAGTTACGTAAGTTTCCGACTGTGGTGTTATAATAAATGCCACAAAAACACGTTATCGCGACATTATTATAAATTAACCAAAAAAAGGTATTTTAGTAGGTAATTACATAGTAATTTTTCAGGAAAAAAAATGCTATGTGGCATTACAACCTGATAATTAAATATCATTTACAAGCTACTAGCTAATTTAATTTCTTAATTGCCAGAACTAACATTCAAAGTATTTAAATGTAACACGAACAGAAACAGAACTTCGCAATCCCCCCGGAATCGTCAACACAAAACGTACAGCATTCCAATTAAGGACCGGCGTAATTGAGGCCCCGTATCTAGCCAAATTTCACAACGGTGGTCGAGTCGAATGCAGCATTTGTCATTGGAAACACTCATTAGTTGGAGTTGACGTTAACTTGACGCCAGCTTTCGGCTCGGTAAGCTTTAATAATTATAAGAACCAGCAGCCGCTGATATTAATTGCTGGTATTGACAAAACGTTCTGTCGCTCCGATTTCGAGAATGAAATTTAAAGCTTGAATTTTCATGTTTTAATTACTGAGTAAGTGAATTAATTGATAAATTCATTTTAGCAGTCTTTGAAGATGGTGATGTTGTAATGTCAACCATGGGCTGGAAATGATACTTGATATGAATGAACCTACGCTAGTAAAATTAGGTTTTCTTTTTTACTCAGGAAACTATTTATTTCGACTCTACGTCATTGAATAAGTTTTTTTCAATTAAGGTACCTATTCCTTTGCGAAATATAAATTGAAAGGTGTAAAATTTTGTTAGCGTCAAGACAGTGTCTACTTATTTATTTTTTGATTCGTGAAAAAGAGATGGACGTCCATATTCACCTGGAAGTCGAAATTTACAACTTATACGTTCTACTAATTTAAGTCAATTCATTTAAACTTGACTAACTGTTCGGATCCTACAAGATAATAAAAAAAAATATTACAAATCTAAAGTCAGGTAAAACGTTCGTGTGTTTTTCTAGGTATTTTTAAACATGCACAACGCAAGCAATTCAAAATTCATTATAAGTAATGATTTACAACGCCAATTGTAAAAGTTGAAATACCCACAATTTATAGCTCGTAGAGTTCCATTTTGCAGTAAAACATCAATAACTATTTCCGTTTTAAAAGCTTACAGTAATGTGGCACTGTGAAGAGTCAAATTAAAAAGTCATATAACTTTCGAAGATTGTACTCATCAATGTTAACGAGTGTGTTTTATTACAGGTTTAAAAGGACCCAGGCATGTGAGAGTGCCTAGACTCAGATGACTAAGTAAATGACATTATATTTATTAGTAAGTCATAAGTTAAGTGGCAAATATTCTTCATGGGATATTTTTTAATGGAATATTCATTTTACATTTCTTAAGTTCATTATTTTCTCTTAAGTACCTAGTGAATCTCTAGCTTTCTAAGTTACCTCTTAGGTTGTCCGGTCAATAATTTATCCCTCATAGCTACTAATCATTCTAGAAAATAAATACTGTTTAGATCCAAGTAGAGTCGTTTGGGAGATTATAGTGGCTTATATTTTCGAATTTAGTTATTTAATTTCTGCTTTTTTATTGAAAATAATATTTTTTTTTGTAATTTTTTCTTTGATATAGATAAATAAACATTTCCTTTTTAGACGCTTAAAGTCATTAGTATAATGAGGCTATCCGGATTGCTCATTTGATATCACACTCATACGAAGTCAAATCAAAACTCACCATAAAGCAATCTGGGCCTTGCAAACACGATGATTCCCCACCGGGCCGAGGCGTTGCGAACTGTGAACAAGCAAAGAAAACGTTTATTAAAAATGCATTTGCCTTTCATATGTTGCATGACAAATAACTGTAGTAGTGGTAATCGCAGACCTAATAATATCATTAGCATCAGTCGGAAGACGTCCACTGCTGAACAAAGGCCCCCTTAGAACGCCACACTGAACAACTCGTCACTTGCATCCATCGGTTTCCCGTAACTCTCACGATGTCGTCAGTCCACTTGGTGAGAGGTCTGCCAACGTTTCGTCTTCCGGTTCATCGTCGTCACTCAAGGACTTTTCTCCCCGAACGGTTATCTGTTCTTCGAGCGACGTGGCCCGCCCATTTCAACTTGTAGCTAATATGGAGAATAAAAATGTCACGAGTCAGAAACGCGAAGTATTTAGATTCAGGTCAGTCTGAGATGAAGATAATTGTTCAAAAAATGATTCAAATACATTGATGGCTACCGTTAACTTGAGTCCGATAATTAGGTATGATAAGCTCTGTTTAAATTTGTCGCAAGTGACTTTGACTGTTTGCCTATCTTTATTATATTTTTTTCTTTCTGATGTAGGTTAGATAGAAAAGATCCTTCGTTAGCGATAAGTTTTCCTTTTGTATTCTTTTTCTATTAATCTATACTTTACTTTTATGTGCAGTAAATAAAGAGTAGGTATACATACTGCTTACTGTATACTTAAATTCCTTCCAGAATCGGCGTCGTCATTTTATCACCTAAGCTCTCCACCTTTTTTTTGCTGTGTGACTATTTCACAAAACAAAAGATGTGACAGTTCTGTAATAAGATAACAAAAACTAAAGTGCCATCACAAAAAGTAACGAACAGCAAAATGTACCCTATTTCTCTCCTTTGTTGCTGTCAAGAACGAGGATCATTTCTTTAAATTTGAAGCATTCGTAGAATGGCAAGTTAATACAAAAGGGGACGTTTAATTATTCCCTTGAGAACCAATACATTATCTTTATCGAGACAGAGTTTAATACCCCTGTGGAAAGCAAAGAAAAAAAAAGTTCGATCCGAGCAGCGAGTTTAATGTATTTGATAAAAGTGACAGGCATCTGCTTACCGTCGGTCGGGCTTTTTAATTGCCTGATACACCCGTCGAGGACGAAAGGATGCGGTCACAGTCACAAGGAGGAATAATATTTAATACTTAACACCTAAATATCTAATGGTTCGCCGACGAACGATCTCAGAGTAACAATTTGCAGATGAGTTGTTACGCAAGAGTAACGTTTTACTTACGTTACTTTTTTAATAAGAGTTAATTCACCGAAAAACTACTGGCAAAAATTTGTTTCCTACATTGATCTGTTTGAATATGTAACATTTGCTCTTTAATCGATTTTAAATTCAAAAAGTATTACACTGCGCATGACTCGATACGCAGTTGGCCAGAAACCAACTTATCGTATTTTTAATTAAGAACATTAATCATTTAGGTACCTAACTGGTGAGTTTTAGAGAAAGTTGACGCGTAAATATGAAATTGTAAAGCCATTCCTTTTTGTTGTCAATTGAAACGCAAAAAACACTTAAGTGTTTTAATAACAACGAGTTCTAGTTACAGCTGCGTTTTTGCATTATTTTATTCCTTTACACCGGACAAACAGCAACAAAGAACAAGACATCATTCGGTACCTAGATATTCATTACCATTAATTATAAATAATTGCTAGGCTGTCCTCTTATGACAGTAAATTATACAGTACTCTATAATCATGATCCGACATATTAAGCGACATAAAGCAAAAACTGATACATGAACACGACCTTACGCTACACGAAGATGCGTCGCATCGCACATGCCACTATTTAAAGTCAGTTATAAACGATACATCCGTAATGTATCATTATTCCGTGTTTATTCATCCGTGAAACGCTACTTGAGATCAATTAAAACAATGTGATCGATCATTGATAGCAATCTCACATGCTTGGGAAAGTCCTCTTTTTAACTCCAATCAATAAGGTTGGCAATATTTTGTATCGATTAACGTGATATGAAAGTAATGACCATATTTATACCATTGCGTTCTGAGAAAATAAAACAACTAGTGAAATCTTCAAATAGTTAAAGTAAAGTAAGAACTATCCCTTACACTTGTGGTTGTAAAAAAATATTCCGTGGTAACATGTATTTTATAAAGGTTTCTAAATTGACACAGGAAAGCCCTACAGCAAAAACAAGTAGCCCTAAGTAAATATATAAGCGCAGCTAAAGCTTTCTCCACTGCAAAAAGTGGTAGCGCGAAAGTTGATCCGCTCACTCACGTTCTGTGCCTCTAACATTTGAACTCGTATAAATCTTGCTACCGCTGATCAGCAGCTCGATTGACGCGACGATTTATTGTCCCACTATTACTTCCCAAGAAGGCCTTCTACTTTCATAATTTGTGTGTTTAAATTACTGAAGTACTAAAAGAACGAGAAACGCACGCTTAACTTTATAAGTGCACGACAAAATTGTGGTCTGAATTGAATGTTTTCTGTAATTAATTTTGTTTAAGGGTACTGTCAAAAGGTCTAGATTGGACTGTTTTTTTATATACTTAAAAGGACTGAAGTTGGACATGCTATAAACATTATAGAAATCCAGCAATGTGAGAAATAGAGTCAGTAGCAAAGAAAACAAATAATACATATTTAGGCCACTATCATTGTGGCTAATGATGCCAATCTCGGACAGAGGCCATCAAGCGACTCCGTCAGCCAGAGTTATTAGATGTAATCATCGTAATTTTTCACACAATTTCTTTTTTTGACCACGATACTATCTCACGTCTACTAATGACAACAAAAAATGTACGTGAAGTATTACGTACCTACCTACAACACTATAGGGCATTTTGTCTATACAAAGTAACAGCTTTTTGAGTTTAAACTATGGTTGAAACGGAGGTCTTCTTTAACTAAGGCGGAGACAAGAAGCTTCGCCCTTGCGGAGGCGGAGGTTAACAGCAGCGGAGGTGAAAGTAGAAGTGGAAAAGCATAAATTCTGATTAATTGAAGTAGGTACCTAATAGAAAATCCAAAGTTTTTGTTCTGAAACCTACGTACTTTAATGGTTTTTTTTTACTAAAACTGGCAGTCACTGATAATCAAAATGAATTAGTAAATTCTATTTAGAAACACCAATTTTGAAGGTTTGTCAACAAACGTTACTACTCGTGCGTTACATGTCCATGTAGGTAAATAAACAGTTAGAACTCCGCAAAATTGATACGGAGGTGGAGCTACGATTACTTACGGAAGTTCTACACTCACGGAGATGACTTAAATATTATAGGTATAAGTAAATGTCAAGTTTATACTTCTCTCTTACTGAATTGTTTATTTATAAACATGACCGAGATAGCTATTTATGTTAGGCAGCGTTAAACGTCAAAAATCAAAACAGTAAGCCCAACGCTCGACTCAACTTTCACCTTTTCGATAATGCCGCCTAAAAAATTCAACCAATTCAATTATTGCCAGTATTGTATTGCACAGCTTCGCCTTCTAGAGCTCGAATATGAAAGTTAAACAAAACAAAACGAAATATACTTCGGCAACTGCAAAGGGAAGTGAGTGAATAATGAATGACGATTGAAAACAGCTCGGCGAGTGCCCTCGTATTTGTGTTAGATGCCGCCGCAGATTACCCTTTTCTTAATCAAACAACGTTTATTGAATATTATTTAATTAATCTTTCGTGTTTGACTTGGATGTTGAATAGAAAGTATGAAAAATGAGTCCGAAGTTAGATCGAAAACTAGTTCTTTGGATATCGATTTATGTATTCGACATCGTAATTGATGGTGCAATCTTTAACGTCACGGTTCTACCTATGCATGTACCTAACACACGTAACAAAATAGCAACTCATGAAAAAAATAGTTAATACAGGACAGTAGAAAAACAGACTTAGACAAAGAATCAAATCATAGCTAAACACAATAATAGGTAGGTACCAAAGTCACAAAAAACCACGTTAACCAGCTGATCCAACTGACCGTTATATATTACCAACATGATTTTCGACGTTATTATTCTAAGTCGCCCGTTAATAGCTCGAATCGAAAATTAGGGTTCAAGATGGATTACATTTTTTCCAAGGCGACCCAGGATCCGGACACTTAAAAGTTTACGAAATCCATTAAAGATAATCGTCCATAAGTTGGGCCCGCGGCTGCGCCCGGGCAGGAACTAATCGATCGATGCGCACACACGGTCGTTTACAATCAATCCATCAGCGTTTATGTAACGCGTAACTACAGATGATCTTCATTTATCATTTTGTTTGGTGGGTAGTGACCGGACGCTCTTGGGGGTCAAAGCAAATGCCCGTACAAAATAAACGGCGGAACATCACGACTCCATAATATGTAAACAAGTTTTTTATTTATTTGTAATTAGTCCTACCTGTGTTTATGGATGACTATTTATGAAATCAATTTGATCCTAGAATCTGCACGCCGAAGTTACAGCCACCTATTCCCGCCTCTGCCGTATATTGTGTCTTATCACTTGTAATAAACAAAAGTAAGGACGATATTTACATGCCGACATAGATAGAAAATGAAAAACATTAAACACCTAACAACTTCCACGAGAAAAAGGAACAAAAACAGCATGAATTATGATTTCGCATAAAGATAAAATACAATATAAGCAGGCGCCAAATGGTAGCAAGAAACGTAATTTCTTAGAAGACAACCGCAGTTTGAGAAGCGGGACAAGAAATAGGGGTTGTGTGATGCGGGTAATGATTAAAATATTCTTGTTGCTACACTGTAGTTTAATAAGAAGATAAGTGCCTACTTGATTATTAAAGTGAATTTAAATACTACAAAATGCGTAGGCAGTAAACAGACTATACTGAGAAAAATTTCAGTATAAATATTTATAAACCATAACAAGGAACGACGATGAAAAAGCTGCAATCTTTTAATCCCCAACCCAATCCTACGTACCAACCAGTTTGCCTCAACAACATAAATACGAGTATGAAGTGCATAAAAGTACGTTGCACGAGAAATGTGTTCAACGAGACTCCTACGTCAGTTGTTATTTTATTTGATCTGCAGTAAGTAAACTCTATTACCGGTCCGTTTTTACAAGTAGAAATTCGATTTCAGTCCCCTTTTCTCAGTGAAAAATGTTATCCGATAGTAGAGGGAAGAAGTAAATGAACTGTGACTGAACGAACTCATGTTTTGAGGTCAGGATTATTAAAAGAAGCGATATCATTTTATATGATTGGACGTAAACTTTAATTTATAACTTAAAATTTTTAGGTGTTTTTCGTAACGATCGTGTCAACTAGCACGATAGTTAATGAAAAATATAACCCTGGTGGCGATAAGAGATGGCATCGACATCATTAGGTGCCCGTCATGATATGAATTTTTCATGAAATATGGACGCGTATAGTGACGCACTTTTATTGTGACAACTTCTGCTCTCTGAGGCATCTGTTTTATTATTTTCATCAATTATTTTTGTGTCAGTATCTGAGTTTTTGCGAACATTAGGTCGGCAATGGAATGAACAATTGTAACGTTGCTTTGTAAACTAGTTGCGTAACATCTTAGAAAAACCTTTTGAATTCCAACGATTTGTTCGATAAATGTTCGTTTTGGGGAAATAAGGTTAAAGATCACCTAAATAACAGATATTATGGCACATAACAATGGAAGTTTAAAACATAGGCGTAGCGACGTGTCGAACCGTTTACTTATTATGAACGTATCCTGCCAATTTACTTTATTGACGTTATATTATAGTATCATTAAGTTTTTATACCCATTGCCTTTCTGACGAACCGCCTATAATTATAATGACGATCGAGACTATGGTCCTTAAACTATTTTTTAAATTATACCACAATGGTCTCAAATCTGGTCCAACAAGGATAATAAGTATTACGAGCGAAATTGCTTAATTGGTACCTACGTTGTAATAAATAAGCAGAGTGAATAATTTGAATGTAAAACTTACTATGCGGTAGTAGGTAAGCAAAAGACTTTTAAAACAAGTTTGGAATTATATCTAGCTGTACGCTAATCAACTCTTCCAAAGCTATAATTATCATTAAAAATAATGAAAAAATGTGATGCATCAATCACGCTACCAATTCTTCATTAATTAGTTGAGTGATCTCACGTTGGTAAGCGTCAATAATTATGCGAACTATCCATTAGCACTGGAAAAGTGAAGCTTTTTTATTAATTGGCAAACCATAAAGTTTCGACCATGGGAATATTATTTTTTTGTGTTAAAAAAAATAGAAACAAAAACCGGCCAAGAGCGTATCGGACACGCCCAAGATAGGGTTTCGTAGCCCTTCACGGAAAAATCAAATAATATTTTGTTAAGGATTTCGTATTGTGAACAAGATCTTCCAAGTTTAGGTATATTTTATACCTTAGGCTGCTACGAGTATTTATCATAAACTCATAATAATTTTCAAGCAATCTTAGCCGTTACGATTTTCGTTGTAAATTGGATATAGTTACTACCAACCTGATTTTTTTTTAATTTTCTACCCAACAGTTTAGATTTTAGAGGATAGTGTTTATTTAAGCAGATATATTACCAAGAAGTACTAAAATATTGAAACAATAAATTAATTAGACTTTTCTTTGAAATTTTCTCAATTTCGTGTCACAGTCAACTTATGTAATTTTGCATTCAAATTCGTAAGTAGCATTTGAACAGCATATTCAGAGATGTAGGTACAAAACCCTCGATGCCCGACATGGTAGTAGAGTCTGAAATATTCTAGTATTAGCAGTATTCAAGAGCATTACCCAACAAAGCATCCAAATCAAATCTTTAGGCCCTAAGTACAAAAAGTCTGGTTCACATAAATCTAGCTGTCACCCTTTACAGTGTGAAAGTTGTCGTGTAAAGGCGAAGTAAATCATGCTGCCACTTACCAACAATGATGTAAATGGTTACAAACACGTACCAAATTTGATCATGCAGCGAATAAATTTAATAGGAACACAATCAAGGATTAAATTACTGGTTCATTATGCCGCCCACGCACCGTTCGTCGCAGAACACGTGCGGTGCGACACTTTGCAAGCTTATGTACGAAAATGTACTTGAATAGCCCTTAGTTACTATACTTACTCAACTTACTGTACGTAAGGTGCTTGGTTAAACTTGCGCGATTTTCACTCAATTAATATCCCGCCCTGGACATAATAACGATGGTTATAGGTATTTCTACTATAGTATGTATGAATAGACAACAACGACGAGGGTGTTCTCGTGACCACAGCCGGTGCAATGTGGCTGAAACATCAAGTTTAAGCAATATATCATCGTCATAGTTCCATGTATTATAGGTATTAATTGTAGAGATGATAGGCGTTGCAAAGGAATTGTAGAATGTAGTACTTATATTTTTCAAGACTAATAATATTCAATCAAATTAAAAGATCGTATGTCTTTACACGAATGAGAAGAATGAGAAGAAATTTCAACAAGGAGGAGAAGAAACTTTGAAACACGTTAGGAAGGTATAAAGCAAATTCGTGTAAGCTAAGAGACAAAATGAACCTGCGTTGAACAGCTTTCAGCCAAATGGAGCTTATTTTTCATATGAATTACGAAATTAGTAGGATGACCGGAATTCGGGTAGACAGGCGTAGCCTTAACATATAATATTGTGGCACATTGTGCGGCTCGGCGACCGCATATAAATGCGCTGAGAGCAAATAAAACGGTGCTATAATTTCAAATCATACGGACAGAGAATGGGTGTGGACGGCGCTCTCATTGTGTGGAAATGATGTAACCGCTATTAAAAGTGTGGGCTGTATCCCTTGAATATTTCTTGCAACGAAGACGTAGGGTCATATCGGTATTTTATATCTAACTGGAGACAATAGCATACGTTTCCAACAAGAAAACTGGCTCTGTATGTTAAGTAGTTATGGAACTGCATTACAATATTCGCTCAACGCCGACGCTAGTGCTATCACACCGATTATGTTATTAAAATGCCAATAGATTTCTAACCATTAAAGTTTTACGATTCAATTTATGTATACTTATTTAGTAACATTAATAATATGAATATTAATTTAATGACAGCCAAATACATTGTCTGGACCCAGAAACTTCGGATACTGATTTTTATACGCGCACTGTCACAGATGAAACAACGGCTATAAATTTAAATACTTTATGTTAAATAAAACGGCCACTTTTATGGTATAGTAAAACCTTTTAGAATGTGTAACGTTCAAAAACAATATTTTGTGTCTGCTATAAACTGCCCAATTTATTCGTTTGCCGCAATTTCAGAGCTGTATTTATTTTATAAATGCGTTTGTAACTCGTTGATGATAAAATATCAATTTTAGATAACTTATAATGAATAAAGCTGAGGTTTTCTTCGTTTATGGATTACTTTATAGATATTATTTACTTTTATCACACATTTGCTTTACGTTTCTTGAAATAGTATTTATTTCACTTAAATTGTCGTTCTTGTTTTACAAGCATAGTTATAAATTTCGATTTAACATACCCTTTCCTAAACTCTGTTATTTACTGAAAAGTTGCCACACACAAAGTCCTATTTACGACAGACGTAAAGGATTACAAGAATCTCCATAACACTATTCCTCTACGGAGAACCCCTATTCAACACACCTTTGTATATTTTTGGAGAAACATAAAAATAAATCTAACACGGAGGCTCAGATAGTAAAAACCGGCCGCTGCTTTTTCAGTAAGAAATCAATCGGCGAATAAGACGTTGTTGGATTGAGCTTTAGCGATATTAACAGATTTTAAACTCCTATTAGTTTTTTTTTTCGATACAAACTTACGTGTACAGAATCCTTCCAACTGTATCAAGGGGTGTATAGTGTAGTCTCTTTCTGTTAGTTGGTAGGTTGCTATAAGCCCGTCTCTCTCAGGTCAGACCTTATCCATTTTTGTAAGGATCACGGGCTCTTTCGACCGTGCGACAGATGTGCGCATGGATGCGGTTGGTAACGACGCATGTATCAAATTGAGATAATCAATCAATTTGATTATGTGTCCTTGAATGGCTGAATATTAATTCGAAATTTTATTTATTTAGGTCGGTAAGTGTCGGTGTAGATATCACAAAGGTAAATTTTAAAAAGGGGAGGTACTTAATTTAAATTAGGTAAAAAAAGACTGTACTTGGAATAATTGGTGATTACAATGAAGGTAATAATTAAACGCGTTGTTACAATTTCACGCATTGAAAGTTCAGTATAGGTATTAGCATTCTATATTACATTATTATTTACTTTGTACGCAATCGAGATTTGAGTCAAAGGAAATGTGTAGAATGCAGTCCCGATGCAAAGACCGTTACAAAGCGATATCGGCACTGAATCTGATTGGCGCAATGCGAAAATTATCCTCCACAGTATTGTATGCAAGTACAGTGAGGGCGTAAATTGTTAGAAAATGGTATGTTTCTATATATCTGATTTAAATTGACACGTCATTTGTTTGCCTGCCGGTAGCAATATGAAAATGTTGTGGTGAATTATGGTTTTGATAGTATAGGGTTTTGTGGTTCATAGTCTTGTAAGATAACACTTAAACAGCCACACAAGTGGTCTTAGTAATGTGATACTAGTTGCAAACACGACGTATTTGTCCGAGGGAGTCAGGGTGGTCGTGAGTGAGTTCTTGGAATGGCACAATGGGATAGATGAACACTTTTACACAATCTATTTCGCGGTAAGACATTATTTTTCATATTCTGATAAGAGTCGAGAATTTATTGAATCAGGCTTTACTTTGCGGAGGTCCATGTCAATTAATTAAAAACAAAAAAACTACCAAATTGTTTTAGTTGACATGTAGTTGTAAAATTTATGGATGTTTCTGATTAGAAATTTATTATGTCGGTACTTACTTATCAAATCTTGCCAGCACTCAGGAGTTAACCAGCTTCAACTTTAAAATCTTAAGCAGTTAATCGTGAATCTACATACTGAACGATTTACTGCCGATCACACTTTATATATTTGTCAAAAGAAGGATTATAATTACATCGAAAATATTTCTAAATGCTCAATTCAGTCTAATTATTTAGATATATTATTTATTATGAGTGTGCCATTTCCAATTATCCCTTCTAAACCATCAATGTGAACTTGGCCTACAATGAGTACTTCCATCAAAGTCATTATAAGCCGATACTGCCAATCGATGAGAAACGTGAACAATGGATCAGCGGTACAGTTGTGCGAAACACATCGGTTCACCTGATAGGAGTGTGGTAACGAGAAACGGTAGACCCAACCAGATGTCAGGGGTCACCTGTTCAGTAGGCCTGGGACTTACGAGTAGGTGAGATTGCGTGCGTGTAGGTACATAGGTGCATATAGCTACTTAATTATATTACAAATTTCATGAAACTTTGTTTGGCAAGTAATAAAATAATTATGGTACTTTTCTTGTTTTATGAGTATTTGAATATTTAGATCGGCTAAAGTTATTGAAGACGAACAAATTCTGTCGCCATTATCCTTCTTCAAATCTCCCACTAATTATTCTAGACTTTCGTAATTATCTGCTAAATGAAACAACCACTTTAGTTCCCAATTACACAGTATTCTCATTTTACTGCACCTATAATGGTAGGTTTTACGTAAAGCACCCGCAGTTATATTTTAGTAAAAGTAATCTGGAGCGCACTGGCATTGTTTACGATTAAGTTTACGACCGCGGCTCGAGCTTAAAGAATTTATCAAAGCCGTATTTCAAAAAGCATAAAATAAGAAGAGCAATTAAAGGGTTCATAACCGTGAAAGTAAATAGCCGCATTCTCTTAGGAATATTTATATAGGCGGCCGAGCAAACAGTAGCGTTAAAAGCAAAGACATGCGTTTAATCCAAGACAAACAGGCTGAAAGAATTACACGAGCGGGACACAAATACCAGAGAGGGCTCTCCCACCCTAAGTGTAAACAGGAGAGCATCGTGGCATAAAGTGAGGTAATCCCTCGTAGCGAGAGTCGCACTATGCCGGTTCAGGCAGGCACGACGATACAAAATGTAAATGGCTTACTCAGAAATTCTCTGGATTAGGATGCAATCTGCATACCTACTGCATTAAAACTGGAGTGTCGAAATTTATCGAATCGTGTGTTACCCCTTTAGCGTAAAGCAAACAAGGAACGAAATTCTGTTAATAGATTTGTAGCTGCATAAAAGTAGCATCTGAGATAACATCGACATAAATTATTTTTAATTTTGGAGATGTAACAATAAAATTGAGCTGGGGATAAATAATGTTTTAATAGCTGTAAGCATTTAAATGTTTAATAACTTTTTTATTGCGCCTTTCTTATTTTTCTTAGTCTTACCAATCACGCAGATATGTAGATATTAAACACAAATAGGCAAAGTAAGCTTTGAATATCTCACGCTCAGCTCACCTAAACGATCTAGCATCCCCGATCCCCATCGTTGTAAAAATGGGCGTAGATGCACATACTGTGTACTAGCATGACGCTAATTGTAACCCACCTGCTCAGTCTGCCTGAGCGGTTCGGAACAACGAAGGGGGGCGCGACATATCTGTGCAATCACTTGTCTTCCCCTATAATACCAAAGAAGTGGATGTGGGAGTGAATGCAACAGTCGCAAGTGGGGAAATATAAAAATTCAACGAGGAACGGTTCAGTCACACAAATAATAATTACAATTTCTAATTCAACTTCACAAACAACATACTGTCTAAAAATAAGCAAACCTTTTCTACTTTTAAAACCCAGTAATTGATGTCAGCAAATAAAACATAATGATCCTGTCATTTATAAAGCCACTATTATTTATGAATCATTTGCCCGCATAAAAGCATCACAAAGATAATAAAACAGCGTCAACCGAAGTGATTCAATAAAATAAAAACATCTATCAATAAATAAATACGGTTAAGATTTCCACACAGAAAATACGGAATCCCGACGTAACAAGACGGGAAGGTGCACTTAGAAATCGTAAGCCAGTAACTAGCTAACTTGCATGCGCCTAATTTATAGCCAATTAAGTTGGTGTTAAGCTAAATAAACTGACGCGAAGATAGCACAAGTAACCGTAATGCGACTGCCAGCCCGCAGACGGTGGGTTTGAGTAGGCGCTTACTAAACGCTAAATCCTTCTTGACGATTGCTCCGTTCAAATAACCCGGTTTATCTAGCAACCAGCTTTGATTATTGCGGCACTGATGACAAGTACACGAGTATTTGATTTATGCTATTAACTAGCAAGCTGGAAAGTGCCCCTAAGAATTATAGGTCTGGGTAGTCTTGTCTTTAATATTGCTCATTGAATCGACTTCCAAATGAGGATTAATAAGGATTTATCGCTGGTCAAACAGAATAGCGACTTTCTACTATATCAATAGCACTGTAGGTATACTAAGCTATTATATCGCGTATTATCCTACCATTCATCTGTCACCTGTCTTAGTGTTTGTTCTTCAATCTATTTAAATGGAATTTATTACACCGATCTCTCTGCCGAAGGCAAACTAAGAAATAATGCGAATGTCGATCCAAGTTATGGACAATCGCAAGTGTCACTTAAACTCATTTCAGAGGCGAAGTTTAAAACGACAAAGTTGGTGAAACAGCAACTAAAAACTGCTAAAGAAGCCAGATGCTGCAGACAGTTGGAAACAACCGGGCCGAGTTGCCTTATAAAAAGTTGGCTTTTAAAACCCCTCGCTATAAATCAATAGAGCGAAGTTCAGAGGAAGTGGAAGCGTAAGGCGGATATTTACGGTGATGCTTCACCCGGTTCTGCCCGAGTCGCGATAAATCTCCGGGGCCAGTGCGCTTTGTAGCTGTCTTTATGGAGGTGCTAATCACTCGGGAAGGTGAACCCGCGCTAACTGAAATACAGAACAGAGCACCTCGACGAGCCGCAGAAACTATTTGATTTTGTTTTGAAGTTGTACGCCAGCTTTCATGTTCTGGTAAAATTAATGTTATCAAAGCGCAGATTAAACAGAATAAACTTTTGCTCCTGCCGACACCTCCGGGATTATGCCGCGGCATATTCAATTGAATATTTTCGTAGACCCGCTTCTAATTTAGTTAAAGTTTTTCCGTCGGAATGAAATTTTCCGCTCAACTTTGATAATCCTGAATTAAACTTACAGTTTAAGTCTTAGTTTAAGCAGTAGATGATGTGGGGAGGTGAATTAGATGAGAAAATGGTGCTGCCATAGAAACGCCAAGCGCCTACTCTCAGAATACTACCTTCATCCTTGCTACGAAGGTGCAACTTAATAAGATCGTTTTTTTTAAAGTAAGCATTTTCATTTGATTCACAGTAAGAGTCAAAGTTAAGCTATGCAGATTAGCTTTGATCCATAATGAATCAGCAGATTTAGTTACATAAGAATATTTTGGAGGTAAAAAGTCGGGTACATTGTGTGCCCAGAATTAGTTACGTAGAGCGACCAAAGAAAGGGTTACCATTTTTTTTGTGAGATAAAATCGTCACGCTTCGATTGGTATCCAATTTACTTGGCGGAGGCCGCCGGTGCTACCTGCCGCTTTGTCGCGTGGCCGTACCCGCGCCAGCACTCCGTTTGTAAACGTAATAGCCTCTTATTTGTATACTTTATAATTAAAAGATTCAAACGATACAGTATGACAAAAAGGTAATTCGGGGCACTTTGAAAATAAATTGGTTTGTGTAATAAGTGTATGGGTAACGAATTTTTGGCCTACGGTTTGGTACCTACGGGACAGCGGAAATTAACTTTTTGTGGAGTTTGATTCGGCAGTCGACTAAGTTTCAAATTAGTTTTTTTGGCAGGACTGTGTTACTTTTTTATTCAAATTGACGTCAGAGAACAATCTTTATTACGGTTCGTGCTTTTAATAGACGTCTAATGTGACTCTAAGGGACACAAAAAAGAAAAACTGCTAACAACGGCGCTCGGATTGTAACGACATCGTAAAAACCAAGTAAAGAGCATGTACAGACTGGGATAACTATCAAACTTAGCTAAATAAATCGTTCTGCACGTTAAGTTAAATGTGCTGTGAATTAAGCAGATACTAAGTTACAACACAAATGCTTTAATTCTGGAACTTTAAGTTGTGCATCATCAAAATAATAAAATCTGCAAAGAGCGGGTCAAGAACAGTACTTAACCTATCAGAGTAACAAAAATCCGAACAAATGCTACAATTTTTCTACATAAATTTACTTACATCAAAAGTGAGATAGATGATCAAAGAAAGTACCTACTTAAAGTAGGTAGTAAAAGTAAACAACTAAGATAAAATTTGTATCTCAAGATAACAAAATACCGTAAGCATTTTAATATTATATTTAGTAAGTATCACAAAAAATGTGGACACACGGCACGAAGGTATAACAAAAGAAAAAAACAAGGACAACATTCCAAACTGGAAGAAAATAACTAATATTTCTATTTCTTTATTAGTTAACAGTTCTGTGTTCAAAACAAATCCAGACAAAATAGCACTTTCTACGAAGCACCAGGACCTAAGCCTCACTGTTGTGGTTTCTCGTGAAAAGCTGCTTTGAAAGTGGGCCGAAAGTGTGTGAACGTGAAGTGTTAAGTTAGGTGTGAACAGTTACTAACATAAGTGCTAATTCTCTTAAACGGATTTGAATGTTTAGTACCATCGAAATTCCAAGTGACCTTTAGACCGTTGTTTCACTAAAGTATGGACGTTACGCGTAATGTAAGAAGTTTGAAAAGGTTAAGATTGCCCAAGAGACGTGATTAGTTAAGAATTTAAACGTAATGGTCAACAGTACAGAATTGATCAAGTAAGTATTCTGTCAAGTCGTGAGAAATGTTATTTTTGTTGTTAGAAATGTTATTAATATTGTGGATGAAACAGTATTGCTTGTTCACGGAATATTTAGTTTGTTTAAAAGCCCATAGATGTCGCAGGGATCGATTTAAATGGCGCTATCGTTTGGTTGCCTCAGATCCTATAAAGGGAAGATTTCTTTTTAATTTAAATATACTTTGCTACGAACGTAAACTACATGGAGTTTCATTACATGAACCCTATAGTGGACCTCTTCTTTTTGGATTATACGGGCATTGTACATGGTCCATCGAACCGGATAATATCGGCAAGATTTACTGTGTTCAACTGCCGGCCTACGGTATCAAGGGGCGACGGATTGTCGTCGAGGATACGTCTTCGTCACACAGGAGCAACGAGTGCGAGCGAGAGAGGAGATCATCGTGCCCTGTCATCGGATACAAGAGGACGTCATCACAATCAACCTGAGGCTGAGCGGCGGACAAGTGACGTATAGTGCAGTGTTTTACATTTTAGAAGAAAAAACTGTGAGTACTCTATGGTTTATTAGTGACGTGTCATCAGTCAAGCTTGCATAATTCATAATTGACAGCTATCAATTAAAGACTGATTTGTTTACATTGCAATTGTCAAATGGACTTAGAAAATAATCGGAACTTTAGAAAAATGGTTAAAATTTTCCAAGTGTTAGAACTAGAAGTAGACTTAGAATAATTTAAGAAAATTTGATGAGACGGGGAATCCATGCCCATTTTCGGTTAGACATTTAAAAAATTAAAACACTTGTAAAATTTTACGAATTTTAACGGGACTTAGAAATTTTGTGGCGGTGTTTCAACTTCACTTTGGACTTTAATTTGGCGAGAATAATCATCATTAACAATGGAGGCAAAAATTAATGTTCAGTTGGATGTTTCTAGCCGTATTAGCAAGGCTTATGTCAACTATAAGAAATCACCGAAGGAACGTATTACTGTGCCATATGTTGATGCGCGTTTAGAGGCATTAGAAAAGTTATGGCAGCAGTTTTCGTCGATGCACGAGAAGTTAGTTGCAGAATTTTCACAGACTGAGTTGCAAAAATCTGTTTATGTCACCCAGGCGATTTACGACACAGCTGACGAGTGTTACCTCGATTACAAATGCGAACTAAAAACGGCATTAAGCACTTTAACACCACTGCCACCAAGCCAAAGTTCACCTCAGTCATCGTCATCAACGAGTAAAACTATGCAAGTTAGACTGCCAAAGATCACCATCCCTGTGTTTTCGGGGCAATATTCGGAATGGATTAGTTTCAGAGACCTGTTTGTGTCTCTTATTCACGATAATGCGGACATAGACGATGTGCAAAAGATGCACTATCTTAAAGGACACCTCAGAGGCGAAGCGGAGCAACTACTGCGTCATATTCCTATTACTAACAGCAGTTACCAGCAATGTTGGACTTTGTTGAAAAACCGATATAACAATAAACAGTATTTAGTAAATTGCATATTGAATCGTTTTTTCAACCAGAGAAATATTACATCAGAGTCCTCCAGTGCAATTAAGGAATTGTTAGATGTAACTACAGAAACTATGAACGCTTTGTTGAATTTAGGAATTGACACTGAGTCGTGGAGCGTGATTGTCATTTACATTGTAAGCCAGAGGTTGGATCCTGAAAGTAGGAAGCAGTGGGAAGCGAAGGTTAGCGCATGGGTAGCTCTCTCCGATCGATTGCCTTCAATGAAGCAATTTACGGATTTCTTGGAGACGAGGTTTCATTCCCTAGAATTTCTGGATCCAAAATCAGGTGCATCTTACGTACAAAAACAGCGAACCTTTATTCCAAATTTTCACAAAAATAGCAACCCGAAACCTAATCCGATTCACATGTTACATGTCAGTCAAGTATCTTGTGCCTATTGTAAACGGGATCATAACATTAGAAGTTGTAAGGATTTTATAAACAGTGATCTCAACAGCAAGCGTAACTTTGTCCAGACTCACGGGCTATGTTTTAACTGTCTGGCAAATAACCATTCGGTAAAATACTGCAAAAACTCTACATCTTGCCAAATTTGCAGAGGAAGACACCACTCATTATTGCATCCAAGGGGGGAAACACACTCAACTGATCCAACAGGTTCAAATTCATCAGTTGAGAATCACGGAACACCACTAGCAGGGCATGTGTGCAAAGTATCAAACCAGGAGGCGGGGTCATCTACGGCCACGAGCATCAACAATCATTTTGTGAAAGGAGCAGCACATCAAGTGCTGCTAGCCACAGCGTTAGTTAAAGCTGAGTCACAAAATAAGGGAGAATATCAGCTCTTAAGAGCTCTCATTGATCAAGGGTCTCAAGCATCATTTATCACAAGAGCTTCAGTTCAGTTGCTTGGACTAAAAACAACAGCGGCCAAGGGAGTTATATCAGGATTGGGTGGTGAACAGAACCTTATCACAAGGTCCATGGTAGAAGTTTTAATCACTTCACGCCTCAATCCAGGCTGCGTGTTGCGAGTTTCAGCATACGTTCTTGATAAACTTACTTCATACCTACCGTCGGCTGTAGCATCAGTTACATCATGGCCGGAACTGGAACAGCTTCAACTGGCAGATCCGGAATATCATACTTCTAATAAGATAGACATCTTATTGGGGGCGGACGTCTACAGCACCATTATTGAAAATGGAATAGTCAAATGTCCCTCAGGGTCCCTAGTAGCACAAAATACCACCCTGGGATGGATATTAAGTGGGCAACTAAGGTCAAATGAAGATATATCCTGTAACGTCGTAAACATGCATACTCAAGTAGATCAGCTGCTTAGATCTTTTTGGGAAATAGAAGCCGAACCCAGCAACAAAGAAAAAATTCTGACAGTCGAAGAGCAAAGATGTGAAGACTTCTATGAATCCACAACCACGCGGGACGAACATGGGCGATATATTGTTAGGCTCCCGTTTAGGGATGAAAATCCAGCCTGTGCGGACGGCCATTCAAAGGAAATTGCGATGAAGAGATTTAGCTTTCTGGAACGGAAGCTGGAGCGGGATCAGCACCTGAAACAAAGATACAAAGAAGTGTTAGATGAGTACTTAAATCTGGATCATATGATACAAATAAATCACAGCGATGGTGATCAAGCAACAAAGTATACGTATTTACCACACCATGCTGTAATACGAGAAGATAAAGAAACTACTAAAGTAAGGATTGTGTTTGATGCTTCGTGCAAGGGTACGAATGGTGTGTCATTGAATGACGACTTAATGGTGGGACCAACTCTGCAACCAGAGTTGCGTCATATAATAATGCGCTGGCGAACATATCCTATTTGTTTTATAGCGGACATAGTTAAAATGTACCGACAAATAAAGGTGAATGATGAAGACTCAGAGTATCAACGCATTCTGTGGCGTGACAATCCAGAACAGGAGATGAAAGAATACAAGTTACTCAGAGTAACTTTTGGAACATCAGCAGCTCCATATCTGGCAGTCAAAAGCTTGATTCAGGTAGCAAAGGACGAAGGAAAGGATTTTCCTTTGGCTGCTGAAAGGGTCAAGAATGAATTTTATATGGATGATCTAATGTCTGGATGTGAGAAAGAAGAAGAAGCAGTTGAAATTTACAAACAAATGACAGAGTTACTAAAAAGAGGCGGATTTGAATTGCAAAAGTGGGCAAGCAATAGTCAAGCGTTATTGGAACAAATACGAGATACAAACTCAGGAAAGGATGAGGATAAAAGGATAGAGGTCAAGCAAGAGTCAGTAAATAAAATATTAGGACTTACCTGGAGTAGAAGCCTCGACGAATTTGTATATGCAGTTCAGCTCCCACCGACGACCGGACCTGTAACAAAAAGGAAAGTTATTTCGGATATATCTAAACTATACGATCCACAAGGGTGGATAGCACCGAGCATAATCAAAGCAAAAATATTCATACAGAAGCTATGGTTGGCAGGAATTGATTGGGATGATGAGTTACCACCACCTTTGCTTGAAGAATGGATGGAATATCGTGAAAACCTATCAGAACTTACCAAATTTAGATTGAAACGTTGGGTGTGGAGCAGCTCTGACGCAAAGTTAGTGGAACTGCATGGCTTCTGCGATGCGTCTAATTCAGCTTATGCAGCAGTCGTGTACATTCGAGTGATAGACGCTGAGGGAAAGGTACATGTTAGTTTGGTCACAGCCAAAACTCGAGTAGCGCCGATTAAACAAATATCAATTCCTCGATTAGAATTGTCTGGCGCAGTTCTGCTAGCAAAGCTACTCGACGAAGTGTCAAAAGTATTGAAGGTACCAAAATCAAACTTACATGCTTGGACAGACTCTGAAGTAGTGTTGGCATGGTTGAGTAGCCATCCTAGCCGATGGAAGACATTCGTGGGAAACAGAGTCTCGGAGATTCTATCAGTGACTTGTCGTAGTCAATGGTCACACGTACGGTCAGAACACAACCCTGCAGATTGTGCTTCACGGGGGATTCAGCCTTCAGAATTTGTGACCTTTGATTTATGGGTAAGAGGACCATCATTGCTACAAGATAAAGTAATTTGTTACAAGAATTTCACAAAGTCATTAGACACCGATTTGGAAACCAGGTCAATTAAAACTCACCTGGTTGACGTAGTTGAGGATCAAACGAGGGATGAGGACATCTGGTTGAAGTTTTCGTCGCTCACGAAGCTTCTGAGAGTTGTAGCTTATTGTAGAAGAATCCTGAAAAGACAAAACCATACTTACCTCCTGAAAGAAGAGATAGAAGATGCGTTAGTGATTATGATTAGAAAATGTCAAAGAGAAGCTTTTAGAGAGGAAATTAGCAATATCAAACTAGGTAAAAATATAAGCAAAAAAAGTATACTCACTTCACTGAGCCCTCAGCTAGACGACTCAGAATTACTCCGAGTTGGGGGGCGGTTGCATTTCGCAGAAATTGATAACGACGCAAGGCATCCGATCATATTGCCAAAGCAATCATTCCTAACGGAACTCATAATTCGAGATGCACATAAAAGGTCATTACACGGGGGAGTGCAGTTGATGCTTAATTTGCTGCGATCGAAATATTGGATTATAGGGCTAAAAAACTTAGTGAAACAGCAAATTAGGAAATGTGTCATTTACACGAGATACGCAACTGCAAATAAAAATCAGTTGATGGGACAACTACCATCGCCAAGAGTGACCATAAGTCGAGCATTTCAGCGTAGTGGTGTAGACTACGCAGGGCCCATTAACATAAGGGTTTCAAAGGGTCGCGGCAATCGGTCATACAAAGGGTACATATCCTTGTTTGTTTGTATGGCCACACGTGGAGTTCATTTGGAGGTCGTGAGTGATCTGACGGCTCAAGGATTTTTAGCAGCATTTAAGCGTTTTGTTGCGCGTCGTGGTCATTGTAGCGATTTATACAGTGACAATGGTAGTAATTTTGTGGGAGCAGCCAAGGAGTTGGTAGAATTGTTCGACGACGAAAGATCAAGGTTTTTGCCAGAAATATCTGATTGGCTTGCCACAAACGGCACCCAGTGGCATTTTATACCACCCCACGCGCCAAATTTTGGTGGTTTGTGGGAAGCCGGCATTAAATCCTGCAAATATCATTTGAAAAGAATCATCGGCAATTCAACACTGACATTTGAAGAGATGACGACAGTTTTGGCTCAAATTGAAAGTTGTCTGAATTCACGACCAATGTGTTACATACAGGATCAAGGGGATCCAATGCCTCTAACTCCAGGCCATTTCATTATAGGGGAACCCTTGCTAGTTGCGCCTGATCGTAACTATGAGCAGTCAGCGGTTGGTTCGTTAAGACGGTGGCAATTCTGCCAACGTATGCTTCAAGACTTTTGGCGGCGTTGGTCGCAAGAGTATTTGGCACAGTTCATGCAAAGGTACAAGTGGTCGCGTGTTATTCCTGAACCAAATATTGGAGATGTAGTGCTTGTTAAAGAGCTGGATTTACCCCCAGCTAGGTGGCTGTTAGGCCAGATTGTAGAAAAGCATCCAGGGTCGGACAACATTACGCGAGTTGTGACGTTGCGTTACAAAGGCTCCTTAATAAAGCGACCAGTGTCTAAACTTTGTGTATTACCTGTCTCAGATTAGAAATTAATCATACTGTCGTATTGTATAAGTAACTTTTGTTTTGTTTGTTCTTTTATAATAATGTCGTTTGCTGTAAAGGAGTTGTATAAGAACAGTTGTTCTTGGTGGGCGGCATGTTCACGGAATATTTAGTTTGTTTAAAAGCCCATAGATGTCGCAGGGATCGATTTAAATGGCGCTATCGTTTGGTTGCCTCAGATCCTATAAAGGGAAGATTTCTTTTTAATTTAAATATACTTTGCTACGAACGTAAACTACATGGAGTTTCATTACATGAACCCTATAGTGGACCTCTTCTTTTTGGATTATACGGGCATTGTACATTGCTTACTAAGAGATGCTTTCTCATTATTAATTTCAAAGTTTTCTATACTTTCTATATAAGTCTTGTAATCTTTGATTGGTTCTAAAGGTGCAACAGTACCGCCGTAAAGGTGCATTGCCGGTGTAATGACGCCTACTTATTATACAGCGTGTATTTTTAATACTACGTCAAACTTTAAGGGCAGTTAGTGAAGGCCCTAATACTAACATTTTATTATGTTTTAGTAAAAAATGTAGACTTATTATTTTCCTTACAAAATCAATTAGCACGCAATGTATCGTTACGCGATACTACTTTGTTTTTATTCAAAACGTCCCACTTGTTGACGTGACAGCTGTCACAGAACGCTTCTCTCTTCTTGTACGCATTACATTGCTGCTCGAAAATATTTCAAAAATTAAATCTTCGTCTGGTTACAGTTTGAGGTAATATTAATAATACACGCCGTATATGCTGCACTCCGTCTCAATAGTATGCAAAGTCTCGTTACTACTTCAAATAACTTTTTCCTTATCGAAAGACGGATCCGCCATCAAAGTGACATTTTGAATCAGTACCAGACACCCAGTGAAAATATATTCTTCATCGAATAAATCCATGCAGCGCTTCTGTAGAGCTGGCAGCCGTATCGAGTCGAGTTATTGTGCGATACGATACGGGTCTAAGCCAGCTTTCTTATAGATAAGGCGACTCACCGCAGCTCAGCCTGACAAATGGACGTGTCAGTATGACGTCATTGCTTAGTATAAGCCTTGAACGTTTTTATAGATAAATTAATGTGTGCTCAGGTATTTAGGATGTGGAGTTATATGGTGTTAACGGCTGCTTAAGGATCTTGAGTTACGATCAGCATTGCAGGTAAAGGAATATTCAGTTGATATAAGAGTCGAATTATTTAAATAATTCTATGGAAATCTTTGTTTTTTTCTTCATCTTATTTATCTGTTTTTCCGTGTCAGTAACCAATCTAATTTGACCCCACACTGCATACATTTTCCTTAGGAATAGGGCTCTGATAACACTGGATATACATAGATATCTAAAAATTTCCACAGAAACCTCGCTGTGGGAGTCTAACTCGCACTTGACTGGTTTTTTGATAGCAATGAGAATTATACTGTAGCTGTTCATGGGCAACGGTGATTACTTAACATCAGATGACCTGCATGCCCGTTTCTCGGTTTTCATAATATAAAAAATGGTATTTTTTTAAAGATCTTATGAATTTGAGTAAAAAACAGGTTACTCACTCGCTCGTCTGTACAGATTTGACGAGAAAGGCGACTTGTTTTATATGAGCACAGTGTATAATTAAAACAGAAAGTCCACAAGGCCATGACAATGTGAGTTAATTCAATAACAATTCACTTAAAAAAATACGTCGGTTTCATGGCTTATATATATGATGCAAAAAAACGGTTGGATTAAAATAGATACAAAAAGCACAAAATTGAGAGGAGAGGACAACTTGAACGACATCCTCATCGAAACGTATAAATAACAATTCGAATAATTGGGCCAATCACCTTTTTTACCGACACTAATCTGTCCGCAACATTTTTCAAACAATTGCAGATTTTTGTAAGTAAACATGTTTTTTTCTGTAATTTAATTGACGATATACATGAATCCATGCCATCCTTCGTAAGTTCAACCTATTAAACCGTGAAATATCTTGTTGGAAATACGATTTTTTGGTAACGCTAGAAACAATTTTGGTAACGCAGGAGACGCCCAAAGTGTCGGTAAAATAGTTGATTCACCCAATTACGTCTTCATTACTCACTCTACTGAGCGCTACAAATCAGTGCCATGAGATTACAGTGACAAAAATGAAGGATAGACTATAAGCGGTTTTAGTACCATATCAGATTTTAATTACCATTGCTGTCCTTATCACACGTGACTCTGAAGTCACAAAATCACAGCTTTACATCGAGTGAGCCCTCTGCCCATCATGTACGCTGCGCGGTATCGATTTCGGTATCAGATACAGATCGGCTTAAAGATAACGTCTATCACGGTTAGTATATTTCCGAGAATTAATTACTAACAGACATAATGCGATTACTTATCACGCATTCTTGCGGTACCCATTGTAATCCGAGCAGATGAAAGAAGCGCCTTAAGTAGCAGGGGAGGATGTTTTGACTTAGTACTTAAGATTAGAGAGGTAATTTCCACAAAGTGCTTCTGGACTAAGGCTTCCGATAAAATGATGATTCTTAATAAGTTTTCTTGTTTATACTTAAGAAGTTTCATATATCTATCTACGTAGTGAAGGTAACAGATTCTTTTTGATGCTATAATAACATCCCTTGGGGATTTTATTACATTATCTTTTGTTTATATCACATTTCATTTTCTTCTTAATTCAGAATGGCATTTACATACTTGAATAACATATAAAAATAAAAATATTTGAGCTCTACATAGAAAAAATAGTAGATTTGTGCAACGAGAGCGTAAAAAGAGCCATTTTACCTGAGGCGTTCATATAGCCACCCGAGGCGGTACGGCAAGGGTGGATAGACTCGTCGAGGGAAAAATGGGTTTATTGCTCGAGTTTTACACTCTACTTTTCACTGCGATGGCGAGGAAATGAAATAGCAACAGTTGGTCACTTACTAGGTACCCTTTATTTTTCATGCATTGCTACATAAGCATAAGTATAAAATTTTAATTATACGAGTATTGATTTAATGTGATTGTTTTTTAGATTTACATAAAATAATAATTATAAAAATATATAGAGAAACTTTTTTGTTTGTGGCTGTTGACACCTGATTATCTTGGTCTTAAACGAAGATTTTATTTTATGCACTAGAGCTTAAAAAGTAATTTTATGTTGCCTAGATCATATAAAAAACTCTCATATCATAGAAAAAACTATTGCTTGGTACCGCAGTCAAGTGGATATTATTTTCAAGTGGTCGTGAGGACTGGTAGCGCAGTGGCAATTTCAGTACCAAATGAGATTATTTTATACATACAACAAATACTAAGTTTGGAAACTAAATTTACTTTAGACACTAAATAGAATTTTGGGCCATGTATGTAAACAAACTAAGTACCTATTTACCGGTTTTTAAACTTATTTTTTAAAAATTACATCTGCAAAAATGGTGAAACATCGTGCTTGAATTGAAATATTAATTTGGTTAGTTATGGAAAGTTGTAAATTTTCACTACCTTCGAGTGGTATTTTCACACGATTTCAAAACTTGACTCCTTGCAGTTTAACTTCAATAACATAAACTTTGTATTATCAAATGAACCTTCTTATACTACTAACTACCACTTTGTTAACTTATCTCGTAGAGAAGTTAAGTTTTAATCCTAGAACATATAATATGAACAACAAGCTCCAAAGATAAACAACATACTACAAATAGTATACAACCGCGCGTCGTGCGCATAAAAGCCGTCGTCCCGACACGATCCGAATAGCAAAAAGCTGCCGTGAACCCGTTTAATTAATCCGGGTATCAGTGTCACTAGTTATAAACTGCGGCCAAACATTTCACCCGTCACCAAAATCGTTTAGCCGCGATTCAATTTTGTTCGTAGTGTAAAAAGCCAATTAGGAACATTGGACGCGCGCACATACAATGGCGAGCAAGCGCGCTGCGTCCCTGCCCGTGCCTTCACAATGCACAAATTATAAACAGTCCACTTGCTCCAATACACCAACTCACATCACTTCCTGTGCAACCCATTGTCAGTTTTCAATACAATAACTTTTATTGAAATGATCCTAGAACGCGAGCCAACTCTGAATAGGAAGGCGGTAGATTTTATTTGTGGGTTCGGTTCGGACGACATTGTTATGAGCGCGGCCAATTTCAATTTCGGCGATTTCCGTTCTATATAAAAAGAATGCTTCGAACGTTCACGGAATGTTTGCGAAATGCTCCTCTAGATGCCGAGCAACAAAGACTGCCTATTATACAGACGGTTATTCATGACAAATTTATGTCAGTTACGTATAAAAGAATTGACAGCCATTCATTCATAGCGTGCGGTCGCAATAAAATTGTACGATTATCATAGAAGGAGTCTTCCTTCCTACCATTGAAAAGTGTTATAATAATGGATATAATTTACTAGTAATATTTCTAAATTGCGGATGTGGTACATTTTTTGTGCGAAGCATAATGATGAGTGCAGATGGCAACTAGTCATTCAAAATTCGACTAAATTCTTTCACAGCCACCTGGTAAAATGCAATTATTTTTTCCGAACTGGTTTTATATGATTATATTTCTTATAATGTGTGCTATCACATAAATTATCAACTATCTTTCCACACCCATTAGATCATTATTACCTTACTACCTATCATATTACTCGCATGTGTGCATAATAACTATGTTCGCAACACTGCTACTTAGGAAGTCGTTGCAGGCATGGCTGGGCTACTTAGACTCGCTTATTATACATATTAAATAACTATTACTACTCATTTACAGCGTTGATCGGCCCTGGGCGGGTCAATGCACTGGTTCTACCGTTATCGCTGCACGGGAGACATTCAGTTCTAATTCCCAACACATAGAACTAAGCTAGGTAGTCATACTTGAAAAATGAATTGATAATCGTTTTATTGCTAAGTGATGCAAACTATGAAATGGTAAGTTTCAATTTGTTCTTCTGTCGAATTTATTTTGTCTGTAAATGTAGTGGAGATTATAATAGGCTTTGATAAGATGAAGTAATAAACATTTCATGAACAAAGAGAACATTTCCAAAGGCAACCTATTGTAGAATTTGTAGACTTGGCGAAACAGTTTTATTTCCAATGTTACCACAAATAACAATGAAACAACTCTAAACAAATGTCTCAACAACAAAAGACTTATTTGAATGTTATCGTCTTTCTACTCATTATTATTACGAGGTTTCCATAGAAGCACTTCCACCGCCTTTATTACGAAGGAGCTCACTGAAGGACCTAATTTTCATGCGACATCACACAACGATGTGACCGACGGAGATTAGGCACTTGTTACTTTAGCGGCTGTGTTCTCATAATGTGTGTTAATGTTAACGACCTTCTTATCTTATACGACTTCCAAAATCCCATCTTTAAGGCTTTCGTTTTAATGTTTGTTGAAATTCTAATCGGTTTGTATATCTAACTGTTTAATAACCGTTACATTTCAATAAACGTTGATATTGATTTTTAATAACCTACGATTGCCCGATTGTATTGCTCATTAGTAGTCCAAGTGAGTTATTTGATCGTGCGGTACTCAATTGGTGCGTGATCACGGATAGGCGTCCAATTCTACCTACCGTGGCGTAGGTAGCTTGTTATGTATAGGTATATAGATCATTAACTTGCTAACAATGTAATGACTGCGCTATTATCAATCTTTTAATCAAGCTGGGCAATTATTTAATAAATGGCGCGATAAACATACAATGAAACACCGAACGACCGCCTACACAAAATAAACAACTCTTATCCCTTTAATTAAAAAAAGGAAATAATTTATGCAACGTTGCGTAAAGACCGCATGGGGCCACAATAAGAATACTTCATTCCAAACTTAACGTCACATAAGTCGTGGGTGAGAAGGACTGTGCACATAAAAATAAAATCCTTTTTTAAATTAAAGTGGAGAGACAATGAGCAAACACAGCTGGCGGAATGCAAAACGAAGCCGAATAAAGGAGACTCACAAGCACTGTGACGCCAGCCGAAGCGATATGCGGTAGCCGAAGAGCGGAGTAATTTATGTGGAAACAAAGTGTCAGGAATAAAAGAATTGTCACGTCACGTGCGATAAACGAGCCCTCGGTCAGGGGAAGAATGAGCAGCGCCCGAGGCAAAGGTTGCGCGACGATCGGCGGAAAAGCTTTTTATTTAGTGAGCAGATAAGTAGCAACGGGACAACGGATGTCTGACGCGGCCAGATAGCCCCGCCGATACTCCTCACGACATCAGATAACCACTGAAGGCCCTCGAGCGACTTAGGAAACGCGACCGTTAAGCAGACATGTATTATTGTTGGGACTCGCGACTATTGCCTGCCATAAAGTTTGACCGCAGTTATTTAATTAACAAGCGGCGGAAACGTATCTGTATCGGCCGGTTCCTCATACCGATATAACAAGCCAGGTCCCAACGGCTCATTAAAGTGTACGCTTTCATGTCGTCAAATAAATATGTCCGATTAACACGATTCGAGAGTCAAAACGAGGATGTTTAGGAGTGAATCGGGGATAAACATGTAGGAACGCCTGGCGTGCGTCGCGTAAAAGTACTAATAGCCGTTTGGATATGGCAAGCCTGAACAGCAGGAAGCCTTGTCGAGCCGTGCGGACGCCGCGCGGCGCCGCGGGCGTCGCCCGTGTTTACGACACTTCGCCTGTTCTTATTGATTGACTTAGCCACAAATTAAAAAGTTTATTGCTCCATTCCATAAAGTTGACTCGGGATTTCTTGGCGAGCTGTTGATAAACTTTACAATTCCGATGGCTTCAAAACGCTTTCGGAACACTCCGATACACTTAAAATTTCGTAATGAGGTTGTTTAGAAGCTTTTGTTTGAGTTTGCGGTAAAATTGTGATTAAATACAATTTTATCGAGGCTAACAATTATTCGCAAAAGTAAATGTATTGTTGTCTTCTTAGAATAGCAAATCGATATTAGACATCAAAGGGCTAATGAAATTTAATGAAGCAAACGAAACAATGAGTTCTAATAAAAATACAATAGTAGCTATTGTGTAATATGATATGATTTTACGACTTACGAAGCCGTACGTACGCTCGCCGACAACGCATTGAGGTGTCGTTTTAAAAAGTGCAAGCGATATCCGTTGCGAATCTTTCACGGTGCATGAAAATCAATTATTACAAGCGATTGACGATGAAACTTTTCATTTTGAAAATACGGGCATTCAACAGTACGTTTTTCTTTTAATTCCGAAGTATTAACAGACGTGTCAAATCATCAAACCGGCGCCCCCATTCAAAGAAAGTCCCGAACACGTCAATTTGTTTACGAATTACGCATAAATTCGTCCCCGAAGACAAGGCATCTCGTGCGGCGATCGTTGTAGGGACATTTCAATAAAATTTACGATTGTGACTTAAATGGCGTGTCCGAGAAACAAAAATATTTCCGTCTTGCGCCTCTTTTATTTTAGACGTAGACACTTTTGGGTTCGTTAAAATATCTTGTTTGAATAAAATTGTCCGCGCATTTGTAACACGATGCAGCAATGAAACGGTTATAATACACACTGTTCGAATATCAAGTATTTCATAACGAACTTGTTTCTTATTCTTTAGATAGTTTTGTTCATATTTAAGTCTTTAAAGGAGTGTAACCGGAGAAATGTAATATCATAAATGCGAAAGATTGTGAGTGAGTGAAATTCGAATGAAATTTGTTATGAAGATAGCTGGACAACTGGAATAAAACATACGCTACGTTTTATCCCGTTAATCCCACGGGATAGGGATAAAATCTCGAAATAACAACTGTTGGGCTTAGTCATGAAATTTAGGATGGTTGTTTTTAATGCAACGTCATTGAAAAACACGATGTTATTTTCGGGAATTCCTATGGGAATTTTGTAACATCTGCTGTATCTAATAATTTATGCGTGCGATACCGCGGGTAAACTCTAGTTAAGTGTCTCGCGATTTGTACACTGCTTAAAGTCTCTAAAATCTGCCTCTATTAATCTCTTCCTAAATACAATCCAATTCTTCACTTATTTATAGCACTGTGTTGCTAGATTCCAAAATAAGTGTGTTTCGAGTGGCGTGGCCAACTGCACGCAACATTGATCAGTGTTATTGGCCATGACAGGAGACTCCGCACGACACATCTACCCCAATCGGTATTTTTGTCTTCTACGTGTCTTGGTGTTTACTCAGATGACTTGACTTCTAAAATAGGGTGCTTTATGCTACGAATAAATAATAAGCCAGGAATTGTAACTGCGTTATAAAAATGGCTTTACATGTCCTAGTATTTGTTTCTGAATTTTAACCATTCAAGAAGCACGTCTATTTGCAGCCTCGAAAATGATTAGTTTTTGAATCATACATCGTTTTCGTTTAAAGTATGGCAACTATGGCCACTATGTAGAATTTTTTCTGAGTTACACATCCTGACTTATAATTTATGCGTAGGATTTATGATTCTGAAACGCAATTACAAATTTGAGAATTAAGAAACATTGGTTTCAATTTATTAAATATGTAGCTATGAATAGGAGTCAGAAGTTAACAATGACAGATCATAAAAGCCACCACGAGTGTTTAAAAACCGTGAATGAATGTGCTGATAATGTTTCATAACGAGACACACATAACAATATGACTAACTCGCATATAAAACTTGAATAAAGGGGCACAATCGAATCTAAATGTCACTTCGCTGTGGGTTGTTCATTTAAATACGACAGTTTTAAATTCTGAACGTTTTTCTCGTATGTCGAGAAAAAACTCAAAAGACATATTTCATTATTTTTTTCCTCTTAAACAACGGGGTGCCGGTTGTTTTTTTGTTAAGAGAATGCCAACTGTGTCGCGCCCACGCAAGCAACCATGATCGCTTCACACTTTAAGTGGCAGTACAGTAGTGATTTAAAACTACTCGAGCTATTTTGAAACTAAGACTGTAGTTTTTACAATTCTGTGTTCTCCTGACGAAGCACAGCTGGTAACGATAAAAACGGGATCGACATTAACTCATTCCAAAATTACTTACATAATTTCACTAGAATAATCATATTTTTTGAATACATTTTTACAAAATGTTCTTAAACATCGACTTCATCGATATCTAGTCGAATTCTCAAATTATAAATTATGCTCTTTTACAAGTATGGCATACTCATACCTTGTATCGACACCTCTAGGAATTTTGATCGTCTTAGATTCGAGCCTCCGATAAGTGACGGTCCCTCCATCAATTTCGTACAAAATATTTGGTAAGATCCAAAGATTCGTTTTTATGGGTTTTAAAAGATTAATGCTCAGATAAAGAGATTTGGGGCTGTAGACGGAACGAATTTGGAGACAATAAATTTTGACACCTATTAAAAGAAATCCACGCTAGTTTGGTGAATAATTTTACGGCATTTTATATGAAGTTGCTCGTTCGAATAACATTTTAATTAACTTGGAAATAACGAGTCTTCCCCCTTTTGTACCACTCCCCTTGAAGTATGGGCTTTCGGTTGCGTGTACGCATTGCAAAGGCCAGGCTCCGCCCATCGCGGACATCCTACTGTGCTTTGTTTAAAATAACAAAGTTGACGATGCATGAAGCCACTATAAAGCTATTGTAATTATACGTTTGGACTTTTGAACTAACATAAATCTAACTGATTGGAAAATAATCACGCCCTTCATTGGTTATTGATTGGTTTACCTTTGATTTTCGAATTTTTAAGAGAAGGAAGTCTATTAATAATAATAAAATACATTTTTATTGCGTCTCAAGATTACGTAACGATAAGCTACATTTAGCTTAAGGATATTAAAGGACGCCTCTAGTATTCCCTTGCGATTGTAATTATTTCAATGTAGGTATAAATTGTAAACTATATACGAATTGTGGTATTATCAAACGGAGCACAAAATTTAGTTTGAAACTTAGGCAAATATCCCGACGAAAGCGATTATTTGATCGAACGGCGGAGTCTCTAAACGAAATTTACGAGCATTAAAACTATCTCCATTTCATCGGTGGCTGCAGGGCTTAGTGTATGCCTTCAGAACAGCTGCTTTTAATCGAATCCCAATCAACTTCGGAACGATGTTAAATAGTTTACTGAAACATTAAATATGTAATCAAAACGACCGCTCGCGCTCACAAAACTATTAAAACTGATAAACTGTTTCATAATTTTTAATGTTTATAACCGGGCCGATCTGACTGTTTATCTTACTGATACTTGTTTACGAGTTATAATTTTTACGACAAGAAACATTTTTGTGTTGATTGCAATTAATTTCGGCAGTTAATCTTGTGTTTCTCTCTAACATACTTCGTTGCTCGACTAATGGTGCTTGTACAGTAATTGTGCTTAACATAAAGATCTATCAAGAGATATATCGGAACGACAAATCATTAGATGGGACTGGTGGGCAATTGATTTCAAACATAGATACAGATAGGCCATTAATTTCTTATTTACCGAACAGTGTGGGCGTGGTTTGGAAGGAAACGGTAGATGTCAAAAATTGGACGTCGACACAATGGTGGCGAGAGGATTAAAAGCGAAGCGGTGTAGCAGTAGCGGGCACATCATTTATCAGTGAGCAAGTCGCTCTTCCGCGCGCTTTAATGTCGCTAGATGGGATCGGTAAGGAAAAACATACACTCGGAACGGGTCACATTAATAAGGTGGAATTTAAAAGCGTGCTCACTGTGTTTTGTTCATTAGTGGGAAATTCACTAGGCATTTCGTTTCACCTACGATATTTCTAAAAAAAAAACAGTTTTTTTTTTCATTTAATACATCGTAAGTTAAAGCTTTAAAACCGATATTTATTGCGTTTGTCAAAGAATTCCGTATTCCTTTTACTTAATTTGCCCTGGAACTTGCTTTATCGCTGGATCGCGTGACAAGAAACTCTACATCAATTTTGGGACTAACGGAACATCATGTAATATCCAGTAATGACGTGTTTCTCTTACTGTCATTTGACACTGTACTATTATACGTTGCCTCATCTGCGACTAATAAACATTCATAATAATTATCATATTATTTAGTAGACCGAAAACGTTAATTCATCAACGTTCAATTCATGTATGAATTGATTCTTTAGTATCACAAATTTTACAGAGCTGTTTTAAATTAAAGTCCGCCCGGATTGCTACCACCATCTTGCTCGCTAATCCTGCAGTGAAGCAGCAGTGCTTGCAATGTTGTGTTTCGGCGTGGAGAGTAAGACAGCCGGTGAAATTACTGGCACTTGAGGTATCTTAGGCCTCTAGGTTGGCAACGCATCTGCAATCCCCCTAGTGTTGCAGGTGTCCCCCCAGTGGACGGATTCACCAAATCACCAAATCTTTTACCATCAGGAGACCCACTTGTTCGTTTACCATTCAGTCGAATAAAAAAAAATCTTGTAAGAATTTTAAAAAGATTTATTATATCTCCTAAAATTATTCGCCAAAGTACATTTCGTATCAAGAATGTCGTATTGACTGCTGTCATCTTATTCAATATCTCTCTCTTAACTTCGTCAATCCCATAATCGGCTTTTGATATTTCGTCACAAGAACAGTGATACCTATCAGCGTCAAAAGAGCCCAAACGCTTAACACCAAGCCCGATTGTAACATCAGCTTATTGACAAACAAATAAATTCCAGCGACTTTATCTCCAATCTTTTAAGAGAAACCCGAAACCTTAAACTTGCACGTTGAGCATACAGTGTTAACTATTCATTTGGTGTCTAGGGAATATATTGAACAAAAGACGGGCTCAGCATCTGACTACACTATTTCTCACTACATCGGTGCGATGTAATCAGAGAAGACGACGTGTCGCGCTTATTTATGTATGAACGGGGCGCGGGCGAGGGTGGCCCAAACGTGCGGGATACAAACAGAATAATATTGATGACACTGCGCTACGAGGGGTCATGAATCATTAATCGTCTGCTCTCGTCTACGGCTCTATTACGACTGCCTTGCCGGATAAGGCAAGACTCCTTCTCAGGAGTCGTGTAGAGGTAATACCGTCTCGCGGCTCTTAGTACGATAGCTTGCTTACCTTTTTAAAAAATTAAGGTCTCCTTATCTAACCGCATGTTTCATTTTTATTGCATGTTAGAAATATTGTACACAAATCAACTTTTTTACCGACACTAATCCGTCCGCGACATTTTTCAAACAATTGCAGATTTTTGTAGTAAACATGTTTTTTCTGTACTAATTTAATAGATGGTGTACATGAAATACATGCCATCCTACGTTAGTTCAACCTATTAAATAATGAAATATCTTATTGGAAGTACAATTTTTTTGGTAACGCCAGAAACAATTTTGGTCACGCAGGAGACGCCCAAAGTGTCGGTAAAATAGTTGATTGGCCCCTAGATATTGTATTGTATAACTCTTTATTGCACTTACATTAAACATATAAAAACATACATACTATCACGAGAAAAAGAGATACAATGTACAAAAGTGAACTTATTCCTTAAAGGGATCTCTTCCAGTTAACCTTTGAACGATTGAAAGGACAACAGAAACAAGAGTAGATAGGTACTACAATTTAAAGATAAAAGGACCGAAAATTTTAATATTCTGTCTTATCTTTCATAAAACGGAAACTTAACTTTCATATATTATTCAATTCAATTCAGATAAAAATCCATATATTATAACCAAGTCTAAAAATAAAGGTAATTAAAACCCCGAGTAAATGGACTGCACATTACCCGATTTACTTGGGGTCGAACTTCCACTTTGGACAGTCTTGTGCTGCTGTGTTATCTTCCAAGTTTACTTCTTTGGGATGACTTTAGCCAAATTACCTATATCCTTAACACAACATAACTATCACCCTACGTTAAACCAAATCAAGCTTCTGAATCAACTTGACCATTTTCAATTTCATCAACCTATCAAAAAATTATGGGTACAAAAGAAAATAAAGCAAAGATGAATACAAAAAGCGAAGGCAATTTAACCTAATCCAGTAAGCAACAGACATGGCTACTTCCAAATGAACTCAAACGTAACAAAAACAAATCTTGAACAAAAACGCAGGTCATTTCGACGTTGACTTTCTCGTTTATTTTTTCTAAGCGCTGCGTGGCCCGAGGACGTGCATCCGAAACCTTCACTTTTTTTTCGATTTTCCGTCGAACAAAATTTTTATTCTACCTCTTGTGCATGGCTGAACACCGATAAAATAATAATGCTCAGTCCAAAGTAGCCGCTTCAAAAGGGACCGTAAGGGGAGGTCGGAGAGTTCCTAAATTTCTAATCGAGATTTTATTTCGCAATCGACCGGCTGGTTCTTTATGGTTTCTTTTTTTGCATTATTTAGGGTCTCAAGGTGAAGCGAGTATTTTAGGTTTTTTATTAGTTGACGTAAGTACTGCTATTTGGCCAAGGTTTAACAGTCGAGTATTCATTTACCCTAATAGTTATTAAAATTGGTTGGCAGTTCTCTACTGTTTATTTTTCCATAAATTTCCTGCCTCGCATAGCAAACTCTGGAATGAACTATCGCCTGCGGTATTAACGGACCGATGTGACCTTCAATCCTTCAAGAAAAGAGCGTACTACTACCTAAAAGGCCGGCAACGCACTTGTGACTCTTCTGGTCATGCAGGTGTCCATGGGCGACGGTAATCGCTTACCATCACGCGATCCGTTTGCTCGTTTGCCCCCTATTCCGTAAAAAAATCTTACATGCTTAAAGCAATGCTAGCGCCTATTTTGGATGCAGCAGGTGAGAGAAGGTGACGTGTTAGAATTTGGGAATGATGTTTAAAACTTATTTTAATATTTACGAGGCATGTGTCAAAAGCTTCTTGGATATTTGTAACTTAAAGAGTTCAAACTATGTGTTGTGTGTTTATTTAAATTCATATCGTGTTTTCAAAGCTCACGATGTCACTAGGGGCAAGCTTTCTAAAAAGCTTTCAACCCAAAAAAACAGAAGAATGAAAAATTGAAAACAGACAAATTTACAAAAGCTCGTATTTCAATAAGACACAATAGATAATAGGTCTCGAGGACATTTAAGGCCACAAAGAAATCACTTAACTTTTTAGAACATGTTAATTTTTCTGTACTTTAAGAACACGCATAGTGTTACATACATAAGAGTACTGCCTCCTCATACTGGGTTGCATTACACCTTACGCTGTTAAAATTTGTGTGCGTATTTTTTACGAGACGTAAAAGGCCATTTAAATTTACAAAAGGTAAAAAATCAGGGATCAACTCTGCTCCATTATGGGCAATTATGTTTTTTCAACCCGCCTCATTTCCTGGTTATACGGCTACTCTAATTTTGTGAACAATAAAAGCCTTTGCTGCCTATCCTTCCGCCCTTGGAAACGTCACGCACATCCCTTTGCAAACAAAATGGAAAAAACGCTAAAATGGCGGCTTATTGTGCACAACCTTAGTCCTTTGCTTAGTTGCAGGTAGAATAATAACAAAAAACTTGGGGGAAAAAATTGGATGAAGCGTGATCATGCCCAAATGCTTTAGATTTATCAACATATGTCGATTTGATCCACGAGATTGGCAGGACCCATATCATAGGTTTTTTTGTGCAATGCCTGCCTGACATTTGGCTAAAATTTAAATGGCTCTGTGTATGGCGATAAAAATAAAAGTATCCTTTTAGACTTCCAAATCAATAATTCTGCCGCAACTCATGACATCAAATTAAAAATGTCTTACTGTAATTAATGGACGCCCGAAACGTTATAAACTAGCGCAATCCAAATATGTTAATTAAAATTTAAATACGGAACTTAATAATAAACATAATTTATTGGTCAATCTCGAACGAAAGCTGAAACAAATAAGTTTATTACAATTCCAAGGGATAGATACAAAATACATTTATGGAGGCTCGGTTCCGATACCGATAACCAGCCAGCAACCTGTTCCCAATGATCAAAATAAATAACGCAACCAGCTTAGATAAATTGTATCTGTAAATATTGGTCGATATAAATCGTACTTATCGTTTTAGAGAGCTAAGATAAACATTCTAACTTACATAATTGCGTTTTGCATTATTTTTATGAGACATTATTGATGGTGCTTGAAGTAAAGAAATTCAAACAAGTAATTTTTCAACAAACTGCCGTCGAGTTTTCGACAGCATAATAAATTAGGTTCCCCTACCACGACATTTTCAATATTTTGGTACGAAAGGTGAGATAAATTATAATAAGTGGCGTGATTTATTAACTTGAGAAACTGTTTGATTATTTTCTCGTTTCCGTTTAGATATTGTTTTAGTAGGTACCTAGTAGTATTTTAATTATTGAGTGACAAGCCGATTTGATAACAAGTTAACTCAATTTACGTGTACGGTATTTTTTATAATTAAATGTTGAACAGGTAATAATAAAGCAACAGAGTTAGTCAACGTTACAGTTGTTGGTCATTACAAACATGGATTACCTATTTTAAAACCAAGTCATTATCTTAAATTTAAATGGCATCTAAAATTACAATGAATGTGGCTCCTTCCGAAATATAAGAAACAAGTGATGCATTTTAATCTACGTAAGACGATATAAGTACTACAAAGGGTACCTAAATTTAAGAACACTGTCTATAATAAATCCTTTTATCATATCTACTTATTTCATCGCATCATTGTGCCGGCTCGATTGGTCTTTGATCTATGATCTGTAACGATCCTAATAGGTAGGTTGCTAATCAGCCTGAACACAGGATTATCGAGGGTCTAACGGGTAACGGATGGCCTTCAGTGCGATTGATTGAGGGACAAATGGACAAAGCAAGGGTCCGGGATACGATTCTAATTTACAGGACCGCCATGTGGCTTCCTTAACATAAACCTTTCTTATACCTCTAACAAGAGCTTCATTGTGTTCCACGTTCTTTCAATTTATTTCCGAATTTATACGGGTGACGGATCCAATTTATTTCGTTAGTATTGTTTAGGAAAATCTTACCTTTTGCAAACACGTCGCTCTGCACTGCGCTACTCGCAACGGTGACGACACCTCCTCTTCAGCTAACACTCCAATCCATGATATAACCGAAACCAAGGAGAAACTATACAAAAACATTTTGGCACACATTATCTTTGGTATCCCTGCAGTTCTCAACAAGAGTTACGGTCAAAGCTCCTCACTTATCATAACGCGCACGTAAATCCAAGCGATAAGGTGTTGGTCATAATATAGCTGTCTTTAAAATGTTCTTCAGATGTCAACTGCAAAATTTCAACAGTTTTTAATGTCACGAAAACATGTTCTTTTAACAGTTGATTAAAGTCGCTTCCAGCTTCATCAAAATTCACGGATGAGGATAAACGATCGTAGTTCCATATCAAAATTTGATAGAGCACTAGTATTTAACGTAGAAACGCACTAGAAAATGTTTTCACAACTCTGATCGTTCGCCTGAGAACAATTTCAGATAGCCGACGCTACCGCGAGCGCGGTCGAATGCGGACTAACCACCCCGCCTGAAGAAGCTCGGCTCCTCTCCCCTCTGTTGGTTAATTTCTATTCTGCTCTCGCTCGCTCATGAGGGTTCTCGGCTGTCTCTTTCCTGCTGAGGACAAAGTATACGTTCATGGATACTACTACGTATGTCGCTCTCTCTGTCGTCTCTACTAGTGCATATATTTTATTCTATCTCGTTTCATCTCGGGCGGTTTTACGTTGTTTTTCGTTGATGCAGTTTAACGGATAGGAATGTAGTGGTTATTGTTAGACAAAGACAGTGGTAGGTCGTAGAAATTTAAGGGTTGTTCAAAAGGGGTGACAAAGAACCGAGCTAATTCAGGGCCTGTGTTTTTATGGGAGCTCAGGCGGTAAAAAATATCCCGCCTCTCTCGTTTGTTCAACTTTATGGTTCTCGCGTCATGAAGCCATATTAATAATATTAATGGCTGCCGCATCATCCACACTACTTTTTATTATCAGAGGGTTTTATGAATATGTTATTAAACATCACTTTATTCCTAATTTGTATTTTTTATATTTCCTATGGATCTGATTTAGGACGGAACGATATTTTACTATAATTATTTCCTCATTAACGGTTAACGTGGCACTAACCCACAAACTACTTAATTGGGCCCTATTTTTTATTCGCCGTTGTCATAGAACTCTGTAATAGGCCTAATTATTTTCGAATAATGATGACAGGTACTTACTTGGTTTGGTTTATGTTTAATCTAGCACCTCTATACGTAACGATGTATACGCACGCTGAAAACACAGCTGAAAAAAGGATGAAAACCATTCACTATATTCAAAATACTACACCCTTGATAACCACAAGAAAAATCTCTCTCCAGGCGGATGTTATTTTAGATTTGTATGGGTGTTTTATGCGTAAAATGATAATTGGTACCTATAATGTTGAGTACCAGGTCGAAGTTACTTGAAAATTTACACCACCTAAGCCAAAAAAGCTAAGCTAAGTTAGGTTGGGTAAGTACGCCTGCGTCTTTCTAGAAACGTTTTGATAAAGAAGAAAAAGATTTTACCTAAGCAGCGATCGTGTCAACGACAAATCTCCAGAACACAAAAATAGGTACAATATCTGCAAATGTCCGTTCACAAAACCTGCAAAAAGATTAAATAAGACTACAGTGTACGTGACAGCGCACAAGCCTTCCTACGTAAAGGCATTTTTCGTTTTCTTTCTTTAGGCTGGTTCTATTCATCCTGCTGTCTTTAATCTTCCAGTCTTCCTAGACTTTGTCTAGACGGAACCCGGTCCATGTTACATTCACAATTACGATACGCTTCAGCTTTATTGGTAATTCCTAGTTTATTTTGACGGTAGGTAGTATTAAAATTTCAAAGCGTTGTATATATCAACCACAACACAACTTAATAAGTTGACCGACTCGTATGAGTTAAAACGAAAAGCAAAAAATAACTTTGTTCATCATACTGCTGATTGATTTAGGAGTTATATTGCGAAGAATTCTTATCCCCCCCCTCAATTTTTCTTGATTCTTGTACCGATTCAAGCCTTCAAATCGGTCAAATTCACAAATATTTTATTCTTATGAGTTTATTTAACTCAAATTATTTATTTTTATTTTAGCTCGGACAAAGTCGCGAGAAAAGTCTAGTTTACTAAGACATAATAAATTAACACATTTTATTGGTTTTTAAACAATCCCACGCTGAGAGCTTGAAGGACCGATATGGCCTCAAGTGATAGAAAAAATGTTATAGTTGCAACAGTAGAACAGTACACTGTTTTGCCTGGCTTCCTTGTTGTATTCTGTTAAACATATATTTATATTAACAAATGTAGCATATTTTTCATATTAAATAATTAATGTAATGTTTCACAAAACTATTGTGAAACATATCGTCACACAAGTGATGAGATGTGGATACCAATATATCAAAAGTAACTTGTAATAAGTAATATATTATTTACTTATACATATAATAAGAAAATTATATCACTTTAGTTAAGTTAAATGCTCATGATTACGATTAGACTGAACAACACTCAGATACGTTCGTTTTGTTTACTAGAGTTGGCCTACTGTTCTTGTTGCTACTATGTAGGATTGCGTAGATTTCGGGAGCATACCGAGTTGCCTGGGTTGCACGGGCATGTTTTGCTGCTGTAACTTCAGTAGCTGCGTAGATTGCTTGAGTTTAAGAGATTTCAAGAGTTGCACGAATTGCTCGGATTTCGTAGATTGCATTGTAAGGATATAAATAGGGGAACCTTCAGGAGGAGGGGACAGTTGTTCTTTTTCGTTCGAATACGCGAGTTCTTTAAGCAGAAGTTTTGTCTAAGTAAGTGAGACCGGCTCACAGTTAGTTTTAATTAATTAATTGTTGTGTGTTCATTTTAAAGATAGTGTTAAATTGTTAGAGTTTTCCTATTATTTTGTTGTTTCGTGTTCTGTGATCGCAAGTTTTGGTGATTTTCCTTTATCCTTTACCTTGGCCGCACGGGGCTACTCTCCGGGGCCATCCCTTATTACCTACTATCCTTGGCTGCTCGGGGCTACTCTCCGGAGCCTTTCCTTTTAACCTTCCTACCTTGGCTGCACGGGGCTACTCTCCGGGGCCATCCTTTATTACCTACTTTCCTTGGCTGCTCGGGGCTACTCTCCGGAGCCATTCCTTTAACCATCCCACCTTGGCTGCACGGGGCGACTCTCCGGGGCCATTCCTAATTACCTTCTATCCATCCGTTAAACCTTCTGGAATTTGCGATTATAGGATACGTTAGTTTGTTAGATTTTGTATCTGCTTAAAGTAGGGACTGTACGGGACGAGGTTCCCGGTCTCCTCACCTGAAACCTAACGGTGATATACGACAGTGTGGAGATTTAACGTCCGAAAGGACGGGATCAGGCGTTGGGATTCGACCTGGCACTCGATTTATATTTGTCTTAACTGACAGTCGAGTTACTATCCCACAGCGCGTACCCGGTCTTGGTGTATCTGCTGGGTCAGTGCATGTAAGATCGGTGGTGCTGGTCTTATCTATATATTTATATATTCCAAACATATCTCTCTGTCCTACCTCAGGAGCATCCCTGACTACGGTCGCGAATGAGGTTCTTAGGGTGGCCTAGGATTAGGAGTCTTCTTAGCTAGACAGAGGTTTGCCGCCTCGCTCCCTTAGTTTAGTCTAGGGTAGTTTTCCATTGCACCTCGGAAAACTACGAGGCTTCACCTCAAGGTTCTTTTTAGAATAGTGCAGATTAGCTAGATTTATAGGTTTTTGATAGGCGGTTAATTTGTTTTATTGGGATTTACAATTAAATTTGGTTTTTGATAGTGTTTGACTAACACTTAGATTTTAATATTTTGACTTGATAGGACATCCATTGACCTGCCTGACTTTTATTAAAAGGAAGGCCATATTATTTCTACCTATTTAATGTTTTGGTGTTTGGTTTGTTTCTACATTTAAATTACAGCTTAAACTCTGTCATTTGCTGAGAGTGAATACATGTAAATGAATACTTATCAATTTCACTAAGAATTAAATCAGGATACGACCAAAAGCGATCCATAGTTATCTTTACCAAACCAAGGGAAGAATAACTACTTCTGACATTTATATAATAATTATTCTTTGGTCAATGACTGATTATTATTTTACAACAAAACAACTTGCAAACGCAAGTCAGTCTCAGTTAATGACAGATTACTGACAGAAATTATTTAAGACTTTGGACTTAATTGTGTAATCTTATGACTCTATTAATCTATGCTTAATTTGGAATTGAATTGGGTGTATATATTTTGCAATTCTTAGATCCCACTAAATAGAAGCCAGGGTAGCTTTGAACATTTTTAATAAATAATTAAACGCGTTCAGTAACTAACAAATAAAGAAACACCCAAATAACTATTAAAGTAGTTTTCCTCCTGAACCTATAAGAAAGGTCAGCATAGGGCAATTAGAGACCTAGTAAACCTGGTTTCTTGCGTCCTCTTTTCCCTTTGAATAACATTACATAAATTACCGACTATTGACAAGTAAACTCAACTGTCTCGTGTTGGAGTCTCTTAGGGTCTATGGAACGAGAGACACAGCTACTGGTAAATAGCCAGGGAGAAAACTCTTGGGCGGAGGTGGGGCCCTAGCCTCGACACAAGAAATAATTGCCTATTTTCTATCATAATTTCCTTTTGTTTACAATTTTAATACAGGTTTAATTTTGTGTAATACAGTGACAGTCATTCCTATTCCTTATAGTTATTTTGTTCTATTTACGTTTAGTGAGGTTATTTTTATTCGACAAGGTTTATTAGTTATTATTAATAGACATCCCTTATTTCTACTAAAAGAGGTTGGTTTACTATTCACAACGTAGGACACTAGACGATCACATGGCCAAATTTACATATTACTTGTTCCAGTATTTACCATAACTTGTCCTGATTTTTAAAAGTAATAGGTAGTTTTTATTTAGTAAAGTAAGTCAGATAGATAAGGTGCCTATTTATTATTTAATTTTATTTAATAAATAGTTTAATCGTCCTTTAGGTTAATATATAATTTAAATTAGATTAAGTAGGTTTAGGTTAAGTTAGGTTTAAGTTAGGTTTAAGTTAGGTTAAATTAGTATTTAAGGGGGGGTTTTGTACATTCTCCACTGCCAACCTACTTTTGGTAGCGATGTAGAAAAGGTAAGATGGTTTTGGAATTATTTCTAAGATATTTTTTTTCAATAGTTCAATTATTATGGATCTCTAAAAATTTTTTCCTTTGTTAATTATACTTTTGAGTGGCCTCATTTTCATGTAGATTTATTTAACGAGTTTCAACATAAAATTATATAAGTACCTAAATTGGCATCTTAAGTTACACAAATTTATAAAATCATAGCACCACTACATTTAAAATTTCTCTTTTGCTTTCACAATCTCTAAAACTCCCACAGGACTTTTAGAACCATGGCACAGTTTAATCCCTCCGAGGTAAGTGCTTGCAAAACCATAAAATACTGAAGCTACGTCCTTGATCCCTTACACAAACCACGAACTGGAGTTTATACTGTTGACAGACGATCCGTAGTCAGCATTTTATGGCTGGGCAGCGACTGGCGAGCATTGTCGAGCTACGAGTGAAGGGTTTACAGCCGAAGGTCCGGAATATAAGGATTTCGGATCGACTGGGGAAATAAATGACAGTAATTAACAATGTCAAAGTCAAAGTCGAATTACTGCTATCCATTCGAGGCTTAATAACTTCTAAAAAGCTATACAGGCTGAAAAATCAATCGCTTTTTTGAAAAAAAAAACTAGAAACTAAGTACTGAGAAAATGATCATAGTAAGAAAGAAAGTACGATTTTATAATGTTATTATAATACAAGTTATGTCACTGGTGAGTTATATTATTCTCCTATATCATTCATTTTATTAGGTATAGTAGGATACCTAATCACTTGAGAAATCATGTCTACTTAAATATCCGTTACCAAAGTGTGTCAGCAGGAACCTATTCCTAAAGCCCTACTATATTTGTCTATTCATCTTTGATAAGACCGTTTCTTTGGAATTGTAGTACGAAACCTTTTGCGTGCGAGTCTAACTCGCACTTGCCCGTTTCTAAACCATAATAACAAAAGATAGAAAATTGCAATTTGTCCTCCTAAATTTCAACTAACCGCCAACGATTTTGTAGCATTTGTCACCTCATCCTGTATCTAGTCGCCTGCTGTTAGTAATTAGCTGCCTTGTCTCGAAACAAAATTACGACGCGCCGCACTCCAGTGTTCCTTTAGTGCCTTTTTACCGTACAGGAGAAAGTGTGGGTACCTATTACGATGTATTTTATAGGTGGTATTCATATAAATGAATTTGTGTAGACACATTTACTGCTGTATACAGGATAATCCGGGAGACGTCAGCAGGACTAACACTAGATAATTGATAATCGATCGTTCACAAGCATAATTTAAGTCTATGTCATCTGGAGATACCTACTTCAACTCTGGTGACAACTGACTCACAAGCTTTAGGTAAAGGGTTAATACCAAAATGTCTTATTCAATCTATAAATATACATAGGTAGGTTTTGTAAACAAAAACAAGAGTCATCTTAGTAGTTTTAATCTTATTTCGAAATTAAATCACGTAAGAGGAAGAAGTTAAAATGTTGACTTTGGTGCATTTGTGACCAAAACTTTATACAAATTATGTCGGGAGTGGATGGATAGGTATAACAAGTTTCAAAAACATTTAACTTTTTACTTTTACGTACAGTCTTACCCGGCGTCTCGCGCTTGAGCAGGTGCAGTCAAAGAAACTGAATCACGTGCCAAGGTGGAACCTTATGATATGTACCATCAGCCAAATAATGTGGTCTACCACCCTTAAGTTGATAATCGTTTGCATGTCACAAAACAATAATACCAATAGACGTGTCTGTCAACTTGAAAGTTCGACTTTAGCGACGACCGAATGGCCGAGTGGTTAGAGAACCTGACTACGAAGCTTGAGGTCCCGGATTCGAATCCCGGCCTGGGCAGATATTTGTATGAATAATACGAATGTTTGTTCTCGGGTCTTGGATACTTAATATGTTTTAAGTATGTATTTATCTATATAAGTATGTTTATCCGTTGCCTAGTGTCCATAGTACAAGCTTTGCTTAGTTTGGGACTAGGTCAATTGGTGTCAAGCGTCCCATGATATCTATTTATTTATATTAATTTGATAAGAACTTGTTAAAAAATTTATAGACCATTTATTTGGCTGATGCTACCTACTATTTTCATGTTGCCACCCCATACATCTGCCAAAGTAATGATAGCAAAAGTAGTTGTGAAAATGCTCTACCTTGGTACTTGATTCAGTTTCCTCGACTGTAACATCGAATGTGAGTGGTGCAGGGCCGCTCATTATATCGTTTTCTAGGGGAAGCCTATGCCCAGCAGTGGACGTATTTCAGCTGCCCAAAAGCCTTAAAACATTTGAAAGTTTAAAACTTTAAAAAAAATCACACACTAACCCGAAAACGGGGTAAGTAAATACTATTAAAGGTTCATCATCATCATCATGATGGCGGCCTCTTGGTTATCCAATCTTGGACGTAGGCCTCTTCCCTCTTCTTCCACTCTTGGCGATTTTGTGCCCGTCTCATCCAGTCTCGACCTCCGTGCCGTCGAATGTCGTCCACCCAGCGCTGCGGTGGGCCCCCGAGTATTCGCTCTGGGTCTCCATTCAAAAGCCATTCAGCTCTAAAATTAATCCAGAATATTGAAGATATTTTAATGATTTGTATTATACACCCGTGAGGTTTACCGGAATAATTCATTGAAGTGGTGTATGTAGGTATTAAATGTTAGCCATAATTAAAAAGAAAACACCTCAATCCACTTTCACATTGCACTACGACCCAGATTAATTTCAGAAGCAGAGAAGCAAGTCAACATTCCGAAATTCGTTGGAAAATTTTCACGCTAACCGAAAAGAGTAAACATCTCGATGTACGTTTTGTAGCATCATATGCCATGCATAAAAACGACTGGAGAGACCTCGACTGTTTCCACTTTTGCATTGATTTTGGCAAGAACTGGGAAGTATTTGAGCCGATATTTTAAATATTTGCTACAAAGTAAGAGGAAAAGTCAAGTCATGTTTAAATTTCCACAATCTAATAAAAATTAGATGCAGAGTCTTGTGTTGTTATTTTGATATAATTTTACTTATAATATCTACCGCAAAGTACTTATTTAGGTAAGACAATATTAAACTGAGTGACACATTTGAACAGTAATTGTAAGAATAATTGTTTTGGGTTTGTTAATTCTGTCATGATGACTTCTCATAATGTTTTTTTCTTAAACATCTTCAACATGTACCAACGGTATCTATTAATTTAAAATAAATCGTGTATTTTACATACATTTCACAAAGAAGCAAAGAAAAAAAAAACAGCATTTCACTCTTTACATTTAGTAAGACAAAAGCAAAAGCTTATTTATCTTAAATGAAAGATGTTTCTGTTGCTGAGGTATATGCATAGCAAAGGTACGAGGAATATAATAATAGTTTATTCCCAGCACGAGCATGGTTCTAGGTAAGTATTATTTTTGTGTCATAATTGAAATCTCCAAGGATCCCGGTTCAGAATCGTCATCATAATAATGCATACTTTCGTTTATTTCTCTGGTCTAAGCTTTTTTATTTTACTCGGTCTGCCCGCCTGCTATGAACCTAGATGCTTGTAATATTAAAGAGAGCTCCGAAACTATTTTTAAAATATGCATAAAATAATAAATTCAAATCGTCTTTACACATCGCACCTTCGGTGACACAAGGGCATTACTACACTTTTTACGATTTTACAGGAGAGACATTTTAAAGTTTTTTTTGTGTTCAATGTTGTATTGCTTTGCTCGTATAGCTTTAAAGTAATTTATCTTCGCATGGAACAAGCCTTATACTTTTATGAATCGCGAAATATTGTTTACAGGAATCAGGAACCCTTCATTCATTTATTATTAATTTTTTTTTAAGCGAAGGTGTACATATATGCCTTTGTTCCACCAAAATTTAATTCAATTTGTAATTATGACTGAGTTCAAACTAAAACTACGATTAATTATTCGTTAAATAAACTCGTTTATTTGCATAATATATTTATTTTTTATTACTTAAATTAAATCTAGGAACTTTGTGTTTACTTTAGTCAAGAAATCAATAGAAATAGTCTTTGGAATCAACAATCTTGTCTACTAAGTATAACAAAGCAACGCTGCTTAGTAGATTTTACATTTTTGTTGCAGTAAAGTTACTTAAAAACAAATAAAATACTTTAATTAAAAATAAAAAATATATATTTTTCACAAACAATTATTGTTTTAAGTATAAGTTTTTCTATCATTTTCATAGAAAAAATCCTAATACACTCACCGGCAAAATATATGGCCCACAGTCTACCTTTCATACAAACGAGGTCACTTTGATGTCTTGGTTCTTCACTAGCCCCTCACTTGCTTTTCCTGTCAACGCTCTTATTTGTTAGGTATATTAATAGAGTTCCAACTCAAAATTCGAAGCAAGCGAGTGGCTAGGCGGTGTTTTGGCTGTGTTCTACGCGGCGGCATCCTTTGACAAGAGGCGGCGCGTGCTAAGGTGGCGCGAAACAAAAGCGACCAGCTGGATTTTACTTATAAATCTAATGCGGCCTTCAAACATCGCGATCTGCTATCCACCTGATAGAAACATAGCTATTATGTTAGAATGAAACAACGAAACTATTTGAAATTGTGTTAACTTCTATAGTGAAAACATAATAAATACCGCTAATAACTGTACGTGTAGGTATTTTTAATCCATTTGTGTTCGAAGTACCGAGAAACGTGTGTTACAATTCGACCGTTAATTCAAACCTTAAATTAAATGAAGTATAATTGTAAATTATGACTGCTCAAATAAAAATATAATTGTAACGACGTCATTAATAGTCATTTTTTTTTATTGCAAGCAAAAATTTAAAATATTAAGGTCATAATTGTTTACATGACATTGTTTTTTTTTAATGGAATGGAGTAACAAAGCCGCATTTGAATTTAAGACTATAAAGTTTTAAGGTTATTGGAGGTACAAAGTCAAAATGGCTTGAGCGACTTTGTATCTCCAAATGCGTGACCATTTTATAGGCAGAAGTGCATCAAATGTGACTTTGTTCCTCCAAAAATTTAAATAACAAAAGGCATATTTACCTTTATGCCCTCGTTGCTCCAGCAAACGATGTCTTCACTCGCGGGCTGCCGGCCAATTGGCCAATAAGATTTTGTCGCGCCAAGATACACCCAAGAAACGCTCCAATGCGACAAAGGCACTGTCGCCCTCTGGCGATTTGACGCGGAATTTAATGGATGTCTTTGTTCCTCCATGTAAAGACATAGTTTTTAGAACTTTCTGTATACTTAACTCGTTTTTGGGTTTTTCGACAATTGTGCCCTTGTGTCACCGAAGGTGCGACATAGTTAAGTACTTTTTTAAATTTGCTTAAATGGACGAATGTTTGTATGAATATGGACTTGATATTTTACAGCTTTTTTTTCAAAACCCAGTTACGATGTAAATAATACTAAAATTAACTAATTTATAAAATTAAAACCTCAAGGCCTTAAAAAAAAAACAAAAAAAAAACAAAATGGCGAAAAAGTCCTACAGGTAAGCATGTTATATAAGTCAGAGCCGATTCAAAATCGAGACCAGCTCAAAAATTCCAAGTAACGGATCTTGTCTATTGAAGTTTAAGTTTAAAGCGGGTGATCGACGTACGAGCTATTATACCGCGGTTTTAGAGCGACGGTTTTACTCGCGGCTCGTCAGCGCTGATCGACTAGCGAGCAAAACAGTCGTGCGATCGCGGTCGGTTCAAGATGTCGTGCTCAAAATATGAAGTTTTGTGTTACCTCGCTATAGCATGCAACGAAATTAGAAAAAATAAGCGTAGACGCCCTAGAGTTTGGGTTTTTTATGATCTCCAAAAGTTTATTATATGCAGTAAGCCGAATTGTTTTGTTTTTGTACTCTGGCGATGTACATTTCCATAAACAAGGGTTGTCTCGTAAGCCATATATAAATTCGAATACCGAATCGCGACTCAGAGTTCGCATATCCATTGTGAAATAACAAAAATACACGTCCGTTCTCTCCAGCGGTCGCCGAAAACTGCCGGCTCGGCTCGCCGGCCGTGATCGACACGCGGTTTTACATGGCGAGCCGAGTAAAAAATCAAACATACATGACGAGCCACGAGCCCGGCTCGTCGGTATATAATACCGCGGTATTGCAATGATACACCGGCGAGCATTACCGACGAGCCGCAAAACCGCGGTTTTACTCGCCCGTCGATCAGGGCCTTAACAGTGTTATTTGCTTTCATTTAATACCCACATTGTTACAATTAAACTATTTATGTACATATCCCCGTTTTTAAATGCACCCGATTACATCCTATGTCACTCCCGATAGTTTTAATGAATCTAATGATACCTCCTCAGAGTATATACAAGCTTGCTTATGTATACTATAATGATACCTCATACGAAGATAACTGTCCTGCCGTTTAGGCTGCAGAGAGGATCAAAAAAATAGATATTCACCAGTACCAACATTGAAAAAAAAAGGATAGCTGTGAACTAGTATGGCTACTTGACGTTTAGCCAAAATGAACCTGAATACCTACTAATTATGAACCAAAGTAATGCTGATATTACAAAACAGATTTTTAAGACATCACCAAATTTTAAGCTACTGGTGAACCTTGTTTTTGTAGTAACGAGATTTATGTGCTCGTAGTTTTGTAGTCACTCAAGTTATGTTAAAAGCAACCATTTGTTTTGTTACTATTAGCAAATCTTTTTTTTTTTCAGTGAATATGTGTCACAAAAATGCGTGTATAAATAAATCATAAATAAATCTGATATGATCGACTCTACTTCTAGGGCCGGTAGGGCGTGTTAGATATTTTTGCTCCGCTGTCTGTGGCAGATATTAATGCAGGTGACTGTACATACATATATACATTCGCTCAAAAAAAACCCACTTCTGGTAGTCGGGTAAAGGGGGTACTTCTGTACGAACCCGTCTCGCACTTGGCATATTTTCTCACTTGTGTTTATTAGTTTTCTTATTAGTTTATTAGTAATTTGTGTGATACTATTACTTGCACTATCTCATCTTTTTTCATACTCTGTAATGAGAAATGTACAGTGAGAAGATGGAACTGTTACAGCAAAGCAAGAATAGAGCCATCTTTCCATATTTAACATTTTTTATGGCATTATTTTTACAACGAAATGAGTTTTGCAGATTTCTTGCAATGGCGAGAGGTCTCGTCTCGACGTTCGCTTGTAGCAATGTTTATTTCATTGCGATATAATTTAACTCTTTACTTATTGTTTTAATTTGCGCCGACAGCGAAATGGTTGAAATGAAATTAATCGCAGTTGTAACTTTATTATTTTTCCTTTTCGTGTGAAAATGAAATGACTTCAATTAACAATGCTACTTAATTCACTGTTGTTTGCAATCGAACCTTTAGTGTCACAAATTAAAGTTAAAACTAACGATATTTCACTCGCAGTTTTGTTTCACAAAAGGACGATTGCCAATGGATGGATCACAATAACTTTATTTTCGACCTTCATTTAATTTAGGCCTCCAATATTTCGTCATTATTGTACAAAGCGAAATTTTTACCTGATACTTACAAAGTAGTGGTTATAGTCCGTGCTGCAACAAGCAATTTTTTTAATTAGTCTGATTAAATATAGGATGTTCAAGCTTCGTCAAAGTTAAATAACAAAGGAAAAAACGGTCAAATTTTATACAAAATATTATTGTATGCATTGTATTGTAAAGTAATTGTTGGGCCAGGAAATTAACTATGTACCTATCACGTAAAAAAAAAACACCTTTATTTTACATTATAAAGATAAAGATAATTTATTTGTCAAACATGAGTTCCTATATACAATTATTAAATTGAATTAAATTATTGAATTGAATTATTTAATATACAATTATTATATTCACAACTTTGGGATAAGAAATACCCGAGATCATTCTCTCTCATCTAAGTCATAAAGTTATAGGTATAAACAAGTAATAATACTGGCTACTGATTAACTAACAGATAACTCACAGTCAAGACTACTGGAGCCTGAAATCTGAATATTGAAAGACATATTATACTTAAAAATTTTGAAAGGTTTTTCTAAATTATTAGGGAATAAAAAAACTTGCAATTTTTTATTATGTCACGCAAGCGAATCCGCACAAAAAGCTAGTTTAAAATAAAAACTCTGGTCATAATAAAACCTATTTCATGTTAGCGAGTTAACCACGTCGCACCATCGTTAAATTATATTCGCCGGTCAAAATACCTTCGTGAAACGAACTGTAGAAAAACTCGTATTTCAAAAGTTTGCGAGTTACTCCTTTGAAGATATAAAAGAGTTTCTTGTCTCAAAGGAGGCGATGAGCTCATATCGTTACTTTGATTAGAACTTCTGCTTATTGTGTTTAAAGTTTGACCGGAGTGAAGGAGATGCGGGTACCTGTAATTTACATAAAGATAATTAGAACATGTACGGGGACTGCCCTCATTTAAGTTGGATTGGATAAGTTTTCTTTTATATTTCACTAAATTAGGTTGAACGAAGTTGAACTTTGAAATTTGTGTTCGAGGCGTTTATTAGTGTTAAAGAGAATGTTATACAATTTTAAATATAATCGAGATAACTAGGTACATGTAAGTCTTAAAGAACACCTCTTTGTCTAAATTATGCAGGGAAATTACATAGCATAGCAACACTGAAATATTATATCCAAAACGCTAAAATGTGAGTAAGTGACCATAATGATATGTTTTTCTTTTTCTTTGTGTCTTGATGAAATATTAACCTTAGCTAACCTATTTCAAAATGTTGACACATAACCTAATTATGTAAAATGATCGTTATTTAAAAATTTATTATGTATTTCAATCATTTTATAAAATTTCATTATTCCTTAATATCTAATATACAAAAGTTATAATGCTAAACGAGTGTTATGTAACTTCAAAGTTATGTTTTTCAACAGTTATGCATTTTGATGTTATGCTAAACGTTTATTATGATTAACGTTATTTAGTCCAAATGTTGTTATACAAAAAGTTTCTATACTAATAAAACGTCACCCCTAAAATACAATAATTAGATACTTTTGGACAGCCCTGATAAAACCCCATTCACTGCAGCAACCCTGATGTTTGCGTTTATAGTCCAATTACAACTATCAAGTTAGATTTTATACATCCTGAGTACGAGTTTTTCCTTTAAGTGAAGTTTTAAACTCACGAGTCTCAAGCAGGAAGTATGAGCGTTCCATTAAGTTCGTTGAACAAAAAATATTCTTATAAAGTTCGTACGGAAATGAATATACGTTATAAAGTTTTTGTCTATTCATAAAAACGATGGTATTTATACTAGTTGTCGATAGACAAGATAGTAATTTTAAATACTCCTTCGTCCAGTGTTGCAATTGTAATTTTGTGTTAATTGAGTTGCCGTAGGTATATGAAAGCGGAAATTGTCGTAGGTACAAATAATTCAAAACGTAAATTCCTGTAAAAAATTTCTACTGCAGTATACTGCATAATGATGTACCGTACGTCTGAACTTTTCAATGACGAATTACCGTTGACATCAATCTCAACACTGTCTCCATTTCTGTGATTTTACATACTTGCTGTGTTCATTCAAACTTTCTTAGATAATGCAAGAAGATCTCAGAAGATGTATTTAAAAAAGGTAAAATTTTGAATTTGAAATTTGTACTAAACGATACCATTTACATAATTATATACGTGCATTTCAGTATAAGTCTGTGACTGCCAACAGATTTTCCAACCGTTTCTGACACAAACATTTTCAAACTAAGCAACAAACTGTGCGCAATTGCGTTCAAATTACATAGAAATAGAAAACTCCCTTGCGTCTGACGACAAAAGGATTGCAACGTCAGCGTTTGCTTTAAAGAAACTTTCCCGGTCTTACGTCTCACCCTCATATTGGACATAATGCGGAAATGCAATTTCCATAAATTTTACACACTGTGAGCAAAGTCCCGACCGAAAAGATTGGACGTGACCAAGCCGTAATAACCCCTTGTCCACTTGATAGGGGTTCTGATAACCATATCGAATATTATCTTTGCAAAATTAAGCGGCCTATAGTTCCCAATCATAGGTAGAGGATCGTAGCAGTATCATTGGGTACCTAATAGTAGATCGTAGAGAGTAAGTAAAGGTAAAAAAAACTAAGAAAATGAAAAAAAAAACAGTTTGAAGTAAGTATCTTTTTGTATAACGTTTTAAACTTTCGTGATTTTCACTCATAGTCAAAATACCATATACGGGACTTATCACGCTATTTTTACACAAGTAATATTTACCTCGACGATCCTCGAGTATCTTTTTGTTTACGATAAGAAATGCATAAATATTATACAGCGAAGTTATTTTCCTTGTCTATGTTCTATTAAATACTTGTAGGTATATGTACCTATGTAATAATTTATCAAACACCTTCTTATCCGTCACAACATTTTTAATATAAAAATGTTGAATATAAAAACATTTTTATATTGCAAGCCTTTTATTAATCTTGATTCGTGTATTGGTTTCTTTCTTTCTTGTTCGTTTTAAATCTCACAATCGTGTTACAATCCACTTCTAGTGGCTGTATTAACTTGAAATACTGCACATATTTCGAGATCCGAGGACACTGCAATAGTAAAATACTGACAGCAAAAAAGCTGGATCCAAAAAATATTTTTCTAACAAAAAACTTATTTTTGCACGTAAAATGTAAATGTAGCCCAAGGCAATTTACAAATGACACGAGCTGTATATTTTACAACGTTATGTTACAGAAGATTATATACGTACGTATCCTTGTTAGCTGCGAGGGACGTGCGGTCGTAACAAACCAAATAAATTATAAAAAGAGATCCGGGAAGGAGACAAGGCTTTTCTTGAGACAAGTCGTAAATTTAATGGACGGAGAAATTCCTATTTCCCTTGCCTATTTTCGTGGTTAACTTAGTGAAACTATTTTCTGCGGGAATACCTGAGTAGATTAGAAGCTCTCGTTTTATTGCTGAACCGCATTCTGCCTCAAGCCATTTACCGCTCGCACTTGCCTTCTAATGATAATAAAGCCAAAATTTTCAAGACACACCGTTACCTTTTAGGAGCACCTCGCTGTCCACTTTTTTACTTGCCAACCTACGAATAAGTATTTATTCGTAGTTGCCAACATTATAAATGTGCGAGCGCGTGTGTGTGACGCTGTCCGACGGAATTTGAATGAAATCCGGAAATCTCAACCCCTAGTTTTATTGACATCAAATTCGGCACTTGTGTTTTTTATTGAACGTTAAATAGTAATAACAATGAACTCATCTATTTGAGGCAAGAAGACCCCGTAATTATTGGAAACCTCTGCGGATATTTTTGCGAAATCTCGAACTTTCAATTCAAATGCTAGAGGCCGTATTGTCTAACGCGCTGACCTGACGTTTGCGATCACATTCACCTTTTCTTTCAGCCCTAGTCTTACACCGTGTGACAGAAAGCTATGGTGAAGACCATTGTGATTTCAATGAAGAGGCTGTATTGCCTAACGTTGGTTTCTGATGCTGGCGATCGCAATAAAATGACAGTTTCTGTATGCGAAATCTGCGTCGGCCTCTGATTTAATAAGTAGTGAACTCAAACGAAGCCGCGGGCCTTTAGGCTAGTTTTTTATAACTTAAGATCACTCCAAGGTATCAAACATGGTTCCGAGTGTAACTAACTCCCTTAATTAACGCGTCGTTCTCTCATTCGCCTCAGAAATTGCTCCATTGTACAAAATTTTGTAACGTTGTAAAATTCTTCGACCGCATCAGAATTACCACGGAATTACGAGTATAATTTAATTAAGATATAACAGCACCTTTAATACCAATTAGTCACACGATCCATAGTTTGGGCGTATTGGGTAATTTGAGAGGTTGATGGGTTTAGTGCGGCTTTCGTTATACCACCTACTTCGGATTGACCAATCAGACGCGGCCGGACATCGGCCTTCCAAGGCTTCATTGATTTATCACAACACTTGAGAAGATTCTTAATTCAAGTTACTAGAAACGTGCATCGAAATAACGAAGTGTTGTTTTTGGTTATAGCTTCTCAATCATCTTTTTGCGATTTCAGTCTATAAATTGGGTTATTGACACCATAAAATAATATTTGCAAGACGCGACGCGAGATTCAAAGTTTATCTCGAATTAAATAACCGCAAAATGAAATGTGTTGCAGCTTTGAAAGAAATAACAAACTTGCTGTTTGCCATACAAAATCCATGAGAAAGAAGAATCATACCTCGAAATTTCATAAAAAACCGGCCAAGTGCGAGTCGAAAGCAATCACAAAAACAATTGTCATGTACAGTCAGCTGCAGAGAAAAGGTACCCCCCTGTAACGGCGGTATCCATACTACCGCCATTACAGGGGGGTACCCTTTCTCTGCAGCTGACTGTACATATTGTTAAAGTTGTCAAACGGCCGTCACTATACTAGCGCCAACCAACCAGTTACGGAAACCCTCATTCATTGATGTTGTTTTGTTAAAATAGTACCTTATTAAAACAGTTTAGTAACAAAATAATGTGTGACAACAGCGTTACTTTCGTAAAGGCTATTTGTACATAAAATAGGTGCGTGAAAATAACAAAAAAATATATAAAGGTGGACTTACCTCTCAAAGGGAGCTCTTCTACGCCCTTAACCGAAATAAAAATAAGTAAGTATGTATAGTATTTCAGAAAATGTTTGAAATAATACTCGATAAAATGTTTTATTAAAAAATAGCGCAAAAATTATCCAGCGGGTGCTTAATTATCCTCAAAACAATTTTTCATTACTGTAAATGAGAAAATAATTTTATCAGTTTCAAATACAAAGGCAAAGGCCTACTGGCTGTCAGAGCGTGGTAATAAGCTCCTTATGTCAAGCTACGTAAAGCTTGTTTCATATTTAGGGTACCGCTACTGCTCGAGAAACGCATAGAAATAACAGTATATTTCACGTGTAAATTTTTACTACTTAAAAAAACCGTTCTTCGAGCGATGTGCCCGCCCATTGCCACTTCAACTTGCATATTTGTGACTTTAGTTCTTCAACGAATTTCCGTATTCCGGATTCTATCGCGCTGACATCTGGCTGACAAAAAAACTGAAATTCTGTAGCTTAGTAAAAATTGGAAAAAAATCTGGGAAGGTTCAAGTTTTTAGACTGTTTTGTTACCAGGTAGTTTCTATCTATAAACTGGGCCATCAGTCAAAGTCAATGGAAATCAGGAAAAACACGGTGTACGAGTATTAGCAATGACATGTCTCGGAAACCCTCATTTTGCACTGGTCCTAGTTACTGGATGCCAAGTTTCGTTACCAACTTCCCGACAGTATGCTATGTAGCAGTGTTTGGTTTACTGTATACTCAACTAGGTCACTGTATATTCTGTGACATTGTTCACAACTAGGCGAATTTCACATCCGTTAGACAAATTCTTGATCAAATAATATCCGGAATTTCGCATGGTTTCTTCGCAGTATTTTGACCAGAACTGGTGTAACTTTTAGATAGAGCTCGTGATTTTGGTAAACTTTCCGCTTTTCGATTTGTCAATATTTAATTAACAATGATCAATTGGCCGTGATGGAGGTTGCGGCAGTTTATCAGTAGGTACTTATATTATAAGTGAATAAAAAAAATTGGAACCTGTTTCTCCAGTCTCTATCATTTTCGTGATACTTTAAGACGATAAAATAAAGTACTCTAAACATGCTTCTGTAGTTCATGTATGTATGTAAACTCTTTATTGTACAAAATAAGTAAACAAACACAATTGTCAAAAAATTAAATATATGTAAGTACAAAGGCGAACTTATCCCTTAAAGGGATCTAGAAGGGGTTCATTAATATGGACCTTCACAAAGTAAGGACTAAAATGCATCATTAATGATAATGATGATGTTATCTGTTCAAATAAACAGAGATTGCAGGACAGATATAGTAGCAGATGCTTACGAAAGTAGCAGATGCTTACGAAGAAGTGGTGAAACAAGCTCTAAGTCTTTACAACTTAGTCTTAGAGATCCACCAAGGTTGCATAGATTTAGACAACGCGATTACTTTAGAAGAGCATATTTTTTTAAATGAAACAGAGTTGTTTTTAAATATGATCACAATCGTTTGTAAAAATATACAAAAAAAGGTGCAAATAGAACTTACTTTTTAGAAGCTTAAAAAGCGGAACCTGGGTTTAATATCCAACGTGTACTTAACAGACTTCATTCTTAAAGATACCACTGCGGAGGTTTTCAATATAATTGCCCCGGTTCCTTCAAGGGGCTGACAGCTCAAAGGGCGGACTGTGACGCGCTCATTGTGGCACGCCCACGGTTTATTCAAAGTTTGCCAGTATTTTTCTGTAAATATTAACCGGGGTTTTTATTGTTTTAGTTTTATTTTGATGAATTTAATGGTCGCAAGGAGTTGCTTTAAGTTGTGTGAGCGATTCCGCTGGGTTAAATATAGATCGATAATCATAATTTTAATCCATATTTATAATATTTTAAATGCGAAAATGTGTTTGTATGTTTGTGTGTTTGTCCGTCTTTCACGCCGTAACGGAGCGATGGATCGACGTAATTTTTGGTATAGAGATAGTTTATGGACTCGAGAGTGGAACAGCGCGCGATAACCGAATACCACGCGGGCGGAGCCGCGGGTAAAAGCTGGTAAATAAATAAAATATCATGGGACACTTGACACCAATAGACCTAGTCCCAAAGTAAGCAAAGCTTGTGTATATGGGTAGGTACTAGGTAACGGATAAACATACTTGTATAAATAAATACATACGTATAGACATAGTATTAAGCTTCCAAGACCCGAAAACAACATTCGTATTACTCATATAAATATTTGCCCCGACCGGGGATCGAATCCGGGCGAGACCTCAAGCTTCAGGATTTTCAACCACTTGGCCGTCGGTATTTTAATTTATAACATTTGCTTCACGCGTCCAAGCACACTCTTGAATGTAAATCTTGATTTTTCTTTGTCATCATCATCATTCTTCTTCATTTTTGCTGTCCAAGATACATTGTATTATTGCAATATTTTTGTAGAGATTTCTAGCATTGTAGTTTCTGGAGTGGCTATGGTTTTAACTCCATTATCTGATTTGTACCTGACTCAAGGAGTGCCAAGATACAGAGGCAACTCCAGGCTCAGTCTAGATTAGTTCTTACGAGGTAAGGCTTCAATACTTTTTGTAATCATGTAACTTTTATTTTAATAAGCTATTCTAATCCGTTATATTTAATTTTAACCTCTATGGCGTCGTGAACTACTTAGACTTGCAGTTTGACCTATTTTCTCTCAAGCAGGGGTTCTTTCCCGGACTCACAATTTTTCATTTTTGAAATGAGCTTGTTGGTGAAGGAAAACCTAGTAAGGAAACCTGTTACACCAGTGGAGAAATTCATGGGAGTGCTAGTGAAGTTCCCATTTGGCACTGGGCTCGCGTCGGAACTACAGTCTAAGATCTCTCGATACCCAGCAGTGGGATGCATGATATTGTCTACTAGCTTTTGCCTGCGACTTCGTCAGTGTGGGATCAGGTTATAGTGCGCTGTTCCCTCGGGAACTGTGCATTTTCCACTCTCTGTCATAGTGTCACTCTCTGGCCCATAAAGTATCTCTATGCCAAAAATCACGTCGATCCGTCGCTCTATCACGGCGTGAAAGACGGACAACACACACAAATATACAAACATACACACTTTCGCATTTATAATATTAGTATGGATTTTACACCGAATGCCTAATAAAATGAACTATTCAATTCGAAAGGTAGCGGTGGTAACACAATTAAAGTCTAAACTAAAATTATGATTTTCCGTAATAACTTTATAGCCCTTTGGGTTTGACTCTGATAGATAACGTTCTAATAGTCATAAAACTTCAGTTTGCTATGGTTGTAAAATATCATAATTAGTGAAACTAATGGAATCTTCTAATTGACTGTCGTGCACAAAGATCGTATACGTATTTATTACCATCGTGTTTTTGTACAAAACGTTACAATAATCATAAAGTAGCAAAAAAAACTTAAAAAGTCTTAAATTTTAATGCAAGAGTAAGATTTTTAATGCTATCATGACTTGTATGTAACTCTAATAATTTCCGAAAAAAATACAAAGCTTAAACATTTCTTATTGCATCCGTCGCTCTTAAATCGTATGACAAAGTTCATACAAAAAAATAATCAAAAGCGAATCCATTATTTCTTGTAGAGTAACATGATATCGCTCATTCAGTTCTTTTCTGGCTGTTTTGGTATAAGATTACATAAAGTTATTTTAATATGGCGATCGAATCGAATATAAAACGAACGTGCATTGTGATATTGTCATCCTCCAATCCCTGATGCCATCAAGTTCAAAATATGTTATGATAGCTACCGGATTTATGAAAACAGAAGCATTTTTATTGTATCATAAGTTTTAATTTACTGTTTGTAATCGTATTACAAATTTGTTTGTTGCACAATTAATAAATATTTATAACAATACATTATAACGCTCTCCAAAACAAGAGTTTTATCATTTTGAAAAATCTACTAGACGTTACACAGATTTATTCATAACAAACACAAACACTTAGACTAAAACGGGCTATGTCTATACTCGTACATAAATACAACTTTAATTAAATCAAGTATCTAAGTCATAAGTTGTTAGAGTTACTTGGTCGACACAGCTAAAAATAGTGCTGTGCCAATATCTAACATAGACACGTTAACGATAAACCTTGAATGATTAGACTTACTTACCTCTCATTTTTTCGTTATTTTTTTGTATTTGTTTCGCATCCAGTGATAGACAACACGCAGCCTAAAAGCATAGAGCTAAAGATTTGCAATTTTGCAAACATAAGTCTTAAGTATCATGGAAGAATGAAGTAAAAAAAAAACAGTACAGGGAATAAGGCTATTTTCATTCTTCCATGAAGGGAAACCGCGGGCATTATGCTAGCTTCAAATAAAACTCCAAAGGCAAAACTCGTACTATTAATTTAAATATGGCTTTGCAGACAGATCTCAATAGCATGTGCCATTTTTGCCTCTTAGCCTCGCACTAACGACACTAAGCTTGTCCCGTCATCCCTTAAAGAATGTCGTTCAACGTCCCACGGCAGAAACTTCTCTAGTTTATAAAGTGCCATTAAATCATTCCGAGTAAACTTTAATCGGAAAAAGGCTTCAACTTTTTAACGCTCGCCCTTTTTGTAGGTATCGGTATCGGTACAATTATCGATAGGAGCCACGGACGGCAAGATTGCAATCTCCCGATAGGTTAGTTTAATCCATAGATTTATGGGCCCGCTACCACGTTTTAATCCTAGCTGAGAAAAACCAACGTGTTTGCTCTGCCAACTTGGGAAATATTCCGCTAGGTAAATTCAGGGGTGTAAACATGCCAGAAATGTATTATTGGTGTACGGGATTCCTGGCCGTCGAAGATTTATTATTGTTTTTAGATATGCAAGATACACGTCTTAACAAGTATTTATTAGGTAATGGTACGCGGTATTTTCTAGAAGCATAAAACGCTGTAATTTAAAAAGCAGTGAGTAGTAAAGTTTTTTTTTTTGGGCTTTGAAATTCGCACATTTGTCTTTATTTCCAGGTAGGTACGTCCCTTTTACGAGTAATAAAACAGTTGCGTCACCAAAAAAGTATCCTTTTTTTACTAGCTATCCGGCAATTTGTACAAATGCTTAAATGTGCAAAAATGCACTTTCTACTATTGTAATGCAATTTGCGAGTTTACCTTTCACAGAACAATGTCTCAAAAAGTTTTTGCTTACAATAAAGTTATTGCTCGCTTACCGACACGTGTCATAAAATCATTAAAGTAAACCCTCCGTAGATAAGTAAAAATGTGTTCTCGTTTAGTGCTTTAACTTTTAAATGGAAATTCCCATTGGGCAAACAACTTTGGTTTAATATTTGTACAAGTGCGATAACGAGAACCTAAGTAATCCGATAATATTACTTTTACCACCCATGAAGAGAGCTCAACCTCAATGGCAAGAGCAAATATAAGATTTTGTATTATATCATAACTTTATTTTACTACACGAGTCGAAGAGTAAAATAAAAAAGTTCATAACTGTTAGCCATTTGCAAGAAAAATTTAACGGCGTACATTTTTCTCACACCAACTTTATTGCAAACTCACGGAAACGGTTTGCTTTGATAGTTATTATGATTAGCAGGTACAGCGATCATCCGGTAGAATTAAGTATACCTGCAGGCTTGTACTTGTTATTAGAACATCCTCTAAATAGGCGGATTGTAATAATAAACGTATACTTCAACATACATGGCGCGGGAGAGAAACTTGTGAACATGTATCGGTTATTAGCACAGAATCAAAATTTGACTTAGACTAATAAGTTACATACATATAGGGACAAAAACGATAGGATGGTTAATTTACTTCCAGCTTTGATTAAAGACATTGGTATACATAGGTACCTTAGTAAATACGCCGCACTGCTGGGTACAGGTCTCCTCTCAGAATAAGGGGTTTAGGGCATAATTCCCACACGAGCCCAGTGCGGATTGGGAACTTATTAAACCTAACTGTATCCTATCCGTACTAATATTATTAATGCGAAAGCGTGTTTGTATGTTTGTGTGTTTGTCTGTCTTTCACGCCGTAACGGAGCGACGGATCGACGTGATTTTTGGCATAGAGATAGTTTATGGGCCCGAGAGTGACATAAGCTACTTTTTATCCGCGCGCGGTGCCCAAATACCACGTGGTCGGAGCCGCGGGCAAAAGCTAGTATAAATATAAGCCTCAAACTTTAAATACCCACCCACCTTGAAATAAGTTTTAGCAAAAAAAAACCATTCTTAATGCAAACTTTTTTGTTGACAATACTCAATTATTGTCATCCAAACTACATTTCTGTACCAAGTTTCAAGTCGATGCAATTAACTGTTGAAGAGTTCCGTCCTGCAGAGACAGTCCTGGCCGGACCGCTAGAATTTCACAAACAGATTGCATTGATGGATTTAAATAAGTAAACCGAATCCTAGTACAATCAGATACCGGAATGTGGTCGAAATTAGTAGTAGTGGAGGTCTACTCAAATACGTATCAAATAGCGTGATAAGTCCCGTTAAGGTATTTGTCCAAAATACTTGTCTTGTATTCAATATTATTATTAATTTATTTAATTACGTGCCTTCTCGTTGGTTGGTATAGGTAATAGCGGGTATAGCGGGAGTTGAAGCTGCCGCTTGGCTGTGCCTCGTCACCGTTTGTGGTAAAAATTACAATATGAAGATATTCATAACGTCAGTATCATTATTAATGACATGGCAACGGATTCCGACTATCGGCGATTTTTACTTGAGTCAGACAATCATTCAAATTGTACTACGATTCAAGAACAGCTCAAAAGATAAAAACAAGCATTACGCTGTACCGCAGAAGCGTATGAAACATAAAGTGAATAGCAGACAGATTGAGGGATTTTCACAGAACAAGTATCATAAAAATGTCGCCACAGTATGTAGCGTGCTTTATATTCATGTGTAAGTTATGTAGAAAAGGGTAATATTGTACCAAAGCGGGAACAGCGGTTTTCATTTGAGTAGCCAACTTGTACGGGATTTCTGTTTACATTATATTTTCTGTTCAACGGCAGGGTGTGAAAGGGCTTTTGAAAAGTTGGGAAATGTTGCTTTGTGGTGGAATCGGGAATTCCAAGGGCCAACAATGGCCGATTAAACAAATACATTTCAGGTTTTAGGAAACAGTTAAATAACACGTGGAATTCTAATACTTACATGTAATTGTAAGTACACCTACCTATAACGAAAATCATCTTATTATTTATCAGTTTTTTTTTATTTGATTGGATGGCAAACGAGCAAGTGGTTCTCCTGATGGTAAGAGATCGCCACCGCCCATAAACATTTGCAATACCAGGGTAATGCAATATTTGTACCATTTGCAGATGCGTTGCCAACCTAGAGGCCTAAGATGGGATACCTCAAGTGCCAGTCTTTTCACCGGCTCTCTTACTCTCCACGCCGAAACGCAACAGTGGCACTTGCGTAATTACTGGCACTTGAGGTATTCCAACTTAGACCTCTAGGTTGGCAACTTATCTGCAATACCCCTGGTGTTGCAGATGTTTATAGGCGGTGGTGACCACCAGGAGACCCACTTGCTCGTTTGTCTTCCAGTCGAATAAAAAAAAGGCAAAAGTTGTTATGTGATCAAAAATATTTGAACATATTGTTGGGCAGATAGACAGTACCACCTATGCCAGCAACTAGATAGCTCCGATGTTGAACTGCATACGCGTATCAAAATATAAATATAAAGTTTAAAAATAATAATGGACAAAATTCATAGGTATTTGTCATTCGATGTGATAAAATAAATAAATATTCAAGTAAATATTTTTTTCTCAGAAATTGGCAACTTTACAGGATTGCTATATACTAAACCTAAACTTACTTCAATCAATATATAGTCATACAAGTTTTTCTAATCAATAATTTCACCGAAAGTTGTGTTATTTACTACGTACTTTCTTACTTTATTTATTTTGCCACGTTCCCACACCGAAGCTCTCAATTTGCTACAGTTGAACAAGCCCAGATAATCACAGGACATATTAAAGGTTATAAAATAAATTCCGAAGTAATAGGTAAAAGGTTTTCTCCGTAAACAAATACTTTAAAGCAATTTCCAGCACATACTACCCTCTATCAGTGCGTGGTCGAGTGAACAACACATCCCCGAGCGGTTGGATAATTTTGATATCTTAATAAGGCCCGTTGTCGGGCCTCGACGGCCAAATTACACCTGTAAAACATTTACAACGCTCAGTGCTGAACAAACAAAAAATTGCATTTTTTATTTAACGCAATTTTGTTTTATGCTCCGACGAGATAGCCTCGTGATTTTAAATTTATGAGTGTAAAGTTAAGATGTATTGTAAAATCTGAAGTAGCAGATTGTGCGGTTTAATGGTAAGTGTTCGGTCTTTATGGATCTTTCAGTTTGTGTGCTAAAACTCAAGTGCGTTAAAAGTCTTACTGAAATTGAGTTAAGAACACTTACCAAAATATACAGGTCAATCAATCAATGAATCATTTATTTATTTGTAAAACATAGGTATTACAGATTAATGTGTTACAGATTTACAAGGATCGCAATGCTTTGCATCAAGGCGTGCAAATATTTTAGTCATAAATTTAAGCTTATATATCCTTATTATAAAGGGGAAAGTGAGTTTGTTTGTTTGTTTGTTTGTTACGCATTCACGCCGTAACGGAGCAACGGATCGTCGTGATTTTCGGCATAGAGATAGTTTATGGTCCCGAGAGTGACGTAGGCTACTTTTTATCCCGGAAAAATGCTATTTTTGAAACTTTGAATAAGTTCATATTTTTACACTTGACTGCACACTGAAATTGTTTTCAAAACAAAAAGGCCAGTGCTTTAATTCCCACAGATCTACAAAGTAAAAAGCGAGTAAAAAAATTAAATAATAATAAATATGAAAAAGCGGGTACTCACTTATTCTTTCATTTATTTTTATAAACAGTAACATATTATTTACTGAAAATTACGTTGTATAAATATGTATCAATTAGAAACCAAAATCGTATTTCATGAAATTAGCTAGGCATGGTGCAAATGAAATGTGATTTCATACGAGTGAATTTTGATTTGATTCTAAAGGAGTTCGCCCATCTAACACTTCAAAAGCTCATGGCAAGAATAGCTTTCAAATTAAACGTACTTGCATTCTTGACCACCCGTTGTCTATTTCTGCAATGTATCTTTTTATCAAGGGGACAATAATTGAATTCGATGAAATGAAGCCTTTCTTAAGGTGACTCATCGTCACTTCTTTGATTTGTCAAGCATTGAAAAGAGATGCACTATTGGAGACTATTGATTAGTACCCACTATTGAACGATTAAAACCTTTTAAAATGAGAACTTAACCTTTTTTTAGTTTGATTGAGTTACCGGATAGCGTTTTTATTTACTCGTAAATTTGTAGGACTTTTGTCAACAAAATGATCCAATAACGGTTTTATTTTTTCAGTGTGATGTACGAAACCCCAAAAGTGAAATGCGATGCCGAGGCGTCGATGGGCGATGAGCTTACAAAATTTGAACTACGCAACCTCCATTCGTATTACTAATTAATTAAACTAATCAAGGCGTATCTCCAACGTAACTTCACAGTTGAAAGGCAGCAATCGTTACTTGGATAATTATTTTATACTCCATCTGAAATTGTTTCCTCCGTCAATTTGTCCGTGTAATTATTTTCTTACGCTCAACTAGCGCTAAACAAAGACAGGCTGTTACCGTTTCTTTGACTCGAAGCGTTGTCCCGTGAAATCGACAGATGTATAAAATAATAACAGAAAGTTGCTAAGTGATTACATAGAGGTTGCATACTACAGCAGATCTGTTTGAGGAACAAACGCTCGAGATCAGTGCTCGTTGAAGATACAGCAAATGGGGCGCAAGTGGTGCACCTTTTCACTTAACCTTCACTTAAGTAATACATTTTATTTCAAAAGAACCTCCGCTGTGTGTCTATCGATCTGTACATACCGTACCATTAGTCATACAGTCCTAAGTTCCGATATTAAAAATAAATAGAGTAAAAAAGTTTGACCTAGTGTGAGTCGGAGTTTCTCATGCAAGCACACATGAAACAAAAAAAATCCGTTTCTTGTATTTTTATGAAGTAACATGCAAGGTTAGTGCAAGTCGGTTGGAAAGGGTATAAATAATTATAAACGTATTAATCCCCCCTCCCATATGCTTCTTCGGTATCTTCAGTACCTACATAGACATAAATGAATAAATACCTAAGATGGAGCGTTTCTCTGTACATAATGGACTATTTTTACCAATGCTCCGTTCTTGATACAATAATAAGTAGGTCGTCGAGTTAAAAAACGGTATGCCAAATCAATTTTAAAACGAATTAGAATTCAATCAGAACTAGTATTATCAAAACTCTATTTATTCGTAAATCCGTGAAGAGATTAAGCCTTCACTAAGACTATTTCCTCATCGAAAAATGATTTTTTCCTCTGTTTTAATCTTAAAAAATCTGGAATCTAATCTTTATTATCATTATCAAATATGTTAGAATGTGTAGGTAGGTATTCATTATTTATAATAATTTTATACCTACAACTTATTTATTATTAGATTACTAAAATAATTGATATCTATATAAGAAACTATTCCTACAACTATACATACTCAATAGATAACGGATTGGGGCGCGTATTTTCGTGCATGACTGCAAGGAGCAGAGTGGCGCAGTGGAAGCGTGCTGGGCCCATAACCCAGAGGTCCGTGGATCGAAACCACGCTCTGCTATGTGTCTTTTTGTATTTTTTTATTTGTTCAATTGAAACAAATAAAATAAGTAAATTGCCATAGGTAATTATAAATATGATCATCTTTTAACTTTGCGATATCTTGGAATTATGTTCTTTTTTTATTACACGGAATCGTGGGAATAAGCTACGTTATCAAGATTAGCCAGCAACGAACACGCTTCAGCGATATGTACTTTATTTATTTTCCCTGTCTCTTTCTTCATATCTGATCGGCCATAAGTATGACAGAGATAAAAATGCGCTGTTGTAGTAAAATCGAACCTCATTGTGTTTACCTGCGCTAAATGTTACCCAAACTAATTTTACGATTATGACGGCCTATGTAAACAATTACGTAACCCAATTCAAAGAAGTATAGATTGCATTATAATACGTTTTATTTGTTGGGGCTTTTGTTAAACGATTCCAGTAAGTCAGTTTTTGCTGTCCCTCTCTGTGCGGAGCCGCCATCTCGAAGAAGTCTGCGACGATCATTATTGAAATGTCTACGTCGACCACCCAGGACACACTGTCGCAAAGAACTAACTATCCAATTTAATAGCTCACTTAACTTATAGCTTGAGTCAACCTACAACATTAACTTGCATTAATATAATCATGCACTGACTACACGATAAGTTGGTAGCGCAAAAACTGGTCAGAAATAAGTATATGCTCTTATTATCGAGGATACTTGTAACCAAACGGGCATTTGCCTGCTAAGCTGTCACTATACAGAACAAGTTATTGTAATGGATTATTAATGTCTCGAAGTTAATTGTACTTTTTTGTAGCAAAAACTGGAAAGTCTTGATATAAAGACAACCTCATTATTCATACAAAGATAAGTTTCAATATTAACAGAAGTTCAACTCTGAAGCTTTTAATTAGTGGTTAAGAAATTTGAAATACCTAGTCCTTACCGAATTCAAGGTATGCGGCTTTTACTTAGAAAATTCTGCTTTAAAAAATACCACACACTAAGTTAGAACCAGCATAAAAAGGATATTGTATGTCTCACAGAAATTAGGCCAGAGTTCGTGCAGCCAGACTCCGCCGTTGGTGGCCGTTGGGATATTTGAAATATTTCACAAATTGCAAGATTGCCTGCCACGACGTCGCGAGCGACGAAGCATCGATGGCGACATGGCGACAATTAACAACCAACTGTCATGGCGTGTTCTTGTCACACAATGACATTTCCACACAAAAAAACTGGCAAATCAATTGTACCTAGGTATTTATCATTTGTTTCGGTTTGTTTCGGACAAGCTGAAAAGTTTTTAAATTTTTCAGGGTTATTATAATTACTGCAATGGTGATAAAGATCCATGCCGTCTTGCAATGTTTCATTTTTTTACAAAACGAGTGTAATTATTGATCTTCAAACATTGTAGGTACGCTACGCTTATTGTATTTTATACTGTTGAATTTATTCTGTAAATGCTGAGTTGTCTTAAAATTTGCACAATAAACTACATATAGGTATGTACCTACCTACACAAGCACGCAGCGCATAAAGACACACAATATTTTAATTAGGTATATAAAAACGTTTTTGTTGGTATGTGAACTATATTACTTTTGTTAAAGGTTTAAAACTCGTTTTCAATTATAATTCGCTGTACTTGTAAGATATAAAAAGCCCAACATAATAGCAATCTAATAATAATTACAGCATCCATTTACCTCTTTAAAAGTACACGGATATATCAAATAATCTATATAAATAGCGTTGGGTTTCAATGGGCCCGGCTTGGAATAAATCAAATAACTCTGCCGGATTCGCTGTCGTTGGCAAATGTGTCTTCATTCATGCCAGTACGCTAACGCATTCAAAAGCTATGGAGAAGACGTTCCAATAATCTTTGATTAGTATTCAGTTCAAATTTCAATAAGTGTAAACAAAAGAAGATAAATAAATGAACATTTTGGCCTTGAACGTTGGATAAGACAACTTCGCAATCTACCAAAACTTCTGATAATTAACTGCTAATAATAGTAAATTACTATCTAACCTAACAGCCAATATAAAAATACTATTGATCTTAAATCCATAATTATTTTTCTAAATCATCTCGTTCTTGCCTTTTCAGCTTTTCATCTTTTCGGATTTTAGACAAATAAAAAACGTGCCAATATGCTGAGGAATGCCATCAATCGTCTGGCGCCTGGATTTCTGCAATAATTTTAACAAGTTGAGCTTCTTTGCAAAATGGCTGCATTTTTGTGCCCAATTTTTTTTTTCTTTTTTTTATAGTATAGGGGGCAAATGAGGAACAGGATCGCCTGATGGTAAACGATTACCGTCGCCCATGGACACCTGCAACACCAGAAGAGTCACAAGTGTGTTGTCGGCCTTTTAGGCAGGAATAAGCTCTTGATTTTAGGAGCTTAAGTATTGGAACAATCTTTACTTACTCGAAGTTCTACAATAACTATAGTTACAATACAACTGTCGCATATTTGAAACTCCACGTCAGAATAAAGTAATCTAGCCATGATTGTTTTAGACTAAAATTTAGAATGTATTTTTTTTTGACTAAGAATGGTACGATGATAGAGCAGTCAGCCATGCACTGGAACTTCAAGACGACGACTGACGACGTAACTTGTCAGTATTTGGGCTTGCTAAACTGGTTTTAGGGCAAAATTTGGCCGAACGCACTTCCGCAGTCTGATAGTGGAGTAATTAGGCAGTTACCATTGAAGAGATTTTTTTATCTTTGAAAACTACGCACAATATTTTTTTATTATTGTGACAGCAACAGCCGACTCCACGCAAACATTTTTCCTGACTGACGCGCGCAGGTTTGAGCAAAAATAGTCTCCACCCGGTATCGGCACTGACGGACAATGCATCCATTATTGAGATGCAAGCGCCCGTCGCATCTGCACTTCGATTGCAACTACTGGACGCGAGGCGGGAATGGATTAAATTCAATTGCTGATTTGATGGGATTTAATGAAAAATTGGATCTTGAAAGAATATTGGGTTACAAGGAATTGTATTTTATTCTGGAACGAGCCACTTTAAAATTACAAATATTGCCTATTTTCTGTTTATCACTTTATCGTGCCTAAATCCGTCCGTCAAGTTATTTAGTACTAAAACAGGATTTGTTGTAAATAACGTAGATTGATTTTTTTTTCTGATATTGAAACAAGATTTAATGTGACATATCTACATTTTTTAATTATTTTTACACTATAAATACGTAATAGTGTCTAATGATATTTAATGTAGTGTATGTTAGGTACAGTCAGCTGCAGAGAAAGGGTACCCCCTGTAATGGCGGTAGTATAGATACCGCCGTTACAGGGGGGTACCTTTTCTCTGCAGCTGACTGTACTAAAAGTCTTGATATTTTAATTAATTTACCCCGGGCAGACTCAAGAGAGCTGATGTGCTGCCTTACTAAGGGGAGATGGAGCAGTGGCTTTGCCTTGCCAAACCCCAACCTGTAGTACTAGTAACCCACCTGATTAGTCTAGAAGACTGATTGCAGGTTTAAACAAGTTTTTTTTTTTTACCCCGGACAGAGATCATAAAACATATTGATTTATGTGCCATAACTATAGATACCCAAATACTTGTTTATAAAAATTTATTTAAGAATAAGCATACCTAATTTCAAATAGGTATACAAAATTATTAGAAAGATCGCTTATATTGCAATCAATCAATAATTTTATTTGTCAAAACATAAATTACAAACATAGGTAGTACAGAGGTCTTATGAGTAAAATACATATAGTGTTACTATGTTGCACCATGAGGCATACAAATATATATGCATTCAAATACGTCATGCATGTTTTGTCATTAAATATTTTATATTATAAATTTATCATCTTTCATTTTTAATTTTCGTGAATTGAATAATTATGCCTTTTCGAGTAAAAAGTTTTTTTTAATTTGGGGTTGTTCAGACTGTACTATTTTTGGAAATGGTTGTGCAGTCGAGTTCATAAACTTGTGACCAAAAATGTGATCAAAAATATCTAAGCACGCTTCTACGCCGTTAACAATAAAGTCGTGTTGAGATATTTTTGATAAATTTTTTGCTCACAAGTTTACTTTATGAACTCTACTGTACATTCTAGATGTCATTCCACAAACACTTCAACCTGTAGATTTCAAGTGTAAGCTTTTAAATCTCCTATTATTTCTTTTTCAAAGCATGTCATAGTAAGCCGCCATTCTCTCCGGCAACGAAAAAGAAATAAAAGTTAAAGATCAGCGTTCGACGACTAAAATAGTGTTGGACTCAATTCAAAACTCTTCGGAATTACTATACTATTTGTTACTTTCGCCCATTCAGTAACTCAACGCGTCTTAGTAATTTGTTTCTCAGGAATTCGGTTATTAGATGACGATAAATTTTCCATGTCCTGAGGGGAACTGTTTACATAATACTTTCACTGTACGAGTGGATTAAACGTTATTTATTGTAGCAACGTTTTTTATGCTCGACGAAAGATCGTGATATTTATTTAGGAAAGGGTTTGAATTGCTATGTAAGGAATCTGGTAATACCGACAGGCCAGGGGTTCCCAAATGGGGCACTGCGGCGCCCCGAACCTAACCTGATACTAACCTCGTGTCGGTCCTGTTCCCCGTTCTATGGAAATTGAATAAACATTTCACTCGTATCTTACTGCAAAAACATAGATTTCAACATAGGCATGTTTAACGTGTCAGGATGTATAAAACTTTTTGTTCCTTCAAGGTCAAATGGGCCCATAGACCACGGATCTCGCAGATATAGTTGACACTTTCATTTTGGGTGACCCGTCCCACTTACCGTGAACTCAGCCCGTGGGCTAAATCAACCACTGATTTATCGCTATTGCATGTTTCCTAATTATGAATGTTTTAATTTTTTGTGCTTATTATTTTATCTATTTCAGCTAGCAACCCCACCAAGCTCTGAAAAAGTAGATACTAAAATTCAGTGTAAATACGTCGCAAACTGAAAAAGTTTGGGAATCTCTGGAAGGACTATTTTTGAGGTTATTTATTCATGCCATAGTTTCTTAAGTAGAAGCATGTTTTTGACGCAAATATTAATAGCATACCTACTACTGTTGCGAATTGCTAGGTATCTATATTATTTTTTCAAACCAAACTGACTAAATAAGACATGCGTACTTAATACAAAATATTATAGAGTAATTGTTCACTCAGTACTAATTGCCTGTTAAAAGGTAATACCATTGCACAAAACGTAATAAGGTTTGTTAATCTGATTTTCTGTTATTATTGCAACGCAACATTCTAAAGGATTTATTACAAAGCAGCGTTTAAGAAAGAACCTGGTTCCGAGGGCTGAATCGCGGAGCTGAATCTGCAAAATGAAGCGTTAGAATGTTTTAACCGCAGCTTGATTTATCGAGACGACTTCGAATTTGAGAAATAACAACACAGCGACCCTATTCAAACCTCGTCTTTTCAGTCTACATTTCTGTTTAAGTTTAGTACACAAATTTGATAGAGCGAAGAAAAGCAGCGTTGTATAAGGCGACGATGTACCTATTTGGTTGCGCAATAATTTAAGCGAATTAGAGGACGGGGTCCGCACTCGCCTTTGATGCTTACGCGAAACGTTGGTTCGTGCAAAATGGAATTCTAGTTTCACACGCAACAAATGTACTCATTATCTGATGAACTTTGCTGTGTTCTGAAGGTATAAAAGACTAATGGAGAATGTAGAGATGGCAGCATCGCAGACAATTCAGATTAATGTTTTGTGAAATGGAGACATTGGATAGTGTTTTATTTGTTTATTCCACAGAACTAACAATAAGAGGAACAAAAGTGTTATCATGTCATTGTGTTTTTTTTTCTACAATAGATGTCACTACTTTTCGCCTCCCCAGCTGGCAATAAAAGCGCCATGTTTGCGTTTTTGTAGGTTTTTGTTTTAGTAGATTACGACACTCACCAATAAATTGGAATCCAACTCATTGGACATAGGATGTTTATGGGCGGTGGTGATCTCTTACCACCAGGAGAACCACTTACTCGTTTGCCTTCCAGTCGTATAAAAAAAAATCAATTTTAACTTTTTTCTCTTTTAGGTATTTAGTAACTAGCACCTAGGTAATTGAAGTTTGCACGGAGTTTTTCTCTGTCGGAGTAGTTAAAAAAGTAAATTAAAATCATTTATTTCAGGTCATTTTGGTAACCCTATATTCTACAACAAATCAAAATAAGCTTTAAAAATAAAACATAAATCTAAACAGATAAAAAGAAAAATAAGAAACCGGCCAAGAGCATGTCGGACACGCCCGAAATAGGGTTCTGTAGCCATTACGAAAAAAAGAATTAATATTTTTCTAAGGATTTCGTATTTTGTACCGAATATTCCAAGTTTAGGTATACATATTTTATAAACCTTAGGCTGCTATTTACTCTTAAACTACTAATAATTCTCAAGAAGACATAACCGTTATAGTTTTTCTTGTAAGTTTGATATACTTACTACCATCCTGAATTTTTCCAAATTTTTCTACACACCGGTTTAGATTTTAAAGGGAGGGGACGTTCGATTTTAATGGAAATTTGCATTTTAAGGTTGAATATTTTAAATGCATTTAAATTACAGTTTTCTAGCATTGATAAACCCTGAGCAAAGCCGCGGACCGATGGACAGACAGACAGACATGGCGAAACTACAAGGGTTCCGTTTTTACCATTTTGGCTACGGAACCCTAAAAAAATTCTTTACTTTACTTCGTTTTTTTAAGATTAGAATTGTTACATATTGGCTGTGACTGTTTTTTTTAAGTGTTTTTCGATAAAAAGACACATCAAGATCGCTTTTTAATGTTACAAAAAATGAAGTAAGTATAGACGTTTTGTGTTTACAGACTCTAAAATAATTTACGAGTAAACTTTCTAGAACCAAGCGAGAACTATCTCTCGTACAATCTATTAGTATTGTTATTACCTATATTATATTTCACGAAGAGTATCAATATTCGTTCAATCTCACTATTATTGATATCAAGATGTTATCTGAGTAGGAAAACGTCACGTTACTAAATTGAGATGTGACCAAAAAATACGGGAAACATGTTTGGTCCGTTATGTTTTTAGTTTATGGTCAATAACATTATTACTTTAATTTAAAATTTTAATGCGTAGTTCATAATAAAATCGACAATATTCTTATTAATATAAATCTTGGATATACCTATGTATGTGTGACATTAGCTATCTCGTGCTTTCGCATTTGGTTTTCAATTTTGTTTTCTCTGCTTACCGCGCTATTGCCCAGTGGATGACACCCTGCTGTCACCTCTATAGCTAATGTCATAAAATGAAAGAAGGAAACTATTGGGACAGTGACGAGCACTCGTAAGTTCTTACACCTTTCTGGATCTTTACCTTTGAAGTTGACTTCGAGAAAGCGGATTTTTTTAGGGTAAAGATTAGTGACAGGCTTCGGGCAAAAAAGGGTAACTCTACTCTCTCTTTTTTTCCCAGCGCCTGTCCTAGTCAGTTCCGAAACGCCTAAAAAATATGTTTTCCTTAACAATAACAAACGAAATCTAACAAAACTAAACAAAAACCTAATCAATTCCTGAGAAACCAATAACATGAATAGGTACTACGTCTCTCGCCGAAAGAAAAATATTTCTAAAACTTATTATAACGAACCGCGCTCGCGGGCCTTTAGAATTAGATCGGGGGCGAAATTCTGAAAAGTATAAGTTACGTTGGGCATAACATGACTTTGGCTGGAAATTATTCAGAATTACGAAAATTAGCTCAAATTATCGTCTGGTGGTTACAGCTCCCTTGCCCATCGTCAGTGGAGGAGCATTAATGCCTGCCCCCGGGCCAACGGTTGCATGACAGCAGCGAAATATTAATAATTACATAGTAATTACCCTCGATCAGAATAATTTGCAGACCTCAATATTATATTATAATATTCTATGGTAATAAGCGTGGACAGAAAAGAACTTTGTCACTGTAACTTTGTGCGCGAAAGACAAACAGTCTTCTGTGCTATTACATGCAACATAGTGGTAAGCTTTATCCGTTTCTTTTGTACATATAGCATGGTAATGTATGGAACTAAAGAAACTATTTTAAATGGTTTCATACATTTTCATACTTTACCAGATTAACAAACCTTTTATACCGGGAAAATATATCTAGTTACTGCGGAAAGGCAGACAAAGTTGCGGGCAGATTTAACTGTGATAAAATAATGACAATTAAGTTTTAAATTACTTGTTAATTTTTTGCTAAATTATTTCGCAGAATAATTTTAATGTACCAATATGCGCTAAACGCGCTTTTATGGTGAATTCGTATTTTCCGAAATTGTGTATTTCGATCAGTTTCTTGATTTACATAACTAATTTTTCATAATAGTTGTATCAGTTGTATAAAAGAGGGCATCGAATATACGTACTAACATGTTTTATTTCAACATTATATTTTGATAACTTAAATTATAAAAGTTATTCAGAAGGTACTCGTGATCATGCCGAACGTAGCGATTTTGCAATGGGTTTTAATTACTATATTTAATTGCATTCCATGTAATAAAACAATGAAATGTTATGCGTGGCGAAAATAACGTGTTTTAAGTATAATGTGTAGTCAAATGAAGTAATTCGTCAACACTCTTACCGAACTTATCGTTATTAGGAAGTATTTGTGTAATAAATACAGTTTAGTGTACATAAATAAATAAATAATCATGGGACACCCGACACCAATTGACCTAGTCCCAAACTAAGCAAAGCTTGTACTATGCATACTAGGCAACGTATAAACATACTTATATCGATAAATACATACTTTAATATTAAACATCGAAGACCCGAGAACAAACATTCGTATTATTTATACAAATATCTGCCCCTGCCGGGAATCACCTCAAGCTTCGTAGTCAAAGTCAAAGTCAAAATATCTTTATTCAATTTAGGCTACAACAAGCACTTATGAATGTCAGAAAAAATCTACCACACCGGTTTGGAAAAACCTCTGTTGAGAAGAATCCGATAAGAAACTCAACGAGATATATTTTTTTAAACAGATTTAGAATATTATTAAATGATATCTAGGAGTATACATCACAAGCATTTAACACAACTTTATTTTTAACACAGTAAGTTCCCTATTTGAAGGGATCGCTAATGCGAATCGGAATTATTTCCAAATATCCCTATCCATGATATAATCATTAACTTTATAATACGCCTTAGATGTTAATGTCTTCTTGACAATACGAGTAGATCTGAATTTTGTATGCGTTTAATTTATAATATTTTTTCAGTCCGGCTATTTAACGATTTGGCCATCGAGTCATCACAACATATTAACAACTGTACCTTAAGTACATATGAAGTGTTTTAAAATTAAACCGATACTCGTATATTTCAGCGGAAGAACGGATTAGTTTGACTGCACACGCCTATGGTTTTTCATCGCAATTTATGATTCAAGGTGAAGTCTAGCCTTTGGACGCCGTGCCTCTTGTCTTGAACAACCACCAATATAAATACTATGGAAATGTCCACTGCAATTAAAACAATCCTAAAAAATAACAAAGGGGTCCTACAAACTTGCTCAACGATCTACTGAAATAATTCGTGTTAATTTATACAATACTACGTCTGGAGTTTATCTACGTAGATCTTGTGGGTTTGCAGGTGGAAGGTCCGCCCGGATTGCTACCACCATCTTGCTTGCTAATCTTGTCGTGAAGTAGCAGTGTTTGCACTGTTGTGATTCGGCGTGGAGAGTAAGACAGCCGGTGAAATAACTGGCACTTGAGGTACCCCTGGTGTTGCAGATGTTTATGGGCGGTGGTGATCTCTTACCACCAGGAGACCCACTTGCTGGTTTGCCTTCCAGTCGAATAAAAAAAATATATCAGTGGTACTATTTGATGGTACCGTGGTAAAGAAGGGAAAGAATTCGTTTATCGCTGTCCTGATGAAACAGTTAAATTTATCGCAATGAAATGCTAGAAGATAAATAACCCACGTGTCAAATTACATCAACATCCCATCTTCTTTACGTGATTAAGTAACAAAACAAACGTCAAAATATTAAAGAATACTAATTTTAGTAAGATTACAAATTAAACGTGTTCGGAAACGAAACCAATGCATAATAAAATAATCGTTACTTATCAGACCGTATAGTTAACATCTACGATAAATAATAAAACAGAAATTTAACACCGGTGTGAAAGAACTGTCTCTTACTAGTTAATCATACTGACAAGCTTATTACTAAAAAATATCGTCGATAGTTTGAAGGTATCAAATAATTTTATTTGTGTGGCCCACTTTATCAAGTGACGAAGATTTACTCCCAAGTGCCGGCCGTACGGGGATTATGGACCCGTCTCAAATTTTTAGAGGGAAAAAGTTTAATGTAAAGATCACTGACAAATTTGTAACAGAACAATGAATCGGATATTAAAGTATCTTCTTTCTTGACACGGGCGAGCGGATGGGCTCTTTAGGCTGCGTTCTTAGTGACTAAAAGTTTGTCGTTGACATCTCGATGTGCAAGTTACTAATAAATGATTAGCTAAGTGATAATATTTCCTGATTGGCTGACAACGCACAGCCTAAAACACCGCAGCAAGAGCATTGGTTTCATTCCTGGGCTGGAGGTGATTATTCCCAGCCACGCGAGCGATAAAAATCGAGACGTCGTCAGACTCAGTGGGTACAAACACAATTAAAAAAAAAACCAGTACACGCGTTATTATAAGGCAATTAAAAAAAAAAGGTTAAAAATTTCTTAGCTGGAGATTTGAAAGTTGTTATACTATATTTGAGAATCATAGAGGTGCACTAAAAAAATATTTTCGCGAAATTCCCACGAGATAAAGCTTAATAAAGCAAAATAAATAGATTAACTGTTCTAATTATAATCATGCCCGTTTGAAAGAACCATCCTAGTACAGATTACAACCTTACAGTAATTCTTAGATAGTAACTCAAGCATAACATATCACCATGTTTTGAAACATCTTACGATGGATATTTTGTTACAATACAAATAAAGGTAAAGTAAGATCGACTCCTAAACAACATTGTATTCTTTTATTACAGCTTTGACTGGAAAGCCGTTTGAATACCTGAAACACTTACGTCAGTGGCATGCAGGTAGCAATATCTTGAATACAGAGTAGCAAGCAGTTAAGGTGGTTGGAACGTGTGCGTGACATCTAGTAGTCTCCTAAGTTACGTTCGCGACAGAGGTAGTTGGGATCGCGAAACTATAGGCGACGTCCTTCGGGCGGTATCGCTTGTCGCTCCGCTAATGCCAGCGTCTCACGCGACTCCGCTCGCGAACCTCCGATGCTGTGGTGTTAAATGTATCCGTCTGCTCGTATCAGGTTACCATACCAAGGCGTGGGCATTGACATGTCCAACTCGTTTTGTTTCGTTCACTCAACCGCGGTAAAGGTTGACTTTCTACGCGTATCGACGTGACGTTACCGCCGGTTGAGTTGCTTTAAACTTTATAGAAGACGCTTGTCAGACGTCAAAGGGACACAGGTTTTAAAAAAACATTGCGCTTCAACCCAACATTCTCGAATTACGGAATTATTCAAACCAACGTTTTATTTCGTCTCACATTACTGTCATAAAAGACAAAGGTGTAACCACCTAATTAAATTTTCGCTTGTTGTATGAATCGTTTTTTGCTGCACGTTTAAATTAATGTAGCCGTAATTTCTGCAAGAGCGCACTCGAATTCCACGTAAGTTGTCACTACGTTGAAAAATAATTATAGTGTATATGGAAATGCGTCATGCTGGGCAGACATGGCCCTTCATCGGATTATTAAGATGTTAGGACTGCATGCGCATTTAACGGGTTGTCTCTCTGGCTGAAGATAATGCCAAATGATAATCGGAACAAACAAAGTCGAAGTGACGACTTATTTAATGCTTGTCGCTTTGGATTCGCGGTATATTGGGCCGGGTAATAACTCAGGCTTTTATTTTTAATTTATCGAGCAGGTAAACACTTAGGCACTCTGCTGTATTACACTTTTATGGTATGACTAGGGCGTTGTACGAATATCAGATCGGACGCAGGGTAACTTTTAGAGTACTCGTTGATAATAATCGAACTTCGTGCTTGAACGATGTTAAAGCCAGAGTTCATGACTTGCGAACAGAAAAAAATTATGTTATAATTTCCTAATACATAATTTACAGTAGACTGGCTGTTTCTTGCGACTATGTCTGTGAAGATTTCACTTACCGCTATATCCTTCCCAGGACCTCAAACTGTCTAATAAAAACTTGCTAATTTAGTTTAACTGCTCTATTTAAAAAAAGAACTTCATGTAAAAATAATTTTCTTACGTGATCACTGAAAACTGAGTCAAACTATGTTAATAATTTACTTATTTATTTTAAGTTATTTCAATACTCACTTTCTTGATTAAAACTTTGAATGCTCCTTCATGCGAATGCATGGATCTCCAAAGCACTTTTATTATTTCCCTTATAAAATTCTTTAACGACCTCATAAGAAAATAATCAGGTTGTGTAGCATGCATCATGTATGAGGTGATAAGGGGCAAGGAACTTGGTCTGTTGTTTCTACAACCCGCACGGCGCCACTGGTGCGTGCGACCATCGCGTTAACCAACTTGCGTTTACCCTCCGTCCGTTCTTATTACGTTTAGTAAAAGCTCAAAATCGAATGGGTTTTGAGTAAATTAAAGTTGGTAATGTAAACTAAAACTAGAGACTACACTTGAATACGTATTCGGTTATCATGCTGATAAGAAACTGTCGCAATGTGAAATTGTTGAACCCTACACATAACTGTTAGTAATACAAACTGCGCCAATTTTATAATTTTTAGGTTTCCGTACAAAAAAAACGGAACCCTCATAGCACTCGTGTGTCTGTCACAGCCAATTTACTCCGAACCACTGGAACAAATCAGGTAATTTAGTAGGATGATGTTTGTACAAAGTATTTTTTTTTAAATAACGGTCATTTTCTGAGGACAAATTAGGAAATGAAAAAAAGTTTTGCAAATCTTACTTACATACTAATGAGGATTTCAAATATATTTTTGTTATTATTGTAAAACACATAAATAGTTTTGATTTTATTCATGGAAGAAGACGAAAATTAACCACTCCCTCCCCTTGATCTCCGAAACTATTGAGACTAAAATTAAAAAAATATATACATAATATAGTTCCATGCTTGTAGATTACACGAAAATCTGTAAGGCTGTAAGAATTCCATTAATTCAAAATAAGGCGGAAAAAGCTCAGTATAATATTACGGTCACTTACGGAAAATAGTTCACTAAAACACCACTAGATAGCGCTAGTGGTAATAGGTACACTCGCGTCTTACTGTTAGGATTTCAAAAAATAAAGGAAAATATTTTACTTTGATATTGTACGAGTCGGTATAATTTGAAAAACCAGAAAAAAAATCATTGGTAGAATTGGACTGTCGTTCGTGATCGAACTCAATTTTTTAAACCCCGACACAAAAAGAGGAGTGTTATAAGTTTAATCGCTGTGTGTGTGCGTTTGTAGCACCGTAGCTCTTAAACGGGTAGACCGATTTGTATACGATTTTTTTTTGTTTGAAACCAGAGTTCCTAGCGATGGTTCTTAGACATGTTTAATAAAATAGGTTCAGCCGTTTTTGAGATATCGGACTTTGAAGTGACAAAGTCAGGGGTTTTCCAACTTTTTTTAATTTAATACAAATTAAAAAGTATTAAAAAATGTACAGACTTCTTTTTATTTAGCAAAAAATCAAAAAGATCTCATCACGCTTCTACGCCGTTACCTAACAATAGAGTCGTGTTCACATATTTTTGACCAAAATTATGCTGAGAAGTATAAGAACTCAACTGTATAATCAACTCGAAAAATGTGTATAATCTGATCCAACCTTGCTCCAACCGAGTATCGAACCTGAGAACTTAAGTTTGGTTTTAAGTTGTTTAGGGTTTCTAAAAGGTTATCTGGTTGCCAAAAACGTTTGACTTTAAAAAATAGTGAATATTCCGCTTGCAATATTTTTTTTAGTAAAGTTCCGTGCCTGTTCTGTTTATGAAAAATATCCACAACATAATATTCAGTCAGTATATTCAGTCTAGACGGCGAATACCTATTTAATAATATACTAATGAGCAAACTTCTAGTTCTATCATTTTAAATTAATATTATGTTGGTATCCTATTTTCAAAGTTAGGTTTCGCTTGCTTTTTTATGTTTGTTATCAATAGTTATCACAGAACTTCGATGTTTATGAAATGATTATTAAAAAAAAACTGCTGCTATTACTTCTAGTTAGGTCTCATTGTCTCCAGGTCAGGATCTTATTTGTAAATCCTAGAGAAGAGCAATATAGGGAACTCTTCAAATGTTGTCGTGGCAACTCTACTGATTTGGGTATAATTTGTAGTAACTCCTGCACTTGCACTTGGAAATCATCATTTATTACATTTGATGGAATTGATGAGGAAGACCAAAGTCGGCCAGTGAAACTATTCAATAACAAATATTTCTTCGGTTAAGATTCGACTAAGCAATCTAAGCTTTTCCAATGCAACGAAACGTATGGTGAAGCAGCAGGAGGACTCCTCAAGAATTACCTTCTACGCGTCGGAAAAAGTAATATTCATCACTCAAAGTAATCTTCAGTAATATTCGTCAATAGTGACTACCAAATTGTTATAACGTTTTAAACTTTCGTGATGCTCACTCATAGTCAAAATACCACAAACGGGACTTATCACGCTATTTTTAAACAAGTAATATTTACCTACCTCGATGTTTCGGCAACGTTACAGTTGCCGTGGTCACGAGTAGACTGAAGTGTGGGGTGTCAAGTCTGCCTAGCCGCGCGAGTTCTTCGAACTACCCGCACTTGATCACTAATAAATAGTACCGGCACTCGTATCACGAACTACCCGCACTTGGTCATTTTTATTTGTCACCCTATCATAAAAAAATAAAAAATATATAAAAAAATAGCGTGATAAGTCCCGTTTGTGGTATTTTGACTACCAAATTGTTTTTGTTCTAAGCTTTATTTAAATTTTAAATCCATAACAAACTTATACAAAATCTCGTATTAGTTATTCAGAGCGCGTTAACAAAATGGGGGCGACATATAGGCACACCGCTCAAGAAACTACAGCTATTTGTCAAAGTGCAACCGTATACTGTGAATGCAAACAACCTTAACTATATGAGGTGCATTTGTCATTCAGAATTGGCTCCGCTGTTTCTGTAGCAGTTGAATTATGAAGGTTGTTCGTTACAAGTTATGCTTTGAAGAACTGTTCATGTTGATTTGAAAGTATAGGGCACCGGGGATGGCTTGAATGTATTAAAACGTCGTATTATTTGTTTAAAATTTGTATCATTCTGTTATCTTCATATATTTAAAAATTGTTTTAATTTAAAATTGTTTTAAATAATTTAATCCATAAGTACTAATATTATAAATTCGGAAGTGTGTTTGTGTTGTGTATTTGTCCGTTTTTCACGCCGTAACGGAGGGACGGATCGACATGATTTTTTGCATAAAGATAGTTCATGGGCTCGAAAGTGACATAGGCTACTTTTATCCCGCAAAAAATGCACAGTTCCCAAGGGGACAGCGCGCGATAACCGAATACCAAGCGGGCGGAGCCGCAGGCAAAAGCTAGTAATAATAATAAAACCTTGTTTATTCGCACTTAATTCTTTTGTTACAGTAATACCCATGTCACAAAGGAGAAGCAGTTAAATTTTAGTAGTGAATAGTCTCGAAGCTAGAACCACAGTGGTATTTACTGACGCGCAAGTGTTAACGAGAATAACTTTTCATGCGCTTCTCAACAAACATTGAACGCATTGAACGTTTTGTCCAACAACTTATCGCTAGAATAGCCATACGCCAGACATCACAGGCAACAAAACGACCAGTAAATTCCACATGCATCTAAATTCTAAATCTCCCACAACTTTCAAAACAAATTCTTTTCATTCATGGGACAATTTCACGCCCTATTTTACTCGGTACGAATTTCCTAGCCCGCAATTGAAAATCCGCCGCCAACCGCCGCTTTTGTGTGTGAACTTTTTATTACACACTATTTTTTTTCTGTGGATAAATGACGTTCATTCTTAATTCAATTTAACGCCATAGTTGGCTAACACGGAAATAAGAAAAACAAATTTGGGGAAGCGGGCGTGGGTGGAATTTGTTAAATGTTAGCATAAATGGTTTAAAATAATCGCTTGAAGCACATTTCGGAATCGGCTCAAATAAAACATGGTGAGACAAAAGTAAATTGCGAATCGTTTTTAATTAAATATAATAATAATATAATAGTGCTTAGAGTTAACCCCTAGATTTGAATGCAAAAAAATCTATTGAGCAAACAAAAACCTTGAAACGAATATATTTTTTAGATAATCGCGTTCTCGCAGATATTGAGAGTTTCTTAAAATAAACCAAGCATACGATGCGACGATATTAAAGAATTTATTGTTTATGTTTATTGTATTAAGTACCTAGGTGCCAAATTAAGATTCAAAAAGAAAAAAGCGAAAATGATTACCGTTGACTATTGGTGCATGTAATGTACTCGATGATTTTTGGGTGATAGTTAGCTTAAGTAAGTAAAGTAAGCTTAAGTCTCGCGCGGAAAGCCACGAGTGATACGTGCGAATTTAAATCCATCTGGTTATCCGAAAAAAAAAACGTAAGTAAGTTTCATAATGAAAAACAAAATACATTAGGGGCTAATTATTTACTTCCTAATTAAAGGAGTTTAGATGAAACTTTAATATTGTTAGATAGATACAAAATGTAATACATTTCTTATTGTTATTTTTCCTAACCTTAATGTGTTATTGCTGTTATAAATAATTTTCGTTCTTTCTTTCTTTCTAATAACCTCTTAATTTTTTTTAACGTTTCAAGCAATCTAACCTTTCCAGCCCGATTCTACGTCTTCGCGCCGCAGTGAGCGGTAGATGTGCCCCGCAGGGCGCCACTCTGCGGCTAAGTGATTTTATTTGTGTTCACATTCCTATGTGTATCAAATTACTGGCCTTGCGACCAGCTGCTTGATCGATTGTCTCCGCCTTCGCTAAAAGCACCGCAATATTGACTCAAATAATTACTCCGTTCAGATCCGATGGCCGGGAGTTATCACTTTAGCCTTAAATGGGATTAAGACATAAATTTTGCTACTTAAAAGGTAAGAACTGCTGTAAATGATCACAGTCTTGTACCATTAGTTGTAACAGTTAAGGCATAGGTACGATTGTTTTTTTTTTCTTTTTTAGCAGTAATTATTTAATACACACAATTTTTGGCAGATACTTAAATTGTTGACATATATAATGTAGGTTGGTCCTTAAAAAAAAAAAAAAACAAATTAAAAATTATATACTGATTCAGCTTAAGTCGTCTTGGTCGTCATCGTCTTGACTTACCTATACATGTACGTCCCACAGCAGGGCGTAACCCTCCTGTGAGAATGATGCTGTCAATGACGATGATAATGAACCTCAACTTAAGCCAGTAAGCAAACTAAAAGCTGATGAATACACTAATTTGAATAGAACTCGCAAAAACGAAACAAGTCTCTAGAAAATTAATGTTAAATCCAAACACAAGCAGTTACTCGTAGCGAGTAGTTAAGGTAAATTTCATAGTCCCGTAGTTATTTCCATTTACTCGAATACGTCTTGCTATTCTTTATGCAAATGTGGAAGCGGGCGAACCTTATCCAGGGGTGTCACTCTCAGATGCGGAATCGATTTGGAAGTTTATTCAGGCTGACAACAAGCCAGGGCTGTGCCATCCGTTCCCCTTCTTATTACACATGGACCGAGGTTTCAACTTCCAACATTGTGTTGAGCATCAATTTTCAAAATTGGTGTGCGACGTCACTACCTGCGCAATCATACTTACATCGATGACTTTGAAATGAAACGCGACCAATTTTATTAAATTCACATTCTAGTTTCCTAAACATTTTTGAAATTACTCAGTAGAAAATGAAATGTAATAACAATAGCCGGCCAACAGTCGGCTGGTAAACTGTGGATGAGACTAGCACAGGACCGGGCAAAGTGGCGTGAAAAAGAAGAGGCCTTTACCCAGCAGTGGATGTGGGCTGATTTGATTGATTGATTGATAACAATAGGGATAAACTAATAGGAGTAACATAAACACTTAGATAGCCTTCTCATCGAGGAAATAATCTTAATTTATTTTAATATTTTTGCACTTTTCAGTTGCCTATTGTGATAATTTTGGTGGTAAAAAGTAATCACATTAACATCACAAACATGTAACGTGTGCTCATAAATTTTACGACAAAACGATTAAATTTTGCACAAAGCCTAATTCCATCCGTACCCTCAGTGCCCATGATATATTTTGTGATACATTTAAATAAGTCAACTGTTGAGATACCATCAGAATTTATGCGTGAGGGTCGCAAAATGGTGGCAGCGTACAATTGGTTGTGACAACCAGCGTGGCGCTATCCAATCGTGCGGTTGAATTTAAAGTAAAACCGAGTAACTCGGCTCGCTTTTCTTAAATTATTTGGATAAGTATACAAGGCACCACAAAATGAATTCGTAAATTTTAGTCAGTGATCAAGTGAGTTCAACACACGCTGCGAAAAGTTTTTCAGAAATTTTAGTTGCGGTCGAGGAATGTTTCAATATATTTGGTCATTCTTCAAAGTATTACGCGTCGAAGACAATGAAAATTTTTGTGAAATATGTTTCTACGGACATACATTTGGACCAATCCAACTTATTCCAAATTCATCTTTTTTTTGTTAATTTTTTGTTTGCATCAAGATATTATTGTTTACGTAAAAGATAAATAAGAGTATGGTTTTTTTAAGAGTCGCGCAATTCTTCTTTATCTATGTCTAAAGTCTTATTGGTACGTACAAGGTTAGAAATAATTGTCTTGTCCTATTAACCTAAATCCAAAATCCACCGGAACTTGCGTGTGATTGCGCTAATTTTCCGCACCGATAATTCTGAAGCAGCGATATGAACTTTTGATTTGTTGGTACGGAAAATCACCACGATTGACGCAACTTTATTGTGAAGCTACCTTTAACCAAACGTATGTGTTTGTTTGAATCACATTTCAATAATAGACTTCTTAGCAAATAATAATAGGATGTCCAATGTTCTAAATAACGCGAAGCAGGATAACGCAACAAAAGTGGAGATGAGCGAGACACTTAGCAAGACGATATGATGGTCGAAGGTGGTTTCAGAGTGGTATGCATGTAGAGGTTTAGGTTAAAGGTTTGTGGGTAAACCACCAGCATATTTGCCAGACGACATCTGGTACTATTTTCACAAAGTATATCTTTCCCCACCCCCATCTCACTGTAAAAAAAAAGTAATTTGGGACGTGCAGATACTCCACATCATCTCACGCATTATCATATATGGCATGTTTACTTGATATTATAACGAAAACGACCATCATTACTTGCAAGTGTTGTATTTAGCACGCTACCGCAGACCGTGTCCAACTTAATATTTATTGGCTGCTGAATAATAAAAATATATTTATCGGACGTTATTAAAATTACAGCGGCGGATTTTATTATGCGCCACTTTGTTGCACGATCTGCGGGTGTTCTAGGCATGCGATAATCGTATGTATAACTTGTTTACACATCTTCTTCTCTTTTAAAATATGGCTTTCTGTCCTAATCAATAGGACAATTTCGCCAATGTCAAAGTACTCTCTTTGAGACGGACGTTGTACGGTGATTGTAGTTTTTGCAACTTGATAGTTAAAATTCCAGAAACCACGTGGAAACAACTTGCGCATTAAAAAATGTTAGACACGAGAGCAATAATAGAATTTTGTGATCACTGTTTAATGTTAAGGTTAATCGCCGCATAAAACACTATCAAAATTATACCTACTTCAACTAGCCAAAGAAACAGAAATAGCAAAATTAGATATTGTCTACATCCGCTTTGTTCGAATGCCAAAAATCGAATCCTGTTTACACATCAATAGGGCGAGATTATGAACTGCTTGAACTTTTAGTCAAATGTCACGTAAAATATGAACATTTTCTTGACTTGTATATCAAAATTAGAGTTGTTGAGTACATAATAAATGATTCAGAAGGCTCTATGGAACCTAATTTCGATAATTGTATCAAATATTATATTCTCTTTGATTTTCAGCCGCTTTCGAGTCATTTTTGAGAAACCCTGAGATCGAGACAAGTAAGTACATTTTTTTATCCATCATATCCATATACAGATAAATATAGGTATATATAATTTTATTCGTAACACCTGCTTAGATCGTTTCAAGTCTTGGGTGGGCTTCCGGCTGAAGTGATGACAAAAATACTGAATCTAAATTTGCCTGTACTTTTTGGATGCTAGTGACTGAATGTTGCAAAATAAGGAAACGGCCATGTTTTGCTAAATAAAAAATATTATTATCATTGGGACAAGTTGAAGATCTATAACGTGCCTTTAAAATAAAGGCAAGCAATAAAATTGTAACCTTTTTATTTGTTCACTGTACTTGCATTATCATCCAACTTATAAATTTATACCAAATTTCAAGTCAATCCGTTCTCTAAGAGTAAATTGAAATTAATTTGTATAGTCCCGTAGTGTGTGTTTATTATACTCATTGAAAAACTATCCAGACCCTTCGGCGTCTCTGACACATTTATTGTTGTTTTTCTGAGGCTAATAAATCGATTCTAAAAATGTTTGACTAATAGATTAGTATAGACTTTTTTATTTCAGTAGGTGATGTGTACGTACAAAATACCCCCAGGACAAAGTTGCAAGCAACAGCTAGTTGTACATAAAGCAATTCACCCCAGGTCACATCAAAACCTAAAGCTGCGGCCATACAAACGTGTAACAAGACCCGACTCGTCGAGTACAAAGCCTCGCCCATCTGACATAAGCCTTACCGGTCGCAGCTGATTGGTCGAACGGTGAGCACACGGCTTTCTTTCAGTATAAGGTTTCAGAGAATCACTGTGTAATTCTATAACTTGTTTTAAAGCGGATTTGGTGTTCTGTTTGTTCATAAAATTTGACGATTGGCTTTAATACTTTACTCAAATTTTAATAGGCAAAATACCTCGTTACATTTCTCGCCAGATTATTATTTTGAATTTGACTTATATTTCTACAGATTTCGTCGCCAAACATTATTGTCAAGAAAATCCGGATTAACTATTGTTCAGAGTCCTCGGTGATCATAACCATTGAGTCCTTCCGCAATCAGCTGTCATCGCTTTGCGTCCATCCAGCTACCGCTTTTGTGTCGCTGTCACAACAACGCAGTAATAAACCCCAGTCGGGGGTAGAACAGTGGTTATATCCGAAGCGCTCCGTATTACTATCAGATCACGATTTCTTTCTGTCACACTGGAGACTAAATGAGAGTAAGATAAAGACAGTGAATGCAATCGCCCGCGCGCTAAACAATACGGTCTCTGTTCAGAGGCCTCTACAGAAAATTATCAATGTAATAGGCACGTGCTTACAAAATGTCTAAGTCTGTCTCATTGAAGGCATCGATTGCGACTAAAGACGCGTCGGGTTACGTACACAGAAATATTACACATACACGTTCGCAATCTCACAAATTGTAGAGAGCTTTCATGAATGTACAGATCTTTAGACAAATGAAATAAAAGATGAAAAGGAAAACAAAAGTAGAAACGAGATTTAGCTCTGGTAAAATGCCCTAGAAAAACACTACGATATCTTGTCGATGGCAAAAAACGATCTTGGCTATTACCCAAATTACTGAGAGAGCGAGCATCAAGAAGAATCACTAGTAGGCACTAAAGTTACCGAAAAAGTTCACAAAAGTACGGCGCAAATCTCCTATATATCCAGAGCAGATGTTATCTGCGATACGGAGAATAATATCCCCATGAGCGATTTCCTTAATTTCGTGAGGCGAATCAGGAGATCGATCCGCCCCGATCGCTAGTTAGTGATAACGTTTATAGCCCAACGCCGGACCGCGAATAACGAGGATCTTTCTTTCTTTCGATCACGACCCAACGCGGTATTCGTGTCTGGATGTCAATTGGCTATAAGGTTGCGAACTTTCCCGAAGATACGACTGCGAGGTCGTCGTTTATTGTTCTTGTTTTTCTACGGGTTGTTGTAATTGTGTTTCTGACGCGAGATAAACACGTCAGGGTTATAAAAAGTTGATATTCCTCACACTATTGTTGATGCGGTGCACGTTGTTTTATACGTCTCATTGTCTGGTGTATACCGTTCTAACGAGACAATTCGTAAGAAAGTGTTTTTATATATAGTAAACAGCGATCTTTAAAAATAACTGGCCGATACGAGCCCGGTTCGCACTCGAAGGGTTCCGTGCTACGGTATAATATACTCAACCGCACAAAATTACATACAAAATTGCCTGTTTCTCATACATTTGGTGGCAACATTTTTTGCCGCTCAGTATAATTTAACTCCCTTATTCATAAACGACAATCAAACATATTTTAGTTAAAATGCCGCTAAAATTCGTTTGTCCTTATCTGTCACTTCGACATTTGTATTTGTTAGAAAGGGACAAAGCATTTGTTAGTTAACATAGGCTTGTTAATTTTTATGAATAAGGGGGTAACACTATAAAGTAGCACGTTCTGGGTTGTCTTCAAAGGTGGCAAAGAATTGTTTTCTAAAAAACTAAAATTGATTTTTGAGAGTTTTTGCTTGAGCCTAGGATAGAGGAACAGACAAACGAACCGACAGACAAATACACACTAGCACTTTTTGCCAACGGAATTCTAAAAAATATTAAATCTGTCATCATTCAAAGAATATTTGTCGACTTATAACACTAAAGCACTCGTTCAAAAATAACAGGTGCGTAGTCATCCGTCATCGTTCGCTTTTTTTATCTGAAAGAGTGGTAACAAATTGTTTTAGTCGGCCAAGGCTGACAGTGCTGCAGTCATCCGTCGTTTTGACGAGTGTGAGTCTGGGTGGTCTCACTAATTGCCCTCTGTCATCCATTGCTGGTGACAAATCGAAGTTAGACAGGAAAAGATAATACTTTGTTTGATCGATGACTCTCGTGATCAAATAGAAGTATTATTTAAATATTAAAACAGGACATCAATTCTGGTTTGTTAATTAAATACTGTAGGAACTTGAGCAATGTTATACTAGCCTTACCTGTAACTTTACTCGTGTGAACCGTTAAATTTGGAAGACGAATCGAAATCCTGAGATTGTACATTTGCACGCGAATTCCCTAAAATTTTGTCTAGACCCCTCCGACCGTGTAGTTCAAATAACCCACAGACTACATTTGTTTCATGTAATAATTAAAAAATGACAAAATGTGCTCAATCGTGCTCTATCTAATCTCGATTCAAGAAACATGTAAATATTTACAGCATTTAGTTTAGAACAGTACAATTTAGCAGTAAGTACAAATGTCAGTAGTGAGTAAGTAGTGCAACCATTGTTGATTTAAATAAAAATATTTTCTTTTTTTAAGGTTATTATCATCATCATGGGTCGGAGGACATCATCTGCTGAACAAAAGTCTCCCTCTTAGAACGCCAACTCCCAACGTGCATCCATCGGTGGCCCGCAACTCTGGCAGGTGCCGTCATTTCACTTAGTGGGAGGCTTACTAACGCTTCGTCGATTCTTTGCACACGTTTCGAAATCGCAACCGGTACGTCTAGAGTCATTCATGATGATGTCTAGACTAGAGATACCGCCATTTTCCGAGTATATAATGTGTAAAAGTAGGAGCAGGTGGGTTATTCCCGAGATCCACCCACCATTCAAATACCAAATTGTATTCAAACCCGTCGTGTAAAAGGGCAGTTAGTATTATTATAAAATTTTAAAACGGAACATCAATAATCTGGTTTGTTAATTACAGACTGCATTGAAACTTAAGCAATTATGTCACATAACAGTTCGTTGTTCTTATGAATAAATTACCAGTATTCATAGGCGTTAATATAAGTTTATTCACACCTCTAACGTCAATGAATCTCTAAGGAATTTATTCATTTCGATTTGCATAATAATAACGCATTGGTGATTTGACTGTAATTACTTTTGGGAGGGAATAAGTTCTTAGGTTGTTAATGCTTGGGGTTACAGAGCTTTTGATAGTCGCTTTGGGATGTAATCGTATTTATTATCTGTTAAAATATTATATGGCTTTATTAAGTTAAAGATTGCAGTGTGTCTAGCGCAAGGGCTCAGATGCACTTATTTGAATGAAATATAAAATACATAAAATTGACTAAAATTTTAACTAAATTTAGTGACCAAAAACTAAATATTATTACGCTTGCTTGAATGTTTAATACGTCATGTACAACACTTTTTTAAAATTAAGTAAGTTTAATAATTTCACCTACTTTTAATGGTTGGTTTGACTTGGTACGGACATTGCACTTTGTCTGACAAGACAAGGCAGGTTAGTTATATTATTATAGTTAATGAGTTTTTGCAGGCTTATTCAACTTGCGATATTAGTTTATTCATGGCAAAACTTACAAGTCACAAGTGTTTCACCCAATTCTAGTAACCGGATTGAATACATAATGCATGTACTGCATAGTCAACTAAAAGCTATTTTTTACTATTTATTTTCTCACCTTATTTGAGAAAACTATACGAGTACAATCCTTGATGGAAACACGAATTACTTGACGCGTATTTGTAAACTGCCTTGTGTTCGGCTTGCAAACTGCCTCGTGAGGCAATTCCCTACCTTCAGGCTTCGGCAGTACCTAATGTATTATTAATAGATACTTTTTAAGAGCTATCACCTTACATACAGTACCGTAGCTAAATACAGAAATTTAAGTTACTTATATATTTTACGTAAAATATAGGTATAGTCAGTCTGCGTTCTAAGATATCGTCTGAAATTCAACTTCTAATTACATATTGCCGCCTCTAAACAAAGGCGCTCCATATTTCTTAAATTTGAACTTATTCCCAGAATCGCCGACGTCGGCATCCGACGCACATGTCTTGCAATTTGCCGCCATTTTCTTCGTCTGCTAACAAATGTCACAGATAAACATAAAATTCAACATGAGCTTAAATAATTATCATGATTAAATTTGAACCGCCGTGACGGTTAGACACACTCCATTGGTTGACGTTTAAACGTGCGTTAAAAAACGTAAGCAGTCTTGAGTCATCAGTATCACTATCTCCGGCTTATTTACGTTCCACTCCCACTGCTGAAATTTCTGTGTCGTCTCTAGCTTAATTGTAATCATTGTCTTAAGTAGATGATTTTGCCTTTAATCTTAACCTACATTTTACATTTAAATCTATGTAAGATAAAGTCAGTTGGTTCCTTAAAAGTGTATCTTCAATCATGCCTGCGACATGCAGGCGACAATTATTTTCGTCTGATGACATTACGAAAGTTGGGGCGAACTCTTCGGCGAACAGATACTGATCGTGACTTTAATTGTACGCGGCGCTAACGTAATGTTTGTCTACAAGTGCCTTTGACATTGGTTTATATGAGCATTTGGTTACTTTGAATATTCGATAAATTAGAAAATTCCAGGAACCACAACGTATTTTAGTATTAGATACTGTTTAAATACAAGAACCTATGGATAGATTTTGTAACAACTACCACTAATGGGACTTAATTAGTAATGAAGATGATGAAGAGTGAGAATCACGGAATGTTAAAAAGCATTAAAAAATATATAAAAACTGCCATTATTTTATATTGCGGTAGTAAGTAATTCATTAGTACATACGTGTACCTACATACATAATTATTAAAATTTACAATCGATAAAATTTTTATCCATAGGGACCCAGTCTTTTGAAAGGCATTCATGGGGCCGAAGACAACATGAAGAAGCCTTTGGTACTCGTACCATAATATAATAATTATAAAGGTGAGATGTGCATAATTCTAATTATTACCTACTATATAAAGGTTTAAGTAAGGTTATTTTACCTAAAATCTGACTTAAATTAATAGGTCTTAAATTATCTCCAACATCCACCGTTACCCATTTTATAAAACGCGGGCTTGGGTCTATTTTTCACAATAATGGAGCAGTTTAGATAAACGAGTTACATGGTTGAATAGTTCAATTTAAACACTGACTAATGGAGATAAATTCATGTTGAATATTACCGAAATGTTCTTAACAACAGTTTTACTGTGTACGGTTACGGTTGATTTACCATACGAAGAAGTTTCAAAAGGGTGTGTCGGTACATATTTATTGAGTATTTTGTAGCCGGGTATCTTATTATGGGATCTATTTATTGACGACACGTGTACGTTTTGTGTAATGGACGTAAGGATTCTTAAAGCGATTTTCTGATAAGCTCTGTATGATTTATTCAATAAATACGATATTTATTGCGGATTATTTTTATTTGTTGGCAACTATTTAAATATTTTTTAACTCATGTTGATGTTTTTGTATAGATTAGATTAGATTTATTTATTACCTTTTGAAAAAATACATTATGCGTAGATGTATTGATGTTTTTGACGTCTTGGTTGGTTACGTACATGGCCTTGACTGCATTGTATACCAAATAGCTACGTAACAAATGTGACACTCGTCTTTGACAGCCATTGTATTAATTCATTCACAACCAGCTCTCCGCCAGCAGTGTTAGTAGCAGTCACTCTGTAAGTAGGTACCTTTTAGGCCGAGGCCGTAGTACGGCTAAATCGCCGCGGTTTTTAACCGCGTGACTTTTTTCTACAAGGCTTAAGACGGTAGGCCTAGGGGAAGCCTAAGACGGATATTTTTATACTAGACTTCCATCACCACCCTGATTGCGGACGTACCCTTTCCATTGCACTGCGGCACTATCGCCACGTCAGTGACGTCAGAGCCTCTCTGGCGAGAAGATAGCGTACAATTTAACAACAAAAAACAAAAGCCGAACAAAGCCAAAAGCATCACAGTCCCGCATCATGTTCAAAACTTAAAAACACATTTAATTTTCCATATTCAATTTAGACTTTGCTCTTTTTACCATATTTGTCGGCATATAAACCAATGGGTGCGCATCTAATTTGGGCCAAGTTGATTTGGTCGTTTTCTCATTATAGCGAACGCCGGCTGGGTGGCCGACGTCTGACAAGAGGAAATCGTCCTTAGGGATAAATAAAATTCGACTTGACTGAAACTCGCATTAATGTCTGACTGTAGATGTAATGGTGGGAAATATGTTATGACACGTTCTAAGGATTTTGTATAATTGTTATTATTATTCTCCATGTGTTTCCTTAGCTTATAAGTTAAGTGTAACAGATGTGGTGTGTAGACTTCAAAGTAACAACGGACAAATTACTCTGACTTGTGGAAAAATAAATATGTATGTTTTTGTGATGCGAGTACAGTTGGTATAATTAATTGACACGTTATTTCATAACATTTAACGTAACTAACTACGCGAATTTTCTGTCTAATTACACAATACCTATTTTAAAAAATTTAATTCAATGATGCGATTCATTGAAGCTAGACGAATAGTCTAAGACAAGGTATACGCGTTTTTATAACAAAAAATTTAGTAACTCGATGAATGAATGACACAGACAGATAAAACATGTCCTCAGATTTCATTAAAAATAAAAAATACTTTGTTCCAAGATCGTGTTTAAAAGCGACCCGACGCCGATATAAAGTTTTAGGACTTTGAATGTGATCAGTGTTCCTCGATTTATTACCCATTATCTTAGTTAATGCGCTGTACAACAGGCCTCAGCGTGTTAATAGCGCAGCCTTTGTTATTTTACAAGCAAAGTTAAACGCTGTTTTTGAAATCTTCAATAAATTTCAATGACAATAACCCCCTTCATGACAAAAAAATATAAAATAAGAAACGTTATGTTTCACCTGTGTCTGGCAAAGACAGATATTTTTCGCGGGTGTAGCGCCAAATGAGATCGTTATAACTAAGGGTGAGTTAGGTTGTGGTGTTCATAAACCATGGTTTTGATCTAACTATTATGACACAAGATAAGTTAGCACACATAACCACTCATACACACCCGTCATCAGTCCTGAGAGCTAATATAGAGCCTTAAACTTAATTTAGACTTTTTTTTTATTCGACTGGAAGGCAAACGAGCAAGTGGGTCTCCTGGTGGTAAGAGATCACCACCGCCCATAAACATCTGCAACACCGGGGGGATTGCAGATGCGTTACCAACCTAGAGGACTAAGATGGGATACCTCGAGTGCCAGTAATTTCACCAGCTGTCTTACTCTCCACGCCGAAACACAACAGTGCAAGCACTGCAGCAAGCACTGAGCAAGATGGTGGTAGCAATCCGGGTGGACTTTGCACGAGGTCCTACCACTATATCTTTTTATTCAAAAACAAATCATGAATTTATCAATTGGATTTTCTTTTCTTTTTCGTATTCAATTACAAAGCTCTTAAGGGTATAGATTTTTATAACCATCCAATCTAATCCAGTTCAAATCCTATGAAATAAATAAGCGTTTTCAATTCGGCACCAGGCTAATATAAATTTATAAACTTTCGAAAAAAGGTTTTAAAACACACTCCTGACTCGATTTTAGTACGTATAAAAAGGAAATACAATACCCGTCGATTTCTAAGATCTAGGTGGTTTGCAGAGAGTTCAGAATTGAGAATCTACCAACGAAACAAAATAAAAAACAAAAATAAAACTAAGACTTCAAGTGTCAATAAAAGCTAAAAACAAAAAGCGAATATTTCATTCATATTTTGTTTCATAAAAATACAAACCATTTATTTCGGATTTTGAATCCATAGTATTCGTAATACCTGATTCATAATTGTAAGTATTAAATACGACTTAATATCACAAAACAGCTTGCAAAATCATAAAAACTGTAACTGCTGCTGCATTCAGTCATTTCATTAGTACTCACAAAACTATGTGCTAATATATTTAACATGAATAAAGCCCGAATAGAGAATTTATTATATAGTATTTAGTAGTAAATACGATATAAGACGACGACATTCAGAGAATAGACACTACAAGTACAATTAAAAGATAAAACAACCGACTACCACTATTAAAAACTCTTTAAAATTTGGATTGTTTTTGTGGTAGTGGTGTGGTTCGGTTTTTGTAGCAATCTGCTATTAAAATTATTTAAAATTTTCAGTTGTTTTTTCTTTTCATTGTACTTATAGTGTCTATTCTTGTCTATCCTGTCAATCGTTCAAAGATTAACTAGTAGAGATCTCTGTAGGGGATAATTTCGCCTTGGTATATCTTATTATCTTGTTATCTGTTAATTTAATGTGTTTTATGTACAATAAAGAGTTTGGCAATACAATTCTACTAGGAAAAGATACAGCCAATGTTTAGTGAATAAGAAAAATATTTCGCTTGAAAAAATCGATGTTTTTAAATTACATAAATGTTTTGAATCCTTTGATACAGAATTAACAACCGCAAATAAATATTTTCTTACCAAGTATGTCCAAGAACACTATATCCACGTCAAAAACAAGTATGTAGGTAAGTATTTACAAGTACATACAATATCTGATCCGACGTCGTTAAATTTAAACAATTTCGATACAATATTCTTGTTCCAAGCAGACATCTTGTTGGCACACACGAAGTCATTTCAAATGTCAGAACAGTAACCCATTGATGCGAACATTTCCATGGGCAACAGTGCCAAATGCTTTTCTGTGCCATTTCGATAATTAGCCTGGTCACCTGTATGGTGATCTTTTGGCACGAGCACTGATATTCTATGCCATTTGAATTTTTAAGTGGAATTCAGGTTTTGGCTCCTGAACTAGAATTAAGCTAGTAACTGTTTACTTGCTTAACTTCAAGCTTACTTGAGAGTGACATCATTTAATAAATTAGCGAGTGGCGAGTTATTAAATTCATCGTCTAATTTAAATCTACGTAATAAAAACTTAACATGTCATTTAACAATATTAATTTGCATGTCAAAATCATATTAACCATTTTTTCCATGAATAGGATCTTAAATATTTCTCGATCACGAAAGCCTGTAATGGGTAAAACATAACTTTAAGCTATTGTTATGTATAATCAATAATAGGATAATTAAATACACAATTAGTTTCCGTAATTTTTAAGAATTCTCCTCTATCACTAAAGAATTTCCACAGAATCAATACAATATTGAAACGAAAAGATTACAAACAGAATTCTAAGTGACTCCATCCCTTTGAGCGGGAAAAACCTTCAAAATGTCCATCAGAAAGGTAATTAAGATGAATTAACGATCACAAAAACCCCATTTCGTTTTAAAGCCCCGTCTAACCTCCACTGCTTCTAATTAGCTCCCACGCCACATAATTTTTACACCAAATTGCCGGGCTAACGATTTGTACGGCCAGTGTCTAATTTTCTGGGACAATAGTCGATTTCAGGTTAAAGAAATATGTTAATTTTATCTTTGTCTCGACCCGTCAGAGCGGATGATTATAATTATTAGATAATTGTTGCAGCACCTTGCTTTATTGTAGGAGCTCTTCACTTGAATTTTCTAAAGAATTCACGCAAGAATGAACGCTTGAAAATTACCTCATAACAAAGAATTTTTAAATCTGATTGTGGCACCAGTATTAATGTTTATGAAATAATTGAATTATCACGCGATAAGCATCATGACTATGATCATCAGAAGCATTTTACCGCAAGGTCTGTAGACTGTTACATAATGAACCAATTTACACTATCATATTTTTTTCTAAACAATCACAATAACTCAAGCGTGATCTCATACACTGAAATTAACCTAAAGTTTCATATTATCATCCTCAAAGACTTGGCAGTTAACTAAAAACATCTATGAGCTATTCACTCTTTTAACCAGGTCATCACATAGTAGTAAGTATTTTCTTTAATAAATATTTATTTATTTTCAGTTTCGTCGAAAACCATCATTTACAACTTATAGTTAACATATTATCATATTTGCTTTAAATGCTAGCTCACAATAGATTTTTATAGCTTCAAAGCTGTTTTGCAAGGCATAAATCCTGGGTATTTGTCTTACTGTCCCGAACTGTACTGCGTACGACTCCAAAAGGTGTAGGGGTCGTAATAGCCTGGCAGTAGCTTATCGCGGCAAGCACCGAGAGGTCGTTATTCAATAAAACGTCTACCCGCTCTGCAAGTACTCGCCCTTATATTTCTGGTATTAGGAGTATCTCGTTCCAACATCCGACCTGGGATGACGGTACTAAATATTAACTGTCTTGAAGCATTGTTATTGGTGAATTACGTAGCAGTTTTTTTTATTAATAAATTAACCTCGTAAAGTGTAACGTCCTAAATTTAGGACATACGTCAAAGCAAATGTCAACTTTTTTACCTACTCATTGATATTAAGTTTCAAATTGTGGGTCTGGAAACACTTTCACTATTTCTTATAAAACCTACTTAAGTACTGTAGGTATTAGTACCTATTTACCTATGGGAAAAGTTGCTTTACCTACCTGAATGATATAATAATGTATACCTACTCAATTAGTTGGACACTGTTTTTATCAGTCTCGTTTTCTTCCACTGTAAGTCTTAACATATTCATTGTCTAAATGAGTGTAAAGTAAATTTAATTAAATTCAACCATTGTTGGTCGTGTAAGAATCTGTCAATACTAAGCAGGTAAAGAGATTGTCATTTTTTTGTAATGTATGTGAAGCAGAGTAAAAAATAAACAGGTGTAAACAAGTATGACGCCATAGTTGCTACATAGTAATTCTTAGATATTCTTTAAACTTTCGTCTCAAAAGCTCAATTACTTCTTCAATATTGTCATGAAAGTGACTACCTGAATTTCCTTTCTTCAGAATTACCTTTTATAATATAAAGTTGTGGTGCATGAAATCCCAGAGCAACTTAGTAATATTACACGGAAAGAGGTGAAATTATTATATACCGTAAACCTTTATGGTGTTAATACACCTGGCACACAGGAAGAACATTAAGCCAAATATTTGTGCAAACTTGCGGTACAAATGAATATTTACTGAACTGCTCCTGGTAATTTCAATGGTCTAGAAAACAAAATGTGCTAAGAGCAATTTTTTTGTTTTTTTTTATTTTGACAAGAGTAAACGCGAAATCATGCTCAGTTAGTGCTATATTTGGCATCCAAACGTTACAAATTAAAAAAAAAGTGACCTTAACACATTTATCTTCTAGACTATCGATTTGAGGTTTGAAAGGCGTATCTTGCCCGATTTGTTTAAAACATGTGTGTTGATATCGCCGCTTTTTGAAACTGCTACGTTTACCTTATAAAAGTTATATATCCTCTTGAACTATATACGAGTTTAGCTAGATTAGAATTAGGTGCAAGTTAATGACTTAACTTAAGTCTTATTCTGCATTTGTCAGAGTATAAACTATGTATAAAAATTCTATTTTATCGTCATGCTTCGATTCGATAAATTGTATTGGCAGCATTATTATGATGCTATTTAATTTAGCTTCCATTTGGGACAAAACGCTTTTATTTATGTATCTAATTAAGACTTAATTTTTATTAACAAATACTGAAATTGTGCCTATGTGATAAACAAAACCAATGTGAAATTGTACCGTTGTATTCGAATGTCTAAATGAAAATAGCAAATACCTAATAAAGGATTTTTTTATCATTTTTATATGCAAGATATGAAAATAGTGACTTTTATTAGCTTTAGCCTTTTTTTTTCACGTAGTTGCGCAAATATGATAAAGATTTTGGCAACTTAAAATACTTAACAGGAGAGAGCAAATCTTCGACATTTATTAACTATCGTTGCTTGGTAAAACTGAAAACAAAATCGCATCAAACCCCGACGAAACAAATCAATCGAGAGTCTTCAAACATTTTTAATCAAAGTAATGCATTGTACCAACCCACTCGACTTTAGTGCTCATTACATTTAATTCCTTTAATTTATTCGTTGGCGTCTTTGATCATGAAATAAAAGTAGATTGAATTGAAAGGAATTGCTTCAATGAGGATGGTACGTAATCCGAGTAATATCTAATAATGAGACACATAATCCGCAGTGGATCGGCTCTTCGCTTATTGAGTCGGAATTTTCGATTAGTCTGTGATTGATTGAACCGACTTCTCTCAGGCGACGTGCATTTTATGATCCGTTCTACTTCTCCGATCAGTTTGACGTAGTAAACGGAAAATCGAGATGATCGGTTACAGCGGCACTGCAGAAAGCCTCAAGTTTCATCAATGATGTAGTTTGAAGTTTTGAAAATAAAGCTGGTTCATGTTCACTTTTTGGATTGAGCGCGTTTGATCATGGGCATGTGCAATCTTTTTCCTTTATCTAGTTCTTTTATAGGTTGGTTACGTATTTGAAATTTTCCTGTCTATTATGCAAGTTGCTATCTAAGTGGCTGATCTAAATAATTTCAACTAAATAATTCTCATATTAGTGCTTTAATGTTGAATATTTTTACAGAGTTTAACTAATAGTCGATATGTAATTGATAGCACCTCAACTAAATATCATAAATTTATCTCAATTATTATTCATTCTTTGTATAAACTTAAATATACGTATACTTTAATGATATGTGTAATTCAAACTGAGACGCGATGCTGCATAATTAATTAAGAGAATGAGTCAAATGACTATTAATATGAATTTACGTACATAGCATAGGTACCTTAAATAAAATACGCGCACAGAGTACCTACTTACTTACTGACGTAGATATTGTATCAATGAGATGGGCAACGTCATTTCTCGGTGTGAACTAAAAATAATAATACAATTAAAAAATAGAAGCACAGAATATGAACAGTGTTTAATTGTACTTTTTTTTTAGCACAAAACAAACAGCTCCACTAAGAGGCACCTTTTATCCGTAAAAGTTTATTACAATAATAATATGCACGAATTAATGATCCAGCTGACCTAATTCTATATAAAGTATATAAATATATATGTATTTAAAACAGATTTACAATATTAATAATTCAATTATTAACTAACTTAATATCTAGGTAGCATTATTTTATAAGGCAAACCCTAGAACGCAGACTGCATTACCTCTTTGAAGTTGTTTTTTTTTATTGAAATGTTATCTTAAAAAGTTGTTCGTTAAGTTCTGCGTATACTACGCAATATCCAGGTAAACCTTAATGCAATTTGCGGTAATGTAGAGTGGCGCGCAGACCGAATGTCGTCGGGACGTTACCACTCACGACCAGCTCGATTCCCTTCGATATGAGACAAAAATTAAGGCGGATAACGGTGGAACGGAACCGATTTTTGTAAGTAGAGTTGATAATCGGTCTAGTGTCGTTTAGCAAAAAAATTGTTTATGAAACATTTTTTTTTATTATTAGGTTTGAGAGTCAGGCGAACGAGCATGCGGGTCGTCTGATGGGACATGATCACCATCACCTATGAATACCATACCAGCCTATTGCCGTTTTTTCACGAAAATAAGTTTAGTTAAGTTTTTTCTTGAAACATTTGATATCATAGTAATTGTCTGGAAGCAATGCTAAGCTGCTGTTATATATAAGTTTTGTAAGATTTTTTCGTAACAAAATATGTTATATTGATATCACTTAACTCGTCTTTTGTTTTTAGTTTTCTCGCACTCGTACTACTTATAATATCGCCTTGGACTTAACGACTATTTGGTATGGTTAAAATTACCTAGACTTAAGGCCTTAGGCCTAAGTCACGAGTAGAGTAGTCACTTGGGTAAATTATTTTATTTGATTTTTGTCTTTTTTTCTCCCCATTTCCTCTGTTTTATGTCAATATGCGAATGAATATTTAATTGAAAGTTATAATTTTTTAATTGGTATCTTTAAATTAATTAGCTTTAAAGTAATCATAAAAATTAAATAAGTAAGCGCAAATAGATAAGCCTAAAAGTAATTAAATCATAAAATTAATTGTTTGAAATTCAAAGGAGACGCTTGTTAATGGAATACATTAATAAAGTCAAATGGAATGCGAGATAACATTATCTTTCATTTAAATTTGGCAAACGTTTTCTAAATGAATTGTTTAAGTAGGTACAGAATAATTTTATCGTCATTGTATAGCCGTGTAGTATTTTTTGTTCCCATTTGTCTAAAAGTATTTATCTACGCGACTTATTATATGTAGGCAGATGTCTATTTTTCTGAACGGGAGGGTTGAGTTCAAGTTCCAACGCGAGCTCAGTATGAATTGGGAACTTGGCCCTTACAAGTGAATTGCTCATCCGCGTGTTTTCTTTTAGTATTAGTGTAAATTTCTTTTACTATTTTATGTCAATTGTAATTTCACACATGAATTTAGAACAGCTAGTAGTAGTTGAAATATCCACAAAAATGTTTGAAATAAGATTCACGCTATTAATTCGACAGAGGTATAAAAATGAAGCACTATTTTTCATTTTTGTAAGTACAAAGCCGCATGCTAAAAATTTCATGACTCCATGCTCCTGGTTTCAGCAAATTTTTAAAAAGCCTTTTCAATTTCAGCGATTCATGTTTCCATTCCCTTGCGAATAAAAACCATCATACCGGGACCTTTGTTTGACCTGGACACATTAAACATTTGCTTCTTGCAAATATTTGAAAAGATTTGGGTAGCAGGGAGTTTTACCTCACTTCTACCTGTGCCATATTTACGAGTGTCGCTGTACTTAATCCTGGAGAGGAAAGTTACATTGTAACAAGTTCCTATTTCTACATACGCATTTACTAGTATCCTTCAATTTGAATTCTGTTCATTTTCCGGTCTATTTTAATAAATGAGAAAACTCTACTTATTATTTTTGGCTAAGCGACTATTACTAATTTGTATTTTGACTATCAAAAGCTAGGTATTAAAACAAACAGAAAGCAACGCCTGTTTCCATAAAATATCATGTATACCTATTGTTTATGTAAAATGAAAATAAAAAAAACCTCTTGTGTTTTCTTTATAAAAAAAGAAGGATTGTGTCGGTTAAAGCAATAGGTTGTTCACTATTTTTTCTAGGCTATTTGTCCCTATTTAGTATTCACCTATACTGCGAACACTTACGCCCGCTACTTTGATTGGTTGTCCGGACTTTATTTATGTGGAGAGCATTTTTCCACAAAAGCACGCGAGGTCAGCTTAAGAGGGAGGAAACGACTTTGGCCTAATCCGCTGACTTTTATTTATTCAGTGAATTAATCTCAGCTCGGCTGGGGGTGGGGACACAGTCCGTTGTTTCCTGTCGCCCTACTGATACCAGCGGTTCTCGACTGGACCGTGATAAACGTCAAGACCCACCAACAACTTGACAAGTGTAAAATTTATGGGTGTGTTAAGCAAAATGTCTTCGTGCTGTAAACTTTATTGTTCAAGTGCTGTCCGGCCTGTCTTAGATTTTGTAGACTTTAATCGGTCGTGTTTTAGTGCAGGTTGTAAAAGTTTTACACGTCAGATCAAATCTTAAGTGATTTTTTAGTGCTTGTGTAGTGCAATTTGAAGAGGATAAGTTTTTAGTTTATTTTGCTGTCGCTATTAAAAATTGGAAAATAAAATGCACCTAATTACTAGAGCTCAATGAAATTGAATAGAGTCAATCATAATATATATCGTTAGCAGATGTAATTTTAACAGTTGTAATTTAATCACAGAACTCATGAATAAGTTTAGGTTAGCTTGAAAAGATCCCTTTTAGGGATAAGTTCACCTTTGTACTCTTTTGGTTTGTTGTTTTCTTTTTGTATTATTTTGTGTTTTACGTACAAAAAAGTATTTACATAGATACATACAAGCTTTAAACGCTTGAATTTAGTCACTAAACTCAATACGTGATACTCGTAAAACTTGTTTTTTTTTTAATTCTCCCGGTTTTTCCGAGATAAAAAACTGTAGTTATTACGTTTTGCTCAGTTCTATCGCATTTAGCTAGAAAACGTTAAAAAGTAAAAGAAGCAACAAGATTGCGTGGGCTTAGCGGATTGGAATTCCGTTCTTTATTTACGTCGCACTGTTTTAACTGTCGGTGACGTACTGTAACAATGTAGTTGAATATTTCAGGTATTTCATTTTAGAGTTTAATCTTTAGGAATTAATTTTCATATAAAATATAGAAATTTTACGAGGAGTCAAACTAATACATGCGTTAACATAAAAGCATAATTTTTTTCTGTAAATACAACGTATCTTGCACACCTTTCATTTTGAAATCGTGTGATAGATTTCAATACCTAACAAAAGATCCGTTTATACATTTTTCTTATTGAATACACAAGGACTCAATCGTACTTGATAAGTAAGCTTCAGTCATGCTTCGAAGGTGACACACATTATTATATGTAATACGCACACTTTTTTCAATAAAGTTTAGCTTGTAATACAGTGTAACAGAATGTCTAAATGAACATGGAACGTTTGCACGCTGAAAATTAGTTGCACGTTAGATGTGACTGATAGTTGCATATTTAGCTTTATATTATTAGGGATTTAATCTTGAAAAACGAACTATTAACCACGAACAAAAGATAGATACAAGTTCACAGTATTGAGAAATTTAATAAATGAAGTTTTGTATTAGCGAAGTTGATTCCGTTTTTGCTACGTTAATTAAGATCTTCGTCGCAATTTATTAAAAAAAAATTGTTACAGTTAACCTCCACCAAACTAAATGCATACAAAGGCCACAAGTTATAAAACCCCAATTCTCCGTGTGCCAAAATCTGTAAAAATTTCATACTTAAGTAGCGTCGCATTTCTCATCTCCAGCAGTTAAAATTCTAGATGGCTTAAATTTTTACCATTTCGCGCTCCAATGACAAAAACAACCATGCATCAAAACACAAAATGTCTTTTTCCTTTTGTATGAGTCTCAAGCTAACTGGGTTAAAATTTAAAAATAAAAATGCATTCGGATCCGTGAAATAGCTCGTTAAAACGAATTAATTGTTTACCGCTGATATATTTATTATCACTGCAGTGAAAACATACGGAAATCGAACGTGGCTATTTCTGAAAACTGAACTTTTATAGTTATAGCTTTATTTTTGTTTCTTTGATCGTGTGTGGTCTTTACTTCTTTGGACGGAATTTTATGCGACTTTACACTTAGCTCCTTGAATTCGATGCTATAAATTACCAATGTATCCTCTTTATGTATTTTGTTTTATTTTATTATTTCTTGTACCCACAAATTTATATTGATAAAATAAACTATTTAAAGAAAGAAATAAAGAAAAAAAATAATTATTTACAACACAGCAATAGATAACACTACACAAGACACAATAATGTACACTAATATTATTATATCTAAATTTGGGCTGTATGGGGGAGTCTAATGACCAACAGTGGACGTCCTACGGTTAATATTGTAATTGGCCAGTGTCCATGCGTTTAATAATTCAACTTGGAATCAAATACAAACCCCCTGTGATTCAAACAAGTACACTGGTTTTTTGTTACGTACACCGTGCTTTTCTTGAAAAGCGCAACTCATTGATAAAAATCACATGTTAATAAACTTTTTAGTCAAATATATGTTTACTTTTTTTAATTTATATAATAACTTCAGTCTTTGTTTTAATTGAACCTTTGGCTTAAATTGCAAAATTCACAATCTTCACGGTTGTCTTTGACATGACACCATTAAGAGTGTCATTGAAATGACACCATTAAAACTTAATTTTTCAACCATCTTCTTCTAAATATGTGTGAATCTAAACACTTAAGCTGTAAAGACTTAAACAATCGTAAGCAATTTAAGAATGTTCACACTATTTTACTGCGCATAGTATAGGTATCTTAATCCTTGATTGAGAGTCAGATCGCTAGTGTCTCGGAAGAAATAATTTCATTTGTTTAGTTGAATGTTCCCTTAAATTAACGAAAATCAAAAACAACACTGTGTAGAAGCACAAAAGCAACAGCGACAAACTAAAATAATTAAAAATGAATTTTATTGCCTCCCTACCCTAGCAGCCGTAGACACATTAAGTGAGTGCCCGGCATTCAATTAAGGTAATACAAAGGTGACCGCCACTAAGTAGAATTATTTGTACCCGACGCCCAAACACAGGAAGTATTTAGCTTTGTGTGTCACGCACTGTGAATGTTACGTGAAACAAACGGTCTAAACCGGCGACTAATGCTACGAGGATAACTGTGGTCGAGTTCTGAGTTTTGAAATTATAGAATTGAAACACCCTGTATAGTAAGTACCTAAGCCGGTTGTGAAATTTTATGAAATTGACTAACTAGTTTAAATACAGGACAAGGATTAGCCACCGTTGAAAATTTTAATAATGAGGTCGTTCCTTACTCAATCCTACAATATTCTATTCAAGTAGGTCTAATCCTGCCGTGAAGCAGCAATGTAAGCAACATTGTTGTGTTTCGGCGTGAAGTAAGACAGCCGGTGAAATTACTGGCACTTGAGGTATCCCATCTTAGGCCTCTAGGTTGGCAACGCATCTGCAATCCCCCTGGTTTTTGCAGCCGTCTATGGGCGGTAGTGATCTCTCACCATCAGGAGACCCACTTGCTCATTTTCCATCCAGTGTAATAAAAAAAAAACGGTTTTGCGTGATTTTTTTTTTATTAAAATGAAGACAAACGTTATTTAATTTTTAGGAAAAGAAATTTAGTGTAGCTAAAAGATGACGTAATTAAACTTTTGCTTATTTATGGGATAAGAATGTCAAAGTCATGGCATAACGTAAGTGTAAATACGTATAATGTCTAAATAAATAATTGAGCTCCAAATGCGGTATTATAAAGTTTATCATTCCCGTTAATTTAAAAATAATTCCTTTGACAGGGCCGAAGCCTCGAAGTTTTCTGAAGGCCACTAATTTCTGGAAGCAGAAGATGTTTAATTCTATAACGCCAACTTGCTATTACGAAAGTGAAGTGTTCATTTTACGCGTAAGTAGTCTCATTTTACGTGAGTATCTGTTTATTATTTTGAGTTGTGCTCATCAAATAAACGTAAATTTTAACCTGTCCGTTTGTCTGTCAGTCTGTGGCACTGTAGCTCTGAAATGGATAGACCTATTTCTACGGGGATTTTTTGTGTGAAAGCTAGTTTCTCTTCGGTGGGTCTTAGCTAAGTTTCATTAAAACTTTTTAGATTTTTCTGAGTGTATTAGATTATTATTGTTTTCTACGCAATATTACAGCGGTCTATGTACGAGTAAATGTATTAAGAAATGAACTCTACATGTTTACAATGGTAGTCTTTTGTATTTGAATGGCTTTTTTATTTCAAATAGCTGGCAAACGAGCATGTGGGTCACCTGATAGTAAGTGATCACCGCCACCCATGGACACCTACTACATTATTAGGACTGCGAGTGCGTTACCGGCGTAAAAGTGGGGCTAATGGGGCAGGGGGAAGGGGGCCTCCGGATCTCACACCCACCGTACGAAACACAGTAGCATAAGTACTATTTCACGCCAGTATTCCAGTATTCCGTGGGAGTGTGGTATACTAACCTGGTCCAGCCGGCTCATAGTATAGCTCGTAGTGTAGCCAGCAAGTAGTTACAGTATGGCTCTACCACATATAGTTGCAAGGTTGCTATTTATTCAAATGGATCTAATAGTTCTTTCTTATGCCCTTAGTTAAAAAGAGACGGGCATAACAATACGCAACATTTTATTGCTAACCGTGAAAGAACGTTAGCGATACCGATCCCTCTTACCGAACCGATCCCAAGGTCGAGATGAAATCCATTGTTTCGTTTAAAAGTCTGATTTGCATATCAAAGCTCCACAAGAAATGTCTAATAGAAGTTTTTGCATTTGTAACGAACCACGAGAATCGATAAGAATTAAATGAACCGTGTTGCGGGGCGCTCCGGAGATATTTTCACTGAGGAGGTTATTGGTTGGAATTGTGTACTTAAGTAATCATTTTGTTTGTTCAAAGTTTGATTGAGTTGCTGTGTTCGACATCAGTGTTATCATGTTAATGTCTGACATAAATGTGAACAAATTTCAACGTAAAATCCATAATTTTGTCAAGGTTATTTGCTATTCGAATTTTTGAAGAAATAAGGGGCCGCCGACAAAAAAATCTTAATCTATTCCACCGCTCTGTTGAGCGGTACTGTTATACCGGGTCAGTTCTGACCATTTTCATGAAACAGTGCTCATCATCAGTGCTTGACTTCAAGTGGTTTCTTAAAACGATTTTATTACAAAATTAAAATATTAGGCCCCCAAATGTCATATCAGTTAACATCTGTCCTACCTGATATTTCTGCAGGAATATTTTTCTTGCAAAAAATCTAACATGAGACTTCAAAAGATTGTCAATATCCAAGGCGACTACAATTATTGATTGCATGTAGTACAGAGCATTCAAATTAATATTAAAACCGAAAAGCTGTAATACACAACAACAACTGTTTCTTTCGAAACCGTGTCACCAATTAATACGTTCAATTACCAGCTGTCGTTAAAATATCGATGAATAATTTTAACTTCTTAAGGGGCTGTTTCACCATCCATTGATTAGTGTTAACTGACGATTAAATGCGATGCCGTCTCCGTCTATTCGAACAAAACAAACAGAGACGGCATAAAATTTAACCGTCAGTTAACACTAATCAATGGATGGTGAAACTGCCCCTAAAAGTAATAAATAAAATCTAGTAGCAAACTCAAATTAACAATGAATACACGTAGAACACAAGACTATTTGGCTCAGTTCCTTATTTACGACTGGAGTTATAAAATATGTATCCAGAGCCAACTGAAAATTTAATAAACACTGAATAATTTAATTTACTTTATACCACTCATGCAAGGAGGATGGCCAATAAAGGCGATTTTATGGCGTTTTTATTATGATGCATAAACGTGAATCACCTATAATGGGCTCGCGCCGTACGAGAAAAATTATACTCTAGCCTCACACACTTCACGAATGTTAAATATAATGGTTTAAAACACAATAGCCTAGAATATGCCGTTTTGTGCTCTGATTTAATGTACATGCTATGTAAAACGAAAACGTATCTACGTAGAAGAATCTGCAAAAATCCCTATGCGTCAAGGAAAACCTGCGGAGCAATTCAATGGTGCATGTGTGAAGTTCCCAATGCACACTGTACCAGCGTGGGAACTACGACATAAACCCTCTCATCTTGAAAGGAGGGCTGTGCCCATACAATGAGACGTACGAGTATATAGGCTGAGATGATGATAAACCATCGAAAGGCTGAGGTGTTGAAGTTCCAACCATTCTCTCGCAAGACAAACAGAAGGGCTACTCCGAAACACAACGTTCGAAGTTCGTATCGTGCGGTCCCTCTCACACTCATACTATTTAATACGTGAGCGAGAGGGATTGCACGATACGAACTTCGAACGTTGTGTTTCGGAGTAGCCCTTCAGACGTCTAAGCCACCTGAAGTGAAATTTGTTAGATTTACTGACCATTTCATTAATGTTGCAGTTAAATGCTGATGGTTTAGAATTTCCTGACTCGTTTATCGTATGTGTGCTAATGAATGTATGTAATTGGTATGCAACGGTAAAATGCTTATTACTACAATGAACTGTTCGTAAAATCCTGTTACATTGCACCGATGCGTTCTGATAGACATAGTCTTTGTGTCAAATCAGTCAATGAAACAGCAACACGTTCGTTTGTTTTTGGCAGCCATTCACTTCATGTATTTTCGGCGCGTATTTGAACACTTTAGTAGGTTTGAAGTCTCACAAAATATTATTAAATTATTGACGGTCATAATTGCCAGGCTCAAAGTATAAAGTAAAAACATAATGAGGTTATTTTATACATACAAATAAATTATGACGGTACCTTTAACATGGCCATTTCATGATTGCACGTGTAAGGCAGCCAAGTCTGTATTTTACGCGTTTTTGTGCGCAGGTTCGCCTTCCTTCCACATCCACCTAAATAAATTATTAATGTCACCCATCCCAACAGCTTGACTTGTGTTACTAGTTTTGTAATGATTGAGTCTGTATGTTATGTAAACATTTTGTTCTTCGATATGCACCCTCACAAACTAACGCTGAAGTTAATAAAATATTAAATAAATAAATAAATAATAAATATCACGGGACAATTCACACCAATTGACCTAGTCCCAAAGTAAGCTTAGCAAAGCTTGTGTTATGGGAACTAAGCAACGGATAAACATACTTATATAGATAAATACATACTTAAATACATATTAAACATCCAAGACCCGAGAACAAACATTCGTATTATTCATACAAATATCTGCCCCGGCCGGGATTCGAACCCGGGACCTCAAGCTTCGTAGTCAGGTTCTCTAACCACTCGGCCATCCGGTCGTCAAATTTAAATTTATTAAACAAAGCTCTTTATTAAATAACAGCCTTTTCCCTTAGTTTTATTTTCGAAAACTTTCTAGCTAAAATTGTTCAGAGGACTTTTGACGGACACTTTAATCCCATTGTAAGCAAGTCTTATGAAAAGCATTAACCTTGAGTAAAGAACTCTTACATCAAGATCTCTTAGTACTTATTCAATAATTCCAACCCCAGGCCTACAATAATTTATCTCAAATCAATTTCTAACACACTATTATCGCGTAGGAAGTTGCATTGAAACTAAACAAGCGAATGCGCTGAGGGCTTTCCACCTGCAATATTAGAGCATTAAACCAAGAAGAGGTGCTATTGTACAAAAAAAAAAAAATTGTCAATTTCTGCTAGGAACCACCTCGTTTGGATACAGAATGTCAATACTAACACATCTACATATATTGAATTTTATGTTATCTTGAATTTTATCCACCCTTACAACTATTGATAATACAATACCACACCTAACGGACATGTCAAGGGTTTACTGGCAGAACCGAATAAGTGCACAATATTCATTTTTTTAAATAAGTCTGAAAACATTGAGTATACCTATGTATGTAACTTTTTAAAATTGCACTTACTTATTCTGTCTTTTTTTCAGAATACCCTCGATGTTTTTGAATGACTTTTAATTTTTTTACACACAGAATGTTCATCGATGACCTCTCCAGTTAATTAAATGCTCTAAGTTTCAACCTGCAATATTTATCGTGTTATATTAACTGCATATCGGCCGTAGATGGCTATCAGTGTTACACGAACGAGCCTGCACGCGCTTTGGAGTGAGAGGGAGATATGGATCTGAATGTCCGTGCCCATGGAATCGTCCGGGACGGTATCAATTGAAATATGAAAAAAATACAAACATTGGAACATAGAATCTCCTCCATTTTTGAAGTCGGTTTATTAAAGCGTACCTAAAATAATTTGCGTGAATTTTTTAAAGGTCCGAAATATTTGTCTATGGTTCTTTTGTTACGTATAGACTAATCTATACTAAGTATATATTATTATCTATTTTATGTAATTGATTATTTTGTGTGTAAGGATACCGGCTTGAATATAGGATAGGATAAAAAGCACTTTAAAAAATCTCCTTAATACAGGCTATACAAATAGACTTGCATTTGAAATTGTCGACTAGGTACGTTATAAATTAGTAAATTCGAACGAGATGATTAACTGCCATTGTCACCAAGAAATGTGATCTAATGAATACGTCAAAAAGTTCCCAAAGGAAACATGAATGATCTTTGCTGTAAGTAATATCATTTATTATAAACCTCGTTCTAGTACTATTTATTATTATTATTATTATTATTATTAAAAATAAATAAATAAATATCATGGGACACTTGACACCAATTGACCTAGCCCCAAACTAAGCAAAGCTTGTACTATGGACACTAGGCAACGGATAAACATACTTAAATAGATAAATAAATACTTAAATACATATTAAACATCCAAGACCCGAGAACAAACATTCGTATTATTCATACAAATATCTGCCCCGGCCGGGATTCGAACCTGGGACCTCAACTTTATTATTATTATATAAATTTAATTTAATTTTTAATCTGTTTATTTCAAAACTTAATAACAAAAAAATCTTCCGCTAAGACTCTAATCTTAATATTTCAAGCTTTTATCGAATCTAATTATAAATCAAATTATAAAAAACAAAGTTCATAACTGTTTCTATAGATATTATAATTATGTTAAAGATAAGAGCTTGTATATCTGTCTGAACTTTTCTTCATCCTTTCAGTTTCTCGTTCGCTGTAAGTATATAAAAGTCATTGGGAGACCATATTTATTATACCTAAATATATAGACTTTATAGCTAGGGGTAAGTTTGCGTAATCATTATAAAGGTTATAAAGTATCAATCCATATTATAAAAAAAAAAAAACAAATTTTGTTTTTGAGTTTGCGATGATCTGAAAAACTACTGAACGAATATTCGTGCAGTTTTCCCAATAAGTTACATAATTTTACACAGAGGATCATTTATCACTAGCCAGGGGCCCCTGCTTCGCGCGGATATAGTTTTGGGGAATGGGAGGTAAAAATGTAATGTCGTTCATTCTTTTTTCATCTCTTTTTTGCATCCGTACGAAGCCGGAACGGATTGCTTGTTTTACTATAAACGGGTGTCAAAAACCGCGCAACAACAAGGGAAGTGGAAACAAACATGATCAGAGTGCACAATACATTTCTTTTGTTTTAAACAATTATATTTAAAAATATAGATTTCATCGTTTTTTCACTTATAGAATCGAAAAGTATAGGATCATTAATAATATTTTTATTTGAAGAACAGGAGAGATTTAAACATAAATGGTTCGGTGAATGTCCATAATGATTCCTATGAATCAGTACATGGAACCGAGAGAAAATATGAGAAGCATCATTAGAAGAAAGATTACCTACGATATTTCAATGAATATTGTGTCAGCTCTTGTGAATTGACCTATAACGGCCATGAGGACAAAGATAATCTTCGTGTTAGCAATTCACTAATTGATGTTTTTTGTTTCCGTTTGAACTTATTTCCTACAACTTAACGTAAGGGGTCCAACTCACACTTGCCCGATTTTCTTGTATTAAGAATGTATTTTGTATTGATGTATCTATCGATTAATGTATTTATCTTTAAATAATAAATTAATGTATCATGTATTATTTTCAAGCTGATCTCATTTACTTCTGGCATGATTTAATGATGTGTACAGTAAAGTTATTTGTTATGTGGAGTGTGTTCGAATTTGAAAAACCTTTTCCGCGAGTACCGGTAAAAAGCGGTTTTTCGTACGAATTTCGAAGGAGAAAGGTCGCCTTTAGTTTCGAGTTAGTGAGATAAAAAAATATAAAAACATTTCAATTGAAAGACATTTTTAATGTAAAGATAAGAATGATGGTGTAGTTAAAATTTTTATATTAGAGACTACGATACAATCAAATCAAAATACCACATTAGTAGGATACTTGTAGGATACTTAAATACATATAAAATATACTATCTAAATAAGATCCTCATGTACATACATACAATTTATGGTGAATAAATAAATAAATAAAAAAAAAACTATTCCCGCAATTTCTTCAATAGATTCAACTACACAGAACCCTACCTTTCTCTTGATACTGCGGATCGCTAAACAATGGTCACGTAAACCTGTCTCAGTAGTCATTTGTTGCGATTGAATTTTCAATCGGAGGTTGATTGATTGAAGCGAGACCGACGATACGTATTGATTCTTAAGTAGAATCAAATCAAAGAAATCAATTTATTATATTTAAAGGGCGGACGATTTGTAGCTGATCACGAACGCGAAGGTTTCGAAAGTAGATTGTTATTATTGTGATTTGAAAACAGATACGCTATGTTTCTCTTAATTTCCGTTAAGTTCGACCATCTGGTTCATTTTATTAGTAGAAACTACCTAATGCATAAGTTTATGGTCCAAACCGTTTGTTTTTTTTTTCATACTTAAGTTTATACTTAGTCATTGTTAAGGGTTAAATCATAACATTTACATACTTAACGAGTATTATTGACCTTCTTTTGCTATCTATGTAACCTAACCATAAAAATTTCATTTTTAATACAAGGTTGTTTTGCTGACTGTAGTTTTTGTTGAGTGTACTTGAATTGTCACCCGAACTACATTTGCATTCCAAATGTCAAGTCAATGCCATTAACCGTTGAAGAGTTCTGTCCTGCGGAGACGATCCGTTTACCAGAATGTCACTGCCAGATTATCGTATTGTCACGTAATTTACATAAGTATAGGTACTAAATTTCAAGTCAATCTAACTACTGGAAGTTGGTCAGATTTAACTTGCAAGATTTGATTACAGACAGAACGGAACAGGTGAAACTAAATGAAAGCTTGTAAAAAGCGTCAATTAAGGACTCTTTTCGCTTGTTTACCACGTATTAGGTACTTAATTAGTTATCATAATTTTTGATTATTTTTAAACAATAAGAGTTAGGAAACTAATGTCTTCGAATTACTTTAACTTCATATATGATTATTTTGTTGACTGTTTCCTAAAGTTAACGGAAAACAAAAAAAACATGACGTAGATTAATGAATCACAATGTCGATTGATGTTTTCTTGTCAATACGTAATCGTACATCAAATAGTGCCTATGATCATGAAAACGTGATAAAAAAATCACAACAATTAGTAAACCCAAAAAAGAAATATATTTTCTCTAATTGGCTTCAAAATAAATCAAAACGTACCGGTCACAACAATACAGTATCACTGTAAATGGAAACATAATGTATCTTGCTACATTGTATCGAGGCGGATGGGTATGCTGCGAGGAAAGTTTATCGTTATTGCCTACTGTCCGATTGTGCTACTGGTGTCGATGACCAATTATCGCGAGAAACTGAACAACAACATAAAGTTTTCCATAAAGGCCTTTTACATATTGAAGGGATAAGTTCGCCTTTGCACATATATCTCATTGTTTGTCAATTGCGATTGTTTACTTATTTTGTACAATAAAGAGTTTATATACATACTAAAAATGGCGAGATGTTTTTCAAAAATTGAACGTTGTCTTGCAATTTAAAGAAAAGGTTGTGTGGTTGTTGTGAAGAGTCAAATAAATATATAGTGAGAGAAGGTTGTGTAAACACTCGTTTTGATTTAGATAATGTAGAGATGAAACAACAACTCTGTTGTTATTACAGTTTATTTTTTAATTGATAGTTACAATTTATTTTTATACCTGTGCTAATAATAATGAAATCATAGAAGTCTCTGGAGAAAAAACTTGTAAGTACTCTTTTTATACGATAGGGGAAAATGGGCAGGCGTGTCACTAGATGGAAAGCTATCACCGCCGCCCGTGGACGTCCGGAACATAAGTTACGTTACGGATGCGTTGCCGGCTCTTTAGAAATGAGTAGGCTCTTTCTTTGATGATCCCCAAATTGTACCGGTCCGGGAATACTGGTGCTGCAAGATGATTCCAAATGTTCACCAAAATCTTCTTTTTACTTCATTCTAGGTGCATAATATTTTATTTCCTTGACAAGATGATGCTCTTTTTGTCCATTGCTATAAATAAAGAGTTAGCGGTACTAAAAAACGAGAACTAGACTTTCTAAGATTAATTAACTGAACTACGAGTACAACTACTACTAAAACCAAAGGTCCTAAAATCCCTGTATCACTTGCAGCGTATTCCCAACCTTGGAGCCCTGATTTGGTACATCGAGTCGATAAATTATTTATCACGAGCGCCCCCTGTCGGATCGACATTCAGGCAAGGTCCAGAATTACCATGAACAGGGGGCTAGTTCATTTAGAGAAGACACAGGTAAACAAAGAGCTAAAGAAGCTGGAAGAGATGCAACGATTTACGTTTCTTTTTCCTACTTTATCGATAGTAGACACGTTCGAAACGTGTTATGAATGTTTTCGTCTCTTGCGAGGGATAGTTGGGCTTGTGTGACATTATATTGAATTATCCGTCAAAATATCAGGAGCTTATCAAAGCGAGTTATAGGCTCTGAGCATTTTAACTCTTAGCCACACTAGCCTTTATCCGCGGCTTCGCACGCATGAACCATTAGATGTAACATTTCAGTTGAAATTTCAGAATTCCCCAAAATACGTTTTAAGACTGAAACACCAAAAATTACGTCCTGGAATCTACTAACGCTGTATAAAAAAACCGTGCGGAATTTTTGTGTAGTTTAATTCTAGCTTTTAAAATAATATAATTTTATCCCAATAGGGATCTATCTGTACACAAATGCATCTAGCTGTTGTATCTTAAAGGAGAAAGAAACACATACATGTTAGTACGTAATGATATAAACTTTCGCAAGTAAGATTTTAGTCGTGGCTACCTTGTTCTGTACATTAGATACGTCGAATTTGAAGTAATTTGTAAAACTATTTAACAAAACCCACAGAGCTATAACTATAGGGTGGCAGGGATGGCAAATGCCACGGGCCCCAGATAGTATAGTTAGGCCACTGAAAACCCATTTTGTTGTAGTACGTTAATGGATCATCGAAAAAGAATGCCTCAATTAATCAACTATCCTGTTTATCTTGTCAAAATAAATATAAAAGGTATCACAGACATTTGTGTGAACCTAACAGAAAAAGGTGAAACAGGCCCTTAGCCTTGTAAATGGTTGTGGTAAACTCCCAGCTTGCTAATAGTTCTTCCAGTCCTGTTGACAATTTTAGGTCTTTACATGTGGTTCCCTCGCCGCGGATGTGTCCCAGCGCAGTAATTACGAGTATACACCCTACTAGCGCAAATGGAAGCGACCACACGCCTGCATTTGTAAAGGGACCGTAGACTATGGCGGCATTGTGGACACCATAGTGGCTTGTGTTTTTAGGGTATCCTATGAAAGAAAGAAACAAAGCCTGCCGTCTTTAATCGAACCAAATTAACGGAGATAGCGTTGAAAATATTTATTACAAATTATCCTAATATATTTTGTAAGGAAGTAATATTTTATTGAATATTAATATATATTATTAGCAGGACCGATCTGGGAGAGACAGACAGAAAGTCGATTTGGATGGACAAAAGTTGGAGAGGCATATACCCAACGGTGGGCAAAAACGCGCTAAAGAAGAAGAGAAGAAGAAGATCTATATATTATGTGTCGCACTAATAAAGCTGTGCTGCATGTTTTATTGTGAATAAAAATAATATACATACATACAGGGTGTTAAAAAGTTCCTCATCTAATGGGAAATAATCGCCGCCAACTCAAGGAGAGTCATTGTCTATTAAGATAGAGACAAACTAAAGTTGATGCTAACGTGGTGTCTATGAATCAAGGGGTTATTCCTTAAATAACATCAGTCCAAAACTATACAAAGCACTATTCAGCCTTATTTATACGTACTTCAGCCACGGCTAGCCCAGTTGCCCTTTAGCTTTACTATATAACTAAGGTTGTACGGTACCGGTGCGGTAGTTAAGGAATCCGTAATCAGTGCAAAATTGTTGGTACACAATCGGATGTTCTACCGGCAGTGGGTTCAGACCGGAGACTATTTTATTTTGTGTCTGCAATTTTGTCTGTGTAGGTATATCTTTTACAGATCAATACAATATTTGTGTTGTCAAATTACACTCAGTTTTTTGCATTAAATGGAAGGTTTTTTCTTTTCACCTGGCTTTTTATTCAAAGAATTCTTACTAAGTAAGGAAGTAACAAATAAATACCAATGGTAGCTGCATAAGTATATACTGTTAAATTTTACGCTTTTAATTTAAAAATAACATTTACTGATTTTTTATTAATTAGGTAATGTTTAGTTCCACAGTTCATTAAAATATTTAAGGGCTGTTTCACCATCTATTGATTAGTGTTAACAGATGGTTAAATGTGATGCTATCTCCGTCTGTTCGAACAAAACAAATAGAGACGGCACCACATTTAACCGTCAGTTAACTCTAATCAATGGATGGTGAAACAGCCCCTTACTGTCATAAATAAAATGTTAATTTTTTTAAAGTTTCAGAACAAACGTGGCTCTATTTATGAAGTTTCTTTCGTATGGATCCTTACTATTTAATCGTTAAATATGAATGCGAATGTAGCTCTGTCTGTCTTTAACTCTTTATGCTTAAACTGCTGAACACATTTAGATGAAATTCGATATCGAGTCTCAAATTATTTCCGATAGTTTTTATCACGAAAAATTGCATAGTTCCTGTAGGATAATTCAGATAAGCAAAATTCTTGGCCACTTTGTGTGAAGCCGCGGTCAAAATATAGTAACTATACTAATAAAACATCACATCAAAATATTGTCCAGACAACACAAATATTGTCAAGACAACACAAATCTGGCAACGACCATTATAGCCTATCACGCATGTTTTGTTTGCTCCAACAATATTGATATTATTAAAGTCGCCCGTCTACACTGAACCCATATTTTAATATTTAACAAGGGCCCAGATTATTTATTCACACTACAGCTAGTGCAAACAGCCTCTAGAGATAATAATGTAAACCGCGAGCCGCAAACTAAACAAAATATCCCATGGACCGACAATAATTTCTGGTATTACATTAATAAGCAGATCAGGAAAACCGAAAGGTTTGGCAACAGCGTGGGAATAGGAATCCTCGGAAGTTATTACGGATTTAGTTTTTAATCTCTCGCTGCTCCGTTTTAATGCTAACATAGTGGTCTGCGCTGGAATTTTTTGCGAGTTTTCCGATTTAACGCGGGCTTGATGAATAAGTTAGGTGTAATGTTTAGGAGTGCACTGTAGTTGTTCTTTTTTACAACCTTTTTGCCCTGTTTGTTGTTGCTGGGTGAAATTTCACAAGTTCATTTTGATCTAACCGTCGAATGGATTTAAAATGTATACTTACATATTATTCAAGCAAAAATTACAGACAGCAAAAAAGGCTTTTATTAAATATTGTTTAGCTGAAACTTACTTTACAAGTTTTTATAAGTGTAATATAAAAGAACTTTTGAAAGCCCAGCTTTGACTTAGATCTCCTAAATAGAAGAAAATAAACATTAGGTACTTACACCAAATCCATCAGCTCATTAGATACATTACATAATTTATTATGATAATAAAAGCTTGGCGCGAGATTTGCGAAAAAAAGTGTGTGGGTACGAGTAATGTGCGCAAGTAATTATCATTGAGTACAAGCTTATTTCTCATAAATCGTGTAATGTAATGAGTTGATTTCGTTAGAGCATTTAATGTTAAAGCTTGTTATTAAAGAGGTTTTTTCGCTGTATTTTAGTTTCTTCATCATTTATTAAGTAGAATGGAACTGAGTTGGTCATGTCTGCCGCATGCGCCCACACGCTGGGCCCAAATTAATACCCAATGGGTTCCGTCGGATGGCCATCGTAGCAGAGGCAGACTGAAGAGAAGATGGCGAGATGACTTAGATGCATATCAGATGGAGTGGCGGGAGCATGCTCTCGATAGGGACGAGAGGTGGAAATAGGGGAAGCCTTTGCCCAGCAGTGGGACAAAGCAGGCTAAAAAAAACCGGCCAAGAGCGTGTCGAACACGCCCAAAATAGGGTTCCGGAGCCATTACGAAAATATTAAGTAATATTTTTCTAAGGATTTCGTACTTTATACGGAATCTTCGAAGTATAGGTATATTTTTTACCTTACGCTGCTATTTACTCATAAACTACTAATAATTCTCAAGCAAACTTAGCCGCTATAGTTTTACTTGAAAGTACTGACTACCATCCTGAATTTTTTCAAATTTTTCCACCCACCGGTTTAGATTTTAGAGGGGGGGGGGACGCTCGATTTTAATGAAAATTTGCACTTTAAAGTTGAATATTTCGCAAACAAATGACTGAATCGAAAAATCGTTTTAGCAAACCCCTAATCGTTTTAAAATACCTATCCAACGATTCCCCACACTATAGGTTTGGATGAGAAAAAAAAAATCACCGCCACTTTACGTCTATGGGAGGTAGCCTAAAAAAAATTCTTTTTGAATTTTTAATTGTACTGTTTTGTCGGCATAGTTTACTTATATATTCGTGCAAAATTACAGCTTTCTAACATTGATAGTCTCTGAGCAAAGCCGCGGACGGACAGACAGACAGACAGACAGACAGACAGACAGACAGACAGACGGACAGACGGACAGACAGACAGACAGACATGGCGAAACTATAAGGGTTCCGTTTTTGCCATTTTGGCTCCGGAACCCTAAAAACGAGATTTTATCACTTAAAAACTTTCATACTTTTTGACGATTTTTGTGTCGGTTTTTGAGTGTATAAGAGGACAGACAGACGGATAACGTAGTAATCCTCTAAGGGTTCTGTTTTTTATTTTTCAGATACGGAACCCCAAAAAAGTACTATCAATAGTAAACAACATGCAAGCTAGACTAAAAAGCTCCACATTTACCCAACCCCAGCAAACGCAGTCACGTGCGAGTGAAATGATCCGTTACGGGAAGTAATAAAACCTATTGTTTACAGCATTTTGGTCACTATTTGACAATATTTTATCAATATTTATTTATCGCTGGTGATTTATTTATGATTTTTTTTCTCCCTTCTCCATAACGTGATATTTTTAAGAGTTCTATTGGTCCCCTTTGCGTGAATGATCATTGTTTTTTTTTTTACTTTAGCCACGACTTCGGAAAATTCGCTCATTTCTATCACGCGGTAGCTATGCAGTTTTCGAAGACAAAGATTCTCGTATGTTATTTCGTGTCACTTAAACTCGTGCCAAGTTGGCGAAGGAAGGTGGACTTACCCAAGTTCGCCGCCGACCATCTGACTGGCCACGGGTATGTGACGATGAGTATGATGGCAGTGCATGTCGTTGTCTGTACTTTCACTGAGATTCTTGAGGATTAGACTTCTATTCTATATTAGGAATTACTTGATGTGTCGAGCGGAATGATATTTCTTATGTATATGGCAGACAGAAGATGACAATGAAAAAGTACCACGTGGCATCAGAGGCTTCCGGCCAGCGTTGCCTAGGCTTGTCCACCTCCTTGCACACGGCAATACGGCGCAGCCAATCTCCATACCAAAGTTCATCTAAATCGTTTCAGATATTATTGTACCACTAATTGAGTAACAAAAAGAACCACAAACTTTCTCACTTATAATAATAGTAGAATATCTACTCTTTTAATAAATTTCGTAAATAAAACATCTGTGTTACATCTAACTAGTAAGTCAACCAAACAGTACTCGTTAACATTAAAAACAGACCTAGATCAAAGTCAAAGATAAACCCACTCTTGTTTTTCCCGACTTTGTAAAATTTGAAAAAAAAAAATACGATTGCAACTGTTATTAAAAAACCTCGCATTTTTTTTATTTTAGAACATGGACGCTCTTTTGTTTCTGCGTAATAATGGACGCATGTAATACGTTTTAAATGCAGCTCTCCGATTGGCTGGTTATTCGAGAACATCAACCCCTGCTTTAGGATCAAATTGCTGTCATGGAGCTCGAGTATCAATGAACTAAAATGGCCGACTACTTCGTTCAGTTTAAATTATTAAAAGTTTGAATTCGCCAGAATAGTTTTATGAATAATTTGGGAAACCTTTATATTAGTTGATCAAATTCAATTAAGTATATATTCGACTGTTAAGATCATGGTTTTAAAATAATATATTTTTATCGAGGGACTAAAAGAACATAACATTTTCTTCATGAAAATGGGCCAAACACAATCTTATTTTATGCCAAAACTAAGCAAGTACTGGCTATTTGAGTTTATTAAAAAAATAATTACTTTTACTCCCTAGGGACTAAAGTACTCACCTTACCCCCGCCTCGTCAGGCTCTATTGACCCAATTTTAGAGTATGAGAAGTGAAAAGAGATGTTTCGACATTTAGCTTAACAAACTGTGATGTTAAATGCCTTTAATGTTTAATCTGTTAAATAAAAATAAACACAGAAATCCACGCAAAGTGGCCAGATTTTAATAATGGCCTTAATAGAGGTTATTAATATCACGTTTGCCGCCGATCATGTTGGTATCAGAAAAAAACGTCAGAAATTAATTTCCATTTTATTAATTATCGTGCGAGTATTTGTGCGACAAAAGCGTTATTATTAAATTGTTTACGCGGAGCATGCATAATTAATATTCAGCAAAATATGCATTTCTGCAAAGTAGTTTACGGTGTTAGCATACAATATTGCAACTGTTGTTGATTTTAGGCATGTCAAAATTTTGTTTCGTTATTTTCAATAAGCAGTGCACAGCCGTGGTGATCATACATGATTGCGGGATCAGGCTCGCACCTGAGTTTTTCGAAATTCCTATGATTCAACTAGCTTTTGCCCGCGGCTTCGCCCGCGTGGAATTTGGTTATCGCGCTGTTCCCTCAGGAAAAAAGTAGCCTTTGTTAGTCTCTGGTCCATAACTTTCTCTATGGCAAAAATCACGTCGATCCGTCGCTCCGTTTCGACGTGAAAGACGGACAAACATACAAACACACACTTTTGCATGTATAATTTTTAAGCATTTACTAGCTTCATGGTGGAAGAAAACAACGTGAACAAACCTGCGAAGTAATTTAATGGTGTGTTTGGAGTTCCCAATTCACACTGGGCCCGCATGGGAGCTACGTCCCAAGCCCTCTCATTCTTATAGTAAGCCTATACCCAGCCTTGGAACATACAGGCTGAGTTGAATAGCAACAAACCAAATCCATACTAATCCATACTTAATACTTATACTTAATGTAATATAATAAACGCGGAAGTGTGTTTGTATGTTTGTATCTTTCACGCCGTGACGGAGCGACGAATCGACGTGATTTTTGGCATAGATATAGTTTATGGGCCCGAGACTGACATAGGCTACTTTTTATCTCGGAAAAATGCACAGTTCCCGAGGGAACACGCGCGATAACCGAATAACACGCGGGGGGAGCCGCGGGCAAAAACTAGTGCTTCATATTTCTAAGTTCTTAATAACTTACTGCACATCATAACATAGTGGGGGTAGAACCAAACAATGTCAAGTTAGCAAGGGACTCAACAACCAATCAGCGTGCTCTCTGAGAGTACTTTGTTTTAATAGCACTAGGCTTAGTTTTAAAGTAGATGCTCTAAACAATGACGTAGGTAGGGGAGAAAGAAGCCATGTTGAAACTGAGCATGTGTGTAGTCTATAGTATAGACTGTGTTTTGTCTATTGTATGGTTGGCGTATATGAGTTACAAGAGGGTTTGTTCCTACTCAGAGGTATGTGCCTCATTTACATAAGACGGATCGGGCCCGGCGCGCTTTACATATATCATATTCGTTATGAAAATACTCACAAATGAGATATGAGGTCATTACTAAAGGTCACGTATTAAGTAATGAGGGTGTCTTGAAAGGGAATTCTCGCTAGATGGCGTTAGCATCGAGAGGTCCATTTGACGTTAAAGACTTCTTCTCTTTTAAAATAATATTATGAACAATGACATTTAAACCAGGACGCACATTGCCGAACAAAATCCCCTTCAAAGAATGTCAGAACTATTGATTCGTTTGCGTGACAAATAAAATCATCTCACACAAAATAAGTAATTAAAATAATACGAGACGAAATTTGAACCTAGTCTTTACTCTATTACGGGCGAATTTCGCTAGCGGCAAAACTCCACAACGCTTGACACTTGACAACAACGTACTGAGAAAAAAGAAGGCCACTTTTACCAAAGTGGCAGGCGAGCATTCTACCAACCTATCTACCTACTATCGACCTACCGATCGACCTATCGACCAACCTATCGGCCTAACCTATCCCGGTGATCTGAACCAGTGATTTTAGGCCAGTGATTCAAAGTGGCGCTCATTTGGCTCGGACATATTTGGGCGCGCGATTGTGTATCTACAGGTATAATTCATCAAAGAATATGAAGATTTACTTCTTCTCTTTTAAAATATGGCTTTTCTGTCCTAATGAATAGGACAATTTCACCAGTGTCTAAGTATTCTCATTGAGAGGCAACGTTGTACGGTGATTGTATTTGTAACTTGATACTGTAGTTATTATTAATTTATATAGCTATCTATACGAGTGCCACTACCACGATAGTTTTTTGTGTATAATTAACAACCCTAGAGCGACCGCCGAGCGTAGGTATGAAATGTGAAATCTGTTCTGTGGTGTATAGTTTTATGTTGAAGTGCGTGGAGGCGGGAGGGTTTTTCTTATCATATAAAGTCGCACAGACGTAGCTGTATTGCACGTGTGGTAACGGAGTAGAAACAATAGTTCAATATTCTTCGCCATAAGCCTTTTTCCTCCAAAAGCGCACATGCAATTAAAAAAGCACATAACAGAAAGTTAATCCGAACTGATTTGCAAATTTAAGCGTGACATTCTTTTTTTGTAATTTCACAAAATCCCGGGATTATACGTGTACGAATAAAGCTGGGAAGCTCCAAAGCCTTGATGAAACCGCATGGGCATTTCCATGGATTAAGTCCGTATAAAGCGATGTACGATCCCCGCACTTAATTTTTATCAATGAACGAGTTCCTTTGACGGTAGGTTGAGGTTAGTTTTGTGGATTACATGAACCTCTCTATTATTACTATCGATAGGGGAGGCTTATGTCTAACAGCGGACCTCCTTCAGCTGATATGATGATGATGATCTATTATTAACCAAAAAAGAGGGGTGATTTTGTTGGGTAAGTTTGATGTGTGTGTAGCTCGTAACCATCGTAGCTCTCAAACGATGAAACCAATCTCTATGCAGTTTTCTTTACGTGAAAGCGAGTTTCTTTACGGATATTTTTCTTTATGTTTCACTAATATTTACCCGCGGCTCTGCATGCGTAAATTATTAGTAGATACAGTAATAGAATTGACATTCTGGGATTTAAAAAATCCCTTATCTACATTCCAAATTTTATTGAAATTCGTGCCGCTATTCTAGACTAACCGACAAAACTTTCAGTGGAGATTCCCGAAAATTAAATCGTGGTTTTCCAATGAAACGTCAATATGTTGCATTAAAAGCAACAATGCCAAATTTCATGACTTAAAGTTGGTATTTCGAGATTTGATTCCTATCCCGTGGGAATATCGAGATAAAAAGTAGCCTATGTGTTAATTTGGATGTCCAGTTTATCTACATAACAAAGTTCATCCAAATCCGTCCAGCCGTTTCAGCGTGAAGGAGTAATAAACATACACACACACTCACACCACCACTACTACCTACCCCCAATCGGCGCCATCTACCGGGAGCAAATGTGTTTTCAAACGATCCAAGAACCTATTGAAATATACATACAAAATTTTATCCGAATGGTCCAGCCATTTAGGAGGAGTTAGGTGACAAACACTCGTACAGAAGAATTATATATATTATACTATTGAATTAGGTGTTACTTTGCGGAAGTCCATATCAATGAACCAATAAGAATGCTTGTGAGCAAAGTAATTGTTTTAGTTTGTTTTATCGGTATTCTAAACTAAAATCCCTTGAATGCATAATCTAACACAATTTTATTTGTTCCTAAGACTACACTAACCAATAAAAAGTTGGAAAACTTCCGACTTTGTCACTTCAAACAAAAAAAACGCATTGAAATCGGTCCACCCGTTTAAGATCTTCAGTGCCACAGACAGACACACAAAGTGGTCAAACTTGTATTATAACAACTCTCTTTTTGCGTCGGGGGTTAAAAAACAAAGTAATTCGAAAAACCCGCAGTCAAAGCCTCGAAGTTACTATTATAATAGAATAGAATTATTTTACTGTTAAATTGATTTATTTGGTGTTCAAAAAGTTTGTAGGTACATGAAATCTTCATCATCATTAATCATTATTTATTTATTATGTTAACATAATTTAATAACAGTCATACCACAGAATGGTCAGGATAAGATATAAATTAGTAAACGAACAAAATTGTTAACAAAATGTTTTCATAAAAGACGTATTCCAAGAACTCAGTCCTATATGCCCCGGGCTAGTTCGGTATTTGATTTCTTAGATTTCTTGCCTTCTATAGTGAATTTACCCATTTGACCTATTTCAAACGTTATTAGTTGAACATGCCAAGATCCACGTCAATACAACTATGGGGCAACAGTTGTTTTATTTCATTTTCTTATACGAGGTTGACCTTTGTTCGATGGGACCTTTGGGACCAAGACGTTTCGTTGCTATGTTAGATTAACTCTCAAAAAGGCTTTGTATAATTGGACGTAGTGATGTCATAGGAACCAACCCACACTTCCCCCTTAAGCTTCGATAAGGTATGTAAGAAGTTAATACAACGCAAAAATCCTCGAGTGGCGAACACGAACCGGAAGACGAAGCGTTGGCAGGCCTCCCACCAGGTGGACTGACGACATCGTGAGAGTTGCGGGAAACTGGTGGATGCAAGTGGCGAGTAGTCATTCATTGTGGCGTTCTAAGGGGGAGGCCTTTGTCCAGCAGTGGACGTCTTTCGGCTGATGATGATGATGAATATAATGCACCTTCTATCAACTCGATAGAGTGCATTTTAGTAACTTGTTGCATACTTATTTCAATTTTGGGGGGAGGTTTGGGTTGATTCCTGTTTGCATGACTACGGCCAATTTAGCGCATCTAAAGCGTAATTATTAAAATGCTTCATAATTTTAACTTTTTATAACTACTTATATTTAATGAGGTAGGAAGTGAACATATAAATTTCGGACAAACATTTCGAAACTGTTGAGGAATGATAATTTAAGACAAACTTATTACATAAACAACTCGAGCACTTTACTGAATAACTTTATTTAAACATAGTTTAACTCTTACACTTGGCTTTAATGTTGGTTAAATACAGAACAATTTGTGTTAAGTGTTGCAACGACGAAAGAACCGATTCGGAATTGTTAAACACGCAAATAACAATATTTCCACTGGTCTCCAACTGCTGCCAGTGCCTCGAGCAAAATCTGCATTCGGTTATTAGCCATACGCTCGCTAATTTTCCCAAATTTGCTTAATGTTCCACAATTTGCACGCCAGCCCCGCATTGTATACGATTTAATATTGTTGTAGATTTTTCGAAAAGCATATGCTGCGGTTTCAACCAAATTTTTAAATAACAATCCCCTGGCCGCCAGCCAAGGCAAAAAATGAAACACCTGACTTTTCTGAACAACGCTCATAATACTATTTATGAATTCGCTCCAAAAAATATATGAGAGTTTCCTATGTGTTTTGCTTTAGTTTGCATGCTGATAACAGTCTAGGTTACCAGGTGCGGTGCATGCAAATGTAAGGTTTGGAAGCGGATGTAGTGGCACGATACATACGAATGCAATGATGCCATAACATACGCGATATAAATGGAAAAGCTTAAGTAGACAATTTTTAGATAACAATGCTTATGGCTGGGGGAGTTTAGTATTATTTGTGTATCGTTCCGAGTCGTAGACGACTCTGACAGAAAATCAGCGCTGCAGGCGTCCAACACCTCAGCATACTTAATGCTGAGTCAGCGGCCGTTTCACTTTTTCAAGGACACACAAAATCGTGAATGTATTTGTTATGTTTTTCTTCGATTTCTTTTATTTATGTTGTTTATTCTTATTTTTAAATTTTGTTGTATTTGTGTGTCTTTATGAATGTGAAAAATCTTTATTTCAACAATGATGATGCAAGCTTTTTAACCAACTGTTTTTTTTTTTACTGAACTTTTCCTGCAATCTGTTTTGATGTACTTAACCCTTAATTTCACTTTCTCCGTTTGAACGAAATTATTTGCAGCAACAGTAAAGAACGTACCGCATTACATTTTACTAGAAGACCATTTAGTTTTCTAAAAACTCTAATCCCGTGTTATTTTCACGGTCAGTGACTTGAATCCAAGCAGCTGCTTTGGCCCAACTTCTAAGAAGCTCTTCTGTATTCACAAAAGACGGCGTCCTAAAAAACCATGCATCTGCAAACGTTGCGATAAGGATCGTTGTGTTGCTACAAGAATAAATTTGTCGACAGCTCGCTATTTGATCAACAGATTAAAAAGTCCGCGAGCAAATGGTGCATCTTAAAGTTAAGACTGGTCCCGACACAGATTTATAATGAAACTTTCTTGTTTTGATCGTTTTGATAGCGCTGTGTTTGAATAACGCAGTTGCTGAATGGATTTTGCTCGGCAAAAGATTAGATAGTTGAAACATTGTTGAAGTTTAGATTAACTTTGCATCAATGTCCGTGGTTAAAGTAGGTATTTGCATCTATTGGGTGTGGTCGTATAGTTTTTTAAGCTAGTTGTTAAAAAGCCAGCGATATGCTGAGCCGGGACCTTTTAAGAGCGGCAACACTTCTTATTGTTATTTTTCCTAACCTTAACGCGTCATTAATTGCTGTTATAAATAAATTATTTTCTTTCTTTCTTTTTCTTTTCTTTTTCTCTTTCTTTCTTAGTATTTCATGAATTTTGCATGAACTATCTAATATATAAAATTCTCATGTCACCGTGTCTGTGACCAACTCTTACGGCTTGACCGATTTTTATGCAGAGCATTTCTTCAGCAACGGCAGCAACCCCATACATAGTTAAATTTCAGTAATTCCACGTGGATACTTACTTTTTCAGTAAAGAAGAGGCCAAAAATAATTGTACCACAGTTATTACTGTTAAAGTACTCGTAAGTTGATTATGGCTAGTTATTAATGTAATCGAACCCTATTTCAAAATAAGAAACAATAATTATAAAATGCTTATTTACTTTTCGCTAGGCTTTATCTGAGTTTATTATTATTTATGTTTAATACTGTTACTTAGCTGAACAGGAACGGATAAGTTTGGAATGTCAATATAATTCTTATCAGTCTGCATTTCACTAAGATAGCTAAACAAACCATTACTCGCGGACTTTCTTTCAACAAGCTAGAAATTCCGTCGTTGTTTCAGCCAAGAGCTTTGGCAAAGATTATCTTACCTCAATAATAATATAATGTTTCGTATTTGGTTTAAGTAATAAAAAATATATAGTTGACATTTTCATATTGCCTACTATTAAAGAATTTCTCTGCTCACAAGCGATATTACAAGTTATACAAAACAAATAATAAGAAAATTAGAAATGTCATAGAGTTCAAAACACGACCGCATGGCTCAAAAGCCATATACGAGTAGGTACTTATTCGTTTTCCCAACTCAGCCGTAACGAGGCTAATCGCTAACAAAATGGGTAATTGCAAAAATGGTGGTTCAAAAAGAATTAGATTCGTGACCATAATCTACGAAAATCTACAGAAACTGAAGAAATGTGAGGACATTGACAGGGAGAGAGGTGAATAAAATGGTGACTTTGTGAAAGAAAATGCAAAATAACATTTCTGTTCATCTTATCATTGGTTCTGTGAAGACAACAAACCATAAGTTTATACTTTGACAATATGAAAGAGAGAGATGGAGATGTTTTGCACATCTACGCTATATTTACTCTCTGAACCGCTATCGACAACCGCAGTCTTTTCGCTCCGATACAGATTACTTGCAGCCAGTGTCATGCAGAGATTGGAACTACAGAGCCGTGGTATCGGAATAGTCTTTGCTAATTTATGAGTGTAGTTTGCTTATCAATTCTGATTCAAATACTTCCATAGATTGCGCTTAGGTTTACTAAAACTATTTGTATTTATAACAAAGTATACAAAAAGTATATAACAAAGTATATAAAAAGCCGTGGTGGCCTAGTGATTTGACCTATCGCCTCTCAAGCAGCCCTCTGGGTTCAAATCCCGGCTCGCACCTCTGAGTTTTTCGAAATTCATGTGCGGAATTACATTTCAAATTTACCACGAGCTTTGCGGTGAAGGAAAACATCGTGAGAAAACCTGCACAAACCTGCGAAGCAATTCAATGGTGCGTGTGAAGTTCCCAATCCGCACTGGGCCCGCGGGGGAACTATGGCCCAAGCCCTCTCATTCCGAGAGGAGGCCTGTGCCCAGCAGTGGGACGTATATAGGCTGAGATGAGATGAGATACAAATGGAAATCTACTTTTAGCAGTGCAAGCAATAGTGCACCAATCTCTAAATTAGAAATTGGACAATGTTTGGTTATCTTTACAATATTAAAGACTAGGTACAATTTTGTTTATTTTTCGGGTTTGGCTTAAAATAGCACACTTAAATAATACAATACATTCTCTCGGAATCAAATATGTACACCGTGTATCAGTTTCTACTTATAACAATCCTTCACCACCATCATTATCATGTCAGCCGAAAGACGTCCACTGCTAGACATAGGCCTCCCTCAAGGCTCTCCATTCAGACCAGTCTTGTGCTATACGCATCCACGGCGATCCCGCGATCTTAATCAGGTCGTCGCTCTATCTTGTTGGAGGCCTACTGATAGCACGTCTCCCAGTCCGCGGACGCCATTCGAGAACCTTCTGACCCCATCGGCCATCAGTCCTGCGAGCAATGTGCCCCGCCCACTGCCACTTCAGTTTCCCAATTTTTCTAGCTATGTCGGTAACCTTAGTTCTACTACGGATATCATCACAAAATCCTAACAATCCTTCACTCTGCTTTTTTTCTAACTAGCACATAATTCAATTATTCCCATTTAGTTCCCGCCTAATATAAGCCGATACCGTAAACCACATCAAAGAGTATAAATTAGCATGAGTGAGCACGTTTGAGGGATAATAAAGTGGTTGTAGTTGTCGGCTAGAGCACCTTAGGGGCTAATTTCGCATGGCGGGGACGTAATGATTATGAGCCTGCGAGACCTGGTAGGGACCGCAATATGCAAATGATTTTAGCCTTTAGGATGCTATTGAGAGTACAAGATTTGTACCTAAAACAGTTTCATAAAATAACATGTTTACGTAGTGACTAGCGCTACCTGCTAAGGCTGTTTTTTTTTTAAGATATCTCGCTTCGTTATAAGTTTACTGTAAGAACCAGTTAAAATGATAAGTATTATATTAGGTTTTTTTCAGACATGTATTATATATGTACGTTTCCTTATGTATATGTATATATTATGTGTGTAGATAATATTTTTGTTGTGTTTTAATATTCTGATCTACTGATATGTACCAACCTGCTGTAATGTAGTATTTACTTCTTTGTATTGTTTGCTGTTTGGCCCCCTATTGTTTGCCGTATAGTTTTTTTCTGTGTACTTGTTCTCTGTATCGCTTACTATACCTGGTGTACAATAAAGAGTCATTGTATTGTATTGTGTGGTATACCTGTAAAACCTAAGAAAGTAATTGGTAACTTTCACTTAGCTTTAGCTGAATTAAATATTTCCACTATGAAGTCAAAATCAGTTGCACTTAATTTCTCTAGCAGTTAGTTTATTCCCATGAGCCCAGGCGTACTTTAAAAAAAGTCTGTTAAAAAGTCAGGCCCCAAGAGGATACGATGAAAAAACTAGTTAATCATATAAAAAAACAGCGTATTAGACTGTTTAACACCTTAACGACAAATACGGCAAATAATGAAAACAGAATCACAATACGAGATGAACCAGTAGTTATCTAGGAATCTCTATTTAATCCTGTTTAAGAAGAGGATTAAATAACAAAAGGACAGATTTATGATCGCCGTTAAAACACCTTTTATAAAGATTAACTAAGACGAGAATGCTCCATTTGGACGATTAAGCTTTTGTTAATCAACGTTTTAGACTCAACAAAGGGGTGATAAATAATTCGTTTATGCTACTAAGCTAAAGATTTGCGCTACAGTCAGCTACAACTAAGACAATGTTAGCGAGTTTATTATGTGTTGAATCCCGACTATGATCATCTGAGAGTTAAATTGTTGCATCTATAGTTAAGTACCTATGTGTATTTAGATTTTTATTAACCAACTTCCAAAATTTTCTTCCGGTTTTTTTTTTCATATTTAACCAGATGGTAAATGATCTTCCTCTATCGCGTAATAGATTAAAGATATTTTTTTATCTTTTTAGGGAGTACCTACTGAGTTGTATTACTCGTAAGTAATCCATTAAACAACAATCAAAATACTAAACAAAAGCGATTCAAGACGCTAATGGAAATGTCATCACATTTTCATATTCACGTCTCCAAAAACTATTTCAAATATACAAGTCATCTACAAGTAAAGTGTGGTAGATCCCTATCTTAATTGGTTATAGTCTAGAAGAATGAATAACATAATAACACACAACATTTGAACGCAATTTTACATGAAAACACAATTTCGGTCGCCGCAGGCGTGGCAATTGTTGTGATTTAAGTGACCATTTCACATTTACAGCTTTTGTCACGCTCTCGTTTAATAAATTGAGACATTACGCTGCGTAATTCAGAGCTTTTTATATTAAAGTTTGTGTAAAAGTGACGGGTTTTATTGGACAGGGAGAGCGAGCTGTAAAAGCTCCTATGTATTTTCAAGATACCAATTGACAGTAACAATGCTCTATATCTTATATGTCTACATTCCACAACGCAATTAAGTTCAGTCCAGTCTTCGCAAAACTATGAATATTCGGAAATGTAAAATACACAAGAAGTTAATTAAAGCGGAATTCCTCTTGCAAAAGCAGCACAGCGCGGAGCATTGTATCCAGATGCTGGCCGCGTTACCATGCTGCACTGCGAGAGTCAGTAAGAAGAAACTGCCTCCTCTGGGATCACCGATTTGCTTGTCCGACACTTTTTTTTCACAGCCCGAAGGTTTCGATCGCAAGTCCTACAAATTGATAAGTTGTGGCTTCCAACAGCGCCAGCTGAGCCCCTCGGCGGCACCGAGGTGTGGAAGAAGTGTGGAAGGGATATTCCGAGAAGAGAAAGCGTACAGCCAGTATCCTGAATCTGCTTCTAATACTACAAATATATCAAGCCCATTCAAAGTATGGCTGTTTTTAATCAGACCTCTTTGGAAGACTTTTACTTTTACGAGATTGCAGGCAGCTTGACTAAGTACTTACTTTTTACAGTGGGCAAGCTTTCACCAGGGTTGCTGGCTGGGTAGCCAACACTACCTCTACATCCGCCAAGCCTGATACCTCAAAATCAGCGGGATTGGTAACGTTAAGGGATAACTTTATTTTGCCAAAATTTAAATCCCCTTTAGTTTTAAAGCTACACGAGAGCAAAGCCAGAACGTAGAGACCCACAGAAACATTGCAGTTTATTTATCTTACTAGTACCAATATTTATTCTGAACAAAAAACCTAGACAGCAACGCTTTGACCTAAAACTAAACCTTTGACATATTTTGACACAGGTTATTTACGTTGTAGCCAAAATCAACATCAGTCGGAGTGGGATTGTACGAGTACGCGCTTCTACAGATACAACAGCAAAGGTATACCTGTGATGAAATAAAACAGAATCTATCTGGGAATTGCCATGGAGCGTGAAATTGCCAAAAAACTTCGAAATCCATCACGAATCAAATGACACTTTGAAATTGTAAAGCTAACTGAAGAGGGAATTGGATGGACTGCGAAAACAATTAACGGAAGCGGGCGATGCAAAAAACGGAATAAGCAACGAATAACGTTCGCTATGTTGAATAACGTTCAAATTTTAATAAATGTAATTTTTAAGCGGCCCAGTTCCAGTTTTAAACTGTACGCGGAATATTCTAGGCTATTATGAAAACGGTTGACCCACTAACACGATAAAAGAACACTGGACCTAACTACGAGTATCTAATAAATTGTTTTCAAACGATATTTACTAACAGGTGTTTTGACGATGTGCTTATTTGCTTGAAGATATAGCGTTACGTTGTCATTTTATTTTATTTATTCGACTGGATGGCAAACGAGCAAGTGGGCTTCCTGATGGTAAGAGATCAAACGGTAAAACATCTGTAACACCATGTTATAAATTTAGCTTTGCACCATATACTTACGTATTCTACTGTAGTGGGATTCCATTACGAATATTATCAAACGTCATTTAATATTAATACAAACGGAAATTGCATTAAAAGCTCCGCGGTCGCATTTGCTCGCTCCGAGTGCATTGCAATCAGTTGTGATCGTAATAATGCCAATAATTCACTGACGAAGCCAGTATCATCAATATTCATCCTCAATGTAACGGTAGTTAATTATCAACCAATTCTACTCGAAACAACCGACTAACATTTTAAAGGACCAAGTTACCGATAGCTATTCGCTGAAAGCCAGGAAATTGAGCATAACGTACCCGTTAATATTTCAACAACTTCCTAACGATTAACGGGGTTGAATTTGCCGAGCAACAACGTTTCCTATTTGGTTACTGATACAGTTTGAAATCGAGGGGATAAGGATTATAGAAAACCGATGTAGCTGGTTGCCAACATGGGGTTAGGTACGTATAGATATGTCGAAACGCATCTCCCACACCCCAAAGTTAAACTCTGGAAATTTTAATACGTCCTGTCTGGGGTGCCGAGTTCCGCTACATTTACATGGTTTTAGGCTTTTAACATGTTTTTTCACTTTGAAGTAATTGGTTTATTACAAGCTAAGTGAATTTAAATTAATTTACTACTCAAGTTTTTGTTATTTTTATAGTAGGGAAAAGATTTTAATAGGTACCATCAGCCAAATGTGTGGTAGAGTCTACCACATTAAAGTTGAAAACCGTTTGCATGTCATAAAATAATTATGTCAATTAATAGACGTGTCTGTCAACTTGAAAGTTCGACTTTAGTGACATATTCATTTGATAGGAATTTGTTTGAAAATTGATAGACAACTTATTTGGCTGCTGATACATAAATATACTCTATCTTTAGTTAGCTATCGTATTTCATCTAAAATAGTTTTTATAAAAACAATAATGTGTCTTTTAAGGTTCTAGTAAGTTTAGTAATCTAGCCGCTAAAATAATAACGAAATCTGAGGCTAGACTCTTTTATTAGCGTCAGATTCCTTTATTATTTTAATATGAAACAACAGTGTGTAGATATCTAAAATTTAAATCGTGTTCACCGGAACATTGTTTTTCTAAAACTTTGGCCAGTTGAGTATTATTTTTCGCCAAACATTTTGTTAAAAATACGAGATTTGAATTCTCTCGTTGAATAATAAAAATCAACATTCACGGGCCAATTCATTAAGTGAATCCAATAAATTTATAATGAAAATGTATTATTATTTAGTCAGCACATAGAAAAATTTTCTGAAATTGCACAACCGTGTATTTGTACCTTTCACCTCTGAATTGTCACCAATAGTAGACGCTGCGATGGGAAATTCGTGGCTGCATTATTGTATAATCTAAAGTCCAGCTTAGACTTGTAACAAAAATCGTCCAAGGTATGTTAACATTGCGGCTCTCGTCTTACGACTTCAAACTGATTGGCTCAGGGCTTAGCAATATAATGCAACTTGCTCTAATTTTGTTACAGGTCTAAACTGGGCTTAAAAGTTGGCACGTCCTGCGAAGAGCAATGTATTAAAGAGTATTGCAAACATAAAAGATACTCACCTCAATCTTCGGTCCAGAATTCCTTGTGTGATTCTTTATATCAAAATAATAAATTTTAAAGATTTGTCCAACCTCTCTACACATGCTCACCAACAGAGTGATCGTGATTGTTGGATGAGGATTAGTAGCGAATCTTCATGACGACTTTCTGAGGAAAATAGTGTGGTGGTTTCCTATTGCCTTCCATATAGTAGTGCTGGAGTCTGGAGGCCGTAGTTGGCTATGGAGAGCACTGCTGCCGACTCATACAAAGATTCAAAGTGACGTGCCCATTTTTAGAATTGGATGGACCCACCCACAGCGTACCCAGCCAGGGGCAGCTGTCCCCCTTCCCCCTGAAAAATTGTATGTTTTACAATATATATTATACATACTTTCGAACAACCTTGTAAGCCATGTTGTGTGAACGAGAAACAACCGCGGGGACTCATAAAAAAAATGTGACTTTATTATCAGGTACCTGATAAAGCTAAACAGACGGACGGAAAAAATAACCTAACCATAAACTGACTGTACTTTTTGTTGACTGTACTTGCATTGTTATTCAAACTACATTTGTGTACCAAATTTCAAGTCGATGCTATTAACAGTTGAAAAGTTCCGTCCTGCGAAAACGATCCTGGCGAGACTAACAGGATGTCACTACTAGATTATTGTATTGTCACGTGATTTACTTAAGTGCGCCAAATTTCAAGTCAACCCGACTGCTGGAAGTTGGTCGAATTTAACTTGCAATATGTGACTACAGACAGAGACAGACAAGGTGAAACTAAATAAAAGCTTGTAAAATACTTACACATTTACGGTGTACCTCCAAAAACTTTTCAGCCAAATAAGTGGTCTATCAATTTTTAAACATGTCCCTATCAAATGAATATGTCGTTTCGTTAGTCGAACTTTCAAGTTGACAGACACGGTACGTCTATTGGCATTATTGTTTTATGACATGCAATGCAAACGTTTTATCAATTAGGGTGGTAGACGAGCTATTTGGCTGATGATACCTTGAACACAAAAGTTTGCGTAACACTGCTATAACCCATCATCATCATCCCAGCCTATATACGTCCCACTGCTGGGCACCGGCCTCCTCTCAGATTGAGAGGGCTTGGGCCATAGTCCCCACGCGGGCCCAGTGCGAATTGGGAACTTCACACGCACCATTTAATTGCTTCACAGGATTGTGCAGGTTTCCTCACGATGTTTTCCTTCACCGCAAACCTCGTGGTAAATTACAAATGTGATTCCGCACATTAATTTCGAAAAACTCAGAGGTGCGAGCCGGGATTTGAACCCACGACCCTCTGCTTCAGAGGCGATAGGTCAAACAACTAGGCCACCACGGCTAATAACCCAGCAACTGTATATTTAAGACTGATTGAATATTTATGAATTTATCCAACACTTAAACTGTAGTTAAACAACGGTTGTAGATAAACAAAGAAGTTCCTAAGAGCGTGCCACTGGCGCAGGCGACTTGACCAAGAGTTTAATTATAAAGCGAATGGAGTTCTGGGGACAATCGCAAACTTGGATCACGCTATCGCAATAACCAAGTTAGCTTTTGTTTATAATTTAATTTAGATCAAACTTCAGTAAGAAAAGCAAAGGAGATAATGTCGGAATGTACAGAAGCAATTATAGTCACTTATGACTGAGTAAGTAAAAACTAAGAAATTTTAAAATGAAAAAAAAAATACTGATACCTACTAAATTAATGAACCATTAATATTATTTGTCGGTTAAATATTTTTTTTACGTATGTATTGAAGAGCATAAAAATTTGAACATAAAAAGGGATCTCGTATATTACTATGAGTATAATGAGCGGAAGATTTATAACAATAAATAATTATGGTTGCGTCTTTTAATTATTACCCATTATCGAATTATTACAATCTTAGTAAGGTTTCTTAAAATTAGCAATGCAAAGAGTTTCTTACCTGCAACAGATTGCAAATAATTTTAATAAATGTTTCACCAGCCAAAGTTTTCCTGTGCAATTTCCTTGAGTAAACAATCCTGCTTGGTTTCTGAGACGTCCCCTTCCATCTTAGCTTACATTTTTCAGCATCATGGTTGAAACTGCAGAATTTAGATATGTGCCGGTGTGGGTACATGAAGAAATAGGTCTGAGACTTCTTTTGTTTGTTAATAAAAAATAGGTCGCACTCTGTCGCTAGGTTTGTAGCCTTGTGTAGGTAAAAAGCTATAGAAAAGAGACTTTCGGATGGAGTAGTAATGTGTTCGTATTAACGAGACTTAACCTCGTAGACCCATGTCACATTATGATCAATAGATTTTGAAACTTACACACACACAAACATCACGCCTGTATTCCCAAATTGGGTACACGGGTAGCGGGTGTGGGGTTTTTGAAACTTAATGTCAATTAACGAAGTTGACATTAATTATTACATGCAAGAAGAGTAATTTTTTATCTATAGTATTTGGTAGTTATTGACAGTTTTAATGTTTTTTTTAGAAGACGTTATATACGTGAAAAAAATGTAAAAAAGTACATTAGAAATCTAATAATTCACCTGTTTACACGTTTTCTCAAATACCTAAATTATAGTTTATAAATAAGATAAGTATAATAAATTATTCGCATAACGAAACAATTTCAATTGTAGGTATTTAATTTGTGAATTAAAAAAATTACTTTGCTCACCCGCGACCAAAGCAAAGCAATGTTTGAGTTAATTGATAAGGACCTCTGCGAAATAACGCCTGATTCAATAAATTATTTAATTTGTGTCATTGATTATGATTGAGAAATACAAAATTACTCATTTGACTTTCTGTAAATTACATGTACCCTATAATGACGCCTGTAAATTAACGAAACCCGCAAGGTAACGTTAATTTAAATCAAATTACACCTGTGACCTTAATCTAGTTAAACAATAATCCGTTAATTAAGGAATCCATACATATTAGCCCGCCCAACTATAACTAAAGAAAGCCATAGTTAAGGTCCCGAACCGACATCGGTTAACCGAGGGTACGGGCGTCGGAAACACTCTGAAGATAATCCAATTATCCGAGAACAAGCCGAACAGCCGACCAATTAGACACTGAAAGTGTCTACACGTACATTCTAGTTCCTTTGTAAATTTTAAATGAAACTTCTAATTTTTAATAAAAAAAAATTAATATTAATTATTTGAAACTATATTTATTTAAAAGTATTATCAATGAGCTTTCGTACAGGCCAAATGCGAATCGATGAGTTTTGTACAGCCAAATGTAACTACAATAATAGGTAGTTTCTTTTTCACATTATCGGATTTCAGATTCTTCTCAACAGTGGTTTTCCAAACCGGTGGTAGATTTTTTAATATTCATAAGTTCTTGAAATTGTATAAATATCTTTTGACTTTGACTTTGACATAGCTACTATTTACTCAAATTATTATTTCATTTCTGCGGGGTTAAATTAGTTGGTAAGTATCGTCGCTACTTTAAAAAAAACTCGTATCTCAAATTAGATAATTTTTCTGAGTGAACTTTATGAACATTATTTTCAATTTTGTTGACATATTGATTTTAGATACGAGATTTTTACCTTCCTAATATTATTAACGCGAAAGACTGTCTGCGTCTGTCACCTCTTCACGCTTAAACCAATGAACCGATTTTGATGTTAGTTCAAGAGCTTCAATAGTTTGAGATCCTGGAAAGTACGACTCGTAGGATTGTTTAACCAAAAAAAAAATTGTCTAGCTTCCGCGGGATATCGATAAATGAATTCTTGGTAGACGAAGTTGCGGGCAAAATCTGAGTATTAAATAACCTCCGGATTAGCTTTAGTACCTACAAGTATCAGTTTACTTTTTTCACTGCGGCCATGGCAATACGCCTCACAATCAACACAACAACATAAACATAATCATCTATCTTGGTGATAAACAAAACCTTTGCTTTTACAGGCTTGCAACACCAGAAGTATCATTAGCCTTTTGCCGATCCTGCAAAACGAGCTTTTTCGGTTGGAAAAACAGATAAAAAACCACTTATGCCTACACAAAAACTATACAATGAGCTTGCAAACTCGCTAAATTCTAAAAAGCAAATACAGCAATAGGCATCCCCTTAGTTCATCCCTTGCACATTTCTCTCGTTTGTTAGACTGCAACCTCCCTAACGACTGCACTTAGGTTCTCCAAAAACGTTAAGAGTAATTTAACAAAGAACATGTTTAAAGCCAGGACGCAGTCGACCCGAATCCTGTACAATGGCCTCGATTTCATCGCGAACACAATGCATCGCCATCGTTCACTCTGCCAGCAGTTTGTTCAGGTGCCGCAACTTTTGCACTCAGAATATTCTATTCTAGTTCACAATAACTACTAACACATTTCAGAGACCCGTGGGACCCTTGTTCAGTTTTACTCGTTTTTACCTTTGCATCGCTGCTGCATTTTAAAAATAATCTATCATGCTGTGAAAAAAGCCGGTAACTAGTATAGTGGATTGTCTATGGCATTATAAATTGTGGATCGTGGGTTTGCAGCCAGGCTAGCTCGTCCGATTTATGTGCGACTACATTTGAAATATACAATGCACTTTTCAATGAAGGAAATCGGTACTGTTTTTGGTGATCAATAAAGAATATTTGTACTGTATTGTATTGTATCCAAATCATCGTAAGTATAGGTTCTTGCAAAGCAGTGCAATCAGTTTCCATTTTGTACAGAGCCTGCATGGCAACAAATCCTTTAAAGGAAAGGCTTTGATCTAGGCTTAGGGTAGAGATGAGAAGGAACATTATTTTTATAACATCGAAACACTTAACACCTACAGTTCGTGTGTGAACTCTGAGGAATTGGGGGCTGAGGAAGTGGCAGGCGTGGGCCGCACCCCAAACGTTGTTCCATACTCCTTACTCACCTTTTATTTTGTAAATATTCAACCTATTCATAATTTATATTAGTCTTGATGTAGTACTTAAGATTCTTCGGAGCTTACGCGTGGACTTTAACTGGGCGATCTGCGTAGAAATAATACTCGTATTTAAATAACATACAATGACGTCAAACGAAACCGACATGAGAAGGTATACCGTTTTCCTAGCCAAGCCTTTAAGCTAATGCGTTTATTCCGGAAACTTCTTTCCGCTGAATCGTTTTAGTGCAGTCGAAATTGAATTTTTATACTTATACTTTTACTAAGCAAATGGCTTTGTTGGAAAATAAAACCGTGTACGAAACAGCACCGCGGCGTCGCAGCGCCAATTTAAAATACTGTAATAGATGTTAGAAAACAAACGAGTGCATATATTTTAGAATCGAATGTTCTAGTGTAGTAACAAACTGGCATTTTGTATCCGAATCCCAACAGGACTTAGCAATGGAATCCATCTTGAGTACTAGCTGTGTCTGACGTAAGTGCGGAACCTCGTCATGTCTCACATTTAGGATGCACCCGGTACGCTGAGCTCCTTCTGTCTTTACTACTCGAGGACGTTGTACGGACTCATACCTAAACATATTATGCATTAAAGCTTGTAGCAGGAACTAAAAGGAAAGTCTGAATTGGAATTCCGAAAAGGTCTTTCTTATCTATATAAGCTGATTGCTGGAAAATTGACAATCATAATTATTCATACTTACAATGTATAAAAAGTATCGTGACGTGACTGACTTACTTACTTACTGACAGTCCCTGGCCTAAACTACTGAAGCTGAGACTTAAAACTCGAAAATACAAACTGAAATATAGATGCACAGAAAAACTAGAAAAATATGACCAACGCTGGGAATCGAACCCAGGTCCTCGGCATTCCGCGCCACGTGCTATACCGCTACACCACCGCTGGATAACGGTACAGACATGAATTTCTCCTGTGCACCACATTTCTCAGCTTGTTTGTCTTTATTTAGCCAAAAAAGTAACAAAAAAAATTGGAATTGTAATAAAAAATACAAAAAGTTTCAAAAAATTTGGTATTATTTTTTGACGATGCGCTCATTCCTCTGTGTTCAGTGCTCGAAGAAAATTAAAAACGCGCGAATAAAACGCTAGTCAGAAAACGCTCGTAAATATTTATAGCATAATCAATCAGTCATACGTCATTATTTGCTTTGCTTATAGCAAAGAAAACTTTCCAGACGCCTAGCCTGTTAGCTTTCAGAGATTGTGTAAGTATTTTACTTTTACAATTCAAATACAAACAAAGTTGCCGTTTCTATAGACTTACCAATTAGAGCAACAATAAAGTTGAGCAACCAATAATTGAATACATTAGTTAATAAATAACAATTAAAAATGGTAATTTTTTTCTTAATCAAAATTTTAGCCGTCAGGCGTTCAGTCAGTCAATTATTAGTCAGCTTAGGTAAAATGACCAATTTTTCTATTATAATGTTGTCTTTCTTGGCCCCCGAAGCACGTTGTTGGCGTTGCTACCTTAAAACAATTTCGCCTTGATTGCAGAAGAAGTGCTCCGCTAGAGCCAGCATAATCTTTTTTTTTTTTTAATCTAAACCAAATCTGACCGAATGAGGACGACTGACTGGCTGAATGATTTAATGATTGATCGATAAACAGTGCACAGCCTAGACCACTGGAGCTCGGGACTTCAAATTTAATAGACATATTTCTTGAGAATAAATGTTTTCGGGTATTTCCACGAGCGTCCCAACCGCTGTCAGTCCCTTGCCAGAGATTTTAAGAATTGGAAGGCAGATTGTTTTTTAATTATGACGAAATAGCTTCTGACAGCGATTGGGACGCTCGTGGAAATACCCTTTCACTGAATAAACTGCTAGCCAATATTTACACTTCCACTGGAGCCAAACCGCTGGATAAAGCTAGTGTAAGCACCTAGTAAGTAAGTGTTTGGTGTGCTTTGTTCATCTGTTGGTTTTCTAAAAAAAAAATATAAATCAAGTAGAAAAGATCATAATTTAGCTACATTATTTCACTTTCATAATGTAAAGGCACGAGCCATCTTAACTTGGCGAAAGTAGTTTATACTAACGATTACGCAAGAGGCATTAATAGGCTCACGTAACGCCGGCTTGATTAACTTGATTATCTGTCGCTAAGTAGAATTTCCCCGATGAATGTGTGCGTTAATGAAGTCCTATAACAGCCTGAACGTGCTTTGAACTGATAAACTTCCGTAGGCATTTTGTATAGCCACATCATTATGTGATAGGTACGCGTTATTCTGAGATATAATAATTATATGGTTAGCGAAATGATCATTATAATTAATATGAGTAAACAGAAACAGCAAGATTTTGATTTAATAAAATGTCATTCCGCACATGAATTTCGAAAAACTCAGAGGTGCGAGCCGAGATTTGAACCCACGACCCTCTGTTTGAGAGGCGATAGGTCAAACCACTAGGCCACCACGGCTCAACCACTAGGCTCCCACGGCGGTGGGAACTATGGCCCAAGCCCTCTTGTTCTGAGGAGGCCTGTGCCCAGCAGTGGGACGTATATAGGCTGAGATGATGAAAATGTCATTTACGTTTCTCTAATTTTTTGCCGAAAATATTTTTCCCAAATTGTATATATAATTTCTCAACTGTTTCATAAGGACGACCTTTTTTTTTAACTGTATAGTTGGATTGACGATATCTTGAGAGTTGCGAGCAGGTGGTTGTAAGTAGCGAGTCGTCGTTCATTGTGGCGTTATAAGGTAGAACCTTTGTTTATCAGACATATAATGATGACGATTAAATTAGCTCAATTTATATTACAATAGAATACCATATTTGTCATCATCATCAACCGAAAGACGTCCACTGCTGGACAAAGGCCTCCCCCATAGAACTTCACAATGAACGACAATTTGCCACTTGCATCCACCGGTTTCCCGCAACTCTCAAGATGTCGTCAGTCCACCTGGTGGAAGGCCTGCCAAAGCTTTGTCTTCCGGTTCGTGGTCGCCACTCGAGGACTTTTCTCCCCCAACGGTTATCTGTTCTTCGAGCGATGTGGCCTGCCCATTGCCACTTCAATTTGCATATTTTTCCAGCTATGTCAGTGACTTTAGTTCTTCGACGAATTTCCGTATTCCGAATTCTATTGCGCAAAGGAACCATACCACCATATAACCATATTTGTACCTGCTAACTAAAATAAAAAGGCTCCTATGTACTAGAGAGAATCCTGGCATTACCTAATCCGCACAACACACGTATATAACAGAGGGGTCATTCAGAGAAGTGCGCACTCGTGGTCCGAGGACCGATCATTTCGTCAAAGCACCGCTGGACGTGGGCCGTGCTAAGTGGTCCTTCTGGTTGTGCTATTTTTAACTTCGAATTTCGCGTATCTGCAGAAGGGAGCATGTTCTACGGTCTGTTGTTAGTTGTGGAGTACCTATTGAGGTAACGGGTTTGGAAGCTAGGGTTAAAAGAACGGCCCCCACGATATTCGTAAAAGTTTTTTGTCTTTGTCTAGAACTTTGACATTTGCCTTTACAAGGCGCAAACAAAAATGTACAGCACCCTCAGTGCGCGCGTCTGTCTATATTCATAAACGCTGGCTGAAATAGGTTTAGGTATTCTGTAATTAACGATACCGACTACAAAAAACATCTCCCTTTTTCGCATATCAAAGTCTTTTTGCCCTGAATATTTCTGTGAATATAAAATGAGATTACTTATTTACGAGCTGCTAAAAGATTAACGGAGATATGAAGCATATGAAGCAAAAAGGTTTTAATTTAAATAAAAATATAATTTATTGTTATTCATAGGTACCGTTGCGCGGTTTTATTTTTAACAGCTACATAAAAGCCATGAAACATGCATAATAAAATATACATAAGGGATAAGTCCGCCTTTGTACAAGTATCTCAAAGTATGTCAATTGTGTTTTGTTTCTTTTCTTTTGTATAATAAAGAGTTTACATACAGACGCACAATAATCATATCTAGCTGTTGTCAATTTTTAAAACCATATACTCGTAAACAAAACTGGAAAGTGGTGGAATATTGTGCTGAATTGGAAGTACGTTTAGATTTCAGTTCTAGAGCCTTTGCAGATGTCGTATTTTTAGTTGCAAAGACGCGCCTTTCGTGAACGCGCCTTTACAGTGCCAAAAAATGTGAAAAGCTGGTAGAAAAATTACAGTACCACTACCATGAGTTTACACAGTGACAGTACTCGATAGCGACGGCGTAAATTATTTGTATGGAGAATCGTACAGCGCCTCTAGAAATAATTTAAGCCATCGCTATTGAGTACGGTCACTGTAAAGTCAAAGTCAAAGTCAAAGTCAAAATATATTTATTCAACTTAGGCTATAACAAGCACTTAAAAATGTCAAAAAAAACTACCACCGTTCGGAAAAACCTCTGTTGAGCAGAATCCGGCAAAAACTCAACGAGGTAGGTATATATTTTTCTAAACAGATTTACAATATTATTAAATGATATCTATACATCACAAGTATTTAACACAACTTTATTTTTAACACAATACCTAGGTTCGCTATTTGAAAGGATCGCTAATGCGGATCGGAATTATTTCGAAATATCCCTGTCCATGATATAATCATTAACTTTATAATAAGACGATATTAATGTCTTCTTGACATACATCATAAACTCATGGTAGTGGTACTGAATCTTGTTTGAAGCGCGTTTACGCGCGTTAACTGCGCGTCGAGTCTCTGCTCTTTCAAAATACGCCGTGTGCATAGGCCCTAATTGATCTTGACATTTGACAACTAGTCAAAAGCGAGCCGTTTCTTGAAAATATAATGAGATAAATGGCATTATGACAAGGTTCTATATGAGAGGAACAAATTCATTAACTACACATTCTTCAACAAAAGAGTTTTGCATAATAATTTGTCAGTTATTTTCGTGACTTTGTCATAATATAAGTAAAAATTCTTCCAAGAATTTATATTCAAGGAATAACTTAGTAGCTTTCATTTTATATTAGTTCATAAATCTTTCCCCCAATGCCTACTCGGCTCTGTAAACTAAACGCTAAATTGAGTAAGTAATTAGTAACGAGAAAATCAATGCGGAGGTAATTTAATTTGTATGCTACACGAAGACGATTATTCATTATTTAAGAGGATAAAAACACGCCAATCTATTTTCAAATTGAAAGACTGGCTTATTAACTCGACACGCCCTAAGAAAAAGTGTGTATCTGCCCGATACTTAGTTATGCGACTATTGCATTTTCGTACTCTACGGTATCGACTTTATCATTTACATTAAGAAAAACCAAAAAAAAGTGGTTAGAACATATTTTTTCCCAAACGTATAACTAACTATTTGCATTAATTGCTAAAAAAAATCCAGAGCAAAACTTAATATTTGCCTCTTATTCAATATTACGCGGGAACGCACCGAGCGGGTGGAGGGGAAGTGGCTGTTGGACATTTCTACCGCGGACACGGATTGACGTGCGCTAGGGCTACGTTTATTTAATAAAGATGGAAAAATGTCGAGCGGTGGGTATATTCTTATCAAAACTTAAAGAAGATGCAATTTCCAAACGATAAGTAGGTAACTATCCACATACACACTTACACAACGGAAACGTATAAATCTTGGTAGGTATAACTAACCACTTACACACTTAAGGGCGCGCACTACCTCAGCTCGAATCCCGATTTTGCCCCCGCCTCACCGCACCGCATCGCTCGTAGCACGCACACAAGCACCACGTCGTCGCGCGTAAATGTACGGCACAGTATATAAATACAAGCAGTATGGAAGCTAAGCAACATTTTAAAGATAAATGCCTACGCTCCGAAGGAGCGTTAAGGTTGTCCACTTATTTTTTGTAAAATTGAAAGAAATTTTTTTTTAGTTAGCTCTGTACCTCAGCTTATTAGGCCTTATGTTACAAGTTTTATTTAATTGGAATCCATACTAATATTATAAATGCGAAAGTGTGTTTGTGTGTTTGTATGTTTGTGTGTTTGTGTGTTTGTATGTTTGTATGTTTGTCCCTCTTTCACGCTGTAACGGAGCGACGGATCGACGTGATTTTTGGCATGGAGATAGTTTATGGGCCCGAGAGTGCCATAGGCTACTTTTTATCCTGGAAAATGCACAGTTCCCGAGGGAACAGCGCGCGATAACCGAATACCATGCGGGCGGAGCCGCGAGCAAAAGCTAGTTGTATGTATGTATATTGTATATTCGGGTCAACTCTTGCAAGTTAAATTTGTCTCACTTCCCGATGTCCAATTAAACTGAATTTTTGCATACTTATGTGCGATCGGTGACAATACAATATTATTATGTTACCATTGAGCTGATCTGATGATGGAGCCGGAAAGTATCCATAGGTTCTCACTTCTCAGTAACGAAACGACGCAACCCCATCGAGTTTGGGCTTGTTTGATTTGTCTTGACGAGTACTTAGATCTTAGAGGATATTCAGGGTGTGATAATGGGGATTTCCAATTAATTATAACAATTTTAGGGGTTTTTAACTTAAACTTTAGGGATAAATATTTTTGAGAGTTTAACACTGAGTTTGGCCTGCACGCTACGGGGCTACATCGAAATTCGAAAATCGAAGTTCGTGTCGTTCTATCCCTCTGACACTTATACCTACTATTTAATAATAGAGTGACAGGGACGGTACGATACGAACTTCGATTTTCGAATTTCGAAGTAGGTCCTTTGTTTGTGACGACGGGAGACGGGTGCGTGTCCGAACACGATCCGATCCCGTTCTCTACACAACATTAAATAAACAAAAATTTTTTTTAACAAAGAATGTAAAACCGACTCCAAAAAATAAAAAAAATAACAAAACATGGAACCGACTACAAAACCCTTGAAAATATTTTTCTAGGTATCTACTAGCTCGAAGTCGGTGACTCAGCACGACCCAGCAGGAGTAAAGCAATAGGCGTCTATTTCACCTACATACAATGGGTTTTAATCACTCCTGCTGGGTCCTGCTGAGTCGCCGACTTCGAGCTAGTGGACACCTAGAAAAATATTTTCAAGGGATTTGTTTTTTTTATTTCTCACTTTTTAGTGATTTTTAGCCAAAGTATATCTCACAACGATTCCATCAAGCCCAAACACGACTAAGTTACGTTATTTTATAACAGAGTTCCGGTGCCTACCTTCTGGCTTCAGCATCAGATCAGTTCGAAAGAATCATTAAATTAAAGCTTCTTTTTACCCGACTGCGAAGAAGGAGGGGTTATGTGTTTGCCTTGTATGTATTATGTCTATTCCTATGTCCGCTCGTAACTACTCAACGGCTGAACCGATTTTGATAAATGATACGTCATTGGATTCGTCTTGACGACGCAAGTGACATTGGGTACATCAAATTCTTAAAAAATCAAAATGGCGGATTTTTGGCGCCAAATTGTAAGTTTTCAAAAAATGTTTTTATTCAAATCTATCGAGTGGGTTATCAAATGAAAGGTAATAATTAGCCCATTCTAAATATATATGGGTTATAATAGTTTTAATCGACCATTTTCACAGAACTATTAAAAAAGCGTGAAATAAAAAAAATTAAAAAAATTAAAAAAACCGACTGCCTAATAAATACTAAAAAGAAGAAAACAAGTCTAGTATGCTAGAACTCTGTTTAGTAGCTAACTTAAAATTCAACAGACGCTCAAAAACTCTTACCTAATGGGTCCCGACTGTTTAACTTTAAGTTAGCTACTAAACAGAGTTCTAGCCCACTAGACTTTTTTTCTTCTTTTTAGTATTTATAAGACAGTCTGGTTTTTTATTTTATTTTTATTTATTGTTTACTCGCTTATCTAGGTATGTTAATCATGTATATAGACGAGCGAGCATTACTTAGCCTGAGTTCCATTGGTCACCTATGGTCTTCTTCATCAGGTCCAGGTTACCAAATGATACTTTTTGAATGTAAATGCTCATTTTAATGCTGAAAATGCCAAAATCGCCATATGTATGCCTATGAAATTTGAGGTTTGCCCTCAATTTTCCTAGGATCCCATCATCAGATCTTGACTTGGTGACAATGGGACTACCTCAGAAGAATACCCTTTCGAATAAAAAAAGAATTTTGAAAATCGGTCTGCAATTGACCGAATAATCGGTGAATATACATAAAAAAATAAATACAAACATTAGAACATAGAACCTCTTCCTTTTTTTGAAGTCGGTTAAAAACAATAACTGAAAAACTGGTAGAACGATAGGTAAGTACATATTCATTATAACTAATTTAAAATATCATTAATAAAATCACTTACATCACATCATAAAAACACTTAGGTACTTAACGAATACGCCCTGAGTCGTATTTTAAACAATTGACACAATTTATGGACTTTAAAGCACTGGGCAATACCTACCTACCTATCACCAAAATTACCAAACGTTTTATTTAAAAGAAAAAGCATTTTATTTAGTAGGTAATCCATACTTTTAATATTATAAATGCGAAAGTGTGTTTGTGTGTTTGTATGTTTGTATGTTTGTCCCTCTTTCATGCCGTAACGGAGCGACGGATCGACGTGATTTTTGGCATAGAGATAGTTTATGGGCCCGAGAGTGCCATAGGCTACTTTTTATCCCGGAAAAATGCACAGTTCCCGAGGGAACAGCGCGCGATAACCGAATACCACGCGGGTGGAGCCACGGGCAAAAGCTAGTAGTAAAATAAATCATTCTTAGCTTTCAACATCAGCGGGGAGTTTAAAAAATTAAAGCGCTGGTTTAGAATCGCTCGTATCTAAGCAGCTATTCCAGGCATAGTTTTTTTATTTTTTGTATCGCGGATTGTCGCGCTCGAGCGCACGCAATTCAACAACGCAACGCGGGCACTACTCGTCTCGACGCGTCACTCGCGACTGCAGTACCGCCAGCACCCCGCCGGGGCCCTGTCGGGCGCGCGTCTGTGTGAGTGCGTTCGTTTCGATGGATTTGTTCGAAGGTTCCCTACTGCTTGTATTTATATACTGTGACTCAGGCAACATGTAGGTTTCACTCAACTCGCGAAACAATTTAACTAAAAAATAATAATTGTCAATGTCACACAATGTCAATGTAAAATTGTCAAGCAGCGCGCAGCCTGTATGTGTGCGTGTGTGCGCTGAACGCGAGCGACACAGCCTTCCCGTCCGAAAGCCAAAGCGGCAATGGCCAGGGGGCCGGGAAGCAGGAGCGGCCAGCGGTAAAATGGTTTTATGTGCGGTAGTTTAGGTATCTCTGTTTTACAGGGAATACAATACATTTATTAAAAAAGTGCAGCTACCATCGCCTAGCTTGTCATTAGTACTATTGTAATCCAAAGTTTGAAGTTGTAATTCGTAGTATTTTTTGAATAATACCCGTTTATTTTTATATTTAGAGCCAACTTTGCGATTTTTTTCTATCGAGAAAATTTTAGCGAATCGTGTTTTCGCCACTAGACGTCACTAGGGTTAGCCCTTAACTTTGCTGTATATGAATTTCAAAGGGATTGCTGCAGTCGTGTTGATAAATTTTGAGATCATACTAAGCAAATTGAGGTACTGTGGGCCCGTTGGTTATGTGTGCATTTACTCATTTCTTCGCCGGAGAAAAAATAAGCTATTACCTGTTAGTGCATATTTACTATGCATTTGAAATCTTTTTTTTTTAACAAATTAAATTAAAAATATTATTCTTAATATTGCAACCATTATAAATAGTATTAGGCACGTAAAATAATCAACTATTTCAACCCTCATAACATCGTTGTATGGGTGTTTGTTTGTTTTTAATACAAGATATTTATATGAATAAAAACGAATGTTTGTTCTCGGGTCTTGGATGTTAAATATGTATTTAAGTATGTATTTATCTATATTATATTATAAAGGGAAGGGAATGTCCCATTGTTTCCCATACATTACCAAAATACATAATCAGCACTGGGAGAGGACAAAATAAATAATTCCTATTCCAAAACCGGGTTTTGTACAGGGATATTTGGTTTCCTTGGACAAAACTGAAGCCGGTTATGTACGAGGAAAGAAAATTCCTACTACAATACCCGTTTTTGAAGTACTTAGTAATTATTATTGCCTCGTAGAACCAACGTCGGGGATTGGTAATTGGGAAAGAGATTTCGCGTCGCAAAACCGGGTTATGTAGTAGAATTTTATCACTTTTATTACAAAACCAAAAAGGTAACGAACCTTTACTACTTAACCAATAGTTGCATCATTTGACAAATATACAAATAACCCGGTTTTGGAATAGGAATTATTTATTTTCTCCTCTCCCAGTGCTGATATGTATTTTGGTAATGTACGGGAAACAATGGGACATTCCCTTCCCTTTGGAAGAAGTCTTCCCTTTGTATTTTTTCCCGTATTACCCTTATACAAGACGTATAAAAATGTCTTTGTGTTTTTAAAATAAATATCATATCAATACTTATTATTCATGTTTTTTATTGTTTTAAACTAGCAAATGAACTTCTAATTTAACGTGATGAAGGTTGTAAGTGAAAATTATAGTATTTAAAACAATTAACTAAGCATTTGTTTTAAAAGCGTTGTTGACAGTTTCCGTTTATAAGTAGGTACCTATGTAAATACCAATCACACTTCTTTATTCACAAGGAATAGCAATGCACCTGCTAGTTATCGAGTTTTTTAAAGATGTTCATATAGAAAGAAGGAAAGAAAGTCTTTATCTTGAGAAAGGCTGTACAATATCTGTCATTTGACTAATCTAGTGTAAAATATGTAGCAACATAATATATGTCTATCTGGCATAATCCGTTTCGTCGAAGTTAAATATACGTATAACAAGTATGTATCTGCCACTTACACGTCAGAGTTAACAACATAATTATCACGTAAAAGTGTATAACTGTCATAATTAAGAAACTAACGTATTTAAAAATCTATAAAAAATCATAAATATACATTGTTACAATATTGTACTCCATGCCAAATTTCAATTCTCTGGCATATAAAGTTACCACGCAATTGCAATTTTAAATTTATAAAAACTTTAAAACGCTCTCCTGTAAAATTTGGTTTTTGTAGATACACACTTTTTCTTAGGGTGTGTCGAACTCTAATAAGAATTTACAATTAAATGTTAGATATTCGTTTACAACATTTTTAGTTCTTGTAAATACTCTCTATGAATATGAGAAATGTTTTGTTTTGATTTTTACGAAATAATAGAGGCTAAAATTTAATATAAACTAAACTAAACAAAGTAAACACGTAGTCGATATTTTATGCAACAGGCACCGACCTTAGGACACTGACCACATTATCTACCTGAACTGCTATTCCTAGTCTTTGTGAGAGGCGGACCAGCTCTGGGACGCCTGAGGCCAGAACCAAACAGGTAGAAAGGGTAGGAATCTTTATAAAAATGTTAGTGTCTTCTAAACACGGTCCTATTATCTGGCAACGCAAACTCATGCCAGCTTGTCAAAGTAGAATATTTTCAGCGCTGGTTTGTTCAAGCTGGCTCGTCGGCCCTGAGTGCGGTGCGGTGCTTTGGATGTTGGTCGCGGCAAGATGTCAGACGTCGCGTCCCAGAACAAGATCTCCTCAAAGACCACGCATCTGCAGTCGTGATGGTGCTACGGATGTCTATGGGCGACGGTAATCACTTAACATCAGGTGAACCGTCTGCTCGTTTGTCTGCTATTACATAAAAAAAGACCACGGTACCAAGGTGGCACCATCCGTCCTTCGTCCGTTGTCCCTCAATAAACCGCATGGCTCCTGAGTTCCTTCAAACGATATTTTTACGATTTTCAAAATGTCTCTGTGTTAAAAATAACATACGTTAATTATATTCTGTATTGTGATCAATTGTGCAAGCTCTAACACCTTGATTGGCGTTGTAAATATAACCGGAAAAAATTTCATTAGGAGTGTGACAACACCGAAACAACGATCCTTTGTCCTACATATTGACTGAGATTGATTGTCAGTCGGCATGTGCTAAACGAGTTGCGAGACGAAATAAAAGCAAACGCCACCCCTGTCGACATCCCTCACGAAACGTTTTATTGAACTGCGCCGCGTCCATATTAACTTTTGGTAACGTGCTCGCGTCACGCTGTATTTTGCTTACGTCCCCTGGGACATGTTCTAGCCTCTACTGTTAGCTCTCAAACGAACCATTGTGCTCTGTCGCTATTATTGACTGGGCTCGCGGATATTTCACGCATTCTTTTGTCTTTCCGGTTCGAAAAGTGGCAAAAATGACGACGATCCCAAAATCTCAAAAAATACTGAAACATGCTTTATTGGTACAAAGGTACCTTTTTATTTGCAGATCTAACTACTAGCAAATGTTAGCAAATGTTTAACCGTAATAACCGTGTCCTTGACCAAACAAGTCTCATTCGTAACTAATTTGAAGTATATTAAATACAGCCTTCTTAAATCTAAATATTTGCTAAGTCGATGTTGAGTAGACGCGATAAAGTGAACGACAACTTTCTCGAGACTTGAGTGCTTTATATACATTAAAGTACCTATGTATTCATCTATTTAAGTATCTATATTTTCAAATACAATTGCAAATTTGCGAAATTATAGGTAATCCGCGGGTGGTCATGACACTTCACGGAGTTTTTTTTCAAAATGGCCTCATGGTAAGTTATAAATATGGCGCTCTGACGCCCCGATGGATAATTATTGTACTTATCAGCTGATGATTATATCGATCACACCTGTCCCGTTCCACTATTGGATCCTACTTGATTGATATAACCCGTAGTTACTTATAACAATAATTATGCAAATACATTATCATTCACGGAGTAAGCATACCAAATTGTTCTCAAATATAATTGAGACATTATAACTAACTATAAATTTGTTTGTATGTTTACATAACATGCGTAAACATAACAATGTTATCGTGTGATATAAGAGTGTGTTGAAGACTACACCGAGGCCTGAAAGAATCGCTGCTATAAATTTTTCGCGGGTACGTAATTGAATTTTTGTTTATCTCCTACACCCGAGGGAGTCTGCGATATTTACCTGAAGATTAAATGTTTCAACCATATGTGTGCATCTGATTTCTTCGTTTTCGAAAAATTTGATATTTTGGTTGGAGAGTTTTCGTATTATTACATAGATACTTAAATCGTTCAGTCGAATTGGCGGTGAGCTGGCCATATCTGTCGAAGAACTGACAACCAGTGGAGTAAACGATTTCGAGAGTGAAGACCGTGTCTCAGCAAACATAGTGAAAGACGCCCTCCGGCCAGGTGGAGTGACGATCTGCGAAAGGCTGCTGGTAGAAGCTGTATGCGTCCAACCGAGGACAGGGCGCAGGGGCCTTCATTGAGGGAGGCCTACATCCACCAGTGAACTTCTACGAGTATATTACCGAAATTCTCGAAGACCGGACGACCAAGTGGTTAGAGAACCTGACTACGAAGCCTGAGGTCCCGGGTTCGAATCCCGGCCGGGGCAAATATTTGTGTGATGAATACGAATGTTTGTTCTCGGGTCTTGGATGTTTGCACTTATCGGAAAAACTATGCTTCTAAAACAATCAGATCTAGACGATACAAAATAAATTAAATTAAAAATCCTTTTATTATTTCTTAAAACTTAAAGAAAACATACCGAAACACAAAAAATATGGCCACATGATAATTATAATTTGACCTACCGCCTCTCAAGCAGAGGGTCATGGGTTTAAACCCCGGCTCGTACCTCTGAGTTTCTCGTAATTCATGTACGGAATTACATTTTAAATTTACCACGGGCTTTGCGGTGAAAGAAAATATCGTGAGGAAACCTGCACAAACCTGCAAAGCAATTCAATGATGCGTGTGAAGTTTCCAATCCGCACTGGGCCCGCGTGGGAATTATGGCCCAAGCTTTCTTGTTCTGAGAAGAGGCATGTGCCCAGCAGTGAGACGTATAGGCTGGGATGGATGCATGGACTTCGGTGTTAAATTATTTTGTAAATAAAATAAAAAAACTTGCAGCAACAGCTAGAAACAACCCCACTTATATTTCGTCATTTTAATGACCAACTAAGCGAATCCTTTAAAGGCACCGTAATCCGGCCTCGTATTTATTCGAAATGATATCATTATGTTCTAAGCTTTCTTCTAAGATAACAAGCATTGTTGAGAGTCTCTTGAGATCCCGACCCTTTCTCACTTTGACAAGTCAGCCGTAAAGATTGCTTAGATCCCCAGCGACTGGCCTTAACTTGAAACAGCCTTATCTTGAGATTAATTGCGGATATAGCGTTGATAACGATAAAGTTATAACTACGCAGGCTTTGTGCTCGACCGAGCAATTACGATGTATTGTAAAATTGGGCGCGATGGATTGGATGCCTTACTGTAACTGCCTATCGGTAGCTGGGTGAAGTGAACATTTACTCTACGCAACCCGGTAAGTCAAAGGAATGTATCGGAATGAAATACCTCGCAGTCAATCATCATATCTTTGCCATGTTTAGGTACTAATTATCACTGAGTCAAGTAATATAATCTACAATCCGTGAGATCATAGAAAAACCTTTGATTAATATAGGAATTTTGAACTAGACTTGTTTTACAGTTATAGTCCGCGCGACGGTTGAAGACGGCTCAGGGACTCTGGTGGGGGTAAATGGCGCATGGGTACAATCGCGGACAAAATCTTTTAACAAAATAATACATATATCAGAAAATAGAACACAAGTAAATTTTAGGTAAGTGTAATTTTAATAAGATAATGTAATCCATACTAATATTATAAATGCGAAAGTCTGTTTGTGTGTTTGTATATTTGTATGTTTGTCCCTCTTTCACGCCGGAACGGAGCGACGGATCAACGTGATTTTTGGCATAGAGATAGTTTATGGGTCCGAGAGTGACATAGGCTACTTTTTATCCCGGAAAAATACACAGTTCCCGAGGGAACAGCGCACGATAACCGAATACCGCGCGGGCGGAGCCACGGGCAAAAGCTAGTAGGTAATAACGGAATATTATTAATTCAGTGTTTTTTCATCCAAATTACCGCAGTGTTTGAAGTCAAAAGTCTTTGATCAGTGTGTGTTGCCAGTGATGACGTACGGATCCGAGACGTGGGCGCTAACGATGGGCCTCATAAGGAAGCTCAAAGTCACTCAAAGGGCTATCATATGCTCGGGGTTTCTCTGCGGGATAGAATCAGAAATGATGATATCCGCAGTAGAACTAAGGTTACTGATATAGCCCGAAGAATCGCGAAACTGAAGTGGCAGTGGGCGGGGCACATTGCACGCAGGACTGATGGCCGATGGGGTCAGAAGGTTCTCGAATGGCGTCCGCGGACCGGGAAACGAGCTGTCGGTAGGCCTCCAACAAGATGGAGCGACGACCTGGCTAAGATCGCGGGATCGCGGTGGATGCGAAAAGCACAAGACCGGTCTGAGTGGAGAGCCTTGGGGGAGGCCTATGTCCAGCAGTGGACGTCTTTCGGCTGACATGATGATGATGATGATGATTAATTGAACTTTTTACATCGAATAAATTAAAATTAATTATGTAGATTTCGTATACCTATGTTAGATCTTTCACGTCAATAGAGATACGAAATTAGTGAAATGTTGCCGAAACGTTGAGGTAAATAATAATTGGGTCAAATTGCGTGATAAGTCCCGTTAAGGTATTTTGACTACGAAATAAGTGTTTTATAGACAATGTTTAAAAAAAATACAAAATTAAGTATTCATTTTTTTTTCAAAATCCGTTAGACAAAAATGGAGATAAAAGATTGAAGAAGAACAGTTCGCGTCGTAAACCAATTTTCTGGCTTGCCTAGTTAAAACTTTATTTTTCGGCATTTTTTTCACTACGACGAAATGAAAATAAAGTTAAACAATTTGTGCGCGACAGTACGTAATGGAACACGAAACGCATACACCAATAAGCGCGGCGGAGAGCGACGACTAACCAATAACGTGACGGCGTCGACGCCCACCTGCCCTTCACCTCTGTACCCCGCAAAGCAGACCGAAGAAATGACTTCTGCGCATGCCCCTTCCACTTTTCCCGAGCCGTCTTTAACCGTCGCGCGGACTATAGTATGATGTGTTGCGGTATCAGCCCAAAGACGTCCAGGGTTGACGATTAACGCACCATACGAATAATCAAGAGTACCTAATTGTCTTCAAATGGAAGTTTTTCATCACATTAGAAATAAATTGCTGAAACATAGTATTTTACAGTAAGAGTAAAAATCCTTGTAAAAGAATCCTAAGTCAAATGACATTCTTATTCTATCTAAATTAAGGGCATTTTCTACAGAAGAATCCAAACTGCTTTTTTAATCATAACAAAACGCGTTATTCGAATTCATAACTCTGTGACCTACATCCCTGAAAAATCATAATTTTCCGGCTTAACGAAATAAAATTGTTTTAAAACAAAATGGAACAAGAGCAGAGTTAACAAAGGCGAACTTTTGTCACAATAAAATGTCTCTGATGTGGTGCAGATAAGAAAATTTATGTCACTCTATTATGCTTTGTCGGGAACCGGATTCCGCATCACGATGAAGTTTCTAATTAATGGAAAGGCTCCCTAGATGGCGTTAAAACGAATATTGTCGGCTCTGCCAAAGTTATCTTTGAAATAATTACATTAGACTGAGGGATAGTTCTGTTGTTTGTCTGCATAGTTTTGTTTTATTTTGCTGGTGGATCCTGATAACATTCATTTGAAATTTCATGACAGACGTCGTAATTAAAATTTATATGATAAATGTAAGTTTTAACCGCAAAATAATGATGTTTACCTAAGGTTTATTTTTGGTGGCTATTAGGTACTTATGGAAATTAATTCAATATTTCTGCGCAGAGTATTGTGTTTTCTAAAATGAATCCACACTACGTACATTTTGCTTGGAAACTGGGCAGCTACTATGGAATTTCGCCGTCCCTCTCAATCTCGTATTAAATAATATAAGCGTAAACGGGGCAACAAGGTACGAAGTTCGAATTTCGCACTTCTTAGTGGGCCCCTTGCCCACTAAGAAGTAAGACTTGCTATTATGTACCGGATATTCATAGACACCAAAAAATTTGTGCAAATAATATTAATAATTTGTTATTATTTGTATTTGTTTTTCGTTGTTGTTTGTACGTTGTTTTTTTGTTTGTTGTTTAAAAAGTGTGTTTAACGTTTTAAACTTTCGTGATTTTCACTCATAGTCAAAATACCACCAACGGGATTTATCACGCTAACACACACGAGTAATATTTACCTCCACGTTTTGGCAACATTGCAGTGGCCGTGGTCACGAGTAGTGGTAAATACTACTCGTGTGTGTTAGCGTGATAAGTCCCGTTGGTGGAATTTTGACTAAAAAATTGTTTTTGTTGTACGGAACACTCGGTGCACGACTCCAACTTGCTGCCCGGTTTTTATGTTGTCACTGTCAACCTAAAAAATCAGCATATCTAAAATTTCACCCTCAAATATTTCAACTCTTCTCACCTTAAAGGTAAAACGTTGATGAGGTTCCAGCAACGACCCTGGCTCTCCCTCAAAGGGCTCGTGCTAATTCAGAAGCATGTATTCATAAATGTTAAAACCCCGCAACCAATTAGTTTATTGTTTTCTTTCCCGTGTTCGACCATGTAACCGTGTACAATGGCCAATACGAAATTATTACTGACCATTCATGTAGGTACTGTGGCATAAAATTCCAAATTCAGTTCAATGGTATATCGGGATCCTTTGTCAAGCAATACAAGAAAGTGCTTACTCCCCCACTTACTTACATTTGCAACCTGGCAATTGAAACCGGAGTGTTCCCACGGTTGTTTAAAAAAGCACTAATACTTCCCATACACAAGATGGGTGACAGAGGCTGCGTCGATAACTATAGGCCTATTTCCATCCTCCCCTCACTCTCGAAAATACTGGAACGAATTATGAATACAAGACTTGTCAAATATCTTGAAGCAAACAACCTAATCTCCCCATCCCAATTCGGTTTCCGTAAAGCCAAGTCCTCGACAGACGCAGTCCACGAACTAACAGACTACATTGTGGACAAATTGGATAAAAAACTTAAAACCTTAGCAATATTCTTGGACTTGGCAAAGGCTTTCGACACGGTCTCTGTCCCCATATTGGTATCAAAATTGGAAAAAATAGGTATAAGGGGGTTACAGCTGCGTCTATTTGAGGATTACCTTGCGGATCGTACCCAGTGTGTTAAAATAGACGATTATGAGAGTAATCAACTAAATATCTCCTACGGCACGCCGCAGGGAAGCATCCTCGGACCAACCCTGTTTCTAGTGTATATCGATGATCTCTGCCGAATACAGCCCCGGGGTGGACGAGTCATAACTTTCGCTGATGATACAGCCCTCTTGTTTCATGCAAACTCTTGGCCGGAGGTATACCAGCTCGCTCAGGCAGGATTTAACATGGTGTCCAAAAGGCTCTCTCTCAACAAACTCACACTAAATGTAGATAAGACCAAGTATATTACATTTACGCTTAAAGAAGCAAAGTCAACAAATATAATAACTCCATATAACATTGTTGCCCACGCCTGCTCTGACCCGTTAAACTCAAACTGTTCCTGTCCTAAACTTGAACGCACATCCTCCATCAAATATCTAGGCATTTTAATAGATAATAAACTCACCTTTCAATCACATATAGATTTAGTCTCAAAAAGAATGCGCAAACTAATATTCGTATTTAGGAACCTTCGTCACGTTGCCGACCATAAAATTATTAAAAACGTTTACTATGCATTATGCCAATCCATACTTTCTTACGGTATCTCCTCTTGGGGCGGCGCTCACAAAACCCACATCTTGAAACTAGAACGAGCCCAAAGAGCAGTCCTCAAAGTGGGTCACTCTCTGCCTTTTCTTTTCCCAACAACAAAATTGTACCAACAAACCAAAGTCCTGACGGTGCGGTAACTTTTTGTTCTTCATACCATCCTTAAGCAGCACTCTTTGGTACCGTATGATCCGAATACCTTAACAGGCAAACGAAGAAAGGATAGAGTGTGTCCCACAAAGAAATTTAACACCCGATTTACTCACAGATTTTTCTGTTTCCTGGGAGGTTTTCTATATAACAGAATAAGTGTAGATCTGCCTATGTATTCCTTAACCCAGAACCATTGTAACACACTCAGTAATAGTTAGCTATGCGGTGATCACAAGCAGGATACATACTAACTCATTTTCGCGAAATTCTTTCATCTTACCTCCTACGCTAAAACATTCTTAGGTACACGCACTCGAACAAACATACGCAAACACACACACACACACACACACACACACACACACACACACACACACACACACACACACACACACACACACACACACACACACACACACACACAAATTAATGATATGATTCAAAATGTAAATGATATAATCTGTTCACTCTCATTTTTGATTCCCTTTTTAATCTTGCCTTTGTTCTCTTAATAGTAAGAGTAGTAACTACAGGCAGCTGAGGGTTGGAGACCTGGTGACCTGACACACAGGCTCTGCCTAGTTCTCGCACCAGTCTCCCCCACATAAGTCTGTAAACTACACACTTAAATTCATTACATATAAATGATACATTGTAACTTGGTGGTGGAGAAAAATAAATAAACTATTATTATTATTATTATAATTTGTTTAATCGTTGTAATCAAAAGACGTCTACAGCAAAGGCCTCCTCTTTAGATTGTTTCAATGAAAAAAAAACCGGGTGGTTGTAGGTTGTGGTAGTATTTATAGTTTAAGGTAGAGTTACCTCCACCGGGTTCAATGGCGAAGCTAGGCGTGGGCGGAGTGGGCCCTCGCCCACGGCCTGGCACTTTAAAGGGCCTCGGCCTCTGTAAATGCGATGCGATTATAGAAAAGGGGCCTCGCTGATATGACTTCGCCCAGGTCTACATTAGTCCACGCTACGCCACTGATCGGGTTGTCCGCAACTATAACGATGTCATCGGTCCACCTAGAGTGTCTAGTAGGTCTAGTATACTGCGTCTTTCGATCAGTGGTCATCATTTGAAGACTTCTCCAAACCAACAGTATTCTGTTCTTCGAGGGATGTGAACTGCTCATTGTCACTTTTGACTTAAGCCGAAAGACGTCCAATGCTGGATATAGGTCTCCCCCAAAAGGCTCTCTACTCAGACCGATCTTGTGCTTTCCGCATCCACCGCGATCTCACGATCTTAACCGTACATGTACCTACATTTAAAGTAAGCTCTACTTGCCTCATAATATATTACAGGATAATATTGAAAAGACTCGAAGAATATTTCCACTATACATCAACAAACACATCAGTATATTTCCATGCACAAAAAAGAAAGAACACATTTATTCACTATCACAAAATACACAAAAATACAACAAAATTTACACAATACACAAAAATAAACCAAAAATTCACCACAAGACATCAACTTTCCTACCACCAAAAATTTTACACAAGCTTTTGGCCGTGGCTTCGCATGCGTAAACCGTTATGTTCAAAAGTAATGTTAAATTTCCGGGCTTTCTTAAGAAATCCCGTCGGAATTTCCATAATATGGATATAGGTACATCATGAATTTCATTACCGTGGCAGAAAAAACATCCATTCTCATTCGTATTTCAAGGACTATAGGTTGCTGACAATTGCTAAGTAGCATCAATACCTACACCATTTTAATAGCAACCCAGCAAAGAACCTTATCATTATAAGCGTCATTGCAACTTCCCTCAGCTGGTAGAGAGATTGCCTCTTGCGACAAGGTTCTGTAGCGAATTTCGATTCTATTTGCTGGAAGTCAACAACCTACTAAAATTATTGCAATCCAAATGAAAACCGTCGACACTATCAACTAGATTGGCTTTGGGACAATATCATTTAAAGCCAATGCGTTGACTTTCATGGAATGCATTTGGGCGGCGGTTTTGTAATTTCGAAATGAACGTTTTAAGTGACAGCGAATATTGCTGACTGCGTAATTTCATTTGCGGCATTTAATTTCAAGCCTACTATTAAAAATTTAAAAGCTTAGTTTTAAAATTCGTCGAGAATAATTCCATAGAATTCGATAACTAAAATATAACTATTAATGATGTGAAATTACATAGTCAACGTTTTTATTAGCTGTTGTTGTTGTTATTTGTTAGTTTAATTGCGGTCACATGGGAATTTTAAATTTTCCTGGACAAAAACTATCCGTCCGTCGAGGATAGTGCAAATCCGCATAACTAGCATTGGATAATTCCCCGAATAGTTACGTGTCAAATTTAGCCAATAAGTACCCAATTTCTGTTCCAAATTCGTTGAAATAAACTAAATACGTTGTTAAAACCATTTTTATAAATCTAAACATAGTGCAGATACGTAGTTTTTGCGTATACCTAAAGCACATTTGAATTTTATTATTCCCAACGCAATATCCTTCTCAGAACTTAAACTGGTTCCATAAAAAGGTGCATCTAAATCGGTTAGACTTTTTTGCAGATTTAACAACAAAAACTATCATTTATACTAGTGGGACTGAGGTCATAACAACACATTTTTAGACTAATGACAAAAGGTGAACCTTAATAAATAATATGGCTAATAATATTACTTGCTAAGAAATCGGAGCAACTTTACAAATATTTAAATAGATGAGTCGGCTTTCACTTTTCTGGAGGTTACGCACGACACGACGTGTTTCAAAAATACTTTTTAATGTTCATTTATCAGGAAGCACAAAATCACAATAAGATATTTTTGAAATACGTCGCATTAATTCCATTGACGGTGAATCGAATGCGCATAACTATAATTCCTCAGGTAAATTAATTAACGAAAAGAATGCGGCGACACAACTGTCGGATATTATCATTTATGTTCACAACATATTTGAAGTTAACATAATTATTCATTATTTTAAAGTAAGTATGGTCTGTCCTATAATTCGAGATAATAAAATGACAGTCTGAAATGTCAAACGTAAAAATAATGTGGCCAGCATAAAACGAACAGTGCGGCTCCGTGATTCCGGTTTCGTAAATAACCGATAAAAATGTATATTTTACGATAGCAAAAATAACAACAATATACTACTTCCTATTTTAAAAATATAAATACCTACACTTTTACGATAAAGTGATAAAATCTAAGCACAGGTACAGTCAGCTGCAGAGAAAAGGTACCCCCCTGTAACGGCGGTATTCATCGGGGTTGTACGTTGATTTGGAGACATTTTGATAGAATTTCGTTTAACAGATATTTTTTCTCATAATTGTCGTTTCATAGAATAAGTTCGTGTCGTGCGGTCTCTCACACTTATACTATTTAATACGAGAGCGAGAGGGACCGCATGACACGAATACATGGATATATGAATGAATGAAATGGAAATAATTCTACAATTTGATAAGTTTGATAAAAAATTAAATGAGATTATAAAATTCTTTGAATAGTTTTCATTTAATAGTCGTTAAAACAATAATATTCCAAGTAAACATACGAAGAGCAAATATTATATGAAATATTTTCTGCGAAACGAAATTCTACGAAAATTCTGTCTGTGAAAGAGGGGAACACCTATTAAGTGTATTTTCAGCTTCTTATGGCAATGATCTTACTTAGAATTTAATTGAAACTTAAACATCAACATCTATAAAAAGTCGAAATATCTCCAAAACTGTCGCATTTTTATTAGACCTATTTTGCCTTTTCTAGAATGTCCTAAGTGTCCTACATGTTATTACATCACGGATCCGTTCATATCTTAATATTTTATGACATACATATATTGGTACACAGGTACCTACAAAATCTTTCGGTGATTACCGGTTGCGGCACATCACTATTTATGAGACGCAAAAAACAGGTAACACATGAAACTTCATTTTATTATCTCGAATTATGGGACAGACCATAGTTTATGATACAAAAATATCTTTACAATTGATATATTTATGACGTTTAGTTTATTGCTACACGAGTAGAACAAGCAAGCGTTACAGATATTTTTTGTTGAAATGACTTTAAATTATCCCACCTATTTCAAAGAAATTTCACTTTTTAAATAGCTGCAGAAATAATGAACTTAAAGTCATGGCAAGATAATTTGCGGCAACGAACAAAGTCAATTATGCAAAGCGCACTACTTACGAAAAAACCTTCCCCGTTCTATTTTCTATAAGGAAACTGGGGAACATTTTACTCTAAACAGTACTGGTCACGGGCAATTTACCACGAGAATAGTCGGTGAAAAATCTATTTAGGCAAAGCTGAAATGACTAAGGGTGGGGAGAATTTGCATGCTTGATTGCCGGCCGTTGCTCAATCAAGGATATTTAACGAAATTAACTAATTGAGTGAGTTCCACCGTCCCGACCCCCTCCGTAACTTGCCAACAAATTGACTCGACAACAGCAGAAAAGCAACGTGTATCGGAGAAACCTAATAAGCGATAATAAGATCATTTTCTCCCCGCTGCAAAATTAAACTCCGTTTTGCGCTTGCAAAGTTTTCATCACACTTTTCTCTTGTTTTTTGGTCATCTGATACGATTCGGGTTTGAAATTAACTCGAAATTGAATCGGCTACGACTTAATGATTATTTCGACCACTAATAGATCGCAGTGGTGCGTTAACAGCGCTGTGTTTGGGAATTGACACTTATAAACCAATGAATGTTTGTGTTCTATTACCGTCTGTAATTTGGTAATAATTAGTCATTTACAGGCTTTTTACAAAAGAATACGAATAACTACTGTAGTAAACTCCATTCCTTTTTTTTATTTATTATAATCGATCACTAATGTCTATTGACAAATGGCTTAAGATTTACTAGAAAGATGATGAATATGATTGTGATTACGAATATAATAAAAAATAATGGTCTTTGGTTAGAATTTTGATGATCATGCACCAAGAACATTCTAAAATAAGTATCTCAAACTACTAACTCAGTCGTTCAAACTAGACTGAAGTGGCAATAACGTGAAAATTTCTTACCAGATAAAGATTTCTCAGAAATCAAATCGGAAGGTTTCCCACTGCCTGGAAACTTGACGCCACTAACGTACAGGTAATTTAAGTTTAACGAGGTTCACGTGCATCAAGATTTTCTTATTCACTCGACGGAAAACACCGACAAGTCTATTAATTCAGTGTCTCCAGTGAAAAGGGGGATAAGACGAGTTATGCCCTTATGCTTTTATTACACCTTTGGATTCAGCGTGTTTGGTTACATATTGTGACAAAAGGGCATATCTCTAGCTATCCTCTCACCTAGTTTTTTCGATTACGCTATGGGCATAACTCACCGTTTCTAAAGGCATATTTCTACTTATCTGCAATTTTTTGTAAGTCTAAAGGTACAAGTGCTTTTAACTCGAAAAAACATACATCCTAAAGACACATCTGCAGTTATTTTTTTTACAAAAAGACACAACTTGTGTTGTTCCTTAACAATTTGGACATAAATATGGTACATAAAGGCATAACTAGGGTAGAATAAGTATTGTTGTAACCATAAAACAGTCGTACTTAAGGGAATAAGTCGTCTTATGTTTAAGGTATCACAGTATTAACTAACACAATTCATGTTATGCCATTATGGTTTTGTGACTAAGAGCATAACTCAAAAAAAACTTAAAAAATATATGTATAGAATAACTAAATGTTAAGGCAATACCCACTAAAGGAAAGCTGTAACCTATACCTAAAGCTGGAAACCATAAAAAATATCTAAAGACCTAAAAAACGACGAAAGAAAGGTTTTTTGCCTCTACTGAAAAGTAACGAATTTGAGTTATTCCCTTTTTCACTGGAGGCACTGAATTACTCCTTGCTGCTTGTTTCAAAACAAACTCTAATTAGGTTATTGAGTTACGAAGTTCGTCTGGAAATGTTTCCCATTATGTCATGGCTGTTTTCATTCGATTCAAATTAGGGAAAGCATAAATTTGACGTAACATTTTCAAACGTAGCTACATTGTTTATGATGCTACAATCAATTTTAAGATACTACATCTCAAGAGGCTAATAGTACCAAATAAAAAAAAAAAAAACAGACACTTATATAATTTACAAGAACATGAATAGCGCAAAGAAGAAATGAATTGTTCAAACTCGATGCTTCCATAACTTCAATTAATTGCCGACAAATTCCCAAGCGTATTGCATTGCACCGGAAATTTAACTAGAGTTGATTCAAACTGAAGATTTTACTAACGACGCCCTCGAAAAATCTACATTTATTTCATAAGAAGTTCCCTCGTCTACAAGAATTTTAAGTTCATTATCGATATGACCTTCTCCCAATCTATCTTTTTTGCGTCTCCATTGACCCTCGACGGCAAAAAGAGGAATCTTAAATTCAGCCTTTTGGCGGCCCATTGGTAGTAAAAGATTTATCTTCTCAGTGAATGATTGGTATGCAATCATTCTGATGATGATGAGATATCAAAGATAGCATGGTATGATATTGTTTAGATTTTAGACATCCCTTTATTTTGACCAGCTAGATAGTTTTATCCCGAGTACCTCAATTAAGATAAACGATTAGGAGTATTAAAACATCTTATCCCATTTATAAAATGCCTTATTACATCATAATAAAATGAAAAAGCATCTCAAGAATGTCCTTAACTTAATTTCGTGTCCTAAAGTCGGTCTCGTCAGACATCAAATAAGTTTTACTAAATTTTTTCACCAAATAATAAAGGAAATTATTTAAACGTTTGCTAAGGACACTCCTCAAAGCAAATTTACTGAATGGGAATAATGGAGAATACTCAACGGGCCAAAGCCGAGGAAAGAGAGCTTATTTCTGTTTTTATATTTCATTATTGGCCCTCTCATCTCATATTGCACTCCATTCTGATTCATAGGGACCGCCATAAAGGGTTGAAACGTGAGAGGGGTATTTCAATGGAGTAATTGCAAGTGCACTTTTTTTAATTCAATTCCTGCCGACTATGGTAAAGCTGGAATGCACTTCATTGATATCGCTATAAAGTAATGAGGTTTTTTTAAAACCCATCATGTGGATTGCTTTGAACGTTACCGTACCTATATTATTACCAAAATTGCTCAGTTTCAATTAGTTTTATGTTCCAGGTATCCGCACTGTTTAATTCTTACGGCCACTTTTAAGTAACTAAAATTTAATTTGGACTGCTTGACATTTTTTTCAGAATAGAATAGAATAATTTTTATTTAGCAATAAAGTTACATAGTGCACAAAAAATTACAGAAATACACATTTGAATAAAATACAAATAACATCAACTGAATTTTCGACGGCCTTCGCACTAGACTCTGGGTCTATTTCTGCACATTTTAAACAGGGCTTAACGATAATTTTTTTTTTTTTGACAATAAGTGCCACGAAACCGTAAAAATGCAAGTACAAAAGACGAAAAATCTTGCAAAGTTTTAAATATCTGTGCTTGTTTATTTAGAAAACAAATTTGTAAGTAAAACAAATCGAGTTATGTAGATTATTGAAAATTGTTAAAATATTTACATAGTGAATTTTCAATTACATATTTTGAAAGTGTTTTTTGGAATGTATTGGTACTTACTAATCAGTAATTTCAAATATTACTGTGCGAAACATCCATTGCAGCGTTCCTATAATTTACTTACGTAATCACTCGTTTCGCGTTCGTATTGTACGTATTTTTTCTCTGTGTACCTGTTTTCTGTATCGCTTACTATTTCTGGTTTAGAATAAAGAGTATCGTATTGTGTTCCTAAAACACGCAATGTTACGAGTATTTTAACAACGTCAAGAATAATATTAAACCAATCTTCTTTTTTAATAAGGTAATAAATTGGTAATAAACTAGGTTTTTTCCAGGACGAGACGAGGGAGATGAGCAATTAGACGAAAGCGGTGGCTTAACTCAAACGCCTAATGAAATTTAGAGTAAACCGGGAAGCGCCGCGGCTACAGCCTTGCGTAACGTGTTATTGCGCGTAACTTTTTATTTTTATATTTTAATTACGTTTTGTTTTTAACTGACTTCAAAAAAAAGGAGGTGGTCAATTCAGTTTGTACTTCAGTTGTAATTCAGTTGGACTGCCGGTGAAATTACTGGCACTTGAGGTATTCCATCTTAGGCCTCTAGGTTGGCAACGAATCTGCAATACCCTAGTGTTGCAGATGTTTATGGACGGTGGTGATCTCTTACCACCAGGAGACCCACTTGCTCGTTTGCCTTCCAGTCGATAAAAAAAAATAAAAAAAAAACTTTTTTACCTTCGGCGCATGTGGGTGTTATAGATAAGTTTGACGCCAATGTCTGCATGTCTGTATGTCTATGGCATTATAGTTCTTAAATGGATAGACCTATTTCGATGTCTTTTTTATGTAGAAGCGAGTTTCCTTGCGTTAGGTCTCAACAATATTTATTTATTTTAAAATCAGTTCAGCTCATCATCATCATCAGCCGGAAGACGTCCACTGCTGGACAAAGGTCTCCCCCTTAGAATTCCACAATGAACGACAACTCACCACTTGCATCCACCGGCTTCCCGCAACTCTCACGATCAGTTCAGCTGTTTTTGAAATATTGAACTTTAAAATTTATAATGTTGGGAGTTTTTCAACTTGCATTCCGACTATGCAATGGAAGTACCTATTGGATTAACTGGCAAGTAAGACAGATGATTCAAGATTTTGACGGCATTCACGGATTAGAGAAACTGATAAATTAACGAAAATAGTGAATCAGGCAAAATAACCAGTAGTGCACATACTAGTTTTTTGTAATAACAGTGAAATTAGGCAAATACTACTATCGATAAAAAAAAAAGTATTATTGCTATCGACTCCACACCTCCCAAATCCGCTATAGCTCAGCACTACGTGCTGTTCTAGAATTCAGGAGCTTGGAAAATTATACCCGAAATACAATTAAAGTGTAACGCAATTTATTTTAATTTTAATCCCCGCACCGGTATCTAGGATAATCTTTGAAACATTCGGAGGCTAATGGGTAACGTTAATTTTCATTTCAAAACTTTACCTCCATATTTATAGTAGGGGGCTTAGCTTAGGGAACAGTTATTACGCTCGGAAACATATAAATATTAAGTTAATGTCATGTTTTAGAAAGTATTGAATAATTAAAGACACCTGTTTTCAAGATTAAATAATGTAGGTAGGTATCCTATATCGCACTAATATTTTAAATTAAAAAGTTTGTAAGTCTGTTTGTTTCCTCTTCACGTCTAAAAAACTGAACTGATTGAAATGAAATTAGGTATAGGATATTTTTTATCCCGGATAATTGCATAGTTCCTGTGTGATAGCAAATAGAGTTCTACGCGGCTGAAGTTGCGGGCAACAGCTAGTATTATGTGTAAAATTTTAATCAAAACGTATACCGATTATATTTGATTTCCGTTACTTTTGACAAATAATGACTTAGCTTAGCTGACTTAGCTTAGGTAATTAACTTTTTAGTCACAGCGAAAAAAAAGTTTTTTTTCTAACTACACAATGACTGTGATTATTAGAGGTCGAATAAACATACTACATTAAACTTTAAAAACACGCAATATCAAAGTAGATGTGAGACGCTAATTTATGTGTAAGGGGGGTACTTTAAGTAATTTATTTTACTTTTAGGTTTTTGTCTTTATTCCATGTATTTTAAGTTTTACGTACTTTTTAGGTAATAGTAGTTGTAACTATATATATAACATATATAAGTTAATTAGTTTATATTTTGACAAAATATTTAATCTTTGAATAACTTCGGTAGGTTAGTCATATTTCTATCCGATGCAAATCTTTAAGGCCGAGTTTAGACTTGCAAGAAAAATCGTGCAAGTTGCATTACATTGTGAGGCTGTAAGCTAACCAGTTTTTAGTGGTCGATCGAGCCCCGCAATGTTATGCAACTTGCACGATTTTTATTGCAAGTCTAAACTCGGATTTTTTTATTGTATAGGGGGCAAACGAGCAGACTGATCGCCTGATGGTGAGCGATTATCGTCGCCCATGGACACCTGCAATACCAGAAGAGTCACAAGAGCGTTGCCGGCCTTTAAGGTAGGAGTACGCTCTTTTCTTGAAAGCTTGAAGGTTATATCGGTCCGGGAATACCGCAGGCGATAGTTCATTCCAGAGTTTTGCTGTACGAGGTAAGAAATTTCTGGACAAACGCAAAGTTGAGGACCGCCAACCATCTAAATGGTGAGGGTGGAAGTGTTGTCGCGTAGGTCGGTGGCGAAAGGATTAAGTATTTATTCGAAAGGCTTATGTATTTATTCCAACAATCTGTCATAATTCGCCAACAGTGTAACTAAGGCAATATGGAATGAGGAATCGATTCCTAAATGAATTTAGTACACCCAAGGAGTCAGTCCGGTCATCAATCATTTTATATTACCCATTTAGAGCGTTATGCCGTCCACGGTCCAGTTACTGTACAGCCCAAAATCAATACCTATTAAGATTGTGGTTAGATATTTAGTTTCTTTGGTATTTAGCATTATTTATTTAAAGAAAATGTCGCAGCAAAAAGTTGGAAAACCCCCGACTTTGTCACTTCAAAGTTCAATATCTCAAAAACAGCTAAACAGCTTTTAACTAAACTTGTCTAGGAACCACTACTAAAAAACCTGATTTCAAATAAAAAAAATACGCATTTAAATCGATCCACCAGTTTAAGAGCTACGGTGCCAGAGGCAGACACACAGAGCGGTCAAACTTATAACAGCCCTCTTTTTGCATCGGGTGTTAAAAATGTAAACGACAGCAGGAAAGTTCCCAATCGACTATGGGCTCGCCTGGGAACTATGGCTCAAGCCATTAAGATTCAGTCTAGCTTAGTAACCAATCTAACATGACCATGGCTCTGCTACACTTTGACAGATCCGGAGTCCGACTCGCCCTTGGCCGGGTTTTTTAATAAAACTTTATGTTATAAGCATACAAGCGGTAAATGCTGATCCATTAGTTATTCACAAAAAAAACATAAGCAGCGCTACATTTTAATTAAAATAATTTAGTAAATACCTATTTTCGCAAGGGTTAATTAATTTATGAATGAAATCGCACTTGCATAATAATGAAATGGCCACTGTTTCTACGCCGGAGCTCAATAAGAGATGAAAGGCGATATTTTATCGCAACCACCAGCTATAAACAAAGGACGAGCAATAGACTGGAATACTTACTTGTTTTGTTTTATTGCACGAAGGATTTACGACGTCTCTATTCAAATACTATGAAACTTTGATTTGAACCGTTTTCTGAGAGTCTTGGCATCATTCTGTATATTGTTTTAAGTTTATTGGGCATCGGCGCCGTTTGGACATTCGAATAATTATACGCGCGAACCCTTCATTATCATGATACAATTCTACTAAAATTTGCATGTATTCTTCTGCGGAAAACATAATAATGTCGTGAATGTCACGGAAGGATTGAAAAAAAAGGCCAAAAACTGCAGAATCATGAAATCATGAAAATTAGCATCAGAAATCATAATACTTAACGCGGATGTCGCGGTGCCAGTGGGTGTATCGTTTTAAATGATTATATTACTTCAGTAGGCACCTACTTATCCTTGTTGTTTGGTGCACAATATTTTCATCATACCATACTACTTACCGAATGGGATCCATGGGATCTATGGGATGGGCATAGGAGCAGAAGCAGACTCAAGAGGAGATGGCGGGACGACCTGAGCGCTTTTCAGCTCGATTGGCAGGTGCATGCCCAGGACAGGGAAGAGTAGCGGAGGAAATGGGAGGCCTGTGCCCAGCAGTGGGACATAATACAGGTTACATAAAAAAAAACTACTTACCACGTCTAAGCACTTGAAAATATACGGCAATATTTTGGGACTGCGAAAGCGACAAGTAGTGAAGAGCTGTGCAAAACAATTTGCGGCGGTTGCGCCAAAACTTTAGATCCGCTGCAACGGCCATTTGCATTTCAGCCAATAAAAAACTTTCCCAAAATGTTGAACAGTTGACGAGAATCAGTTGGGCACCGGCTTACGTATAATACAGCGTTATCCAACAAGAATTTCATTACGATGACAATGTCGGGAACTTCAATTTTCCTTCGAGATAACGAGCGTTGTTGAGATTGTTTCAAGCTTCTAACTCGAGGCCACTTTGACCCGTGGACCGTAAACATCGTAAAGATTCTCATTAGAGGTCTAAAGGAGAAAATTCTTAAATTTTATTCAAACAATTGAATTTTACAGCATTTGGAAAATGTTAAGTGACGATTGCGAGGGTTTGATCCGCGAGAAGTGCTATTTAGCTGTGTTGGGATGCTTCGTTTATGACATTTTGGTTTACTTTTGTCGTGTTAGAATTGTTAAAAAAATCGCTTTAGGTATTTTTAGTAAGTCAGTAGATATCTACCTACATAGCAGTCAACAACTCAATATTTGTAGGTACTCGTATTTCAAAATCAAAATCTAACTATGGGTTACATAAAGCTTTACTTGAACAGTCAGCATCAAAAGTAGCTAAACATTTTCGTATTTTGTCGTTTTACAGCCACCTACTAAACGCCATGCAAGATTGCCAATGTGTCAATGCGACAGAGTAAAACCCCCAGACCAAACCAGACCAGAGTAAATTCACGACTTCTAATGCTGACTGTGTACGTAATTAATTCCCGCAAAATCGTATCAATTTTAACAGGCTATGTTATTAAACTACTTATAAAATTTCATCTGAACAATTCAAAACAATGATTAAATTTGACCTAATTTAGTATAGATAGATTGTTGGTGTGAGGTAAATCCGCTGACTGGCATTGCTACATGAGTTGCAACTACCGCTAATCCCGGCTATTAAATCATTGGATACCAATTAGTATCATGGAGCAAATCGCTTAAAATTAATCTGACCATGCATATCGGTAATGTGAATTATGCATTTATGCATAGTCGACTGATATGAAATAAAATAGGGGATTCTAGGAGATAAAGGACGCTAGAATAGAATACGTTGTATTCTATATGAGAAAAAACTTTATTGATAAAAGAAACCAAATAATATACATATTAAACATAACTTAAAAGAAGCAAAAAAACTTTTTAAAATTTTAAAAAAGAAGCTTGCCCGTTCCACTGGTGTCCATAGGGCTGGCTCTTTCCTCGGCCAACGTATTGGCATTAACATACAACGAGGAAACGCAGCCAGCCTTATGGGCACCCTGCCCAGTAGCAACGACTTGGGCGATATTTGTAAAAATAGATTTTTAGGTTTAGAGTAAATTAGTTTTAGTTCTTTTTTTATTGATTTCTGTTAATCATTGTATTGTATTGTTTGTTTGTTTATAAATAAGGTTTCTATACTTAAAATAAAATTTAAATTTAAAATTTAATATTATAGTATAATATTATAGTTGGAACATTTACAATCCTTGCAAAGTAAATATGAGATGGGTATTTTTTTGGCGCCGATAGCCATCGTGGGATTCGTGGGGCATCCACTGGATGTGGATGCATTTTAAATTTTAAACAAATAAAAAAAGAGCTACTTACTGCACAATATTTATGTAGTTTGTGTATTATTTTTAAATCTAGGCTAATTGATCTACCTAAGCGACATTTTATAAAGTAATGTTCTGAATCAGTGAATTTTTCTGCATCGTTTGAGCTATGTTTCATTTTTTTACAAAAATGGCGCTTAGCTCAATTAGGCTAACAACCTTTGAGATCTTCTCCAAAAAAATCACAATAATATAAGAAAATGGCTCGAAGCTCCATGGCTCAGATACTATGAATGAACTTACGTAGCGTAAGCTATGCAGGTGCCCTGTGCATTGTCCAGGAGACCAATATTGGAAAAGCACTCGACTATGCGCTAACGAGTGAGTCTAATGAACTTGAAATCCGCGCTTCCATTTTGTAGTGGAGGTTGACGTGTCGATAGGAATACCGCTGGTTTGTGAGTCTAGTTATTAGCAAGCTTGAACGAGTTACTTTTATTGGCTTCTTCGATTTACTTACGACTATTTAATTTAGCTGTATTTAATTTCATGTCATGTTTGAGAAAAGCACTATCGGCTGGAATGCTACCAAACCTCAACTCTATATTATGATCACTGAAAGTGATAAAGTTATTTACAAGTTTACAATATTGTACTTCTTGTAAAACTTTGTCCCAGTGGCGTAGCGTAGTTGTGAAGGGGGGGGGGGGGGGAGCGGTCCGCCCCGGGCGGCAAAATACCATAAAAATTGAATGGTATGTGTGAAGCTCCAAATCCGCGCTGGACCGGCGTGGGAACTACGGCCCAAGTGTTCTCATTCTGAGACGAGGACTGTGCCCAGCAGTGGGACGTGTACAGGCTGGGATGATGATGATAATTCTATAGCAAAAAAAATGTCGCACCTACAATTCGGACCGATTAAAATGAGTACCCTAAATAAGAAGGCGGTGAAATTTTCTTCCGCCCCGGGCAGCTGATGCCCACGTCACGCTACTGCCTTGTCCACGCCGCTGTGGGCTCGCCAGCCGCGAGCCCTCGGCGCTGGTTTTCAGCCTGGCCCTTCCGTCTCTGAGTACACATAAAACTAAACTTTTTGGGAAATTGCATACGTTTTTATAATAAAATTCCAAAAAATATTACTAAAGAAACTGATACAAATAATAATCGACAGGTGTTTTGAAAATTCCTGTTAGGTTCTTACTGAAACTATAATTATTTGTACTATTACTTATTCTGTGCTATCATTATTGCTATCCAGATTTTTACGAGTGTTGGAGACAAACCAGTACAGGTAGGATAATGACCGGCCACTAAGCGCTGGCAAGCTCGCGTACGCTTTTAGCTTAATTATGCCGAAATTGCGGACTGCTTCCTTGTGGCATAATACTATTCTCTACGCCGCAAATTCAAGTTAAAAATACTAAATTTTAAAGTTATATTTGCATCTACATAAAGTACGTTTTAAGGCTATCTGTAGAAAACTTTTTTAAGAATTGGTCTAAATTTTAAAATGTGTGGTGTGGATATGGAATACAGCAAGCCATCTTATCGCTGTCGGTGGCCGATCGTAATGGCGCCATTTCATGATAATGCCTAGGAATTTTATGATTTGCCTAAACGTCACATAGGCAAATCGTTAGTACGAAATAAATTTGTATGTGTTAAACGTTGACTTTTGAACGATATGGCGGATTTTCCTTAGCCAATTGATAAAATGGCGCCATTTCACGATATGCCTAGGAATTTCGTTATTTGGCGGATTTTACGATCGGCCGCCGACATCGCTAAAATGTATCTTCTTTTAAACAACTACTATTTAAACTCAGAAAAACATTCGTAGTAATATTTTTAATGTGCAGGTGCATATTTTGACATAATGACGTATTCTTTTAGTTAATAAAATAATACTTTATAAAGCATGAACGTAAACGTAATGAATACAACTGCTGCAAAACTGCAATAAAACAATGCAGAAATCATCGTTTTACGTATACACGCATATTAAGTAGAGACCAAAATATAATTTGTCATTCACTCATTTGCATTCATAGCGATATCTCGTGGGGAATATGTGACGTCATAATTGGTCAGAATTATCATATGAACGAGAGGGTAGAGATGAGATGCTGTAGTAAGTTTCATTATAGTTTAAGATACTTTCTCACTTCTCATGCTCTTAAAATGTTCCTCTCTCCATATCGGCACTAAAGCTCCTTGTCATTCTCTAGGGATTAAAGTTTTTTTTTCATTTACGTAGGAAATCCCTAAATAGCCATCAAGGTGTTTGTGAATGGCGGATTTTTAGTCCAAAAATATAAAAAAATATACCATTTTGTCATAAGAAATTCGTTGAACCTGATGTTTTGCATTATGATTAATTATATAAAACTGTCACTTTAGGCATATAAGACAATCTTAAAGGTTTTTGAGGTGACACCGTTAACATGTGTCGTAAAGTTTTTAATTTTTATTTTGCATCACCTTGAACCCCCATTTGACCTATACTAAATACTCTACTACCTCTGGCAATTATTTATTTAATATTAAAATACGTAACTCATACTTAGGACCCATCCATGGTGGCCGAGTGGTTCGACCTATGGCCTCTGAAGCAAAGGATCGTGGATTCAAACCTCGGCTTGCACCTCTGAATTTGTCGAAATTTATGTGCGAAATTACATTTGAAATTTACCACGAGCTTTACGGTGAAGGAACATGAGGAAACTTGTAGAAACCTGCGAAACAATTCAATGGTGTGTGTGAAGTTCCCAATCCGCACTGGGCCCGCGTGGGATGTATCTAAGCTGGGATGATAACAATGATCATGATACTTAGAAAACAAGTATTTGTCAGTACTGTTTACTCAAACTCGGTCGCCACATCTCTATACCCGGGTCACTTTGCAGCTAAAGGATTAGGTGATAATGGTATCTAAGATGTTAATGCCCTCGTGAGGGTTAAGCCTATGTGTCGGTAATGGATATTACGGGACGTGGTTAAGGTACAAAACGCCAGTACCAAGAGCGACCAATTAAAATGAGATTTGATGGCAGGATTATACTTGTTACGCTGGAGTAGAGTAATTTATTGCAAAGGAAATTGCTGTAGTCCGTAATATATAACCATGCAACGGTAACTGTATTTATTAGTTCCGGTATAAAAGTATTAGATACATAATAATATTGTTTTGTCATGCCGTTGCTTTATTGAAATTGATTAGTGCGAAATAGTTAACAATCAGGTTATAATAAAATAATAAATAAATACCAATTGACTTAGTCCCAAAGTAAGCTTATCAAAGCTTGTGTCATGGGTACTATGCAAAGGATAAACATAATTATATAGATAGATAGATACATACTTAAATACATATTAAACACCCAAGACCCGAGAACAAACATTCGTATTTTTTCATACATCTGCCCCGACACGGGAATTAAACCCGGGACCTCAAGCTTCGAAGTCAGAACTCTAACTACTAGGCCATCAGGTCGTCAAATGGTTATAGGTAGTAAACACATAAATTTTAATTACAGTAACCCATTGTCCGTGCTGGGTCCAGTTTAACAACGGGATGGACCCATCTCTTCCCATGGGTGTCCTAAAAGAAAGAAACAAGGAAAGAAAACCATTAATTCATGACATTTTATAAAACAAAGAAAAAGAAAAACGAAAATCGAGACAAATATTATCACGAAATGGTCCCTACTCAGCATGATGTCAACCTTGCGGCCGACGTTGGTCTTTCGTAAAAGGGGGTAGGAGCATTCTCGTCACAAAGTTGTGTTTGAAGGTCCACTATTAACTAATCCTCAACCAACAACACATAAAGGAAGAATGCTGATCGGCATTTCTGCGCTATAGAAATCTCTACAAAGCAATAAATCCGTCCGCTCCGATTCTCAGTGGTCGTGGTGGTGGTGGTGGTGTTTCATGGGTCCTAGACTCCACAAGACTGCGCTCTTGGCAATAATTTCCTATGTTTCCATTTCTACCGATTGCTAATATGTAAAAAAGTAGAATATTATATGAATCAGAGAGCTTTGAGACCTAGGATGAGCTGGCCTATTTTATTTATTTTTTATTTAGACTAAATAATGGATACTCTCAAACTGATTTTAAGCAAAACAAAATACTTTTTCCTTTGCTTGGTAGGACAACAGCGCCTTATGTACTCATCCCTTTAATAACTTGTCCTAGTTCAGTGCAAAAACATCTTGTTTTTTATATGCATTGGGTAAGAAATCACTTAGGTACTTACTCGTATATTTTTCAAATAGCAAAATATAAAATGACGCGACAATTAAATAATTCCCAAGTCTCAATAACCTAGAGTCGTTAGAAACAAGTGTCAAAATACATATTTGAATGGCCACTTTCGTAACATTTTATTTATAGTATATTATTATTGACATCACGTACATTTTACCCACAAATTCCCGAAAGCAAAGTGCGATAGGTAAGGGTGTTACTTCAGAAATATTGAATCATCGTTTACACGTGTCGACGAAATGATTTTGTTAAAGAATATGTTACGTCGTATATTTTTACGACCTGTACGGGGGTTACCATATTGTATGAGTTGTATGGGTTAATCTAATGTAAAATTTTCATCGTCTTCTCCTAGACTTTCATGTACGAAAATTTATGTTTGAGATATTGCAAGCAAATACGCTTATAATTCAATGAAAAATAATTCTAGTTTGAATTATTTCTTTGATATTTTTAATTTACCTATGTACAGATTTAAGTAATTTAAGTTGCATAATGCAAAATTATTTTAATTTAAAGCTATTTACTTACTAATTGACTTTTGTTAGAAACTATTTAGTTGTAGAAAGTTGCGTATAAAAATCCGCACCGGATTTCATGTCTCTTACTTAACACTTTAACACGCTAAGGTTTACATTAAAAGGTTGATATAATCGTTAAGTTTCTTAAATTTTCTAATTTTCTCCACAGTATTCTAAAATAATATAGATGAAACAGATAAGTAAAATCCAGCGAAATGGAACCTCAAAGCGACCGCTGGTTTTAGACTCAAACAACAACTTTATAACTAACTTAACTAACTAAGGTACCTAGTTGTCGAACTGAGATGCGTAAATTCAGCCTTCTGGAAATAATAGCAAGAAGTATAGATCTTGAGAAGCCTATTGTTTCCCGTCTAGAAAGAATAAAGAATCGCGTAGTGTAAATTCTAAGTTCATACAACTGCAATCCGTTCAAAGACGTTTCGCAGGTGGTAGGACCTTGTGCAAGGTCCGCCCGAATTGCTACCATCATCTTGCTCGCTAATCCTGTCGTGAAGCAGCAGTACTTGCACTGCTGTGTTTCGGCGTGGAGAGTAAGACAGCCGGTGAAATTACTGGCACTTGAGGTATCCCCTCTTAGGCCTCTAGGTTGGTAACGCATCTGCAATACCCCTGGTGTTGCAGATGTTTATGGGTGGTGGTGATCTATTACCATCAGGAGACCCACTTGCTCGTTTGCAATAGGGATGGCGAACGGATGACACACATGATCATAGTTCGTGGAAAAAATACTTCAGGTATGTCACTAATCATTAATCTTCGAAATTATAGTCAACCAATTTATAGGTAGTCATTCACGATGACGCGTGCCGTGGTTCTTATTACAATGTCATTAATGTCTAGTTTTGACAAAATCACGCATCTTCGTGTATGGCACTATGTATAATGCCTAGGCCACGACAAAACCTTTTCAGATGACAATTACGTCAATAAGCGTTGTGGTAGATAAACAAATTAAATGGTTTACCAAGACTAATTCCATGGTGACCCAGGAATCAAATGATCTGAATATACCTCGTTGATAGTTTTATTTTTGTCTATATATACATACTATCTAAGCAAAGAATGTTTGGTGGAACTTTCATCAACATCATCGTCATCAGCCGGAAGACGTATAGTTCTTCGGCACATTTCTGTATTCCGGGTTCTATCGCGCAAATAAACTCCAAACGTAGCTCTCTCTATAGCTCGTTGCGTGACTGAGCCTCCTCAAAAAGCCAACAGTAATGCACATTATAACCAAATTATTATATTATTACTAATTTTTGTAAAAAAATACATTTTCACCTATAAAAGTTCACCGTCACCCTTGGCCTAACGCTACACTATAAAACTTTAAAACTACAAAACACGGTCTATTCTAAGTGCTTCAAAAAGTCGGTACCTATCGTTCGATTTTAAGAGGAAAGGGTGAATAATGTTGTCTCTTGCGATAGAGTAGCGGGTGCCCAAATTTAACGACCTAGGTTCCTGAATGCGAATCCTGTGCAGCGATAAAGGTAGGATTTGTTTATGCAATCTGTTTACTGATCGTCGAACGTTTTTGGTAAAGGCGGTGGATGATGTAGTATTTTTAAGGTTCCGTACCTCAAAAGGAAAAAACGGAACCATTATCGGGTCACTTTTTTTCCGTCTGTCTGTGTTTCTGTCAAGACCCTTTTTCTCGGGAACGCGTGGAGGTATCAAGCTGAAAGACACGATTGATGATTGTGATATTTTGATATACTAAGATAGAACTTTATTATTTAGTCGCAACTAGTTGAGTAAACTTGTGAGCAAAAATTTGAGAAAAAAAAATATCTGAACGCGTCTACGCCGTTAACAATAGAGTCGTAAAATCAAGATTACTATTTGGAGTCTTTTTTTATTTTTATTTCAACTCTTAATTTTTGTTTCTTTTACGGTCATCCCGTGAAAGTCTATATATTTCGCACGAAAACACAAGCTGAAACATGGTTGCACAGAAAAACCAGAAAAATAGACCAGCGCTGGGAATCGAACCCAGGTCCTCAGCATTCCGTGTTGCGTGCTATTCCCCTACACCACCGCTGGCTGGCTGGCTGGTCCATTATATTTCAGTCCGAAAAGTACTTATGTGTACACGTACCCACTACTTACGTTTACCCCACATGACTCTACATTTTTTACATGGAGAGAGAGGCAAGATCTTTCTAGATTCAACTGAAATGAAAATGCTTTGAAAGCAGCTTGCGCACGTAACTTTCTAGAAACTTTGCTATTTTCTGTAGCGTTGTTTTTTTTAAATGAAACAGTCCTTTCTCTTTGTATTTTTTTAACTAAATGAAAATAAGTATTTATTGTGACAGCAACACATTGTGTGGGTGATAAAGGACAAAGTACCTACCTAGTTACATTAAAACTGTTTCTGTTTACAACCAAAATGTCGAGTCTAAAAATATCTACTTATATAAACCTACTAAAATAATAATAAAGTACTTACTTTAACTATATTTGTTTATACATGGGGGTAATTTCGGGAACTGTCGAACTAATCGATCTGAGATTATAATCTAAATATCTACACACTTAAGGTCTTTAAAGTGTTGTAATGGTCCTTGGTTATAGGTATATTCCCCAAATCAGGGGGACACTTATCAGAAGCAATTTGGGAGCCTTAAATTGACTTTTCATTCAGTGGCCAGTGTCAAGAGGCTGAATGAGTAAAACATCGCCTTTGCCTTAAGTTATAAGCGTTTTTGACCAACAAGCAAGTTAGTTAGATCCCCTTATTCTTTGTAAATAAAAATACAGGGGTAGCCACAAAAGCCACGTTTTTACTACACGAAGCATTTGAGTGTATTGAATACGTTTTAGTTTTTTTTTTTTTTATTATTTAAACTAAATGTGTATTACTATGGGCGCTGTTCTCCTATGGAGACCGCGGATCGGCAAGCGTAGCAACAGACGTTCACCAATGAGATGGTCAGAATCTGATGACCTGGTTAAAGCCTGTGTTCACTGTGCGGTGGATGCGGCCGCTCCCAACCGAAGCAACTGGAGGTGGGAGGCCTATGTCCAACAGTGGACATCCTACAACTGATATGATGATGTTGACGAATGCTGTACCAAAAAAATAAGAAACATACGTATGGGAACAAATAAAGGATTTCACATATAAAAAACGTGTTTTTTTCCGATACGGTACCGATTTACACTTCAAATTCATAAAATTACATCTCCAACCATGAGGCAAGGTCTGTGACGAGCATTAGGACATATACAGGATGGAGGTTATGATGATGATGATGATGATAACGTGTTTGACACCGCATGATAATTTATAGCAGCCGCAGAATAAGTAAATAATAGTAAAAGGACCGCAGTATTGTGCGTCGCTCTCAAGAGATCGTATAGCTGTAGCTTTGACATCGGTTACGCACGCTCATTCTGGCGTCTGTTCAGTCCATCGTTCTTATCAGAACGACGACAGATTTACCGGGTTGACGGAGTGATAGTCCAGACTAATGAAAATTAAATATTTTATAATATTCCTCAATCTGATATGAATGACAAACAACCAGAATGATGGACTGAACTAGGCACGATCGAACCGATGCCAGAACGAGTGTGTAACCGAAATTTTAGGATAGTAGTGATTCAGAAGAGAGGTCTTATCACTCGCGAAATGTCCATGTTATGTACCAACCGTCAAAATGTTAAGCCGAGTTTGGACTTGCAAGAAAAATCGTGCAAGTTGCGTTACATTGCGAGGCCGTTAAGCCATCGAGTTTGTAGTGGTCCATCGAGCGCCGCAATGTAATGCAACTTGTACGATTTTTCTCGCAAGTCTGAACTCGGCTTTAGGCAGCTGGAGTAGCCGCGGTCAAGCCCTTGTGCCGAGTGCTGCATTATGAACGTCTGCTCAGCGTTCAAGCGTTGTTGAGATTCCAAATTGAAATTTAAGAAAAAGCTAGTATTTTTCAATGCGACTGTACTTTTGCGGGCTATTGTTTTGAGTACGGGCCATTTTGTGGCGAGTTAAATGATAAATTGTGAGCTACTAATTGATTTTGAAGCCATAGTACCGTCAAATGTGACAACTTTGCCTTCTCTAAGCAATTTTAGAAACGCCAAGTACAGAGTTCTCCAGCTTATCATCCAGGGGAAGATTGCCGGAAAGAGAAGCGTGGGTAGGAGAAGACACTCGTGGCTGAAGAATTTGCGAGACTGGTTCAACTGCAGTACCACGTCCTTGTTTAGAGCAGCGGCCTCCAAAATTAGAATTGCCATGATGTTGTCCAACCTCCGATAGGAGAGGAATGGGAAGAAGAAGAGAAGCAATTTTACTAGAGGGTCTTTTTTATCCTTGTTTCCCCTACATAACCATCTAACATAGTCAGCACTGGTAAAGACCATTTCATTCCCTAAATAAATTAGGCTCTAGCGCCTCGCCGGCTGCTACCGCGGCGCCCTCGCTTCGCTCGCTCGGCTCGCGCGTTTTGTGGTCGCAACTGTACATAACACTCCTCGCTTCGCTCGCAGTTTTACCTAATTTTCCAGTGTCCACGGGCTTATCCTGGGGGGAAAGGGGGAGCAAAGAGGGGCAGCTGCCACCCCCTGGATTTTGTTTACCTCCCAACTATCTACCGTTGTCGTCGATAATTATATTTATTTATTTGACTAGGCGCTTATAAAATTTGATTCAGTTAGTAATACATTCAGTATTTATGTACATAAAATCAAAAATCTGATGACCATAAAGGCTTTTAATTTAAAACTTTTAGACGATCAACATTAAAAAGTCATCCCTTTGACACACCGCCGGGTACGAGTACCATTTCAGGCAAGTTAAATAACTCACAGATTTAAAATTAAAATAAAAGGACAAACATTTCGCTTCACTTTATTTTACCTTATCGCTACGCGACCTCTTTGTGTTTAAAAAATGAAAACTGCCCGGAGCTCATACAGCTATTATTAAAGATGTCATGAGTGGAATGAAACATTAATATTACCATCGGGGCTGTGCACACATGGGCTTCCTCTCGTTTCAGTTTTTCAATATAATGCGGGTAGGAAAAGTTCTGCATAAAGCCAGGACTGTAGTTAACTCTAGCATCATCTTACTCGCTAATCCTACCGTTAAGTAGCAGTGCTATCACTGCTGCGTTTTGGAGTGTAAAGTAAGACAGACAATTAAATTAAGTAATGTAAGAAAGCCGGTATGGTACGAGGTATTGTATCTTAACTTTCAGGATTATCCTCTATTGTTGGAGGTATGCATCACGTGGCCCAATAGCTTGTTTACCACTCCATGTCATAAAAAATGTCTACTATGTTAGAATGAACTAAAAAAAATTCTTTGGTCACCTGCGACCGTACGATAGCCACATCTGCGCAAAAAATAAGAAGAGCAAAGTAATTAATTATGGACCTCCATAAAGTAACGCCTGATTCTATAAATTATTTACTATTCATACCTATTACACTTTTAAAAATCCCCCGACAATGATCTCGTTTTTGTTTGAAATATTATTTAATTACTCAGTCGAATAGAATCGGCTTGAAAGCCAGCGAAATCAATAGCGATTCGTCTACAATTGGTTAAATCTTATTTATAGTTCAATGCTTGGACCCGTACCCATACATTAATAGAGAATCCCTATCATTAATTGTAAAGCAACAACCTTGTTTGGTTTAATTACGACTCCGATTGCCTTTACTAACCTCGTCTGAATAAACTTAATGTAAATTCAATTAATACTAGGATCACAATAATGACTGTTTCCTTAATTATGTTTGCATTACCAACTGTTGTTATGAGGCCAATGAATTTTCCATTGCTTTGATAAAAATGTTCACAGGAGGAGACTTTCATAACAGTGTATAAATTGGTCATTGCGTGCAATTTCTATTTATTCTTCCGACTTGACTAGTTATGAATACGTGCATATTTATTTACCTAAGGCATCGCACGCGTAAACAATTCGATCTGGTATTACAATTGAAATTCCGGGATTTTACAAAATTCCCTGGGAAATCCCAAAATTTATATCGTTATCTTCATTGAGGTTGTGTAAAGAACAACCCCGCGGTTGAAATTTCAATGTTTTATCCCTATCCCGTGGGAATATCGGGATAAAAAGTAACATGTGTTATTCCAGACGTCCAGCTACCTATATTACCAAATTTAATGACTCCAAGCCCAGCAGTTGTTATTTCAAAGTTTTATCCCTATCCGGTGGGAATTTCGGGATAAATAGTAGCCTATATTTGTTAATGCTATGTATGGGGGAGGCCTATGTCCAACAGTGGACGTCCTACGGCTGAGATGATGATGATGATGATGTTAATCCAGGATATATATTACCTGTATGCCAAATTTCATGGAAATTCGTTCAGTAGTTTTTGCGTGAAAGAGTAACGAACATACATCCAAACGAAAGATAATCCATCCATACAGACTTTCGCGTTTATAATATTGTTAGTGGGATAAGTGGAATATAGAATTTATAAAAATCATAAAATCACAATAATAAATTATGTTATGAATTAAATCACTTAAAATATTCCCAATTAGGTAGTTCCATTGTTTCAGTACTTAAATTATTCATTGGGAACAGAACACTATTTTAAATGCCAATATTACCTACCTTACCTACCTAATTTGACTGGCAGATCTCTCAATTATTGGAGTCAGTCGACCAAATAAATGATCTTCGATTTTTATAACAGTGCTTACGAGTACATCAGAATAATCGCATTGACTTGTAAATGAAAATGGCCTTTGATATTTTAATCACTAAGTACAAGTGACATTACTATAGGCGCTAAAGCAATTTCTTAGTTGACTATACAATATGATTTACATTTACAGCGTTGAAGTAACAAACTAGAGCATTGAAGAAAGCAGATCTCAAACTCATCTCTAATAAACAACAGTAACTGGGCGACTGAGCTTTGTTCGGGCTAAAACTCGGTAACAAGCTTTTTTTTTCAGAGATAAAGATAACTTTTTCATCCCCGAAAATCCCTACATACCAAATTTCATCAAAATAGTTGGAACCGCTTCCGAGATTATAGGTACAAGAATTTATATAAATACAAGAATTGCTGATTTTATCTCTGACTTTTTTAAATGTCAATAAGTTTAAGTTAATATTAATCAACATCTCTGATATAAAAAAGTATATCTAACTACTTGACACAAAAGACTTACAAAACCAGAAAAAAATAAGCAGCATGCTCTGTCTAGCTTTTTCCATTCAAGAACCTAAGTATCTTCGTACTTCTAACAGCTCAGAGGCCGACGTGGAAAAAATAAACGATAAAAATACAACACTCAATGCACGAGACAGACGGCCCTCAGACAATGGCGTACTTAATGCCTGTATCATGTACGATACATACAGGCTGGCAACATTCGCAAGCTCGTTTCACAGTTTTTTACAAATTGAAAGATGAACTTTGGGTGGTAGAAACAGGGTTGTTTTTGAAACTAGGGAATGGAGTAGATACTCGGTAGTAAAAGTTACTAGTTCATACACGTGCACGCTTAATTAGCGACTTTCTTTGACTAGTTTGAGAGTCTTGACTCATTTTCATGGTTCTACCCGTAACATTTTGTACGGTACGCTTAAAGTTAAGCTGTTTAGAGTGATTTTATCATTCGAATTATTACTTGCGATGTTGTAATCGGCATATAAAATAAAACTGGCCCAGGAGCTTTCCATTGTAAGTCCTCATGGTTGAAAACGATGGTTCAAGGGCCAATTACCATTGATGATGACTTAATATCAAGTGTTTATAATATCGAATATTGTTTTTAAGGTACAATACAATACAATAAATATTCTTTGCTGATCACCAAAAGCAGTTCAGAGAGACATTACAAAAAAAAAACATGTAGACAATAGGAGGTCTTATCGCTAAAAAGCGATCTCTTCCAGACAACCAATTTCTGGGGTACCTAACGTGTTTTGTGTCCGAATCCTTCCTGCCGTTTCGCGCGTAAAATAATAAACAATTAGGTACATGATAAAATTTAAAACGTATTTTCTATAAGTAGGACGCAAATTAATTGTTTTTTTTACACTACCACCAGCGCTTTAGGTAAGATCATCATTGTCAAGAAAAATGCGTCGCAACAAACTTAGCAGAAAATCAGGTATTCGAAACAAAATCATCATTCCAAGTCTTTTTTTAACTAATCGCCAAACAAATAACGTCAATCAGAATTATATAGTTAATAATAAAATTATATATAGGTAACATCTCTAAAGTTTATAAGGATGTAGCGGATCCCTTATTAGGGTTCCGGATCCAAAATGGCAAAAATTAGGGTTAATTCCAGGATTAATTCATCATTTTTTAAAATGCAAACTGATAATATTTTATTACACTTAAAAAATTATGTTTTATACGCAATCTTCAATAAAGGCATTTGTGTAATAATTTATTCAAGTTCAGTTCTTTGATCACTTCAATGTTTATTAAAATATTTAAATCGCTGTTCAAGTTTCCTTTCAAAGAAATGGGTGGGTTCATAAGCTGACAACTAACGACAGCAATTTAATATTGATATGTTGAATAATTGTTTCAATGTTGGTGAAGCATAACTTAAATTTACCTTAATAAACAAATTCAACTAGGCCCTTTGATAAGTATTCTGGTCTGAGAATGGAAGCAACATCAGGATTATTGGTTATTGTCCCTAATGTTAATATTATTAACTTAAACTATTATTTAAGTTTGATTCAGACTAATTTACAATTTTAGTTTAGTATCAAATTTTGTTTCTGTATCTAAGTATGTAGATGCCGGGGTGTGAGCTGTAATACGAGCTAATAATTAAAACAGAGATCGTATTCGCTCAAATATAATAGGGGTCTTGGCACCGAATACGATTTTGTCCCATTCGGTCTCGAGAACCTTGGTTCGTGCGTGGTGTCCCAGCGCTGAAATCTCAAGAACTAGATAGTAGCCCGGTCCGAAAGCAGGTAATTTTGCCTATACATTTAAGATAAGTTGCAGCTTAGATTGGTTCGGTAGCAAGCGTGTCTGGGAACGACCGCAAGAGATTCAATTACGATGGACCCAGTGATCCTTACCCGTCTATCTTATCTAAAGATGTTCATGGAGTTTGCTGTGGGGGGTTTCAGGTGCAATAAAGGCTTTTTTAAGAATGGAAATTTGTTGCGAGTGCTCTAGCCCGATTTAAATCCGCATCTCTTGAAATGTAGGGGACCTTGGAAAGCATGGGAGTATGTTATAACTGTTTTTACAACACAAACCTGGCAACTCAATCGTTCAGCACACAGGATAGCTGCAGCTTCACTAATGATCGAAAACAAAAGTTAGTCAGACCTAAGCCGGGTTATTACTTGTTACGTTTTTTTTTTTCTTTTTGTACGCTGCATATTCTATAACTTATTTATTTTTCATTAATTCTCTTTAAAAGCATTCAAAAATGCGAATACTTCTTTAGTCTTCAATCCCACACCTATGGTTAACAAGGGTACTTCTTCTTTCGCCAATACCTCTCGTTCAGCACACAAAACAAACTGCTTAGTATTTCTAACGGAAAACATCGTAAATACTTATTTACGATGTTTTCCTCTACTATATTTTCCTCACAATGGCCATGTAGTAACAGTTAAAGAGTACGTACTCATTTTCACCCCTTCATAGAAGTGGTAGGGTGCGCGTCGAACCAATGGGGACATTTTTCATCCCCTGTTTACTAGTCCTATGATTTCTGTGACGTAGGGTATGTTTTACCTCCCCTATGAACTAGTTCTTAAGGACTATGAGTAGATACGTAGCCACTTCATATCTTGATGGTTGCATACGCGGAGTTTACTAAAGCACTCGTTGTTAAAGCGTGGCTTTTTGCTTGTTATGCTTTAGTTTATAGATTCACCACCATTAGAAATTTGTTTAAGTAATATTTTAAGTATTCCATATATTTAAATATTCCACCTCTATGATTAAGGTAAATATTATGAAATTGAGTTTCGTTGTGTTTTTAGTGCAAGGCTGCCCAAAGAAAAGGTGTATGTTATTCAAGTATATTAAAATTTAATTAAATTGAATATCGTAAAATGAAAACTTAAATAATGTGTGTTATTGATTTCGATGAAATCATAGAAAAATATTGTAGAAAAGTTGCTAAACTACTAATAAATACACTTTTTTATTATTTCGCAAGCTTTCACAAAAACAAACTTAATTTATACGTTAGCAGCAACAGCTGGTCCAACAATGAACCTAAAACATTTTGTTCAGGGTATCGTAAAAAAAATAAAATTTTTGTTATGTAAGAACAATAAGACTTCGTAGGTAAATTTTAAGAAACGCTAAGTTACAAAACTTAACACTATACATTTTTTACAGTAACATTGTGTGGCCCTTTAAAAAGTAATAAAGAAAAGGACTGTAGCAAGTTTTTTTTAAATTTAATCCCACGGTGTGGTACGGCAATTTAAAAATAAAACCGTTCAGCAAAGCTTGCATAAAGTCTTAAATTTCAATTTCAAGGGATCAGAGCCAAGATTCCGGGATGCAGCCAGACATAGGTCTGAGGCTTTTTTACACAATCTGACAATGTAATGGTTTTTACAAACTATCATTCAATTTGCATTGTTCGTATGTGTATTTGGTTTTTGTATGTAATTTGATTTAAATTTCAGTGCGAAAGTAGATGATTGCGATGGCAATCCAAGTGCGGGCAGCAAAATTAACATTCTTAAAAAAAATGTTATTGTAATTTCTAAATTTTAATTTTACTGTAGCTACTAAATTACTAATCTTAAACACGGAATAATAATACGTGGGTATACACTGTAAATTTACAAATAACATAAACTAGCCAAGCGTGAGTCGGTTTTAGTCGGCTCTACCTCACGAACTTAAGCTTTTTTAAAAATTTTGTATTCTTTGTCATAGACAGCCGGTGAAATTACTGGCACTTTAGGTATTCCATCTTAGGCCTCTAGGTTAGCAACGCATCTGCAATACCTACCCTTGGTGTTGCAAATGTTTATGGGCGGTATTGATCTCTTACCACCGGGAGACTCACTTGCTCGTTTGCCTTCCAGTCGAATAAAAACAAAAACACGCCCGAGAAAAAGTACATCAAAAAATAGCCCGTTAAAACTGGATGCAAGTGGCACAGAACAGAAAGAAGTGGAGAAAGCAGAACGAGGCTTGCACCAGCATGGTTGAAGACGGCTATGAAGAAGATCATACAATAATACTTGGCCGGTTTTTGTGCTTCTGTCCGTTCTGTTTGTAAGTAGTTTCACTTACCATATTGACTGATCTGCAGTATCAGTGCATTATTTTACTTTGAAATATAAACGTTTTTACTCTTTGAAAAATGTGCAAAATTTAAAATTAAATGTGACGTGCTGAGTTCGGTGAACGAAGTGGCAAAGTTGGCAAATTATCTGTAGTACGAGTAGTTACAGCGTAGTAAAGTTTTTCTTTCATTAATATTTTGGTTCCAGTCAAGCTATACATCCGTAGTTTTGTAAACAAAATTATATAAGTTTAAAGAAAAGTAAATTTAATGAATGTACCGCTTTATTTAAAAAAAAGCTTGGTTAGTTTCTGGTCCGCCAACTCATTAACTCCTTTGTTGTTGATTTGTTCTTACCTGTCACCTTAAATTCTTTCTTAAAGTCTTTGCCAGACTTTTTATCGATATAATCTATTGGCACCTTATGACCTTGGTCATCAATAAACTAAGTTGGAGAAAAACTGTACCTAGAGTTATCGTTTATGCGAACCTACAGTCCTTAGTTTTTGTCGGAAGTGAAAATGTATAACTATTTATACTATATATACTTACAACTGAGATTTGTATCCATCGCGTGAGTTAATCACTCAAAGATCTTATCGCAATGATGTTATATGTCACTAGATTGGCAGTTTACGGCATTGACGTGGAGCCACTTCGAATATGCCTGCAGGCATATCTGACTTCAGTTGCCTGCTTGACATTAAGTGAGCGTGACGTCTCCGATAGTTTTTCAAAATGGCGAAATGTGCCGTTAAAAATTGTGTTTCACGGTCCGAAAAGCATAATAAAGCCAGTGGCATTACTTTTCACACCTAAGTTTGCATAATTTTGATCATATTGACTAAAATTACATCAGAAAATAAAATAAATACATCTTGCATTATTTTTGCCATCAGTGTTACCAGTAAAACGATTTTAATTTTCCCACTTTTTTGGGGTTTAGATAATGAAAGAATGAATGACGGAAGTGTGCGCCAGTAATACCTGTGTGTTTCAGTAATAAAATTTCGGCAGACTGTAATATGCTCAATCATTTCGAGAAGTAGATTTTATTATACTAATTAACGTTATTTCATCATCGTAATGTGTAATCATCTTAAAATAGTATTAAGTTAACTTAGAATGATCTTTTTAGGGTTCCGGAGCCAAAATGGCAAAAACGGAACCCTTTTAGTTTCACCATGTCTCTCTGTCTGTCTGTCTGTCTGTCTGTCTGTCTGTCCTTCCGTCCGCGGCTTTGCTCAGGGACTATCAATGCTAGAAAGCTTTTTTATTTCTATCTTCATACCTTTTTAATATCTTAGATATTTATTATTTACTAGCTTTTTAAATAAAAAACTAGCCAAGAGCGTGTCAGACACGCCCAAGATAGGGTTCCGTAGCAATTACGAAAAAAATCAACACACAATTAAAACACTTACTCGTACTACAATCTTAAAATCTATTGCTAGAAAAAGAGCGTATCTTCACGGCACTTACGTCCTATTGTTGAGAAGCGCAGTTTTTCGGAAATAACTCGAAAACGGTATATCCGATCATGTTGAAACCAATTTCCGTTGAAAGTATTTATTAAGCGTTACCTTCCCATATTTTTTGCATATTTTGGGACACAATTTTTGCTCAAAAAAGATTTTGAGATATCTTACTATCTTTTCTAAAGAGCTGTCGAAATACGTGCCACACGTTGATGCGAGTTAATTTTTTTTTCATCTGTTACGTGTATGGAGGGCACCCCTGTAAATATTTTTTTTTGTAATTTAACTACAAAACTAAATAGCGGCTTTGACAAGACATTTGTACTCCAAATTTCATTGATATACTCTTGCAGTTTTTGAGTAAAATGCCTGTGACATTCGAACGGACGGACCGACAGACAGACGGACTTGACGAAACTACAAGGGTTCCACTTTCACGTCAGCAGTATTATTGTCTCACTTCAACGGTAATTAGTTGATTATTGGAAGAAACGAGACAAATATAGTTTACTTTGGCATAATGTATCGGTTTCAAAGCTACGTCTTTCACACTATCAAGTGGCGACACATATCTGAGAATCGGTTGTAAGACGTTGCTGCTCTAGTATGTAGAAGCTCATTGTCTTATCGTTTTACATAAAAATGAATCTGTGTTGAAACACAATCACATCATACGACTAATCTTAAATAATTCTCACCAAAACCCGGCACTTTGCAGATATGAATTTAATAATTCGGCGAAACAATCCGGATACTCGAGAGTATATTTTTTTCCCAACTCGTCGGCCAATGAAACAATTTTCAGTTTCATCCCCGTTTGCTCGAATATACGAGAGCGTGCCACTGGCTCGATGTATTTGGTTGAATATTTCATCTGTGAATGTGCGCAGAAACGCTATGGTAAGTAGACGGCACGTTAAATATGAAAAAGTATTTCGTGACAAAACTGGCTTTGATCGCTTGAAAAGTTAACTCTAGCATAGTAATCCAGTAACTTTGTCGCCTGAAAGTATGGGGGCAGTATGCGTCAAATCCGGTAGTTCTGAATTTTTGCAGACTTGTTTATGATGTTGGCCTAATGAATAATCCAAGTTTGTGACCTCGAGCGCCAAACGCAACTTTGTCAAAAATCGAAAAAACAGCGAAAAAATAGATATTTTTTTCAAATTTTGGCGATTATAACCCTAAAAGACTAGTGTTTGAAAAAACTTTCTTAGAACGTTTTAAAGAAGACTAAATTTGCTACAATATGATACTAAAACTGTCTCTGTGGACCCAATAGTTTCCAAGATTGAGCCTTTCAAAGTTTATCATTTTTTCGAACTTCGCAATTTAGGCAACCACAACACCTATAACCTTGACGAGCTGCGGTACCGACTATTCGCCAGGGCTGCGACGAAAACCAGCTTCAATCTAGCCAGGTTACCTCCTACAAGAGACTCTGCTCGATTTCACTCCTTGCGGACATACCATCAGGTAAAAATTTGTCTTTGCATCAGTAATTCACATTACATATCATTCATCATTTTCTATTCTCATGTACTAATCTTCTTACAGGTACAGGCGTGGTTGGGAGTCACACTTAACCCTGGGGGTGGATATATACACACCACAAAGCCTCAATCCCAAAACGATGACCAGAGATGCAGCCCCACAACACCTCTTGCAGATGATTACTTGCTGCTGCACGAAGGGTTGTGGGATCGCGTGCAGCTGCAGGATGACAGGATTAAAATACTCATCAGTCTGTAGGCACTGCGGCGAGGCCTTTTGTGACAATATACCTGATGTTGCAGTAGTAAAATCCTAGAAGGCGACGATCTGTCCGATGTCGAAATGGAGGATGACTTGACGGCACAAGACGTCGATAATTCATTACCATCCCCTGATGGGGATATGCCATCCCAATACGTCGATCCAGATACGGACGAACCTCAACCGGGACCTTCCAAGAGGGCCAAATTAATTTGATTTTTTTATTTTGAATATTACTCAATTTCCTAACAAATAAACTTATTAACTTCTGTTGTACTTTTCTTTTTTATTTACTTCATTATTCGTAGCTTAGGTTTAAAATCATCGTTCACACTCCTCATTATCTTTTTTAACATCCCATCATAAAAGTACAGGGCTTCGATAGTATAATCAGGGTCAAAATTCATTGAGAACGACTGAACCGCAAAAAATTGCGAAGTTCGTAAAAATGATAAACTTTGAAAGGCTTAATCTTGGAAACTATTAGGTCCACAGAGACCATTCTAGTATCATATTGTAGCAAATTTAGTCTTCTTTAAAACGTTTTAAGAAAGTTTTTTCAAACACTAGTTCTTTAGGGTTATAATCGCCAAAATTTGAAAAAAAATACGTTTTTTTCGCGGTTTTTTCGATTTTTGACAAAGTTGCGTTCGGCGCTCGAGGTCACAAACTTGGATTATTCATTAGGATAACATCATAAACAAGTGTGCAAAAATTCAGAACTACCGGATTTGACGCATACTGCCGATGTATAAAGTTACTGGACTATAGAGATCAACTTTATACTTGTTACTAGCAAAATATAACGACGGATAAAAATAATAAGAGAACGTCTGGAATAAAATTTCATTTAATTTCTTATTCTTTTTTTGTTGTTATTATTTAATAAAAATACTTGTTTTAATATTATTAACTTTTTAAATTATTAAGGATGTCGTTAATGGGACAAACAAGAACAAAATAAACATGAAGTGGTGCAAATTCAGAATGTACCAGAAAAAAACATAACTATCTGAAGTGTTGAGTGAAGTGAAAAATTACGAGTAGAATAATAATGATAATAATAAATGTTTATTGAGAAAATAATGTTACATAAATTACTGCTTACAAAGATAATTGTTTCGTTCGTCTATAAAGTTATTTAGCGTAGCTGTCGTTGCGTTGAAATCCTTGCTACGATCGAGATTTTTCTTTTCAATCTTAGTGTCCTTGCGCTTACTCGGGTTTCAATGTAAGCACTCGCGCCAAACATTAACTTTCCAGCATTGCATACCAAATAACTATGATTTGTTATCTGTCATTTTTAAAGTATAAAAATAAAAAAAAAACAGCGACACCGACTCTCATTGTAACTCGCGTGAAAAGCGCTTAAAAATCTTAAATGTATTTTAAATGCCCACAGGAACGGTATTTTAACGACCTGTCCTAGCATCTCAAGCAAGGCAGGGACTTGAAAGTTTTTACTAGATAGTAAAGGTTATGACACAACTTCGTACTTACTGGCCGCCGCCCGGCTTGGAACTTTGCCTGAACTACGGCCAACTTTAACTTCTTGGCGCTGAGCAATGGTCCCACTATGCCTGTGACTGATTCGTTATTTATTGGCCACACGTGAACTTCTATATGCCTAAGTTCCAGTCTAGACACATAGTCAATGTCACATGTAATGATCATGTCAGCAATTTTGAGAACACGCCTTCTGTATTTTAAATAAAATTTTCAGTAGGTAATAAGCAAATCAACAAAATAAAATAACTACAGCATTGTATATTTTTGTAAATATAAATTGAAGTAACTACGAGATCAACTCTAATTTGAGCAATATTTCTTTTATTTATAGTGTAATTCAAAACGAAATAGTCAGACGGCTATTAATTTAAAACAATTACTACCTTAATTAAAACCTTGCATCCCACATTGAACAGAATGTCGCATTTCCCTCCATTTTCATGCGAACCACGCGAATGAAATACAGCTGATTCTAAAAACGCTCAATCAACTCATGAACTGAAAATAATCCAAGCAAAATTTACTTCTTTCCAGCAAAATGTTACACAAGCGCCAATCATCTGTATCCATGTACTGGCATAAAAATCCGCCCAATATTTTCAATAGTTACTCTTTACAAAAGGTGCTTAACGAATGCTAGTTTTCATTTGCGATATTGCTTTTGTGCAGCGGCATGAATGGATTACCGGGTATTGTGCCCGGTTTAAATGCAACGGTCATGTTATAACATCGTATTTTCGGCGATAAAATTATATTAAAATTGTACTCATCTCCTCAGTATAAATGGGAAAATCCACAAACTTTTTTGGTACTTATTTGTATTTATTGCACCTAATATGTTAAAAATAAATTTATCAAAATAGAATTACGTATAACCCTCATCAAGATCTACAAGCATCAAGCTACAAGCTTGCTTAATTTTATTTACGAGTAGGTGATAATATTATACTCATTGTGACACTCATTTCTATGATCAAAGTCAAAAGCCAAAACCTGTCATTTATAAGGAAAAGAAACATGTTTGCCGATATCACGCCGCTTACTAAAAAATATAACTTACATAGATGTTATTTTCTAACAAATAGTCTTTCACGTTCAACTAATAAAGATACACGAAATTCTTATACTGTTTCATGAAGGTTGGTACCACGCGCCTAAGCTATGAATAAAACATAAACGCTGAAAATCGCCGTGTTCATTTATAACATCGAAATATAATTTATAGCTAATATACCTTTATTGTACCAGTAACATTTTACACTTTCATACATTTATCGTTTAATGCCAACTTTTTTCAAAAGATAAAAATATTATTTCCCAGATATTACGATAATGTCGAATTCGAGTTTGTCAATTGCGATAAAAAAACTGAAACTTTTCTTCACCGAGCAATATTTCCGTAACGAAAAATAATCATGCATCGCAAACTTAGGTAACGTATTTATATTATTACTCGTAATTTATTATACATTTTTTAATATCCTTAAATTATAATTTAATTATAAGGGGTACTCTTTGTGTACCTAATTTGTTTTAGTTTTAGGTTCTATTTTTATTTTATGTATGTGATTTTGTTAAGTATTGCACTGTTTTTAATTGAATCGAATTTGCATGTATGTGCAATTTTCAAACTGTTTCATGGAATTAAGTTATAAATTATATTGTACACATTCCATGGGCCTAGACGTCGGAAACAAATTAAATACACACACAAAGAATAATTCATTTCTACTTAGTACTAATTAAGTATGAGATTCACGGTATTTTAACAAATCCTGCACTCATTTATGTACCTACACTAAAATTTAAAATATTTGACATTAATCTTAGAAATGTTTTATAACCAGTTTCCAAATAGCAAGTTTCTGCTTCTCAAATCCTCGCTTAAACAGTATCCAGCCCACCAACACAGTATTGTTGCCGTAAAATCTCGACTTCTGTTTTGATTTGTTATGGTTTCGCAGTTTTCAATTTCGTCTGTCCATTTGCCGTTCCACTGTTTGTAAGCACGCGGCTATTTTAACGCAAAACCATTTGTTTGCTTTCTACTCGAATCAGGGCAACTAGTGGTCCAATTTTGTAAATGAAAGCTATGGTTTACGTATGACGTTTGATAGTTGAAAGCTAATTAGGCACCTGTATACGCGCTTTGATTTGTTCAAAGGAGTAACTTTACTGTACATGGTGTATTTTGTCTTATGTTTTTCACGTCTGCAAAAGATACTCAAGAACGCCAAGTCAAGTCGTTGATGGCTACATTTACTGCAAAAAATCGGACCAAATGCGAGTCTTTTTCCCTGCACCTGACACGTGGATTTGGTAAAAAAGCGCAATCTTTTATTTATTTATACGGCAAAATATTTGCGGCAGCACTTCCAAAAATGTTATGATATTAGTGCAATGTTATTTGAGGTTAGGATGGGACTCCAAAAGGCCCGCAAACCACATCAGAGAGATTTAAAATCGCTTGTCGAAAATAGTGGTACCAAAATTTAAAGAAACCGGTACGCCGGCATAAATTCTTTTACTTTACCTAATGTTATTATTAAGCTCACTTGATTTATTTTTCTTAGAAATTCAATGATCATTCATTCAAACGATCATTCTGACAGACATTACATTAGAACTTTCAACAAGCGTGCGAGGGAATATAGACCCTTAAATAAAACCCTAACAATGATTAATAGTTGCCAAATTATTTAAACAAAACTATTATAAATAATTGAAATTACTATTATGCCATAATATAGATACTTATACTTTTACAACCTTTTTTTCTTATGGTACCGAAATTAAAAAATGCGGGACGTGTTACTTTTTAACATCCTTGCGTTGGACGTTGCAACCGTATATTTGCATTATCTAGATTCGGGCAGCTCGCTTTCATCTCACGTTTGGAATATTTCAAATACAATTTGCCATCGACGGTTTAGTGAAACTCTATCCTTCGTTGAAAAATTCCGGACAGATTCCCTTTGCGCTCCAAAATAACGGATTTCATTACTTTGTTCGAAATCGCAGCAAGTGTGTGATTTTCATCTAGTAAGTATCTACATATTTTATTCAAGAAAGAGAATAACATCTAAAAGGATTAGGTATAAAAGTGTTTTTTCGGGAAGCAGCGACATTAGGTATTTTTTCAAGAACGTCTTATAATAATTTCAAACAATAAGCAAATCATTATTGTTTATCTAACAATTTTAGTCCAACGAGCATTTATAAGCTGAGCTTTAGTCAAATTCAATTCGGAACACCCCTTAGCTTACTAAACAAATTTCAAAATTTCGCCCAGCGTTTTATCTCCCTCATTAGAAGCACTGGGGAAAATTCAAAATAGCCACAAGGTTAAGAAATGCGTGGAAGGGCTATAAATTTTCCTTTTATCCGGATTCCAAATGCGACCCTCGCTTGTTAGTGACAAACGCATCACTTCATTAGATCGGGGCGTGACTAGGATTGATAAAATTATAAACAACCTGTATATTTTCTATGATTTTCATTTATTTTTGCCCCATATTTTGCTTAGATGATCGGGGACGAGCAGTTTTTGGATCCATTTACAAACGACATTATAAAAAAAAAATTGCGCGATCGGGTTCGTTTCAATCGATACAACAGTTTATTATATAATTTGAACTCTTGGTAAAATGCTACGTTTTACATGATTCGATTTGCTAACTTTCTGAACACGAAGCGTAAAAAACCATCGCGAAAAGTTAATTTTTTTCACCATTTTACCTAGATAATTTAAAGTTACATTTTGATTAATGTTGTATAGGTATCGGTCACCACACACTTCTACTTTGTTTGTTTGTTTGTTTAAACTCTTTATTGTATAAAAAGGAAATAGGTAAACAAAATAACACACAAAAGAAAGTGCTAAGTACAAAGGCGGACTTTGGTTTGCTTCACTTGTCTACTTTGATTACCGTATATTAATGTTCAATATTTAAAATTATTTTGGCATCGATGATACCAAGAACTTAAAATTCATCGTTTTATTTCAAAAACTCAACCAAACGCCTTTTACAAAGTACTTTCCGTAATACCAGGTAATACCAGGACGCTCTGATATCGATGGATCTGCGATCCTCGAGGCTGGGTCGTGACCCGCACCAGGTGCAACCAAAGGGGTGGTCGCACTGGCAGGTGACTGGTTTCCGTAGTCGTAAGATAACCTGATATTTTTGGATATACATATCGCCTCTCAAGCAGAGAATCGTGGGCTCAAACCCCGGCTCGCACTTCTGAGTTTTTTGAAATTCATGTGCGGAATTAAGTACATTTAAAATCTACCACGAGCTTTGCGGTGAAGGAAAACATCGTGATGAAACCTACACAAACCTGCGAAGCAATTCAATGGTGCGTGTGAAGTTCCGAATCCGCACTGGGCCCGCGTGGGAACTATGGCCCAAGCCCTCTTATTCTGAGACGAGGCCTGTGCCCAGCAGTGGAACGTATATAGGCTGGGATGATGTGTTTGTATGCTTGTCGGTCTTTCACGTCGAAACGGAGCGACGGATTGACGTGATTTTTGGCATAGAGATAGTTTATGGGCCAGATAATGACATAGGCTAATTAATATCCCGGAACAAATGCACAGTTCCCGAGGGAACAGCGCGATAACCGACTTCCATGCGCGGGCGAAACCGCGGCCAAAAGCTAGTAGTGATATAAATGCGAAAGTGCACGTATGTGTGCGTGCGATTATTACTCTTTCATTATTAAACGTTTGGATGGTATACAGATAGTTCCACCGCGATTTCACTTTTTCTCTCAAATGTTCTTTCATGTAAACTTTGTCCAAATATTTATCTACTAACTAAATAATACAGAAACAAAATAAAAGAAAAAGCCTAATCCGTCAAACCATCCTAAAATGATGATTAAACGTGACGTTTGTTTTTACAAGCCTTTATTTTACTTGCAACGTTCTAATGAATAAGTCTTTTTTCATAATGAAATATTCTTTATCAAATACTAGCTGTTGCCCGCGACTCCATCCGCGTAGAATTCGTTTATCGCTATCCCGCCGGAACTATGCAATTTTCCGCGATAAAAATCACCCTTCGTCCTTCCCCAGGACTCAAACTATCTGTATACCAATTTTTATCTAAATCGGTTTAGCTGTTTAGACGTGAAATGAAACAAACAGACTTACAAACTTACGCCTTTAGTGGGATTTAGCAAACAAACTGGCACTGTGAAAGCCGCCTTACTTCCCGAGACCGCCCGTCTCCGAGTTCCCTTCTAAACTACCACTTATTATTTTATTTTATGACCAACGTGTGCTACTGAAGTTCAGATTACAGTATTCAAATTTACGAGATTGCATATAATAATATTTTGAAATCTTTTCAATAATAAAAAAACATCACAAACTTAACGCGCACTTATTACTAAGAGCCATGAAAGTAAAATACTTTCTTTAGTGACCTAGAGCTGGTTTTGAATGCCTTTTTTAATAAATATAAGATAAGTAATAAAAAGCACAAGACCGGTCTGAGTGGAGAGCCTTGGGGGAGGCCTATGTCCAGCAGTGGACGTCTTTCGGCTAACATGATGATGATGAAGATAAGTAAGAAAACTTGTTTAGATCAAAACGCACAGTTTCTTAGAGTAGATTTATTGTAAAAAAAAACCGATTTGAACCGCGCACTAAGAGTTCCGTTAAAATAAAAAATATTGCAATAATGGCATGTGCAAAATCCTTTCTTCCTTATTGTTACTAATATTATAAAATGCGAACGTAACTATGTTTGTCGTCTGCACCTTTGTATGTGTGTGTCGTCAGTCTTAAGTCGCTAAATCGATTTAAATATAATTTATTATTAAGATAGTTAGTTTCAGGTTTCGTTTGTTTGATTTTAGGTAAAATTTGAGAGTACCTACCTAGTTTTTAGTAAAAAAAAAACTTCTTACTTCTATCTAATTTGTATATACTCAAATCAGGTATTTTGGGTATACTTTTTCGTTTTTGTGTAACAGACTTTTTTCTAAACGTCATTTTGTACACGTCGTTACGTATGTAAAGTACTTAAATTAAATAGGTAAGAGTGCAATAAACAAAAACGGAAAAAAAATCTCGTATTGAAAATAGAATTTTTAGCAGAAACTTTTCCTTTTGCAGTACATAGGGAACAATAAAAGCACCCAAACCCTTTTATGTGCAAACCATTAAAAAAAACTGTACCCAACAATAAAGCCCAAAAACACATGTTTTACGTCCCGCTAACAAAACAATATAAATCCTCCTTAACCTTTGCCAGAACACACCTGAAGCCCATAAGTCTATAAAAGTAATTTGGAAATTGTTAATGCAGGGGCCTCCGTAAATAATACTGCAGGCGCGGTGTCCTGACGTTTTAATGTTTTATGCAGAGCGCTACTACGTGTTAATGGTTCTGGATGAGCCCTGGACATAAATTTGGACGCTTTTAGGCCATTTTTGTGCCGTTTTGCCTCGCAATTTGTAACAAACTGTGCGTGTGCTCACTTAAACTTGATTGATTTAAAAAAAAACTGATGTTATTATTACGAATTAATATATGCACTTTCTTTCCGCGTACTGCCTCAGCTTTCATATCATAGTCAGTTCAGTCATAGTTCTCATATAATAGTTTGTATTTTATAAGCCGGAGTACATATTTATTCCCCTTAACTCTTCCCGTCCTACTGGCATTACCATACCTACAAGTACTTTTCCATCAAAATTCAGATAAAATTGGTGCGTATTCGGATAAAAACGCAAACGTATTTTTGATTTCATTTAACCGATGAAACTCAAGTGACCCTCATTTTCTCTCGACAGTACCTATCAATCCCAGAATTTCAATTCAACTGCCACACCTACTAATTCACAAGTGAAACCACTGGTAAAGAATACTCAGGAACAATCCTTTTTTTACATAAAACTGACCCGTGATTGACCCCTATAATGACATCACGGTTTTTTCTCAAAAGAGTCACATTACTTCCAATAAATATTGAATAGTTCTGTCCGTAGTAAAAACAACATTAAATTCACAAGTCGATAACGATCTATTTATCCTACAAATGGTACAACATTGCGTCAAAACTTAAAATAAGCCGTAAATTTAAAAGCCTCCAATCACCGTTCCCGCTACGCTTATTACTCTTAAAGCTCATTCCCAATTAGTAAATTACTAACATTTAAATACAAACAACCAAGTGCTTAGGTTAATTGCCTAAATAATTATGCTAATGATATTAGAATTATATGTAAAAACTACGTCAAGTTAAATTCTGTCGCGTCTATCGACACGTTTGTGTCAATCAATTCGGATGGGCAGTACTAAAAACCTTCAACACTGTCGTTGCTCTTTGATGAACATAAAAGTAACATAAAATCGTAGTAAACTCGTAGGCTTGAACACTTTGACTGCCTTTCATCATCAGGTATTCACCAAATTTTAGCATCCAACTTTAGTTTCTACAAAGGGTCGTATTTTGTTTTTATCACTGAGGGTACTTCATTATAAAGTTGGTGATGGTGATACTTTTGATTGATTCAGGTGATAGGTACTTTGCGGAAGTCTATATCCTACTACTGTTTGTTTGTTTATTTGTTTGTTTGTCACTTCGTCAAGTCTAGTTAAACAGCCAAACCGATTTCGATGAAATATCGATAAGGAAAATCGCTTAGTTCCCGCGGGACAGTGAAAACTGATTTCTACGCGAACGGAGTCGCGGGTAGCGGCTAGTCAATAAATAAACGTTAGCAAAGGATAATAAAAGTTTCTACCCACTACCTGTATCATACCATGACCGTAATAGAAACGTGTCAGGCACGGAATGTAACGCGTATAATATTGTCGCGTATACCTGACACGCGACAGCGATGGTTGGTTAAAGAACGTGCTAGAGCATAGTCTCATACTTTTCAATACAAACAACATATTGTTGCCGGACACGTTCCTGTTACGATCATGGTATGATACGATGTAGTAGGCTAAGACTTTAACATGCCATAACATGGGTTTGTATTTTTTTTTAGCAAGTGATGGTAAGAGATCACCACCATGGGCATAAACATCTCCAGCACCATGGGTATTGCAGATGCGTTGCCAACAAATGTTTTTTTTTATTCGACTGTATGGCAAAAGAGCAAGTGGGTGTCCTGATGGTAAGAGATTACCACCTCCCATAGACACCTGCAACACCAGGCGGATTGCAGAGGTCTAAGATGGGATACCTCAAGTGCCAGTAATTTCACCGGCTCTCTTACCTTCCACGCCGAAACACAACAGTGCAAGCACTACTGCTTAACGGCATAGTATCACGGCAGGATTAGCAAGCAAGATAGTGGTAGCAATCCGGGCGGACCTTGCACAAGGTCCTACCACCTGCAAAATGTGGTACCAATCCGAGCGGACGTATGAAAATGACGTATAGTCATACTTCGTGGTCCGGTGAAATGATTGAATCTCCACAGATTTGTGCTACAGTGTTCTCACAGCGATGAGGACTGAAAACCTCATGAATATATCGGAAAACACTAAAGAATGTTAAAAGCTTATTCCCATTTCAATTCACTCGTCACAAACTAGGTTAATAGATAATGACCGCGATGAGCTTCGTTAATTTCGAGATCGTCGAATAAACCGTATAAAATTTACAACATGTTTTGCCGAAACGATGTGGAACGTTGTTTTTAGTGTCGATTTTACGATAAATAGGGCCATTTGTCCGCGCCCATTATGGCCCCGCGACGTATAGAATGGGCACTTGAGTGCCGGTTGTGTGCGTTCGCTTAGCACGATAAACTGCAATTTTTGGTACTGATTGCCGCGATACGTTTCAAATTTGTTAACTTCTTGATTCAATGAGAGTAGCTTATGAAAATTAGCTCAAAAAATTCACTAAGGTTTACTTATTAAAAACAACCGTGCCAAGTTTTATCACTGCGTTTGTATCTATTTTTTATCTATCTATCTACTCTACACCCAGCGGTTGAAATTTCCAGATTTCATCCCAATCCCCTGGGAATATCGGGATAAAAAGTATCTATATATGTTATCCCAGATGTCAGCTGTCTACAGATTAAACTTCATCCAAATCCGTCAAGCCGTTTTAGCGTGAAGGAGTAGCAAACGTATGCACACAGACACTGGTGAATTTATGAGTGTAAAAACCTAATTTTAAATTAAAAAAAACCGCATTGAAATCGATCCATCCGTGTAAGAGCTACGGTGCCACAGACAGACACACAGACTGACAGACAGGCACATATAGCGGTCAAACTTATAACACCCATCTTGTTACGTCGGGGGCTAAAAATGTCTTTATCTGTTAAAGCTACGAGTAGGTACCTGTGACCGTATAGTCACCAGCACCAATATCTGACACAACAAGCGTGCATAAATATCTGATACGACTCTATTTCTAGGGCCGGAAGGACGCGTCAGATATTTTTGCACGCTCCGCTGTGGGAGATATCAATGCTGGTGACTGTACTAGCTGTTGCCCGTTTTGCTTGCAAAAATTTCGCCTGTCGCTATCCCGCTAGAACTAAATTTTCGGGATCAAAAATGTTTTTACGTGCAAAATTTTGTGAAAAGTGAAAACAATAAAGATGTACCAACGAGCAAAAAACTTTAATAGTTATAGTAGGATTTATCGATCTTTCCATCTTCGAACAATCAATGGGCTTTTCTTAACTTAAATATGACTACTCTTTTAGGTATATTAATTTAACTACTTACATACTATCACTGAAATCTATCATCTTAAAACTCTTATACAATTAGAAGAAACCATGTTTAGGTACTGTCAATGAAACTGAATCACATAGCAGAGTAGAACCTTTGTGCTACTAATGTAATGTTGACATCCCGTCATATCTGCCAAGGAAATCATACCGAAATTAACCATGAAAAGGTTCCATGGTAAGTAATTCAGTTTCCTCGACTGTTAGTTACAGTCAGCATGTACAGTATCTACATAGATATACGTCACAAGCAATTGCTCTACAAAGGCACTAAACAAACAAATGGGAGAACTATGCTGCACAAACTTGTACGGTATAAATTGCAATTTGGCAGTTTCGCTTCAGTTATCTCGGTCAAAAAGCAAAGATATATTTCAGGACTTAAGGCCGAAGCAAAGAACAAACAGAATGAGTTCTACTTTGATTAAATAAAGATCTAAGGACCACTCTGGATAATCCCAACAAGGCTCTCTGAAACGTATGGGACATACGTCTGTATTTTATCTTTGTACTTGTTGTTGAGGTACATCACTATGGACATGGGACAGCACTATGACGTCAGCCACCATGTCATGTCAGAGATCTTCATTGTTACTTTTACATTTGCTTTACATACGAATAAACTAATTAAACTACAATACAGTGTATCAATAACACAACTTGGTGTCAGGTTTATGCTTAGTAAACATGACGGACTTGGAGGCAGAAAAATGCAACACGAGACCTGGAGCAAGTAAGTTTTTGAAAGAAAAAACATATGAACAATTCCGCCCAGTTGAAGAATTAGTGCTGAATTACGAAAATAATGCGGGCACATGGTCCAAATGGTTACAAAAATTCGATTTTTTCCTAATTGCATCCAACTACGAAGAGGCGACTGATCGCCGTAAAATAGCCATGTTATTACATTCCATTGGGGAGAGAGGGGTGGAAATTTATAATTCCTTCAATTTAAATAATGAAACCACGACGACGTACGAAGACGTAATCAAGCGTTTTAATGACCACTTCTTGCCCAGAAAAAACGTAACACTGGAGAGACACCGATTTTTTACTAGGACACAAGGTCTAAACGAACCTTTTGAGGAATTTTTGACTGATTTACAAAACAAAAGTCTCAACTGTGAATTTAAGGAGATGCGGGAGGAATTAGTAAGAGATGTTCTGATCGCGGGTATGAATAATAACAATACTAAAGAGCATTTGCTTCGGAAAGATAAGCTAGATTTAGCGGAAACAATTTCAATCTGTAAAGCTGCAGAACTTTCACACAAACAAGTCAAAGAAATGTACATGGAAACAAGTAATGTTTTAAATGTAAACCGTAAGAAGATGAATGTGCAGAACAATATGGAAAAAACCAGAAGTTGCTATACATGTGGATCAAAGTGGGATCCATCTCACAACTGCCCAGCAAAAGGAATGACTTGTGCAATCTGCAAGAAAATGAATCATTTTGCGCGAGTATGTAGATCCAAACCCAAACAACTTGCGCAAGTTGACATTCAAGACAAAAGCAGTGATGAAGAGGAATTCTTTATTGGTTCCATAACAGGTGAATATCCTTCAGAGTGGTTAGAAAAATTATACATAAATGGTCAAGAAATAACAGTGAAACTTGACTCTGGTGCTCAAGTAAATTGTATGTCACTAAATACATATAGGAGTTTAAAACTAAACACTAAATTTATAAAAAAAAGTAGAATAAAATTAACAACTGTGGATGATAAAAATATATTTGTATATGGATTATGTACTATTAAATGTTGTCTTGCCACTGGTAAATCAGACAACATTCATTTTGTTATCATTAAATCCAAATCTGTACCTATTTTGGGTCTAAAAACTTGTATTAATCTAAGATTAATATCTAGAACTTACAGTTCCAAAATATGTTGCCTTTTAAACAAAAACAATAATATTCTACATGATTTTAAAGAATCATTTGAAGGCATTGGATGTTTTTCAAAACCATATTGTATAAAATTACAGGCTAATGCACAACCCAGAGCTGATCCTCCTCGCCGAGTTCCTATAGCACTACGTGAACCTCTAGAAAAGGAACTTCAAGTCATGGTAAATCAAGGCATTATAGAGAAAGTGCAAGAGCCGGCGGAGTGGGTCAACTCAATGGTAATAACAAAAAGAAAAAATAATAAATTGAGAATATGTATTGATCCTAGATATCTTAATAAATTCATCATTAGACAACATAAACAAATACCAACCATTGATGATATTGTTGATAATCTCTCTGGTGCCAAATACTTTTCAAAACTTGATTGTAATAGTGGCTTTTGGTCAGTTCAATTAGATACAGAGAGTTCCAAGTTATGTACCTTTTCGACTCCTTATGGTAACTACCGATATAAAAGACTGCCATTTGGGCTCTGTATTTCAACCGAAGCCTTTCAAGAAAGAATGGAAGAAACTTTCAAAGAAATTCCAGGTGTAAAATTTTATGTCGATGACTTAATCATATATGCAAAAACTGAAGAAGAACATCATAAAATATTGCTACAAGTTCTAGAAAGAGCAAAAATATGTAATGTAAAATTCAATAAAGATAAATCTGAAATATTTAAAACTGAAATTAAATTCCTTGGTATGATTGTAAGTAATATGGGTATAAAACCAGATCCAGAAAAAGTTAAGGCAATTACAGAAATTAAGTCCATTAAGGATAAAAAAGATTTAGAACGCTTTCTTGGTATGACGAATTACCTTTCAAAATTCATTCAAAATTACTCAAAATTAACAGCACCTATTAGAGAGTTACTTAAAAAAGACTATATATTTCAATGGGATCATGCGCATGAAAAGGCATTCACTGAATTAAAACTTGCTTTAACAAATAGCCCAGTTCTAAAAATCTATGATGTTAATAAGGATATTGTGATGTCTGTAGACTGTAGTTGTGAAGGTGTAGGAGCTTGTTTGCTCCAAGAAGGCAAACCTGTTGCATATGCCTCTAAAGCTCTCTCTGATTGTCAAAAGGAATATGCACAAGTCGAGCGTGAAATGTATGCTATTGTATTTGGTTGTAACAAATTTCATAAATATATAATCGGTAAAAAGGTCACAGTGGAATCAGATCACTCAGCTTTAGAAACCCTATTCAAAAAACCATTATGTAAGGTTCCATCTCGTATTCAACGAATGATGCTTAAAGTTCAAGGCTATGATCTTCTTGTTAAATATGTTCCTGGAAAGAAAATGTATATTTCTGATTTTTTAAGTAGATCATATTTACCATTATCTTATTCCGAATGTGACAAAAAATTAGATGAGGAATTAAATACAGAAATAATTGGCCATGTGTCTGCCACCATTGACTATCTACCAATATCAGAAAGTAAAAAACAATTAATAAAAATCAAAACCAGTGATGACCTTGTAATGACCCAATTAAAATACTACATACAAAATGGATGGCCTAGTACTAAACAAAACATCAATGACTCTGTAACTCCATTTTGGAACATAAGACATGACTTGAGTGTAATTGATGATATAATATTCAAGAACAATGTTATAGTTATTCCAAAATCTCTGCAAAAAACAATGTTATCAATACTTCATTATTTTATTATTTTATTATCTTTATTATTTTTTTTCTATATTGTACCGTTTTTTGCCCAAATAAACATTAAACATTAAACATTCATGATGGTCATTTTGGTTATAACACATGTTGGAGAAGGGCAAAGACTATTATGTATTGGCCAGGCATTCAAGCTCAAATAAAAGAGATGTGTTATTGTTGTCAAATATGTGCTACATTTCGCCCTAACAACTGTAAAGAAGAAATATTATTTCATAATATTCCAAAACTTCCTTGGATAAAATTAGGTACTGATCTATTTGAATTTAACAAGTGCCATTTTATTCTCGTTGTAGATTACTATAGCAAATATATAGAGATAGCAAAATTGGAAAATCAAACATCTAATTGTATTATAAAACATTTAAAATCTATTTTCGCTCGTCATGGACTTCCACTTGAGCTTATTTCTGACAATGGCCCATCATATAGTAGTGAGGAATTTAAAAGATTTTCAACGGAGTATGGATTTCAACATTATACTTCTTCTCCTAATTATCCTAAAGCTAATGGCCTGGCAGAATCGAGCGTTAAGATTGTTAAAAATATATTAAAAAAATGTTTGTATGAGAAAAGTGATCCATATTTAGCTCTTTTGAATTTAAGAAACTCTCCCAAGGATGGAAGTCCATCTCCTGCCAATCTTCTATTTAATAGAAATATGAATGACCGGTGCCCAGTGTCCACATATCATCTTCAACCTAAAATATATAAAAGAGATGAAGAATTAGATAAAATTAGACAAAGTAAGATAAGTGAATATTATAATAAAACTGCAAAGAATTTACAAGAATTAAAACCAGATCAAAAGATAATGTTTAAGAAGAATGTTGATGATGAAATGTGGACTCCTGGAGAAATTGCTTGTAAAACCAACTATCCACGCTCTTATGAAATTAGATCAAAAGGAAAGATATATCGTAGAAATAGACAGCATATTTATCCAACATTCAACTATGATGATTCAAATATTGGAACCATGTCTGATAAACATGAGCATAATAATGGCTCTGTTAAAAATGAGAATGATGGAATAATTAATCAAGATAGTAATCAAAGTGCAAGTGATTTAGGTTTGCAAAGAGACATAACATGTACTGGCCATGAATATAATTCAGAATCTAATTTTATGAGAAGCATGGATAATTATGTCACACGTTCTGGAAGACTAATTAAGAATCCTTCTAAACTGAAAGATTGAAAAATCTTGTTTTTATTGTATCTCGAAAAGAAGAGGAATGTTGAGGTACATCACTATGGACATGGGACAGCACTATGACGTCAGCCACCATGTCATGTCAGAGATCTTCATTGTTACTTTTACATTTGCTTTACATACGAATAAACTAATTAAACTACAATACAGTGTATCAATAACACAACTCTTGTAATGAAACTTACTACTTATCTACTTTAGTAATAAGGAATATGCATTTTTTTTCTTTCTTCAAATACACTACGTATTGATTGACAAACCGAGTGGTGGAGTTTTTTTCACTTAAAAAAGACAATAAAAATAAACATAGACGTTTTAAATTGTCAATTTGTTGTTTGACATGTTAAATGACGTCACAGTACACGATGTCAATAGAAAGTCCATATTAAATTTCATTTTCCTTGAAAGAGATCGGGAAGGCCTATAATGTGCTAGTAAACGTTGTGATGAGAAAGAGATGGAATGAAAACCTTATTTGCGCATAACTTTCCTATTTAACAACATTAAATAATAAATAAATAAATATCACGGGACAATTCACACCAATTAACCTAGTCCCAAAGTAAGCTTAGCAAAGCTTGTGTTATGGGTACTAAGCTACGGATAAACATAATTATATAGATAGATACATACTTAAATACATATTAAACACCCAAGACCCGAGAACAAACATTCGTATTTTTCATACAAATATATCTGCCCCGACACAGGAATCGAACCCGGGACCTCAAGCTTTGCAGTCGGGTTCTCTAACCACTAGGCCAACTGGTCGTCTGACATTATTGATGATTTTTACATTCCCCATTATCTTAAGTTTCACGAATCTGTATAATGCCTAACACAAAATAGCGAAACAAAACAGTCTAATTAAGAAAATAACGTCGCAATAAAAGTCACAGAGCAACAAAAATACATTTAATACTTACCTAGTAATATACTAAACTAGCGAGTCCATTAGTGTGAATGTATATAGCGTGATTTGAGTCCGACTAAATCGCTGTACGAAATTAGTACCAATTTATTCCCTGTCGCCTTTATCACGGTTTTCTGTGTTAATTGAGACATTTGCACAGAAATTACCCACTGGTATAGTGTAAATGAAAGGCCACTAAAATACGATAAAACTCATTTAAACTGAAATTATGGCTGGCGTCGTAGTGTTGCAATAAATCCGTAATAAAAGTTTGTTTTAGCGCTTCCATATATCATTATCATCGTCATAAGTATTTACCTATTTATCTCATAATTTTACAATCCTAAGTTTTCCGACCAAACTACAACTGCATATTTGATGTACAGTTTTACCCGCGGCTTCACTCACGTGAAACCATTAGGTCAGGCAGTTGATTTGAAAATCCATGATTTTTACTAAATTACCTACATCATGGCCTTCATTTACTTTGTATGAAGAGGACCTGTGCAAACTCTAAACATAGCGATTGAGATTTGACATTTTACATGCGTACATTCTAATCCTGTAAGATTTACAATTACATGTATACAAATTTCATTCAAATTCACTAGCCGTTTTAGCGTGAAAGAGTATCAATTACACACACAAACACGCGCGCGCACACACAAATAAACACGCACTCGGGCACATAATTACAAGTATGTTAAGTTAAGGTACACACACATACACAAGATCTTATACTACCTAGACCTCTAGGGCGAATACTTATTCATTCTACAGGCGTTTACTAGGCCACACCCACAACGTAACTTTTTGCCTCCGAGGGCACGTGTTCCACTTTGACCTTTACTCAATCGAGGTAAGTTTTATGTGCTACACATAATTTATACTATTTAAGTACTTTCATGACGATAAGGTCTATTCATAATTTATTATCATGTTTAAAATTATGTGTTGTATGTATGTACTTGCTATTTACCTTTGACACGGGTCCGACAAGAACAAGTTAGTCACAGATTCCGTAAAGTGCCGAGCCCGAAAACTTCTTGGTTATGCTTTGGTAAATTGACAACTGAGCCTTTGAACACCGTTGATGAGTTGCATGCCTGTCAGCTTTTACTGGGTACATTATGATGATGATGAGTGTATTCAGGAATTGTATTATCTAAAATCTTTTCGCCGAGTGTAGACAAGTAATAAGATAACGCCACGGAGTAGCGACTGTCTCTTACCTATCGTAAATAGTATGACGAGCGTTGCTTTATACACGCACTGAGTTTAGTGGTACCAGGCATTCAGTTCTTGTCAAACGCGCGTCCATGGGTGTGGACGCGGTGGCCATATTGCCATTACATTCTGTAATGGGTTTCAAGTGTATCGTTTGGGTGTTCGCGAGTTGTTGTCTGTTTTATACAGTTAATAATTCTTAAAAAAAAAAATTCTATGAGTATTATAGAGGGTCGTATTTTTTATGACTTAAATACCCCTGATTTTCATATTTTTCACGGAAAGTCACGTCAGTCCACGGAAAACTATAAATATAGCTCCATTAACTTTTTGCCGTAGGAAGTCCAGGCGAGAGAGCGTATTCACGCATATGTTGTTAACATTCGATTGGCCCGCATTCAAGACTAAATGGAAGGCTGTGACTGAACCAGTGAGTTACATCATTGGCCTCATCTTTACTTCGGAACCTACATCAGGTGATATGGGTAGAGGTCAACCACTACTGGTCAGCTTATTTTTTGTTTATAAAATATTTAGTGAGTATTTTTTGGTTGGTTGGTAATACATATATTTATGTATAAAATACTAACGTAAATTAAAATAAAATTATATAAAGTTCACATACTTAGCTGATTTTGTACCTCAAAGTGCGAATACTCTTGAAACAGAGGTGCACTCTCCATTTTTTGAGAGTGTAGTACCCACTTTATTACAGTCAATTTATTTTCCAAGGAACAACGAACTTATTCACGTAGAAAAGCCTTTTGCCTTAATAAAAGAAGTAAATGTAGAATAATATATTATTTCATTTACCCTTCAACAATGTATCAAGGGAAGACAAGGGTGCGAAAGGGCCAAGTCTCGAAATTAAAATAAACGTTGAACGATCGTTTAGAGCCTTCAGTCTGACCCTTACGTGCGAGGGTAAATGTACGCACTGAACTACGTATGTAGTGAATACTGTATTTTTACCTTATTTAATTTAAATGTAAAATATTATCTAAGCTTATATATACTTGTACTGAAATTTCTATGAGGAGTACAAAATTTCAGAGCTAGCAAAGCCTCCAAGGTTACCAAAAATATCGAAAATAATAGGTTGGATGTCGTGTTGTCACTTTTAACCAACTTGGTCGCTCTTCAGAGCGAGCATATCTGATGTAATATAAATAAGTGGTGCACCTTCCATGGTCCAACAGAAAAAAGTTCAGTTGCGTTCATAAAATTAGTCGCAGAACGGAATTGTATCATACTATTGAACTACCTATTTTAGATGTACAATTTCTTGAAGACGTATCTGCTTCACTGATAAAAAACTTATATTTTATGAGAAACTGCACTTGATTACATTTTGAAATAGGTAATCCAATACACAAGTGTATTGGAAAAGTACAGAAGTGATCTAAATCTTGAATAAAGAGCAGCGATTTTTCTGATATTACCGTGTTCATTGAATCTTTTACAAGTCAATACTTCACTTAAATCAGTAATAAATGTATCGTACAGTATGCATCAAGAAAATTCTATCACTTTTATTTCCTTTCTAAGTTTATACGACTACCACGAACGTTGACTTTTCATTTAACAAGTGACATTGCAAACTAAACCAAAATAACCCATACAAACGCAAAGGTGTTCCTAACCTCAATAGCTTCGCAATAGCAAAACATTTCCATTCTGATTTTCAGCGTAGACTTAAGCACATTGAAGCGGGCTGCAGCATGAGGATTCAATTTAAATCCTTGCTAGAGATCCTATTATTTACAGCAAGGTGTCGAGAGCTAAGTAACCGTGGCATCTCACAATGCTTCGAGACAGAGCAATAAATTAGACAAATCCGATTTGCACGTGCGAGGGGGAAGTAAGGGTTTGCTTTGCGGAACGCGACGCTTTGGGGGTTGTTTTCAGTTTTTAATTAGAATATCGCTGAATTATGAATAGCAGGCGTTCGATTTAGAAATAAATAAGATCATCATCATCATCATCTGCCTGACGACATCCACTGCTGGACAAAGGCCTCCCTCTTAGAACGCCACAATGAATTACACCTCGCCACTTGCGTCCACCGGTTGCTCGCAATTCTCACGATGTTGTCAGCCCACCTAGTGGGAGGAATACGTACGTTTAATAGTTAGTAAGATAGAAAAAAAAAACTTTTAGTTCTGTGAGAGAAAGAGGGGAGGGGGGCCATTCTGTTAGAATCGGAACGCAACTTCAACTTAGTTCCAATTTTTACCGCGCTGTCAGTGGCGCCTCTATCCTCCGTTCTCTATATTCGCGCGCACGCATTAAAAAGCCTTAAAACAAGTGTAGTTTTATCCGTGTTTATTTATTTCACGCAATCCAACGCCACTTTCCTTCACATTCACAGTGTCTGCAGGCCGCTTCCAATCGAAGCAATTGGAAGTCTACGAGTATGGGGGGAGAGGTATGTCCTACAGTGGATGTTTATAGTGATGATAATAAGGAATAAAAAAAAAAGTTTAATTTTAATCGTCATATACAACCATTTTGGATGAAGTGTTGTAGTAGTTCCGCGTCAACGCTTTTGCGCACGCAACGATGCTTGAATGAAATAAAGTACTTAACAAACAATTCGAAATGCACTTTCTTTACAAAGGGACTCCATTTGCCACCAAGCAGCCCCGTAATTTATAAAAGTTAATACCCTCCCCGTACCTCCTGAGAAAATACCCTGAAGTTTAACCCTCCACTTACACAAATTTCAGGGCTTCGGTATGTAGGTAAAAATAAAAAGGAAAATAAAGGGAAAACCCACGGCTATGCGAGACACGTATATAAGATGCCTGCCTACGTCACGTACGTCGAAAAGAGAACTTTTATTACTTCCGAGAGACCGTAATTGTTATGGAGAACCGACTTCCCTTATTATTCAACTTCGGATTCGGCTAAGTAGTAACGAACATAGTTAATGAAACGACACTTAGCGTCCGGTAACTACTTCAAGCTGGTACGTGTACCCTTAGTGCTTCTGTAGGTAAATAGGCCGTTGAACGTCTTTTGTTTTTATGGTTCTGTACCTCAGTCAGTAGAAAATCAGTTAGAAAATAGATTTCTTTGTAGCTCAAGATAATTCCACTCCTAATTTTTGTTTCTTTTACGCTCATCCCGTGAAAGTCTATATATTTCACACGAAAACACAAGCCGAAACATGGATGCACAGAAAAACCAGAAAAATAGACCAGCGCTGGGAATCGAACCCAGTTCCTCAGCATTCCGTGCTGCGTGCTATTCCCCTACACCACCGCTGGACAGGAGACTAGACACGAATTTTTCCTATGCAGCAATATTTCAACTTGCATTCTTTTCATAGTCACTTGAGCAGCGACACTAACGCCATCTATGCTATAAGCCTTTGTACCTGTCAAATTACGACTAATATTTCTGATTTTAATACTTGCTACCGTTTTCACCTTTCAAGCATGTCATTTATGAAATTAATGTTTTATTTTGCTAGCATTCAAAAACAAAATTTACTATCGCAAACAAAATGACCTACTAAATTTCCAAAGTCATGCAAAAACTTTAGTATATTTATTCACCAAAATCTGCATGCTAATTTCGTACACGTTACATAAATTTCGTCGCATAATTTAGTTGTTATCAGCTTTTTTCGAGCACTGAAAAGCTAATAGCTGTGTAAGAGGCCAGTGACTTGTTATTACATGTTTTATGAGGTGAGTCACGCTTGACCCAACAACTAGGAACGCTCACCGATTGAGTAATTTTCTTCGACAACCCCTTTTATGCGATAAGTCGGTAAGATTAACACGTTACTATGGCGTAACGAGCACTGCTACTCTATACCACTGCGACAAAGTCAGGGGATGATGATGTATACCTTGTAGTTTTCACATCGAATATGTAATTAACTAAGTATTAGGTAAGTACCTAGTTTATTTTACCCTAAGAAATTTGCTGGTATCTGCTGTACCTACTAAGAAAGATGCTAAAAAACCAACGTATATTAGTACTGATTACTCTTGAACGTTTTAAACAAAAGATTGTATGTAGGTACCTTTATTTAGGAAAGTAGGCTAGAGATTAAGTATAGCAAAATAGAGATCATTGAGTAGGCCAAGATACACACAGGATTTGCCGCAGGAGACACAGAGAGAAAAATACATTTAATTTAACAACTTGTCCACTTAATTTTGAATGCAAGATCGAGTGACCTTAATGGTTCACTGTTGGACATGATTCTCTCTCCTCCTCAGATTTCTACCTTGTACCTCATTAATATCGTTGCCTCAACTGCCTAACTACATGGCGTCCTACCCTACGTTTTACGATACGTGTTATCCACTTCCACAATCTGCCCCAACGGCTGTCACTTCTACTAATGACGTGAATTAATTCAATTCCATAGTAGGCAGTTGCTAGCCAGTAACTACCACCAGTAGCAGAAGATTAGCACAGCATCTGCTGCCTGCGTGGACTCACTGTACGCTATATGTCTACGCTATAGGTATGGCATAAGACAAGTGACGTGTCAACTATCGCTAAGTCGTTCTCGTCGTATCGTAAGTCGACCTCGCAAACCCTAGTCACAGCTATATAAGTCGGTAACCTCGGTTCTCGGTAGCAGTGAATGAGCTCGTATGAATATTAAGTTCTAATTCTGTGATGCTTTTCTCTTATGCTGGGATCACCTTTTTCCACTTATCTACATTTAAAGCACTGTTGGTTTATCTTGCGCTGTGTCCGTGTAAGATCAAATCTCGTTACACGTTCCCTGTTGGTTTCCGTTAAGCCTGGTCTGGCGAACACGTAGAATTTTCCACAAGTATGCAAACTACGCCTCTTTAAACGCAAACTTTTATATGTTTGGAATCCAATCACATGCAGTTTGGTCGAAGTACGTACGAGAAAGTTTAAGTTGAAACGAGCGCGGGCGCACTAGTCGATTCTGTCTGCGGGTAACGGAATTTCCGATCAGCCAGAGATGCTTCTTTCGATGCGATGTCAGCGCTTGTTTACTCTGATTCCGCATTCATGTTCAAATGCGTTGGAAAAAGTTGTAGCGTAAATCCGAGAGCACTTCAGTTGCAATAGCGAATTTTTTTTCTCTTTCTGCATCGTGGCAATCTGTTGATCATAACAATATACCACTGCTCTGTCTGATAGCATGTATCTATTTTGGGCATTTTCGCTTGTTGAGATAGTTCTTATGAAAGTGCAAACTAAGTGTCTAAATACATCCTGACGAATCTATCTTGCAGAGCAGGAACACTGTGTTTTTTTCCTTCTATGTTAGAAGCCTCAAAATGTAATAGCCGAAAATTATTGCAATTAAAATACGTGCAAAAATTTGGCGAATATAACTGAGTAATAGGTACTTATTATAAATGCAACAGTTTACTTGTATGTGTTTGTTGCTCTTTTAGACTTTTATGCTAACACAAATTAATTTAGATAGAGCGGAGGGAGTGTGTAAGTAGCTAGCAGGAATAACTCGTAAGCTATATTTTAATCCCGATATTTCTAAGGGATCGGGACTTACATAATTATATGAAAACTCAAATTCTGAACCACTTAGTCTAAAGACACGACTGTACTTTATTTTAGAGAGAGAAATATTTATTTCAACATATTCAATACACATAATTCATTCATTCATTCATTCATCTCAGCCTATATACGTCCCACTGCTGGGCACAGGCCTCCTCTCGGAATGAGAGGGCCTACACATAATAAATAATAATAATACATTAGAAAAAAAATTAACATCGAATAGGAGTAGTATACATTGGGCACACAATAGCAATAGAAGTGACAAGACTGTGGCATTTATTATTGGGAAATACCGCATTACCATGCACTTCTACTTATTTTTATTTCATTTAGCTTAATTAAATAAAAATATGATATAATTTTTAAAAATCCCATTGGTAGTTTTGCAAAATTTCGGAATTCCAATTTAACTGCTGGAACTCATACGAACGAAATCGCGTGTAAAGACTATGTAGTGAATATTTTAAAGTAAACAACTTTTACATGAACCCACAAACATTTTACTCTAAACGCGGCGTTGCTGAATGACGAAACTCACTGCAGTCATTATCGTCTTTCAGGATTTTTTTCATTTTTTGGCGCTTGCCGCGGCGCGACGCTCTTCAGACTTCTTTCGGGTTTTGCAAAAAGTAGAGTTGTCATATCCGTCCGCGCGAACCGTACAACCTGCCGTCTCGAGTGGTCACTGACCTGACGCCTGCCATATCAATGACACTCGAGATCTGTCGATAAGCCAGCCAAATGAAAAGCGACTTGTTCAAAGAAATTAGTCAATCTCCGTTTTCAACCAACGCAGCAAGATCTGCACAAAAATCCGCTCGTCGTTTATTTTTTCAATTTGTCGTAGGAAATTAAAGGTCTGTTTGTTTCTCGACTCAGCACTTAAAGTATTTATTTTAAGCCTTATTGAGCCGACTTCGTTTTATCTCTTAAGGGCGCTTATGAGAAATTCTCTCTGTCAAAAGATATTTAAACATTTTTCTGTTTACTTCTCTTTACATCAAAATTCTTGATGAGAAATTTATTTAGGCGTCGGCTTTTTTCTACCAAGTAATCGTTAAGTTAACTGGAGGTTAGCACGTTTGATTTTAAATATAATCCGGGCTTAATTTACCGATAATAACTGCTTTGATTTTAATAACAAATAACACTTGAAAACTTTCTCAACATCAACAATAGAACTTCTACTTCATAAGAAATTGAGTTTTGTAACTCCACTAGAAACGAAACTTACGTAATTAAGACGTTAAAACTTTGTTTACTGATGTTTATTAATAAAAAGGAAGTGGAATTCTTATAAGCCCACGCGAATAACCTGCTGCTAGAGTAGGTATAGAATTGAGGGATTTATACATATAAGCCCTTTTCCAAAGCTTAATACCTCGCTTGTAGTACAAGCGAACATATTCCTGGCAAATTGTTTGATTCAGCATATTTGGTCACTCGAAACATCTTTCACATCCGGATCAAACCACAATCGGCCTTTTCAGTCATAAAGAATCCTCTTAAGGCTCCTTACAGTGGATTTTCGGAGGGTTCCCACTGATCTTGCCGATTTCTGCCTATTTAATAATCGATTATTGCCCAAGGGTTGGGACGGATTACCATATCAAAAGAACGCATGAGCCCATGTTCGACGTCAATTTGGTAAAACATTCGCCGTCTGAAGGCGCGATGCGTAAGACTTTTATTACAGGATCACAAGTTTGATCGGTATTCCTTGGAGATGTTTCCTCTTCGCTTTAAATATGATTTGAAATAGACCGCTATTCTTGATTGACTAAGCAGGGGGATTGACTTCTGTTGCAGTTTAACCGCCGGCATGATTTAGTAGTTTTTTCGTTTGTAAATAGATAATATACATTGATATTCTCTTGATAATTAGTATTGTTACAAGTATTCATTACTTGAACCTGTCACTTTAGTTCTTATATAATATTTTATGATACGCAAAGACAATAAGACAATAAAAAGTTATGTATGATACGTCTTTGACACACGTTTAATTTTGAACATCATCTAAATGCACTGAAACATTTTGTCAACCTCCATCTCTCTTCATGAAAAACTTTTACAAGTGTATTCAATCGAACTTTTCCAACCACTGGCTTGAAAATTCTTGATTCATATGTAATACCTTGTCTAAGTTGTGTATAATCCGCCTAAAACTAAAACCGCGAAACTTAAAACACCTTAACTGTACTTAGCTAAGTTGCAAGGCCCCACGCACTAAGGGTTCCCACTTCCTGCTGGTGCCCCGCATCCTTTGTATGAAGATTTCGAATATTATATGCCTCCTAAGCGGCGCCCGTGGCCGGATGTAACAACCCCCTACTATGTTCTACTCGAGAACGAATTCACTTTGGGGCTTTATTAGCAGAATTCCAAAGCAGATTTTAAATAATGTAAAATACAGCTTTGTAACTTTAAACCGTGTTTATATTTAGAACGCTGCCTTATCCTTAAAAGTAGTTACATTAAAAAAAATGTATACCGATTTAAAGGTTATCCTTACTACAGAAGAACCGGTTAGCCTAGTAATTATTGACTTAACTATGAAGTTACAGGCCACGGCCACGGGTTTGAATACAGGTAGCGGTCGACGATTTAATGATGATTAAATACGAATGTTTTGTACAGTCACCAGCATTAATATCTGCCACGGCGGAGCGTGCAAAAATATCTGACAGGTCTTTCCGGCCCTAGAAATAGACATATATAATAATATCAAATAGTATCAAATATAATGCACGCTTGTTCTGTCAAATATTGGTGCTGGTGACTGTATCATGTTAGAACAAGTCATGAATTTTCCATGTTTCTATTCGTCCATGTTGCCTAGTACCCAGTAAGAACTTTAGCTTACCTACTTAGTGCCATTTTTCATGTTTTAATTTTTGGATACTAAAATTGATTTTATGGGGCGTTATTTTGTATTAACTATTTCCGTGGTTTGCACGCAAAGGCAGATTATAACAACTTTGCTGTGTTATACTCGTAGCTCGCTTGGAATGCTTTGATCCACCACGGCACCCAGCCATCCCTCGTCTATTAAAATTCTTCACTGAACTTCGAAACTTTCCATCTAAAAATATTACTTGCACTTAGGAAAAAAACTTTTGAAATGGAAAAAATATAACAAAAACAATTTTATTTTATTTTAACTTTTGTAGCTCTTGATACATTTTTCTTGAGGTGTTGTGAAATTAATCTGAAGACTTTAGCAGCTATACAACAACCTGAGGCCATATTGCCTAACGTTTCTGATGCTCACGATCGCAATCAGATTACAGTTTTTTTTATGCGAAATCTGTCATTTGTCGATGATGAGGCGCTGGATGGGGCTGCACGCTGCCGCTACCTTATAATCATGGTTGACGGCGCTGGGCAGTCGTGTATATTATTGTTTTTGATTGTACCTACCTACTAACACCATTTTTATTTTATTTTTATTTTCATTTTAAGTAACCCCTATGGATTCTGTCCGAAATAAATGGTTTATTATTATTATTTGATTGCGATCGCGAGCGTCAGAAACGTTAGGCAACAGTCAAACTAACCGAACTGAAATTTTAAAGAATCTTTTTTAGACATCTTTTAAATAAATGTCTTAAAACGAACGAGTCCATAAAATTTCAGCGGATGGTTGGTAAAGTTCAACTGAAAATACTTGTGAAAGTTTGCTTGACTATTGACACGATAGCAGCACCACGGTCAATGCAAAAGTGACAAGCTTGTATATCATATTGCAAGCATACGTTCATACTCATTGAATAAAATCTACTAAGTACCGCTACCGCTCAAGCGGATCTGCGACGCCTTGAAGTCGACGACTGGCAAGAGGCTGCGCACGATCGGGGCAGATGGCATGCTCTCGTTTCGGAGGCCAAGACCCTCTTTGGGTCGCTGTGCCAATTTAGTTAGTTAGTTAAGTAAGTGAGTAAATAAAAACTACCGGCTCATCTGAAACACCTAATACATTGATGTGAGGAGGTCCTCGCGTTCCTTCAGGCGTGATTGTGGTTGTGGCCAAACGCAAACATATTCTGTTTAAAATAAAACTGGCCCTACGATTTAAATTATAATTTTGAATTATTTTAAATTAAATAAAGTAGAAAACTGATAACGAACTTGATTGAATTATCGTGAAACGAAACATTTCGCATTGAATTTCCACCCCTCAAACCACAAATAAGCTGTTGCTATACGTGTTTCTCATTTTTATAAATAAGTAAAACAGCTAGGGTGAGACGTGGAATGAAAATTTATATTCATAGGTACAGTAAGACGTTGCAGGGGATGAAATTTGGAATTTTATCGAGGGAAGCGCCCTCTCAGGTAATCGACTGACAAATGTCTTAGATATTTTACCAACTTCATTTTGTGGCCCCGGTTAGTGATGGACCTTTAGATCTTTTTCATTTTCACTGACATTTTTATAAATGTGTGTGCCAAATCTAATACTATTTCTTATTGACGAGATGATTGTTTTATTAGAAATAGGTCCTAAAAACTCAACTTCGGTTTTAGTATTCTGTATTAATCTTTTGCGATTTTTACTCACGAATAGACCACAGCCCCACGGCGTGTGGCTCAAAAAATCGTCAATTTAATCAATATTATTGATGATGACTCCCTGATGTCTTAATAAGTATGATTGGTTTTTGGAGTCTTTTTGTGTTTTTTATTTCAACTCCAAATTTGTTACTTTTACGGTCATCCCGTAAAACCATATCGAAAATACAAACTGAGACACGGATGCACAGAAAACTCTAGAAAAAGAGACATTTCATTTCATTTTTGCCCACTGATGTACTGAACCTTAACAAATATAAAATGTGCTGTTTTCAAGATTTTTGAAACGTCATCTTATTGAGAGCAGTAGTCAACGTTAGTCTGCAATCCATGCTACTAATAATAATATAATAAAATATTATAAATGCGAAAGTGTGTGTGTAAATATGTTTCTGGGTTTGTATGTCTGTATGTTTGTCCGTCTTTCACGTCGAAACGGAGCGACGGATCGACGTGATTTTTGGAATAGAGATAGTATATGGGCCAGAGAGTGAAATAGACTACTTTTTATCCTGTAAAAATGCACAGTTCCTTAGGGAACAGCGCCCGATAACCGAATTCCACGCGGGCGAAGCCGCGGGTAAAAGCTAGTTCTAAAAATAAACAGTTTCAGAAACAAAACATTTATTGACAAATGAAAATAAAATTATAGAAAGCGTATTATATTTATAAGCGTATTACATCAGGTATTTTTCAAACAATAGAGAACAGAAAAGCAGTTGTTTTAGTAGGCAAACTTATAAATGTTCAAGTACTTAATGTTATTTAAATAACTGTTTAATTTTCTCCGCACTACAAACATTGTCACATACTTACCTATACTTTATCTTTTTGAAGAATAAAGGATCTATAAATCTAATGCTACCGTATGAAATCAAACACGCCATCCACAACGCTATTAATGTTCAAGGTCCCACCTTCCCCAAGAACTGGCAGTCATCCCTGCGCGCGTCGTCCTGAATTTTTATCAAAAATTCCTATTTTCTTACCGCTTCCCGACAATAAGGTGCGAAATTAGGAGAGGAATTAGACTCCCCCGGCGCGAAGCGTGCCCAGAATTCGCTATGCAACGGGTGCACCACCCCTTTATAAGGTTATATATTACATCTCTATTGATTTATAATCTAAAAGGTATTTTGTTACGGCCTGGTAACATTTAGAGTAAGAAAGGACGCAAAATTTACTTTTCAATTATGGATTGTGAAGATTTTACTAAAAAAGCTACCCTTTTCTTACGATACGTAAGGTAAGGTAAGATAGAAGATTAGAAGAAGATGAAGATAAAATCCGTAACGAGGCGCTCCGATACAGAACTAAGGTTATTGACATAGCTCCGAGGATTAACAAGTTGAAGTGACAGTGGGCTGCTCATATCTGTCGAAGAACCGACAACTGCTGGAGTAAACGAGTTCTTGAGTGGAGACCGCGTCTTGGCAAACGTAGTGTAGGACGCCCTCCGGCCAGGTGGCGTGACGATCTGCGAACGACTGCTAGTAGAAGCTGGATGCGTCTAGCCGAGGACAGGGCGCAATGGCGTTTTTGGGGGAAGCCTATGTCCAGCAGTGGAATGTTATATGATGATGATGATAGTGGATGATGATGATGATGATGAGGAAGGTACTGTGTATTTTTAACACAAAGTTGGGTAAGCGTGACGTATTTGTTTCAAACAGTCAACCCCAACCTTAGCAATTATTCCTCAACGACTTTTCTTTTATAAAATTTCAGCTATCTCATTACCAAACTAATCCCAGCTCAAATTTCGCCTAACAAAGGCATGCATAGCTTGAAGCGAAACGTGGCAAAGTATGACAAAAATGTAAGGAGGAAAACAAAACATTTTTCTTGCCATAACCCCGTGTTTGCTGGCAAGTGTTTACCGTCGCCGAGGCCCAGATGTTATTCGCCATAAGCCTCTCTTATTAGGGATTCCGTACGTCCGCCCGCAAGAACACACTGAACAGTATTTTTGCTTCGGCAACATTATTAATATTTTACCTCATTGTTTACAGAACAAAAGGTGAGAGCAGCGCAAGGTCGCAGACGTTCTCTGGAGAGCGCACCTGGGCAGATACTGTATGAAGATTTGCTTTATGTAATAAGGAACGGGTAATTTATTATAGCTCCACAGGCTCCACTAAGCCAACGAACATAATCTGCTCCCCGTTTATATTTTGCCGCGGCTTGGAGACATTTTTAATTTAATGAAATCACCAGTTACACCTACTACGAGTATTGTAAGTAGAGTTCGGATTATACGCAACATAATAAAAAGCTTCAAATACGCATGCAAATACTCATAACAAATGCTAGGAATATGCATGAAAACTGTTAAAATTTGCAACATTAAATTTAAAAAAAAACTTAAACTTTTATTCATTTTAAAAACTAAATAATTATAGACACTGACAAATACATATTTCTATTTTTAACAACAAGAAGCATCTGTTCCAAATTTTCAGTACTAAAACCGGGCCTTCAATCATTTAAAATAATTCTAAAAGTGGACAAATACCGTTCCACGTTTACTGAGTTTGCTGAGCAGGTATGTATTTGAATTTGAGTGATAGGTACTTCAGCATTTATTGCTTGTGGCTATGAATCATTAACTAACCTACCCAGAAATATTGAAAATATAGTTGAAATATACATCAGCACAGGATTTTAGCTATAATATGCGATAACCGGGTAAATATGCTAATGCTTATAATCCGGTCTCTAATTATAAGTAATAACAATGAAATAGTCGTCATGATGCATAATAATCCCATTTTACAATCCCATGACATGAGTACAAATAGACGATGTACTGGTCTATAATATTTTGAAGTAACAAAGTATTATAGTAGAGTAAAGTTTAATTACAATACTGATGAAAATAACCATTTCATGTATATCCTATTAACCTAGCACTTGTAATCAAGCTAACTGTACTGGTACTAAGTATTACTGATAACAAATACGTTTATCGAAAACTATTAACTTTATATAATAAACAAACCCTAAATCTCCAAAGCGTGCATAAAATTCCAATATTATTTGTCATTTTTAGGGTTAAAAAATGAGAATATATTTTACATCCGGTCAGGTGTCGTGGAAATCCCGGGGGAAATCTAACTTTCCCGGAGGCGCAGACAGCAATCGATTCTATTCAAATTTATGACAGAGAGGAACGTTTACGACTTTATATAGAGATGATAATACCGCTTGTTCTCAATTTATTCAGTATGAAATTTAACTGAGCATTTGTAAATAGATATTGGTTGTATAGTGGTTTTATAAAACTAAGAGGGTTAGTTCTGTAATCTAATAACGCGATATAAAAACGAAAAAATATTGCTCTAAGTACCTACTACTTTCATGTTGATATTATCTTAAATAAAATAAAATCGAATAGTTCTGAAATCTCTTTGAATATTAATTGTTTTTGTTATTGATATCCACTATGACGCGTCAAACAATACATAAAGCTTAAAAATAATGAACAAAATGGATTGTGTTACATTAATTCATACTCTACATAGGTATTACAATTATAAATTCTAACGTAACTGTCTGTCTGTTAATAATTGGAACCCCAGGATGGGACATAGTTTTTGTCCCAGAAAATTGCATACTTGCTTCCTGTTGGATAGTGATAGACAAATTCTTTGTAAACGAAGTTGGAGGTTGAAACTAGTTTTGATATAACGTAATTTTTAAGGAAACTTCGCTAACCCTAGTACATACAATATATTTAAATGATTTTTTTGGATAGTGAATCTACACTACCACGTCTAGAACTTCAATAGATTTTTAACAGAAAATTCCTATGAGAAACACTATTACAGTAGAACACTCAAACAGTAAAACTTATTCAATCACTTGCTGGAATATGCCACAATAATTAAAGAAACCAAAAATACAAATACAGATAGTAGGCGTAATTTTTTACCTATAAATTAAATAATTCTAGCCCAAATAAAATTAACCACTCTATGTGAGTGCCATGACATTTGGAACCCTATCAATAGCTGTCTGCAACTGGCAGGTTCGGCGCCGACTTCTCACAAAATTCGCGCCCTTATTTTATTGCCCTGTCCAAGATTAAACTTTCGAGCCTTAAGATGCCATTCAAACATACAATGAAATGTACGTTTGTTATGAAATTGACATCTACACCCAATGAGTTGAGTTTGAGTTCTATAGAATGGTTTGTTTTGTGGGTCAGTGACAAAAGAACGGCTCTCTAATCAGGAGACCCATCTAAGTATGATGTTTTAAGTATTAATATTGTGATTCTCTAGTATTGTAAGTAAAACCTCTGAATTAAAATAATCCCTTAGCTCACTTGCAACCACGCGGGTCACGTGGGTCACGGGTGAGCAAAGAAATTCTTTTAGTTCATTGATATGGACCTCCGCAAAGTAACACCTGATTCAATAAATAATTTAAAACCTCTGACTTAAGTTTAAGAAAATCATTTATTCTATTTATTTATTTATTCTATTGTTATTGTGTACTGAAATTAATGAATAAATTATCTTATCTTATCTTATCTTATTTGAGTTTTAGCACCCATTATTAGAGAAATATAAGTAACTTAAAATACGATGGAATCATGCAAATATTATTAAAGTGAACAGCTAGTTCAAATATAAACTTTAATTTAGAATTTAAATTATCTCGGATATTAAAGGTTTCGACGAGACCGACTGAGCCAAATTAATGGCTCATTTGTGTACTTAACCTTCATCAACCGAAATGAAAATTAAACACAAATCTCGACCTTAGCTTCGGTATTTTTAGTCCAAAATCCACTTCAATATTATTACAAGGGAGCTGAATAAATTTTCTAGAGGTAACTAACATAAAGAAAGAAGTAGGTAAGAAAGGAGAGCCTCGAGCAACAAATCTCCATTTTACGGGATTAAAGCACCTCGCTGTTTTATATAATAGAGGCGGTGTGAGGGCGTTGGAATACTTAAGCGGGAGTAAACTTGCGGCCCGATACTTCTTGCTGCAGCCGCATTATTATCATCGAATTCTTGCACTCCATACCCAGTTGCCTAGCGCGAGAATTGACTTGCAGATTTTTCTACACTAATACAGTTACGTAAATGTTATATCGCCAAGACACGAACATTATGTAAAACTTTTGGGAAAGCAAATCCAGCTAGGTATTTGATGCAATCACAATGCAACTTTTTTTAATGTAGGTACAATTTTAAGACATGTTTAACGAAATGTTTAACATCCGCCTGGAGAGACATTTTATCTATTATGTGGTGCTCACCACACTATGCAAAGATTCTCATACTCCTTACGGGTTATTATTACCCAGTCAGTACAAAGAATGATAGAAATGTTTAAAGCACGTTTAGTTAGTCAGCAACAGAACTTGTTATTGAATGAAAGTATTTCCGACAGCAAGTATTTGAATTTTTGAAGCAATAACAAATTTAAAATTGAAAATAAACCCTTCCTCGCCCGCCAGGGAACCCCATCACATTTCTTGTATAATTTTTTTAATATAAGTTACGGAAGTAGAGTCGAAGTTTACGAATGTTGTAAATTTTTATTTGCCCTTCGTTGTTCCGGAAAAAATGAATTACTTTTAACTTTTCCTCATTCATTTTTCGAGTTATGAAAGAAAGCTAGTTAAAAATTGCTATCTGCCTATGATCTCGCTTACCTCAGGGAGAAAGGCGAGCGGGCATCTTGCAAGTTGTTTGGTTTTAATACTTTGTTTTTAATAAAAAGGTCTTAATTATGGTACTAGATTTTTCTTTATAAGCCAAGTATGATTTACAAAGAAAAATGAGCGCGTGAAAATTTTACATTGCGAATAGGTAATACTTCCTACAACACACTTACGATGCATATTCATAAATAAAAAATTGTTTATTACAAGAAACAACACATACTATGGGGTTAAAAATATCTGTTGGTCCCACACTAGGCTGGGCCTGTAACGTGGTGACCGAATTCGGTATTTAATTAATTAAATTACGGTTTAATTACAATTAGAACACAAGCCAAATTCAGTCGATTGTGGTTGTGTGTTTGTATGTGAGCGTGTGTGTATATGTGTGTGTGTGTGTGTGTGTGTGTGTCTGTGTGTGTGCGTGCGTGCGTGCGTGCGTGCGTGCGTGCGTGCGTGCGTGTGTGCGTGCGTGCGTGCGTGCGTGCGTGCGTGCGTGCGTGCGTGCGTGCGAGCGTGAGTGAGTGAGTGAGTGAGTGAGTGAGAGTGAGTGAGTGAGTGAGTGAGTGAGTGAGTGAGTGTGTGTGTGTGTGTGTGTGTGTGTGTGTGTGTGTGTGTGTGTGTGTGTGTTTGTGTGCGTATGTATGTGTGTGTGTGGCTGTATGTGTGATTGTTTATGACTGTATGGAAAACTTTACTTAGACTCTTTAGGGCCCATTGTTTGATCAGTAGTTAAAGTTACTAATACTCAAATTTCCATTGAAATTGGTTAACTATTGTTATTTTTGCCATACATTTTAACTATTAGTTTGTTAACTAATGATCAAACAACAAGCCCTTAGAGTGTTTCCAGGTTTTAGTTAATTATGGTAGGTTACCTACTCGTCTCGGTATTTTTTTTTTGCACCACAATCTCTGCAGCAATCCGTTTTTCTTACAATTAATGCCGTCACAATAAAAGCTGGAAAATGAAATGCAAGCCTTAGAACCCTAATTTTATAAACGCTTTATTTATTTGTCAAATAAACGTCATAATCTATGTCAGTTAGCAAAAATGATCTCTAAAGGGTTATTAATTACAACATAACATTAATTCGCAAGCATTATTAGCTCGATGAAGAACGGGATCATCCAAGAGCACGAGACGCTTGCAACTATGAATTTTAGGACACAATGATAAGCCTGAAAACCGACAAGCAATAAACAACGGGCTCTGGCGGTTTCAAATAGTTCGCCTGCATGTCGCTACATAGGAACAAAGTACGGGCAAGTAATTAAACTGAACTTAATTAAAGTCCCCATAATACAGTAAGCAAGCTACGACAGCACGAACAACGGACATTCTGAGCAAGTCCTGGCAAGTTTACCAACAAACCAGGGAACCCAAAGTTACCAACTTAGTTCATAATTCCCTTTGAAGAATCCGCTTTGATCTCGCTTTAAAAATGGAAGTTAGAATGTGCGCTTGAATTTGACGAGACTTTGTCTTGAATATTTTTTTTCGTATCTTACTCGGAAGCAAACTTAAAAGGTAATCTTTAATTAAAGTAGGTTTGAAATTAAAATAAATTAGCCGTCTACGAATTAAGTAGATCCACCTTTTATTCATCTTCATCTGAGTTGGATAATTATGACGTTTATGAGAAACTAGCTTATGCCCGCGACTTCGTCTGCGCAGACCTAGGTTATCGCGCGGTGGCGCCCTCTAACGGAATAAAAAGTATCTTGTGTTAATCCTTGGGGCTTAAACTATCGCTATACCAAATTTCATAAAAATCGGTTCAGCGGTTTTGACGTGAAAGCGTAACAGTCAGACAGACAGACAGACAGAGTTACTTTCGCATTTATAATATTAGTAGGGATTGTGATATTTTATGTTTAATGAAAACCAGTATTTTGTAATTATGATGTAAAAATTGTTTTCCTTTTGTTATTTTCTTAGAGGAAACTAAAATTATTCCTGATAATGAGAAAGGGTAAAAAACAACAGAAATAATATAGATTTTTAATGGATCAAAATTGCCCAGTAAAACACAAACGTGTTCCACTCTGTTTCATTCTTACAATACGTTCTCACCCACAAAACTAATAACACCTAAATTGAATTGATTTTCAAAAATATCATAAGTCGTGGGGTAAATCTACGCCTATCTGGCCTTCTTCGGATCCACTCGTATGAGTTTATGCCACAAATCACAAGAAATTGCGTCTAGCCTGTTCCTAATCTTTATTTATTGTATAATAAGGAAAAACAAAAGGTTACAAAAAGTGTTAAATACAAAGGCGGACTTTTCCCTGAAGGGATCTCTACGAGTCAACCTTTAATATCAATAAATATTTAACATGTGCTTGGAAACTTTTATTCTTTGCGTGTTTGTATGTAGGGCATTAATTATCTTTGGACATTGAACCCGTTTCAATGATCTTATATCTAAGCTACTAATGAAAACACCATTCCAGATATTTCCCATACTCGTAGTACCTATATATTATGTAGGTACCAAGTTTTCGCGGGGCACAATGAAAATTGTAGCTTTTATATGTTATATTTTCAAGGTCCCAAGGCCAAGGACTGGGTCCGCTTGGGAACTGCTGCCCCGCATTCTATGAGGAGGCCAGTGCCCAGCAGTGGGACGTATATAGGGCTGGGATGATGATTATGATGATTTTCAGGTTAAAAATGCAAAAATAAATCAAAAAAAGGAGCATATTTCGATTGGTGAGCGACTGTGTAGCCCCCACTTTCACATCTTTTCTAATTATTTTAAAACATGTACCTTACATGTTATTAAGTTCAATAAAAAAACTTTCAAATCTTTGAATCTTTTTTTGTCATCCTCCTCCATTTTATCTTTTTATGACAGTAATAATGAGATTCCTAAAAATTCTAAGACCCGCGAATACCGCGAATGTTAACTGACTAGAACAAACTACTAATGTTGTTTGCTGATTCCATTGCCAATAAAATCACAATTAACTCACACTTTAAAATAATTAATTCACTATTTAAACGTAGCCTATCTTTATTTATTTTTTATCCAAAAAGATGTCTGATTGTCCAGCATTAGATGTTTTTTATGTGCGAGCAAACTGACAAAGCTTCACGCATTTTTTATTTCAGCAGAAAAAGTTCAATATTTCATATTCCGCGCACACCTTGCTGGGATGCATTCAGCCTACGAAATGTCTTGGGAGCCCTCCCGCCTAGAGTTATGGTGTCCAGACTTAAATCACAATCGGACCGACCGAAGTAACTTGACCTGCAGAGGTTGTTGAGGTACCTAACCCCCTCAAAAGACTAATAAATTGGTAGCAAAAAATTTTGGGACGTACGTACTGTAAAATTAAGTGTTTGTTGCTTGTGTTGCTTTTATTTATTTTTTGTTTTGTCATAACTAGAAATTGTGTACTATAAAACTGTTTTTGCGAATAGCGAATAAATTATTCTTATTCTTACGTGTTTTTCTGACTGGCTTGTTTGATTGTAGAAAACTGAAAGTTTTCGTTTTCTATTTAGCATTTTAATGAAACTGCGATAGTGGGCTAGTGGTTTAACCTATGGTATCTTAAGCAAAGGACCGTATATTCCAATCCAAACTTCCACCTCTCACTTTTGGAAATTTGTGAACAAAATCACGCTAGTAATTGTGAGTTTTTCAGAAAAGATCGATTAATACCGTAAAGAAACTTACATTACCTATGAATAATTCAATGGCGTGTCAGTAGTTCCCAGTTTTTCTTCACTATAAACTTCGTGTTGGTTTCAAAAAAATGTAAATACGCACAGTTCCTAAAAACTCAAAAGTGCGAAGCCACCTTCCAGTGCACTAATATAATGTTAAATTTTCTACAAAAATATTTAGATTTTGATTTTCTTTAAAGTTTATACAGTTGGCAAATAAGCGACATCGTAACGACTAACTATTGCAACGATTGTTGGCATTTGTAAAGTACCAACTGTCTGTTTTTATCAAGTATTTATCAACCCAAAGTACAAAAAAAAAACAAAAGAAACAACAACATGAAATGCATTGGTTTCTCTTCTTTTGTACAATAAAGAGTTAAATACATACATGAGCAATGAACCTCTCGATTAAGTCCAAGTGTATCAAACACCGACATACAATATCATTAAGGGGTATGGATTTCAGGATTACACTCTCGCCTCGGTTCAGCGCGGGTCAGTGGGTTTATTAAAATTCTTGCTATGAGGTTTTCAGCGATGGAATAAGACATAGTTTAGGAACTTGCGAAGATATTTAAAGCTTGTTCGCGAAGTCCGTAATCCTCTTCGTTGGGTAAACTAATATATCCTTATCATATACAAAATATAGGTAGTCGTATCTTCTACTACCTGAAACGGGAAAACACAAAATTACATAAGACAAATTTTCACTGGAATTCACATTGACACTGCGATTACTTTTATAAACTGCGAATATATTTCGTCTCGTAGGCTTTGTTTTCAACCCTGGACGCAAAAAGAGGGTTGCTATAAGTTTGACACCAATATATGTCTGTCTGTTTGTGACATCATAGCTCTTAAACAAAGACCGATATCGATGCGGTTTCTTTTACCTGAAAACGAGTCTCCTTGTGATGGTTCTAAGATATATGTTTGCTAAAAATCGGTTTAGTCGTTCTTAAGATATTAAACTTTGAAACGACGATATCGGAGGTTTTAAATTGTCTAAGTTTCTTTTGAAAAAAAGACAGACAGACAGACATTAGCGTCAAACTCATAACACCTATCTTTGTGGCGTCGAGGGTTAAAAAGATAATACGTGTCTCTCGTCCCTCGCGCCTTCTATCCGCCTAACACCAACAGATCTGACCGCGGCCGGCTGGCAAACACCGATATTAGTTTTCTGTGTAAGCAATTTTGGTAAGTGTCCCTTGTTATTCCCCAGTAATACCATATACCGCCCTGACTCGGCCTGCCGGCGTTGATACCGCATGTCACTTCTTTATTGAAACGTAATAAAAACGTCCCAGTATTTTCATAGGATTTATTGGTAATGTTATTGGTAATAAATCATTTTTGTATGTTTTTGTTGGGCGCTGCCACGAACGTAGCTTGAGGAATGAGGTCGAGTTAGTAATGATATCATACCCTATCTTGTAATTGTAAGTAGTTTGTATGTTATTATTGTAAAAAGCCGTGGTAGCCTCGCCAGTGGTTGACCTGTGGCCTCTCAAGTAAAGGCTCGTGGGTTTAGATCCGGTTCGCACCTTAGGTTTTTCAAAGTTTCTGTGCAAAATTACGCGTGTAATTTTATTGTCATGGAGAACATCGTTAGGAAATCGTTATTCATGCACCTGTAATAAGTAATTTCGTCGTTATTGGTTGATAGCATAACTGCACATGACATGTATAACCAAGAGATGCGGGTTCAAATCCTGTTCAGTGTACCTAAAAAACATCGCTTATAAAATCTTAGATTTCTAGCGAACATCGTAAGAAGAACTATCTAAGACAGATAGATAGGTATTAAGAAAAAGTACGTAAACGTCACTACGTTAGTGTAGGGTGTTGGCGACTGGCTGCGGAGCGACCTTTTTTACCGTTTTCATCTGTCATATTTTTTTTCCACGTAAGTTCATTGTAGAATTATAGATTCCATTTCGTATAGAATACATTATTTACATTAGTTTCATACGTATTCACCATGGTCGAAACACGGAGTAAGACCACAGAATAAGTAATAGTACTACCGTACAGAAGGGACTCTTTCGAACAAAAGTCAGGTTTAGGTATAAATCGTTACCTACTCTTACGACTTGCACGCGACATTGAAACTTATCATGTTACGAGAGCGTTCATATTCCGTTGCACACCGTTGACACGAAACCGGTTTGGCGGGACGAGCACAGGGTTCCCACTCGTCGATGAATAAAGATAACAGTGGGTATTAATATGAACTCAATAAACTGCATTTAATACACAAGGAAATATTCCTTAACACGCCTATATAACAACAAAACATGACAATGATAACCTAACTACACCTTCGCCTACTACAGATTTCCGAGTTGGCGAAACCATGTCTTAATATTATTTGTGATCAACCAATTACAGAATTTTATCAGTAGATAATTAGAAACATACGAAATTATTACTAGGCAGCAGGGCTACTACGAAACTCGGAAGTTCGTGTCGTGCGGTCCCTCTCTCTCTCGTATTAAATAGTACTTATAAGTGTCAGAGGGCCGGAACGACACAAACTTCGAGTTTCGAGTTTCGTAGTAACCCTGCAGGGACTTAGGAAATTAGAGAAGTAAAGAGAACGACCTTTCAACATGTTTCGGAATGTTGAAAAATGGTATTCCGATTCCTTTTTCTTCTTTTTAATTATAAATCCGTAAACAGTAACAGTATAACTCAGACGGATTATTTATATCGTTTCGAAAATAAAATAAGTAGATACACTCCGTGAGCTCTTAAAAAGACCTTCGGATTTTAGAAGTAGTCTAGACTTTATACATCGGCAGTATGCGTCAAATCCGGTAGTTCTGAATTTTTGCACACTTGTTTATGATGTTGTCCTAATGAATAATCCAAGTTTGAAAATCGAAAAAACCGCGAAAAAATCGATATTTTTTTCAAATTTTGGCGATTATAACCCTAAAGGACTAGTGTTCGAAAGAACTTTCTTAGAACGTTTTAAAGAAGACTAAATTTGCTACAATATGATACAAGAATTGTCTCTGTGGACCCAATAGTTTCCAAGATTAAGCCTTTCAAAGTTTATCATTTTTACGAACTTCGCAATTTTTTGCGATTCTGTCGTTCTGAATGAATTTTGACCCTGATTATACTATCGAAGCCCTGTACTTTATGATAGGATGTTAAAAAAGATAAAGAGGAGTGTGAACGATGATGTTAAAGTTAAGCTACGAATAATGAAGTAAATAAAACCGGCCAAGAGCGTGTTGGACACGCCCAAAATAGGGTTCCGGACCATTACGAAAAAGTTAAGTAATATTTTTCTAAGGATTTCGTACTTTATACGGAATCTTCGAAGTATAGGTATATTTTATACCTTACGCTGCTATTTACTCATAAACTACTAATAATTCTCAAGCAAACTTAGCCGCTATAGTTTTCCTTGGAAGTTTAATATACTGACTACCATCCTGAATTTTTTAAAAATTTTCCACCCACCGGTTTAGATTTTAGAGGGGGGGGGACGCCCGATTTTAATGAAAATTTGCACTTTAAAGTTGAATATTTCGCAAACAGATGACTGAATCGAAAAATCGTTTTAGCAAACCCCTAATGGTTTTAAAATACCTATCCAACGATACCCCACACTATAGGGTTGGATGAGAAAAAAAAAATCACCCCCACTTTACGTCTATGGGAGGTACCCTAAAAAAAATTGTTTTTGAATTTTTAATTGTACTATTTTGTCGGCATAGTTTACCTATATATCTGTGCAAAATTACAGCTTTCTAACATTGATAGTCTCTGAGCAAAGCCGCGGACGGACAGACAGACAGACAGACAGACGGACAGACAGACAGACAGACAGACAGACATGGCGAAACTATAAGGGTTCCGTTTTAGCCATTTTGGCTCCGGAACCCTAAAAAAGAAAAGTACAACAGAAGTTAATAAGTTTATTTGTTAGGAAATTGAGTAATAATCAAAATCAAAAAATCAAATTAATTTGGCCCTTTTGGAAGGTCCCGGTTGAGGTTCGTCCGTATCTGGATCGACGTATTGGGATGGCATGTCCCCATCAGGGGATGGTAATGAATCGTCGACGTTCTGTGCCGTCAAGTCATCCTCCATTTCGACATCGGACAGATCGTCGCCTTCTAGGATTTTACTACTGCAACATCAGGTATATTGTCACAAGAGGCCTCGCTGCAGTGCCTACAGACTGATGAGTATTTTAATCCTGTCTTCCTGCAGCTGCACGCGATTCCACAACCCTTCGTGCAGCCGCAAGTAATCATCTGCAAGAGGTGTTGTGGGGCTGCATTTCTGGCATCGTTTTGGGATTGAGGCTTTGTGGTGTGTATATAGTCACCCCCAGGGTTAAGTGTGACTCCCAACCACGCCTGTACCTGTAAGAAGATTGTACATGAGAATAGAAAATTATGAATGACATGTTATGTGAATTACTGATGCAAGGACAAATTTTTACCTGATGGTATGTCCGCAAGGAGTGAAATCGAGCAGAGTCTCTTGTGGGAGGTAACCTGGCTAGATTGAAGCTGGTTTTCGTCGCAGCCCTAGCGAATAGTCGGTACCGCAGCTCGTCAAGGTTATAGGTGTTGTGGTTGCCTAAATTGCGAAGTTCGAAAAAATGATAAACTTTGAAAGGCTTAATCTTAGAAACTATTGGGTCCACAGAGACAATTCTAGTATCATGTTGTAGCAAATTTAGTCTTCTTTAAAACGTTCTAAGAAAGTTCTTTCGAACACTAGTCCTTTAGGGTTATAATCGCCAAAATTTGAAAAAAATATCGATTTTTTCGCGGTTTTTTCGATTTTTGACAAAGTTGCGTTCGGCGCTCGAGGTCACAAACTTGGATTATTCATTAGGCCAACATCATAAACAAGTCTGCAAAATTTCAGAACTACCGGATTTGACGCATACTGCCCCCATACTTTCAGGCGACAAAGTTACTGGATTAAATACCTAACCTAAAAACTTAACCTCCTGAAGCCCACGTCAAATTTCAATTATTAGAATTTGAAACTTTATGTCAATTAGTAAAAGTTGACATTTTCTTTAACGTATGTCCTAAATTTAGAACGTTGGGCCTTTGAAGGTTAACATCTAGTGAATTATATCTTAAAAAGACCCCCGTGGCATGGTGCTCAAAATGCTGGCAGCATTCCCTCGTTGAATGGCGATGGCGATTCGTTGAGAGAGATGGCTGCCAGCCCTTTGGCCTCCAGTAGTGTCGATTAGGCGATTTTGCGCTTCTTTAATTAATAAGTGTATGCCGGGACCCCAAAAACCCAGGGTCTCGAAACCGATAGCAACGAAATTGTATGCTGAACCGAGACCCTGGTATTTTAATATTTTCCTGCTCTATCGGCCGCTTTTTTGTCGAAGTAATTTGAGAACTTTAGTAAGGTCGTCGATCGTCCGAGTGCTCGACACGCTAATGCCCAATAGACGACACCCTGGTGTCATCTCTATTACTAATGACATAAGATTAAAGATGCCAACTGTTGGGACAGTGACGAGCACTCGTACACCTTATAAGTGAGATTAAAAGTGAACCATCGCACTAAAAGAAAATTAACAAACAATGAATAAAACATTAGACAATCTGAAACTCAATCTTACTTAGGTTCTTTGTCTTTTCGTGACATGGAAAAATTGTTTCATGAACTAATTTTCCAAGCACAACATTCCTTATACGGGGACGACGCCTCGGGCTGTACAAGCGTTTTTGGACAAAGGACTGGTTAATAAACCTCTTAGTATATTGGAGGGTTCTGTAAGATCGTCTAGAACGTTATTATTAATATGATTTATTAATTTGACAAAATATTCGCTAAATTATTGCTCACTTGAATTTCGAATCGAGTGTTCACCCTAAAGATTTTCGAGTATTTGTTAAGTTTAACCTTTCTTTTATTTATTACTAGCTTTTACCTTCGGCTTTACTCGCGGAAACCGTTAAATCTGACATCATCATCATCCCAGCCTATAAACGTCCCACGGCTGAGCAACGAGAGAGCTTGGGCCGTAGTTACCACGCGGGAACACTGCGGATTGGTAACTTTACACACTCTTCACACACATTGAATTGCTTTGCAGGTTTGTGCAGGTTTTCTCACGATGTTTTCCTGAACGTAAGCTCATGGTAAATTCCAAAATAAATGTAATTTCGCACATGAATTCCGAAAAACTCAGTGGTGTGAGCCGAGGTTCGAACCCACGATATCCTATACTTGAGACGCCATAGGTCAAACCACTATGCCAGCACGGCTTTTAAATCTGACAGTTGAATCGAAATTCCGGGATTTTACTAAACTCCCAAAAAGTACATCCTGTAAACTGTTTAAAACTTTGTTACAATTTTGTTACTTCACTGCAGTGGTACACATTATATTTTATTGTTGTGTATTATTTTACATCACTTTATTTTTTTAATCTATATATCTTTTCGCGAAAAGGTAAAATAATAAATAATAATAATAATAATACTTACAAATTTTCGCGTTAACTATATTATCAGAATACGTTTAAAAAGACTACGTTTTAATATAGATTAAGCTAGATTATTTTATGCCTTATGAATTCCCAGGAGACTAGTTTCAATATTTGTGTTTCACTAACTCCGGCTTCTGTCAGAGTATATCAAACAGAAAACTTATATCGCGCGCCAACAGCTGGCCAAAATTAGCTTTTCCTTTCGTTTTCCGTTTTTTGAGCGGTACCCTAAAACCCGGCGATGTTTAATGAAAACTCTGTACCGCAATTCGCCGTAGGGGACCGCTTTTACTGATTGCTGAATTTTTTCCATAGCTTGTATGAATATTTTTATAACACAAAATGGCTTTTCATATCATGCGAACTTTGGTAGGACTTTGATCAAATTACGGAGAGTGTGTTTTTCTAATGGTGAATATATGACTCATTTTAGTCATTTATCAGATCATTCGGTAATGTGTTAACGCCTAATGTAAACCTAATGTATTTATATATTTGGTGCAGATGGTTTTAAGGTACCCAATAGTATAAAGAATATAAACTTATAGAAATAAAAAAATCTTTGAATAGTTAAAAGCTGCACTCTATTCCAGATAGGAATCTTTTTATCCTGGGAACGCACACGAAGCTGCAGAAAAAAAAGGAATTAAATAAGGAATTAAATTCGTTGAAAGGTAGGATTTTTTGTCATTAAGATTGAACGAATTATTGTTTCATCTTTATTGAATGAATTATTTCTCTACCGTTTAAACTAGATGGTACGATGTCTGAAAGCGCAACAAAGTCACCTTCAAAGTCATATTGTGACAAGTAACAAGTTCAAGTCGCAAGTTAACGTGCGGTAATTTAAATTCCTAAATTCCAAGCAGGCCATAAGTAGAGCACTAGAAAGATTATATTGCAACGTATCGTAAAGGAAGTTTAATAGCGACGAAAGGTGAGCACAGGAATTTGCAATAAGCTCCACCTTTGTCTGAAAAGCGTTCTCCTTATTCCACCTTATTCCCTGGGAACGTGCATTTCATTCAGTAAGTAAACAGGCAACACCGAAATACTGAACACATTCTTCTTTTAGCTGCGACACTTGTTTGTGGCTAGGACTCGTTGAAGAATGCTGGTGGTGTTTAGAGGCCACGTAGGAAATTTTATAGTTTTCTTTTAAAAATCCGTGTAAGTGGTCTTGGTCATTATTAAAAAATCTGATCTAATGTGTTTTTTTCTTCTTTAAAGGTTTTTTAATTAAGGGTATTACTTAACTTATGTGTTAGTCATAGAAAATGTCTAAGCATGTTCACTTAAATGAATTGAAACCAATTGCTTTACTCACCCGCGAACCGATTGCGCGGTCGCGGGTGAGCAAAGTAATTGTTTCATTTCATTGATACAGACCTCCGCAAAGTAACGCCTGATTCAATAAGTTCATTTAAAGCAGAGATCCCTAATTTTTTGTCTCTTAGAAACTTACTAGCTTACTTAATATTAAATTTTGCAGAGTAATCGATTTCAACCTTACTTTTGCTAACTTGCAAATCCCCTTACAGATTTTTATCGACTCTTGGAGATCAATACAGGCCACTTTGGGTATCCCTGAACTACCCTATTTGCTATCGTGGAAAACACAATCAAAAATCAATAACTTCAGATGAAAATCAATGTTTTTCCCATAAATCACCCTAAAAGTTTTTTCATCACGAAAGCTGCAACTGTTTTTAATCAAGATTACTTTCCCTTTTTTAGTTTAACTCATTAGCAAATTGGAGTCTAATTAAGTAGCTAAAGTTGGATAATAAATCTATGCGACTTCGGTCTTTAGCCAAGGGTGATCGTGCCTGATTACTCCCCCATCGGTTTTCATGGTTCGTTAGGGATGGAAAAACTTCAGTCCCTCAGGATCAATATTGGCAGATTGAACTTTGACGTCGTCTATCGTATTCAAATTACTAATTAGTAATTTGCTGAGTTTTTGAATATATTAAGAGAGGACTTTTTAGTTTCTTACATTAATTAGGTTTGGAATTCGAATCGAAAAATTTACGCGAAAGATATAACTACTATGAAAATTATTCCTTTATTTTGGAAAATGTTACTTTTTACTGCATTTGTTTTTTGAGAAGACAAATTAAAAAAAAGATGGAAAATTTTTGACACAGTTGGAGTAAGAGACGAAAAACAATGAGTGCTCTTAAAAATATTTTAATAATGCATGGAACAGTATTCATAAACTGCATCCATTATTAAACCGATAATTGAACCCGGAATTTTATCTGCGGAGAATTAGTTCAAAGTTTTTTTTATTATATCATATTATAGTAGTTATACCGCGAAACTGCTATTTCCTGAGATAAAAACTATCCTATGTTCTTTCCAGGGTTTTAAGCTAGCTAAATACATAATTTCATCTATACCAGTTCAACGTTGCGTGAAGGGGTAACTGACAGACAAAATTACTTTCGCATTAATAATAAGGACAAGGAAAAAAAAACAATTTTTCAAATGCACGCAAAGTTAGAAAACAACGCACGCAAAAACAAAACCAACCTTTGTTAAGCTTCTTAACAAAGCAAGGCTTGTATACCGCTGATTAAAAAAAAATAGGCCGCTTTAAGTACTCAGTTTAATAATAGAAACTATTCATTCCTCTCCTTTTTTCATTTACCCGACGGCACTAACAAGCCTAACAAGTAGGGCAGCCTGCTGGCGACAGTCCTAATGATCATACTGCGAATACAACTCATAGCCCATTGGACCGTTTTTATAATGCCAGTTTCTTCACTCTGAAATTTTATTGCGCTTATTCAATTTTCATAAGGATGATTCTGTTGCCACATGCTTTATTGGTATCGTTCATCATTTTCTTCGGTTTTTAATTCATTTGTACACATATGAGCCCCCAGTACTAGTTGAACCCGACAAATTTGCATGGAAATCTCGATACTTGAATTTGACTTATACTTGGTCGGTTTTTTGAACTACAGTCTCGAAATATCACATTTTTACAGGCTGAGTATTTAGGGAAAATAAACGTCTGACTCTTTAACGCGATAAACGCCTCACTCTCTTGGCTCAAATGACAATTCTCTTACTGTTACCAAGTAGCATTAAGATATTATTAGTTCGGAAATCTTTACTTTTACTTACTTCGCCTAACACTAACAACCACTCAAATATCCTGTCCCATACCAAGTAATGACTATGTATTTGTATCGCCACCCAATCGCCCAATATTTGAAGCGATTGGCCAATCTCAATACAATATCGTTTCCCGATCAGAACGGAAACTTTGGTCCCATATTACTTGGGTAAATCTTTTCAGGATTTTGAAAAATAATTGGATTGCCATATAGAAGGAAAGCAATTACACCCGATACGGCAAGAGAAGCAATTTCGATTTACTCAACAACGTCGATTTAGGTAAACCTTCGTATTAAATTTTGCTACCCTTATATATTTGGGCCATAAATCGTGTGTGAGGGTTGCAGGATTGTGCTTCTTTAACTATATTTAAATTATACCCTTAATATATATTTGGTAGAAATATAAGCTGCCTTAATCTTAAAATTTACCCCTTCAGGCGCAATCGCAACTCTGAAAACATATTTCCCGGATTCTTTTATAATTCCTTTTTTCTTTTTCGAACTTGCAGACAAAATTTCTACATATTGTATATGGGTACATACAATACAGGGTCTAATAAATTTGGCATAGTTTATCAAAATAACAAAGTAAAAATTTTCAATAAAATCCGAATCCTTACCGTTGACTTTGTGACAATGTGTCAGAAAATCTTTCTTGTAAATTGCCTTACACAAATACTAGCAAACAGATAGAGCAACGTAAGAGTCAACATTACAGCCAAGTCCAATCATGTCTCGGAGCACGGTCAACGAAATTAAAGACAAGCAAGTTGGAGAACTCTTTGGTAACTTTATACATGTAAGTTTTGCCGAGTGTGGAAGAGAACTCAGTGGTAATTTATTAGCGATAATGTTACAGTTTCTTGTTTACACTATTGTTGATAAGCAGCTAATTTATATAGACTTACAAATGAAGGATAAAATATTACTGTGCCATGTACCTAATGCCGTGTAGGTAGGTCCTAAATCACAATAGGCGAGTGCTAAGTATTTTTCTGTACCGGTGTGAAGTTAGCTGCCTAAAGTTAGCTGCCTGTGATAACCCGACCAAATTAAGAAGTGTCGTTTTCGAAAGTGTTAAAATAAATTAAAACATCATGAAATAGGTCGCAAAGTACACAAAATAAACAAAACATTAAGACAAAGGCTTTGATTAAGTGTAAAAGAAGGACAACCGGCGAGAAAACAAATTTTGTTTAAAATTGCCAGGCATTTTCTTTTATATCATAAAGATATAGTCTAATAAGTAAAGCCAGGAGTGGTGGCTGTATTTAACATACAACCACATGACTACCGATCTTAAAACTGAAGAGTCTAGATTGATACCCAGCTTAGTTTAGAACATAGGCGCCGATCAAAGTTAGCTGCCTAAATCCTACGAAAAAATCAAGTCGAATTTCTGCCAAATACGATCCCAGCCAGGACTCACTATTACATGTGTTTTATAGCCAAGATATATATCTTTCAAAATTACCAAAGAATTATATGATACCTCACTCTGTTAAAGAATTAGAGAGAAATTCTCAAAATATACAATTTTTGTCCTCGCTGCCTAGAACGTTGCCGTTTTTTGCAAAATAGAAGTAATCCCAGGAGCAGTGACTATATCAGTCATTTAGCTACATAACTAGAGATATAAAAACAGGTACGTCCTGAGTGATACCCAATTTGGTTTAGGAAAAACTGGAAAATCAAGCGAAGTTTTCGAATAAACCTGCAAAAATTTGAGGTTATGTCACATTTGCGCGAGATAGAAGTAAACCCAGGAGTAGTGGCTATATTTATCATACAGCTACAAACCCAGGGATCTTAAAACTGCAAAGTCTAGATTGATACCCAATTTGGTTTAGGTGATAGGCGACGATCCAAGTTAGCTGCCTAAATCCAACCAACAAATCAAGTCGAATTTCTGCCAAACACGATCCCAGCCAGGACTGACTATTACATGTGTTTTATAACCAAGATATATATCTTTCAAAATTACTAAAGAATTGTATGATACCTCCCTCTTTTAAAAAAAAATTACATCGAAATTCTCAAAATTTAAAATTTTTGTCCTCGCTGCCTAGAACGATGCCGTTTTTTGCAAAACAGAAGTAATCCCAGGAGCAGTGACTACATAGGTCGTTTAGCTACATAACTATGGATATAGAAACAGGTACGTCCTGAGTGATACCCAGTTTGGTTTAGGAAAAACAGTAAAATTAAGCGAAATTTTCTAATAAACCTGCAAAAATTTGAGGTTATGTAACATTTTCGCGAGATACAAGTGAACCCAGGAGTAGTGGCTATATTTATTATACAGCCACACATGCAGGGATCTTAAAACTGCAAAGTCTAGATTGATACCCAGTTTGGTTTAGGAGATAGGCGACGATCCAAGTTAGCTGCCTAAATCCAACGAACAAATCAAGTCGAATTTCTGCCAAATACGATCCCAGCCAGGACTGACTATTACATGCGTTTTATAGCCAAGATATATATCTTTTAAAATTACCGAAGAATTATATGATAAATCACTCTGTTAACAAAAATTAGAGAGAAATTCTCAAAATATACAATTTTTGTCCTCGCTGCCTAGAACGATGCCGTTTTTTGCAAAACAGAAGTAATCCCAGGAGCAGTGACTATATAGGTCGTTTAGCTACATAACTAAAGATATAGAAACAGGTACGTCCTGAGTGATACCCAGTTTGATTTAGGAAAAACTGGAAAATCAAGCGAAATTTTCGAATAAACCTGCAAAACTTGGAGGTTATGTCACATTTCCGCGAGATATAAGTGAACCCAGGAGTAGTGGCTATATTTATCATACAGCTACAAACCCAGGGATCTTAAAACTGCAAAGGCTAGATTGATACCCAGTTTGGTTTAGGAGACAGGCGACGATCCAAGTTAGCTGCCTAAATCCAACGAACAAATCAAGTCGAATTTCTGCCAAATACGATCCCAGCCAGGACTGACTTTTATATGTGTTTTTTAACCAAGATATATATCTTTCAAAATTACACAAGAATTGTATGATACCTCCCTCTTTTAAAAAAAAATTAGAGCGAAATACTCAAAATTTAAATTTTTTGTCATCGCTGCCTAGAACGATGCCGTTTTTTGCAAACCAGAAGTAATCCCAGGAGCAGTGACTATATAGGTCGTTTAGCTACATAACTATGGATATAAAAACAGGTACGTCCTGAGTGATACCCAGTTTGGTTTTGGAAAAACAATAAAATCAAGCGAAATTTTCTAATAAACCTGCAAAAATTAAAGGTTATGTAACATTTCCGCGAGATACAAGTGAACCCAGGAGTAGTGGCTATTTTTATCATACAGCCACACACCCAGGGATCTTAAAACTGCAAAGTCTAGATTGATACCCAGTTTGGTTTAGGAGATAGGCGACGATCCAAGTTAGCTGCCTAAATCCAACGAACAAATCAAGTCGAATTTCTGCCAAATACGATCCCAGCCAGGACTGACTATTACATTTGTTTTAAAGCCAAGATATATATCTTTCAAAATTACCAATAAATTATATGATACCTCACTGTGTTAAAAAAATTAGAGAGAAATTCTCAAAATATACAATTTTTGTCCTCGCTGCCTAGAACGTTGCCGTTTTTTGTGAAAAAGAAGTAATCCCAGGAGCAGTGACTATATAGGTCATTTAGCTACATAACTAGACATATAGAAACAGGTACGTCCTGAGTGATACCCAGTTTGGTTTAGGAAAAACTGGAAAATCAAGCGAAATTTTCGAATAAACCTGCAAAAATTTGAGGATATATCACATTTCCGCGAGATACAAGTAAACCCAGGAGTAGTGGCTATATATATCATACAGCCACACACGCAGGAATCTTAAAACTGCAAAGTCTAGAATAATACCCAGTTTGGTTTAGGAGATAGGGGACGATCCAAGTTAGCTGCCTAAATCCAACGAACAAATCAAGTCGCATTTCTGCCAAATACGATCCCAGCCAGGACTGACTATTACATTTGTTTTAAAGCCAAGATATATATCTTTCAAAATTACCAATAAATTATATGATACCTCACTGTGTTAAAAAAATTAGAGAGAAATTCTCAAAATATACAATTTTTGTCCTCGCTGCCTAGAACGATGCCGTTTTTTGCAAAACAGAAGTAATCCCAGGAGCAGTGACTATATAGGTCGTTTAGCTACATAACTATGGATTTAGAAACAGGTACGTCCTGAGTGATACCCAGTTTGGTTTAGGAAAAACAGTAAAATTAAGCGAAATTTTCTAATAAACCTGCAAAAATTTGAGGTTATGTAACATTTTCGCGAGATACAAGTGAACCCAGGAGTAGTGGCTATATTTATTATACAGCCACACATGCAGGGATCTTAAAACTGCAAAGTCTAGATTGATACCCAGTTTGGTTTAGGAGATAGGCGACGATCCAAGTTAGCTGCCTAAATCCAACGAACAAATCAAGTCGAATTTCTGCCAAATACGATCCCAGCCAGGACTGACTATTACATGTGTTTTATAGCCAAGATATATATCTTTCAAAATTACCAAAGAATTATATGATACCTCACTCTGTTAACAAAAATTAGAGAGAAATTCTCAAAATATACAATTTTTGTCCTCGCTGCCTAAAACGTTGCCGTTTTTTGCAAAATAGACGTAATCCCAGGAGCAGTGACTATATAGGTCATTTAGCTACATAACTAAAGATATAGAAACAGGTACGTCCTGAGTGATAACCAGTTTGATTTAGGAAAAACTGGAAAATCAAGTGAAATTTTCGAATAAACCTGCAAAACTTGGAGGTTATGTCACATTTCCGCGAGATAGAAGTAAACCCAGGAGTAGTGGCTATTATTGTCATACAGCTACAAACCCAGGGATTTTAAAACTGCAAAGTCTAGATTGATACCCAGTTTGGTTTAGGAGATAGGCGACGATCCAAGTTAGCTGCCTAAATCCAACGAACAAATCAAGTCGAATTTCTGCCAAATACGATCCCAGCCAGGACTGACTATTACATGTGTTTTATAACCAAGATATATATCTTTCAAAATTACTAAATAATTGTATGATACCTCCCTCTTTTAAAAAAAAATTACATCGAAATTCTCAAAATTTAAAATTTTTGTCCTCGCTGCCTAGAACGATGCCGTTTTTTGCAAAACAGAAGTAATCCCAGGAGCAGTGACTATATAGGTCGTTTAGCTACATAACTATGGATTTAGAAACAGGTACGTCCTGAGTGCTACCCAGTTTGGTTTAGGAAAAACAGTAAAATTAAGCGAAATTTTCTAATAAACCTGCAAAAATTTGAGGTTATGTAACATTTTCGCGAGATACAAGTGAACCCAGGAGTAGTGGCTATATTTATTATACAGCTACACATGCAGAGATCTTAAAACTGCAAAGTCTAGATTGATACCCAGTTTGGTTTAGGAGACAGGCGACGATCCAAGTTAGCTGCCTAAATCCAACAAACAAATCAAGTCGAATTTCTGCCAAATACGATCCCAGCCAGGACTGACTTTTATATGTGTTTTTTAACCAAGATATATATCTTTCAAAATTACTAAAGAATTGTATGATACCTCCCTCTTTTAAAAAAAAATTAGAGCGAAATACTCAAAATTTAAATTTTTTGTCATCGCTGCCTAGAACGATGCCGTTTTTTGCAAACCAGAAGTAATCCCAGGAGCAGTGACTATATAGGTCGTTTAGCTACATAACTATGGATATAAAAACAGGTACGTCCTGAGTGATACCCAGTTTGGTTTTGGAAAAACAATAAAATCAAGCGAAATTTTCTAATAAACCTGCAAAAATTTAAAGTTATGTAACATTTCCGCGAGATACAAGTGAACCCAGGAGTAGTGGCTATATTTATCATACAGCCACACACCCAGGGATCTTAAAACTGCAAAGTCTAGATTGATACCCAGTTTGGTTTAGGAGACAGGCGACGATCCAAGTTAGCTGCCTAAATCCAACAAACAAATCAAGTCGAATTTCTGCCAAATACGATCCCAGCCAGGACTGACTTTTATATGTGTTTTTTAACCAAGATATATATCTTTCAAAATTACTAAAGAATTGTATGATACCTCCCTCTTTTAAAAAAAAATTAGAGCGAAATACTCAAAATTTAAATTTTTTGTCATCGCTGCCTAGAACGATGCCGTTTTTTGCAAACCAGAAGTAATCCCAGGAGCAGTGACTATATAGGTCGTTTAGCTACATAACTATGGATATAAAAACAGGTACGTCCTGAGTGATACCCAATTTGGTTTAGGAAAAACTGGAAAATCAAGCGAAATTTTCGAATAAACCTGCAAAAATTTGAGGTTATGTCACATTTGCGCGAGATAGAAGTAAACCCAGGAGTAGTGGCTATTATTTTCATACAGCTACAAACCCAGGGACTTTAAAACTGCAAAGTCTAGATTGATACCCAGTTTGGTTTAGGAGATAGGCGACGATCCAAGTTAGCTGCCTAAATCCAACGAACAAATCAAGTCGAATTTCTGCCAAATACGATCCCAGCAAGGACTGACTATTACATTTGTTTTAAAGCCAAGATATATATCTTTCAAAATTACCAATAAATTATATGATACCTCACTGTGTTAAAAAAATAAGAGAGAAATTCTCAAAATATACAATTTTTGTCCTCGCTGCCTAGAACGTTGCCGTTTTTTGTGAAATAGAAGTAATCCCAGGAGCAGTGACTATATAGGTCATTAATCTACATAACTAGAGATATAGAAACAGGTACGTCCTGAGTGATACCCAGTTTGGTTTAGGAAAAACTGGAAAATCAAGCGAAATTTTCGAATGAACCTGCAAAATATTTTGAGAATTTCTCTCTAATTTTTGTTAACAGAGTGAGTAATCATATAATTCTTTGGTAATTTTAAAAGATATATATCTTGGCTATAAAACACATGTAATAGTCAGTCCTGGCTGGGATCGTATTTGGCAGAAATTCGACTTGATTTGTTCGTTGGATTTAGGCAGCTAACTTGGATCGTCGCCTATCTCCTAAACCAAACTGGGTATCAATCTAGACTTTGCAGTTTTAAGATCCCTGCATGTGTGGCTGTATAATAAATATAGCCACTACTCCTGGGTTCACTTGTATCTCGCGAAAATGTTACATAACCTCAAATTTTTGCAGGTTTATTAGAAAATTTCGCTTAATTTTACTGTTTTTCCTAAACCAAACTGGGTATCACTCAGGACGTACCTGTTTCTATATCCATAGTTATGTAGCTAAACGACCTATATAGTCACTGCTCCTGGGATTACTTCTTTTTCACAAAAAACGGCATCGTTCGAGGCAGCGAGGACAAAAATTTTAAATTTTGAGAATTTCGATGTAATTTTTTTTTAAAAGAGGGAGGTATCATACAATTATTTAGTAATTTTGAAAGATATATATCTTGGTTATAAAACACATTTAAAAGTCAGTCCTGGCTGGGATCGTGTTTGGCAGAAATTCGACTTGATTTGTTGGTTGGATTTAGGCAGCTAACTTGGATCATCGCCTATCTCCTAAACCAAACTGGGTATCAATCTAGACTTTGCAGTTTTAAGATCTCTGCGTGTGTGGCTGTATGATAGCCACTACTTCTGGGTTCACTTGTATCTCGCGGAAATGTGACATATCCTCAAATTTTTGCAGGTTTATTCGAAAATTTCGCTTGATTTTCCAGTTTTTCCTAAACCAAACTGGGTATCACTCAGGACGTACCTGTTTCTATATCTCTAGTTATGTAGCTAAATGACCTATATAGTCACTGCTCCTGGGATTACTTCTATTTCACAAAAAACGGCAAAGTTCTAGGCAGCGAGGACAATAATTGTATATTTTGAGAATTTCTCTGTAATTTTTTTAACACAGTGAGGTATCATATAATTTATTGGTAATTTTGAAAGATATATATCTTGGCTTTAAAACAAATGTAATAGTCAGTCCTGGCTGGGATCGTATTTGGCAGAAATTCGACTTGATTTTTTCGTTGGATTTAGGCAGCTAACTTGGATCGTCGCCTATCTCCTAAACCAAACCGGGTATCAATCTAGACTTTGCAGTTTTAAGATCCCTGGGTTTGTAGCTGTATGATAAATATAGCCACTACTCCTGGGTTCACTTCTATCTCGCGGAAATGTGACATAACCTCCAAGTTTTGCAGGTTTATTCGAAAATTTCACTTGATTTTCCAGTTTTTCCTTAATTAAACTGGTTATCACTCAGGACGTACCTGTTTCTATATCTTTAGTTATGTAGCTAAATGACCTATATAGTCACTGCTCCTGGAATTACGTCTATTTTGCAAAAAACGGCAACGTTGTAGGCAGCGAGGACAAAAATTGTATATTTTGAGAATTTCTCTCTAATTTTTGTTAACAGAGTGATTTATCATATAATTCTTTGGTAATTTTAAAAGATATATATCTTGGCTATAAAACGCATGTAATAGTCAGTCCTGGCTGGGATCGTATTTGGCAGAAATTTGACTTGATTTGTTCGTTAGATTTAGGCAGCTAACTTGGATCGTCGCCTGTCTCCTAAACCAAACTGGGTATCAATCTAGACTTTGCAGTTTTAAGATCCCTGCATGTGTGGCTGTATAATAAATATAGCCACTACTCCTGGGTTCACTTGTATCTCGCGAAAATGTTACATAACCTCAAATTTTTGCAGGTTTATTAGAAAATTTCGCTTAATTTTACTGTTTTTCCTAAACCAAACTGGGTATCACTCAGGACGTACCTGTTTCTATATCCATAGTTATGTAGCTAAACGACCTATGTAGTCACTGCTCCTGGGATTACTTCTGTTTTGCAAAAAACGGCATCGTTCTAGGCAGCGAGGACAAAAATTTTAAATTTTGAGAATTTCGATGTAATTTTTTTTAAAAGAGGGAGGTATCATACAATTATTTAGTAATTTTGAAAGATATATATCTTGGTTATAAAACACATTTAAAAGTCAGTCCTGGCTGGGATCGTGTTTGGCAGAAATTCGACTTGATTTGTTCGTTGGATTTAGGCAGCTAACTTGGATCATCGCCTATCTCCTAAACCAAACTGGGTATCAATCTAGACTTTGCAGTTTTAAGATCCCTGCATGTGTGGCTGTATAATAAATATAGCCACTACTCCGGGTTCACTTGTATCTCGCGAAAATGTTACATAACCTCAAATTTTTGCAGGTTTATTAGAAAATTTCGCTTAATTTTACTGTTTTTCCTAAACCAAACTGGGTATCACTCAGGACGTACCTGTTTCTATATCCATAGTTATGTAGCTAAACGACCTATGTAGTCACTGCTCCTGGGATTACTTCTGTTTTGCAAAAAACGGCATCGTTCTAGGCAGCGAGGACAAAAATTTTAAATTTTGAGAATTTCGATGTAATTTTTTTTAAAAGAGGGAGGTATCATACAATTATTTAGTAATTTTGAAAGATATATATCTTGGTTATAAAACACATTTAAAAGTCAGTCCTGGCTGGGATCGTGTTTGGCAGAAATTCGACTTGATTTGTTCGTTGGATTTAGGCAGCTAACTTGGATCATCGCCTATCTCCTAAACCAAACTGGGTATCAATCTAGACTTTGCAGTTTTAAGATCTCTGCGTGTGTGGCTGTATGATAAATATAGCCACTACTTCTGGGTTCACTTGTATCTCGCGGAAATGTGACATATCCTCAAATTTTTGCAGGTTTATTCGAAAATTTCGCTTGATTTTCCAGTTTTTCCTAAACCAAACTGGGTATCACTCAGGACGTACCTGTTTCTATATCTCTAGTTATGTAGCTAAATGACCTATATAGTCACTGCTCCTGGGATTACTTCTATTTCACAAAAAACGGCAACGTTCTAGGCAGCGAGGACGAAAATTGTATATTTTGAGAACTTCTTTGTAATTTTTTTAACACAGTGAGGTATCATATAATTTATTGGTAATTTTGAAAGATATATATCTTGGCTTTAAAACAAATGTAATAGTCAGTCGTGCAGTTTTAAGATCTCTGCGTGTGTGGCTGTATGATAAATATAGCCACTACTTCTGGGTTCACTTGTATCTCGCGGAAATGTGACATATCCTCAAATTTTTGCAGGTTTATTCGAAAATTTTGCTTGATTTTCCAGTTTTTCCTAAACCAAATTGGGTATCACTCAGGACGTACCTGTTTTTTTTATCTCTAGTTATGTAGCTAAATGACTGATATAGTCACTGCTCCTGGGATTACTTCTATTTTGCAAAAAACGGCAACGTTCTAGGCAGCGAGGACAAAAATTGTATATTTTGAGAATTTCTCTCTAATTTTTGTTAACAGAGTGATTTATCATATAATTCTTTAGTAATTTTGAAAGATATATATCTTGGTTATAAAACACATGTAATAGTCAGTCCTGGCTGGGATCGTATTTGGCAGAAATGTGACTTGATTTGTTCGTTGGATTTAGGCAGCTAACTTGGATCGTCCCCTATCTCCTAAACCAAACTGGGTATCAATCTAGACTTTGCAGTTTTAAGATTCCTGCGTATGTGGCTGTATGATATAAATAGCCACTACTCCTGGGTTTACTTGTATCTCGCGGAAATGTGATATATCCTCAAATTTTTGCAGGTTTATTCGAAAATTTCGCTTGATTTTCCAGTTTTTCCTAAACCAAACTGGGTATCACTCAGGAGGTACCTGTTTCTATATGTCTAGTTATGTAGCTAAATGACCTATATAGTCACTGCTCCTGGGATTACTTCTTTTTCACAAAAAACGGCAACGTTCTAGGCAGCGAGGACGAAAATTGTATATTTTGAGAACTTCTCTGTAATTTTTTTAACACAGTGAGGTATCATATAATTTATTGGTAATTTTGAAAGATATATATCTTGGCTTTAAAACAAATGTAATAGTCAGTCCTGGCTGGGATCGTATTTGGCAGAAATTCGACTTGATTTGTTCGTTGGATTTAGGCAGCTAACTTGGATCGTCGCCTATCTCCTAAACCAAACTGGGTATCAATCTAGACTTTGCTGTTTTAAGATCCCTGGGTGTGTGACTGTATGATAAATATAGCCACTACTCCTGGGTTCACTTGTATCTCGCGGAAATGTTACATAACCTTAAATTTTTGCAGGTTTATTAGAAAATTTCGCTTGATTTTATTGTTTTTCCAAAACCAAACTGGGTATCACTCAGGACGTACCTGTTTTTATATCTATAGTTATGTAGCTAAACGACCTATATAGTCACTGCTCCTGGGATTACTTCTGGTTTGCAAAAAACGGCATCGTTCTAGGCAGCGATGACAAAAAATTTAAATTTTGAGTATTTCGCTCTAATTTTTTTTTAAAAGAGGGAGGTATCATACAATTCTTTAGTAATTTTGAAAGATATATATCTTGGTTAAAAAACACATATAAAAGTCAGTCCTGGCTGGGATCGTATTTGGCAGAAATTCGACTTGATTTGTTTGTTGGATTTAGGCAGCTAACTTGGATCGTCGCCTGTCTCCTAAACCAAACTGGGTATCAATCTAGACTTTGCAGTTTTAAGATCCCTGGGTTTGTAGCTGTATAATAAATATAGCCACTACTCCTGGGTTCACTTGTATCTCGCGAAAATGTTACATAACCTCAAATTTTTGCAGGTTTATTAGAAAATATCGCTTAATTTTACTGTTTTTCCTAAACCAAACTGAGTATCACTCAGGACGTACCTGTTTCTAAATCCATAGTTATGTAGCTAAACGACCTATATAGTCACTGCTCCGAGGATTACTTCTGTTTTGCAAAAAACGGCATCGTTCTAGGCAGCGAGGACAAAAATTTTAAATTTTGAGAATTACGATGTAATTTTTTTTTAAAAGAGGGAGGTATCATACAATTATTTAGTAATTTTGAAAGATATATATCTTGGTTATAAAACACATGTAATAGTCAGTCCTGGCTGGGATCGTATTTGGCAGAAATTCGACTTGATTTGTTCGTTGGGTTCACTTGTATCTCGCGGAAATGTTACATAACCTTAAATTTTTGCAGGTTTATTAGAAAATTTCGCTTGATTTTATTGTTTTTCCAAAACCAAACTGGGTATCACTCAGGACGTACCTGTTTTTATATCCATAGTTATGTAGCTAAACGACCTATATAGTCACTGCTCCTGGGATTACTTCTGGTTTGCAAAAAACGGCATCGTTCTAGTCAGCGATGACAAAAAATTTAAATTTTGAGTATTTCGCTCTAATTTTTTTTTAAAAGAGGGAGGTATCATACAATTCTTTAGTAATTTTGAAAGATATATATCTTGGTTAAAAAACACATATAAAAGTCAGTCCTGGCTGGGATCGTATTTGGCAGAAATTCGACGTGATTTGTTTGTTGGATTTAGGCAGCTAACTTGGATCGTCGCCTGTCTCCTAAACCAAACTGGGTATCAATCTAGACTTTGCAGTTTTAAGATCCCTGCATGTGTGGCTGTATAATAAATATAGCCACTACTCCTGGGTTCACGTGTATCTCGCGAAAATGTTACATAACCTCAAATTTTTGCAGGTTTATTAGAAAATTTCGCTTAATTTTACTGTTTTTCCTAAACCAAACTGGGTATCACTCAGAACGTACCTGTTTCTAAATCCATAGTTATGTAGCTAAACGACCTATATAGTCACTGCTCCTGGGATTACTTCTGTTTTGCAAAAAACGGCATCGTTCTAGGCAGCGAGGACAAAAATTTTAAATTTTGAGAATTACGATGTAATTTTTTTTTAAAAGAGGGAGGTATCATACAATTATTTAGTAATATTGAAAGATATATATCTTGGTTATAAAACACATGTAATAGTCATTCCTGGCTGGGATCGTATTTGGCAGAAATTCGACTTGATTTGTTCGTTGGATTTAGGCAGCTAACTTGGATCGTCGCCTATCTCCTAAACCAAACCGGGTATCAATCTAGACTTTGCAGTTTTAAAATCCCTTGGTTTGTAGCTGTATGACAATAATAGCCACTACTCCTGGGTTTACTTCTATCTCGCGCAAATGTGACAAAACCTCAAATTTTTGCAGGTTTATTCGAAAATTTCGCTTGATTTTCCAGTTTTTCCTAAACCAAATTGGGTATCACTCAGGACGTACCTGTTTTTATATCTCTAGTTATGTAGCTAAATGACTGATATAGTCACTGCTCCTGGGATTACTTCTATTTTGCAAAAAACGGCAACGTTCTAGGCAGCGAGGACAAAAATTGTATATTTTGAGAATTTCTCTCTAATTTTTGTTAACAGAGTGATTTATCATATACACTCGAGAGCAAAAGTTTCGGGTCACTAACATTTACTTTAATATCTTGAAAACGAATAAAGGTATCGAATTGAAATAAATTGAACCTTATAGACAATTTAATAACCCTTTATTACACGTATAAAAATTTATTGGTTGACGTGAAGTAATGCCATTAAAAAAGTTATAAACAAAATGATCGCTTTTTTCTCAAATTATAACTTCTAATTTTCGCAACTTTCTTTGCTTTTGTTTTTGTTTTGTCATAAAATGTGTTTATAAGAAGTCTCCCAAGTATCCAATAGTCATTATCAAAGTAATAATTATGTCACTCACACCCGAGGAATGTACGAGAATCCTCACGCTGCTGGAAAATGGGACAAGTCAGCAAGAAACAGCAAGAATAGTCGGTGTATCGTTGTCTACAGTCCAGCGTGTTCGCCAGCGGTTTCTAGACACTGGTTTGAACCTACGTAGATCAATAACAGGCAGACCCTGGTGTACAACGGAACGGGAAGATCGATATCTAGGCAACACTATGCTGCGAAATCGATTTCTTACGGGAACAGCATTGAATCAACATTTTTTAGGGCTTGGTGGAAGCAACCCTAGTGCTTGGACTGTAAGACGGCGACTTTCTGAAGGTAATTTGAAACCATTTAGAACCGCAAATGGTCCGAAACTTGAACGGCACCATCGTATAGCAAGACAAATTTATGCACGCGAACACTCAGATTGGACGATTGAAACTTGGTCAAATGTCATGTTCTCGGACGAATCAAAATTTATGCTGTACAAAAACGACGGAAGGGCAAAGGTATACAGCAGACCAGGAGAAAGATTTATGCAAGCCTGTATTGAAGAAAAGGTGGCATACGGTGGTGGTTCGGTACTCGTGTGGGCTGGAATTTCTGCGGAAAGCCGAACAGAGCTAGTACTGACCGAAAACGTTATTCTTAATGGCGTAAAATACGCGGATGAAATCATTAACGAGCACGTCGGTCCATTTATGGCAAGACTCGGTGAGAATGCTATCTTTATACACGATAACGCCCGTCCCAACACTGCTCGTGTAGTGCAAACCTACCTTGATGAGGTGAGTATTCATCTCATGGTGTGGCCAGCACGTAGCCCCGACCTTAACCCGATCGAACACGCCTGGGACGAGCTCCGACGACGTGTGAGACAACGAGATCCTCCTTCAATTACGCTTCATGACTTGAAACATGCTTTGGTAGAGGAATGGGAGAACATTCCCCAACAGCGTTTCAGAAACTTGGTGTACAGCATGCCGAATCGCATTGCAGTAGTGCATACAGCACGTGGGAGTAATACCAAGTACTAAACTGCATTATAACTACTTGTAAATATAAAATCTTAAAGATTTTCAGTTTTGGTTTTGCAAGCAAATTGACGCCATTTCTAATTTTTCGTTTTAAACAAAATAAAATAAATGATCAGTAATAAATGTTATGCATTTTATTTAAGTAACATTAAATTGTCTATAAGGTTCAATTTATTTCAATACGATAGCTTTATTCGTTTCTAAGATATTGAAGTAAATGTTAGTGACCCGATACTTTTGCTCTCGAGTGTAATTCTTTAGTAATTTTGAAAGATATATATCTTGGTTATAAAACACATGTAATAGTCAGTCCTGGCTGGGATCGTATTTGGCAGAAATGCGACTTGATTTGTTCGTTGGATTTAGGCAGCTAACTTGGATCGTCCCCTATCTCCTAAACCAAACTGGGTATTAATCTAGACTTTGCAGTTTTAAGATTCCTGCGTGTGTGGCTGTATGATATATATAGCCACTACTCCTGGGTTCACTTGTATCTCGCGGAAATGTTACATAACCTTTAATTTTTGCAGGTTTATTAGAAAATTTCGCTTGATTTTATTGTTTTTCCAAAACCAAACTGGGTATCACTCAGGACGTACCTGTTTTTATATCCATAGTTATGTAGCTAAACGACCTATATAGTCACTGCTCCTGGGATTACTTCTGGTTTGCAAAAAACGGCATCGTTCTAGGCAGCGATGACAAAAAATTTAAATTTTGAGTATTTCGCTCTAATTTTTTTTTAAAAGAGGGAGGTATCATACAATTCTTTAGTAATTTTGAAAGATATATATCTTGGTTAAAAAACACATATAAAAGTCAGTCCTGGCTGGGATCGTGTTTGGCAGAAATTCGACTTGATTTGTTGGTTGGATTTAGGCAGCTAACTTGGATCGTCGCCTATCTCCTAAACCAAACTGGGTATCAATCTAGACTTTGCAGTTTTAAGATCCCTGGGTTTGTAGCTGTATGATAAATATAGCCACTACTCCTGGGTTTACTTCTATCTCGCGCAAATGTGACATAACCTCAAATTTTTGCAGGTTTATTCGAAAACTTCGCTTGATTTTCCAGTTTTTCCAAAACCAAATTGGGTATCACTCAGGACGTACCTGTTTCTATATCTCTAGTTATGTAGCTAAATGACTGATATAGTCACTGCTCCTGGGATTACTTCTATTTTGCAAAAAACGGCAACGTTCTAGGCAGCGAGGACAAAAAATTGTATATTTTGAGAATTTCTCTCTAATTTTTTAACAGAGTGAGGTATCATATAATTTATTGGTAATTTTGAAAGATATATATCTTGGCTTTAAAACAAATGTAATAGTCAGTCCTGGCTGGGATCGTATTTGGCAGAAATTCGACTTGATTTTTTCGTTGGATTTAGGCAGCTAACTTGGATCGTCGCCTATCTCCTAAACCAAACCGGGTATCAATCTAGACTTTGCAGTTTTAAGATCCCTGGGTTTGTAGCTGTATGATAAATATAGCCACTACTCCTGGGTTCACTTCTATCTCGCGGAAATGTGACATAACCTCCAAGTTTTGCAGGTTTATTCGAAAATTTCACTTGATTTTCCAGTTTTTCCTTAATCAAACTGGTTATCACTCAGGACGTACCTGTTTCTATATCTTTAGTTATGTAGCTAAATGACCTATATAGTCACTGCTCCTGGAATTACGTCTATTTTGCAAAAAACGGCAACGTTGTAGGCAGCGAGGACAAAAATTGTATATTTTGAGAATTTCTCTCTAATTTTTGTTAACAGAGTGATTTATCATATAATTCTTTGGTAATTTTAAAAGATATATATCTTGGCTATAAAACGCATGTAATAGTCAGTCCTGGCTGGGATCGTATTTGGCAGAAATTTGACTTGATTTGTTCGTTAGATTTAGGCAGCTAACTTGGATCGTCGCCTGTCTCCTAAACCAAACTGGGTATCAATCTAGACTTTGCAGTTTTAAGATCCCTGCATGTGTGGCTGTATAATAAATATAGCCACTACTCCTGGGTTCACTTGTATCTCGCGAAAATGTTACATAACCTCAAATTTTTGCAGGTTTATTAGAAAATTTCGCTTAATTTTACTGTTTTTCCTAAACCAAACTGGGTATCACTCAGGACGTACCTGTTTCTATATCCATAGTTATGTAGCTAAACGACCTATGTAGTCACTGCTCCTGGGATTACTTCTGTTTTGCAAAAAACGGCATCGTTCTAGGCAGCGAGGACAAAAATTTTAAATTTTGAGAATTTCGATGTAATTTTTTTTAAAAGAGGGAGGTATCATACAATTATTTAGTAATTTTGAAAGATATATATCTTGGTTATAAAACACATTTAAAAGTCAGTCCTGGCTGGGATCGTGTTTGGCAGAAATTCGACTTGATTTGTTCGTTGGATTTAGGCAGCTAACTTGGATCATCGCCTATCTCCTAAACCAAACTGGGTATCAATCTAGACTTTGCAGTTTTAAGATCCCTGCATGTGTGGCTGTATAATAAATATAGCCACTACTCCGGGTTCACTTGTATCTCGCGAAAATGTTACATAACCTCAAATTTTTGCAGGTTTATTAGAAAATTTCGCTTAATTTTACTGTTTTTCCTAAACCAAACTGGGTATCACTCAGGACGTACCTGTTTCTATATCCATAGTTATGTAGCTAAACGACCTATGTAGTCACTGCTCCTGGTATTACTTCTGTTTTGCAAAAAACGGCATCGTTCTAGGCAGCGAGGACAAAAATTTTAAATTTTGAGAATTTCGATGTAATTTTTTTTAAAAGAGGGAGGTATCATACAATTATTTAGTAATTTTGAAAGATATATATCTTGGTTATAAAACACATTTAAAAGTCAGTCCTGGCTGGGATCGTGTTTGGCAGAAATTCGACTTGATTTGTTCGTTGGATTTAGGCAGCTAACTTGGATCATCGCCTATCTCCTAAACCAAACTGGGTATCAATCTAGACTTTGCAGTTTTAAGATCTCTGCGTGTGTGGCTGTATGATAAATATAGCCACTACTTCTGGGTTCACTTGTATCTCGCGGAAATGTGACATATCCTCAAATTTTTGCAGGTTTATTCGAAAATTTCGCTTGATTTTCCAGTTTTTCCTAAACCAAACTGGGTATCACTCAGGACGTACCTGTTTCTATATCTCTAGTTATGTAGCTAAATGACCTATATAGTCACTGCTCCTGGGATTACTTCTATTTCACAAAAAACGGCAACGTTCTAGGCAGCGAGGACGAAAATTGTATATTTTGAGAACTTCTTTGTAATTTTTTTAACACAGTGAGGTATCATATAATTTATTGGTAATTTTGAAAGATATATATCTTGGCTTTAAAACAAATGTAATAGTCAGTCGTGCAGTTTTAAGATCTCTGCGTGTGTGGCTGTATGATAAATATAGCCACTACTTCTGGGTTCACTTGTATCTCGCGGAAATGTGACATATCCTCAAATTTTTGCAGGTTTATTCGAAAATTTCGCTTGATTTTCCAGTTTTTCCTAAACCAAATTGGGTATCACTCAGGACGTACCTGTTTTTTTTATCTCTAGTTATGTAGCTAAATGACTGATATAGTCACTGCTCCTGGGATTACTTCTATTTTGCAAAAAACGGCAACGTTCTAGGCAGCGAGGACAAAAATTGTATATTTTGAGAATTTCTCTCTAATTTTTGTTAACAGAGTGATTTATCATATAATTCTTTAGTAATTTTGAAAGATATATATCTTGGTTATAAAACACATGTAATAGTCAGTCCTGGCTGGGATCGTATTTGGCAGAAATGTGACTTGATTTGTTCGTTGGATTTAGGCAGCTAACTTGGATCGTCCCCTATCTCCTAAACCAAACTGGGTATCAATCTAGACTTTGCAGTTTTAAGATTCCTGCGTATGTGGCTGTATGATATAAATAGCCACTACTCCTGGGTTTACTTGTATCTCGCGGAAATGTGATATATCCTCAAATTTTTGCAGGTTTATTCGAAAATTTCGCTTGATTTTCCAGTTTTTCCTAAACCAAACTGGGTATCACTCAGGAGGTACCTGTTTCTATATGTCTAGTTATGTAGCTAAATGACCTATATAGTCACTGCTCCTGGGATTACTTCTTTTTCACAAAAAACGGCAACGTTCTAGGCAGCGAGGACGAAAATTGTATATTTTGAGAACTTCTCTGTAATTTTTTTAACACAGTGAGGTATCATATAATTTATTGGTAATTTTGAAAGATATATATCTTGGCTTTAAAACAAATGTAATAGTCAGTCCTGGCTGGGATCGTATTTGGCAGAAATTCGACTTGATTTGTTCGTTGGATTTAGGCAGCTAACTTGGATCGTCGCCTATCTCCTAAACCAAACTGGGTATCAATATAGACTTTGCTGTTTTAAGATCCCTGGGTGTGTGACTGTATGATAAATATAGCCACTACTCCTGGGTTCACTTGTATCTCGCGGAAATGTTACATAACCTTAAATTTTTGCAGGTTTATTAGAAAATTTCGCTTGATTTTATTGTTTTTCCAAAACCAAACTGGGTATCACTCAGGACGTACCTGTTTTTATATCTATAGTTATGTAGCTAAACGACCTATATAGTCACTGCTCCTGGGATTACTTCTGGTTTGCAAAAAACGGCATCGTTCTAGGCAGCGATGACAAAAAATTTAAATTTTGAGTATTTCGCTCTAATTTTTTTTTAAAAGAGGGAGGTATCATACAATTCTTTAGTAATTTTGAAAGATATATATCTTGGTTAAAAAACACATATAAAAGTCAGTCCTGGCTGGGATCGTATTTGGCAGAAATTCGACTTGATTTGTTTGTTGGATTTAGGCAGCTAACTTGGATCGTCGCCTGTCTCCTAAACCAAACTGGGTATCAATCTAGACTTTGCAGTTTTAAGATCCCTGGGTTTGTAGCTGTATAATAAATATAGCCACTACTCCTGGGTTCACTTGTATCTCGCGAAAATGTTACATAACCTCAAATTTTTGCAGGTTTATTAGAAAATATCGCTTAATTTTACTGTTTTTCCTAAACCAAACTGAGTATCACTCAGGACGTACCTGTTTCTAAATCCATAGTTATGTAGCTAAACGACCTATATAGTCACTGCTCCGAGGATTACTTCTGTTTTGCAAAAAACGGCATCGTTCTAGGCAGCGAGGACAAAAATTTTAAATTTTGAGAATTACGATGTAATTTTTTTTTAAAAGAGGGAGGTATCATACAATTATTTAGTAATTTTGAAAGATATATATCTTGGTTATAAAACACATGTAATAGTCAGTCCTGGCTGGGATCGTATTTGGCAGAAATTCGACTTGATTTGTTCGTTGGGTTCACTTGTATCTCGCGGAAATGTTACATAACCTTAAATTTTTGCAGGTTTATTAGAAAATTTCGCTTGATTTTATTGTTTTTCCAAAACCAAACTGGGTATCACTCAGGACGTACCTGTTTTTATATCCATAGTTATGTAGCTAAACGACCTATATAGTCACTGCTCCTGGGATTACTTCTGGTTTGCAAAAAACGGCATCGTTCTAGTCAGCGATGACAAAAAATTTAAATTTTGAGTATTTCGCTCTAATTTTTTTTTAAAAGAGGGAGGTATCATACAATTCTTTAGTAATTTTGAAAGATATATATCTTGGTTAAAAAACACATATAAAAGTCAGTCCTGGCTGGGATCGTATTTGGCAGAAATTCGACGTGATTTGTTTGTTGGATTTAGGCAGCTAACTTGGATCGTCGCCTGTCTCCTAAACCAAACTGGGTATCAATCTAGACTTTGCAGTTTTAAGATCCCTGCATGTGTGGCTGTATAATAAATATAGCCACTACTCCTGGGTTCACGTGTATCTCGCGAAAATGTTACATAACCTCAAATTTTTGCAGGTTTATTAGAAAATTTCGCTTAATTTTACTGTTTTTCCTAAACCAAACTGGGTATCACTCAGAACGTACCTGTTTCTAAATCCATAGTTATGTAGCTAAACGACCTATATAGTCACTGCTCCTGGGATTACTTCTGTTTTGCAAAAAACGGCATCGTTCTAGGCAGCGAGGACAAAAATTTTAAATTTTGAGAATTACGATGTAATTTTTTTTTAAAAGAGGGAGGTATCATACAATTATTTAGTAATATTGAAAGATATATATCTTGGTTATAAAACACATGTAATAGTCATTCCTGGCTGGGATCGTATTTGGCAGAAATTCGACTTGATTTGTTCGTTGGATTTAGGCAGCTAACTTGGATCGTCGCCTATCTCCTAAACCAAACCGGGTATCAATCTAGACTTTGCAGTTTTAAAATCCCTTGGTTTGTAGCTGTATGACAATAATAGTCACTACTCCTGGGTTTACTTCTATCTCGCGCAAATGTGACAAAACCTCAAATTTTTGCAGGTTTATTCGAAAATTTCGCTTGATTTTCCAGTTTTTCCTAAACCAAATTGGGTATCACTCAGGACGTACCTGTTTTTATATCTCTAGTTATGTAGCTAAATGACTGATATAGTCACTGCTCCTGGGATTACTTCTATTTTGCAAAAAACGGCAACGTTCTAGGCAGCGAGGACAAAAATTGTATATTTTGAGAATTTCTCTCTAATTTTTGTTAACAGAGTGATTTATCATATAATTCTTTAGTAATTTTGAAAGATATATATCTTGGTTATAAAACACATGTAATAGTCAGTCCTGGCTGGGATCGTATTTGGCAGAAATGCGACTTGATTTGTTCGTTGGATTTAGGCAGCTAACTTGGATCGTCCCCTATCTCCTAAACCAAACTGGGTATTAATCTAGACTTTGCAGTTTTAAGATTCCTGCGTGTGTGGCTGTATGATATATATAGCCACTACTCCTGGGTTCACTTGTATCTCGCGGAAATGTTACATAACCTTTAATTTTTGCAGGTTTATTAGAAAATTTCGCTTGATTTTATTGTTTTTCCAAAACCAAACTGGGTATCACTCAGGACGTACCTGTTTTTATATCCATAGTTATGTAGCTAAACGACCTATATAGTCACTGCTCCTGGGATTACTTCTGGTTTGCAAAAAACGGCATCGTTCTAGGCAGCGATGACAAAAAATTTAAATTTTGAGTATTTCGCTCTAATTTTTTTTTAAAAGAGGGAGGTATCATACAATTCTTTAGTAATTTTGAAAGATATATATCTTGGTTAAAAAACACATATAAAAGTCAGTCCTGGCTGGGATCGTGTTTGGCAGAAATTCGACTTGATTTGTTGGTTGGATTTAGGCAGCTAACTTGGATCGTCGCCTATCTCCTAAACCAAACTGGGTATCAATCTAGACTTTGCAGTTTTAAGATCCCTGGGTTTGTAGCTGTATGATAAATATAGCCACTACTCCTGGGTTTACTTCTATCTCGCGCAAATGTGACATAACCTCAAATTTTTGCAGGTTTATTCGAAAACTTCGCTTGATTTTCCAGTTTTTCCAAAACCAAATTGGGTATCACTCAGGACGTACCTGTTTCTATATCTCTAGTTATGTAGCTAAATGACTGATATAGTCACTGCTCCTGGGATTACTTCTATTTTGCAAAAAACGGCAACGTTCTAGGCAGCGAGGACAAAAAATTGTATATTTTGAGAATTTCTCTCTAATTTTTTAACAGAGTGAGGTATCATATAATTCTTTGGTAATTTTGAAAGATATATATCTTGGCTATAAAACACATGTAATAGTCAGTCCTTGCTGGGATCGTATTTGGCAGAAATTCGACTTGATTTGTTCGTTGGATTTAGGCTGCTAACTTTGATCGGCGCCTATGTTCTAAACTAAGCTGGGTATCAATCTAGACTCTTCAGTTTTAGGATCCGTAGTCATGTGGTTGTATGTTAAATACAGCCACCACTCCTGGCTTTACTTTTTAGACTATATCTTTATGATATAAAAGAAAATGCCTGGCAATTTTAAACAAAATTTGTTTTCTCGCCGGTTGTCCTTCTTTTACACTTAATCAAAGCCTTTGTCTTAATGTTTTGTTTATTTTATGTACTTTGCGACCTATTTCATGATGTTTTAATTTATTTTAACACTTTCGAAAACGACACTTTTTAATTTGGTTGGGTTATCATAGGCAGCTAACTTTAGGCAGCTAACTTCACACCGGTTTTTTCTGTGAGCTAGAATCAGCACAACAAGACGGAGACGTATGTACTTATACTTTATTTATGATTTCAACGACAGGAACAGTTAAAAACTGAAGCATCAATGTAAAGTAAATGACAAATTAATGCTGAACTTCGTACCTATTCTTATTTGCTCATTATCGTTAATACATGTCGCATTCATCACCTTAAAACGTTATTATTGTGTAGTATTAGTATACGTTATTGCTCTCATAGAGTTCAAACTGCTGGAATAATTTAAACGTAGACATTTTATTACAATGCGGGTAAAAAAGATACATAAAAAAGTAGCTTTAATTAAAACAATGACGGTGAAGCTTCCAGCAAGTTATTTTTTTACTGTTATTTAGAAGAAATACAAGTCATTACATTCAAGCATTTTTATCCGTTTTTCAGCGATAAAGTACAGGATTTTAATTTAAGTAATTTAAAACAACCTTTTGAAAAAGTACATGCAACTCCGATCGAATTTATGCCTATAAAAGAGTAACGTGACTGACAGATAGATACCGCACAGCCTAAACTATTAATGTTAGAGACTTGAACGTAGAAATTTTCTTAGAGGTGCACTAAGAAGGGAGTTTTTATTCTTTCACGGGAACGTAGCCCCGAAATAGTTTTTTGTACTCGTAGTTCGATTTAAACTGTGTTACGTGGTGTTTCCTGTACATACCTACTTAGTACATTTCATATATTTTTTATTATTATTTGTAGTTCTTAAATAGAAAATATCACGACGTAATAAACAGTCCTGTGCCAGCCTATGATATCCTTAAGCACCCTGGAATTGTATTTGAAGCTTTTCAGAAACTTTAGCATTAGCGAGTAACTTTTCCTCGTAACGCACATGGTTGGGTTGCCACTAATGGAGAACTGTTTCGTAGCAACTATACAAAAAAATACTTTCCTTGGCTGGGAATTGTCGGCCAGTCTCATCCGTGTTAGCGAAGTTTTATTTTCTAGGTCTTAGAAGTTCGGAGAAGGCGATAAGTTGGGAGGGAATTCATGTTTGTGTTTGATTTGGAAGATTATGAAAGCAGTATCGACGTGAGACATATTATATTTAGGTAAAGGCTTATTAAACTTAATTAAATTTGAGATTACTTAATGAGAGATTGAGAGTGATCAAATTAATAGCTTTTTTTATTTACCTTGCCTTGTTTAATTATCTACGAATAATATGTACTTATCGAATCAAATTTCATAAGACGCTTTGACTCACATTTAATGATCAGATAGACTTATAATTTGTTACTTAATACAATACAAGTACAATGAACAATCGAGAAGATATTTTTAGGGATAACTTATTTATTCCTTATATCAAGCCGGCGCGGCTTGTAATATAAACATAACTTGCGCTTTAAAATATTCTATTTAATTGACGGTACAATTAGTTGCAGTATTTTCTATCTCAATTTCGTTTCATTCAACTGTTCTTAAAGAAAATAGCGCTGTTCCTAAAATAAACCTTTCGTTCTTCATACATTTTGCTTTACTTAAGTACATCATGTAGGTACTCACTAACACGATGTAGCTGCGGCGAAACAAGGTTCACAGTCAATATCAGCCCGCCAACGGTTTAGCTTCGTTGCTGGAATACCAAAACACAATGTGACTTCAAACTGACTTCTCTTACCTACATACAAATACTAGCACACTTCTATATATCTCGGGTGTAAAGCATCTATTTATTTGTGATTGTTTTTATTCTGTAATTTGAAGCACATTGGCATCGACTATATTGCGTAAAGTTGTGTTACTTTGGGCATGTCATGAGAAACGCCAGGTACAGAGTTCTCCAGCTTATCATCCAAGGGAAGATTGCCGGAAAAAGAAGCGTGGGCAGGAGAAGACACTCGTGGCTGAAGAATTTACGAGACTGGTTCAACTGCAGTACCACGTCCTTGTTTAGAGCAGCGGCCTCCAAAATTAGAATCACCATGATGTTGTCCAACCTTTGATAGGAGAGGAATGGGAAGAAGAAGAAGATTTTGCTTAAATTTTTATTCATTAATATACTGAGCGGCAAAAAATCTGGCCCTCAAATGTATGCAGATTAGGTAATTTCATATGAAGAGTGAGCCAAATTTTTCTGCCGCTGAGTATATATAGGTAAATCACTTATACAATCGCTGATTGGTATAAAAGGGAGTTTTACGTTCGCTACAAATCCTGTGTGCTTTTTTTTGCGGGTGGTTGGACCTAGTGCAGGGTCCATCCAAATCGCTACCAACATCTTACTCGTTAATCCTACCGCCAAGCAGCAGTGCTTGCATTGTTGTGTTCCGGTGAGGAGAATAAGACAAGCGTGAAATTACTGACAAGAGTTATTTTATCTTAGCCCTTTAGGTTGGTAACGCACCTGCAATCCCTCTGGTGTTGCAGGTGTCCACGGGCAGTGGTGATCACTCACGTCAAGTGACCCACTTGGTCGTTTACCTTCATTTGGCATAAAAAAAGTGCTAGCCGCACTGATCTCAAAAGAAAAAAATGTACTGGAGTGCAAGAATAAATACTTAAATACATATTAAATTGATATACAGTGCAATTCTAAATTAGTGCCTAACAGATAAGTAGGTACCCTCACGGGAATTCAGGCAAACCATTAAGAACTATTTTATACAATGTTTTACTAAAGCGAAAACGTACTGTTCCTTATAAACTTCTACTGTGGACACAGAAAGTAATACCTACTACTTCTCCGCCAAGACTAGCAGACAAGCACGTATAAGCCGAGCGTTTGAAATAATAAATAGGCAGACGTTCATTGAATCTCTATTTCTACTTCATTTTTGTCACATTTTAAAGTCTCCTTAGTAAACACGTACCTACCTACCGAAAACTTGGGAAAAACATGCCGGCAACCAAATCCATTCCAAATATATTTCATCAGCTAAGGTATATAAAATAACTGAAAATAAACTCACTTTAGGCACTCAACGAATTGTGCTGAACACGAAACAAAAGAGGATGATTGAAAAGTAAGTGTCTTTTGTTTTAGAATAATCTGTGAAAATGAATAAGCATTTGAATTGAGTGGAACACTCCAAACTGGCCGCATAAATAGAAATTCAAATTTGGAAGCCCGACGGTTCGTTACGATGATCCCAATAACTAATCATTATTCCGACTCGCTCCTGAAATACACGTTTACTGAATTATTTTGCAAACTTGGTTCGGTTAGATACGACATGACCGTTAGACCAAATAGGTACGAGATCAGAAATGCCAACAGTTCTGCTATTTTACAACAACCGACATGCGATTTTTACTGCCGTAGTTATTTGACAAAAGTCCAAGTAAAAAGTGACAATTAAGTTCCGCGAACAGCAAGTTCAGCCGGAAAAACTACGCCTTTCCTTGTTCATAGTTACACATATTATACCTTCACAAGTTTATATGTGACACTATACCCTGTCGCAGGGAGCCTCTGCTGCATTTATCAAGTTTTTTTGTAATTGTGGCAAATACTGACTGCAACAGGGTACTACCAAGCGTCACATAATAATATGAACATTTTAAAGTACGTATAGTTTAAGTATTTGTCTTGGTTTTTAAAGGAACTATTAAAAATTCCAACTACTTACTCAAATTTTTCATATAAATATATGCGAAGTTATTTAATCTTCCAATTCAATTCAACCCTAATAATGCGGCACATTACTACCGCCATGTTTGTTCTTCCACCAATCGCGAATTCGAGACACAGGGTGATTCGAGTAACTCAATTACTACATTGTGTACTTAGCTTATTGTGACAGGTAAGGAGATAACTAGCTTAATGACGCCGAGCCTCGGGTCGCATTTTGATTAGGAACGTTATGTGTCTTAACGTCGAAGCATATACTATACGTGGAGGTAGATTGTGTTTTGTGATGATTATGGATGTATGGATAGAGCAAGTCGTTTATTCAAAACTGGCGTTACTTTTATGAGGTATATCAATAAATTTACAAATAACTAGCTTTTGCCCGCGGCCGCGTCCGTGTGGTATTCGGTTATAGCGCGCTGTTCCCACGAGAACTGTCCATTTTTCCGGGATAAAAAGTAGCCTATGTCACTCTCGGGACCATAATCTATCTCTATGCCAAAATTCCGCTCCGTTGCGGCGTGAAAGACGGACAAACACAAAAACATACAAAAACACTTTCGCATTTATAATATTAAGTATGGATTACTTTGTTCACCCGCGACCTTACGATAGCTACATATGTGTGTTCCCGCTAGTTCCATTGACAGAGACTATAATAGAGTTCTATAATAGTCGCGACATCTATGGAATACTTATGTAGGTAACACCTGCTTTGTCTATTATTAAAAAAGTTTAGTCTATTCCAAACTTAGAGTCCTGTGATGTACAGTCAAAGAAACTGAGTCGCTTACCAAGGTGGAACCTTTGTGCTACTAAGGTCAAGTTGATATTCCATACATCAGCCAGAGAAATCATAGCGAAATTGGTTAGGAAAAGGTCCCATCTTAGTACGTGATTGAGTTTCCTTGACTTTATAGGTTATAAGCTCAATACACTTTCACTGCACAATTAGTAAAATTAGGACTCTATTTAAAACAGTGTTCTTGCAAAATGTCAAAGTTTTTTTTACGACTCTAACCTCCAACTGTGGCACTGGCAGTCAATACTTTTGTCTAAACTTTTTAAACTATTGACGATCGTGTGAAGCCGCTTTGCGCTTATATTTGGAAGTGAAAAAGCGGGAAAAGATTAACCCTACCCATGCCATCCATCACAACTCAATTGACGTGGACGTCAACACTTAACCCCCCGTGACGGTGACTCGTGTTATATGGGAGTCAATCATGAGAAGTAAATGTGAAAAAGAACTCAGAGAGTTTGATGTTGTTGGAACTGTATTTAAGATAGTTCTGTAAACGCGCTGTAGCGAAATTAAAAGAGAGTTTGTGCTTTTCACAAGCTTTTATTTACATTATAATGTTGTTATGTATGTATGTAACAGAACTATATGAGAATAAGTTATTTTCAAATCCTGTAAGGCAAATTTCCCAATCCACACTGGGCCCGCGTGGGAACTATGGCCCAAGCCCTCTCATTCTGAGAGGAGGCCTGTGCCCAGCAGTGGGACGTATATAGGCTGAGATGATGATGATGAAGGCAAATTTTGGCCTCTTTGAGGGGTCCGTACATGTATACATTTATGTGTGTATGTAGGTATACTTAATAAGATCCTCACTGAAAATCAGCGCCACGGCTTGCCGTGTCATTATGCTGAGTGGGGACCTGTATAGCGTCATGTATGTCTTGTATTTGTTCTATGTTTGTTTTGATGGCGTTAAATAAATGTATTTTCTTTCTTTCTAATATGATAATCTTAAAATTAACAAGAAGTTCAGTCACCAAAAAAGTTATATTAGGTACCTAATAGAATTTTTACAAAAACATATTCTTAATAGATTCTCCTTCAAATTTACGAACCAACGTGTTCTAATTTGGAGGAAATGGATTACGTTTCTTGACTAATTACCTACAGAATTCATTACTGTCTATTATATTCCGTGATTATATTCTCCTAAATCATCAACCAAAATAAATATTTAAGTATGTATTTATCTATATAAGTAAGTTTATCCGTAGCACAAGCTTTGCTCAGTTTGGGACTAGATCAATAATTGCTGTCAAGTGTCCCATGATATTTAAAACCAGAACAATCAGTCTACCCGGTTGCATCCCCCATCATCGAAAACAATTGTTAAGCACATAGGTAAAGTTAAATATCGCAGACTAACCACATGTAAACCGCCTCCTTGGAAGATTTATGGCACACTAAGAATTGCCCCCCGTTCGCGCGTCAAACGTAAAGGCTGCTGTCAATCCTAAAATTGTCGTTTACGAAGGCCCAACCCTTGTACACCCCTACCCGCCCTTACTAGCGAGCGGTGAGGGCTATTTTTCCCTGAAGAAGATGTATGGGTAAGTTTGGGGTGCAGCTAAAGGCCCTCTTGTCTACTTGATCCTACTTTAAAGCGAGTTCAGAGTCAACTGTTTACGCTTGCCGCGCTTTTTAACTTTTTGAGTTTTGAAGTTGTCTAATGTTCCATATTTAAAAAAGGAATAATTAAAAAAAAAAACAAAATTATTTATTAAGGTTGCTAAAAGTACAATGTTTCACAATGGTTGGCTTTTTAAGTATAAAATACCTGTGCTAAGAGACACCTTCTGTAGTAAAAGGTAAATTACAATTTGTAGTAATTAATATTATTATGTATTATTAGTTAGTTACATACATACATTTCTATTTTCTTAAGAACCAAATCAATGACATGCATAGCTTATATACTACGTGTCTGTGTGTGTTTGTGTATGTGTGTGTGGACATGAAACGAAACTGTAGCGATCATGTTAAAGATCTCATATGTATTCATATATTTATTAAAGGACTTGCTTAATTTCATAGTAGTTTTTATTTTTTAAATTCCTCATATGTATAATAAAAAAAAAACATAAACATCATCATTATGTCAGCCGCAGGACATCCACTTTTATACCTTCATAGCCTCATAGACGCCCAGTTGCTTCGGTTGAAAACAGCCTGAATTTACCCACGCATCATCTTTTACTAACTACCTATGTACTTAACACTTAGTATTTGTAATTTAATCGATGCGTTGAGGGTAACTGAGAAACAGTGGCAAATGGATTCTTCAGCACAGACCATTTATTCCACGATCAAGGCTGTTTACACTCGAAGATTAACTTTCTAAAAACACGTACAGAAAACACGCTAGTAGAATTGTGCTCTATATACGCCCTTATGTGAAATGGCGATAGACGACCTTATGTGAAATTTAAAAAAAAAATGCAATTATGTTATCGTATTAACATATATAATACATACTAATGTTATAAATGAGAAAGTGTGTGTTTGTGTGTTTGTCCGTCTTTAACGTCGAAAGGGAGCGCCGGATCGACGTGGTTTTTGGCATGGAGATAGTTTATGTGCCAGAGAGTGACATAAGCTACTTTGTATCCCGGAAAAATGCAAAGTTTCCGGGGGAACAGCGCGATAACCGAATTCCACATGGGTGAAGCCTCATTCAAAATTCAGTGTTTTTTAAAGTTTATTCGAAGAAGCAAATTAAAGAAAATTTTTGATGTTTGTATCGTATCGTATGCAACTGCAGTTGGGCCCTAGGATGAGTTACGTTAATAATACTGTTTAATTTATGCAAAAAAAGGAAAAACTGAAGATTCCATTATTTTAAAAGTCGTTTATTTTAACGAGTACGAACTGTTGTTTAATTGTTTGCTACTATTACACACTCCACCAAGTTATCAATACGTTATAATCATGTGTATAGTGTGTAGTCAAAGAATCCGGAACCTTTCTGTTGCAAATGACATGTACATTTTTCATACATCTTCTAAAGAAATCATCCTAAAATTTATTCTGAGAAGGTTTCAACCCTGGTTCAATTCAGTTTCCTTGACTGTAACTGCGCTGTACGCGACTAACATCCACCCCTAAGAAAGCAGTAAAGTGTAAAAGGCTCTGGCAGTAGATACATCTGAGCCTGCGATTACTGTCACCCCATCGCAGTTCCCGTATTTACCATTGTTCCAGGGTATTTTATTTCGTTTAAAGATAAGCGTGCCATCAATTTCGACGAGGCGATGTATGGGAGGCACGAAATTGTGTTAATTTGAACACATGGAAAATGTAATGAATTTTGTTTGGAAAATACCTACTTTAGTTTCGTAGTTAAAAAAATGTTTCTATGTTTCATGCTTGTCATAGGTGACCCTAATTTCGTATCTCAAACACTACCGAAATCTTAAAACAAATGTCTTTGATATTCAAACACGTGAATTTCAAGTTGTTATGCAGTTATTTTTTATTACTGGTTCGTTATCATGACCACTCATCATCACATCATCATCGCCATAAGTCAAAAGACGGCCACTGCTGGGGTTAGTTATAAGCATGGGTCTCTCCAAAGAAAGCCACAATACTGCATCGCCTGAAATTATTACTTGGTAATTCAAAAAGATTCAGAAAGTCTAGGTAAACTTGGAAAACAAAAGGTATTTTAATAAAGAACGTTGATCAATATCAGTATTCTACAATTAAAACAAGCACTGAACGAAGATAATCGATGATAAAAATTAATAAAGATACTGAGTCGGCAATCCCCAAGGCCCAACTCCACCATTCATTTACAAAGCAAACCCCAAGTTGCACTCTCGAAACTCATTAAAAGCAAATCCGGCTGCATTTTCTAAAGACGCTGAATTTTAGCTTCTTTAAAGAAATTTTCTTAAAACTCAGCGAGCGGTGAGCGTGCCTCATTTGCTACTATTGAGGCATTTCCTCATAGTTCAATGCGCTAGCTTCCGTTTAAATGGAGCTAAGATTGAATCGTTCCGGATCTACAGCTTTGAAAAACTAAATTTTAGTTTAGTTTTAGCACTCAGTACTTTGTATAGACGTCAAATCGTTGTAACTAGGATGGATTTCCCGCGGGCGAGCCGTGATTTTCAACTTGCGCTATGTTTTTTGGAGTAACAAGTTTGTAGATATCCTGCTCGAACACTAACAAGGCTAACTCCGCAACTCTCGTGGCCGCAACTCAAAACTTTGGCATGAGGGCGATGTTCGCCGCTGATGCAATGTTACAAAATTTGGCTAGATTCATATTTATCTGGGTAAGTAATAAACGTACTTTATGCAAAAATGTACCTACTTTAAGCTTATGCAAAATATCTATCTATCTATATTAGCTATCGTAAGGTCGCGGGTGAGCAAGGAAATTCTTTTAGTTCTTCAAATTCTTCCAAAATATTTCAGCCAGTGGTTGGGTTCTTTTGACTGAACGCCAATTTAGAGCCTTTTTTAAACGCTGGTCAGAAATTGTTTTAATGTATTATTAATAATTATTATTATTTATTATATAAAAGTACAACAACAGAATATAAAGAATACAGATACGGTGGTAGGAAACAATAGGAGAAGACAAACAAAAAAAATGTGCCTGTACGTAGATGAAATCTTTGTTTTACATGTTCACATGACAGTTAACCCTCTAACTCCTACACTAAGTAAGAACTTGTAGGTATTATAGAAGTTAGTGACCGACCATACGATTCCATGCACTCAAGGCATCAAAAAACATATCTAAACAATGCACGATCTATGTTCCTACGTCAAAAAAAAAAGAAAAAAATAAAGAAAAAAGTAATTGACTGATTGAATACTCGTACCTCATGATTATAAATAAAGTGTATCGCGTCAAAAGCGCCTATATTTCAAGTACAAAATTCTGAATAAATGTCAAACTAACTAGGTAATGACAAATGAAAGTTTAATTTTATAATTGTAAAACATACTTTTAGCAAATTTTAATTTTATATTATTATGTTTTTACAGTTTTAATTATTTGTAAATGTATTATTTGTTCCTCAATAAATTCAATTTAGTTTACTTGGTAATTAGGTACCTTACAATTTACTAAAATATTCCGAGAGGATTTTAAGGCATTCTGAATAGAACGGAGATGATGATGCTGCTTATAATGTAAAATTTTCAATAGAGACTTTCCAAATACACATAAAATATTATACACGTACAAAGCCTAAAAATAAAACAGTGCTTCGACTTACAAAATCTCTTCACATCGTAGTGATAGGTACTCTTATATCGCCGTTTCCAGACACAGATTTCAATATTTTTATCCAAGTGCTACTTACTGCTAGTCTGCAGACTATACAGGCTGCTTGCATTCAGCGTAGGGTTCGTTTGCGAGCAGCCTGTTTATTTAATAACGTCGGTACCGTCCCGATAAGCGCTAGTATTGTGTGAATCTTGCACAGACTTGGAACTCTATTGATAGAGACGAATTGAATTGCCCCGTTCCTAAGGAAAACACATTTACTAACAATGTATCCATTTTTAGAATTGCTCGTTTTCTAATATACAGGTGTCGACAAACATCTGTGTAAAAAATAGTCTTTTTCTACGAATTTCTTGCAGGAAGTTTATGAATACAATCACATTATTATTAAGTTTCAAGATTCCGCTGCTGTATGGAAAAAATGAAATTTTCGTGACATTAGTATTAAATAAATACTATCAACAGCCATATACGGTTAAATTCATCAATTTTTAAAGCAATTCCCAATGTGATTTCGATCATAGATATTTAGTACATTGATTGGGCACGATGTATTATTGATGAATAAGAAGCCGTGGTGGCCTGATGGTTTGACCTATCGCCTCTCAAGCAGTGGGTCGTAGGTTCAAACCCCGGCTCGCACCTCTGAGTTTTCGAAATTGGTGTGCGTAATTACATTTGAAATTTACCACAAGCTTTGCGGTGAAGGAAAACATCGTGAGGAAACCTGTACGTATATAAGGTGGGACGATATGATATGGATGTATTAGTTAAACTATTGCAACCCATAACATAATAAATGTATTGATAACAAGCAATACATTTCTTGCAATTTATGGTAGGCACAATCAGCATTAAAAGTAGCAGATCACTTTTTTACTCTGTCGCATCGACACATTAACAATCTGACATTTCTGTAAAACGACAAAGTACGAAAGCGTATAGACTCTTGATGCTGACTGCACAAGATTTAAAATCTTCGCCTATGATAACACACATTTTATCCTGATTAGATAAATAATCTAAAATACTATTATTTCACAAGGTTCCCATTTTTGTTCCTTCTAGTAATTCACCACTCTGCCTCGTCACCCCAATCCCCCAAATGCGAACTGCTTGGCAAACACTGATATTAGTTTTCTGCAAAAGTGCTTTTCTTGGGTGTTTCCCGGTGCATTTCATTTATTATCTATACAAAACAGTCCTCGCGAAGTTTGCCAGTTTCATTTGTAAGATTAATTTTGATTTATTTGATAATCTTGGGTAGGTACCTAGGTACTATGTTTGTGTATGGGACTTAAGTTTTCATAAGTTACTGCAGCAAACTCCTATTCAGCTAGGTATTTATTAATAAGGCTTATTTATAAGGTTTTTCGTAATTTTCATAGGTTTAATTCCGATACTACCAGCGAAGTGTCTTTTTTTCTTTCGTTTTAATATTCAGTTGTATGTTTTGAACCAAGATCTTTGCATGTAACTCATTTTCAACTGACATTAAAAAAGCAGGAGATTCTCAATTGGCCTGTATTTTTTTTGTGTTTGCGAGATAACCTCGCCAATTGTGGGCCGAAGGTGGTCCCAATGTCACCAAGTTAGGATCTGATGATGGGATCTCAGAGAAATAGAAGTGAACCCACAAATTTTAAAAGCACACCTATAGCAACTTTAGCATTTTTAATACCAAGACAAGTATTTACATTCAGAAAGTGCATTCGGTGAACTGGACCTGATAAAGAAGACCGCAGGATGGCCAACGGAACTCGCCAAAGCTAAGTAATGCTCGCGCGGCTATAAAATGATCTGTCTGTCTGTCTGTCTGTCCGTCCGTCCGTCCGTCCGTCCGTCCGTCCGTCTGTCCGTCTGTTCCGGAAAGTTATAATTAAGGTTTTCAAAGTCGGTTCCTTTTTTTTGACGCTTATTATGCCGAGAAATAAACAAACATAACATTACATAGCTTTTTAGCCACACAGCCCTCACGCTGTCAGCTTTCTGACTTATTCTGATTATTTTATTATTAGGTTTTCAAAGTTGATTCATTTTCACTGATAATATGGCCTGTACGGTAAGACCAAAAGGGTTTGCAAAAGATATTTATTACAAAGTGAATCCTTTAAATTACAACTATTTTATACTTAAGCCTTGCCTTAATAAACGTATTGAAGCACTTGATACTTTTAGCTACAAGGAGTTTAGTAAGACTTGAAGATTTACACTTCAGCTCAGTGACTTTGGTCGACGATCCAAACGAAATCCGTGACACCAAACGCAAACGCCAAGAGCAAAGAGCCATCCTTTAAGGACTATTTTGAATAACGGCAAAAGTGACACAAAAAGGTGTCCCCGTTATAAACGTCTCGGTGTTCAGTGTGACGGAAAATGCCCATCTCAAAGTTAATGGATATTTTATTGCGTTTCAAGTTAAATTACGCATGAACGCGTAAAATTCTTTTAACATATATCGCGGTGGGAAGCTTTCATGTTGATTTTGACATGGAAAAGTATGTACAACATTACAAGGCGAGGGATAACGATGCCATTATACGAATCAACTTGTTTTATAGGTGTTAATGGTGTTAACTGTTCAGATACTGCAGACTAGTCTCTGGATAACGAAAGATTGAAAAACTGAACTGCCAGGCCTCAATTAAAGAAAGCACTTGAAAAAGAAGGAGAAGATTTAATGAGTTATTTTTTAATCGATATCAAGGTCAAGAGAGGAGGGCTTTGCCCAGCAGATACTAAAAAAAAAGAATAAATAAGTCATCGTTCACCCATACTATATAACCTAACTTTATAAACACGGATGTGAGTTTGTTTGTTTTGTTACTTTGCCTCGCTTAATTTCTTCAACGGTATAGACTGATACTGAAATCCAGGAAAGGACATGATAGTTTTTATCCTAGAAAATTACAGTTTTAGCGAGATAAACAATTTTTTCGCAGATGAAGCCACGAATAACAGCTAGTATAAAATATAATAATTGAAACAACCAAAATACATAACTACTTAAAAAAATATCCATCGCATAGAAAGTTACGTAAAGTATGTAGGGTAAGATTGTAAACTTCTACTTCACGCTTTTTCCAAAGGTAATGTTCAATCCTTATAATAAACTCAAAGCTAACACGATAAAGTCTATCTTCGGCATAGGAAATGAGCCTTTAAATTTGTTCAAACTTAAATTGCCTCATTTCGCTGCAGACCAAGAGACCGGGCAATGAAAAGAAAAGTTAGGTTTTCACGACACATAGATTATCCCTAATGTTCTCTTTTGTCCACAATGTATGTGAAGTTCTCGTAAAGTTTTACGTCCACTCATTTCAGTTATGGTCCAATTTCAATATAATACCGCGTTTTACGACTGATTCTACAGAATCTTTTCAGAATATTTCTTTAACTTTGTCTATTATTTTCGAGTGTTATAAAATCTAAAGAACCATTAGCTTCCTTCGAATATAATTTTTAAACCTGAAGTTTATTTTATTCTCAAGTAAATCTGAGAAAAATATCGTGTTAAAATTGGCATGTTCTGGAATATCAATAAAACTGAACGTTAAAATGAAATCATTTCCAATTGCACCTAGCAAGCCGTAAAATTTCATAACAGTTTTCTAGCTAGGCGAAGTAAAATCGCCCTCGTGTCAGGATGGTGGCTTTCCTGGCATAAATTTGTGCAAGTAAGTGCACTTAACACGAACGCAGATGAATGGAATCAACAGAATATTTCATAGTGCAGTAACTTGGCTCATACTCTGCCAAGTTTGCTCCGGGATTTGCTCCCGCTATTGTTGCCTTACCTGATTGATAATTTACTGCTGCACTTTATATTCTGAGTAAAGTTTGTGTCTTAATGGAACTGGAACACTAGAGTAGGTATTAAATAGTTTTTAATTGATAAAATTTCCGACTCCAACGAATGAATGAACATGCTGAAAACATTTAGTGACGCTTCTTACTACTTCAAAAATTACAATCGTACCTACTTATTAGCAGAGTCTAACTTAACCATAATTTTCAAGGTTTTTTTTATTATTCATGCAAGTTTTAAACTTCCACTCATCTTATTTACGTGTGTGTAATTTTTTAACTCCCGACGCAAAAAGAGGGGTGTTATAAGTTAGACCGCTATGTGTGTTTGTGTGTCTGCCTATGACGCCGTAGCTCTTAAATGGGTGGATTTCAATGCGGTTTTTTTATTTGAAATCAGGTTTTTTACCGATGGCTCTTAGACACGTTTCATCAAAATGGGTACAACCATTTTTGAGATATTGAACTTTGAAGTGACAAAGTGGGGGGTTTTCCAACTTTTTGTTGGTTAGGTTATTCCGTTATTATAGTACTAGCTTTTGCCCGCGACTTCGTCTGCGTAGATTTCGATATTTACAAAATACTCCATAGTACAGGGGAACCTTTAGTCGAACCATTTGAGTTCCGGGTACTGCCTTTTCGCAACTTTTCCTTTCGCAACTCTACATACTACACAACTGTAGGTAAATATTTCAGGATTTATTTCAGGGCCATCGTGTAGATTAGTTTTATAAAAATCTTGAAATATTTACAGTTTCAGAAATTCAGAAATATTAAACAGTTGGGAAATGAAAAGTGGTCAAGTGCACCAGGTTGCCAAACGTTTTTCGCCGAAACATTAGTAAACAACAAAGTTGTGTAATTTCTGGTGTACAATAAAGAGAATTTGTATTGTATTGTATTGTAAACCTTTGAGTTCGGACGCACAGTTGAATTTTATCAAAGAGTCATAATAAATTCCCTTGTAAAACAATGCGATGTCACTATGACTTTTTCCACGCAAAGGCTACGTGGGTTACGATACAGTTGGTTCGAGAGTACCTAATCAGATTTTCTCATAAACTTCAATGTTTCACATGTTCCGATTCATAAGGATTTTCGAGAACTTCTTTCAAACTGCGGATAAATATCAACTGAAAAACCTGTTCACTAAGTTTCACATTCACATCTGGAGACCCTGTTTTACAGCTCAGAATCATTGGACTGAGTCTACATCCCAAAATTTGTTGAAATCGGAGAGATAAACTCAGGGTACAGCGGTAGATTGGGTGTACTGCCTTTTCGGCGAAATATGTTTCGCTAAATTTCACTTAGCAACCAATCTTTCGCCGAAGTTTCATTGGGAAAACCAATCGTTAGCATAACTATACTTCGCATTTTTCTTATTTCGCAACATTTTTATATCGCAAAATTTTACTTCGTCACACTTTCATGTGGCAAATAATTATGTAGCAAATGATTGGCTTAGACAAATAACAAATTGTTAAGTAAATAACATTTTACCAATTTTTATGTTACAAAGTATTCGGTTCGGAGCAGAAGCGACTTGGATAGTTTATGTTCAGAAGGCTAAGGCGGGAGCGAATGTTAGGTTTTTTTATAGCAGCCAGTATAACCTGTCAGTAGGAAAGTAGGTTTACCTAATGACATTCAACATGTTGCTAAGTTAAGGTATGCCAATCAATACATTTTGACCAAAATATTAATGACATCTTAAAAAAATCCCAGGTAAAAATTTGCATATTAATAATTTATCAAATGATTAGTTGGGAAATGATATCAGTGCGAAATGTTGAGTTGGGAAATAACATTTCGCCTAAATAAAAATATGGGATAAATAGTTTGGGAGCTAATAATTTGCTAAATAATTTTCGCTAAATATGTATCATATACTCAATGAATAAAATTTTACATACTTAAAGGCGAGCCCCAAATCGTTTGATATTTACTCCGCAAATGACAAAGATTTTTTTTTTCAAAATACCCACCCTCCAGAGCCATTATTAAGTGCTTAAAATATAAAATATGATATAATTACGATTAGGTATAATTCATGACATAGTGAATTCATAATTTTGTATTATATCGTAATAAAATAATATTAAATAAGTACCTACGCAATTATATGTGTGTCGATATTACATTACGTAACTATGTAAACTCATTTATTCTTCATTACTTAATGTTTACTCAGTTCTCCAAAAGATGGCACTGCAATGTGTGGAAATTAATTTACTATCGTTTAATTACAGATAAACAGACAAAAATTCTAAAAACTGTATGAACGTGTTCTGTCATCGATTCTAAGTATCCCCAGCCAATTTTTTTTCAAATATCTTCCATGTACAGACTTTCAACCCTCTTCAGCTTTATTATATGTATAGATTTTCACTCACAACTGCTACTAACCACAATCGGGAATTATTAGGTACGCTAACAACGAGCAATAATCCGCTTTCGTTATTCTAATCTAAAAACAAAATAAAGTCTACATCTCACCTAGACACAAAATCGTGCAGTATCCGACAGTGTTTTATTTTAATTAAATTATTGTATCGATAATCGATATTTGGTTATAATGTTCCTTGTTGGAAATTGCTCTCGATACATTATCAATCTGTTTACTCGGCGGGACGCTACACGAACTCGTTAATATATGTCGAGGCACTGGCAAAATATTGCGGGACCGAGGTTTAATATAATAAAATAATATTGTTGGTTCCACGTACGTTTATCCTTGTGTTCTGCTCTGCGAAAGAAAGATTTTTTATTATCTAGTTGAAAATATTAGTCGAATCCAATGGTATTAGTGGAATAGAATGAATTGATTGATTCAGGGCATCAATTTGGGGAGTTCCTTAATCAATATACATACCTATTCAGTACAATGAACTAGACTAGCATTTGCACCAAAGTGGTGTTTGAGTGGGGGGTGCGGTTGAGTTAGTTATTCGCGAATGAAAAAAGCTTTAAAGTACACCACTAGTTCGATCATCAGAAAAAGTCTGTGCCTACGCCACTACACTGTCGAAGGTTGCGTTAATTCCCTAAATTTCGTTATGTCCACGCCAGCTTAAATAACTGTTCTATTGTCTTGATGCCGGTCTACTCCCTCATATTATGAAGCAATGGTCAGTCATGTCCACAGCCAGCGTCTTCGCTATCAAACAGATGAAATAAGTATATTATTAAATTAATATGGAATAGGTATGCAAATTGTCGTTTCTCTTTAAAGTCGTCACCAAGTTTGATGGTATCTCAGGGCGGTTTGATTGGAAACGTCTGATTTTCCCAATCGATCAGAGATCTATGAACGTATTTATAAATGATGTTGCCATGGATAAGGCAAAAGGTAGTCTTGGCACGATGTCGTAGAGTTTCATGTGTTTTGACCACGGAATCATAGAAGAAACCAACCGTCCATCTCATTGTCGTATGATTCTTTACGTGTTATTGCTGTATGCCCGATATCTGTACCAAAAACCAAGTCTTTGGAATTGTCAGCCAAGTTTTGTGTCAAAAGTTATGTCCACTACCATTAGTCTTACTCTGCTCCTATGCAAAATTAATGCAGTGAGGGGTTGTTTTAGATTCGTTACTGCGCTGTGTTTCTATGGCAACTGGAAGTATCCAACCCTATAGATTTAGATTCCATAAAATTGTATAAAACACCTAGCTACATAATTATAATTTTTGAAACTGTATTTTCTAAAGTCCTCTCAAAATTAAAGTTTTCATATGAGAGACGTTTTTTTATTCCTTTTACTTGATATTAACGATAACAAATTGTGTTATGGGTCGGTAAGTATCGAGAGCAAAATCAGACTCGCACTCGATTGTTTTTTTTTTTTTAAGTTTACTTTCGGGGGAACTTAGGTATTTTTTCTGAATATCCAGTAGGTACTTGAGCTGTTCGTCGCTCCGTGTTTCCGTCCACGAAGTTGAACTGAACATAATAATGAACCAAGCCAGTCGGTGTCCGTCTTTAAATTCTAAGACTTTTGCTCTCAAACTTTGTCCCGCTTTCCATTTGACATTCAAGCGGTTTAATTGTTCCCCAGCTTTAAGTTTCCTTCGAAAAATATCTTTTCTACTTCTTCTGCGTTCGAAAGTCCATGAAAGTTCCATTGTAAAAATAAGTTAAACGCAAATTGCAGAAAGTACAGAGGTTTGAAATATGAAAATAGTTTTGTACGAACCTAATTTGCAGCAGTGCACCTCTTTTGTTATTTATTCAAGTTACCCCTCGCTGTTAGTCCATTATCTGTACGCGGATAATTTCGCTAGCGGACAAAGAAAAATGAAAAAAGTCACGTTAATTAGGATGTCAGCTGAGCAAATAATAATCCCAGTGTGGCGGGCTCATTTCGTATGCGGGCCCAGGCTTGCGGCCAAAAATTTATCTTCGCATTTTTAGACAACGCAATTACAGGAATATTTACTTAATGTCGGGCCACGGTGCCTACGCAGGAAAACATGTCTGACAGCGTTTTAATTTGGAAACGTATGCACCTGCAACCTTTTAAAACTTCCTAATAAACGAAAGTAAATATAATTATGTATAAGTATCAGCAAATAAACAAAATAATAAACGTTGAATACCTAACTTAAATTAGAGTTCTGCCGCATAAATTTAGGAACGATTTCGCGTGTGGGTAAATAATGGAATGTATAATTAGGAATTGAATGCAAAATGTATGCAACTAGATTTTCGCGCTGTAGTTTTGCCCGCTTCTTATGCAATTAGGACGATTTTTAGTGCAAAATAATTAGAAATAAGTGCATGTGATAACATTTGCTTAGACATGCTTACTTGTGCGATTTTATTTGAGGTTTGTAAATAAATTAAACGATTTTAGGGGATATGGAGAGGTAATCTCTTGGGACAGTTGTAGGTACTAGGCATTCGGCATCTCTCTCACAGGGGTCGGCTCAAGGGGTTTCGTTGTATAGACCTTTACGATACTATACTTTTAGTGCTAGTTGGGTATAAGTAGCAGACGGTCTACCGAGAATACCTTTCTCTAAATTGCTTCTTTACAGAACTACTATCCTTATCCTACTATATTTAGTATTTCTAGTACTTGGGTACTTACTCGTAGAAGGAAAATTAACGTGACCGAAAAGAAATTTTTGTTCTGTAAAAATTCTCCATAAAACGTATATATAATCCATTCCTATGCGAGCCCAATTCGCTGCTTGAGAGCTAACACGGAGCCTGAGAGAGCTAGCATGGTAGTGGTACTGTAATATACCAACTACCGGTAGCCCTACCGGTAGTTGGTATAATACAGTACCACTACCATGAGTTCACAGTGACCGTACTCGATAGAGACGGCGTAAATTATTTGTATGGAGAATTGTACAGCGTCTCAACAAATAATTTATGCCGTCGCTATCGAGTACGGTCACTGTAAACTCATGGTAGTGGTACAGGTAAAATATTATCAACCCAGGCAAGCGCAACGTAGGACGTCCGCCAACGAGATGAACGGATGACCTTGTACCCTTAGTGTAAGTTTTCGGTTACAAAATAGGTACGTCTCACGTTCGCATTTAAAATCTCAATTTGTATGGAAACACGAACATCGCAAACGTTCCGCTACAGGCGCTGTTCGTGTTCCCATACAAATTGAGATTTTAACGCGAACGCGAAACCGAAAACCGAAAACTTACACTAAGGGTAAAGCCGCGGGTTTACGGTGGTTGCAGGCTGCTTCCAACCAAAGCAACTGAGGAGGAGGAAATCTACGTCCAACAGTGTACGTCCTACGACTGATACCTATGATTATGATGATGAAAATATAGTCAGACAAGTCAGTTCAAGGGTAGCAGTAACGAAATTCCGCAATGATATTTCCACGACACGATTTCAATACACGAGTATGTTCGCCTCATTCATATTCGCAGGTTCACCAAACATAAACTGCACGCTTCTTGGATCAATAGCAAAGCTCATTTTGTTTTATTCCAGCACTCTAAGGGAACGCCGAACCCTTTCAAGGGCTTTCTATTTACCTACTTTCACTAGATAGTGGGTAAAGGCGGGAACGTAGGCAATTATAGTGGTTGAAACAAAGTACAAATAAAGCGAAATGTTCTTGAGGGAAAGGCTATAATGCGTAGACGGCATAGCTTTAAAACCACTTAGAAATAATGATAATGATTGTTTGTCCCAAATAGCGGCAGTTTTCACAAAACCGTTGGAATTTAAGTAGGTATTTGAATGAAAATTTCGTCTGGAGAGATTCTGAGGATCCGTTTTTAGTGTTTGAAAGATTGTATCTAAGATGCCTACTTTAGTTGATTAGACTTTTAGCTACATCACTATTTAAAAAAAAAGAAATGGCAAAGTATTCCTAAGGAGTTTAATACCATCAGATGCGGCAACTCTATCCTCTAATGTTATAAAATCTAGACTATTAAAATAATGGTTATGACCTGCTAAGTAACAGTGGACCGATCAAACCTCAATTAATGATTTTTATGCTGTTAGGAGCTAAATATAATTTCTGTAGCCCTGCTATGCTGTGCTGACACAGCACAATAGCTTCGCAGTTGCTTCGCGCTGCAACAGTGGTGTGTTTTTTAAGAACTAACTTGTATAGTAGCATGGACGAAGTATAGTATGGACGTGCAGTCTCCATACATAAGATAGTTCCTCGTTGCTTAGTACGATAAAACGAACTAGATGTCGCCAGATGTATTGAACCGGAATAATACATAATTTTAGTGGCGACATTGCTCTATTTAGCATGGTGGCAATAATGTTCAACTTTTTAAAGTACCACTGTGAGCTTACTAAACTTCGTTATGTTGTAGAAGGCATATCTAGATGGCGTTATATTCATTCAAGCGCCAAGTTTTGAATTTTTTTCGCAGCAATTACAGAATTGTTCACGATTTACGTGTGAACTAAACTATGGAGTTTGATTTGAATCCGCAATCTGACATATTACGAGGGCTGTTTGAAAAGTACCCGGTTATGGATAGAAAACACATTTTTTTTGTATCTATGCATTTATTTTTCTACGTAGTCACCTTTTAGCTCTATACATTTGTTCCACCTATACTCAAGCTTCATTAAACCATCTAAAAAGTATGATTTTGGAAAGTCATTAAAATAGGCCTCTGCATGTGGCGGTAATGACATCGTCATTTGATCCAAATCGCTTACCACCGAGCCATTTTTTTAGGTTGGGAAGCAAAAAGAAATCGCATGGGGCCAAATCTGGAGAATACGGGGGTAACTGTGCTAATTTAGCCGTCACAACTCTGGACGAATGAGCCGGGGCGTTGTCGTGATGAAACAGTACTTTTTTCTTTTTTAAATGGGGTCGTTTGTCCTTCAACACGGCGACAAATTCAGCCAATAAATTGGCATAGTACTGCCCTCTTATCGTTTTCACCTTTTCCAAGTAGGTAGTCAATATGTATAATAACCTGCGAATCCCAAAAAATAGTCGCCATGACCTTTCCAGCCGATGGGACGGTTTTTGCTTTCTTTGGAGCAGGTTCACCCGGTAAAATCCACTGCTTCGACTGCTCTTTCATTTCCGGGGTGTAGTGGTTTCGTCCACGGTCACAAAACGACGCAGAAACTCCTTCGGGTTACGTTTGAACACGACCAAACACTGCTCCGATCATTGATGTATATGTACTTACTAGATGCGCACGTTCATGTCAACAATATGTTCAAATATCGGACTGTCACAAGACGTCAACGCTATATAGATTATACACCGCAGACGTGACACAGCTATTTTACCTACGAAACGTAATCATTTTGCATCTGGCAAAATAGATATTTTCGAAAAAAAAAACAAACTTTTTAACTGCATTTTTTTAATCAATTGAAAGAAATTATCTTAATAAATAGGCAGATAGTGAATGAGGTTTTGAAAAAAGCTGAAGCACTAAAAATGTGATTGAAACCTGTAATTCAACGGTTCTTAAGCCTTTATCGCAATGGAACCCCTTATTGGAAATTTAAAATTTGCCGGAGCCCCAAAATAGTCAAAAATGGTGTACTGAGTAATATTATATTATTATTATTTTTTTGTTTTTTAGTAGCAATGTATGCTTGCTCAACGAAATTTCAGATTTTTTAAAAGCGAAAAAGATTTTCGGAATGCCGGAGGGGATTTGAATGTTATTAGTTACTGTTTCCGAACGTAACCTGTGTTTTGGGCGCGCTGTCACTGTCACTATATAGATATATGTATTCATGTAGACAAATGAGAAGTAAAAAGCATGTTCTAATAAATTACTGTTTTATTCTTAAATATATCCAGAAACAGTTACTAAAATACGTATCGCGTGACATATTGACGTTCATAAAAATTAGTACATGGAAAAAGAATGACAGGTATAAATAAAGCAATTAAACGAATTGTCATGCATGTTCAGTCACAATTTTTTACCTACAACCAATTCTGAATGGGATCGTCTGCACGTTTTAGTCTGTGATTGTAAGATGGCGTAATGTCAACGACTTTATAACCTTCGATGCGTTACGTCTTATTTTAAAAAATGTTTTTATTGTGGTATTACAATATTATTAGTTGCTTAATCACTTGTACAAGATGTAATTTTACTTACTTGAGTAGTGAATTGTTACTTACGTGCAGGTTCACGCCTATATTCGGAGTCTCAATCAAAAACTAGTTCGTCCGCCGCTCATGAATGTCAAAGTCATACTAAAGTCCTTTGCACAGTGCAAGGTGCAAAGCAGTGGAACACAATGAGTGTTCGGATGGCGTAATCTAGTAAGTACATATACATCAATGGCTCCGATAGTCAGTCGGTTCCGTTTTGGCCCCGTCCAACTCGCAATCATGGACTGAGTCTATCTTTCAAATTTTGTTCAAATCGGAGAGATAAAACTCATGGTGCAACGGTAGTAAGAAATGCCCATTAGGGCATTTACCGTATTATTATTTATTTAGAGTATTAATGCTACAGCTAGAGATGCATCTGTCAAATTATTGAAGAGAAAAATGTGAGACAGATGTATGTGATGACAATACTGTACTGTTTTCGATGATTGTCACATCGCTGACCTGAAATTAGCATAGCTATTTTTTAAATCAATGTTCGACCTATTTTTCTATGTTGTTCAGATTTATTTGATGTGTTGACCTCTTTGGTTGATGTTTAGATAAAAATGGTTTTTTGACAGCTAAAGTATTTACGTGAATAGTGCCATCTAGATATAATGTCGGAAAAATCTCAGCTCCGTTTCCCTGGATTAAATGCGTTATTATTTTGCGTTTAGTGCCATCTAGATATAATGTAGTAAAAGTCTCAGCGCCATCTAGCATTAATACTGGATTTTGGCTTTGTTCCGGTGAACGTTTTTTAGTATGGAGAATAACAATCCATACTCTATTTCATCCATGATAGTAGTAGCCTATAACCGCCATCTAGCGCAAATAAGCGGAAATCATTAGTCAGGGTCACTTCTAAAACAATTTTGTCTATTAGTTCCACTTTTCGCCACGATTAGCGTGTTTTTAGTTACAAAATATTTTATAGGTTTTTGCGTGATTGCATTTTACTTAACAAAATGCAAAAAATGAAATAATAAAAAGGTATTTTCAATAAATTGTAAAAATAATTCATAGAACCTCTGTTGATAACAAGTGTTTAAAAATATTTAAAATATTACGAAAACCGATGTTTCGATTATTCGGAATTAGTGATACTTATCATGCTTATGATTCGAAAAATTACACGAGTTCGGATAAATTTACGACTGTTCGGTAAAATTAAAACAAAATAATACATAATAGGAGTAATAGTACCACGACACGTCACGACGCGAACAACGAGAACAGACTTTCGTTAGTCGACTCGACTTTTTGACAGTAGGACTTGCTTGTCATCGCCGCCGAAGCCGAAAATAATTCATAATTTTGTTTGTAATTTTAACTTCACAACTCCCTTATAATTTAATTGTATTAATTATCCGTATTTACTAAAGTTGTTGACCTTATATTAGTAACCTCAAGAGCAATGAGTTCGATAGGAACCGGGGTAAGTTTACTGTTTTTGTTTAAAGGTTATGATGTGTATGCAAGTTTCGGAAACTTATTATAATTCAATACTTAATGTGCTGTTCTTATTCGACTAGAGTAAGCTTGGTTGTTCCTTAAAATCTAGCGATGTAATCACGGTTCTAAAGCTCATTGGTTGAGTCTTCCAAATATGCTTAATCATGTTATTAAAATCTGTTTTATTTTACTTCCAGTATGATCTTTCCGCCTCCCAATTCTCTCCGGACGGCCGAGTATTCCAAGTAGAATATGCAGCGAAAGCTGTCGAAAATTCTGGAACTGTCATTGGTCTCAGAGGGAAGGATGGTGTGGTGTTTGCAGTTGAGAAGCTTGTGACTTCAAAATTGTATGAGCCTGGTGCAAACAAAAGGATTTTCCATGCTGATGAACATGTTGGCATTGTAAGTTTGCTTATTATAACATTCCATTGATATTGGAATACCCATTTTATAAAATGTAATATTCTCTTAAGATCCATAATACCTTTGTTCTCATAAGTGTTTCTAAGGCCTAGGACCCTAAAGGCCCTATTATTTTCGCTTATATGAATATACTGAGTTGTTTTGTTACCACCTTTCAATTTTTACATTCCAATAGGGTTTTTCTGTTCATTGATGTGATGCCCCGAGGCCTTAAAATGTCTAAGTTCTTAAGGCAACCCTGTATAGAATTGAAAAAAAAAATAAACTAACAGTATTAAGTGTACATAACACAAGGAAAAAACATAACACTATAGTCCTTTCGAACCCAGCCGATATGTTCATGCAGGTTAATTACATTTGAATTTAACAGCATCAATATTTGACACAACAAAGTGTGCATAAAATATCTGATACAACTTGATATCTAGGGACGATAGGATGTGTGTATGTGTGGTGTGTGTGTGATGACAGATATGAATCCAAGTGGCTGTAGGTACATAGGTTTACAATACAATACAATACAAACTGCTTTACTGTCATAACTCTTATTTAAATTTTAACTTGACATGGATTGTACCATAAAGTCCATTATCATAGCTCTTTTCGTACTCGGCTGGGCTCAAAAGGGATATGCCAGAACAGGAACCTCTATTCCCATTACTACTAAATAAGATATTGTCTTCTTGTCAGACTTACTTGCTTTTTCATTACTCTCACTGTTTAATTTATGATTTCCAGGCAGTATCGGGACTCATCTCTGATGCCAGACAGATCGTAGAGACGGCCCGCACCGAAGCATCCAACTACAGATCTCAGTACCAAATTCCAGTGCCCCTTAAATACTTGAACGAGCGAGTGTCCATGTACATGCATGCTTACACTTTGTACAGTGCTGTTCGTCCGTATGGATGCTCCGTTGTGATGGGAACTTGGTCAGAACATGATGGACCTCAGATGTACATGCTAGACCCGAGTGGGGTTTCTTTTGTAAGTATATTTTTATAATATTTGTAAACAATAAATGTATGAACAAATCCAAGTGACAAGTAGAGGTCAGATCAAGATAATCCAGACTATTTAGACATAAAAGTAGTGGACATGCAATCAATGGGCACTTTTGTTCCTAATGGTGTTCCCAAGGTCTCCACCAAAATTCTGCTTTATTGGAATTTATGTAAATTTAAATGTCTATATTGATTGGACAAAGACTGGGTGATCAATATAGTTGACATAAGTATACAAAAAAAATTAAAAGCAAAGAGTAAAAAGCATGCATTATTAATGTAACCATGAAAGTGACTTGTCCAATCCCAAGTAAATTATATTATAGGTATTACAAAATAATAGTACTAACCCAAATTTGTGTCAGCAGTAGTCAGTAGATTAAGAATAAATTTAATAGAAATGAAAAAAAAAACTCATTGAAAGTTATTGTTGGTGTTACATTTTTGAGGTATATTCAATGGCACAATGAACACTTACAATAAATTTATTTTGAACCAAATGTGTTAACTACTGATACAAAGACTACTGATAAAAAGTATCAATAAATCGCCATTGCTCTGAAAATTCTGAAGTCTGCTTATAGCAATTTTTTTCTATTCCAGTCATATTTTGGATGCGCGGTTGGGAAAGCAAAGCAGGCTGCGAAAACAGAAATTGAAAAGCTAAAGCTTGCTGATCTGACTGTCAAGGAATTAGTGAAGGAAGCAGCAAGAATGTAAGTTTTTTGCCTCATTTTTAAGTTGACAGGCATATTCATTTTTTTTTAAATCTACATTCAAGCTTGTAATCCCTACTAATCCCTACTTAATATTATAAATGCGAAAGTAACTCTGTCTGTCCGTCTGTCTGTCTGTCTCTGTCTGTCTGTTACGCTTTCACGTCGAAACAACTGAACCGATTTTGATGAAATTTGGTATACAGGTAGTTTGAACCCCAAGGATGAACATAGGATACCCTTTTATTCCGGTAGAGGGCGCCACCGCGCGACAACCTAGATCCGCGCAGACGAAGTCGCAGGCATAAGCTAGTTTATAATAGATAAAACCAATAATTTGAAGGGGAAGAATATTGAGGTTACTAAGAAGTTTACCAACATAGAGCAAATAGCCTTCTTTGCACTTTATTAACACCATGGAACTTTGGTATTAGGCTTGCTGTCCATGTAGACCGCACGTTAAACGCATGACATCGTCATTTTATGCTTGTTGCATACATACTTGCGTGCATGCTGCGTAGAAAATAATTTTACTGTCAGCGCCAGAAACTATGAAATGGGATGTGCGTTAACAGTTGTGATTGTTTTTTTTTGTTTGTACCAGCCGTACCTTCTACGACTAGGTGCAGGCTTGAATCTCGTGTAATGATCTGACGTTTATAACAAAATTTTACATTTCGTTGAACAAGCGTAATCCTAATAAAAATAAATATTTTTTATGAAATCCCTACTAATATTATAAATGCGAAAGTAACTCTGTCTGTCTGTCTGTCTGTTACGCTTTCTCGTCGAAACCACTGAACCGATTTTGATGAAATTTGGTATATAGGTAGTTTGAACCCCGGGGATCAACATAGGATACCTTTTATTCCGGTAGAGGGCGCCACCGCGCGATAACATAGATTCGCGCTGACGAAGTCGCGGGCATAAGCTAGTATATTATAATTTTTTATTAAATAAAATTACCACTTGTACCTAAACCTATCACAATTTGCAAATTGCATCAACATAAAATCATAAAATGAAATGGGAAATTTTTACTGACACCAAGATTATTTGAACATTTCAGCATCTACCTGGTCCATGATGAACTAAAGGATAAGCAATTCGAGCTGGAACTCTCCTGGGTGTCCAAGGACACCAAGGGTCGTCATGAGATGGTGCCTCGTGAGATAGCAGCTGAGGCTGAGAATACTGCTAAGCAAGCTTTGGCAGACATTGAAGACTCGGATGAGGGAGAAATGTAAATTGGTTAGATAATAAATTTTTACTATAATTATTTGTTTTTTCTTTATTTATTTGAAATTAACGGACAACTGAAAACATATTTAGTGGACATATGGTGAATAAGCATGCCAGTCATTCACAACAAAAGTCTAAAAAAATGCTAAAAATAGAAACACAAAAAGTCAGACATTTGTTTTAGTGATGTGAAGCTATTATTGCAATAAACAAAGCAGTGATCATTATTAACAAAAAAACAAGTGATCTTGTAGCGTTCACAATAGACACGGTCCGGTCATACGTGCAGCTTGCAATGACGGCCTCACGGTCCCACCGGAAGACCAGCGCTAGCTCCTGAGCCGGCATTATGCTGAGGTGGGTCCATTTCGTAATTAGTAACTGCTTTCTTTGTTTTGTTTATATTATGTATCGTTTAAGTTATGTACTTTGTTACTTTTTGCGAATAAAATGTTTTTTCTTTCTTTCTTTCTTCTTTCTTTCTTGTAGTGCATTGCGTGCTAAATAATTTTAGATGGAAAAAAGTAAGAAAAACATGAAACTTTGTTTATTAGGGTATTCAGTAACTACTTTTAGAATTTGTGATTAGGTACATATGTAAAAAAAATCGCAGATTAAAAGTTATAATATAACCGCTATTTTGCCGCGCCTCAAATTTCCGCAACTTTTGATTCCACTAAACCAAAGGTTGACGCTAATGGTTGTACAGTCGAGTTTATAAATTTCTGAGCAAACATTAGACCAAAAATATGTGAACACGGCTCTATTGTTAACGGCGTAGAAGCGTTTGCAGATATTTTTGAACAAATTTTTGCTCTGAAATTTACGAATTCGACTGTGTATCATTCTTCTATATAGAGGTAGTATTTGATAAAGTCTAGACCACTTTCTAGCTAGCACTAAATTATTACCAGGGAAAGACAGGTCATCGCGGATTTTGCCCTAAGGGAATAATTTCAGCAGCTCAATCGCCGCAAATGATATAGAATTTAGCATAATTTTTCTTTCATAAATGAGTAATGAAGCCGAAGGAATTACAATTTCGAAATAAAATTTGAAAATAGTTTATAACTGAATTTAGTTTCCAACTTTCCATTCTTCAAACATGGCTTCTTTAGAACAGATGCCTCCTGCCCTTGCTGGTAGTTTAACCATACACCTCAAGATATTTAAAATAATTGGACTCGATTTCTTAGGAAATCCTTGTCTTATAAACCACTGTAGATATGTTTGGTTTGTTGTTTTACTGCTGTTATTTTACGTGGGCCAATTACTTTTCTTTTATAAATCGGATGAAATAGGTGCAGATTTTTTGGATATAGCCAACGCTATTCCTTTATTTTTGTTGGGTACACAAGGTAAACTGTTTTAGAAAATATTACTATGATTTTCTGGAGTAAGTGTTAATCCACTTACCTACCTATTAATCTTTGTTTTTCAGATTTGTTTAAAATAGTATCTCTAAGCAAGAAGGACCGTATAAAAGATATTATTTTGGAAATAGCTGAACTCTGGCCTAACGATGTAAAAAACGAAGAAAGAATGTCTCTTATCGACAGTTGGTTACGTAATTTGAAAATTTTCAATGATTGTAAATAAATATTATTTTTTATCTATAACTAACATGGCCATTAATAGCCCATTTAAAATTGAGATAGAATCGTGTGCGTCTTTTAGAAAAAATAAAAATTGCAGAAATAGGTCCCTACCTACCTACCTACTAATTCAAAGTAGATGAAATTGCTTATAAATTTAGTATATAGGCCGATATAGAAACGTTTTGTAATAGCTAGTGGCTCGTCCAAGATTCGTCCATTTGGCCCGACACAAAAAAGGTTAAGCAGCTTTGACAACTTGTCCTAAGAATTTTACCAACCTAATACATTTTTTTTATATTTTTTCAGGTGTCTACAAGTTTGTTGCGTTCTCGGTTTTTGTGTTCGTATGGATAACATTTTTCATTACAGTATTTTCGTCCTTCTTTGGGGAGAAAACCTATCTGTTTCCATTTTTACTGTATTACCCTTTTAAAATCGATTCCATGTGGAAATATTCCGCCGCTTTCTTATACCAGGCCGTGCATGGTAGGTACCTAATCTTTTTTTATTACCAAAACAAGTATAAAATCTTGCAAAATTTGTTTAATAAGTTCTTAGCATACCTATAATATTGATGACCAGTTTTTTTTTTGAGATTTGAAAATCTCTCTTTATAGATTTCTAAAATTTGTCTGTATGCGAGGTTAACGTTATTTATGTTGAAAACAAAAATTATTTACTAAATAATTCATTTTAAATACAAACTTTTTCGCCGACTGTACTGTACGTTTGATTGAGTATAGGTACAGTCAGCTGCAGAGAAAAGGTATCCATACTACCGCCATTACAGGGGGGTACCCTTTCTCGGCAGCTGACTGTACATGCATTGCTTTGCTAAACCATAATGCTAAATCACAATGTACACCGAACTTGAACTGTACCTAAATAACTTAAGATACATAGATGTAGACCGCAAAACTTGTTTTTTTTTTATTTTTTTAAGACAGGCAAGTTTTTATTTTGTCACTTCAGGAACAATAATACATCTCTGTCTCTACTTACCTTGCGACCTACTCCTTCTCACGCTGACTGTTGATATTTGTATATTGATGCGCGTACTACAATATGATCTGGAGAACATAAAAGTAGTTGGAAAAGATAGAAATGGCTTCTTTGATCCGGCGGAAACCGAGGCATCGTATCGAGCGGTAACCCAACTGGCACGAACCCATCAGAAACTTGTGAAGTGAGTGAAATACAAACAAAATCGTCTGAAAATGTGATTTCTAGTTCCTAATATCCAGCGGCTGAGGAAGTAGCGGGCAGGGAGGTTGCCAAATACCTACTTACTTATTAAAATCAAATCTTAGAGACAGCTGGCCCGAGGTTAAGGGAGTGAAGCCTAAGCCTTGCTTGATGTTGATGGCAGATTTTTTAAAATGAGGGGGGAATACAAATCATGAAACAAATGACATCCCCGACTAGAACCAGGCCTGAGAGATAGCAGAGTTCTAACCCCTCTCTTCTATCGGGCCTCTTGCCCCCAGATTGCTTTGCACGGATTGCACGGATTGGCAGTCTAATTTTGAGGAAGTTATATTAAAGGGCTGTTTCACCACCCATTGGTTAATTTTTTTTCACGGATAAATGTGATGCTGTCTCCGTCTATTCAAACAAAACAAACAGAGACTGCATCACTACTTACTCACTACGTATACTTGTTTCAGGATATCTGAAAGTTTAAACGAAATATTTGGCGCTATCATTTTGGCCGTTATATCACTGTCTTCTATAATTCTTTGTTTCTTCGGATTTCTTGTGATAGTAAGTATGCTTGTGAATAAAGTTAAATAATTTAATTGAATAACTGGTTTTGTGGCTAAAATGGCCTAAACAGATTTCTTATTGCTCCTTACTTAGAACGCATGATACCTACTTACATCATTAGATTGATCTTAAAATAGGTACCTACCTACCTACAGATTTTTCAAGTATTTTTTTTATTGATAAAGCGGGTTGCTATAGGTAAATTGCAAAAGCTGGAAGAATTGTGTGTATTATTATCTATACTGTGGCCTCGCTTTTGAACCGTGATATCAAAAATATGGAATAATCAAGATAATATACCCAGAGCTTTGCTTTAATTTATTTTTCAGACTGTCGGCGGAACGCAGTATCAAATGTTAAGAAATTTATTGGCTGTTGTAGTGACCTTATTCATAGTATTTGGCCTGGCGTTACCTGGACAAATTTTGTCCGATGCGGTCAGTACTTACCTACTATACTTTACTTTTTACGGTGTACTATATTCACATGCCAAGGCCAAGATTTACCTTATAACAGGAGACAAATTTAATGCTTAGATAAGACTTTTTCCGGTAGGTACTAAAAGTATATCTTGCTTGTCCATATCTATAGGTATAGTACAAAAGATTTTTTTTAACAAAAAAGTAAAAACGACTCAAAAACTCTCTTTCTATGCATTTTTAGAGTTGTGGAGTAGCCGACGCGGCTTTTCAGAGCCAATGGTATAAAGGTGATTTGAAATTCAGGAAAATAATCTTTATAATTGGCCGAAAATTGTGAAGTAATTTAAAACTATAAATAAAGCTTTAAAATAACATAGTTCTAAGGCAATATTTTTATTTACAGATCCCAAAAACCATGCGAGTTGTCTGCACTGGGATATACTAAAATGAATTTCAATACCTTTTGCAAGGTAAGTTTAAGGAAGAGAAGCTCAATGGTTTTGGTTAAAACAAAACACGTCTTTGCTTTTTGCTGGCTGTCAGTATCCGCATTGTCGTCCAACCCACGGTTCAGAAAATACGTCTAACGCTAGGGACACTCATCCTACTTACGCAATATATGAAATGCATTATGAAATCTAGACCTGAATATTTAGAGTGAATAACGTAGCTTTAATACCCCGCTCATTTTTTCGTTGTTTTTACTCGACCAGAAAATTAATACAGTTCTGTGTCTACTCTAGAAAAATTGCAAGAAATAGGAGACCCGATCTTTAATCTACAGATCCCTGCTTGAGAAGTAATCATTTATGTTTCGATAGCAGGTATTTAAAATAATAAACGACTATAAACGTACCTAATTAGATCATTATTAGCGATTCCTCAAAGTGTTAATAATAATAGGCTCAATGAATGTAATTGGTCGTTTTATTTCAGGTTTGCAGCACTGCTTGGTCTTACTTGTCACTTCTAAATCAAATGTATCAAGAAACTGAAGTATAAATTTACGAAAACTTATTATTATTCTTATTATGTAGTCGCCATGGCTTTCAAAACATTTGTCTTGCTTTTAGTTCATTGAGTTAATATTGTAGGGTGTGCATAAATAAAAGTAGTTTTTTCTTCATATTTGTATTGTCAATTTATGTATAATATCTCACAATATTTGCATCCTAAGAACAATATACAAATTTCCACGATCAATTTAAGATGACTCACATATTTATAAAATGTACAACATAATCTCTTCAGTTTTGAACTAAGTTAAATATTTACAAAATATTAGATCTGATAAAATTGTATAGATACAATATTTTTTTAGATTACAGTGATATAAATACTTTAAAAATTAGAGAACTGTACATGATATCAGGTCATAATATTTAAGCTTCATTGTTTCTTCATTCCTGCTGTGGGGTTACTCTTGGATATAACTGAAAAAAAAAAAAAAAACATTAACATTAGAAATTTTCATCTTTTATTACACTTGGGTAAGTATTCTATTTTGTTCGACATCGTGAGTGTTGCGGGAGACCGGTGGATGCAAGTGGCGAGTTCTCGTTCATTGTGGCGTTTTAGGGGGGGGGGGGGGCTTTTGTTCAGCAGTGGACGTCTCCCGGCTGATGATGATGATGATTCTATTTAGTTCACATTATTTAATCTAAACAAGCCGAGCCACGACCTGCAACGACTAACTCATCCAAATGGTCAAAGAAAGCACGCAAACTGCTTGATTTCAATAGTTTGTTACAGTTTTGATCTCTTGATTTTGACATAGACACACACACAAACATCACGCCTGTATTCCCAAATGGGGTAGGCAGATCACACGAAACGTTACCGCCTACGAACGGTATACCATAACTTATATCCTTACTCTCATCTTACGACATCCACGGAAGAAATGGAGAGCAGTAATTCTAACCCGACACCACACGGGTCTTGATTTTCGAATTATCCAAATGGTCACTGTAGGACATTTTAACTTACTGCAAGATGTTAGACATCAATACATAATTATTTGTGTGTAGTATCATAAAGCGGGTGAGCAAAGTAATTGTTTCACTTTATTGATATAAAGTAACGCCTGATAATGATAATGAAAACATTGGTTCAACTCTTACCCCAAGCAGGTTCCTGGGCACATATCCCTCCTGTCCGCCGTCGTCCCGGCACCACCACCACTCGCGCTCGCTGTCGTCTCCCTTCCTGAGGACTTGGAGTCGCGCGCCCATGTCGAACGAGAGCTCGTCCGGCCGCGCCGCCGGGTACGAAAACACGGAGTAGACTAGACCGTTGTTCATTATGCCTAGCTTTTCTTGGACACCTGAGGAAATAAATTTTAGTTAAATATTTTGTACAGTCCAGTCTATTGCTGGTGTACCTAGTGATATAGCACGCGGCATGAAATGCCGAGGGCCTGAGTTCGATTCCCAGCGCTGGTCTTATTTTTCTGGTTTTTCTGTGCTTCTATATTTCAGTTTGTATTTACGATATAGGTTTTACGGGATGACCGTAAAAGTAACAAAAATTTCGAGTTGAAATAAAAAATACAAAAAGATTCCAAAAACCAATCTTGAATATTTTGTTTTCCTTAGTGAAAATGAATAATAAGTAAATGAATCTCAACGTTAGTCTTTTTTTATTTTTGTACAATAAAGGATTTACGCATATGGCATATATAGATATGTAGGTACGACACGTACGTCTATAGATGCAGTCGTTTAATTCTTGGACAGGTTTACACTTAGATACGATACTTTGTCAGAAAAAATACTCTCAATGATAGAAGTTGAACTATACCTTTAATATACCTTACGCATGTCACGTCATGCTTTAGCTAGTTTTAACACAGTAACTAGTATAATTAATAGAAAAATAGGTATACTAACTGTATAAGTATTCTGAGCATCCATCAAAGCCCTCCTCGTCTTCTTCGCACTTCTCGGCGGCCGTCTCGTGATCGGACAACGTCGTTGCGAATATGCAAGCACCTGAAACCAATAGGTAAGTAGTCCTTATGAAATGGAAAGATCTCATCCGAGCGTTGTTTTTATTAACAGTTAACGCCAATGTTTCCCGAACGGCTCACCGCCGCACACCGGACTGAAGACATCAGCGAGTACAAGTCTCTCTCGCTGTCAAACAATTTTAATTGTTGTACTTAATACAAAGAAATAAACCCAGTAAACTTTGGAGTCAGATTTTTATTGCTACTAAACAGTTAGGTCAGTATTATGCCCCATTTACGGAGCGGGGCGATGCTAATGAGATAAAAAAGATCACGCATCACTTAGTCCCTCGAGTTAACTTATTTTGTACTTCTGCACATTTAATGGTCACCGCCAGGCTCGTACTGGGTATGTAAGTTTAAAAAAAAAAAACCTAATCCTAGCAGACCTATCCTGCCGTGAAGCAGCAGTGCTTGCACTGTTGTGTTTCGGCGTGGAGAATAAGACAGCCGGTGAAATTACTGGCACTTGAGGTATTCCATCTTAGGCCTCTAGGTTGGCAACGCATCTGCAATAACCCCGGTGTTGCAGATGTTTATGGGTGGTGGTGATCTCTTACCACCAAGAGACCCACTTGCTCGTTTGCCTTCCTGACCAATAAAAAAAAAATAAGGCGTAGTAAAAACAAAAGCACTGACCATTGTCGACGAGGAACCGCACCATCGGCAGGTTGTTGCAGGAGGCCGCGCAATGAAGCGGCGTCCAACCGTCAGAGTCCTGCGCGTTTACGTCGCACCCCAGTTCCACCAGGAATCTGGAAACATTTAATATTCAATCAGTTAGAATTTCGGCTAGAACTTTAAGCTTAGAACCTATTTTTTTTTCCATGTGTTTGTAATTGTCAGGACATGTTTGATAATATTGTAGGTAATGTAGGAAAAGTTAGAAAAATCTTTAAAGAGATGCGAGTCTTGGTCTCATTTTCTTTCGGATTTTAAGCACCATCTGTGTAATATACATAGAACTTTACTTGCAGCCCAACAAACTATGGAACCCTAAAAATTGTGACGTTCGTGGTTCGAAGTTGTATTTGCTGCTAGATACCTACTCCATCTAGTGGCATTGTCATAACTCACTTGACGATTTCAAAGTGGCCGGCACAGATGGCGTTGTGTAAAGCTGTGATCCCTTCGTCGTTTGCAGCGCTCGCATTCTGCACCTGGAATTTAGATTTCAAATTACAACACAAGATGACAGCACCCGAGTTTAAAATTATACAAACTAGTTTGTATTACTTCTGTAGATACCACAAGTAATTATTAATAGCGTGAATAGAGTGGTAAATATCAAATATAATAAATACCTGTGTACAATTAAAACGAAGTTTAGATACGCATGGATAGATGGATATTACTTTAAAAGTATTGGAAAGTAAAGTATTTTGATCGAGCAGTTTTTTATGCTCCGTGTGCTATTTTTCTAAATTATAAAACGACCAGACAAGTATAATAAGTAGAGATAGTGGTTAAAAACCAATAAGTATTTTACTAAAACGACCTTAGTTTTTTTTTCATGGCAGAATAATCCGTCGATTCCAGTCTTTGATGTTGTATTATGTAACTCTTTATTTATTGTTTATTGTATGTTTGAGTTGTTTATTAATATCTTACTTAGCTGAATATTTCCTAATGTTATCTTAGCAATTTACCTGAGTAGCAGTCTTCTTGACGAGCTCGAGTTCGCCTTCTAAACTAGCATCCAACAGAAGTGCGAGGGGATCGAAGCTGACACGCCTCGCCAGCGGTGCTTTGCCACCTTGCTTCAGGTTACCTTTCTTTGACCGCCTCAGCACATTCTCAGACGTCTGAGAATCCTGACCGTTCAAATCAACAGAACTTATCTGCTCCGCTATATCCAATACGTTGTCCTTATCCTCGTGCCTCTCGTTAGAACTTACAGATATATTATTATTAATCATCTTATCTACCTCGTCTTTACTTTTTGTTTTGTCTTTTAGGCCGTTCTGCATTTCCGTAGGCACTGAATCTAAAGTTAAATGATCCATTTCTGGGAACAGAAATGCTGGTGGCATCTCGATTCTTCGGTTGATGCTGACGCTTATTGGAGTTTTGGAGTTGGTATGATTTCGCAGTTTAGGTTGTTCGCTCATCGGTGGTTTTCTTATTGTTAGAGGTCGAGCTTTTATGATCATTTCGCTGCTACTGTTACCGTTGCTAAGTTCTTTTAGATTATCGCTGTCTGTGGACGAGTCCGGTACAGGAATAGTGGGCAAATTCGAGGTGTCAGATTGGGTGTAACCTGCTTCATTGGACGCTGACTGTCTTGGTGGGGTCTGTAAATAAGAATTCTTAGTAACCACATTTTCATTTAAAAAGGAGTTTCAAAAACAAAAAGCAGAAAAAAAAACATGTTAGGAAGCAAAAATAAATGTTTCTACTTGAACGTACCTTTATTGTCGGTTTGGGAGGTAGTGCAGGTTTGGGAGATTTGTCAGAGCCACTGACATCAGGTGTGGATAGCGGTGTGCTGGCACTTTGCGGAGGAGACAACAAGATGCTTTGCGAAGAGTTCTGACCAGGATAACTAGAGCTCCCCGTCCCGCTCGAAAGTCCTGACGCGGAGTTTCTGACAATCTGGGGTTGGGAAGTGACCGTATTACTAGCTATGTGATTTGATGGAGGTGCAAGGCTTTGGGTCTGGACGGTTTGCGGTTGGACCGGTTGGATCTTTGTGGAGGATGTCTGATATATGGGTGATGGTTTTCCGCTTGAGACCTGAACCGATGTAGGGGCTACACTCGATACGGGTTTCTGGAATGAATGAATGATGATGATATTTACAAATGACATGAGTATGAATAGCTATGTGACACAAGCCAAATAAATTCCAATTTGCAACCAAGGAGAGATTATTTTTATTGAAAGTGATTGTTTAATTTTTGAATCTCGATTCAACTTACCCCAAATCCTATAGAACTGCTAGCGGTGGTATTGTTTGATCCGAAGCTTGGAGAGTTTCCCTTTATCGCATTACCCTGTAAACTTTTTCCTCCATTACTCTTCGAGCCATCATTACTTTGACTATTACTCTGACTTAGCCTAGAATTGTGTTGATATGTATGGTTCTCTTTACCCTCTTGGTTACATCTATTAGAAGAATCAGATTTTTGCAGCTGATATGCGTGTTCCTGCTGATATGTAGCTTCGTGTTGACTTAGTGGGGTGGCCAGACTTTTGTTCACGACCGATAGAGGAGTAGAATGTACCGTCATGTGATTTACATTGATGTTCGCATTCTGATTCTTTTCTTGACTATCAGGTTTGCCATTGACTTCGGGCTGTTTTAATTTTCCAGTCTGTGGGAACTTGGTGTTGTATGGCAATGTCTGGTACTTTGGATCCGACTTACTGGCAGCGAATTCTGGTAGGAACTCCTGCTCGTTTATTTTGAGTTCTTTGCCATTTTGATTGCTGTTAGAACTACTTGTACTGTTAGGGCTATACTGAGGTTGCTTTGGGTACTCTGAGTATTTGTTTAGGTGGTCGAACATGGTTTTTTGATCGTAAGCATGAGAGATGCCCTGTTGCACATGACTGTAGGCATCGTGCTTATTGGGGTACTGCCCCTGGTACTGATCTTGGCCGGGTGGTAGGTGGGGATATCCGCCATTGTAAAGCGGGTTTATCATTTGTTTCTGCTGTAAATAATGGGCTTCTTGCTGCGTTAGATGGCTCTGTATGTTATCACTTTGCGTTAATTGTTTCAATGGCACGTTGTTTTGTATTACGTTTTGCTTCATCCCCTGTAAATTAAACAGACATTGTTATCATTTGCATATCATCATTTACACATTATCATATCAAAGTAAAACAAGTTTAAACTTAACGCATAATCTAACTAATTAGAATGTCGTATCGTACGATACTAAATAATGTACGTGGAATTGGAAAGGCGAAACACTGTTTCATATTTCTCACGGAACAGCGATGAACGTTACATGAACTCTCATGTAGCGCTCAAGCTAGATCTCAAACTATTTTCATACCAAATTTCATTCAAATCGGTTCAGTAGTAGTTTAAGCCTCAAGAGAAAGACGGACAAACAGAATTACTTTTACATTTACCTAAATAATTATTTATTTAGTAAGGATTGCATTACCATGAACCAGTATGAATGCTTACAGGGATTTGAGGTACTGAGCGAAGTCCGCCCTGGCGGAAACAAGGTAAAAAATGCCGGCAAATAAATAATAATCTTCCTGGTATCGGAGGGTTACTGACTTGTGAAGCATGTGGAACATTCGGTGCAAAAATCAGATACGTCAGCCGCTTGAGAGCACATCAATGGCGCAAGAAAATAGTAGTTGTAGACGAAAACGGCTAAGAGATTTGTAGTCTACTCGTAGTTATTGTTGTTGTCGTAGTTGTTCTTTACCTGAAAGTTGGAGTTATGCGTGAGACTTGGCGCATGAGGCACATGGTTGTAGGGTTCCACGGCGGCAACGTTGCCGCGGGGTTGCTGGCTCTTTGGTTGGCCCGTGGGGTACGACAGTTGCTGCATAGACGACTGATTGCTCGTTCTGAAAATAAAATAAAAAAAACTGTTCAGGTAAGTATGCAGTAAGTACCTACCTAAGTAGTCAGTTCAACTCACTCAAAAGATGTCGAATAGATTACAGATATATCCAACTAATAAAAAAAACCTATATCGAACAGCGACTATGACAGTGCAAATTCAAGGAGCTACAACAACTATACCTCTGAAAAGAGGAGTACGCCAAGGTGATTTTAAAGCAGTATCCGACTAATATTTTTGGGTTTCAATTCAAGTGCGAAAAGCATTTGAATTCATCACGAGCTTTACGGTCAAGGAAACCTGCATAAACTCGTGAAGCAGTTCAATAATTGTGTGTGCAAAATTCCCATTCCGCACTGGGCCCGTCTGGGAACTGCGGCTAAGCCCTCGCATTCTAAAAGGGGGCTAGGGGGGGAGGGCTGTGCCTAGCAGTGGGGCGTATATAGGTTGGAATGATGACGATGAACGATAAATAAGATCTTGAACTAGATTACAACTAAGTAAATCCCAAGTTTACCAACTCGATAAGTAACCGGAGATTAGGCGGCCGATTTGACATTTACCAGTAAAGCGCAATCATTTTGCCGACGTAGTTGATCACAATAATATGGATTCTTAATAATGGACTTAACTTTTAAATTTTTGGCATGGAGTAGGTATTTAATTTTTACAAACATACAGGAAGCTGAATCACCCATCAAGGTAGAACTGTTTCATAATCAGTTAGGCGGTATGAGTTCTTTGGCAATGTATGGTGTCAACATGACATTAGTAGTATCACAATCACAAAAGTTCATCCTGGCACGCGATGCAGCATCCTACCCCTTCTTAACTACCTACTCAAGCCATATTTAAGAAAAAAACAATAAATTTATTTCCTTTAATAAAAGACGCAAGTAGGTATATAAAAAAGATGTATTTTGGGGTCTTGGAATACTTCATGACAAACAATTATTTTTTGATTGATGTTAAGTAAATCAACACCGCTGTTTACTGTCAATACACATGTACAAACATCAAATATAAATTAATGACGCCGCGATTTTTTTTTTCAAAGTAAATAAAATAAAACATGCAAAGGCTGGATTGTCACGCGTCTGTAACCGAAGCCGCGGTTCGTTATGCCAAACCCATATTTCGCTGGGAGACTTGATTTACGAGACAATTTGGCCCCCGCCAAAGTGTATTGTTTTGTTATAAATAGCATGTCTAGGTCATGCGTCTCGATTTAAAATAACTACATCGCAACGAGATGTTAAGTTACTTTTGATTGCAAATCGGTTTCAACTATTGAATTTTTACTAACACGTACCTATCTACATTCATATGGTGGTAGCTCTTTTCGAAAAATATATCACAACAAATAAATATGTAGCAAAGTATCTAGGAAAGAAAGACATACGATCACATTTAGTTTAATAAGTAATAACTACTATTTTTTAAAGCTTTTTTCAATAAAAAGACTCGGAAGTGTAAACAAAGACGTTCAATGACTGGTTCCTCCACCTAATGCTTTAGTTGTAAAAGTTAAGTTACAAAGTAAGAAGTTGGTTTTCATGTCTCATGATTGAAAAATCATAAACATACTTTAAAAGAAGGTCAACATAACTAGGTATGTCGTGTAGGCACTAGGTATGTTTACATTTCATTAAACATTCATACATCTTAATATAATTCAAAAAATTGCTCCAACATTAATATCACGAGTAATACGAAATGAAGAGGATAAACGTCAAATTTTAAATCTTCGCTCCATAATTTGGCCCATCAAAAAAATTACACTGACTGTCAACTTTTTATTTATTGGCCGATAAAAGTTGCCCCAAAGTCCGCAGCTAATAGGGATAATAAAAGCCCTTAGCATCGATGATGATGGATGTTACCTTCGCTCCCCATGGTCCAGCCCGATCTGCGTAATCTAAATTGATATAAATCGAGGACGGATATATTATTATAAACGATCTTTTATGCGCGTTTACTTTTTATCTCGTCATTTCATCTGTCTTTGAAATCTCTATTTATTTTTGTGTTTTATGGCGTGTATGGTTGTTAGGGTTTCGTAATCCTACAAAGGACCTTTATAATTTCACCATGTCATGTTCGTCCGTCCACGGGTTAGCTTAGAAACTGTTAAGTACTGCTGAAAAGTTGTAATTTTGCAGGAATATATACATACGTAGCTAACATTTAGGTCGACAAAGTGATAAAATTCCTTAATCTCAACGGCTAATTAGCCTCAGACTTCAGAGAGATGAAATTTGGCACGAAGATTTTTTTATGCTATGTTAATCAATGTGATGAAATGATGTTATTTCTGAGAATTCCCGCGATAATTTACCGATATCCCGGAATTTCAATTTACTACCAGACCTAATGGATAACGCGAGGTTAGAGACTAGTGTAAAGAATAAACAGTACTGTCAAAGCAAATGTAAGTAGGTACATACATTACATTCTAAATTCAGAGAGAACACAACTCTGAGTCACTAGATTTATTTTAAAGCTTCGATTCACTCTGGTTATTTTTCATTTCGTGACATTTTCCCGAGCTGTGTGAGGAAGAAAGCATGCAAGAAAAAAATAGACCAATGAGATCGCTCTTAGGTACAAGGACATGAGAATAAAGCGATCTCGTTGGTCCTTTTTCTAGCTCCCAGCTCAGCTTAGTACTTACTTACCACTAATTCATACTGCTACTACAAATATTTCTCTCTAGAGAGCATAATGTTTTACAAGGTTTCATTTCTCGAGCGGGAGTCTAATAATATTAGCGTTTTGTTTCATTTTCTCGTTCAATTTAAGAGACAAAACACTAATATTGTTAGACATGTACCTAAGCGTCGAAAAACTGGGCCAAGAAGGTAGACCTATTTTCACGAAAAACGAGTAGATATATTAGTTCTCTAATACAAAATTAGGGGATCCTGGTTTCTCGCCGAAAATATTTTCCCAAATGATTAATATCCCAACTATTTCATACAGGCAATAGTTATTTGTTATGCAAGGCTGGAAAGTGACTGTTTGGCGCGAGTGCATATATTGAAACCTGAGCAAGCGAAGGATTCTAGGATTGAACCACGAGCGAAGCGAGTGGTTCAAATGAAGAATCCTGAGCGCAGTCGAGGGTTTCAAAGGCACGAGACGCTAAACAACTTTACAGCCGAGCGAAACACACAATTTTTCACTTCACTACAGCGAGAAAATGGCAAATGGAAGAAAAACTGTGCAAGTAGTTTTTAATAAGTCGGTTTTATTATCCACTTATCAAACATTTTTAGTATTATAAAGGTATAATAGTATTTACAATCCAAATCGATATAACGGTATTACAGTGGGTACGTACATACAGTTACTATTTTGAAAAGGATTGCATGGCATAAGTATGGAGGTGTACTAAAAATTAAAAGTAAAATTACAAAATAAATGTTTAGCAATAATAATAAAATAACAGATTAATCAACAGATTTAAATATTAGTTACTGCAACAAATGTATGACGAACTTTCTTTGTGAACACGTCAATATTCAACGCTTTCTTCCTCAACCTCGAATCTACCCGAATTGTAACAACAAATAAACACTCTATCGTACTTAACATAAAGATGATTCTATAGCAATTTTGTGGCCAGATACGAGGTTGTGAAAGTAAGCGGTCGATGTATTTTCAAGGGGGCAGCCGTTTACGATAACGTTCGAATTTCAAAAACTCTTTCCAGCCTAGAGGATAAAAAGCTACTTTCCACGCAGATTTCGAAGGATAAAGAATGCATTTTCGAGCTAGTGAGGTGAAAATGTTTTTTTTTCTGAAACTGTAAACTAAGTATAATTTATTTCAGGACTATCCTCTATAACACTATAGGTTAGGGTAGTTTTAACAATCCTGAAGTACTTGCACTTTCGTTCGGCCATAATAAACATTTGGCAAATGAATTAATTGGGAAAAATATTTTCGGCGAAAAATAGGAGAACCTAAAATTTTACATACCGACCTCACGCTTGTTACACAACGTCTAAAGAACATGTTCACAGCAGGTTACTGGTACAGTCAGCAGCAGAAGTGGGTATACGCAGTGTTTAAATCACTTTGAACACCGTAACCGCTCATCTACTTCTGTTACTGACTATATGTAGAGGGGTTTTTAGTATGCCTAAATCATACGCTTTTGCATATTTTCCTCTCAGATGTCTCGCTTAGAGGACCTTTTATCGCTTGTCTCTTCCATTGCATAGGATAAAACACTAAGACGCTCATTGCAATACGGGGCACGTTCGCAACTGCATACAATGCTTACAAGGCACATTTAAAAGGGATTTGATTTGACGCGGCATGCATTTAAAATGCAGGCATCGGAGCGTTCGTTATATCAATGTACTGGTTGCTGATATTATTGAGCAGCTAGCAGTTGCCCGCGACTTTGTCTCCGAAGATCCGTATATTTATCCAGGCAGGTTTACGCAATGTACCAGGATAAAAAGTATCCTGTCTTAATCTGAATTTATGTTAACTATTTTTGTGACAAATTTCATCAAAAATCTTGAGCCGTTTTCCAAAATTATCAAACTCTAAGCATTATTTGTTTTTTATTGGCAATAGGTAATATAGGTTTGCTCAGCATCTAAAGTTTATTAAAGTACGATGCATCAGGGTTCTCCTGCTAATAAAAGCACTTTTTGTGTCATGGATAATTAGGCACTAATTAGTTACGACAGCGTTTCTATGTCCCTATGCGGCCATTCTCGATTTATTTCTACATTTGTTGTCCTCGCGTCAACTTTTATGTCCGAAACATCCCGTCCATAACGGTTAGAATCCAAATCATTCTAATAATAGTTGCCCTTATTGGTCCGAGGCAACTTTATTGGTCCAGCACTTATACCGTGTTTGCCTCCTGAAGAGCCGCGGCTCATGACAACATAAGGGGTCAGATAATGCGTAGTAAAGTGTTACCACCATAAGTGATAGGTGCGAGTTGCGAGATAAAGATGTAGGCAGTAGGGTAGATATGTTCATTTGAAGAGAAAAATAGGGCATTGCCTCCCAGGGTACATTTAAATTTGTGCCGGGGTCACGATAGTTAGTGCCCTCCCGAGGATGCCTTTTTTATTGACCTATTTCTGTTTTGCTGCTTCAGTTGCTTCGATTAAATTAAGTATCCGGGGAGAGCGCCTTATTTTCTTGTACATTATTCAGATTAATAAAGCTTTTTTATTGTTTTTTAAAGTGAGAGCTAGTTGATAATATCATGAGTTCTAAGATTCTTTTTTTGCGAAATGGAATGCCTTTCGCGAACAGCGCATTTTACTCTACTCACTACCTATAGTGTAAGTCACGACTTCTACGTTCATCGGTTATTGAAGGTTTTAGGTACTCGTACTGCGTCAGTAAATACCCGACTCCACAAATTTTCACGGATGGATTTTCCCGGACGACAATTGCCACATTGAGCGCTATAGAAAACGAACACAAGAATCAAAATGCGGTTCGTCATATACCGCAGTTCCGGGCGGAGATGCGGAGCAAATCCATACGGTGGTGCGTCGTCGCCGCACGCGATTTCTACGCTCCGCACGCTGCAACGGGATGCGACAGGAGTGTGACAACCCCTTATACTTCATTTAATTTAGAATTAGAAACCACAGCAACATTATATTGCGGCTTGTGAACTGTAATTACTTTACAATATGTACTAGAATAACAATCGACGACACGCAAATAAAGTGGCATTAAAACAATTTTATTTTGCGGCTCCCAAACTATTGTACTGGACTATTTTGCTAGGTAAGAAATAGTTGACCAGACGCAATGTAATGTTATTGGGCCAATATTCGAGCGTTTTGACAGCGCAGTCAAACGTCATTAGCGTCCCACATTTATATAGCACAACGGAAAGACCAAGTCACAAGAATTTTAATCACGCTAAATTCAGTATCGGTGTTGTTTTAATTTTTCATAAAAAAACAACACTGGGCATCACCCCTTTTAATAACGCCTGCGAAGACACCAATTATGACAAAAAAAAAACGCTGCAAAAATGCTGAATATTCGCCCTATTGTGGTTTTTAATTCTAAATTAAATGAAGTATAGTAAAGTACAACAAGTGAACTACTTTTACCACCTTTGCTGCGGCTGCCGGTGCGCCGCCGCCAGCTGTCTATTGAGGGCCCTCTTCCGCAGCAGCCTCGCCTGCAGCTCGGACACGCGGCGGTCGATGCTGCGCATTTCCTCCTGCCGCGCGCCCAGCGCCGCGCGCTGCGCCGACAGCCTGCCGTTTTGCTGCTCGTTCAGCTTGTTGCGGTACTGGAATGATAAATGTAAATGTTGTAGTAATCGCGTCTACAGAATAACCTACATATCTGTGTCTGTATCTGTGTCTTTTCTATCGCTATAGCGATAGCACAGCGATACATTCATTCATTCATTTTCGGAATTAGATATATTCAACCTTTCTCTTAACAGGTTTAAAGCTGCACTGTTAAAGCATTAGTTTCGTTTTGTTCAACTAAATTATTGTTTGATTGGTCATTTTTGTTTTTTGTACGTGTTACTCTACTGTGTAAATTAATAGTGGCATATTTGCTGGTCTATGTTTCATTAAGTCTAATTTTCTTAAGTTTTTTTTTCTATATTTTACCGTTTTTTGCCCAAATAAACATTAAACATTTATATCTTAGGCAGTTGACACTCGAATGGCGAAATGGCGAAACTATATGGATTCCGTTTTTGCCATTTTGGCTACGGAACCCTAAAAAGGGTGTTCAATCCAAGTACCCCAACCAACTAGTGGAATATTCTAGAGTCTTAAAAGCCCTATAGACTAGACTATACAAAACAATATTACTTAATAAGAGTCCTTGAAGCATCCATGGATTCCGCGTGTTCAATTATGCTATTGTCTTGATTCCCTTATAGCTCAGAAGAATGGTGTAGTTGTCACAAAAAATACAATAAAAGACAGTGAAGTAACTGCTAAATGCAAATAAAATAGGTCAGATGGTGGGCTCATCGTAAATAAATAAATTAGACGCCTTCGCTCCGACTTTCGACGCGTGGGCGACGCGGCTCAACTGAATTTACGCAGGTCAATTGTCACTGTTCTTAAGTCGACTTTAATTTATCTATTTGTATCGGTTATTAAACTTCGAAAGTTGGTTAGTTTGCAAGTTGGAAAGAACTATATTTTTCAATTGTTATAGATATTGTAATTTTAACTTCATATTCGTGCATATTAAATGATATTGCAACGGATAACTTACATCTTAAGTCGAGCTTAGCTCGACATGTTTCGGGCTATTTCGTAGCCCTTCTTCAAGAAGAAGGACCCCCTTGAAGAAGAGTTACGAAATGGCCCGAAACATGTCGAGCTAAACTCGATTTAAGGCATAAGTTATCCGTTACAATATCATTTTATATGAGTGAGCCTCACGGTAGTTTCATGTTCATATTCGTGTAAATAAAATCTGCGAGCTACACATAAGCATAGTAAAACTATTATAATATAGTTTAATCCTATATACCTACCAATAAAGGACAGAGAGAGGAAAGAGAGAAAAACAACGTACAGCTTAAACCACTGGAGCTGAAGACTGGAAATTTGGCACGCATACCTACTCGTACTCCGGGTGGATTACAGACATGTACTAAATAAGAAATTTCCCAACGAGATATAGGGTAAAATATAACAACAACCATGACTCAAGTACAAACTACTATACTAACCGGTATTATTATAGCTGTATAGTCAGGGTTACAATAACAAAGCTATGCGAACGAAAGTTTAACAATTTACATATTTCTACAATCTTACTTACAAGAAAAACTTTGAATAAGTTTTCTTCCTGAACAAAACAAATCAGAAGCGATAAAGTATTACATGTAGCAAGTTTAATAAAACCCGTAAATGGATTTCAGTGTCAGTAAATCTCCAAGGAAAGTTCGGGACAAATTATATCATCTACCTAGGTACAAAGTATCTTTAAAGTAATTTTGGTTGAAAAACGAGAAAAGAGCAGAAAACCGATTTTCGAAATCGTATCCATGAAAATACCATCCTCAGTGGCGAAATATAGTACTATTCAATTTGAAATACAAGTGATTACATTTGAAATAAAAGTCTCGCGAGTTCGTCACTGCGTTGAAGCTGCATAGAGTTAGAAATAGAAGTATAGAAGTATTTGCGTAAGTAGGTATTGACATAAATATCTTAAAACACATAGCTCAGTCTTTTTTTTAAGGAAAACGAAAACAATCGACAAAAAATCGCGCTACGTGCTCGCTGAGTCAGTGAATTTTTTTTCATATCAGTTAGAGCTACTATAAAAATGTGCCTTTGCAGGGTTGGTTCATTTAAAATGCCACGGAATCGCACTGCGGCCGGCACGCCACTTGGGAAAGCTCGCACGTGGCACGGCACTCCTAGTGCCAACGCAAATATTACCAGAAAAACCTTTTAGCAACTTTCACAACTATTCGTGTAAAATTTTTTATGCCTATCGAGTTATTGAAGCTAGGAAGTACCTAGTGTTTAGAATCAACTCTTATTTGGTATCCGTTCATTTGCCATAGCTAAACATTAAATGGGCATAATGGGTCAAAATATAATGAAACTACTAACTCCTTTGTAGACGACTTTTTTACGTAATCTACAGATAGGTTTAGGTAAGATTAAGTTTACTCGTATTTAATAACAATATATATCGAAGAAAATTAGATTATATCAAATGAAAATTATGTATTTTGACTAATTATGAATTTATACTTTACAGGAAATAAAGTACACTGATATTTCATATCTCTAGAGTAAGTGGTTATCCCGACCTCGAGGGAATATATGGGGAAAAATAACCTTTGTTTTATACGCGAGATCAGAAACGTTCGCATTTATAATATTGGTAGGAAATAGTACGAAAATACTAAATTGGGAAGCTTAGGCTTAGTGGAATATTAAAGAACGGCGTGTGGCACTACATAATATTGTTTCATTTAGTGGTCATAGTTTATACACAAAAGAAAACTTTTGCCACCAAATAATAAATATTAGGCTTCTAAGATACCTAAACATAACAACCCTTGGGGCTAAACGTACCCACGTAAAGTAAATTAGGACGCGAATTCACTTTCGTAAACACAAGCCTTTAATATCACAGGTACAACGTTTTATGTTTTTAATCTCGTAAGAAAGTAAGATCACCCATTCGAGCAATTCAGTAAATCACGGGGTCTTTTATTAAGGAGACAGTCGGGACCCGGGAGCGCCCCAGTGGTGGAGACCGAACTTAATATTGAACAAAAAAAAACCTTTTAAAACTTCTCAAACATCGATAGCAAGTTCGAAAAGTATTCGCGGCGAAATTGTATTAGTTGACATGGGTTATTTTACATAGATTCATATTCTATGGACAGTTTTGTCCCTTGAGTAACGGGAGCTTTAATTTGATTTGTAAGTTTTTTTAAATTATTATTTGCACATACATAATATGAGTACCTACTGACTGTAGGTCCCACTGACTGATCTTTCTTTGGAAGTGACCATTAAAAATATTTTGATGAAAAATGGAGAAATTACTTAGAATAGAACGTCACTCTCTTCACAAGTTTTATATTTGTCATGCTGTGGACATAAAAAGCTAGTATTAATGTATGCAAGAAAAATCGTTTCGTTGACGCGTGTGTGTGGTGTAATTAAATTACTTAGTGAAAGGAGTGTCTACGATTACATCGAATGGTCAAATTTTTTGTCCTAATAATATATTGATGGATGTGTGGAACATACTCCACCGACAAGAGTATAACTCTTAAGTTAAAGAAGAAGTATTGTTTATTCGAATGATTCTTTCTAATCATTTATATGCAACTACTTTCCATAAAATATAAAACAAACTTAACCTTCTCCGAAATAATTTCAGTCAACTGGAGAAAAATTATAGGTACCTACCAAGCGATCATTCGACCAAGTATAATTAGACCAAAAAATATTTATTGAAGTAAAATAAATTATTAGAATAAATTTAAACACGCTTTTAAACAAGACCTACCTCAACCAGATGTATAATTAGTGCGCGGAAGGCAGCGTAGAACGCACTTCACCGTGAGAGGCTGGGAGAGCCTTATTGCCAGTTTAACGGCCCTGCCGCGACTACGCGCGACCGGCGGCATAGCTAGCAAGCTTTTGCTGGCTTAAGCTTATAATACCTACTTTCCACCACATAAGTAATTTAGTTTTTGCCGCTTATGAATCCAGAAACTTTGTTGTACTTACAAAAAAGGTAAACAAAGTAAGTTAGTTTTAGTTCTATTTTTATTAGTCTTTGAATATTGTATCTTCATCAACATAAATACTTTCCCAATGAGCCTCAAAATATACTGCAATACGTACACTTGCAATAGGTAAGTGCGTTTTCCGATAAAGTACATTTTCCCAAAACGCACCCTTTCCCGAAATATAAATATTTGTGACAGCCTTAAAAAATGTTTACGGCTTTCTTAAAAAAAATAAACCTTCTGAGAAACTTTACCATGTGAGAATATGCTCCGAGAAAGCCGAGAAGTTAATCTTCCAAAGAAGTGCACGTTTCGGAAAAGTGCGATAACCGAGCCTAAAGCCTCTTGCTCTGTTTTTTGTGCAGCCGCTACGATCGCCGCACTTTTATTACGAGACAGTACACCACCGGTGGGAAACGCGCGGCCCGCGGGCCTCATACGACCCGAGACTATCACCCTGCGTCCCACGACCGTTGCGACCCATGATCTTACAAGTGTGGCCCGCCTTTATCTATTTTTTTCACTATGTGGCCCATGTCTGCCAAAAGGTTGCCGACACAAAAGGTTGTGTGTACTGTAGGACACACAATGAACCAAGAAAACGCTCGGTGCGCTGCGCCACAGATCGCGAGTAGTGCGACCGGGCCGTTACTGTTAACTGGCAGCGACGTTTAATAATGAAATAATTCTGTGATGAAACTGACTATTGCGTGTTACTTTAATTATGTTTCGGCAGTGTCTCGAAAAGCCGTAGCCTAGTGGTTTGACCTATGGCCTCTTGAGCGTAGACTCGTGGGTTCAAACTGGTGTCGCACCTCTGAGTTTTTCGAAATTTATGTGCGAAAATACATTTGAAATTTACCACGAGCTCGGTTTAGGAAAAACTCGTGAGGAAACCTGTACCACCTGTACATTCAATGGTGTGTGTGAAATTCCCAATCCGTAGTGGACCCGTGTAGGAATTACGGCCCAAGCTTTCTCATTCTGAGTAGAGTCCTGTGCCCAGCTGTGGAACGTATTTGGACTGTGAGTGAGAGTGCCTCGAATGCTACTTATCAAGTCTTTGACTCAGATGTAACTTCTTTTTCATAGCCAATTTGTAAGTATAACATTATGATCTACTAATATCGAAGTTACTTCTATTTTAAAATTGATTTTGTGTAAAACTTTGCGAGTAATCTTCAAAAATAACGAGCTATTTCTAAATTGAATAAAAGTCAGACAAAGCTTTAATCTCGTTATTATTCGTATTATATTCCAAAAAGAAGTTAAGTTTATAGTCCATCGTAGAATCTGTTTCCTAGAACAGCCTTTTCAGACTTAAAAGAGTTTTGGGTCATAAAATAAAAGCGTAAGTTACCTTTTAAAATAAACTATTCGAGAGGTAATAAATCAGATAAAAACTTTGGAGCAGTAAAATACAGTTCAACCAAGTAACGAATTTAAAGGACTAAATCTTCTATCTAGATGGTTAATCTATCCAAAATTGTTCGGCGCCATCTTATCCATTTATTGCCCAAACCGCAAGTCTATTCTCGAGCCGAATCAATTCCGAATGAATGGATATTTCCATGTCATCGACTTTACCGTTCGACATTAAGAATCATTCCTTTACTCTGTTCGCGTGTGTTCGGACAAAAATTTCGGTCAATTTATGAATAATGCTTAGCTAAATTAATAAAGCGGAAATTTACATTTCAACGGCGAGAAAATAAAGTATTTTGAGTATGATAAAAATGTGAAAAAGCCAAGAAAGGCGCTGAACGGAATTTTTCCTTGTCTTTCCGTTTGTTTTCTTACAAATTCTCATTCTACACCTACTACTTTAAAATGCAGCGTGTTATTCTTATGATACCATTGCGGAATTAAAACCTAAACATAGCACGAGAACTCGATTTGCTTTACTATTGCGTACCTAGGTACTAACTACTACTTGCGTAACTCTACGATACCAAAACAATTGAATTGATTTTAACACCAATAATCTCCACACACACATTGAAACATTTAAATAACTCGCGTAGATATAAATCAACAAAAGCAATAAACGCTTCCGAAGACATTCCTCGATGCGACTCCCGCATTCTTGGGAGGCACCCCGATAGGCAAAGGACTTTTTCATAATATACAGGGTATACAATACTATACACATTATATAATATATAGACTCCGATATACAAACTTGGGAATACCTAAACGCAAAAAATAAGCCAGCGTTAGCGCCTTTTCAGAACGCAATACGAGATCTACCAGCTTTAAATTATCTTTATTATTCGAATAAATACATAGCTGCATACAAAACTTATGCAAAATATTTTTACTGGAAGTGCTAGGGCTCACTTTTAATTTCTTAAACTATCAAGCTTTTCCTAGAAAATCCTTTTGCTTTTATCACGCTAACGCCTTAACAACCACCCGAATTGTAAGGACACATCACTATGATATATATTAGCGAACTAAACTAACATAGAATGTTGAAAATAATGGTTACCTATCTGTTTAAATGTTATTAATAAAAAAAACCTAAATTTAAAAAATGCATCTATATTTTAAAGAAAGGTCGGGTCAGGAGTACTCTAAACTAAACCGATTTGCATGCATGAAAAGATTGATGAATGTAGAGGAAACGAGAGTTGTATGCCAGGATCGTAGCAAGTGGAAGGATGTAGTCTCTGCCAACCCAGTTGGGAAAGAGGCGTGATTTTATGTATCTATCAATCATCATCATGTTTTCCCTTTAGAAAATATTCTTCTTAATTATAGCTACATCAAATAGACATTGAAATAAACCAGAGTAGTATAGCTCAAGCTGGAAATTGGACCCAAATCCTCATCTTTCCTTGTCGCGTGCCATATAATACAAAGTGAAAGTATGAATCTTTTTATTTTATTGAATCTTTTTGTGTGTTCGTTCCAATAATAAACAAAAACAATACTGTCATGTAAATGGAGTCGTTACGGGTGCTTGAGGACATAAACGGTGTTTATTTGCACCCTTCTCAAGGAGGAAAACGTGTGTTCTGTAATTAGTCGGTTCCAATAGACTTAGGTGATTTAATGGGCGTAATGCCAGTAATCGGGTGATATAAACATACCTACAAACCCAATTATAGGATAAAATATTATTTTACTTTTACAGAAATAAAACAAAAGAAGAAAAAATAAATAAAGGCGGAAACAAATAGTAACGCACGCATAGTTAGAGAGAGTAACAACTCAAAATCAGAACTGTGATAAAATTAAACTTCATTAAATTTCTGGATTTAGACCTATGAATTAAATTATTATTAGGTATTATTTTGAGTTGATTCACTTTCTAAATAGATGTGCGATATATGAACGACTATGTACTTCATTTCCTGCCGTCCTAACACGTTAAGGAAGTTCAAGGATTTAGGCTGAAACACATGTTACCATCATCTCGATTAAACTACATATAAATTAAAAAGTGGCCCATTTATCTTAATATGTACGTCCCACGTAAGTATAAACAATAAAATACCGTTTAGATTTATAGCAATATTTCAACTGAAAGACATCCATTGTAGGAAAAAGGTCTACAAAGGAAATCGACCCATAGCGCCGGTACCCTACCCGCATCGAAAGGCGCAAAGCCTTTCAAAATTACTGCCCCTAAATAACCAAATCCCAAATGTTTAATATAACACTAAGCGCAAAAGAGTAAATTAGGCCCTAGGGAGCAAAACACTAGGTTATTAATCTGGCGAAAACACGCGTCGGGCCTAAGAAAATGGCAGCACAACTCTCCAAGGGGCATTTACTTTTTCCTCGCCCTACCTTTAACTACGTCGCTATTTATTGGTCTCAGTTTGGAGATATATTGGAGAGAATTAGTACAAGTGTTCGTTGAAAAACGGCTTTTCATCTCTCATACTCTGAAAGTGAGGCAAATCATATCTAACTACAGAGAGGAAATTGACCGAAATTCCCATTTTATCCACTGTTTGTCTCTAATCATTATTTAGAATATTTCAAATTTTGTTAAATAACTTATTGCTGGTTTTTTTTAAACCACATTAACCTTTGACCCATGCTTAAAAAAGTGACATTATGTTTTATGAATTGGATTTTTTTTTTTAGTCATTTTAGTTTTCTTATTCGATAAATTTTTCTCGTACACTATTTATGTAGGTATATTTTTTATTTTCCTTGTAGTCGAAATGAAAAGCAGAGTGTTTACCTCGGGAACAACACCAATATCACACTAGAAATATTGACAAACTCGCTGTGTTCGGGTGCCAAGTTTAATCTCGTGTGATATTGATTCTTTTCCTCCCTTGTTGAACAATCTACTATTTCCACTCGCCGGAAAAATCAATGCCACGATTCAATAAATGCATCTAGGTGATTGAAGAGTTAGAGCGGATTGAGATTTTCAGAAGGAAAAAACATCCTTGAAAGCTTTTATTTCACTTCACATGTTCACATCGGACTCAAATAAGTACAATTCAAGTTTTTCCATTTACATACGTACAGTATAGTGACAGGATTGACCTGAAATTTGAAAAAAAGAAACCTTGTTTATTTGTGCTTTGTGCTGAACTGTTACTGCCGTTTTATTTTAGCCAGCCATGTCATAGCAATTTCGCCTTCAGTCGGCCTTAGAGTTTGACCATCGCGCGGGTCGTCATTTTGGCGACGATAGTGCTATAAATTTCTTAGTATTTTTTATTTATTTACAGCCGCTTAAGCATAATCTTGCCTATATCTGTATAAATTAAAAGTAATAGTAAATTATACCAGAAACCCACAGCTACGAAAAGCAAATATTGCTAAGCTCGTTTCAAAAAGAGCTCTTGATTTTCCCCAAACAACAGTAATGTTATTGTTTGGTGTAGATACAATAACATTCTCATGTAGTTCCGTCCCGCACATAAATATGTATTCCAAATATAGTTTTGTTCACGGAAAGGATAGTTTTTCATTAAATAAATTATAACAGAAAAAAATTCTAGGAAGTTACACATAGAATTAGATTATGTTACATTTTAGTGGAACATAGGCACGGTCAACGACTTGTTTGAATACCACTATACATTGACAACTTCGTTTGTGACAATTGGTAGAACTTTGTCTCAGGGAGCTTCTGGTGCCTTTATCAAGAAGTCAAATGATCTAAGTGCGACAAACGCTTATTGCAAACGGGGTGTTTCCAGTGTTGCATATGAACTTGTCAAGGTATAACTAGTAGCACTAAGGAATAATGTTCAAATATTTATGATTACCAATGTCGCGTTAAATAAACCTGTTAGTAAGAATAAAATCAATACAAACATTAACTGGATTTGTAGCGGCCGCCACCAAACACAAATTAAAACAGCACTGCCCTACGATAACCACTATTCTCAAACCATACCGACCTTTCCTTTGACCTAAATATCTAACACTCAGTCACTTTTCACGCACGTTGACATATTTCGGAACACACACGTTTTTCATTTGTTATGAACCAAAGTAAGGTCAGCGTGTCAAATTGTGTGGAGCAATAGGCCGCTCGAATGCCGTGCCTGCGACTAAATTGTCAACGTGGCGACTAGATCGAAACGCTTGGCATCGGATGCAAACGCGATAGTGGTCCAATGATAGATTTATTCTTACTCACAAAGGTGATGGCACTAGCAGTCATGGACATGCACCAATAATGTTTTTTTTTTCGTCGAATTTTAAGAAACAGACCCTAAGTACTTTCATTTAAACTGATAAAAAAAGGCATTGAATCCTTGCATCGTTTCTGTGATGAACTTGTCCATAAATGGTACCGTCACCCAACTGACCTATCATCATGATGTTTTCCTGCGAAAATATTAATACGCGTTAGTGCACTTGAGAGCAAAACTACGTGTTTAAGAAAAGCTGTTGAAAATAAATTAAAGATTATAAGTTGTAATGTTTAAAATGCGGATGATAGGGCAGATACTTTTTCCGTGCTGCATTATTCATTTTAAAGTCACCATCCATACACGATAAAAATTAGCGGCTCATGAATTATGAAGAGGCGCAAAAAACTCATAGTCAACTTTTCATGCTGAGTACGAAAAACAATGATTCAACTATTACGCGATATTCCATAAGCGAACCTTCCTCTCCATATAAGCCCCGAGTTTATATCCACGATCGAGAGTCGTATCTAGTTACGATTCCCGTCATACTAGTTTGGTAACTAAACTTTTTTTCGGATATATCTATCTTCGAACCAGTCCCGCAACACAGCGAGTAGTTCAATTCTTGCTACTGTGGTCTATTCTCCAACCTTCTGGTATTAGAGTAAAAAATATTTTCCTTGATCGACAATAGAATTATTGAACCGTTTATTCGGCGGCTATTCATGTTTCTATGAAATTTCCAGATAAAGCCACGTTACGAAAAGTGCCCATGAATTTCTCGGTTGGATTATTTGCTTTCGAGGGTGAACGTTGAATAGTAACTAACAAACTGCCTTGTACAATATTGGGACAAGTTAATACATTGTTCCCAATAGTTATAAACTTACATTTTGTTTCTTGACGGATCGATTTTCCGTTCATTTTTCGTACTTTTCGTACATTTCTCTCCAGGGTGCATGATTTCTTGAACAGAATCATTTATTTATTCACACAATTTAAATAATTTGTTTTGTTTTACTTTTTTATTGCTACAGACTAAATGTAGAAGTTTAATAATATGAATGTCAAAGCTCAGTTTATAGACAAATGACATTATTCACCATGACAAGGTTCCATGGTGGCCTAGAATCAAATTATGACTGTATCTAAACTTAAAACTGGAATTCAAGACCAAAAAATCTACTACAATGTTGCCACTGAAATAAAATGTGTGTACAATAGTACATTCCTTTTTTTTTAACACACGATAGCATATTCTTTTTATTACTAATTTCGATTCTATAATTTAAAGAAGTAATTTTGTTTACTTACTTTTACATAAATACTAGACGTCTGAATAAAAATTTAAACATTTCGTAATTTTTGGTTGAAAAACTGGTATTGTGCTTGTATTTCTTCAGGTATTCATAAACATTTGGTGCAATAATTTACAATTAAGATAAAATCAAACTAAATACGAAAAAAACGGAATAAAACAAATATTCAGGACTAGGTACACTGTGGTAGAACAACGCAACCTTATCCTGTTTACGTTCCTTAGAATAAAATTGTCTCAATGTTAGTTAAGAGTTGAAAATAAGTTAGTAATTTTTTTTTTTTTCACAAAATCCTTATTTTATAACAATACAAGGAGTCATATTAAAAAAGGTTATTATTATTCCCCTCAATGGCGGCCTTAAGGCTTGGGCCAATGTCAGTTAAATTAAAGATAAATATATTCTTCTTCTTCACGTTGTACGGTGATTGTAGTTTTTGCAACTTGATAGCAAAATTCCAGAAACCACGCGAAGACAACTGGACGCTGTTATGCAAGAGTGTGTTAACCCTCATTAATTCTGAAATACAATGTCAACCTTTAGAAAATATTTTTTACAGTTGAAATAGTATTTCAGAATTAATGAGAGTTAGCACACTATTGCATAAAAGCGTCCTGTTAAACACTGTTAGAAAAGGTTGGCGAAACTTGAAAAGTTTATTTGACAGTGACAGAAGTGACATGGACAGATTTAACAGTGACATATCTATCGTAGATTTTTTGGTCTTGAATTCCAGTTTTTAGTTTAATTTCCTCCGGAGCAGCTGGTGCGGAAAAGTAGATAATTTTCAATTTGCCATATTGTACGTTATATGTACGACATGTACGTGTAGAATGTAGTCAATCCAAAAAGTCAAATCAGGAATACGACAATGTAATTTTTTGTTATATTATGATTTTATGTCTAATAAATACTGTAATCTACCTGTTTACTTGAAATACAAGAATAACCCCCTACTAGCAAGTCCAAGCGACTTCTGGCCGGTGACCGAATGCCCGCAACCTACTTGGCCGCGCTCCGCGATATTGCTGGTGACTGCAACGCTAGTTATCCGTGTCACGTATAAGTACGCCATCTGAATGAAACTCCAGAACAACTTTTTTTAATCCGACTGGACGGAAAACGGGCAAGTGGATCTCCTGATGGTAAGAGATCACCATCGCCCATAAACATCTGCAACACCAGAGGTATTGCAGATGCGTTGCCAACCTAGAGGCCTAAGATAAGATACCTCAAGTGCCAGTAATTTCACTGGCTGTCTTACTCTCCACGCCGAAACACAACAGTGCAAACACTGCTGCTTCACGGCAGGATTAGCGAGCAAGATGGTGGTAGCAATTCGGGTGGACCTTGCACAAGGTCCTACCACCTGCAAGAGCATATCGAGAGATGTCGTGATCTCTTGTGTACAAGTACGAATATCTAAGAGTGCATGGACAGTAATGGACACTCTTGGTAATTCAAGAAAAAAAAAAGTGTTTTTGTTCTGCCCACCATTTGGGGTCAACTACAAGGAAAAGAAACGTGTGTAAGATTAGCCTAAAAATTAAATGGTTAATTTCTCTGACCTGATTTGTGTTAATTTAACAGGTGTTCAACGGTGGTTTAAGTTTTTGTGATAGTAACACGACTAAAATGTAGAAAAAAACCGGTTGTTTCTGACCGTATTTTACTGATAGACCTATTTCAACTCAGTTTTTATTAATACGTAGACTAGTAGCTCGCAACTCTGTCTGCGTTTCTCTGGATTGGAAAAGTGTGACACAATGGGGGCTATCGCGAATGAATTTTCCGCTAGAGGCGCTAGTGTAGCGTGAGGTCAACGAAATGCCAAATCTCATAGTTCTTGGGTGAGCTACGCGGGTTTATTTATAATTAGAATAATTTTGTGAATAGTTTGCATTATCTGAAATTAATTATGGCAATTATGCGATAAGGGGCAATGAACGTCTGTAATTTGAGACAGTTTTGTCTTTCGAAAACTTTTGTCCTCCCTTTTTTCCGAACAAAACGGGATTATGCAATACTGTGATTGCTCGATATGTTTATGGTACTGTTTTACGATGTTTTCACGGCCGTTATAACAGACTTTTAAAAACCTCACGCAACAGTGGCGCCATCTAGTGAGAGAAAAAACGATAGCCCTCATTGTTAGAATCGATTCATTGATATTACCCGTACGCGGTATATCTGTAGGACAGAACAAAAATATAGATATGTATACACATATAATTTCCGTCCAAAGTCATATCTTCAATAATATATTTCACTTTGTGTGAATCTAATACAAAATAGAACAGCTGTCAGAATACCCTAAACTCAAAAGTACACCCACGCTCAAGATACAAATAGAACCAAACTTCGTTCCCTCAATGAAAACATTCCTAATCCATCGCGCAAGCTGACACCAAACAATATTTGTTCGGCACTCCTTAATCGGCCAAAATTTACATGTTCCTTATTAACCAATCACGACTATTTGTTGCCCTGAGGCCCGGACATTGACAAGGAGGCTTGTTTGACGAGGGATCGACGGAGCACTCCACGGAACTTAAGTGCCTGTTTATACCAACGTTCCCTTCTGAGCTCGATCAAAGTCATCCATGTTTTCTGTTTTTCTGACCCTCCTGCTTTGAGCCGATCCCAACTGATCTTAGTGGTTTGTTGTGAGAAACAAGCGGCGCGAAAATCGCGAAATTTTATGTCGATGTGCTTTTCAGTGAAAATGTTGTTTTCGTTCTATTTAGTTTAGGCTCTAATTTCCTGAAATATAGGCCAAATTGGCTCGTGCGTTTGAGGGTCAAAGTTATGATTGATTGAAGTATCCAAAATAGTATTGATGAGGGCTACATTATATAAGAAAGTTAAATCCTTAAGTTTATAGGTTTTAATACCCACGGTTTGTTTTTAAAAGATTGTATGTTTTGATTGTGTGGGTTCGGAATCTTTTCTTAGGAGTACTACCTATTCTACTATTTGATGTTAATTTAATAATAACTCGATAATTTTACCCATTTCTGAAAAATATCATGACAGACACACACAAACAGAGAATAAAGTAATATATGGGTACGTACAGTGTCGCAGGATTGTTGAGCCAATGCCACTGTTCGTAATTTGGCCGTGTAATGCTATACTAGCTTATTAATGATGACAGTATTCACTACGAGTACGTATAATCCAGCTAAATTACGAATAGTGGCTCAACAATCACGATTATGTAGGTTCTAGAAAATAATGACAATGTACTGACCATGAGCTCCCGCCGCAGTTTGTCCAGTTCGTGGGCGGACGGCGGCACCGGCTGCGCCCTGCCTCTCCTCAACTCCTCGAGCTGCCTCGTCAGCTCCTCCACCTTGGCCACGGCCACAGACAACTCCTTCTCCTTTTCATTGAATAGCGCTCGTATCGACTCGAGGTCGCTTGCTGTGGACAAGGAAAATTATTTTAGTAGTAATAAATAAAATAATAAAAGATATTTATTGAATAGTTTGCTTACAAGTTCTACATGGGTACAGTCAAGTGTAAAAATAAGTATTTATTCGAACCACTCAAAAATGCGTTATTGCGTCGGAATAAGAGTATGTTATAGGTACATATTTTTTTTAATCTTTGAATAACTACATAGTTTTACACTTGACTGTATATGTACATATATATAACAAATAATAAGTACAATCAAACTATTAAAATTTTGATAATTTGTTGATTCAGGTGCTACAAGTGCTGTAAAAGCTATCTCATTGTTAATGATAACTGTTATTCACGATTTCATCATCGTGGATTGGATACTTTACGCTTACCCTAGTTAAAGAGTGGTCTAAAAATCAATCAATTGATAGTGTAGCTTCTTTATTAATTAGTCAAAGAGATTAATCATGTAGGGTAGAGGAAAATTTTATCACTTTATTATAAATGTTAGTTTGGACATAGATTGCCGCTCTAATTGTCTTTATATAGGCTAGGTAACAAAGATACCTAGTCAAGATACTCAATCTAAAGCTATACTCAAATCTATTAAAAAGTTTGAACTCCGATTGTGTATTATATCAGACAGTTTATAATCTCTTTTACGACAGTAACAAACAGAACCAAACTCATTTTTCTTAATTATCGCCCGTTACAACTTTATAGACTCGGAAAGACATTTTTTCTCGATCTCGGACGTATCAATCAAAACTTGTGCCATTAAAACGAATATCCTCATTTCTTTGCGTAGTGTCTCTTTATGTGTTTTTGAAGGAATCCTACTTACTAACTTACTATTTTTCAATAAAAACATCGTTCTTTTTTGTTAGACAAATGCCACAATTAGGAGAACATTATGAGTTCAAATCTGAGCGTCGCATTTCTTCGTGGTTGGAATTACATTTAAAATTGACCACAAGTTTTGCGACGACAGAAACTTCGTAAGGCTATACAAACCTAAGAAGCTATTCAATGATATTAGGGAAGTTCCCTATCGACACCGGGCCCACGTTGAAATTAGGTACATCCCAAGCTGTCTCAATCTGTGAGAAGGCACATGTATGTATACACAGGACGAAAGATGAGACAAATCCCTTCCAAAGTTACCTTATTCCACATTACATTCCGTAAAACGATACAATTATGGTTATCTAGTCTGAAAATCAATTAAACGCTTGGTACCTACAATTTCAAGGCATTCAGCAAAAGAAAAATGACGTTTGCCAGCATAAGCACCCAGCAGAGACCCATTTAAAAGCTAGGAGGGGATACACACCGACCTTTCAATTACAGAAGACAATAAAGAGGGCTTTATCTGTATGAGGGTCCCGTTGGTACGAGTAAATAGCGACACAGTAAAATAACAACCAAGAGACCCAGCAGTATAGTAATGAAGTAACAGCAGCGTCAGCGCATGTTATTCCATTTTATAAAGAGGATCTTTAATAGTCAGAATTAGAAGATTTTACAGTGGGCCAATATTTACTGCTGCTATCATATTTAGCATCCTAACTTAGTGTAAAGGAAGCCACGTGATTTGATTAGACTATTAAGTGCCTCAATAAACTTAAAATATAAAGACGGGTTAAATAACTGGATTTTGTACTATTATTTGCTTAACCAAGATTTACTGGTTAATTTGCTCTGTAAATATTCTTCCGTAGGAATAATAAATTGTTGTAACTTTTGGTATTAATAGAAGGCTTAAAAGGCTCGAGCCTAATCATAACCAAATGCCTGTATGCATGTACGTTATTATAGAATAACGTATCCCTACTGCTACTGTGCCGGTACTGCCGACGTATCACTGATTCCTTATTATCTCTTTAAAATCATATGGCTGGAGCTCTTTGATGTTATTTTTGGCATGTTTGCTTATTTATTCTATTTGGCTCTTACGTTTTAGTTTTCATTTGTATTGAAAAGAAGATTTTCCTATTGCGCAACATTAGGTACCTATATAAAGTTAAAGTTTGTAATGTTTAACAAAATGGCATGTAAATAATGATATTACTTACCTATAAAGGATTATGAACAGTCTGCTAACGTATCGACGATTTTGACGACGACGATGAACGATTTTGTTACTCGTAATCACTTCAGTTTTCCACTTTTACGATCAGTTAGCAAACCGTTACTAAGTTTTCATACTTGATTTCGTATTTACCAAGTTTCAACAAAACAATAACAATGACTCCGCAACTCGCTTAAAAATATACAAACAAAGCCCTTTAAAATACTGAAAACAATTTTTACTCCCACCCCGGATCCATTGTAAATGTTATTCAAGTACAGCCTTTTCGATCCCTTATCAATTTTGGAAACATTTTAGCAGCACATTTAGGAGCATATCGAAGGCTATCGAAAACATTACCGCCGGCCCTACGGCGTCGAATAATAGAGTATATCGTCCAAAGTAAATGTATCGCGATCTCGGAGTACCGTCCAAATTGATTTAACTACGCCGCCCGAAGGTCCTCCGAGAGCGTATTTCACTTTTACCGTGTTACAAGTACGCAAAGAACCCCTATTTCAATTTGATTGAGTTTTTGGAAAATAGTTTAGTTACTACTTTTCTTTTTATGGTGAATATTTCGTAGTCACTTCGAAATGCTTGTGCAGACTTCAAGTAAATTGAAGTTCTTAAAAGTTTCCCGTCAGCTTTGCTTTATTATTTCTTATTAAGGAGCAATCAGAGCTTATGCAAGAGCATTTCTAAAATGTAACCTGTAGAAAACTCTGGTTAGGTTATATTCTTGACTAATAAGCTCTGCGAACTATCAATTTCTTAATTTGAATAAATGGCCGAATAATGATTTATATATCGTTTTCAAACCCCGATGCATCATCATTTTGAAAATTTTCGGTACAATTGAGAGCACAACGCGCGAGCTGAGCGAGCTGAGCGAGCGAAGCGAGCACGCTGCGGCAGCGGCCGTTAAAGTGTCAGGACCAAATTAGATTATTAATTTACGCTGTTGTGCGATCAAATTTAGGTGTATTAATTCTTCGGGATTATAGTTGTAGGATTTATTCGGTAGCTTAATTAATTGATAGCCTAAATGCAAACAAGATTTTTATCACAAACAAGACACAAATGTCTAAGTTTCGGTTCAGACCTCAGCACAATACTAGCGCCAGTTAGCCTGTCACAGACAGAAATGTAACACATTTGAGTTTACTTTCTCATTATGCTGAATACCATACAATATAATGACTCTTTACAGTAAGCAGCAGAGGAAACAGGTAGAAATAGGGGTTTTCCAAGTCAAAGTCAAAATACTTATGTTTATTAAATTTAGGCACAAGCACTTATGAATGTCAAAAAAATCTACCACCGGTTTGAAAAAACCTCTATTGAGAAGAATCTGACAAGAAACTCCACGCCCTCGTTGAGTTTTTTGTCATATATACCTATATTTTTTTAAACAGATTTACAATGCTGTAGATTACAAGAATTTAGCACAACTACATTTTTTAACACAGTAAGCAATAGGCAAGGTAAAATAGGCTGCTGAATATTACTGACAATGAGTTATAGTTTTGCTTCTATCAGAAAATAAAAAGATAAATCGTAGCACAATTTATCCTTACTGATTCTGTAAGGAATGATTGCTTGAAGATACAGAGCAAAACGGCATGTTTAAATATGTATTCATGTAGCTAAGTTTCACTGCGCAACGTGAGTCCCTTTTCCAATACTAAGTTTAATTTAATAAAGAAAGTTCTATACTGTAACGATACTGCTGATTTACGAGTATTAGTATTACAGTGCTGGATTACTTGAAAGATTTATCTCTTGTTACTTTATATTCAAAGTTCCTTCTTAGGTTTACTTAAGAGACAAAATACCTACACAGAGCGGAAAATGCTGTCGCGTTATATTTGTGCTTAATTGCGATAAAACTTGATAATGCTTTCTTCTGTTTCTTATTATTTATACAAAGGTAAAGTTAACATTCTAATGTCTATCGGCAAAGTCAAGATATTTTATTCAATTTAGGTTTAAGCACTTATTAATGTCAAAAAATATCTACCACCGCTTCAGGAAAACCTCTGTTGAACTAAAATAGTTTCAAAGGTAAACTACCGATTCTAAATCTAAGTTACAGTTCCATAGAAGTGCGAAACAAAACGCTGTCGTAAGGGACACCCGATATTATTTCAGAGATAAAGATTGTCCTAACGGGTGGGATCAAAACAAACCCTTATTGCTGCATAAAGCGGGTCTGATCAAAGGGTTTGACATTTTGTTTTCGCATTCCTAACTCATTTGACGGCGATTGTGTTGCGGGGTTTAGTCAAATGATACGAACGTCAGTTATTCGCGAAGTTAAACGTTGATATATGCGTGAGGCTGACCGTATAATGACATATTATTTTAATATGTTAAACGTTTTTCATATTATCATTATTATCATCTCTGGTCACACGTCACACGGGCCCGGTATAGACTGAGAATTTCACACACACCATTAAATTGCTTTGCTCGTGCACACACCTTTTTCATGATATTTTCTTCATCGTGAAGCTCGTAGTTAATTTCGAATGTACATCAATTCTGATAAACTCATCGGTTCAGACCTCCGAGCTTGAAACCCACGACCTTTTTGCTCAAGAAACCATAGTTTAAACCACTACGCTACCACGACTTGTAAAAAGTTTTACTTGCGGTCAGAATTAAATAATTATTAAATCTGCAATGGTACAGCAACCGAATCAAAATTTTAGTCAGCAACACGGAGCCTAATTAATTATACACGCGACCCAAAACAAACGGCTTGGAATCGCACGCGTTACCATACAAACGGCCGTCCCAAACAAAATCGGAAAACTATCAGGAAGTAGGGTTACAATCAGAGTAATGAAGCAAAACGTGTAACGAGATTAGTCCTAACTGAGTGTAGGAGCAGTCTACTAATATCCGAATTTGTGTCGGCTGATGTCGGCCCGGCCGCAAAAACCAACTGACACAGAGTGATGTTTTGGGTCGAAAACAAATGGAACTTTCAACTGTTCGTATAATTGTAATGAAAAATTACCGTGTTTGGTTTGTACATTTGTGAAACACTGTATATTTTAATACCAATATTCACCCTTGTAAATTTCTCTGACAGGTTGTCTTAACGTTGAGATTGACTAGACTTCTGACGAGTGTGAAATCGTCTACATAAATGGTACTAGAATTACAGTGTATTTTCAATCAAATTAAGTAACGATATTAATTTACGTACAGTTTAAAAAATTGAACGTTAGCATAATTTATTATATAATACCTAAGTATGAAAATTATCTATCCGTTGTGCGGCAGACAATAAAATTACTTCTTTAGCCCATCAATAAAATTTTAAAGTCCTAAACCTTCGCTTGGAAAATCTAATGGTGCATTTTTTTTTTTTAATAGTACCCGAATCTCAATTTAACTATTCACGTAGGTACCTACCCATAACGATTTGATCTGCAACCGTTGGAACAGTTTGTCCACCTTAAGCGGAACCTCTGTCAATTTACTTAACGTACCCGAGTGACTGTGGTAACAAGGAACAATCTGTTGCGAGGCGCTCTGTGGTCGGATTGGACCCATCACTTCTAACCAGATGCTCGCGTTGTCACTTCAGTACGCTGCAGGGAGCCGTAGTGGCAATTTGAATAAAGCATTACATTGCCAAGTGACAACGTTACATTTTACCCCAAAGTAGGGTATTCCCAGTGGACGTGACCCTTTGTAGATTAACGTGTTAAAATAACCGTCAGAAACAGTATTTTTATAAAGTAGCTAGTAACAAAAAATAAAATACTTAACCTTAACTAACAAATAACTAAACTAAAAGGAAGAAAATAAGTCTAGTGGTCTATAACTCTACCAAATAGCTGATTTATAGTTCAAAAGACGGGACCCACAAGAATTTTTGAGCTGGTCATGATTTGAATGGGTCCCGACTGTTGAACTTTAAATTAGCTACTTGACAGAGCTCTAGATTTATTTTCTTCCTTTTAGTTTTAAGGCAGTAGGGTTTTTGTTTTTTTTAATGTTATGTTTTATTTTATACTTTTTCGATATTTCTGTAGAAATGGTTGATTAAAAGTATTATAACCCATATATATTTACAATAGGCAAATTATGAGTTTTCATTTGATACCCATATTGTTAAAATAAGATTTTTTTTTATTCTTCCGCCATATTTTTTTTGGCAGAGGTGATATTGAAATATTATATACCTACCCTATGTCACTTCCACAGTAATGACGAATCCAATGACACCTCATGTGTTAAAATTCGTCTAGCCGTTTAGGCTGCAGCGAGGATCAAAGAAATGGACGTGCATACATGCAATACATGCATTGCATACGCTCGAAAAACGTAACCCTCCTTCGGGCAGTCGGGAGAAAACAAGCGATTTTTACACCGAAACATTCACGGGAACTCTACTTCTCGTGCCAAAAAGCTTTGCAAAAAAAATAATGGCACTTCTTTGAGATTCTCAGAAGTAAGTACTTAAGTTACCGTTACATACTATTTTAAAAGCCACCTATTTCATGTTATATGTATTTGGTGTGGTTTTGGTTCTTTAAGTACACTAAATTAGTATACTTTAAGAAAAACCAATAAAACGGTTTTTTTGACGCTTAAATAATCAAAAACACTGCACACGAAATTTGATCGGGCCTCAAAGTTACAGTTTGGACATCATATAGCATGCCCAATTATCTACATAATTAAGTACATAGGTATAATTGATTAAAAGACTGTGATTCACTCAACTTAATTCATGTTATTGCACAACAAAATCTATGACTGAAGTCAACCAATCGTCTTTCACCACAAAAACAGTGAAAAGTATTGATTTTTCAGTATCAACATGCGACACCCGTGTCGTGTCATTTGTCGACTGGTACCAAAATACATCAATAACGTCCTTCCCAGTTTTATTATAAGCTAACTAGCTTTTACCCGCCGCTTCGCTCACGTGAACCATATAGTTTGGCAGTTGAATTAAAGTGGGGGATTTTATGAAAATTCCCTCGGAAATCCCCAAGAATTACATTGTAGAGATTGCAGAATTTACTTACATGCACATCCCGCATCTCGCATAAAAAGTAGTCTATGTCTTACTTAGAAGATCCACCTACCTATACCTAGGTACTTAACAAATGTCATCACCATCAAAAACATTTCATGTAGGTAAAATTGGCAGCCAAGTTTTATAAGGTCAGACAGAACAGAAAGCTTTCGCTGTAAAAAGTTATCAAATTCCGGGAAAAGCTCAGTCTAAGCCCTGACTTTACTAACCTTACAACTTGGTTTAAAAACTTGGTTTGGCTTAGCCTTAATTTCTTACCATATTGGTTAGGCTAGATTATCCGATGGGATTATTTAAGTACAATAGGAAATTAATGGTCTACAACGTTATACAATAGATTTATGAAACAACCAAATAAAAATTTATCTAAAATTTAAAAGATAGGTCAATAAAACATTATGTATATTTTATATGATCCCAGACTACATTTTGTCCTGTAATTTTGGGATTTTAATACCTAGAACAACACTACGAGAGTTTGAAAATGAGATGAAATGCTTCGAGATAGGTAGTGCTCTGTCTTCTTGTATATTCGTCTTGACGGGAGCACTGCCGACTGCCGTGCCCCGATATCATAAGACGCGCATACATACATACACACACACACACTATCAAACTTTCACATTAAATATTGGTTGGATAAGGTTGCATGTTACTATAAAAATCATGCACTGTATAAAGGTGCATTAGTTTCTAAATCTCTTTGTTATAATATCTAAGTTAAGTTAAGAATTCAAAAGCATGTGATAAACTTTAAATATTTCTATAACTAGCTTTAATTAAGGTAGAATCAGCCTCGACATCGATATATACCTATAAAATCATTGTCACATTCTTAGAGGCCTCTTGCTGCCTAAAATCTCAGCAGAGTCAGATATTGATCAAATATTCTGTCAACAAAAACTCATAATATAAATCTAAGCATTTGAAGGAAAAAGCATTATATTAAATTAGTCGGAACGATAAGATTCTTCATAACAGATCTCATTCAAGACGACGTTTTATTTCGATATAGAAAACCTGTTTTGATCAGGGACGTAAAAGTCTACGCAACTAACTAAAAATAAATGTCACTCTTTAGAAAAAAAAAACGAAAATAACCGCAACACTTAGCGGCAAATTCAGAACTAACGAGACTTTACGTAATGGTGGCTGGGGATATGGGAAATGCCGGCCTTTTATATTTCTAGCTTTGAAGTCATTATACCGTCGGCCTTTTAGTAACTCCTTACTTATGTGAAAACACTTTCTTTTAAACGCGGTAATGGGTTAGTTTAGTCTCAGCAAAGACGCAATTTCTAAAGAAACTTCATCAGACGACATTTTAAAACGCAATTAAAATATCCTCAGAACCGGTGCTTTCATATCCTTTTTCATCAGTGAAACAAATCTCAAATACGCAAAGGAAGTAATTTATAAAAATATATCCTTTAATACTATCACTCGCAGAGATTGCTACTAAAGCCGTATTTTATTGCGATCCTTACGACACTTATCAAGTGAGAGATTGTTCGTTTGGCGAGCTGAACTTGCCTTAAGTAATTGGGTATTTACTCTAACGTGAACATAAAATCGAATCGAATACTCGACCTTCTTTAAATCGAATAGAATATGCAGATGTTATCCGCCGTCGTCGCGTGCTCTACATACCTACTGTTGTGAGAATAATAAACCCAATATTGAATTCTTTCTTCTTTTGTTTCGAAAGTGGCTGAAATAAATTTACTAAGGTCGAGATTACATTGCCGCAGAGAGATCAGAAGTGAGCACTGGAATTGGCACTGGATCGTTTTATTTAAATAGGGTATAAAGTTTTCTAGGAATAGTCAGATTTATTTTCTGGATATTACGATAGCGGCTGCTTCAATTTAGATGGACACGCTTCAAGCAAGTGACATTTAATTAACCTGTTTCTAGTTAGGAGGGATCAGATGAAAGGTAGGATTTTCATTGGAAACATCCGTTGCTAGATAGCTTTGACTCGCGAAGTAAGTATCTCATAAAACTAACGTAAGAAAGCCATATTTCTGAGCAAATATGAATTCCATATTTTACGAGTTTAATATAGAACCCTAAAAATAAGTTTCCGAATAAGGCGACACCTGCAACTGTAAATAGGTCAGATCGGATCAAGAGCACGCTATATCGAGAGCCGTAGACCGTCTGACATTGGACTTGCTTGTCCTCTATCTGAGTAGTGTAACCAGCCTCGTTTTAGTGTCGGACCAGCGAAAGAAAGCTAAACGAGACTTGGATTAGGTTTTACAAAATGGAGATAAGAAATAAATGTTAGAAATAGAGACAGTAATATTTACAATACCTGCAATAGTGGCAGCCCTTATATTACAAGTAGTAGTCAGTGAAGTAGCTATCACCGGTTAAATAACTAATATTTTCTTGTAAAGAAAACCAAATTTATTTATTTATTTTATTTATTTTTTCTGTAAGCGGCCAGTTGCGCACCGCGGAGGTTTGCCATGTTACATTAGTAAACTATATAATGTACATACGGTTTCAAAATTAATGTTTTTTCTATGTAATACTTCTATTACCTTTGTTTGGTTTACCTGATGTAAAGGTGATCACCGTCGCCCATCGTCGCAGTACCAACTGCAGGTTATTTACAGTATCAGTAATTTGAACTCGTGCTACGCTGTAGTTTCAGTAGGTAGAAAGAGATTATAAAGAGAGGATAAGGGATAAGTTCGCCTTTATACATCTTATTATCCTGTGTTCTGTTATTTTCATGTGTTTTTATATACTTACTAGCTTTTGCCCGCGGCTCCGCCCGCGTTGAATTCGGTTATCGCTCGCTATATTGGTTTGTAGTACATGCTATGTATCAGAGATGGCGCTGTATGTGAAAAAATATTTTCCCGCTTTTCTTTTTAAATTTTTCCTGAATTTTCTTTGCTATAAACCTCACGGAGCCCGATACCTTTCCAACGAATGCAAAACCTTTGAAATCTTTTCTTGCGTTCTGGAGTTATAGCGTCAGGAAGGAAAACCCGACTTATTTTTATATAGTAGAAAGACAATAAAGAGTTTTACAATACAATACAAAATGCGATCGCGAGGGCCCAGGCTTCAGAGAATTGTTGAATAAATATATTCAATCCACACCTTTAGATACTAGTTAATTAGATTGTAAACAGATGCAAAATAAACTAATTAATTAGCCTTTATGAAGCTGCCAAACTAGCCGCTACCCGCGACCCTGTCCGCGTAGAATTCGTTTTCGCTATCCCGGGGAAACCATGGAATTTTCCGAGATAAAAACTATTCTATGTCCTTCTCCGGGAGCTAAACTATCTGTACATCGAATTTAATCGTATACGGCCTTATTTTATGGGGATCTGCTGTAGACATTGAGTCAATTTTTAACTTACAAAAGAGAGTAATTAAAGCAATTTATAATTTGAAGACGCGTGAATCTTTAAGATCTTTTTTTAGGGTAAGTAATAGAATATATAAAAACAAAACATATAATATTCATTATATATAACTTCACTTTCTCTATTTTTTTAAATATAACATACGTTTGCTATAATGCTCATAATGTATAATGATAAAATATATAATTCCATTATATATAATGATCTATGGAAATAAATACTTTGAGTATAACGATCAAATAATATAATATTCACAACCTCTAACAACCAAAACATATAACATACATTAAATCTTACAACGGAAAATATAACACTCAAAAATATAAACGTAATAACAAAAATATAAAACCGAGTATTCCGAATGTGAATTCCTAAAAGCAATCGCTTCATGTTTAAGCTTTAAAAAATATAGCTGTGTTTATTTTTGAATAAATATGTCGATTAATTTATTGTGTATTCTTTGTTTATTTTTATTTCACTTTTGCGGTTTCCTCGCTGCTATAAAAAAAAACCTAACACCGAAGGCTAAGGCGGGAGCTACGCTCCGCTTCGCTCCCGCCTTAGCCTTCTTAACCTAACCTATCCGAGTCGCTTCTGCTCCGAACCGTCTTGCTCGCTCGCTTCGCTCGCTCGCACAAATTTTGGACTAAAACTTTTCAATACAAATATTAAAGGTTGATAAATACCTAATTTTCTGGTTTTAAAATTTTAAAATTTAACAAGTATTTTAGAAACAAAATATATCACTTGATTTTATATCATATTAATGTTCTATAAAAAGTTATTACGTATTATGAGCGGTATACTTTATGTATGTTATATCATATGAATTTAGCCCATAAACATGTTATTTCTTATGAAAGTATATAAAACAATTGTTATACTGATCGACCGTTACACTTATTGAAATTATAGTGTTTCATGTTATACATAATGTAATTATATATAATGAACGTTATATAATATGAAAATATATCTAACGTTTTTATATATCTTGGGACGCACCCCTTTTTTTAAGGAAACAGGTATCCTAATCCTGCCGTCGCTTTATGTTTTTGAAATAATCATGTATGTTAGGAAGAACATATGTGATTTTCCCACTAACGTCGATAAGCCAAAGGCAACTAACTAAAGGCAAAGGCTACTAGGAACACAGGGATGCTAAAGTTCCACCTTACAGACTGGCTAAAAAATATAGACCTCGTTGAGTTTCTTGCCGGATTCTTCTCAACAGAGATTTTTCCGAACCAGTCGTAGATTTTTTTGACATCCATAAGTGCCTAAATTGAATAAAGATATTTTGACTTTGACTTTGACATCTGGATCGGTTCAGTGGATTAGACATGATGGAGCAATAAAGCAAGTGAGATCTTCCAAAAGTCACTATTTTCTCTGTGTTTAACGTTTCGTACAGATTTTATCGGAACAAACGAACGAAGTCAGCTATTGGCAAGCTGGTAATGGAAACGTCAACTCGAGTAATATCAATTCAACAACGATGCAGGCGGGCGTCTAAACGGTTGCATTGTCACGAAATCTGAATGACCACGGGAAATGTCTTTACTTTGATACGTTTTCTTTAATGCTGTACGCTCCGCTCCAGATTAAATGTCTTGTACTTACAGTTTTACTGGATTAAATTAAACATGGATAAGCAGTTTATTTTTGCAGACTGTTCTTAATATAAAACTGTGTAGAATAAGCAGGTATTACGCTGCTTTTTGCATCTTTATCAGGTGATTATGGTCTTACTTCTTGCTGTTTGAGTGGCGAAATATTCTTTAATGTAAATTCCCTCCCCGTTGGAACTCTCTGGTGCCAAAGCTCAGCAGTTTTTTGGGCTGACATAAACAGAATACAGAACAAGAAAACAAGTTTAGTATTTTGTGACTTCTCCCGTTCCTGGTCGTGAATTACAAACATAAAAATGCCTTGTTTGTACAATGTGCATTTTCTATCACCGTGCACAACAATCCCTACAGTAACACCAAGGCGTTTCATAAAGGTTTTAAGTTTATTGATATGGACCTCCGCAAAGTAACGCCTGATTCAATAAATTAGAGGAACAGTTGCTTAGCACTGAGTAAAATTTATTTTAACAAAATATAAGACATCCCAAGTTAAATTATCTAAATGCGAATATAATTACAAAATACTGCATGGAATGAATAAGGAATGTCTTAAGCCGCTGTCTTCGTAATTGAGCGGTATAAGTACGTCGTCCAGATAGCTTAAGACTCTGTTGTAATGATCGTCTTTAACAAAGAGAGTTCAAGCATTTTGGCCAAGATAACTAGACGGGAAGAGCATCTAGACCAGACCACGTTCGGTATTAATTGAAAGCCATCATCGGGCTGTGGTATTCCGACCGAATGATCATAGTCGTGGTATGCAAACCCGCATCGCAATGCTAATTAATTGGCTCGAAATCTGATTTGATAACGATTGTTATCATCAAACCAGTGGGATAAGGGGAAACGATGTGGTTAGGTTGATGACATTGCTCCTTTGATTGTTCGGTTTAATTAGGATTGTTTATTATTGGAGAAATATAAGACAGTGCTTTGTTTACTGGTGGCTGAAATGCAATTAAGTCACTGTTACGAATGTTTACCTATTAACATATATAAAGTACTATACGTCGTGTTATTTTTGATTTCAGTTAACTTTAAGGGTTTAACAGGTCATAATTAAGTTAATTTCTAGAATACATAGTTGTCTTTACTCATACTACTCGTACTCTTACTGTTAACATAATTAAAGATTAATATGATTAACTATGCGCAGTTAAACAGTGTGAAAGTTTTTTAAAGTGTGTAGGTAGAGTCGTGTTTTTGATTCATACGTCTTAAGCAAAAGAAACATGTACTCAATTGTAAACTTATATAATAATAGATTTTCTTTTTAAGTTTTGTTCGAAAAGTTACCACTATTGCCAGGTACTTTTTATCAATGAACTCATACGATTGTCGAAGTTAACGAAAATCGAGAAAAACATCGTGTATAATTTATAGTTTAAAGCACGTATACATGTTCTCATTAGACATGCGACATTATCGAGAGAATGTTCTCGTATTATCGGTGGACACTTACAAGCTTACCTGTATAGATAAACACTTAACTAATTAGTTATAGATTTTGCTATCGTAGTTCAAGGAAATTGCGCGATCAGCTGTTGATAGTTCTTAAAGGATGCAGGTGGTATAGGACCTTGTGCAAGGTCCGCCCGGATTGCTACCACCATCTTGCTCGCTAATCCTACCGTGAAGCAGCAGTGTTTGTACTGTTGTGTTTCGGCGCGGAGAGTAAAATAGCCGGTGAAATTACTGGCACTTGAGATATTCCAACTTAGGCCTCTAGGTTGGCAACGCATGTGCAATACCCCTGGTGTTGCAGATGTTTATGGGCGGTGGTGATCTCTTACCACTAGGAGACCCACTTGCTCGTTTGCCTTCCAGTCGAACAAAAAAAAAAATGAATCGCTATAATACGTTAAACATTGAACTCTGGTTTCAAAAACTGTTTGAGCAAATACAATTTACGCATACCTGCTCAATGCGTGCATAAAAAATACGTACACACATACATGTTCAGTTCAATGCTCAAGCGATTGGAAAGAGTGACGATATTCTTATCGGCCATTATTTTTATCAGCGAGCGCGCTGTGAGCGCCATTATGGATATGCTTAAGGCCCATATAGACGTCGCAATCGCAATCTGGCGATACTCGAACGAGTCGAAAGAGTTCGAGAGCATCGTTACATTTTAATCATATGAAATAAAGTCGTCAAAATCAGAACTCAAGAGCACCTCAACAAATAACAAGTGAGTTAGGTTTTTTTTACCTATTTACAAGGTTTTATTTGACTTTTCCTGTTTCTTATAGTGGTTGGGTCAAATCTTGCATGGTCATTTTGATCCACATCCAATGGTCGGATTTACTTTAAAATTGGTATACATATGTAAGTTGGATGACAATGCAAGTACAGTTAACGTAACCAACAAAAAGTTGGAAACCCCCCGACTTTGCCACTTTAAAGTTCAATATCTCAAAAACGACTGAACCGATTTTGATGAAACATATCTAAGAACCATCGCTAGAAAGCCTGTTATCAAATAAAAAAACGCATTCAAATCGGTCCACCCGTTTAAGAGCTACGGACAAAAACAGACACACATAGCGGTCAAACTTATAACACCCCTTGTTTTGCGTCGGGGGTTAAAAAAGTACTGTTAAGATAAAAAACTTGTATTCAAAACGATATTTTTAAAATACACTTATTTCTGTATTACTACGCTACTCGGTATAAATAATGCGTCTAGACATAACAGAAACATGTGAGGTTCACCTACGTTACTTGTAAAGGCAACTCTCGTCATGGACGTTTTGGCTCTCTGCACGTCATTTAAAGTCTTCGAAGCTTGTTAAACTTCGATCGGCCTACTTGTACCGGCTCTGTTAAATAATGAATACGAGGTATTGATTGATTCCATCGCCACAGCAACGCCGCCACAACCTATACCACTTAAGAAGTTTACAAAACATGCGTGGGGTGACTTTGAATTGCCATAATGACTGTAGCATTTTGTTTCAAAATATTCTGTTTTGGCTTACTGTAGCTTTCTGTCGTGCACGCTCAATTATAAGTTAATCTGACCACAGGAACTGAGTTAAGTTAGACTTGTAAGATTTGACCTAAACAAACTGAAAAGATAAATTTTGGAAATTGCATAAAAGCTTGTAAAAAGTGGCGACGGTTATAATTTTACCTGACTTTTTATTATTTCATTCATCAGGCATTTTATAGCTTGTTGAAAAGCAATACCTCTTTTAAAAGTTGAAGGTTTGTATGATGAACCGTTAAATAAAAAAGAAAAGGAAAAAAAAAGGTAGGAATTCCATCAAAAAAATGATTTCGCCCCATCTCCATAACAATTAAATACCTAATCATACAAATTTCAAACTCGGAAATTGAATAGTGTTAATAGCATAAAATATACTGCCAATCAATAAAAAAAAATAGTAAAAACTAACAAACGTGAGTCTTAGGGAAATAATTACGACTTTTTTAATTCGTCTGGCAGCGGTGTGTTTTATAATTAAATTGAATAGTATTTTTGCCTCTTACTCACGGTTTAGTCCACGGCAGTGTTTTTTTTTTCAGAATGCCTAACCTGTCCTACTTAATGACACTTTTTTTAGTCACACGCCTCTACATAGACCTCTCTATAACCCTCAAAAGGCACATTTATTAAATTAAAAAATGCACCAACTTCCATCTAATTAATCACTTTAAAAGCACAACGAAACTGGAATTAAATTTGCGAAAGCCTAACCTAATGTGGCGCGTCGAGTCAGTGTTGCCGAGGCATTATAATAAGAGGATTAAACCGAACATAGGAATCATTTTAGTTCAGCGACAGATTAAACTAAATGCACGCAGGGACAATAAAGGTTGTCGACGGCTGAAATTACGTTACGTATCCAGAGGCGCGGAACTTTTAGCACTTGTTTTAAACTCTTTATTTATGTAAAGATAAAAAAGGTTGTAAGGTAAACGTAAGCAATAATATGATGGCTAAAGCTGAACACAGGAATCATTTTAGTTCAGCGACAGATTAAACTAAATGCACGCAGGGACAATAAAGGTTGTCGACGGCTGAAATTACGTTACGTATCCAGAGGCGAAAGTCTTTAACCAATATATGTTGCCAGTAATGACATATGGATCCGAGACATGGTGCTTTACTGTAGGCCTTATAAATAGGCTCAGAGTTGCTCAGCGAGCTATGGAGAGAGCTATGCTTGGGGTTTCTCTACGGGATCGAATCAGAAATGAGGAGATACGTAGAAGAACAAGGGTCACCGACATAGCCAAGATAACTAGCTCGTTGAAGTGGCAATGGGCGGGCCATATAGCACGGAGAGCAGATCCAGAAGTGCGGAACTTTTAGCACTTGTTTTAAACTCTTTATTTACGTAAAGATAAAAAAGGTTGTAAGGTAAACGTAAGCAATAATATGATGCCTAAAGTTGAACACAGCATCATTTTAGTTCAACGACCGATTAAACTAAATGCGCGTTGGGATAATAAAGGTTGTCGACGGCTGAAATTACGTTATGTCTCCAGGGGAACGGAACTTTTGGTGCTTGTTTTAAACTCTTTATTTACGTAATGATAAAAAAAGGTTTTATTGTAAAAGTAAACAATAATACGATGGTTAAGCCGAACACAGCATCATTTTAGTTCAACGACCGATTAAACTAAATGCGCGCTGGGATAATAAAGGTTGTCGACGGCTGAAATTACGTTACGTTTCCAGGGGAGCGAAACTTTTAGCACCTGTTTTAAATTCTTTATTTATGCAAATATAAAAATTTTAACCTACAAAATATGTCAATGAGAATGTTAATTTTAACTAAATATCGCTTCGCTGTTTCTTTCACGACGCGGACTGCTTAAGAAAGCTTTCTGGATAACTACAACTTAGGTACTTATATAAAGCCATACCAACTACTGTTACAGAACTAGTGTTGAATGTCTTCTGCTTCATTTGAACTTATCGTTGTAATAGAAGTTATCGATGGTCAGGTTTTAGTAATAATAAATAATTCGAACACTTACTTTAAATCATGATCTTGATGTTAAAACTCATTGTTCTGGACCTTAATGACACCCAGACCAAGGGCCTAAAGATAACGGTAATCCTTCTAAATGAGGTTAAAAGCGAAGTAATTACGATACCGAAACGCTGAATAATTAATAAATCCTTTCCACTATGCGATAATACAGTATTCTTGTTAATATGAATTGTACAAATTACATAGTTGTTTACGTCTACAGAGGATTAGGCTGCGAAAGAATGATTACCCCAATGCGCTTACAATGAACACTTAATTAATGATGAGGATCCTACATAATAACAATATTGGGGGAAAAAAAGGTTTGTTATTTCTGCCATCTACTTAACCGACGTAGCACAATAATTACTCAATCAAGCAAATGCGGTCTTGTAATGTTCTAAGATAAATAAGTAAATAATTAAGTGATTCAGGCTATACAACTACAAGCCTATATACGTCCTACTACAGGGTACACAGGCCTCTTAAAAGACTTAGACCATAGTTCCCACGCGGGCCCAATGTGGAATGGGAACTTCACACACACCTTTGAATTTTTTCGCAAATATTTGCAGGTTTGACAATATTTTCCTTCGCCTTAAAGTTCATGGTAGATTTCAAATGTAATTTCATTGTATGATTTGGTAAAAAATTAAATCATGGCTGTTGTTGCAAAGTTAAATACAAATAAGCGAAAATGGAATTAAATGATAATTTGACCGTCGCGTCGTAAGAAAAGCGCCTTTAACCGCTTTTCTTCCGTTTAAAAACTTCTCTTTTAGATTTTAAAAGTTATGAAGGCTTTAAAAAGGTAGATTGAAAAGGCTGAAGCTGAGTGTAAACAATTAGCCACCCTTATTATAATCATTGTCATCATCCCGGACTAATCGGTCGCAGCAACTGGGCACAGGTCTCCTCTAAGAATGAGAGGGCTTGGGCTGAAGTTCCCACGCAGCTCAGTACAGTATACAACACTATTATTACCCCCGACCCAAGAAGTAGGGTGGTATAAGTTTGATGTCAAAGTCTGTCCGTCTGTCTTTAGTTAGCATCGCTCTAATCCGGATAGACTGATTTCGATGCATTTTTTTTTACGTGAAAGCGAGTTTTTTACAGTGATTCTTAGCCATGTTTCATTAAAATCGTATAAGCCATTTTTGAGATATCCAACTTCGAAATTAAAATGGCGGGGGTCTTTTTAACTTTCCTAAGTTGTCTTTTTGTAAAATGTATGTAAAGTAAAGTGTATGTTTTGCGTGGTAGGACCTTGTGCAAGGTCCGCCCGGATTGCTACCACAATCTTGCCCGCTAATCCTGCAGTGAAGAAGCAGTGCTTGCACTGTTGTGTTTCGGCATGGAGAGTAAGACAGCCAGTGAAATTACTGGCACTTGAGGCTTCCCATCTTAGGCCTCTAAGTTTGCAACGCATCTGCAATACCCTTGGTGTTGCAGATGTTTATGGGCGGTGGTGATCTCTTACCATCAGGAGACCCACTTGCTCGTTTGCCATCCAGTCGAATAAAAAAAAAATGTGACGATAATTACCGCTCTTTCGTTTTGTGGCCTCTTAGAACCAAGAATACGGTGTTCATAAAAAAAGTTCGCATATTATTCATGCATACAGATGATTTGCAGGAAAACTTCAAAACTTGTGACTTTCTTTTAAGATTGGCCTTTTCAGGGGCTGTTTCACGACTCTCTGCTAAGTTCCTGTTATTTCACGTGACAAATATCTTTGATGCCGTCTCTATTAAAATGTTTTCATCTCTCCTGTTCGGAAAGTTTAATTTTCATGGGTAGATAGTTGGGTGGAAAATTGCGTTTTCTCCTCTAGGGTGGTAAGTAATTTTTTTTTAATTTTTCGGCTAGCCACGACATCGAAGATAATTGAGTTACGTCAATGACATTTTTTTTTCACGTTTCGGCATGGCCATCTAGATCCACGTCGTGACCAACTCGATTTTTTTTTTGAAGTCGGCCATGGCAAGTGGCCAGTCGAAAAGGTACCGTTGGAGGTTGGATAGGTATAAGTAAATTCAATTTATTATTATTCTCGTTTTTTTGTAGTATTTTAGTTTCCTCACAGTCGAAATGAAAAGTAGAGTGTCTAACTCGGGTGAAATAACCCATTTCCCCTCGAACTATTGGCGCTCTTACTTCGTTCGAGCGCCAGAAATATCTTGGGTGAAATGGGTCACTTTCCACCCTTGGTTATCAATCTACTATTTATTTACTAGATAAATAGACATTTCACTTCTAATGCTCGTAAAGTTCATGTTTTTGTTGTACCTAGGCGACATAAAATTACTTTTTATGCTCTAGTGCATATAAAATAAAAGCATCGTCTAAGAGTACATAGAAAGTGAATAATTTTATTGTTTTCACTGTTTCTATTTCATTTCCTTGCAACCTAAGTGAAAAGCAGTGTAAAACTAAAGCATTAAATCCATTTTCCCCTCGACGTATCTATCCACCCTCGCTGTAACGGCTCGAGTGGCTATATGAATGCCTTGTGTGAAATGGCTCGTTTTATGCTCTTATTGTACACTCAATGTCATAAATAAGTGATAATTTCTGTACCTTGTCGCTTTCAGTCGTTACACAATTACGTATGGCTTTCAAACAAGCTTATATATTGGGCGTTTAAAAAAGCGCACTTTCAAAACGCTCGTGCTGAACGCTTGGTCACACACAACCTACGTCCATCACATACGATAAATACCTACACAGTCGTTAGGCGACTTTTAAGTTTATCACGTTAATAATTACGCAGACAATGTGCTGTTTGTAGCTCTTAGTAAAAAGTTCCACACATAAGAATGTACCACCGGCAGTTTCTCCATACAAACGTAGTCCTCATTTTCCTCCCTGGATTTGATTAGAACAACAGTTTTTTTTTTTTAATCTATACTTGCATCTGCTGTGCTTGTATGTTTAGTTTTTTTCGATAATTCGTTTTAAGAATGAGAGACCTTCGAAAACTCCAAAAAATTCGCTATTTCCAGTTCCTCAATCAGAGGTTTCGTAACCAAATCCCACGAAAGTAGAAGAAAAACAGAAAACATACAAGCATCTGGGAAATCCTCATTAAAACATATGTGAAATAAAAATTAAAATCGGTTCAGTTTTGGAAGAGGAAATTGAGGACTACGAAACCCTATTTTCGGACGTTTTTTACAGCTAAAATCGGATAAAGCTGCAGTCGTCCCTTTCGCACTATATGCGGGTAATACCAACGGCAATAGTTTCTTCAAATACCTATTTTTCAAAATGCTCACCCGTGGGATATCCTCTTAAAAAAAACCGATTCTCCCGATTGCAAACGAATTCAATCGTATAGGTACTTACTTAGCGCGATATTCGCTTGCTTGTTCCGGTCGAGCTGGCCGCGTAGCGCTCGTAACCGTCGTAGCTTCAACTCCTGCGCTTCTACGCGCTCGCGCAGCCGCCGCAACCGCTCGCCCTCTACCGCCACCTGTTGATAGAAAAACGTAACATTGTTACAACTGGCACAATTCATTATTAGGCATATTTAGGATTAAATAAATAAGCATTAGTTTTCGGTAGAAATAAAAGTAATCATAGACAACCAAAAAGGATACAAAAAGTCGGAGCAATCTTGCACAAGGCCACCTGGCTGAACACTTAACTACGCCACTTTTTTTATAACTATTGTATCGTAACATTTAATTGTCTTGTCAGTAAATAGGTACCTACCTAAAGTATAATGTTAGAAAAAAATAAAGAAGGAAAAATGGTACATAAATTCTTATACCTGGACATTAATGTAAATTATGATGTATTTTGCATTTGAACTATACTAACCTGTCTATCACACTATAACTCATGTCTATAACATAGCTTTGTTTATTTTGGAACTTACCCCCTGTTTCATCATCCATTGATTAAATTTATCTGACGGATAAATGTAGTCCAGTCTCTGTTTGTTTTGCTCGAATAGACGGATAAACGGTGAAACAAACCCTTGGTGTTTTTTTCCTCAATATTTAAGTTATCATTGTGTAATTTTCAAACACAATGCCTATATTGTTTATTGAATAAATACTATGACTCGGTAAACTCTTTATTGTACAAAATAACTAAACAAACGCAATAAACTCAACTACTACACTACTTCGTTATACTTCTACTAAAGAAGCTACACACGGCTACACGTACATTTATCCAATCTAACGCATAATCAAATAAATCGTGACAAAAAGGTACTCTAAACCATGTGAACATATCTCTACTGTCAAAGGCGTCGCAGATTGTTGAGATATATGGTTGAGCACCTTTTCCTTTTCTGTTCACTTTATTATTAAATTTCGTACCTTATTCGGTAACTGACACCTGGATGTCAATGTTTCAAGCAAAACCGCGGTAGAAATAAACCGAAAACAAATACAAACAAGGAAACAGCTCAATAAAGCAAAGAACACCTTTCGTAGCGCAGGTTAGTACAGCGGGGATTTTTGAGAAAATTTTAATTACAATTCCCCTATTCTAATATTAACAAACGCTTACGAAGCTGCGAGGAGTAACGATATTGTTCCCAAGAAAATAATACTTAAAACAGCGCGGCAATTTCGTTTTATTTTATAGGCGTATTTATTGCATGAAGAGTTTATTTCTATTAAGCAGGCGATAAATATCGCATTAGGCCACAGTTGAGATGCGACCCAAGATTTATTAAGACCAAGGGAAAGTTTAATTTTTTCCTTCTTATTCGTTCACAATTTTCGCCGGTAAAGTGACATTTTACTGAATTTGTAATGATGTTCGTATTTTCGGGACTCACTTTAATACAAAGCGTTAAAAAAAAAGAGAAAGATGGTAACAGAAGATAATGCCAGGAAATAGGAAATTGCTGGCATTACTTCTTTGGATCCAAAATGGCGGATGGCAACTGCAAATTTTAGTGTAAGTAGATATTTATTTTACTTGCGGCTTTGCATATGAGCATAAGGCCTAGTAATGCTGAACAAACTTACCTAACTGTAGAAAATAAAAATAGAACCTAAACTAAAACGGTAAAAGTAAAACGGTCCCGATTGAGTTGAAATTCTTGGATTTCGCGAAAACTTCCGTAGAAATTCCCAAAAATGACATAATGAATTTTAGTAACGTTTCATAAAAGCCCGCGACAAATTTCATGCCTGTAATCCTACAGGTTGTAAATCCCTGCATTAAAGTTACATTAGTAAAGTTTATAAGTACTCGTAGTCGTTAAGTTAAATACTACTTAAATTTTCTAATTTTCCGCGCAAATTTCTTCATTTTTTCATCTAAAGTTATGGGATGACCAGGGATATAGGCATCCATTTAATTTAATACATTTTATTAGTCCACATCTATACGTGTACTGTATATTATTTATATAGATGTGGGTTAGTAAAATTGATATCCCAAGTTCAAATACACTGACATAACCGAATAAATGGAATCTCGATATGATTCTGTCTCGCCACTAAACTGTGTTAGGTGAAACAAATGAGATTGGGAAAGTGTTTATTTTAGAGATGAGTTTTATTCTGTTATCGGACTCGATCGTATTTCAGTTACTGTTTTTTTTTTAGAAATGAGATCATAGTCAATCTATAACTTAACCAACTTCAGTCACTTCAAAATTCAATATCTCAAAAATGGCTTAGTCGATTTTGATAAAACATGTCTAAAAAGTTTGTCACCAGGCATTTAAAAAATGGGAAAAAATGGGAAATCTAATGTAAATAAATTACCGAACTATTATAGTTAAAATATCATACTATCATTTTATCGGGGATAGACTATAGCCGATATGAAACTTAAGTAAAATAAATTTAAATAAAAAGAAAAATAAACAAACGAACAGGTGTACTTTTTTGCTAGCTTTAATTTGATAGGCATCAAATTAATTAAATCCCATTTGCTCGTTTGCCTTCCGGTCAAATAAAAAAGAAATTTTTTTAGTGTATGATTCGAGTACCACCTCTATAATCATTCATATTATTCATCACACAAATTTCAGCCCTCAGAGTCACTAACCTCTAAGATATTCGGACGTCAAATTAACAGTAAAGACTAATTTGCGTAAAAGACAACAAAAATTGCTTTTTATACATTAACCAATTATCATCAGCATAAATTTGGGTAGCAGCCTTAATGCCAAATGGCGATTTATTCCACTCAGTTGACATGAGAATGTGGTAGACTCGCATTATACTTTCCCTATTCCGCTACAAAAGCATTTTTATTGCGATTTTATTTTAACTTAATTGAACATAAATCTGCAGAGCTAACGAAATTGCGCAGTAAAGAAAAATAAATTGTTCTTTTGAGACGTTCTAAGCGTATGGCTGCCAAACAAACAACCGTTGGCTGGCACTACACAAGTACACAAACCTTATTTCAGTGAAGAGTTTCGTGACAGGCTCTCAATATTGCGAAACTTCGCAATATTTTTGGAACACCAGTAACGGTCGTCAGTGTGCTTATTAAAAAATCGGAAATTGACAAACATTTTCCAGCCCCTTTTCAATTTTCCGAAACAATCGTGGAGAGCGGACGCGCAGCGACAATTTTACGTACGAAGTTCAGTATTTTATTTTATAAAATAGGGTGGCTAACGAGCTATCACCCCCGCCTGTCTACACTCGCATCAACAGACGATTACGAATTGTGTTGCCAGCCTAAATATTTAATTAACACTTCATATGCCAGTAATTTCACCAGTTACTCTTCATACCGGAATACAACAGAGAAAGCTACTTGGTAATAGGAATTATTTTAGTACCTAGTAATTAGGATTGAAACACATTATGTGTGAATGTGACGCTCTCGCCAGATTAAGAATGAGACTCTTTGGCGTCGGATACCCCGCGCCAAGAGACTTTAAGGCACTACCTCTACGTCAAATCATCCAATTCATGGATGAGGTGATAAAAGCAATGGAGAGTGCGAAGAAGGGGTAATTACACAAAAGATCCCTGCGGGTCGAAGTGTATCCGCAAGGACCCCTAAACATAAGATAAGATAAGATAAGATAAGATAATTAGGATTGAAAGGTTATACCATCCGCCAAATTTCCTATAGCGATGTGTCTAAAAAATTAGAAAGCCAAAACGAATTAAAAATTTAAAATTCAGGCCTGTTATGTTTGCTTAGGACTTAGGGCGTCGGAAACAAACACTGCTGTAGATAACTAAGAACGGACTGCTCGCCGTACCTAAGATGAAGTTGCGGAACCGCCTACTTACCGCGCTGTTTACAAATAAACAAAGTAGGGTTTGTTGTTGTTATAAAACAAACAGGGGGTTTGTTTATTAAGTTCGGGGGAACTAGGTCGCAATAATCGTTGGTATGTTTGCGCTGCGTCGATACGCAGCTGTGCGTTAATGAAACTGCTTCCTTATCTCAAGGGCTGAAGCAAAATTACCAACGAATTGTTTTGATTAATTGAGGGTTAGCTCAAAAATTTACATTTCAAAGATGATTTTCGTTATCGGTGTCACTGTGTCATGTTATCCACCAAAGTGAAAATAAAGCAATGCGTAAGCAACGTAAAACGCTACAAGCGACCTTCTCTGTATGCATATACGATGTATGTAGTACTATCACTCCAAAACATAATCCATATTAATATTATAAATGCGAAAGTGTATTTGTATGTTTGTCCGTCTTTCACGCCGTAACGGAGCGACGGATCGACGTGATTTTTGGCATAGAGATAGTTTATGGGCTCGAAAGTGACATAGGCTACTTTTTATCAAGGAAAAATACACAGTTCCTGAGGGAACAGCGCGCGATAACCGAATACCACGCGGGCGGAGCCGCGGGCAAAAGCTAGTACTCATATAATTTTACCATATTGCTACAATACAAATATAATATAAGGTAACTTTTACAACACACGTCTAACCGAGCAACATGTATTAAAATATCTTATATGTAATACTGTGTGATTATTTCATTAAAATAAAATGAAAATGAAAATCTTAGGTACGCTGGCTAAAAATGTATTTAAGAATAAGAATAATTTATTCGCTATTCGCAAAAACAGATTTATAGTAGGTACACAATTACATTACCAAAAAATAAATAAAAGCAAGTTTCAACGGTCTTCAATAGCAAATTATAAAAGATTGCAATACAATACAATACAATAGCTCTTTATTGCACACGAACATATAGCAAGCAATTACAGAAAACAGGTATATACACAGCATTCCCATTCAAGAGTTTATTCCAACGAAGCCTCAGAAACTGTACGTCTAAAGTAAACAGACGCATGAGCATTCAAATTCAAGTTATTTCCGAAATAAAATTTCTGCGAAACCAAGCAAAACCCGCGTTGAAAACTTCACAAATAAATACTGCAATCAAGGTAAAAATACACAGGACCTTCGTGTAAAGACTTTCAACTGCGGGGATGAATTTAGATTTCACGTTGTTTGGTTTTTAATTTTAACTTGACATTTTGTTTGGCCTATGACATTGAAATGGGAATGTGTCGAAATAAATAAAGTTTGCATAAATGATGATATTCAAGGAACTAAACTTTGAACCTCTTGAATCTTTACATAACATTTTTTGTGGTAAATAATAGTAAATTAAAAATATATTCATCAAAAAATTTAACCGACTACAAAAAGCCATAAAAATTATTTTCTACCAGTGTGAAGTCGGTGCCTCAGCACGAACCTCTCTAGAATCTCAATCTACTTATTGCAGTTCGGTTCAGGTTCACTGATTTAACGGTGAACAGGCGATAGGCAGTTACTTCCGCATTTATAATAGTAGTAAGTTAAGTAGTACTCGTAAGGATGTGAAGTATTAAATAAATAATGTGCTAAATATATGTGTAAAGAATATTAGTATTCTCCTGACAAATTACAGTAGAATAAAATCTATAAATTTTTAGAATGAAACAGAACGTTACGAAAACTAATTTAGAGTTTTATTTTTTTTAAACGACATTTGTATTATTGAAATTTGAGTTTGAGCAAAGCTCAATGTTATTGAGTTGATTAATGTACTAATTTTGAAATGTACATCAAACATATACTAGGAAAAGTGGTGTAAAGACTGTAAAACTGTAAATTAACACAGGCACGTACATTAAATTAAATGAAATTGCGCCATTTCCACGAATTCTTTGTAAGTGCCCCTCCCTTTGGCATTCGTCGCTAAAAGAGTATTTCACTTCATTCAATTTAGAGAAATATTATAACAATTCCCATTCATTAAGTCGTTCCAGAACTTAAGTTAAATTCCAATAATTGTTCAATTTATACTACTCACTTTTATTTTACACTATTTCTTACTGGATTTAAAGGAATACGGACGTAAAAGTATTCTTATATATAAAGTAGACAAAAAAAGTTCTTCTTTTAACGAAGAGTTTATGCTTAACAATGCCTTTTATTAATTGTAACATTGTTTGATTTTATTTTCAATTACTCCAGCTCTCTTTCTTATGTATGACAATTTAATACAGGTGTATTTTTCAATGTAGAGTAATAATAATGTCTGGCCTTATTAAACCAATTTTAAATAACTTTTAATCAACAAATCCATTATAATACAAGCTATATTTGCTGACTGTATTTTTCTATATGTGTAATTTTGAAATCTATTTGACCACTGGAAGTGGATTGAACCTACTCTACTTACAAGATTTTACCCCGTTTCCGCAATTGTTTAACCTTAATATACATACTCGTAGACTCCCTTTTTTTTAGTAAGGAAGTTACAAATTGTATGTCAAATACTAGGCTAATAGTATAACAGTTTCCCTCGCTGCTTGGGAACAAAACCTACTCCACAGGGATTTCATTAACGTTATTTGTTACTTTTCGTAATATCTGAGCTTACTTAGCGTTCATAGCAATAGCAAGTCTATCGGGATCCCGGGACCTCGCGATATTACAACCACGAACACACATGCCGGGAATCTCGTATACCTAGTTAAAGAGAGAAATTTGTTTACCGCACTATGTTAGGTGGAATAGTGTTGGCCCCAAAATAACGTAAGTTTTCATACTCGTACTATCGTTTGGCCCAATAACTCAGGAATTGTATAAAAGAAATGTAATCGAATCTAATGGTTGATGGTGATCTTTACAAGTATTAAATATATCTTGAAATTAAACTTTTTTTTCGTACTGAGATGAGCCAAAGCCGTCACTATAACAAAAAAGTAAATACACGTACATATATAATTTTTCGGGATTTTTTTTCGGGAGAGTTGCGGGCAGTAACTGGATGCAGACGGCTCAGAATAGAGCGACGTGGAGAAAGCCGAAGGAGGCCTACGTCAAATTGGTTGGAGGCTTGAGATAATGATGATGATGATATCATTTTTCAAACAATCCAACTTATAAAATGTCTTTTCTTTGTCAATCTACGTTAGAAATGTGTCCAGATTTTAAACATTATTGTCAGAGAACTGCATCAAATAAAATGGAACAAAAAATATCTGTTTCCGTTTATATTTGGTAGACATTTTTTCAACGTCGATCATTTTCAATGTTTTCACCCTGCAAAAAGCCGTTTGTTCGAGACACTTAACACAGAAACAGAATATTGAAACTCGAAATTTCCATGTATTTTATTCCGATTTTTACGTACGAAATAACTTCATTACGAGTAGCGGTATGAATAACCATAGCGATTTGCTAACTACTATGCCTAACCCTTCATTAATAACGTATTCCCCTTAAGCCCATTGCTTAAAACGGTCTTCGTGAAGCGCCCAATCTCAGCTTTAGCGATTACAGACGCATGCAGTGGTTATAGCCCCTACGAAGTACTTAGCCTCAGGGGCCCCAGCGTCTCCTAAAGGAGCCAAATTTATATGGAATTGTAAGCCCGTGGCAACCATTAACACCTCTAAATAACTCCATTATCGCCGTTAAGCACACACTGTTACACTCTGGTTACTTCACCCGAGGCGAGTTTAAGCTGCACATATCACGTTTTATGTGTGAGTGATGTGTATCACTTGTAAATTTGCATACGTATGCAAAATGTCAACTCGCGTGGCTTTTTGAGAGTCTAATGAGATTTTGTGGATCAAAACAGCGTTTTAGCGGGACAGCTGAAGGCTACGGCATAATTTGAAAAATATTGTTTTCGTTGTCAAATAAATTAGCGTGTGTTAATTTGATATTACTTTAAACATAAAACTTGTGGGGTGGATTAATTAACCTCTTTTTTCTAAGAGTTGATTAGATAAGAAACGCGAGTGAACATCATGTACGTGTCAATACATGTGAAAAATATGAACTTGTTCAAAATTTCAAAAATAAGTAAGACCGATCCTTATGCCGACGCAATAAGGCCGTAATGGTAACATATTTTTGAGTGGTTCGAATAGATACTTATTTTTGCACTTGGCTGTAACTGTTATTGACTTCCTGGCCCATTCAATTCAAGACAGGATTAGAACCAGTTGGCGTTTCCGACATGTTTATACTGTTACCTATGCATATATCTCTATAATTATTAATTGCATAGTATTTACTGACACTGGCATAAATAAATAAACCAAATAGACATTAATCTATAGATACGCATTTGTTCAAAACCAAAACAAATCATTCAAGCTGAGTGTTATTTTATTACCGATTCACTTACTTATCCTGATAAGACGTGAGTAAGAGAAACAATTCGATAAGCCACAAAAGTTCAATAAAATTGAGTGGAGTGCGTAAAAACTACCCACTGAAACCTGCGAAAATCTTTAGTATACTTTGCTATTCAGTATTCATCCAATCCTATTTAGATTGCCGACCGACCAATAACTAGAGGGTAGTCGTTCCTCTGTAGGTACGACCGTAATATGATTGCTGACAAATAAAGCGCTTAGGTCGGAAGTTACCTTAAGCGTACTTGGTTTCTTTTTCACTACTTACACACATGTTTCTGTTCATGGGAGTGAGAACCCTGAATGTATAAAACACGTCTATATACGTATTCATTACAATATAGTACAATACAAGACGATGACTCTTTATTGTACCTACACCAGAAATATTAAGCGATTCAGAAAACAGGGGCACACAGAGAGAAAATGACAAGGTATGTATGGTTTCATTTGTCTATTAGTCATAGTAGGTATATACTCGTACAAGCAATTACTTTGGTCTCCTACTCTGGTAGCTACATCTTTGCAACTAATGTGTGTTACGTCTAGTTTTGATGCTAACAGATCTGCAAGTGTAACCATACCTGTTGTTTCAAGAACCCCTAGCCGCCTGCTCTTTGGAGCAGAGCAGCCGTTACATCTAGCTCTGATGCTGATAAAGCTGCAAGTAATGTAAATATACCTGGTGCTGCCTCGCATCCTGTTGCTTCAGGTAACACAGCCGCTGCTTCTTGGCGCAATGCACACGTCTAGCTCTGATGCTGATACAGCTGCAAGCAATGTAACCATACCGTCCATAATTAGTGCTGCCTCGCCAGCAACTTTAGGTACTGGAGCCGCTGCTCCTTGGCGCAATGTAGTCGCTACGTCTAACTTTGATGCATAGCTGCAAGGGTTTAATATACCTGGTGCTGCCTCGCCTCCTGTTGCTTCAGGTAACACAGCTTCTGCTTCTTGGCGCAATGTAGTCGCTACGTCTAACTTTGATGCATAGCTGCAAGGAATTTAATATACCTGGTGCTGCCTCGCCTCCTGTTGCTTCAGGTACCGCAGCCGCTGCTCTTTGGCACAGAGCAGCTGGTGTTGCGTGTCGATCTGCTGCTGCTGACGCAGTGCCATGGCGCGCAGCTCGCCCAGAGTCAACTCCACCCCTTCCCCCAGCTGTGGACAAAACAAAAACACTGTTTAGTACAAGTGAATAATTGAGAGTTTTCGACATATTCATTGTCATCAGCCGGTAGACAGCTAAACAAAGAAGTTTCCATTATTTAGAACGCCCACATAATTCGTCGTTGACATAATTGTTAGGTAATCAATATTTATTATAAACCCGCTTCTTTTTTTTTTAAGAAGAAGTTTGCCATGGACAGGTCTTAAATCGTGAAGAATATCATCATTAGAAAGTCTTAATATGATTAATAACAGACAGACAGACAGAGTTACTTTCGTATTTATAATATTAGTAGGGATGTTTGTGCCATGAAATGTTATATTTATGGCAATCTTCATACGTCACACTTCTTCCGTGTAAAACGTGATGTAGCGAAATTGAAAAGCTTTCCTACAAAACTTTTCCCAAACATTATTATCATAAAAAGAATTGAGTTATTCACCTCAATATTGTCAAAAGGCGAACTTTGTCAATTTTCTTTCAGATACTAACTTCTCAGAGGGATAAGTTAAGACATATGCGATCGAGAAATACGAGGGATATAAATAAGAATGGTATGAGCCTGACGGCGCCTTATATTTTTTCCAGAAGATACGCGAATATGATCGGCAAAAACTATTTATAGACTGCCAAAGCCCCAGAATATTGCCGATTGTGAAATAAGAAAAGCTTCTCATTAAAAATTCAACAGAATAGTTAAATATTAAAGGTAAACTTGAGTTAATTGGAGTAGAAAGTTTCACGAGATTGTACATGCTTAATTCTCGTCAAAGTTATTAAAACATGTAAACTACGTCTAGGTGAGAACACTGATGATATCAATATAAGAGCATGTACGTAACGTACATACAGTAAAATAAATACAATACAACTCATAACGAGTCAATTCATTTTGAGTCGCCGTGTGGCACAAACTGGGCTTTTGTATAAAACCAAATGCAGCAGAAATTACGCGACCGAAAATACGCGGCTCACAACTCAAAAATTTACGCTCGTCTGGCTTCACCCTTAAGAGCGTGTGTATTTATTCCAAATTTATCAAACTTTAAATCACCGCTGCGACCGTATTTGGGCCAATCAACTATTTTACCGACAATTTGGACGTCTCTAGCGTTACCAAAATTGTCTCTGGCGTTACCAAAAATCGTACTTCCAACAAGATATTTCACGGTTCAATAGGTCGAACTTACGTAGGATGGCAAGTCTTCGTGTACACCATCTATTAAATTTCAGAAAAACCGTGTTTACTTACAAAAATTAACAATTGTTTGAAAAATGTCGCGGACAGATTAGTGTTGGTAAAAAAATTGATCGGCCCATTTACCTTTCACTAAAATTGCCGCGGCATTCGGCAGGCATACTAAATACCGACAATCAATCCATGCGTCAATGATGTCAACTAGCGGAAGCGATTACAATTGCTAAATGCAATTCAAATCTACGCCGAGCTTGATAGAACTAACCTGCAATACCTAACACTCAAGACGACAGATACACATTCCAAAGCGAATCCGCTAATCTCTCAGAATGGATGTGGCTCGAAATATGAGTGTCTACTAAAGATAAGTACAGGTCAGTGGGAAACCTTCAGGGGTTTATCCTCGCTCCGGAGGCGAGTGCTACTGGACGATTGTCCTTGATCCTCTGTGTAATTTCACTTCATCCCCTCGGTTGTTTCGTTGGAGTTTAATAAAGACTTTGTTGGATGTTTAGATGGAACGCTCTGTCACTGTCATAAGATCGCGACTTATTTTTAGATGAGGATGCTCCGCGAAATGAAGGATTACACGTACCTTCTGTTTATGATATAACTACAACTAAACAAGCTTGATAATATCCACATTACAAAAACCAAATGTCGGAAACATTATAAGGCAAAGTTTTTATTCGCAGCAAGAGCAGGGACTGGAAATCTATGCGAAACTTTCTAGCATTCAATTTGCGCCACCCAGCAACAAAAGCCAACCACGATGATACATACAAATGGAATGTCTTATTTCACTCCAACCAACGGTCCGTATAAAATACTTGGATTTCGGTATTTTCGGTCCTTTTTAGGAGGCGGCGTATCGGGAGAATTAAGGGCGGCCGCGGTCAGGATTTATATGTGTCTTGACACTTGTTGATAGCCGGCGTCCGTCGGCGGCCCAAAGTACCAAGATAAATAATACTGCATTACTGTCGGACGCCTGGCAATAGAAATGATAATGGCCGCCACCGTTGATGTATGGAAATTGAAAGAGGACGAGAGCACGGAGCGTGACATTTAACTAGGCGATTAAACGATATTTATAATGATTACTACACGACAAAAGTCTGACGTTATAAACACAGACTATAAAGACCAGGTAAATAAAATAAAACCAAGCAATAGAGTTAATGGATAATCTAACGCCTCGATAAACTCATTTAAAGACGCTAATGGAAATACGCAAATGAATAGCAGTTGGCACAAATAGCAACTAACGAACATAATTACAAATTTACATGCGATGAAAGCATCACCTGCGCCTTTCCACAAGTCGGGAACACGCAAGGTCGAAATCAAGGGAATGTTTGAGACGTTGTTTAAGTCATTCATAACTTTATATTCAATTTGTAACAAGTTGGGGTTTGCTTAAGTACCTATATTAGCAGGTACACGAAGAGAAATATAGCAAGATGTATCTATTTATAACAAATATAAGTTATGAATTGTTGTTATTCAGGTGTATTTCTTTAGGCATAAATAATTGTCGTTTCCAAACACTGAAACGGACGATGTACATACTTGAAAAACTTGTGGCATTCCAGAAAAATAACTTATAGACTTTAATTTACATAAACTTACAAGAAATTCAAACTCACACAATAAATGCGGTCGTAAGTGAAGTTCTATGTCCCAATGAAGAACGATGTGCCACCAGTCATATCCATACACATGAATATTGTATGAACATTCTGAACACTAACGATATTGCTTGTATTTCTTGTATCGGTGCATAAAAACGAAACGTGTTGGTTGTTATGTTCGAAAAATATAGCGTTCGATGAAACATGCATTTCAAAAAGCCAGCACGAAATATTAATGAAGAGAAATACTGTGGAGCGGTGTGTAAGATATAGCTTGGATTTCATAATTTCTCATATTTAAGAGTCGTTTTTAGGATGCCTATTACTCACTCACATGTACTTAATACATAATCACCTGCTAAAACTATCCTACCTGTAGGTACAATACAATGTGTTAAATTAAATAACTGAAAACCTTACACAAACCAATGGTATTTTTAAAATTAGTCGATTGCATTTATTTTAAAATACGTTAAATATTTCATAAAAACTCTAGTATTTTGTAAAGATAGTGATTCTACTTGATTTCGAAGTGTACACTTGTAGATACATAATCTGTAATTACACGTTGCGCTTTGCCGATTTTAGACGAAATCAGACAGAAAACGGCCAGTATTAATATCTTCTCAAAAAGTTGCCTGCATAATTTAGTCTGTTCAAAATAACATTAGTAAAGCAACAGCAGTCAACTGCTGCCACCGACTGTAATATAGTTAACATTTAAGTTGTTTAGTTAAGTTAGCATTTAAGTTACACATGGCGTGCCTATTCGGATAGAAATTAACGTTAGCAGCTACGTCACATTAACGAAATGCGGATTAGTTGGGAACAGTTGAGCCGTGTGCGCAGAAAGCGGTCCCTGCAAACATCGTTACACTTGAGATAGTCAGCAGTAGAATGCAAAGCGTAGAATGAATTCAAAAAGGTGTATTCTGTAGTTCAGAGAGCAGAAATATCAGAGTGCTTTAAGCTGAGTTAGTGATGCTGAGCCGAATCTATATTTGAGTATGTCGATTGTTCGGGTTAGCGGAAGAAAAAGAGAAGTGGCAATTTACAGCAACGAAAAGAGTGCCACTCTTAAATGTTGATGATGATAATTGATACTTCACTGAAATGAAAAAGTGTCTAATTATTAAAAATACTAGCTTTTACCCGCGGCTCCGCCCGCGTGGTATTCGGTTATCGCGCGCTGTTCCCTCGGTAACTGTGCATTTTTCCGGGATAAAAAGTAGCCTATGTCACTCTTGGGCTCATAAACTATCCCTATGCCAAAAATAATGTCGATCCGTCGCTCCGTTACGGCGTGAAAGATGGACAAACATACAAACATACAAACACACAAACACACTTTCACATTTATAATATTAGAATGGAAGTATGGATTGGCTTAATTGTCAATGGAAAAGGTTTTATAAACGAATACAAATTCTTATCAGTTATGCGCAACATAAAAAACAGTAATATTGTTCAAGGTTTTTTTCTTTGAATGAAAATAAATATACTTGTTGTAAGCGCTTAAATTAAATTGCGGTGGTGGTTTATCATCCTACAAGATAATGTCGTGATTGCATTCTTAAGCACCTCATCTACTGGAATATTCTCGTGTTCGTTGGCTATTGTACGTTTTGTAAAGTGCACGGGCGACGGGCAGTCACTTGAGTTAGTTACTGAAATATGTGTTTAAACACAGCAAAGGTACATGTTGTAATATGAAATGAATTTCTCGGCGAGGGTAAAGCCAGTAACCCGAAATAGCGGAAGGTGGGTTAGAGGGTGCAAAACTGTTGTTTCCGGCAAAGCACCTAGCTGTGTACAGAACCTATATGTTTGTAAATGTACCTGTGAAAAGCTATCTAATATTTGTGACAATATGTATATTTCAGTCAAGTAAAACTATAACAATGATATTTTCACATAGAACATTTAGTAGGTATGTACACTCGAAACCCTGCGTAGAACGTTCTCACAATAAGTGTCTTAATAAATTCTCACTTTAAAGTTGAATATTTTACAAACAAATCACTGAATGGAAAAATCGTTTTAGGAACCCCTAATGTTTTTAAAAGACCTATCCAACGACACCCCACACTTTGGGTGAGACTGGGGTAAAGATTTTTTTTGAAAATTTTTATTGTACCATTTTATCGACATAGTTTACATATATATTCGTGCAAAATTACAGCTTTCTAGCATTGATAGTCCCTGAACAAAGCCGCGGACGGACAGATAGACAGACATTGCGAAACTATAAGGGTTCCGATTTAGCCATTTTGGCTACGGAACCCTAAAACCGGTCCTATTTAAAAAAAACGACGAGTAACGCGTAATATTGAAAAGTCGGTGTCTATGTTGTCCCATATATTCCAACATCTCAAATAACACTTTTACAATTCTCACCCTCTACTTTTCCACTGCGTCAAAGGGTTGTTTCGAATTAATTACTCGGCCGGCAAAAAACGCGAGTTGTCTCGAGTAGCTTTGTCTTTACGTGCGTCTTTGTCTAACCAGCCGGTTAGGAAAGGGATGCACAGAACGAGAAGAATGAAATTCTGACCATGTGGAGTAGAATAAGTCCCTTGTTGAATATAGTAGAGTTGGAAATGACTTCTTGAACGTTCGAGTCACGTCGCAAAGACGGAGGGGTATACAAGTGTAAGCATATTTATACGTTTATTAGAAAGTAACTTTTACCCGCGGCTTCGCTCGTATAAGCCAGTACAGTCCCCTGCATTAATATCTCTGCCACATCGGGCCAGCCCTAAAAGTAGAGTACTATCAGATATTTATGCACGCTTTGTTGTGTCAGATATTCGTGCCGGTGATTGTACATCTGGCATTTTTTTTTATTTATTAACTCCACGAACATTCACAATTATAATTACTATTATGATTTATGGTTTGAACTAGCTTTTGCCCGCGACTTCGTCCGCGTGGAATTCGGTTACCGCGCGCTGTTTCCTATGGAACTGTGCATTTTTCCGGGATCAAAAGTAGCCTATGTGACTCTCTGCTGGCCCATGAACTATCTCTATGCCAAAAATCACGTCGATCCGTCGCTCCGTTTCGATGTGGGAAACGGACAAACAAACACACTTTCTCATTTATAATATTAGCATGGAAGCATGGATTACAAGATTCACGTATACAGTAACATTAATGGACTAACCAATACAAAATTACATAAAGATGTAGGTACATTATTCTTTATTAATCAGCAAATTTATTGCATTTAAAAATATCAATCACTTCACATTCATTTTTCACGAACAATACCAAAGTTCCCCTCACAATTAAACTTATCCCAAAATACCAAAGTGTTCCTAATAAACCTCCACCTTAATGCACAAGCCAAACTTGATTAATGGTTTGCTCGCTACATAAACGATCGTTTCAACTCTCGAAACGTACTTGCCCTTATCTGATAAATCGCACTTTAGATAAACTCTATAAATTGAATGTTTAAAACTTTTACACGGTTTACCGTGAGCGGTTTTGGTACACAAACTTTGTGATCATTATAATTGGTTATTTCATTCAAACCATTTTCTTGTGAATGAACTTCAAGTCCTTAGTTTTGCCATATTGCGCAAAAAGCGGGTAAGTATTCAGCCGATATGAAGTGTTTCATAAAGGCCTTTTCTTCCCGGTTGATCGACACCTCTGGGGACCCAAGAGCTGGTATGTATTTATCCCAGCGGATCGCACTTGCGGTTCAAAGGGGTAATGCGGCCAGCATCATGGCAACTCCGCCACAGGCAGATCTTTTGGACGGGACGTTTTTTTTATAATTTTTATTTTTGTAGTACATAACATATAGATATATTTAGTTAAGGTTTCTTAGGTAAGTTTTCTTTGTCTTCTTCTTATTACTATATTATTTAATTTACAGAACTTTAAACAAAACTGACTGGAAGACTGGTTGACTGGAAGAGATCCCTTAAAGGGATAAGTTCGCATTTGTACATATTTGTTTTTTGTCAATTGTGTTTTGCTTATTTTGTACAATATAGAGTTTACATACATACATACATACAAAAAATAAAATTGATGACGTTTTTTATGCAAATAACAATCCCTTCCCCCCTTCCCTTCCTTCCCTTTCATTCTCTAAATTTAAATGAGACTACCATATACCTATGTATTCTCTACTTTTAAGTATACCTACATGTTAATGCTTAACATCCCGTAAGATGTAATCGTATCAATTTCAGTTGCACAGAGTTGAATAGGTACAAGAGCTATCATGGTACGCACCCAGCTTACATACATATTTCATTACTCCCTCGCGAAAGCTGAATTGAAAGCATCCCTGGATATGTATTGAGCTACCTGTGCGAAATTCTGGTACATTAACCTTCCAATTGTTTGTAATTCAAATTCGATTCGCAAGCACTCCCTGCAGAAGAACCACAGACTGATCCGAAACGTGTCGCGTCAAATAAGTCTCATAAACATAAATAGTCCGTAAAATCCTCGAGTAGCAACCACGAACCGGAAGATGAAGCATTTGCAGGTATCTCACTAGGTGAGCTGACGATATCGCGAGAATTGCGGGCGCAACCATGCAACGCTAAAATGGAGGGCGAGTTGCCGTTCATTGTTAGTTAAAAAATTCAATTCAAATATTACAAAATTCTTAGAATTCTTTATTCAATGAACAATTATTTTTTTTTCTATTTAAATACCACTAATAATTTTATTTCATAAACATTAGTACAGTGCAATACAATAAATTTGTACTTATTTGTATTTGAACAATTTGTACTTTATAAAGTAGGATGCGAGGACTCAGAAGGCTATAGATAAGAAATGATGGATATCCGCAGTAGAATTAAGGTTACCGAAATAGCCCGAAGAATTGCGAAACTGAAGTGGCTCTGGGCGGGGCACATTGCTCGCAGAACTAATGGCCGATGGGGTCAGAAGGTTCTCGAATGGCGTCCGCGGACCGGGAGACGAGCGTCGGTAGGCCTCCAACAAGATGGAGCGACAACCTGGTTAACATCGCGGGATCCCGGTGGATGTGAGAAGCACAAGACTGGTCTGAGTGGAGAGTCTTGGAGGAGCCCAGCAGTGGACGTCTTTCGGCTGATATGATGATGATGAATAATAACAAATGACTTGCTCATTAAATACTGTCGATCGATAGATAATTCACCAAGCAAAGGGCAGCTGTTAACAAATGAACGACAACTATGTCAGCGATTCAATTAATTTGCATTGAAATTATACGCTTCCGCAGATAGGGCGGTAATTAATTGAAATGACGTACCGGGTCTTTAATTATGACGAGAAATATTTCTCAGTCAAAATGAAAAATTAACAAGCAATATTCAGTGTAAAAAACTTGCCAAGTACATGTCGGATTCGCGCACTTAGAGTTTCGTATTTAAAACTGGTAATAAATACATACCTTAAATTTTTAAGAAAAACAATATTTTCAGTCATTTGGAATTATTAATTTGCTAGCTTTTGCCCACGGCTTCGCCCGCGTGGTATTCGGTTATCGCGCGCTATTCCCTCGGCAACTGTGCATTCTTCCAGGATAAAAGTAGCCTAATAACTACCTGTACCTACCATATACTAAGAAATAAACAATATCTATTTCTATTTTCTATTTTTCTAAGTCACTCTCGGGCCCATAAACTATATCTATGCCAAAAATCACGTCGATCCGTCGCTTCGTTACGGCGTGAAAGACGGAGAAACACACAAACATACAAACACACTTTCGCATTTATAATATTAGTATGGATTTAGTATGGATGTTTTTAAATCAAATAATATTTTCGAAGAAAAAGAGCATAAATGGTGCATGCTTGGAGCGGTGTCTTGTCCGATTGTATGCAGAATGTAACTGAGAACTATTTCCGCCTTAACAATTAGACTCTTAAAACCTTAAATATTTGCAGTATTATTTTGAAGTTTTTTTTTATGAAATAGTGTGGCAAAGGAGGAAGTACCAACTTGTAACGTCTTTATGACAGCACTTCTATCCATGGATACTCGCAACACTAGAGGATTGATAGTGTTGCCAACCCATAAGAGTTATCTATGAAGCACTAGTTGTAGTTAATACAAAAAAAAACTAATTTTCTGCCGTGGAATATCAGGCAAGTAATAAAAATACTTGCTCACCCATTCTTCTAATTTCCAAGCTCTTATGTGAGACCATTTAAGTGAAATATTAACACCAAAGTTAATAAAAACAACAAGACTGTTGCATTAAACTAATTAAAAGAAAAACCAACTGGCACCAGACAATATGAGGCTGCGAGCATAATTCCACTTCACTGCATAATCTGATGAAGAAAAGAAACTTTTTGCAAAATGAAAAAACTTTGTCTCTTTAAAAAAATTTCATCAACAGTTTTTTGTTTCGCTTTTAATTTTTATTGTCAAGTTTTATATGCCTTCTAATTATGAAAAGGTCTCGTAATTTTATAAGTTTGATTGATTGAGATATGAATATGAGGTACTTTGCGGAAGTGACACCAATGAACTGCAACATTTGAAATTTGTGGATTGAAAATTGAAAATTTTACTTTCCTCTATAGCTGATTTACATTTTTTCATGCTAATACCCAGCCTCCTCCACTTACACATAAATCAAAGCGTCGTTGTCGTGGATTTAATAAACCCATACACATTCGAAATTTAAGACAAGCTTACGGTGAAAGAAAAAAATGGCAAGGAAACTCACAAGAATCGGGTAACCAATTCAATGGTACGTGAGAAGTTCTCAATCCGCACTTTGTTTGTGTGGGAACCCAGAAATCTCTGAGGGAAGGCCTGAGCCCAGCAGGCAGTGGGACGTAAATGTACCTACATATAAGCTGGGGGAACTGTAACAGTCGCACAGACCCAACTATTACTCCTTTTTACGAGTTCATTTCCAAAGCACTTTGAAAATGTACTCTTAAAGAGTTTGAAACGCGTTAGCATTTTCTGCTGTAATAGTTAGATCTATGTAACATAGTATTACTAAACACACAAAAAATTCTGCACGTGTGCTGGCAGATAAAAAAAGTACTTAGTTCGCTTTACAGGGTTTACTCAATTTACCCAAACCTTTATATGGGTAGAATTAATCAGCTCATTAAAAAACGACAGTCGTTTGTCTTACCCGTTGAGAACCTAATTACGATTAACTATCGGAAATACCTTAGTTTTATCAGGTGAATTCTATTGCTATGCAATAGAGTTTGATTTGGCGTTTGACCATGGTTTGCATATTGCATGCGCCACGCGCTTCATTGGGTTCATGAATTTATTTATTACTTGCAATCTCGTGGAATCACACAGATACACACATAACCGCGTTAATAGTATGTGTGAATGGGATAATTCGATTCAGTTGTTTGTTAAATTAAGCGAGGTAACTATAAAAATACCTATATACTTTTTTTACTTGTGAGTTTTTTGTTACTTTGCGAACGCTATTTTAGGTCGCAACCATATGTTTGAATTTTTTTTTATTCCACTGGATGGCAAACGAGCAAGTGGGTCTCCTGATGGTAAGAGATCACCACCGCCCATAGACACTTGCAACACCAGGCAGGGGGATTGCAGATGCGTTGCCAACCTAGAGGCCTAAGATGCAGGGATACCTCAAGTGCCAGTAATTTCACCGGCTGTCTTACTCTCCACGCCGAAACACAACAGTGCAAGCACTGCTGCTTCACGGCAGGATTAACGAACAAGATGGTGGTAGCAATCCGGGCGGACCTTTCACAAGGTCCTACCACCTGCAAAAGCAATCTTAAGCGGATTATTAAATGTTTCACCCAAAAGTAAATAAAAATGCTTTTTTAGGGGTTAAGAGTGAAAAGGAAATCCCATTGCTGTAGCGACACTGGTCGTCTGTCTGTCTCTCACAGGGCTGTATCTCATCTCAAGAAAATTAATAAATAGACAGCTGAATTTCATATCATATATGTGTATTTCTATTGCCGCTACATTCCCTATAACAGCAAGTGATAAAAGTAAATTTTAAAATTAAAGGAGGAGAGGAGGAGTAAAGGTTGTTACTAGAACGGTTTTTTAACCCTCGACGCAAAAAGAGGGGTGTTATAAGTTTGACCGCTATGTTTGTCTGTGTATCTGTGTGTCCGTCTGTGGCACCGTAGCTCATAAACGGGTGAAAGTACCTTATATGTACACTACCATCTAAGTTACACAGTTAAACAATTAAAATATTCTGATTCTGATTCTGAATCGATTTGAATACGGTTTTTTTTTTATTTAAAAGCGGGGTCTCTAGCGGTGTCTCTTAAACATGCTTTATATCAAAATCGGTTAAGTTGTTGAGATATTGAAATTTGAAGTGACAATATCCGGGTTTTCCAACTTTTTGTTGGTTTGGTTATACTTGCGAGAAAATTCACCAAAGCTAGTGGCCTTTGCAATTCGGTAGGACTGTCGTAAACGAAATTATTACCGTTCCTTCAAAGGGATGTCTGTACCAGATTCCAGGCACGAAATTTCTGTTACGAAACTTTTTTGTATAAGCAATTTCGTATGACCTGCGTTAACCCAATAAATGTATCTAAAAGGATCTTTTCAGTACATATTTAACCGTAGAATTTAAGGTAAAGCTTAACGTTCTTCGTATATATATACTTGTTGCGAATCGGTGGTACAGTCGAGGTCATAAAAACTTGTGAGCGAAAATTTGGTCAAAAATATCTGAACACGACTATTGTCAACGGCGTAGAAGCGTGTTCAGATATTTTTGATCAAATTTTTGCTCACAAGCTTATGAACTCGACTATAGCTAAGAGAAGAATGCGACGTTGTTAAAAGTATATAACGTTTCTGTATGGTCTGTGGTTTTTCGGATTTTTGTAAAATTGCTTTTTAGTCTGTAATTCTCGTGTAAAAATGACCTCTATTTTTGTCGACTTTTGAGCTCCTGTAATTCTGATATTACGCATTTATATAAAAATCTGAAATACCACAGGCAATAAGCATAGATAATTACGCCTAGTCCATACTTACAAAATTTCATTAATTTTGCATTTCAACTATTTCTAAAAAAATTGAATTTAGTAGGTATGGAGATGTTATCGTTTTGCCATATGATAATGAGACATCACATGATATGTCGGAGTAGGATCCCTATGTCTATATTCGTATTTTTAAGATACTTATTTAAAAAAAACCACGACGCGGTTTGTTAATCAGTATACACAGACTAAAAGAAATTAAAAGAAATGCTTCCATTATTCTTTATCCACCTAAGTAGGTAGTACAAGATCCGCGAAGCCGTTTAACAGAACCTAATATAGGTCAATTCCGTTTGTCGAAGATTCCCTCTAAATTAAGATTAACCGAATTACTTTCTTTTTTTCTCCCAAAGGGAACGGATAAAGTGCCGGGGAATAAATTAATTCCGTACCGTTTCGAAAAAGTGTGGTATGTTTATAATTCGAGTAGGTACATTTACATACTAATGAATATTTATGGCAGCGTGTCGCGTTAAGGCGGGGCGAACTTTATCAATTAATTTCCTCGGCTCTTCACAAAGTATGTAGGCAAAAACGCTTGTATACTAAACATTCACTAATTACAACACAACACCGCCTAATGTGTTCAATGGTTAATGAAGTCATTTAGTTTTATTAAGATTTATTGCTTGCGGTGGATGAGTTTTTTGAGAAAACTGTTATTAACCGCCTTCCGTTTTTTGGAGGAATAAATTGGCCAAGTCAGCACAACTTCAGCAAAAGTTATACTTCTTACAAACCAAGCTTGACCAATTTTCTTGCAATACAATACTGAGTGATGCTTAGTTTGGCAAAGAGGTAGTTCAGAAGAAAATTTAAAAAAAATAGTTTTTTTTTATCTCATGTGATCATTTCTGTGGGTGATGCAAGATATCTGTGCATGGGCAAAGACAAAGACCACTCAAAGACGCTATCATTCACGCTGTCCCCAAAGAGGTCAAGCCTCACTAGTCTATAATTTTGCCCCCTTGACAGATACATAAAACTCCTTCCCCATTTCATAACTAAATCAAACCGCGTATTTCATTACCGTGTCAGGTGAAGTTTAATCTTAAAACAGGCGAGCCAACATTACGAACCCGATCGTAAATTGGTTACGTGCCCCGATGGAATGTGAGTGACGTCACGGGCAGGAAGTCAGCTGACGGCCGTGACGTCAGAACGACGGTGAGAACAATCCGGTTAGTTTGAGGTTAGTTGTTTTTTCCGGGACTTTTTATAAGTGGTTATAGCGCTTCACAAAGGCATCCTTTTTTTGATCAATTCAAAATTACTACATCTGCTTAATCGCTCTATCAAAGTCGGCGACTTAGTTGTTTCTTAAACCATTTGTTTGCTCAATCATGGATAAACTGTTTGACACTATTTAAATTATAACATCTTATAATTGTACACAGTTATCGACAGTAAATTATTCTTATTCAAATGGCAGACAAACATTGTCTTGTTCCAAGAAAAAAAAAGAGCTCTGCATCAAAATTTCATGAATGAAGAACCCGAGAAGAAGAACCTATTCTTATTCATCATTTCTTTAATTTTTTTTACAAAATAATAAATACTGATAGGACATTGCAATGGCACACATCGCACCATTAAAATTAAAGTGAAACAATTTTATATATTCACATTTCCAAAATTAACTTTAAATAAAACACAATCTGGTTCAATTTTAAAATGAAAAATAAATCTATTTCAATTTAGTTTTAAAGGGGCGACATATTGTTACGACAGATTAGTATATATGTGATGATTCACAGGCATTGTTCTAAACAATTGGTAACATAATACTGTTTTTTTTTTTATCATAAATACTTCAGTTATTTATTCTCTTACTTACACCACAAATAATCAAGCATGCCAAGTAAATAAAGTCCAGCCGAACCATTTCCCACCCACAAAGCAAATCAATGGGAATCATTTCGCATGCTAGCGAAAGTGCTCCGTTCCTTTGTATGTATGAAAATATAAATATGAAAGCTAGTTTATCGCATGCCATAACCTGGTTCCGCAATCGCCCCCGTAACTACCTTGACCCAGGTGGCTGCTGCGATTCAAAACCTAGTATAGCCAATTTCTACTTTTTCCAAATGTATTTAACTGTCAGCTGTTAATAACTTCGTTTGCGATTCTGGGATGAAAAGTAACATATGATTTATGCAGTTTTTAAATATATGATTGTGTTAAATTTTATCCAAAAACGTTGAGTCGCTTCTGCGATGAAGCTACAAACATTCAAACTCTCACCTTTTTATAATATTGGCAGGATTAAAAAGAGATTCGAAACCAACTTAAAGACAAAGAAGAATTCCACTATTTACATAATTAAAAACCTTTAAAGCAAGAATCAACATAAGTTAATCAGTCCAGTGACGAAAATTTTTAAAACGATCAGGTTATTTTAAATCATAATTTTAATTCACATTGTGAATCACCGTAGAAATATAATATTATTTTCCCAGTAAATGTCGTAGCGTTATCGCGTTGTCTAACAAGGAAACTCATTAACAACTTTTACTTTTCAAGTAAAATCAAAGCGATCGTAAATAAAATTAGAACTAAAATATTTGTCATTTACTATGTTCTGACACAGACCAGCTGGCAGCGCATTCTATGTCAAAAGGTCATATGCGCGTTAAGTTTCACTACACATGTGATTTTTTTATTTTTTTCTGTCTAAGTTACGTGACGGCTTTCCCTCTGTATACGAAAAGGCTTTATTTGGACTGTGGTTTTAAATAATAATGAAGGTCGGCCTAAGCTGTTTTAACATTACGTTATGGTGCCTTTTGAAAAGGATTTGTATTCGAATATGGTTTTCTAAAGGGTAGTTCAGCATGGTAAATCACAACTGAATTTACCACGGAAATATATGTCCAGTAGGTACACGCAGTATACCTACGGATGATACGAAACGTGTAAGGGTGAAGACACATCTATCAGCATCGAATCGCATTAAGCCGGATGATTTTGGACAACCTTTAATAAACTATACGCATCGCAAGTTAAAGTGTGCTGTTACATGTTTTTAGATGCTAAAGTATGCTGTCGCAGGCTTTTATCTGATAAAGGACACCAACACCGCAGTTATATCACAAGTATTTAACACAATTTTATATTTTTTTTTTTTAAACGGGTGGACCGATTTGATCAAATGTTTTTTAAAGCAGGTTTTTTACTTCATGTAAACGACGAACTAGATTCTTTCAAGTAATTTTTTTAAATCAATGTTGTGTAGCAAACGTAAGGAAACACCCCTCACAAATCGTGGGGTTAAAAGGCACAAAAGAAAAAGCTACTACAATTCGGATCACGTCTAATATTATGCGCAGTGTATATGAGGAGTAAATCTCATTGGAGATGATATGAGAGAGAGAGAGTCGTATGATTGATAGCAAGTTCCTCTTACTCAGCTGACATACTGAATTAATTTTAGCTGTTGTGTTATTTTATTATTATTCTAATGAAATGACTCATGGTAGTCTAGGTTTGACCTGTAAGCCTTGTAGAGGGTTATAGGTTCGAGCCCGGGCTCGCACCTGTCTTTTGATCGTGAATTTTGTACTTTCCCAGAATATATTTTTTTATCGTTTTGTAAAGTTTATAAGTTAGTATAAAGAGTTACAATTATAATATTTAAGCCAACTTGGTACCTATCATACAATTTCAAATAGGTATAGATTTACCTACCTACAATATTAAATCATTCTAAAATTAAATTTTTACTCATAGTTAGGTACCTAGTACTCGTACATGAATGATTAAAAGAAATAAGTCTAATCCTTCCAACACTCAATCTCTAACGATATCTGAAAATTATACATTCGTGCCTTAAAAGTCACCGCTACACTTACGACGTGCCTTACAACCCGCTTCAATGCTACTAGTGCAAGATTATGAATAAATATTTATGTGCTACGAAGCGCTACACGCCGTAGCGTAGCACTTCTCGAGTATCTTATTTGATCGTTCCTATACGGGCAAGGGACGTTTGTCACATCTAAGACTACGTTTCCACCAGAAATGCCTGCGCTAACTGAATGAAAACCATTTAAAAACTAAGATAATACATCCGTGATGCTATACACAAGCTTTACTTGTCCAGAGAACATGTAAAGGCGTGTCTTCAGTGTATAAGAGTAGAAACGCGGTCATAACTATTTCGATTAAAAATGGTTTTCTGTTTATGATTAGCAATTTCCCAACAAAATCTAACGTTTTAAAAGCAAAGACTAAGTGTGGTTGTGGTAGACAGGATTGTAATTATAATTTAACTAGGCCCGCTGCATCAGGTAGATGTATAAATATAGAGGAAGAAGGCGGATCCTTCATGTTAATAAATATGTGTCATGCAGAGGTATCAATAATTTAGTTCATTGATATGGACCTCCGCAAAGTAACGTGTGAATAAATCAACTATCCAAGTTTAACGTGTCAATTAGTATGAAGTGCTCCTAGCAAACTCTCGGAACGTTTGTTTTAGAGACAACGCTTTTTTCAGGTCTAGGTGTGATATGAATGTTTTTCCGCTACCAGTGCCCTCCAACCTCCAAGTGAAGGCACAACATACATGTGTCGCGCGTCGCTGCAATATCCCGCCAACAATAGGTCGACTCTGGCTTGCCACTTCACCCTGTTTTGTTCTGCTCCTATTCTTTCAGATGACGTTATTACATCCCTCCTTTGTCTTGTTCAGGTTGTTGTGAGACACGTGGAGGGTTGAAGTTAAAAGAATTTGATGTCAAGTGCTTCATTTGCACTTGTGTCTCTCGAGCTTTTTTTATCACAAAGAAACGTGTCTTTTATTTCTATAAAGCCTTAAAACGTTAGCGCAACTTTAGAGGTCAATTCGAAGCGCTAACTTCCCAACTTAAAATGATTCCTCACTCAAGGGATTATAGAGTAACAAAAGTAACAATACTTGGCAGCACTAAAGACCCAGTAGCCTTGAGAACACTGAAAGGAACAACTAAAAGCTCTAGGCCAGTGTTTGACCGCGTTCCACGGGCAAGGCTCGCCGACACTTTTCTGCACTTAGCTCCGATCAGGGCCCTCTACTGCGGGACCGCAATTCGTAACTGGAAAAATAGGACCGCTTATATTGTCAAGAAAATAAATTGCAGGCGAGGCGCCTAGGCTTGTCTTGTGGAATAAAGCCCTTGTTGGTTGCAATTACGACCTTAATACGGTCCGCGACTGCAAACGAATTTATTGCTCTCGTATTTTTTCGAGAGTAGGATCCCCGAGCAATGTGGCTGTCTTAAAGAATTTGGCTCGTGACCACCATGCAAATTTGAGAGATATTTTATTTTTTCTGTACAAATATTTACATAATCGATGCTATGAAAAATGTTAAAGTATTTTTTTTTTAATTTAAATTACGTAGAACAAGTTGCGTTCAGAATAGCAAGCAAATAAGTGAAAACAAAATTTTAAAATTATACCCTACTTAATGACATTTTTGTTTATTTTAACGAATAAATATGTACATCTATATTTTATCTGTATTTGCATGACATGTGCTTAAATTAAATTGGATTCCCCTTTTTTTCATTTTCTTGGGAAAGTACGGGCAGTTATTCACCAATAGTTACGTTCTACCTCTAAACTTGAATTCAGTATTTGTTTGATAAACTCACGATGGAATAGTTCTATTTGAAGTATTTACTCGGGATTGTATTTACTGATGATACTTTTGACGGAGCCTCAACGCCAATCCACGTGTATCTTATTCGTCAGACTTGAAAAGAGCGCTCTCAGAGATAGTATTGTAAAAACCCAATGGGATTTTTAAAGCGACAAAGGTGGCCCACCTACGGGCCTTTTCTGGTCAGGAGTACCAATAACGATTGTTACGAAATGAAAATAAAGAACAGCGTCACAATAACAATTTTTTGCGCAACAAACCATAAATCATGAGTTTGTTACTGTTCGAGTTTCGTAAGAGTTTCGTAATAACGGGTGTCCGGTGCCGTCTGGTGTCTCGAACAAAGCCATGTCATTCAGACTGACTTGATGGTTTATGCAAAGCTACTACAAAATAATAGGTGCAAGCGAAACGGTGGCGCCAAAATCCCAAATGAGAAATGCTCCGTGCAAATCTGAGTTGAGTATGTATTTTGTTTGTGATGTCGAGTCAGGCGACAGCTACCAAGATTAAACGTGCACTTATCCTTTCAGCTCTCATTTGCAATGTCAGCGGAAATTTAGCGCGTACAAATAAATGAAGATTGGTTTTTTGGAATCTTTTTGTATTTTTTATTTCAATTCCAAATTTTTACTTTTACGGTCATCTCGTGAAACCTAAATTGAGAATACAAACTGAAATATATAACTGAAGGCTTCTCGTTGAGAGCTAGACAGTATAGATGGCGCTAGGTCACTGCTTAAGTGGCGATATAGGAAACAAAAAAAAAAACAAACTGAGGTATGTGATGCATAGGGAAATTCGTGTCTGTGCCGTTGACCAGCAGTGGTGTAGCGGTATAGCACGCGGCACGGAATGCCGAGGGCCTGGGTTCGATTCCCAGTGTTAGTCTTATTTTTCTAGTTTTTCTGTGCATCTATACCTATTTCAGTTTGTATTCTCAATTTACAAATAAATGGTAGGTATATATGCGTTTCGTAAAGCGTGGTATCTCGCCATAAGAGCGCAGGTGGATAGAACTTATTGACTGATCGAAACACGCTCACGCGGTTATTGCACCGTATGAATAGCTAATAGAGGCATAGCAAACAACGTCGTTTGCAAACAGAGTTGCCCAGCTTTTTAGCTTTTATGGAAAATCACCTGAAACGACGCTTCTTTAATGTAACGATGTCATTAAGGTATAAGGTACTAGCTGCCTCTGCTTATTTGTTTCATGTAAGCACTTTCTAAACTGATGTTAGTTGTGTTGTTTACTCATTTAGTAAACGAGATTGCTTTTGCATGGATATTGTTTCACGTCAATCCGCTAAAGGGTGCAAAATATCTGAAACTCAATAAACGTCACTCTATGTTCCGTTTTAATATTATGGATGTGAGGGTAGCAAGGGTTGCCTTTAAACGATAGCGTCGAGTAAATATAACGGATAACGAGCTGTTTAATTAAAATTTATGGATCTTTACCTCCCGGGCGTAGTAGGTATTTGAAATATTCGAATTTAGGTATGTTGCTGAAGTTATATAAGACACGTGGGTGTGAATTACATTAACCGGGTGCGCACATAAAGTCCTTTGTGACGGCGACAATTTATCGACATTGAAACAGATTGCTTTTGTGGGTGCCACCACAAATTACTTCGTGTAAGAAAAACTAGGGTTAGTTTGAAATTCATTAATTTTCTAATTTGCATAATAGACATTTCGGCATCAGTGCTCTAAGCGCCATTTGAACAAAGGAATGGCTTAAGCCTAAAATACTTAGACGGGAATTATTTAAATGAGTACCCTTAACTGGGAGACAAAAATAATTAGAAAAGTCCACAATATGCAAATAGCGTAAGGTTCTAGAACATGTTTTTAATACGAGCTTGTTTTTGCTGACTGTACTTTTTGTTGACTGTGTACTAGTATTGTCACCCTAACTAAATTTGCATAACAAATTTCAAGTCGATGCCATGTTGTGAGTGTTGAAGAGTTCCGTCCTGTGGAGGCGATCCTGGCCCGACTACCAGGATGTCACTACCAGTTTATTGTCACGCTATTTACATAAGTATACTAAATTTCAAGTCAATTGAACTGCTGGAAGTTGGTCGAATTCAACTTGCAAGATACAGACAGACAGCGGGACAGGTAAAACTGAATAAAAGCTTGTAATAACAATGGAGCAGATTGCTTTTTGTGTAGAAATAAAAAATCTCATAAAGTTTTCGGGATTGTCCACTCGATTACGTCTGTGGCTGTGGAACTATATCACAATACATAATCATATGCCATATGCCTAAATAACTACTTTAGTGATGCCGTTATTTGCATTTGTGTGTGTGTCATAGCATCACCTGGATTACAGGCGAACGTAGCATTAATTTGATCATCGAATTCGTGAAATGTATTACGTTGTGGTCACGGCACGGCATGCGTTTGAGTCATTGCCATTACACAGCGGTTCGGAAACGTCTGTATATTCTGTTTCTATTAAGTATTAAATACATGAACTGTAACCTTCCTAACATTAAAACAAAGTAGAAACGCTAACAGCGGAATAAGTAATAGAAAAACGAAAGTAAAAATAATTCACTTGTCAGCTAACTCGTTAGTGTAGAAAATTCAGGGTTACTTTCTACACAAAATAGTGCGATAAGCGATTTATTTTAACTTCCGAGTGGATGTAAAATAACCTATTTAAGCCAAACGTTATTTTTTCCATTAAGTCTTTAGCTTAGAACACATGGAATAGACCCCGGTCACCGGTTGCCCTCTGTTGCCTAATGTCCAAATTGACGTAATGCGATGAATAAATAAACGTTCACGGTTGTGGGACACTTTTAGGACCAAACGTGTAACGATTTCCAACGTAGTTCTACGTCATGCGACACACAGATTTACAATTGTATAACGCTGAATTTGATTCACGTGGGACTTCAAGTGTTATATCAAACAGTAATCTCGTTTTGCATTCATTAGCAAAAACGAAACCCTTACATGATTATTTTTTTGTTTGTCTATCCGTCCGTCCAATCTGTTTTCGTATCAGTTACAACTCCGAAAAAAAAATCTTCGTACCTAAGTACCATCAGCCAAATAAGTGGTCTATCAATTTTTAAACAAGTTCCAATCAAATGAATATGTCGCTAAAGCCGAACTTTTAAGTTGACCGACACGTCTATTGGCATTATTGTTTTATGACGTGCAAACGATTACCAACTTTAGGGTGGTAGACCACATATTTGGCTGATGGTACTTCAGTTTGGATGTCCAGATATTCTTCTCTATGCTTAGGTCACATTTTTCAATCGATTCTCGTGAAATTTGGTGAGGAAGTCGAAAATTGTATGGATTTTTTGACGATAATATTCTTTACTTTTCAAATACGTCAGTGCCATATAGAGGTAGTAAAACATCAGCCATTCCGCGAAGTCTATACATACAGCTTACAGAGGCAACTAGTCTATTCGTTTGCACAGTAAATCCGTACCGGGCCGGCAAACCTCTGTCAATACAAATTCGCTATTACAGGGTTAACAGCGTCCATAGTTGCACCCAACTAGACGCCTAACAGAAGTCAGAGCAGCTGAATAATGTACTAGCCGTAAATAATACAGAGTATCGGTGTAGCGCAGTCCGTGAAGCGGGAACAATGCGGTTTGTAGCAGCAGAGCAACTCCTGGGGGACAGAGCATGGAACCGAGGATTCGCTGCGTATAAAAATTACTAGTTATGGTCTCGGACACTAGGTCATACAGGTTCTCAATGTGGGCGTGAAAGTTTTCATGGAGAAAGAGGCAGTAAAACGCGCAGGAATAATGAGCTTAATACCTATTAGATTAAAGAAAGGAGCTTTAGAAAAAATATTTTAAAGGGGCGTACGGCCGGTGGGCAAAATAAGGTAGAGAACAAACCTATGTAATCTAGGTGACGCTGCAGACTTCTCGAAGAGTAGTCGTAAGTTGCGATTGAGGTACTCGCTTTATTGACTACATCTCATTAAAAATGCACTAAGAACACCTATTCTCGTTTTAAAGAGCGCAAATAAATTTTTAAAAATAATTTGCACGCGTTTGGAAATCTCAATATTTTTAGTTACTGAGTCGGCAAAAAGAGCCAACTGAAACAAAATGTTTAGATATAAATAAATACACATTCCATATTAATTTTTACTGCATGAAGGCAAAAATTACACCGCTTATGTCAAAGAAATATCGTTTGTAGAACTTATATTTCCACAGATGGCACGTCGAAACTTCTTTCGCCCGCACCGCAACTCCCTCCCATGCCATTTAACTAGCATTCCCACTAAGAACGTTTATGAACTCAATTATACCATTTTAGATGTAGGCTGGAATGGAATGTGTCAAGTATCAGGCGACTGTGATAAAGAAAAGCATTTGTGACATATATGAGGAGCGCAAGGGCAGGCATACTTTCCCTAATGAGGTGACATTCTGTGCGTTGCACGCTAGATTATGTAGCAGATGTCTGGTATATTAAAAGCTTTTATTTTACTCCACTTTGAATGTTGGTTGGCTTATAATCTTATAATTTTTACCCACTGACTGGATAACCCAAGTGCTTTAAGAACTTGGCTATGAAGCTTGAGATCCCAGGTGCAATCCCAAGGCCGAAAGTCGAGGTATTTGTATGTTTAATGTAAGTAATAATACGAATGTTTGTTTCAGAGTCTGGGAGCTTCAATTTGTATTTAGGAATGTATTTATCGATATAAGTATATTTATCCGTTGACTAGTATCTTTGCTTGGTAATATTAGGTTAATTGGGTGTCAATTATCCCATGATATTTATTTATTATATGCTGTGATCAGATTACTAATTAGTGCAATTAAATACTTGGAATGAAATATAATTTCTTATATGCTATTTTGATACAGCGTAAACATCCATAACTTTTTATTAAAAAATACATTTTTATTTTTGTTAAAGCAAATCGAATTTCATCATTCAAATTTTGCGAGCGGTTGATAAACAATTTGCTTCAAAGAGGAAATCGTCAACAAGGGGCTTTGGCTTATAAAACAAAAAAATCTTTCAAATTTATTTTAACAGCGTTCTAAGAAAATATTTGTAAAGGAACCGTATGATTTTCTCTTACACCGAGAAAGTAAATTGACAAAAATTCTGTGATATCCCAAGGGAAGGCCGTCTGAAGAACTTAGAGAACTGCAAAAGCTTAGGGGCGGAATTTTATGTTATCCAAATACGAGTAAGTAAATCAGTCAGTTTTGTACGAACCATCAATCAATTGTATAATCATCATGACATTTCAGTTAAGTACTCAAATGTAAATAAGTAGTTCTACTTCATACCAGATCACTGCTTCCTCAGGACGTAAAAAAAGTACAAGAATATTTACAGACTCTATCTTCTGATTTTTTTTTTCGACTTCTTTGGATTCTGATTTAGCTATTTCAGACTCAATCGGAGCCAATTTACGTCTTATTACGGTTATTGATGTCGGTAATTGGAAAGGAAAAAAAAATATTGCCCTCAAAATTAATAGCAATCTAAACCCATTAATTTTCAAAATAATCTTGAAATAACTATTCCCATTCCATATTTAAATTAGCGTTTTTCTAAATTAGCCTGAAAACTATTTTTTCTGAAAATATTAACAGCGCCGCAAAAAACGTAGGAGTAAAAGAAGCAAACGGCAAATGAGAACTTTCATAAACGAAACCTGGCAATACGAGGCCAGAGTAGTTCGCTGGACTTCTAAAACAAGGGAAAAAGAAACGTCGTTTCTGCCGAACAGAAAGAAACTTTTAATGGGAAAACAAATAACTTTTGACACTGACTTCACTTGCAGATTTTAGCAGGCCCTTACTAAAAGACTTAGGTTGAAAGCGAGAGCAACATCGAACATATCCTAATTCATCATTCTTATTTGAATAAGCTGCGTACAACAAACATATTCTCGACCAAGTCACCGTATTAGTTTAATTAATAAAGTTTTTAGCTGAAATTTGTAATTAATTTGGTAATCCAGTGCGACGCGATAAAATGCATAATAATTTATGAGAGAGCCACAGCCGCGAGCGCTCGGGGAGTGGGTTTCAAGTGAGGGTATTTATCTCGCGCCCCAAGTTAATATCACTCGTATATGAAAATTAAACGCAAACACGAATTCACTAGCGACAATTTCTCATTATTTACACACTTAATCTTTGCACGGGGCTCTGACGGTGAAGACTTATTTCATTTAGGCATCGTTCGTCGTGAAAAATGAAATGAAACTGTCGCCGTCAACCATCTTAAAGCAACATCTCCCATTTCAAGTAAGCGAAAAGTAGGCCCGACGTCGTCGAGCGTCCGTTGGGTGCCTGAAAATAAATAGTTGAGGCCACGACCTATAAACATAGCGGGAACGTTTCCACTTCTCACTCGGCCTGCTTTCTTTTCACAGGCATTTTTCAAAGGACAGGTGACTGCGCGTTTTAGGTAAAAGATCCGCCCTCTTTGACAGGCTGCGCGGCGCGTTATAAAAATAAACATTTAGAGAATTCTTTACAGCACTCTTGCTCTTACACGTCTCTCTGAGCGCGACATTGAAGCAAGTTTCAATGGGCACCACGAAATACGAGTTTTGTTTACGCGCCATAAAGCGAAGTTAAACGTAAACATAAACAATGAATCACCGGTGCGAGCCGAGAGTATTGTTGCCAGTGACGTCTCACGTTGCCGCGAGACAATGTTGAATGGCATTCAAAAAGATTTTATTATAAATTTGTTTCCTATAAACAAAATGCTAGCTCGTATAGTTGTGGTGTCTAACGTTTTATCGAGGTGTAAACCGTTTTAGTGACCATTTTACGGTGTAAACTTGTTTTATGCGGGGACGCCGCAAAGTAACTTCGTTGGCTCGTGTGATTTTGTTCACTTGTTTCCCCCTCTATGAACACTCCTCGTTATATAAACAAATTAGCTGTTAGCCGATGTGACAGTGAATTATGAACTGGATGATATAAATTTTTAGAAGACAAGAGTAGACTTGTTTAATAATATCACTTTGAATTTATTTTCTTACTTAAAGAAATTATAGGTTCGTATCGTTCGTACATAACTCGTGTATTTTTATCGAGTTAAGTTATTGAATCGTGCAATATACTTGACTACCTTTTTTCAATATTGCCAGTAAAATAAATCTTATTTCAGAACTATTGGTCATTGCCTATCCCATTCCTTTATTAGATGAATCGTATGAAAAGCATTTTTGTCTTTACTTTCTACGAACATTTTTTGTTATAACAATATATCATCTATCTACAGTATACCGCTTATTTTTATGACAAATTGCCTACCCCTTTTCGGCTTGAGTTACCCAGTACAGTGGCTGACAGTACGGAATTCTTGAAGAATAAAATTAAGACTATTCAAATGAATCAAGCGAGTACTGTCCTCGTCTTTAAAAAATAAAACGTAAGTTTCAGAGTTTTTTGTTGGCGTACGAAAAGGGATAAAATTGTAAGAGTTTTCTTTTTAAATTGCTTCCTTAATTAATATTTATTTTCTTCTCTTTTGGATGTTAGAGGGATGAAATTGATAGCAAAGGGGGTGGGGTCTAGTGCATTTGTCGTGGCACGATTTAAATTTTTATTCTCAATTGGCGAGTTAATAACTTCAGTAATTTAAATTAAATTGACAATGTTACCTTGTTGTTTTCGGTTCATGCGTATTGAAACACGAGGGATGAAATTCTTACCTATAACCAAAGAAAACATATAATTAGTAAAGAAATAAAAATAATATGTAAGTTTTTTAACCATCTCATAAGTAGATTTAAATACTTCAAATGGCTCATGTTAATTTGGATATTTAGCTTGCAGTTAATAGCATGTTGTTAATGCATTAAATTAGTTAAACGACATAATTCTAGTCGCGCAGTCGAAGACCATAATTTACTAACTGTAGTAAACTAAGGGCCTAAAGACAAATTAATTAATAGGCAAAGGTCCTCACTGACGTGCTCATTATCATCATCATACCAGCTGTAGGACGTCCGTGTTGGACAAAGGCCACTCCCATAGACCTCCAATTTCTTCGGTTGTCAGTAGCGAGAATGCGTTTGTGTTATGTGGATGCCCCTTTGGTTTAATCCGTTCAAAAGAACTTCGAATTACCAGCATCAATACTGATCTTCACATGTTTATACAATCTTACCTCATTTTCCTTAACCGCTATAACACTATCAGTCTTCCCTGTAACCGTTTGGTCAGTTTTCGCTCTTCCCACAATCGTGTTCTCATCCACTAAGATCTCTTTACTATTTATTATTGAATGATTAATAAGGTCGGGCTTCTCGGCGTTCATTAAATTACTAGAGTTTTCATTCGTACAGTTCTCCCCGCCAGATTTGCCATCGTCGTCTGAACGTGATTTATCCTCCGAACATTTCATTTTGAAGCATGATATCGATTTCTTACTTTCCCTAACCGATGAGTCTCGACTAATCGCACCATTTTTATCACTCTTGGTTTCATCTTTTTGGTAGCATTTGTCATTTTCTGACTTGAGACGTTTCTTCTTGCCGTTCCACTTTGAAGTCTTTTTAGATCGATTGCTGTCGTCACTCGTCCCAATACTGTCCGAGCAAACCGGGTTCACGAGAATCTTCGTTGATTTAGCTTTCCGTTCTATCTTTCGGAGGTTCAAAAGGCTTCCGGAGGAATTAATAAAGGAGGGTGACGATGTTTGCGACGGGGAACTTTCTTTGGTCTCGCTGCTGTACCGGCGAGAAGGCTTCGCCGAAATTTGGATGGTCTTCATAGTGTCGGTGACATGATGGCGTGGTTTGCTAGACGTGCCCAGCGGTCCCATGCTAACCGGCGGTCCACCTCTGAATGACAAAGCGGTTTCTGTAGGCTGACACACGCAAGCTAACATTTTTACGAAGTCATCGACTCAACACTCACATATTTCTGATATATTTTGCATAATGACCTACATAATTATTATTAAACTTAGGAAACGTCGATCATTCGCGTTGAATACATAGTACAAAGTATTATGATACGACAATAGGCATTACTATCATTTGTTAAGTGTAGTGTTTAAAATGCCGCAGCACAGTATCCCACAAGCTGTAACACTGACATTAGACTTCCCTCTGTTGCGGTAAGTTATGGCGCATTGTTTCACACTGAATAGGGATAAACATCACCGCGAAGCTGTTAATATCCCGGTAATAATTTAACTTAATGGCACTTCTTAGCGTTAAGTAAACAACGCGTTCTATCAATAACGTCTCATTTTCTGAAACAACAACATCTAAATAGCAGGGATAATTAGAGAGCATTGTAAAGCGTAGTAATAAGATACTGTCATTGGATTTACATAAATAAGTAAGATTAGTTCCAGCTCAATCGGATTACAGGAAGTGGTCGAAAAACGGTTTGCAAATTTTGTAACTACGTTTAAAAATTTACAAACATAAGATCGTTACTAGTTGAATAAAACCTTGTAACAAATAAATGTTACATCAATCACCTTAACCCAATGAAACTAAAACTTCCAATAGATTCTAGGGCATCTATTTCGTAACCAGGAAAGTTAAAAAGCCACCCCCAGCTTTGCAACAGCACGTACTTAGGTATGCTTTCAGCTAGCATGTAAAGTTGACGTTATGGGATGTAGCTGCGTGAAGTTGAAAACTTGTAGCTGATCTCTAAAATCTCTACACGTATGAAAAATCGTTGCACTCTTTAGGAATGTAATAAAAGTATAAATCATGTCACTTTGACTTACGTTTCTAAGTGAGATACACTTTTGGCCTCGTGTGCACTTCTCATCAGGTGAGACAGGGATCAATCAAGGGTCGGCTTTATGTAAAAAAATGTAATATATGAGAATTTGTTTTGGGCAGTGTAAAATGCAAGTTAAATTTGCTTATTGCATTGATTTATACTTTGCTGTTACACAGCTGTACACAAGAACTATCAAGCCCCATTACTAAAGACATAAGCCATTTGTTGCGGTTCCTGTAACCCATATGTGCGTGTTGCTAAAGCTCATGCATATTGTATTAATCTCATCGACAATCATGCTTCCATCTAATAACCGATACATTTCGCTTACATTAGTAACGATCAGTCCTGGTTAATAGGCAACAATATATTACGCGTTCATCAATTATGTACCTACATCATTATTTGTTTCTCAAAAATTATCGAAGTGATTTTTGGCATATAGTTAATGGGCCAGAGAGTGACTTAGACTATTTTTATCCCGAGAAAACGCACAATTGTGGAACACCGATAACCGAATTCCACGTGGGCGAAGTAGTCACTTGGGTAGTCACCCAACAACGTGACATCCTACAATTACTTTAGTATATAGTTATATATTATCTTCCTCACGGGAAAGTTGTTGATAAACTGGCAGTATAAGTTTAAAATGAGTTCAAGCAGCAAGGAAATCCCTGCCTCTTCTCTTGGCTTTTTGGTCTGCATTTTTTCCTATTATTCAAATGAGATAAGTAAAATGATTCATATGCGACGAGAAAAATATTGGCTTTTCGTATTCTCAATCGTTAGAAGGACTAAAAATAGAGACAGCGAAAGCAAATAGCAGTAACCCTTTATTTGTCACAAAGTCCTAATTAAGAATCGGAATTACGTCGACGGTTTCCAGCAGTTAATCAAATATCATTTAATATAGCAGAGATTAACTCCGAATATTCCAAAGTAAATATTGAGTGAGTGAAATGGTTGTAATGGAATTGCAAATGTCATTAGACGGTAAGAGTAAAAGGACGGTTAATAAATGCAAGTCGATTTGTAGCATAGGGCAGCTATGGGTCGCATATTAATGTTCGTTCGGGATTTTGGGCGACGAAAAATTTAGATTATAAAGCGTTTCTTTTTTTAGAAAAAAATTGTATTTGAAATTCAACGTGATTTCTTTGTAAACCGTTAAAAACATTTGTTTTATGTTTCAATTTTGCTCGGTTTATAGAACTTGTTATATTAACGTAACGGAATGTATTTAGAAAACTTATTTTTACTAGTTGCAATCAACTTTCGAGCAGAAAAAATTAATTAGACATATGCAATGAACCATTGAATAAATAACAATTTCTAATGTAATAATTTCAGTTCAGTTTTTTTTTCTTTCAATTTCATGTTGATATTCTGTTGCAAAGTTATCGAGTGTTTCATTAATCTCTATAAAAGAAATAGTTAAAATGTCTAATATATCGACAACATTTAGGTAGAGTCGATAAGTGAGAAGTCACTACAACAGATCAAAAATGCCATGAAAATTGCGCTCTCCGTACGATCATACATTAAAATGTGACAAAATTAACGACGTAGTATGAATACGACATAAGGTAAGGTCGTACATATAAGGATTACAGCTACTAGGGTTAGACCCTGAAAATATTTTACAAAAAGTTTCTGTATTTGCTTATCGAGATTTCACTCGGGAATGATATATATTTGTTGTTTTAAGGCTTTAGGTAGAACATAACGATGCTATCACTAACACATGGCACACAAGTGACACACACACACTGACAAGCAGGAAGTAGCGTCGGAAGCAGAAACGGGAAACAGGGACGGAGCTCCCCCTTAGTTTCCTGAGCTCGTACCGTCAGCAACATAACTAAGACCTTAGGACTTTAGCTGGAAGAATGTTATTTGCAAAAGTTTCATAAAGGGATCCAAAGTTTGGAACACACGTTGAGTTTTTATCTCGAATACGAGGAATTGCCCACTTGATTTTGTCGTGATGTCATGTGTTATGATAATAAGCTCTTCAAGCTAAGCTTCAGTGACTCCTTTTTACCTCTCGATCATAGAAAGAACGCACTATAAATTGGAAGGTGTTAATATTACGGACAGTTTGAGTATAATGCTACATGAAAGTGTTAGCTGAATTTTATTAAACTAAACCAACTAAATTTAATGTCACTGCTTCAACACTACAGTTTGAAAGGAATATTGAACAATCAAGTAATATCCTAATCCTCTTATTTAGATCAATTTGGTATGTGGATGGACATCTGGAATAACGCATAGATATTCTCACGGGAGAGGGATAAAAAACTTGATGAATCAAACGATGAATAAGTCATAATGTTTGACATAATTTTTGTTACTCGTAGTTATAATTTTTTTCCCGCTGAGACCGTATATTTTTCATAGGTTAGGTAAGGTTTGTTTTATACAATTTCTCTACAGGTTAGGTTAGGTTTGTTTTATACTTAACACTTCTGAAAAATAAATGGTTTCAGAGTAACAATATATTTAATGTAAATAATCGCGAACCATTGGAAACTGTTAATTAACAATGGTCTTTTAAATTGTTTCCAACTCAGCGAAACATCATTTTTTCAGCACCATCGATCGTTAAGTAAGTCTCCTAACCCGCCCGTAGTTAATTGAAAGCAGCTCATTGCTGGCCTCCACAATTTTCCTCGAAGAATTCAAAAACTCGCCCGGAGATTGGAGGTATTATTTTATGATCCAAATCTCCGAAGTTTCCGTTCTATTCCCAACAAAACGGGGACGATAAAACAAACACGCAAATTGCGAAGTATTCAGAAGTGTCGCGGATATCCAATTTCATAAGAATTATGTAAGAAGATACACTGCGGCGTAAGCTGTAAACGAGCTGAATTATTATTTGAGCGGCGGAGAGGAATCACAGCGCATGACGCATTATGCGCGAATCGCAACACTGTATAGGTAAGACTGGAGATGGAGCTATACGCTGTGTTCTTTTGCTTCAGTTAACTTCGACAGTTCATTGAAAGAAACTACAGGTCGATTCACAAAAGCTGGAACGTATGGATTGTACGAAAGTAATGTCACTCAGACATTTTTTTACGAAATGATAGATGCACGATATTTTCATATTTGTGTGAAGTGTAGATATATGTATTTAAATAGGTAACACACAGATAATTTCATTCACACAATTATTCCCTTCGTGCCAGCTCTCCGGAATCGACCAGTACCTGGTAATTAGCTTTTTGGACAAATATTTTTTATTGAGTTTTTTTATACTTACAAATAATTACTTTACAGTGATTAATAAAGGTAAAATCGTAAAATTCACAATCTTGACGAGGGACATTAGGTACAGTGATTAATAAAGGTAAAATCGTAAAATTCACAATCTTGACGAGGGACATTATATATTATGTGTGAATTAAAAATATTTCATGGCGCATAATGAATTATCTTAATCCTTTATTATTTTTTAAACAGTAAGAGTTAGGCCACTAGTGTCTTCGTGAAACTAACTTCATTTGACCTGTTGAATGTTCCCATAAAGTTAACAGAAATCAAAAATAGCTCGGTGTATACAGAATTTAATCCGCCCGCCGCAACCCATAGTCCGCATTCTTCATAAGCCCAAACCACTGCGTTTACGTCAGTGCCACCTTCATATTTATGAAGAAATTTAAAAAAAAGGTAAACGCTCCGGGCTCGATTTTCAGTCTCGCTCCGTCCCACCTTCGAGGAGGAATGTGATTAAATATTTCCATGATATTAAAAAGTAGATAAATAGCAGCTTTATCAGTACTTGTGACAATTTCTTATATAGGTAAGTAAATAACGGTAATGGCCGAAGATAATTAGCAGAAGAAGAGCACGTGTGGCTGGCAGTGACGTACGAGTATGTTCATGAAATATGGATGGGGTGTCCGTCCATTGATCTCCGCCCAATAAGAGCGAGATTTAATTATTGAACCCACATTCGAGTGACTCGGATTCGTACAGCCTACAGGACCAATAAGATATTATACGCAGACATGATTTGACACAGTAATGGTATCAAAGGTCGGAGGCGGGATCATTTTACCGTGAAAACTGTTTGTGTAAGCATTATCTTGGAATAAAAGAGTATCAGATAGGGTGATTTAGAGCTTGTAATGGAGACAATTTTTTGCGTTAATATTTTTATTCAAACACTAGCCGTTGCCAGCGACTTCGTCCGCATAGTATTCGTTACGTATTGCGAGCCCTTGAGAATAACTAATTTTTATAAAATTATAAAGGATACTCATTATTTCTTCTGGTCTTCTAGTACATAATTATGTTTGAAAATTTTCATGCCAATCGAATTTGGGAAAAAGCAGCGTCATTAAAAATGTCTCGTACAGTGTCACTGTTTTTTTTATATTTAGAGTTCCAGCACATTAAAACCTAAAAACTGATAACAAAAGAAAATGGCTGAATGAACTAAAAAGCGTTCTGCAGTAGCACTTTAAACCGTAATTTAGTGATACATGGTGATATAAAGCTTCATCTGCATTTAACTTTACACTTTTTATTGATATAATACATTTTTTTTAGTTACATTATCATTTCTAATGAAACGGCACTAAGATTCGTGCCGTCTACTTTAAAAATAAAACATAAACAAGCATCTTTGGAAGTTTAAGGGCAGCTTTTTGAAGCACTTAGTTTAAATTTTTAACAATTTTGCTTTATTTCCTCGCATTAAATATTTATTGTAGAACAACACTATATTTACTATACATGCCTCAGCGGAAATAGCAATTCGTGGATTCGTATTTATTGACTCTACTCAAACTCTACTCATCCACGAATCGCTTTTTCCCGGCCGCGACAGTAATGTACCTACTATTAGCAGCCTTATAAAATTCACAAGTCTATAAGAACATCGATCGTCTCGTGGGGTCACAGAATTAGCACTTATCTATCACCTCTACGTGCCTCCAACAGTACACGAAATGAAATTAGCGCTCATACGTTAAAATACAGAATATCTTCATTGATAGGTACGCAGGAAGGTACCTTTACAAATACTCAGCGTTTTATATATTCATCCCGGGATCCCTTTGTTTTCCATACATTTTTTGTTCCGAATTTGGATGGTCAGAAATTTATATCCATATAATTTATAAACATAAACATCACTAGTCATAATTTTTGTTCAGTATAATGCTTATTAGCTCTAATATTAATGGCACATAATATTAAATTCTATAATCACAAAAGTCATACATTTTTATCCATAACGTTCAAAGAAATAACAATAATTATTCAGAAATAGTTTAAGCCATATATTTCACCGTACTAACGGTTATTACTCATATCGTTTTAATCCCTAAAGTGTCTAGGTCCAAAAAACCAAATCCATAACATTGATAGGCATAAAGATAAATACTCAGAAACATTTCCAGGCATACATTCCCAGCGCTGGTCTTATTTTTGCAGGTGGTGATCTCGTACCATCAAGAGACCCACTTGCTCGCTTGCCATTCAGTCAAATAAAAACAAACATTTGAAAGTGCTAATTCATCTACGACTTTAGATAATGTGTTTTTTAGATAATACTTTAGAAATTATGTTGAGAACAATATGATTTGTGCGAGCGAGCGAAGCGAGCGAGCAAGACGGTTCGGAGCAGAAGCGACTCGGATAGGTTAGGTTTAGAAGGCTAAGGCGGGAGCGAAGCGGAGCGTAGCTCCCGCCTTAGCCTTCGATGTTAGGTTTTTTTTTATAGCAGCCCGGAAACGCTATGGATTAAGAAACTCAACATAAGTTTAGTTAGCTTAGAACTACGACTCTTACACAAGAATTCATAAGTAAACCCATCAATGTTTAATTTCAGCCCTCCTCTTTTAGTTTTAAACAAATCACAGTATACTTTATCACATTCACCGTCGCCCGACATAATTATTTGCAATCACTAAAAAGCGTAATCGTAAACGGCACAGACACGTTTAAAGCACATTACTCCCTACCCACTATATTTTTGCATGAGTACCCACTTTAATTAAAAAGCGGTATACATTCGGTAGTTCAAATGTTGTATTTTTTTCTGATAGATAGTTGAATACCTTTTTATAATTATTATAAGTGTTTTTATTGAATTTAGCATTATGACGTTAAATGTTATGACTAAACTTATCAGGTGGCTATCAATCATTATGACCTGCGAAAATAGACCTTATAACAATTATACTAAAATAGTTTATTGCCTTTAAAATTATGGAATGGCATACTATATGGACATCGAAAGTTTTGGACTAACCAATTTTATGACTAACAATAATTATGACCTGCGAAAATCGGAACTCCACTTTATACTGTTTAAAATTATGACTTAAGATAATATGACTTGCAAAAATTATGATGAATAACGTTATGGATTGTTAAAATCGGAGTTCAAATTTTATGGAATACAATAGAGACCCATTCATCCCTTTAAAACAAAGAAAACTTTTATTCGTAACAATACGATACGAGAACGTGGAGGTGAAAACAACAGACGTCCTCGTATCATGGTCAGAGTTCGTTAAAAATTAGACTGTAATGATATCACTTCATTCATCTTCATATGGGAATCTCGTCGCCATCGAGCATGATTAATAAGCTTTTTAATTTAAAATGACTTAATTTTATTCCGTCTCTACTATGTTATCACAGATTCTGTAAAACAATATGAAAGCAAAGCCAAACGGTAATGTTATTTTACAATATAAACGCTTGAGATGCGATGGTGGAATTTACTAAGACGGATTAATTAAATATTAATTATGGATTAATACTGATACTCATAAAGGATCTATTCGTAATAAATATTTGAGATGGATCTGTGCAGCAACCGATTGAGGATTTAATAGAACCATTAACCCCAATAATCTAATAGAATGGGGCTTAGTTTTAAACAGTTGTAAATCAATTTCGGCAAGCGTTTACCTCTAATCGGGCTAAGCGAACAATTCAGACGAAAGATATCTATCTGTGAGAGCCTGGGGTAGGTAATTTCACTACGCTATTAACTTTGCCCTTGTAGGCATAAATTTGAATATGAAAGTAATAGTTGAGTAAATTTACTACCCGGTAATGGATTATCCACAGAGTTACGGATTATCATTGAAACTTGGAGAAATTAATTTCGAGTTCACATATCGTTAGATATAACATACCTACTGACATTGGCTACAATAAACACATGGCGCCATCTGACGTTTCCAAGTGAGTGGGATTATATAGGCGAAGCTTTTTCAACTTTAGACAGCGGAGAAGTTCCCAAAAAATGTAATACTACCAAAATTACAAATGAAAAGGTTTATGTGTTTATGAGTTAATTTGTTACCCTTTTGCTCTAAAATATAAATAGAAACAGTACTATAGGGTGACGTAACCCTAGGCACATATAAATTAATTCAATTAATTTAGGCTACAACAAGCACATCACAAGTATTAAACTACATTCTCCATCATCATCATATTAGCCACAGGATGTCCACAGTAGGACATAGGGTTATCCCCTTAATGCATTTTAACACAGCAGATTCACTTCTCATTTCTTCTATACTTGAAACGTTTAGTTAATTAACTAAATGTAAACAAACTTCGGGTGCCAGATTTAATACATTAAAGGATTTTAAACATTTACTTATCTATCATTGTAACACAAACTATTTATACTACTTACATACCTACCTATATTTTTTCTCAAACAAAACTACCCACAAAATATGAATACCTAAACTTTAATCGTCATATAATACTACCTTGATTTTTTTATTTATTTACTGTCAGTGCGTGTTTTATTTATCCTATTAAATGATCTTGCTTAAATTAGACCCAAGCCGTAGTAAGGGAGAAGATACAAAATTTACCTGTTCATTAATAATAGACCCCTAACTGTTGTGCCTAATTATTTCCATGCATTTCAGAGCATCGCGATGAAACCCCTTGCCGCAATAACGCAACACTTCATAAGATGATACAATAGACGAGCACCTGCACTTAATCCAATGTCACGAACCCCAGTTAAATATTAATGCAATAAATTAAAAAGTACTGCGACGTGGTTCGTGTACAAAGGGATTGTAGCCAACAAGAGCAAAGTTTCCTTATGTGATCTTCGCGGCTCAAAATTAGTTTTACAAAGTTCTATGCGCCGCTTCATCGTTGTTATTAAGTTACTAGGGGTGTCACTTTCCGGGAAATTGACTTTATGGCAATCTTTACTTAGAACTTTTCAGATAAATATTGAATTTTTGATATAAATAAACCTTAACCATCTGCCGAGTCAACTAAGGTATAGACCGTGTTTCATCATCACCATCATGTCAGCCGAAAGACGTCCACTGCTGGACATAAGCCTCCCCCAAGGCTCTCCACTCAGACCGGTCTTGTGCTTTTCGCATCCACCGCCGAGACCGTGTTTCACTTTAACATAAACTACGAATTGTATACATATTAAGTACAGTAACTGTATACTAGCTTAAGCCAGCGGCATCGCTCCCAAGGAATGACAAACAAATCGTGGGAATTTAAAAAATCTCTTCTTAGTCTTCATAACATGTGCCAAATTTAGCTCCAGTAAAAAAATAAAGCGACACGTTGGCAAGCTTCCTGCTAGAAGCAAGAAGAAATGCAAGTGGCGAGTTGTCATATCTTTCTGTCATTATGGCGTTCTAAGGGGAAGGGAGTTCTTTGTTCAGCAGTGGACATTTTCCAGCTCTCATGATGACGATGATGATGATCTCGTGGGAATTTAAAAGATCGCTTATCTGCACATTACGTCTTCTAAAGTTAGCCCCAGTAAGGAATACAGCTCTTCTTCACAATAGAAATACTCGTAGAGCCTTAAATACAAATACTAATCATTTATTGCGGACTTTAAATCCATAGTGACCGAGACCGAGTGAATCAATCTTTGAAAATGAAATTTTGTGTCGATAGAGTAAAATAGATTTATTGATGTTGGTAACATAACCCTGAAATAACCGTCGAAGCTGAATAAACTCGTGCTGAGCCTCCCACTAACTCTACAAGCACGGCCTAGTAAGGTACTCGCAACTCTGGCAACAGACAAACATAAACATACTCGTAAGAAAACAGTGTACTGTGAATAACGCCACACTAGTTAAAATATTGTTACCTACTTATTTTGGCATCGCTAAGCAAACACCTAGAATGAAGTGTTGATTACCTTGTTGATTAAGTATTGTGAAGCACAGTTGGGGTCCCAGATATCTTTACACTTCAGTACCTTGTGCCAGGTATGCCATCTGACAATTTTAGGTATACAAAACGTGAAGTGACAGCGACAAGGTGCTAAAATGTAAAGATATCTTTGACTTCGGCTGTACCAATGTGAGAAAACTAGCTTTTTCATGTAAACAGTCGTAACAGTTTCCATCCCTACAGGTTGACCCGATTTCATTTTTAATACAAGCTTTTTTGTTGACTGTACTTTTTGCTAACCGTATTTGTATATTGTCAGCCAAACTACATTTGCATGCCAATGAAATATAGGTATTTAAATAGGTACTAAAGTGTATATTTGCCCTCGACTGTACCTAAAACATTTATGATTACTAGAAGCGCTTTATCCGGCGCACGACATTCAAAATGGGTAGCTTCGATATGTAAATAAATTACTTAACTTTACCACTCTTAACACGTTTAAGCGCATTATTAACAGTGCTTTAAGGCTACAAAAAACCAAAATAACACAGTGGATGACAGAAAAGTAGTACTAAATTGTCTTAACGTGCATATCGGAGACGATGTTCACGGCTGATAAGAGTCGTTTGCGGTGGCTATGGACCCGGTTACGACTGTTCGTGAGCAGCGAAGCGGCGAACGTATTCGCTATTCATTGCACGGTCGAGACTAACCATTCCACGTTTAATTGGCAACACAAGCAATGTATTACATATACCCCTTGAGAATGTTCGTAGCGGGATGGGAACGGTAGCAATATGTGTGCTTCTGAAGTCCTGATGCACTTCCATCTTTAGGTGGAAAGCCTATAAGTGCACATGAGCGGCCAATATCGCTACTACGTTCCCTTATTTTATAGCCCCGCGTACCACAAACGTTCACATAGAGCAGAGTACCGAAAAGTGTGTACCTGTGCCCCGGAACACTGGTATACCGTGATCATTTAAGTGCGTCAGGAAAAAAATAAAAAAAAAACTGTAATCATTGTAAGCGACGTGTAGCTGTATTCATAAAATCTGTAATTTAAGAGTTATGAATAACCGGGATTTGACTGTATCAGACACTAAACTCTACACTGTTTTATTTACTTTTGCGATGACCATTTTACAATGGAAGATTACTATTGGGTACTTCAAGGTTGACTTGACACTAGTCAATGTTTAACTTAACAGCGTTTTATGGTGTGCTTCTAAAAATAATTTGCTTTCGTAGGTGTACTTTAAGAAAAAAAAATTGTGGAAGACTGGCATAACGAATAGGTAAAGAACGTTCGCGTGTCGCAGGTCGCACTCAGTCGTGGCCGCGCCGAATACCCGCCGTGGGTCGCCTTACCTACCTCGCTACCTGTTGGACGCGGTCGCGTAAAAATAATGTCGTCTTTCCTACCTCCGTTTATTAAAAGCCATAAAATGAACCATGGAAGTGAAATTGAAACCTTTGAGAAAATTTCGCTGTCAGTTTCTAAATTACAAGACTTTAAAACAGAATCGCAAAAAGAGATAGATACACGTGTCAAAGATATTTTGTATATTTCTTGTTCGAATTAGGGTAGTTAATGTTAAAATAAGTATTCGTACACGAAAAGAAAGGAGCGAAATCTCATTAGCACATAATTAGAGAAGTTACTACATGTGGCTTGTTGTAAAAGATCTTGCAACCTAAGTATCGAAAATAAATAAATAAAAGAAAACCTGTACATATATCGGTCCTACACAGAAAAAACTAGGCTACCAAGAAGTAAATTTTATTACTCTTGTTAAGAAGTTGAATATTCCTTTCCTATTTGACATTACAGTACCACAGACTACCAGCGGTTACAGTCTCTGAATACCTACTGAAAAAAACAAGTTCGTCTGCTTTCGCATCCCCTTTTTCACCCATGCAAGATATCAATATCAAATTGAATTTCCATGCGAGAGTGTTGATTCGTGTATCGCGCAACTATTCATTCGGTACTTGTCAACGCAAATACACACCGCTGCGAACCGATCCAGTCCTTTATGTAAATCCAATAGATAGGTAGGTTCCATTTCCCGACGGGAAAATACTTCCCTGCGCCAAAGAGGGTCAAAGAGAACGCATAAAGGAGTTAGACCTACTTTCAACTGCGAGCCTGGATATTTTGCTTAAAAAAATCGGGGAAAATCATCATGGTTTGTAATTATTACAAATTTAAAGCCATTAAAGAGTATTAATGTGTTAAGAAGAGGAATAAATTATTTTAAATTGTTGTTTATCTCGCTAATGGTACGGTGGGCGCGATTTAATACTACACAGATAGCTAATATCATAAGCTTTAATGAGATAAAGAGAAAAAAAAAATGTTTTTCAACTTCGAATGTTAAACCGGACACGAAGGACTTAGAAACACCGGTCATTGTCAATTATTTGCTTAATAAAACGAACGAAACGAGAGTAACATTAATTTATTTGCTAAATTATCTAATTTAACTCCATTAAATTAAAATCAGTCTTAATCTTACCCCATCAGGCCGTTCAGCCCATTGGTAGGAACAAAACGACCTGGCGTTTCCAAGTTAAAGACCATAATTTGGCTGGAGCATAGTTTTCCCGAACTCCATTATACCATTGTGTAGATTCACAACTTAAAAGCAATTACTTTAACTGCTCAACTATTTCGAATTCAGAGGTAGAGCTGTTTTGCGTTCTACCTATTCCCTAGACAGGGCTTACCTTAAGGGCTAAGTTAATCTCACAACCGGGACACAGTGTCGTGTGCGAACTACGACAAGTGACAACTCTTACTACGAACATGCTCAATAGTACTTAGATACCTCCTACTGCGAATATGTGTAACTATCAAATTGGACTCAAATCTATAGGGGATAAGATTTGCTTATGAACTATCTATACTGTAATTTGAAATAATGTAGAACGTGAAGCACTTGATTTTAATACTTAACTAGAACAGATAACCCTTGTTACAGATGTGATTGGACTCGCTTTTGCCCCGGCGATTTAAATAGCCATTTTAAGTACATCTATGTTCAGAGATTAAGTATCATCAATTCATTTTGCATAATTATTTTAATCGCGAATTTAAATACTACAGCTAAACGATTAATTCATTACAGACACGGTATACCTAATTGATTTAAGTATGTATATGTAATTGTATGAATTATTGAAATTGGACCCGTATCAATCCTGTATCGTGCGCTTTCAGAATAAAAGACAGGCAATTGTTTTCAAATATCGTCAAACCTCATCAAAAACAGAATGCAGATGATACTCGTCAAATCCGATCGAGCCATCGCCGAGACCGGGTGTGGAATCCTTTGTTGATCCACAAATTGGCGACCAGAATGAGCCACTGAATCAACACGCCACCGGATTATTTACAACTCGCCCGCTGCTTTGTGATTTTACAATTAAGCCACCAAAAATATTCAATAAGCTACAATATTTCTGACCGTATTTGAACGCTCAGTTTGCAGACTGATTAATGGTGTAATGTGCGTGCTATTGCAGAACGTAATTGAATAGGTATTCGATTTGTAGATACTATTCTAGCTCATTATAAATGTACTAAATTTCTCAAAAATAAAACTAGAATTTGTTTATTCGACTGTCACCGGAAAGGAGAGTCAAGACAATTTTTTTTATTTTCATCGATAATTCGGTATTTCAGTTATAATAAGCATTCTCTTTCTTAAATGAATATTTTGTACAAGCACCGATGGTCTGACGTTGCGTGGGGATGGGATGGCGTTCGTAGGGGTCACTTTTAGAAGTAGACAGGTTAATATCCGTCCGACGCGACTCATATTATTATCATTTCAGTTTGCTTTCCGTGAACATTGGACTTCTCTTTAAGATCGATAGACTGGAAAGTAAAGTGATTTATAGTATGGAACTAGTAATATAATAGAATACGTGGTTTGTCTACGACTTTTTCAAAACATGGACCATGTCGAATAGCCTGTAGATAGGTAGTAGTACCGTTGTGCTATCCGCAATCTAAAATTGGCTTCAGTGACGAACTCTGACGTCGGTATCGATAGTAAATAGCGAATCTAAAGGATTTCATTTGGCATGGCGACACAATAGAACAGTGGAATCGATTTAAGCCACAAAGGCCATCTGCAATCAATTTTGAAGATACCGTTGCATAAATTGGTCCAAATAAATTCCTTGTTTTACGCTACATTTAGAAATTAAATATGTAGCATGTGTCTTAAATTAATCAGAAATATTTTAGAAGATCATTCAGTTAGGTAAACCGGAGACTCCTGTAATTTTTTTTTTGTTTTTAGACTGTGTTTCACTAACGTCCTTAGTCTATACATTGGTCGATTTTTCAAATGTAAGTACGGCATCAAAGAGGGAACTTCATTCGGAATGAAAAAAGCAGTATTGCGAACTGCTTGATATTTTTGTTACGGGATGATTTTAATGAGCTCCCGATGTTTCGATGCAGTTGCACTTACGTATGATCAGTGTCTATATCCCGTAAGAAATATATTTTGTGTATATTTACATGCCGTAACGTGAATCATTAAAAATATTACTGATAACTGCTTCTCGTAAATAAAGTTTACGTAAGCATGGATGGAAGTTCCCAATCCGCACTGGGCCCGCGTGGGAACTATGGCCCAAGCCCTCTCATTCCGAGAGGAGGCCTGTGCCCAGCAGTGGGACGTATATAGGCTGAGATGATGATGATGAAGCATGGATGGATCGGAGCTTTGCTTACGTTTACTGACAATAGGGAGAGGCGGGTTTGAATATGCGTACGTAAAAATTGAATGACCCCTCAACCAAGGTTTATTTTAAGACTCGTATAATAGATATTAAAGTTTAAGCCAGTAATTTACGATTAGAACAGCAAGCTATTCCTCATTACTTCTGACACATTCACAGCTTGTTTTGGTATTTCATCGTTAAAGTCCAAAGCAATTGCGTGTACCGTTACGAGCACTAATTCCCAACTGGGGGAGACCTTTACCAGATCACGATCATAAATTGCAATCACCAGCTTTAGCTTTAGAACACGGGCCAGATATAAGACTAGTATTACTCATAATAATTACTAGGCCATCGAGAGTGTCGCGACCATAGAACTAAAATAAGAAGAATAGAAATGGCATCGTTTAATATACCGGGTGTGGCCTGTAATATGAGCAAATAATTAAAACATAGATCATACTCGTCAAACTGAACAACATTCGTTAAACGACTTTTAAAAATAATTAGTTTTTTAATTTTTATTACACTTAAGTTTATGCGAAGAAGCAATGTAAAGCAAAATGCTTGTTGTTTGTAGGATGACAAGCGATGTCAGTTGTATTCAAGGTTGGCCTATATTGATAGCAGTATTTAATTTGTATAAAAAAGGGAAAATCTAAAGACTCCATTATTTTTAAAAGTCGCTGAACTAATGTTGTTTAGTTTGACGAGTACGATCTGTTTTAATTTTTTGCTCGTATTACAAGCCACACCCGGTATATAAACCCTTTATTGTACAAAAAGAAAGAAACACAATTGACAAACGTATTGACATGAATACCTAAAGGAGAACTTATATAAGAGATTTCTATCAGTCAATCTTCGATTACAAAACTCATTTTTTATTTACTTTTCTCACTTATGTGACATCCAGTCTTCTTATTAGTACTGTGTATTTAAAAAAATTATGAAACTAGAACATTTCAGATTTTTTTTCTTTGTAAGACGAGGAAGCTATCGTCATAAATATAGAAAAAACAATACAAGTATTATTTGTTTGTTCATAAAATTACGAATAATAATCCGAAACCACCGACGTTCTATAAAAATACCATCACAATTTATTGGTAGTAAATTTCACGTTCATGGAAATCGTAAAATAACGAAATTGATTCAGAATTTATTTCAACCTAACCCTTTTATATGGTATAAAAATACAGAATAAATTATGATAAATTAGTTAAGAGCGGAATTGATTGCTTAAAAGAACTTAAATTAAAATCATAACCAAGGATCGTTTTTTTTTTTCATTATAGACACAATTTAACAACACTACAAGAAAAGATCGGAGGAAAGCTAGGAAGAAAGCCGAAGACAAGTTTTGACCAAATAAAGAAGAGAACAGAAGCAGTACTTATCGTATTAGAACGTGAAAGAACTCGCACTAAAAAGAAAAGACTGGAAGATACTGTACCGGCTTATATGTGGATGATAACCTTGTTGATAAACGTTGTTCTAGGTTCCTAAGACCCAAAATTAACTTGTGTTTATTAAAGGGGTGGTAAATTGCTTACAAAATGTATATCTAAACATTATAATATATTAGTATCACATTATTGGGAGTTTCCAGCCGATAGTAGAGGTATTTCGATGTATTGAGCCCATGGAACCGCGCCCGGCAATCGGTTGTGGTCAAGGCAAAATCGTTGACACGCAACTAGGGTTACCAGATCTAAAATTGAAAATTCCTGAACACTGTATATGTATTTTTATAAACTACTCGACACGGTGCCACGAGGTTACCTTGTGACTATAGGATGGTCATTGATAATGAACTTCGCATTTCCAGCATTTGTTTTAGAACTGGCAGCCCTACTTAGAACACCGCCTTACATGCTTTTATAGGCATGAAAACATGATTGCCTGAATAATTTATACTAATGATTATCGCAATAATATAGTCATTAAAGAAAAGAAAGAAAAAAATTATTCACATTCACAAAGACACACAGATACAATAAAATAAAGTGAATCCTAAATGAACCTGTCATCCGACTGTAATCCTGAGAAGAGCCGCAGTATCCTGTTTTATCAAGAGATACTGAAGTCTGGTAAATATAAACACAAGCCGTTTAGACATCGTATCGAAAACTACTGTTTAGTTAAGGAACAAAACTCAAACAATATAGACGCGCCACACCAATTCACATCTCAAATCACGAGTCAATTGTAGATTACTTTAAATTCGAAGGTACTTCTGGTGTTTGTTCTACGATCGATAAAATACTTGACAATACAATACAATACAAATACTCTTTATTGTACACCAGAAATAATAAGCGATACAGAAAAACAGGTACACAGATAAAATTACAAGGTAAGCAATAGGCGGCCTTATCGCTCAATCATAATGTATTGACTTATTTGAAAAATTTTCACTTTATGTAAAAGATCTATATTTTCGCTATTAAATACTAGCTTTTACCCGCGGCTTCGCACGCGTAAACTAATAAAATGGGGATGTATTCGGTCCCTTAGTTATAAAACTATCCCGTGGGAATATCCGGATAAAAAGTAGCCTATGTGTTCTTTCAGACGTTCAACTACCTACATACCAAATTTCATGACTCTAAGCCCAGCAGTTGTTATTTCGAGATTTTATCCATATCCCGTGGGAATATCGGGATAAAAAATAGCCTATGTATTATTTCAAAGGTCCAGCTACCTACACACCGAATTTCATGGCTCTAAGCACAGTGGTTGTTATTTCGAGATTTCATCCCTAGGTATCCCGTGGGAATATTGGATCAAAAAGTCGCTTATGTGTTATTCCAGACTTCCGGCTACCTACATTCCAAATTTTATGACTCTAAGCCCAACGGTTATTATTCCAAGATTTTATCCCTATCCCGTGGGAATATCGAGATAAAAAGTAGCCTATCTATTATTCCAGAGGTCCAGCTATCTACATACTAAATTTTATGGCTCTAAGCACAGCGGTTGTTATTTCTAGATTTTATCCCTAGGTATCCCGTGGGAATATTGGGTCAAAAAGTGGCCTATGTGTTATTCCAGACGGCTAACTACCTACATACCAAATTTCATGACTCTAAGCCCAGCGGTCATTATTGCAAGATTTTATCCCTATCCCGTGGGAATATCGGGTTAAAAAATAGCATATGTAGTATTTCAGAGGTCCAGCTACCTATATACCGAATTTCATGGCTCTAGTTCCAGTGGTTGTTATTTTGAGATTTCATCCCTAGGTATCCCGTGGGAATATCGGGTCAAAAAGTCACCTATGAGTAATTCCAAACGTCCAACTACCTACATACTAAATTTCATGACTCCAAGCCCAGCGGTTGTTATTTCAAGATTTGATCCCTATCCCGTGGGAATATCGGGATAAAAAGTATTCTATGTTTTAATCCAGGTTATAAACTAACTTTTTGCCAAATTTCATCCAAATCAGTCCAGCCGTTTTAGCGTGAAGAAGTAACAAACATACTTACTCACATCCTCACTCACTCACATCCTCACTCACTCACTCACAAACTTTCACATTTATAATATTAGTAGGATATCCCGTGGGAATATCGGGATAAAAAGTATTCTATGTTTTAATCCAGGTTATAAACTAACTTTTTGCCAAATTTCATCCAAATCAGTCCAGCCGTTTTAGCGTGAAGAAGTAACAAACATACTTACTCACATCCTCACTCACTCACTCACAAACTTTCACATTTATAATATTAGTAGGATATCTAATGCCGTTTGCCATCATAATATGCCTATACATTCAGATCGGTCGATATGGGAAAATCTGAAACTATTCAATATACGAAAATCTGTTCTTAGGAACCATGTCATCAATTTTCGTAACAAGAAAAACTGCATTCATAGATTTTCATATTCTATAATGTAGGTAAGTTTTACTTTTAAAATCGTCTAGGTTCGATTCCCGAGCTAAATACATGTTTTTTTTTTAATGTTTGAATGCAGTTTATCTTGTTACTAAAATCGATGATATGCTTCCTAAGAACAGATCTCAGTATGCCTTACAGTTTCAGACTTTCCTTACCTTACTTAGTATATCTATACCTTTGTACAACCTGTTAGTGCAGAGGTAATTCAGATTCAAAAAAATTCAAAATTCAAAATTATTTATTTTCAACTTTTGTTCGATTAACTATTTATGCGCTCTCATACCTCAAGCGCTCCTGTAATTTTTCATGTGACTGTAAATTAAAATCAAATGTGTAAATGATCATTCAAATGGAATTCACCGGATTTAACAAAATTAACCTTGATCATGATGAGACTCTCAAACAAAATTTCAACTGGAAATCGAACGTCGAGAACACTTGCTTTAACTAGGGCAATTTCTTTTCCAATAAATTCTGAAGACTCAATTCATATTGTACTTAATTAGGCCGCAAAAATTTTGTTAATCTTATTTTCCGGTCGAAGAGAATTGAATACTTTACTCTATTTCAAATTTTCACATTTTATTTTTAAGATAAAAATGGATGAAAATGTTCCATGAATCGGTTTATATCAGTCTTTTTATTAACAAAGGATATTCAAAATCTAGATTGCAATGTATATTCCAGTTTCACATTTCTATTTCTCTAAATGGAAAAAATATGATTTACGAATACCTACACAGTACCGCATGCTTTAATTTATGACAATAGTATTAAAAGAAAACGTCAACACTCAATCGTTTTCACTAAAACATAAGACATCTAACTATAGGTACCCACATTCTACCAAAGTCTGAATTGCTGCATCAAAGTTGTTTATTAATCAATGCTCGCAAAGACCGGCAGTTGAAACCCTTAAGTGCTCCTCGAGGAGTTGCCTACGAACTTTAATTGAAAGATGGACCGCAAATTAGGGAAGCGAAGATACCACTTACACCCACACATACGAGGTTCCATATCGGGCCTTTAAAAAATTCAAGCGTTTACATGTGGCGACAGAATGAAAGCAAAAGGGACCTTTTAAGATAAATACTTTTGTCCCATACGGTTAGGCAGAGACTAATGACTTCAACCATCCCTTAATGCTTTTTTCGCTTCCTTCACGCATCGTAGAAAGATGTTTTATGTATGGATTTATTTTACATCACATGAATCTAATCTAAAACACACATTACAAGAAGTAAGTATTGACAAATACGTACAATAATCGTCGTTAGTATTTAATTATGTACAATGGATCCGCTAAAGACTCAGAAAGAATTCGGAAGAGAACATTCTTTCAAATTATTTGCGCTCAAAGTTTAGTTGGAAGTTTCAAAGCGATCGTATCTCTTTGATGTTAGGGATTAGTTGTATTCAATTAATTATAATAAGTTTCGCAAACCATTCACTAATGAGCGGGAATTTTCAGACTATTAAAACAACACGACTCGTTTCAATTACTTACGAAAATACGCAAACGTTAAACTTAAAAATGACCATGTTATTTCTAAAACTTGCACGAATGATCGGACGTTTCTAGTCTTAGTAGTGTTGGAACTCACGCATACGCATTCTGTGAGGCTGTATTAATGTTTTAACCACTTTCAAAACGTATTTCGTTGTCACAGCGAAACCGCGCCGGGGCGCGCGGCGGCATCACGGGTGCGACCGGCCCCCACAAAGGGCTCTAAGCTACTGACTGACTGACGCTGTGACGCCGGCGACAACGGAACGAAAGCTCAAGCTCACACTATAGGGTGCAACTCCCCACCCACTCCACTAAAAATGCACATATTAAAAGTGAAAAAAAGTAGGCGAAGGAACGAACGCGAGAATTGTTGCACGTCTCCATAATTACTTGTTCCATGCAGCCCCTTGTTTCTTCGCTTTCTAATGAGGCTCGAATGAGCGCTGGAATGCGCTACCTGTAGAGCCGGCCTATCCCTGAATCCGTTTATCTACAACCCCCGCGATTACACTCAAAGTTAAATTGGAAACTTTGAGATAATTGTTTTTTATGACAAGGTTTTAGTGAGAAGAGGGTTATTAAAGTCTAAGTACCTGAGCGACCGAGCTTTGCTCAAAGTTTTTGTTTTTGTAAAGTCGTGCTTTTTTGCAGAAGTATAAAAGCCTAGGGAAGCTTAAGGTAAGGTAAGCTTTTAAAGTAAAACTTAAAAACTAGATACAAATAAACATTTCAACTGTTTACAAGTTCATAACTATACCGTTGAATGCCACGCTGATAAAAAATTTGGTAAATATACCGATCTAAAAGAGCACAAGATTTTCACAAAAAAAATGCATTTCAATCATAGAGATGAAGAGGACCAAGCTATGTAGATCAAGAAATGGTCGTTTAAAGATACATTCTTAATAACTTTAGGTTTTGCTTTTGTCGTCCTGGAACAATCGATGTATGTTAGTAAAAGAGTAAGGTAACTGACTAATGTTATATATTTCTCGAGGATCATAGAGTTGCAATATGAAGAGGTTTTTCGAAATTGTCACGGGACAGGGAGCCACAATTTTTAATACTTTTCTTACAAAAACCTCGGGCATAATTTAGTTTGTTACAAAGAATAAAACTTTACTATACACATTTCCAAAAGCCAAAGATAAACTTGAACCTGTTCTAAATCAAAATGTAATCGGCCTCCTCCGATATTGCAGATGCATTATGCAAACAAGACGCGATCGGGCTCTAGAATTGAATTTATATACGATCCAAAACCGTTCAAACGAATACGAGTTACTCCACCGTAGTCTCGCATCCAAAAGAACTTCAAAGTATCGAGTAGTAATTGAGATCTTAACAAAGAGCTTTTGAGTTACCTGAGCAACAAGAAAAGTGTGAGTAAAGAGCAGTTTTCGATCGCTACAGTTCAAACGAGAGTTGGGATGTAGTGCGCTATATAAATTCTGAATTCATACGCCGTTGAATCGGCAAGATAGTTTGGCAAACGAAAGGAAGTTTTGATTTCTGTTTGAATACTAAAGAACGTCGGAAGTTCGACGGTATTTGTTTGTTTATATTTTATTTCCTGTCGCGAACGTAACTACCTTTTTATTCCAACAACACAGTTTGTTGTCAATTGTGATTATTTTTAACTATCTAGATAGTTCGAAAATATCTTATTTTTTTGGTCAATAATCATAATCCCAATTCTATACAAATAGGATCTTTTATGAAGTCATGGTAGTCTACCTATGGCCCCTTAAGTAAAGGGTCGTTGGTTCGAAGAGTTATTTTAGTGCAAAATTTCGTTTGGTAATTTCCATGAGCTTTTCGGAGAAGGAAAACATCGCGAGAAAATCTTTACATACTCCCAATCTGAGAGGAGCCAAAGATGTTGTCGATGTTTCACGGGAGTTGTAACCTCATTTCGAACTTGTGAGTTTTTAGAGCAGCCTACAGAGTGAAGTAACATAACGAAATATATCTACATGACACGGACAAACATTTCCATTGTTTGCTATGCGTGGGTGCAGCCCATGGGTACAGTGAAAGTGGCCCTACACGTCTATATTAAATGAGAACAATTGTGACTATTGTATGAATGTACATAACTAGCTAAATAATGAGACTAAGCAGCTGTGAATGTGGAAATGACAGTTCTAATATTGCGTTACATTGACGAGTTGACGACATGAGCAAGTTCAGTATTATTTTTTAATTTACAATCTATTAAATAAATAATAATGATAATGTAAATTTTTTAATTTTATGAATAAATGAATATGAATATGAATATGAATATTTTTTTTATTTTTTATTTATAATCATTTTTTTTATAAGTAAATGACTTGTGTCTGTTTGGAAAGTTCTGCCAGCGTAAAGGTTGAGAGCTACATAAAAACATTTGGAAACTTACAAATTATTTCGACAGTTGGGAGGTGTCAATGTCCAATTATTATTTTTTTATACAACTAGAAGGCAAACGAGCAAGTGGGTCTCCTGGTGGTAAGAGATCACCACCGCCCATAAACATCTGCAACATCAGGAGTATTGCAGATGCGTTGCCAACCTAGAGGCCTAAGTTGGATTACCTCAAGGCCAGTAATTCCAATCCTCATAAAATGTTTTAGATAGGGTAGAAGTACCGGGTTTGGCCACCTAAAGTCGGTTTTTGGCCAGTTGACATTTGAAGTATATATAAAAAGATAACTTTTTATTAAATTAGTATTAAAACAACATTTAAGTGAGTTTTCATAAGTTTGTACTGAAATTAATAAAGTTTGTAATGTTTTATTACTATAATTTTATTTCAAACTTATATATTTGAACAATAAATAGCCAAAAACAGTACAGTGGCCACAAACGGTACTTCTGCTCTACTTGTGAGTTTTTTCTTAATATACAATAGACAGCCTTGGTGGTCGAGTGGTTTGACCTATCGCCTCTCAAGCAGAGGATCGTGGGTTCAAACCCCGGCTCGCACCTCGTGAGTTTTTCGGAATTCATGTGCGGAATTACATTTGAAATTTGCCACGAGCTTTGCGGTAAAGGAAAACATCGTGAGGAAGCCTACACAAACCTGCGAAGCAATTCAATGGTGCGTGTGAAGTTCCCAATCCGCACTGGGCCCGCGTGGGAACTACGGCCCAAGCCCTCTCAATTTGAGAAGAGGCCTGCGCCCAGCAGTAGGACGTATATAGGATAGGCCGGAATGAGATACAATAGGTAGACTAAAGATAATTTTTCACATAGGTAGGTAAAATACAAAGTCCTAAGGCAGATACAATAGAAGTAGAATGTTATGTCGCTCAGGACGGGACTCGTCGGATATCTTCTTTTTCCTGAAGTGTCAAATGAGACAGAAAAATAAAAGCGGTCATTCGTGATTTCCGAACGACATTCGTAAACTAGTTTAAGTGTACAAATACATATTTAGATACTTTAGTATCTCATAAATGCTTACTAGGTACTAACTAAATTATATAGATACTTTCAAATCTACGTTACACGCGGGAAACTGCTAAATTAATCTGTCATCTGACACTGACCTCGGCCTATAATCAGAATTGTGGGTTCGTCAGCTGACGGGAATGAATCCACAGAGACCTCACTCGGCTCCAGTGATTTAAAGGTGCCCCACTTTGTGCAAACCCTGAATGGAAGAGTAGCGACCGGCAAGAACCTATACCTGATCGTAAATCAGATATTTCTTTCAATCCGGCCGCCTGCATTTGCCACCTTACGCAAACACTAACAAAGTTCAATTTCAGATCGTTCCAAGTTGACTTTGTATCTTTCGTTGGTTCAGGAATGTGCTATTGAGAAAAGGGTGCTCCGAGATAAGGGCTTTATCGATGCATAAAGTATGTTATTATGAAGTTTGTCGGCCGCCTCTAAGACGCTTGGAGCAAAAAGAATGCAACCTTTATTCATCGAGGTATCCCCGGCATCTCTTTATTTGCACCTGTCGTAAATTTCACGACCTTAGCGGACCGATGTTTTTATTTATGCTTTGCGTGGGCAGATTACGTAACAGCCATGTGGCTTTAATTATGAGAATTTGATTTATATTCGACGCCGTCGACTTTGTTGTTTAGTCGCACGAAAGTCGGTTTAAAAGTCAGCCGGGAAAATTAATTAAAGTTCTGATGAAAGAAAAAAATATTGGTGAGCCGAGGCGTTACGCGCCACGATGAATTTTGGATTAGTTTATTTTAATATTAATGCTACTGCACGCTCATTTTTTAATAGGCAGTTTTTGCTTCCATATTATTATATTCGTACAAAAAAGGGTATGTGTGGTGTCGTCATAATATGTTGCGCAGATAGATACTGGTTTCATTTTACAATACAAAAAATATCTTGACCCTGATCACTGACGGTGGTGTCTGTTTACATTTTGAAATAGAATGGCTGGATATTTCCATGCAAACCTATTGTCGTTCTTTAGACATCATTATTGTCATAATTACATTCGGGAAAACTAGTATCAACATGTGGTAGTTGATATCAGCTGTAGATGTAATGATAATGTCCGCTCAACTTAAATGAAGTAACATTGTGTCTCATTTTAAAATAACTTACTTTCTTTCACGTCTGTATGTCAATATGAACCTCTTGACAGCGAGATAAGTCTACATTCTCAAGTGTTACTAAACGGACATAAGGTCTTTTATAAAGTGGTTTTTGAATTATAACCCAACCCTTGAAGTACCCTTGTTACATTACAACTTGGGACATGTTGACCCCCACAATGACTTGATAAAGCGATTTCAACTACGGTCACCTTCAACAAGTCAGTATCCACCGGTATAGTCACACAGAACAGCAATCACAAGAAAGCCAGGTGGCAAACATAGAATGAAAAAGATTATAAAAGCTACGTTCTAAAAAATGCCTGAAAACTTTTGTCGCATACGGCCTAAGTGTACCTACCTATAGAAGCTACAAGTTACATGTTAATTATCTAAGGCACCATGCATGAACTGGAAAGAGTGAAAGTAACATTACCACATTACAAACATCTCACTTCAAATAATTATAGGTTACGTAAATTCTTACATGATTTTAGTATGAAGGTTTAGATCAGAAACGTTTTGTATCAGAAATAAAACAAATTATTGCTACACTTAGATATCCGAGAACTAAGGTGATATATTTTTGTTTTCAAGACATTTTTTTCAATTGTTAAATGGAAAATTTTAACGGAAAAATCTTAACCTTACCTAGATGATGGATTCAAATATGTTTATTCATGTTCAGCTAAGCAAGGAAATGAGCCGGGAAGTTAAACATCTTCCTGGGATGCAACTCAAGTGGTGTGAAAAGCTTTTTAAACTATTTTTAGTGCTCTAATAGCAAAAGTTTTAAAAGCTTGTTAATTAAGCATGCATATGAAATGCAGTATGCTTTGGCGAATGGTTGACTTTTTGGGCCAAAGGAGGGCTTACACTACCATCAAACAATGTTAAGTCTATTAATTTTAATTAACTGGTCTAATACGGATTAAATGACATTTCAAAATTTAAATTTAAACTAAATCTGCGACTCCCTCGTATTATTACTTACTCTTTATCATCATATCAGTCGTAAGATCACTGTTGGACATAACCGCGGTCTCCCATCACAAGAACTTTTTGGTCCCAACGGCCATCTGTTTTCCGTATTATTTGGCCTGTCCATACTTACAAGGCAAATATCGTAAGGTTACTTTGTTCAACTCCGTCCAGTACATACTAACCCAAAACGAAATGTCAAACAAAATCATGGAAGTTTAAAGTTTTGCCCGTTTATAGGTACAAAACCCCTTAAAACATTTTTTGTAAGAACACCATAACTCAAAGATTACTCAGACAGGACAGAAGCCACGATACATATTTTACAACACTTCCACGGCATTACGCCGACACAAATAGATTTCACCGTCTATAAATTTTCTAAATCCGATAGCAGTATCATCCCGACTTCCAATTCCTTCTGTGGCCCCTTGACACAGTACTGTCCGGAACAGAACCTGAAATTAAGAATCGTACGTCGAATCTGTGGAGTCGCTATCATAAACTGCGACATAAAAAGTTAACTTCTTATAGATCAATTTTGTCGTGCAATTATGTGCGAAGTGACATGGCAAATTGAGAGATGAGATTTTTTTAATATATAAGTCGTGGAATTCTAGTGGTTTGACCTATGGTCTCTCAAGCAGAGGGTCCGACTAGGTTAAATTATATTTGAAATTTGCGAAGAAATTCGATGGTATGTCTGAAATTCACAATCCGCACTGAGCCCGCATGGGAGCTACGGATTTAAACCGTGTTATACTTAGAGGATGTTTGTACCCAGTAGTATGACGTATATGGGTCAATATAATATTAAGATAATTATGTTAAATAAACAATTGGTCGATACTTTATAACTACCTATATATAGGTATTATTTGCGGAAATGTCAAATGCTTCAATACTAACCATATATTCTGAAATATCAACATGAAATGTAGATATATTTCCCAGACGAGGACCGTAATATTTAAGATCACAGTCCCGCATCCAATCTCTGCTCGTAACGAACTCATTAAATATAGAGAACCTCAAAAGGGTAAACAGTTCTGCAGAAATTGATGGGCGTTTGTAAAATATTTCATAAGAATAGAATCTCATATTAATTTCAGAAACGGATATGAGAGTAAAAGCCTTTTTGGCTGCGGAAAACACTTAGCTGCGGCCGCCGCGGCATATAATCCCCAAACAATAAATCTCGTTCTTATGAGTAAACCGAGATATCGAACATAATACAAGCTTTTTTGGAAAAAAATGTGTCCTATTTCTAAGGCGTTGACCAGAAAATGAGAAAATTTGTGTAGTTCGAAATATTACGTTCGCGGGCCCGTTGTTTAGAAAAGAGAAAAGAAAACTCGAAAACCTCATTTACGTTTGCTTTGTCTGTTTTCATTTGAATTCAATTAGGATTTATAACCATCGAAATAAAATTTTCATGCTTCTTTTTCCCGCTATAAATTCATCTCAATATAACTAGGAAATTTATGCGAGAAAACTAGCGGTGGAAACTAAAATCAAATTTTTAATTCCAGTAGCAAATAGGAGCATTTTTCAATCGACTTTGCTATCCTTTATTTTCAAAGTTTGACAGCAACTATGTAACCGACGAGCGAGATTTTTCGGCAGAGGCTTTTTGTTTTAGTTTTTCATGACTTTAGTAGTTCCATTTCCCGAATGCACAGATATACGTATTATTACACACATCGTTCACTTCCGACCGAGCACCCACTACATACGTTTTTACCTCTTTCTGATTTTTAAGGTTTTGTATTTCAATTAGCAAAAACGAAATCTAAGATCACTCTATTATCCGTCTGTCTGCCAAGATCCTTTTTCTCAGGAACGCGTGGAGGTACAAGTTCAATTTATTATTAAATACTCAGGTCTACTACTCCTTAAAGCAGTGAAAAAATCAAACGCCCAAGTTAACAAAAAATTAAAAGATATATTGTAGTCATTGCTGGGGAATCAAAAACTATAGGGTACTTCCATTCAGTTGGCCGGGTCCATAGCGACTCGCTAATTGTTGAAAGTTAGAATTTATCATTTGTCATACTAAGTCTTTTTTCTCTGAATCCATTAATTGTTATAAAACAAACCTAACCTAACGTACAGTTCTTTATAGGATGACCATTTAAAAATTAAAATAAATGGAATATCTGTATCTGTATGAGTAACGCCTGAATCTATACAGCACTTAAAATTTTCAGTTTTTTTTTTTTTTATTCGACAGGATGGTAAACGAGCAAATGGGTCTCCTGGTAGTAAGAGATCACCACCGCCCATAAACATCTGCAACACCAGGGGTATTGCAGATGCGTTGCCAACCTAGAGGCCTAAGATGGGATACCTCTAGTGCCAGTAATTTCACCGGCTATCTTACTCTCCACGCCGAAATACAACAGTGCAAGCACTGCTGCTATTACGGCACTGCTGTTATTTACGGTTTCAGTGGGAAAAATAATATAAAAACCAATAATTCGGACATACATTACAGTATGACTTGCGAAAATTATGCGAACTTTGGTGCGCCCAATGTTAAGCATTATCTTGGTCGAAAGACTGCTCGGGCTTAGGCCACTAGCTCTGTTGTCGTTCCTACACAGGACTCGCGTACACAACCTGCCGAATAGGAAGAAGTGGCTATGACGAGTAACGTATTCGTAGCCGCACTGCGACTTACGAGGCTACCTCCTTATCTCGCTACTTCCCATGCCATTCGTGGTGTGTGAATGTGATTACGTTCGTCAGTAGCAATCGGCGAATTGAACAGTGCAGCTGGGCTACTACGAAACTAGAAACTCGAAGTTCGTGTCGTGCGCTCCCTCTCGCTCTAGTATTAAATAGTATAAGTGTTAGAGGGACCGCACGACACGAACTTCGAGTTTCGAGTTTCGTAGTAGCCCTGCTGGCGTAGGAGTACATACGTAGGTACGAGCATAGTAGGATTACATCACATTTTTCGTTACTAGTCTTAGTAGTCAGTGCCAGATATTTTCTCCTTCGACTCAATATTCAACTAATAATACGTCAATGAGTGTAACTTGAACCTCCATAAATTTGCAGAAAACACGAGACCCTCCTGTAAGGCGGTGTTTACACGCACGGAATAATTCCGACGGCCAAAAGGGCGAGGCAGCGTCGTGAAAACGTGAAGATCAGACCCCCGACGCGCCCTAATGACCTGCAAATATCGGGATATCACACGAGATTTAGGAAAGGCTCTTTGCTCTTTCAGCTTAACAGTAATTGACGTCCAGTATGTTTGTATACTCCGCTTAACGTGTACCGTACCGTGCATGTATTTTGTATTAATAATTTTGTAGGTACCTACTAAATCTGTCAAACATTTTATGGTGACTCCATCTACGGGGTTATTTATACGTGGCTTTGTGAAAAATTCACGAACATTCGCAGACCATAAAACGTATTAATATCACAATACCCGGCAACTCAAATACATCACCGCGCCACACCCCTAGTGACCCATGGCATGGGTTTATTTTACCTCGAGTTTTTGTACACCCTCTATTTGTAAAAAGTTAACGAGACGGCTACGGCGTTGAAAAAGTGTGAACGTCAGATTTTTTGTTTGAACACCATTTAGAGATACGCCAAGAGGAAAGTTAGCTTAAACACTTGAGCCGACTACGTTGAGTGCAGAATGTGTTTCAATTCAATATTCATTATTGTTAGGACAGTTATTATGGTTTTAGCAATATTCACTGCTGATGATTTTGCAACCAGGCTTGCTAAGAACCGCAATGACCATAATAGGGCAATCTCGAAATACAGAAAACGTTGCAAGTTAGGTTTCTTAGTTCGAAATTATTGCCAGCTTCCTACCATATCGTCAACGTGGCATCTTAGTTTTTCAGTCTTTAAACATCCGCTGTTGTCTCTAGTGTATCCGCGACGTAAGTAGTTCCCTACATGTGTTATGAGCAATTCTGTACCTTAAACGCAGTAAAAGACCGTTCTTCGGCTGACTTTTTACTGTTACAATGCTTGTCTTTATTCCCCGACAACTTTTACGAGTCACCCTTCAGAATAAACTTTAATAAAACAGTATGTTCTATTACCGGTATCAGCAAGAGCCGGCACTCGACTGCGCTTTATCTGGGACTTATCAGGGACTTTATGGAAGCCAGCTGGAAACACTTAAAGGATACGCCGATACCTCTTAAAAGGATTCATTGTATTCGTCGATTAGGCCTTCTACAGAACCATTAAGAGCGGCGTTACGATGTTTCGTTTTTAAGAGTAAAGCTTTCTAAATAATCAATTGAAAAAATCTAACTGACAATTAAGAAGATTGTTTATTTTTAAATCTAGATAAGCTAGTCCATTATCGCATTACGAAGCGTTAATGTGTTCGTTGCCAAATCCATTATTTACTCACGCGCCATCGATTTTTACTAATGCATCAACAAATATTATATCGTATGCTGTATCTAAAAACACATGAAAGAAAGTAAAACTGAGGAAATCTAATTTAAAAGAAATGTGCTCGCAGTTAATTTTTAGGGATTTTTTCTTTTAATTCTTCACTAATCGTACCTAATTAAAGAATTAATTACAACAAACTAAAATTATATGAAATGTGTCAAAAAATGTCTCTGCAGCCGCTACGCTAGTTTACCGCCTATTTGGACCCGAAGAATTTTAATTCCGTCATACAAACCTTTGTATGGATTGACGGCACGCCGAGGAATTTCACGCCTCACCAAATTTATACTTCCTCGTTTCTTCACAGATGTATTAAAAGGAATATCCACTAGGTGAATGGTTGCTTGCATGAGAGTGTTAAGTTCTAAGTTACATCTTTTTTTTATTCTTACAGTATTTTTTTACATTTACGAGTAGGTATAACTAGGTACCACATTATACTGTTGTAAAACTAGTGATTTAGTTGCATATACCCTGGTACAGTCAAGGGCAAAAATATGTATACACTTTAGTACCTTGTCTATTTTCATCATATTTGAACTGCCATATATAAACTGTCGCAGTGGTTCAAGTAACAAGGTACTAAAGTGTATACATATTTTTGCCCTTGACTGTACTGTTACCTACCGTAACTACGAGTACGACTGACACTGACACATACGATAATTTGTCGTCAAATGTCAGTGTTCTAATATAATATTTATGTGGTAGGGCATGGCTGTACTTTTAGTCCTTGAAAATTTTAATGTAACATCAACATAACATACATATCGCGTAGGTACTCAACAAACATTTAACATAGAAAGTACCAGCAAAATTAATTTGAAACGCAACCGTCAAAAGTGAAACAATGGCCGTAAACAAACGGTGTTTTACATTCATTGTCTCTACGTTTTACAAGTAATTGTTGCCTCGTCGCAGGTCACGTCATTGCAAACAAGCCCCTTAATGGGACCAGATCTGTCATTGAGACCCTTAGAGCTGGTCCACATTAGGTCGGACCGACAGCTTTAGCTGAACGTAAAAGATGTCGGATGCATATTAGCATTCTGTATTTGAATAGAGTTGTTCGAATTGCGGCGACTTGATAAAACTGTCGGCGACGACACATTTTTATCGGACATTCAGCCACGATTTCGGTTGATTCCGTTCCGATATAATATTGACGTATTGTAGTGTAATAGTGTTCTGGTCAGATCGGCACCTTATGACCAGTAGGATTCGTCAATCGGCCAACAATAAAACTGTCGATCCGACCTAAAGATAACCAGTTGTTTTCTTACTCTTCAACTATCTTTCTTTTTTTACACTTTCCGGCCCGATATCTGTGTCGAACGCAAATACGACATGGGCAATATTTTAAATATTACATATTGGATCCGATATCGGATCAGACTATTTGAACTCGCCCTGACATTTTACCGGCGTCGGAAACCGAAATCGGATAGAACAATGTAAAAACACTTCAGTATCTCTAAATATGAATGGACCACATATTTACACGGAGCATAAACTTTTTCCTTATTTTATTTACGTCTACATAGAAGCATGAAGCATCAAATGTTTTATTTACCTCAACGTTTCGGTGGTATTGCAACGGTTGAGTAGAGTTTGCTTGTGACCACGGCCTTTGTAATTCGTCAGAAAGGTCGAGGAAAATAAAACATGTTTTATTTTTGGGTTACCTACATTACGCGATTACGTCCAGTCAGAATGAAAATAACTTAACACTGCCTTCTAAACATTTTCTTTATTTCTTTCTTCTGAACTTGAAAGTTTATGAATGAACTCATGATTTATATTCAAAGTGAGTCCACATTTGTATCGAACGCGCGTATTCAAAGAACTCATGGCATGGGGTATTTAAAGTATATTTAAGTTTTGCGTGATCGTGTATCTTTTCGCGTCTAAAATAACTATGATGTTCGTCGGTGCAACACAATAGAGATACGCAAAAATGTTACAAATGTGAGCCTACCCTTAACCGATAATAAATACAAATTAAGTACTTATACAGATTATAACTTAAAGTGAAATAAGAAGCCCGGCATTAGCCGGACCACCTGGCGCGCACGTCATAATCAAATACCCACAAAAAAGCAATAAACAAAACATTAAAGCGTCCTTTGAATTACTAGGACATTCCATAAATAACTTTAATACCAAGTTCGGTAAGTATTTTTTCCATTAGAACGCTTCCCAGGGGATTACGGCCAGATAAACAGCGTCCCGCGATTAATATAATGTCATGAGAATAAGCTTTAGTATGCTTTATGAGCAAAAAGTGAGATAATGAAATATTACTCTCTTTTTCGCCGATGATGCTCACTTGTTACTTCTGCTAATGACATCGAATCGAAACTTAATTACACGCTTAACTTTAATTCATCTTTTTCTATTGGATCGTAGCCTGGGGGGCTATTATAAAATTCGAAAATCGAAGTTCGCATCGTACCGTCCCTCTCGCTCTCGTATTAAATGATATAAGCGTCAGCGAGACGGCAAGATACGAATTTCGAATTTTGCACTTCGTAATAGAGGGCCTGATGCTATGCTCGAGCTAGGATCGTAAGCGCATATGGTAACTCGTCAACGCTTAGTGCTTTCGACTTGATACTATAAAAAACCGGTAAATAAATAAGTATTCAAAATATTTTTCGACGTATCTAATTAAATTATCGTCTACTAATTTCACCTCACTTATTGGTCATATAATATATTTTTATAACCACAGTAGTTGTATGCTTTTACGAGAAACCACAACAATGTACAATAAGTTATATCGGGGATAAGAAGTTGTCTTCGCCACGCGAATTTTAATAATAAATGAATACGCTCTTTCGTACGTTTCGTACGTTTGTTTCTAACAAGACTGATTCTTTTGATCCATTAAATTTAAATAAGGTACTACTTTGTAAGTTACAGAGCCTTATTCAATTTCACTTAAGGATTACGTCGTCGAAGGGATTGGAATAAAATAAGCTGCTCTGAGGGTTTTTATTGTAAACTTCGGTGTTGAAAACTAAATAAGTTTCTGTTAGATATTTAATTTTTAATACAAGTTCTTTTGCTGACTCTAATTTTTGTTCACTGTACTTGTACTGTCATCCAACTTACATAATATATATATCAAATTTCACAGAGCCTTATTCAATTTCACTTGAGGAATACGTCGTAGAAGGGATCGTAATAATATAAGCTTCCCTGAGGGTTTTTACTGTAAACTTCGGTGTTAAAAACTAAGTAAGTTTCTATTAAATATAAATAATGTAATAAGTAAATAGAAGATTTTTGCCGACTATAATTTTTATTGACTTTACCTGTATTGTCATCCAACTCACATAATGTACATCAACTTTCAAAATGACTTGCAAGCTTTGACCCAACACCAACAAACAGCCAAGTTAAAAGGTTGTAATATTATTTTCACGTCTAAAACTATAATAACACACCATGACGGATTACCACATGGCCAATACCTACAGCTCCGTTCATGCGACACTTTCCACTTCCACAAAGACGAACACGTCACATACCTAGACTTAACTATCACAAACTCCCCACAAGATCGTAGCGCGTTCATTCTTTAGCTTTTACAAGTAAACTAATTGTAACTTCACTGATGTGAAGTACTATTAAACCTCCGTAAAGTATCATCTGACTAAATTAATCGCTAATACTAATGATAAGCGCAGAAAAAACAGGTATTACTATTACATTTCAACGCCATTTCCGCCTGGACCTAACTACCACGCGGTTAGTAAACAAAACACGCACGATTGTTTCCAAAGCAAATAACCATCCCATGGATTTCAAAGTAACAAACAAAACACACTCAACAATGCAATATTAACGCGAAAGCCACAAAGATCAAGCATTGTTTATCACCGTATTGGAGCTTCCGGGACCACTATTAAAACGTCATTAAAACACCATTTTGGGTTGTTATCGACCCCGGTAATGTACACGGAAGTACTCATTAAGTAGAAAGGTAGGACATTCGTATGTGGGTTTGACTAGTGTCAAAGTGGTGATGTTAAATAACTGGAGACATTTACTCGGTAAGTAAATACATATTTATACTTGAAAATGTTTTTGTTTACGAAAATCTCTGACGGGTTTTTTTTTTTTCAAGAATAAGTGCTCGAGTTGTTTGTATTTTTCAAAGTATGTATTCCGAAGTTAATGAAACTTTGGCGAGCTATTTTTGTGTTATCGATATGAAAAACGTAGGATAGTCTTATTGGTGTACCTCTAAACAACCTGTAAAAGCCATTAACTTCGGAATACTTTCCAACTCCCCTTACCTATCTCCCCTTACATATCTATTGGACTACAAACAGGTACTTGAAGCTGGTTTGTATCACTGCATCGATCAGTAAAAGAACTGTCTAAATATGAGTAAGAAGAGTAAATAAAATTTAAGAATAAAACTTTTTTAATACTAATAAATGCGTAAACCAAAGTAAGGGTAAAGTCGGGTAAACAATACAGTAATTGGCTACGTTACAGTAATTGCACACTTGAATTTTTTATATGAAACAACAATAATACAAATAATTTCATAATAAAAGCAACTAGATTATTATAATTAGCACGACATTTGTTATGATTTATTACCACTTTTCTTTGTACATTTTGATTTCATTCAAGTGGGCAATTACTATACCGTGGTCAATTACTGTATGGTGCTTGCGAATTTATTATTATATCAGTTATGCGAATAGAATTTAACCTTCCAATTAAAACCCCATGGTCCAAGACACCCCGTGTATTATCAAATCACGACACATGACAAGTTCTCTACAAATCATGTTTGACCTTGACAATGTTTAGCTTCTCGTGAAACTATGTGCGAAGCTACGCGATCTAATATCGACTCGGTGGTGCAATGAGCAACATCTCCGTTCATATGACCGAAACTAGAGAACTGATAAAACCACTGCGGCAATAGGAATGTTATAATTTTTTTTTTTATGCGACTGGAAGGCAAACGAGCTAGTGGGTCTCCTGGTGGGAAGAGATCACCACCGCCCATAAACATCTGCGACACAAGGGGTATTGCAGATGCGTTGCCAACCTAGAGGCCTAAGTTGGAATACCGCAAGTGCCAGTAATTTCACCGGTTGTCTTACTCGCCGCGCCGAAACACAACAGTGCAAGCACTGCTGCTTCACGGCAGGATTAGCGAGCAAGATGGTGGTAGCAATCCGGGCGGACCCTGCACAAGGTCCTACCACCTGCATAATTTGTATTTTCTTTCAGAATTCTTGCTTTTATTCTATCTTGTTCTACTCTGCGCGCGCACATGTTTTTTTTTTTAATTTCCACAGATCTTACTAACCGTGCTCACTATTAAATTGTAATATTTTTCGAGCTACAATAGCAACAACAGCCCATTTTCTAACTAATAAATTGCCGCTCTAGGCGATTTACAAAGTGAACCGGGAAAATGAATACGTGGCTTATTTCACGTCGTATTTAAACGTAAGCCTATTTTTGTAAAAAAAAAATGTATTTTTATCCCAATAGGTTATTAGTTCTGCATCGAGCACTTCGTCCACCACTTAACTGGCATTAAATGCACTAGAATAAATGCATAATAGATTATCGCATCCTGAGGCCCGGCCATAAGGAACTAACATACGGCTACGATGTTCTTGGAAATTGCGATTCCCACTTAAATGACTTGAATATATAATGACTCCTCTTGACCGTATATCAAGACATTGTTTATTTAATTTCAGTTACAGGTGTATGTAAGTAATACGATAATTGTGCAGAGATGATTTACGACCAGGAACACGAAAGATTCACTTGGTTCAATCTAGGTATACTAAATGTAAGATGTATTGCAATGCAACGCAATAATATGTACGTATATTTACGCAATAACCTAACTAAAATGTTCTGTCAAAGAAGAAACTTTGTCTAATCGAGTGTGTATTGGAGGGTCGCAGATATTGCGATGAAACCTGGTTCCAGATACTTGCTGACAACAGACAGAAACTACATCAAGGCGATTCTGCGCTAACCTCCGTAAACTCTTGTTAGACATGTGAACGATCATGTCGCGCTCGCATCGATCTAGTCGGCCACGAAATACGTTACTCACAGGCAATACGCCAAAATCCATCTGAAACAGACGCATAGGCCTGAATGATGATGTCTAATGACGACCGGATGGCCCAGTGGTTAGAGCACCTGACTACGAAGCTTGAGGTCCCGGGTTCGAATCCCGGCCGGGGCAGATATTTGTATGAATAATACGAATGTTTGTTCTCGGGTCTTGGATGTTTAATATGTATTTAAGTATGTATTTATCTAAATAAGTATGTTTATCCGTTGCCTAGTGTCCATAACACAAACTTTGCTAAGCTTACTTTGGGACTAGGTCAATTGGTGTGAATTGTCTCGTGATATTTATTTATTTTATTTATTTATTTAATCATCACATGAATCATTATCATCGCCATCAAAGTACTGCAGTCTAGCTGCTTTAGTGGGTATTGTTTATTCCCTGTGAATGCACAATTTGTCATCTCAAGCATGTCCTAAACAAAGAGTGTGGTTAGACATGCTCTGTATGACAAGTACACTGCCAGCAATTAACAATACGGTACGACAATGATATGTTTAGTACTCTTTTCTGATATAAGTACCTATGTATGGTTAGATAGAACTTGTAACGTTCAATTGTATCTTAAATGCATTGTTGAACCACAAGATATAAAATTTTTAACTTCTTAAACCCAAAATATACACACTCGTCGAAATTTTTAACACATGGCTAGGCATGTTGAAGTTTTTTCAGTTAACAAAAATTAACACTAATCAATGCTAATGAAAGAGCCCCTTACGCTATTACTACGTGATACGAGTACTTAAGTATGAAGATCACAAAAACTGCCCTAAATGGTCCGATGAGCGTCGAGACTTTGTGTAATGCGGTTTCATTGAGAACCTCACACTTGTCTTGATATTACGGCCAGACATTTGGGATCAGTTCTTTAATATTACTGGCGCAATAAGTACCGAGGAAACATGCCCCAAAATTGTACACTATGGCAACCCAGCTCTCATTACCTTCACCATCATCTAGGCCTATTAACTCTCCACTACTGGTCACAAGACTTCGCTGAGAAATAACAGCGATTCCCACGATGTTTGAGAATTTCACACACACACACACCACTGAATTGCTTCGCAAGTGTGTGTAGGTTTTTGTCACAATATTTTTCTTCGCTGTAAAGCTCATGGTAATTTTTAAATATACATAGTGTCAATTTTAATTCGAAAAAACTCGAGAGATGCAAGCCTAGGTACTACATACCTACAGTGAAGGGCAAAAATATGTACACACTTTAGTACCTTGTCTATTTTCGTCATATTTGAACTGCCATATATGAACTGTTGATCTACCAGCTGCTCTCATACTCAGCATTATTTTACGACGCACCCAATTCAGATTTGTCTGAATTAAACTCGAATACCGTTTCAGATTCCACTTGAAATTCACATTCGAATTTTATTGCATTATTCTTGCTTGCGCTTCTCTAGAAACGGCGCTGAAATGTCATTTCTGCGAAAGAATATTCTCGGAAATCGTTCTGAAACTTTAACTTTCAGATGATATCGCATTTTTATTCTTAAGGTGCTTATAGGTGGTTCTTAGGAATGGAAATGAGAGGTATCTGTTACTATTAAATATAAAACTGCCGCCTTCACAACTAATTTCGGTTGCTACTTTTTGGATCATTGGATCAACTATAATAAGACTTAACCGACTTTTAAAAAAAGAGGAGGTTCTATGTTCCAATGTTTGTATTTTTTTTAATTAAGTACATTATTAAATAGCAAATGGATCGCGAGGGCGGGGGGGCGTTGCCTGTCACTATTTTACCGTTTTTGTCAAACTTAAAACCTAAAATTGCTAAAAGTGGCTCCGAAGCGGTAACGTTTCGTGTGCTATACCTACCCCATTTGGGAATACAGGCGTGATGTTTATGTGTGTATTTCATTGATGTTTGAATTTTTAAGCTTCTTAAGTACGTACGTTCTCCAAAACACACGATTTAACAAAAAAACTCCGAGCAAAGCTCGGTCGCCCAGGTACGTCCTGTATAATTAAATTATCTACCTAAGGACCATTCCTTTACTGAAATTATATTTTTTTGTTTATAAGACAATTCATCGTACACACAAGTAATTATTTCCTAGAGCTAACAATTTATATTGCAATCAGAAACCGCATCTGCAACTGAATAAAACCAAAAATAACTCGGACTTCGTTAGTCCATTTGGTCAACACCTCATAAACTTTTATTGTAATTACTTTGCTATCCGCCCAGCATTTGGGTCGCTCGCTACGAAAAAAGCAGCTTCTCGGCTTGTAAAGACTCACGATATTTATCTTCTTACACGAGTATTCCCTCTAATCCCTCTGCTTAGACCGATATATTGCTTGAAAACAAAGGATCAGCACGTAAACATACCCGAAAAAAACCTCGGCATATTGAACAGGGTCATCATTAACGGTTGCCGGGCTGGAATGAAATTTTACAACGATATTATACCTATGCGGGTGGCCTATGTCCAACAGTGGACGTCCTACGGCTGATTTATTCACTTTTAAACCAATGAATATTTACAGCATTACAGTTTACCAATGCGCTGTAAATTTTAAAATATGAAATAATATGTGATGCTGATATAATGAAGATGAGTATACCTTGAAAAGCTTGTGCATGAAACACGGCGAAAATCTTTCGCAGTTAAAATTTGGATTTTTACATACGAAGTAGTCAAGGTATAGTCGTTATTTTTGCTTTGGCTTACAAGTGTGACATTAGTGCTCCGATCAGGTGCGGCAACGACATAAACGCAGGAGGAAAACAAACTAAAAGTGTTTTTGAGATCGTAACAGGAGGTTTTCTCGGCAGTTGACTACAACATTTTAAAGACTTAAATCCTTGACTTTCTTGTCAAAGCAAAGGTACACCTACTGAGTATTTAAGTGTATTTAATTAGACTACGGATAGGTTAACATAAAAAGTGGTCCTTACAACTTTTAATAGTTAGAATCGTGTAGTTTTACTTGACAATATACTTACTATAGCAATTTGTAAATATACTTACTCGTTTCTGTAATTCATTGAGATAATATCTCAATAGTTAGTTCCTCAAAACTCATTTTTAAATTTTTTCTCACTTCAACGAATACAATCAACAAGCGGGACGTATTCTGACACAATCTGGGTACGGCTGGGCATGACATTTTTTCATCCACTAAAATCATTTCCAATTCAATTCCCCAAACATCACGGACCAGTAATCCCCGAAACACCTTCGACCCAAATACTGCATACGTTGTGACAGAATTAAAATCATCGTATTCTTCCGCGTTCACGGCGTGCTATTTCAGAGACAAACATTTCATTACTGAAAACTGCTTTGATTTCGAGTTTTATATGATAAATGTTTTAATGCATTAATAGAATGCGGATGTGTTGCAGCTTACGGCACGGTTTCCGTTAATAAGTTAAATATGAAACACTACGAAACCGTTCTTTCTTTTTAAGTAAATAAAAGTAAATCGTGAAGTAACTATATTAAATAAAAAATAAAAAACTCGTAAAGATTGACACATATCTATCTTACGCACCGTGATGCCTATTAGGTACGAGTTGAGATGTAATACCTGTAATACCATAATATAATTATGAGATATTCAGACAAAAAGGGGAGGACCCTAGCATCAGTCAATTCTGGTGCAAAAGCTGTCCTTAGCTATTCAAAGTGGTAATGCCACGAGCGTTATGGGCACCTTCGCGCCGGGAATAGCAAGGGGCGAGTTATTTGAGTAAATTATTTTTGCAATAATTGCTTACTGTGTTCTTGATCCACACAATCCATACTAATATTATAAATGCGAAAGTGTGTTTGTGTGTTTGTATGTTTGTGTGTTTGTATGTTTGTCCCTCTTTCACGCCGTAACGGAGCAACGGATCGACGTGATTTTTGGCATAGAGATAGTTTATGGGCCCGAGAGTGCCATAGGCTACTTTTTATCCCGGAAAAATGCACAGTTCCCGAGGGAACAGCGCGCGATAACCGAATACCGCGCGGGCGGAGCCGCGGGCAAAAGCTAGTATAAATATAAAGTAGTTGGTACCATTTTTGACATTATCTGTATGAGATAATTATGTTTAAGAATCAATCACCGCTGATTACGACGAATCAATATTTAGGGGCATGGAAGTCCTTCGCCAAGTCGAGAACAATTCGATCTGCCGAAACATTCTTTTGTGTACATGTATTCCAATATATTTTCACGCCTCTGCATAGCAACACTCGTCTATAGAGGAAACCCAAGGTCTATAGAGGAAACCCAAGATTAACTTATTTACTAAGCTAGGCTAGTGTAATTTATGAAAAGCCTAGAATTAGAAAGTAGCGCCAATTTGAAACAGACCAATTAAGGATCATCCACTAGAACTTATAAGCCAGATTTTTACTAGTTTTTCTTTATCTGCCTACTAGGCTTGGCTATTTAAGAGATTTTATTACTTTTCCTTAACTAATAATCATGTCATTTGAGTTTTGACACACTACTTTGATACTGGTATTTTTTTTTTGTTTTGATACTGGTATTTTTAGACTGGTAATATTTTTGTCAAACGTCTTACTTCACTAGTTTTCAACGGTAAGTACCAAGCAATACATCGATATAGGCCGACAAATTCCGTCGTATACATACACAGATCCGATATGACAGATATGCTCGGCTCAGCCCAAGTTCAACGAGGATCAACGCCGACGCAAGCTTTCTGCTATAAATATTCAGGTTCGAAATAGTTCGAAACAAAAATGAAAACCACGGGATCCAGCCTTTCACCGAAAATATTTTTCCAAATCATTCATTTCCCTACTGTTTCTTTTGGACGAACGATTTTTTTGTTATGAAACTGCACAGATAAACAGAAGATATCTCAAGACTACCCTAGGCAAGATTTATAAATTTCCTGAACTTCAGTTTCAGAAAAAAAAGAGAACTAACAAGCATTAAAGGCGGCTGAGGCACGACAAGTTATGGTAATGAAATGATCGTATTGATCCTTTGCTGTTAAACTAATTCCAATTAAAGGATATTTAACTGTATGATATTCATTATCAATCAATAAACAATCAATAATAATAATAAAAATAATATCCGGATTCTTCTCAACACAGATTTTTCCGAACCGGTAGCTTCTCATTCCTATTCTCATAGTCTCATATGAACTTTATCGAATAAAGATACATATTTATTTTGATTATGACTACGTACCTACTTTAAATACTGTTGTAATGTATTAACTGTGACACGAGCACATTTTGCAATACGCGAATGTGTCTTCTAAATCCTTAATATATAGCAGATATTTATAGCGTCTTACATTACCAACAGAAGTAATACACGATTGTAACATCTATGAGAATTTATAGTTAACTACGAACAAAATTTCTGCATTCTTTGCGTTAATTTCTTTGAGTTACTCCACTGGTTTAATTTAATCCCCTTCGTTTTTTTTTGTTGTCGATTGACTCGATATAACTACATCTTAGTTATAGCGTAATAATAAGAACTCGTGAGGTAACTCGGTCGTCGAGACCATAGGTTCTCAACGTGGGCGATGACATCTTGTGGGCAGTAGCAATAAAAATCTCAAAGTAAAATTATGAGGGTCACTAAGTAAGGAAAATACAGGGGGAGTTATGGAGACTCTCAAGTAAGTAAGTAAGTAAGTAAGTAAGTAAGTAAAGATGGAGTGGACAAGTAGGAGCTGCATGAACGAATACACGCGTGTTGTAGACGTAACTATCGTAAGATCGCGGCTGACCGAAATAATTGTTTATAGTTCAATGCAAGTATAGTAAAAAAAAAATAAGCCAGCAAAAATAGTTCGCTTTAAAAATACATAAGTACATTTTAACACAGACTTATTTAACATGTACTTGCGTATGCTCAATAAAAGGGATTTAGTTAATCAAGCGTCACCGATGCCTGTGGCAGTTAAAACGACACAGATCCAATGCGCACGATTGAATTCCAAAAATGAATTTCACAAATGAAGGCCTATCTTGCTCGGGGCGATTGCGGAATGACATAAATTTTCATTTATATAAAGCGAACTGGACATGCATACCTACGGAATATCATTCGGTAGGATTCACATTTTCTGATAAAGTATGCATTTTTTTCGATGTTTTTTTATTCGTTCCTGCCTTTATTTTAAAAGGCAACACTCAGGACCTACAAAACTTATGTAATTGGAATTAACTAACTTAGTAGTAGTATTAAATTAAATTAAGTATGAGATTATAAATGGTGCAAAATATATAATCAAAAATATCTTTATTTAATTTACCCCCTGTTTCACCATCTATTGATAAATTTATTTGACGGATAAATGTGATGCCGTCTTTGTTTGTTCTGTTCCAATAGACGGAGATGGCATCATATTTATCCGTCAAATAAAATTTATCAATAGATGGTGAAACAGGGGGTTATACTTGTTATACTCTTATAACAAGCACTTAGTAATGTCAAAAATCTACTAGGTACCTGTTTGAAAAACCTCTGTTGACATTAATCCGTTTTCAAGACCTACGATGTTATTTAACAGATGAAGCTCGCAATCACGCAACGTTGTATAATGTTTTTGTTGCCAGTAATATAACTATCAACATGTTGACTTGAAATTCTGGAACCATAATAAATTCTCACGGGAATTCTAAAACATACGTCATTCATTTACGTTGTATGGAGAAAATCTATGCAAAATTTCACATCTCTACATCAGCGTGGTTAAGATACCGGGATAAAAAGTTGCTTTATTTATATGCTTAGAAAAATATAAAATATATATTTAGAAAAACACACTTTCCCAAACTTTCGCATTACATTAAAGTCAAAACCGTTTATAGCGACAACAGTTATAACGATATAGCGGATGTAAAGACCAAGAAAAAAGTCCCAACACGACCTTAAAAATAACATTGGCTATAACGGCCAACCGTGTTTACCAACCAAATATTGCTGTTCGTTCGATATCGTTATAAACGGTTTTGACCGTAGAAGGATTAGCAAAAGAAAGTGACAAAACGGGTCAAAGCAGCCTTGTCTCACCTCGGAAACAAATTAAATGAGAGGTAGTGCTAAGACAGTAAGCCGTAATCAGCCATGTCGCCGCACACACCCGCGACCGCGGCAGGGACGCGGCGGGCAAACAGCCGCCGAGATCATTCAATCCCACCTTTACACCACTTGTTCGCTTGCGGCATAATGAAGTACCGAATCAACGAAAGCCTCAGTAATCCCGGATAACTCCACGCTGTGAAGGATTATACTATCCATTTTAGACTCGATTTACATAATTATTGTAACACAAGTTACGGAGGGAATGGAAATTCGCAGATAATAAGTTAGGGGCGCTGTCAAAAGGCCTATTGTGCTCCGAGATAAGTTTACCACCCCGTAAAACAGTGGGAATTTAGTATCTCGGCGCTCGTGGCGACAACAGACAATTTGATTCAGTTCGAGGCGGGAAGACTGCGAAAATGTCAATTGTTTCGCCCCAAACAGTCGACGAGCGCGAGGCGCCATGCATTTTTGCACCGAAATTTCCTTTGAACATTGTCAATTTGTGAACCGGAAATCCGCGCGGTCCTGCATTCCTGCAATCTTCATGTGTACATTTTTTGTTCTGTTTTTACTTCTTCATTTTCATTTCATCTGTTATGTTTTTACAAATTTTTAATATAAACCAGAATCATCAAATAAATGTTAACGTACAAAACATCCACGCCAAGACGCATGGCTCGAACGTTGGCATCAAACTTTGCCGCGCAGAGTTGCCATCTCACGCTCTTTGTTTCAATTAAAACTCACGCTTGCAACACTCGCAGCACAGTAACTGTAATGACTATAATGGTGACGCCTCGTCTTACTACTACAATAATGAGTTTAATTAGCGCTTTAAGTTTCCAACGAGAATTCTCTAGCTTATCGCTAAGTAAATACTTGGCAGTTTAATTAAAAAGTGATGCGCACCATGAAGTTTTCTTGCCCGAGATACTGGTATAAAACTCGGCCGGGTTTAATCGCAACTTTTAACGTTATCAGCCAATGGCAACTCAACTTGTCGAAGCAATCTCGAAGGGCCAACTGGGTGTAATATCGTCAACTACAAATAACTACGGAACCCATCTAATACGAATAGATCGCAACTTTGCAAGTCAAAGTGGGAAACTTGGTTGGAGCCGTAGCCCCTTGCAACCGAATTTCAGTTTAAATGTTATACAGTGGCTAGATCTTAGAGCCTCTAGATTCTGAGCTTTGCGGGAACAACTGAAAGGACTGATTTCGTACTGCCATCTCTATCTAGCCGATAGACTTGTACAAGTCAAGACGCTTTAACCAGTCAAGTGTTAATTCGGCAAGGGTTCGACACTGAGTGGCTGCACAGTGCAAGCTTGCAACTTTCCACGAATTGTTTTAAATGAATTATTTAATTATTAATTAACATTCTAGTCTTCAGAATGTCTCTAAATGTTCACTTGCGTTATTACTTACATAAACGCTATTTCAACGATTCTGCACAACCACAAACGTACCTGAAAGAAAGAACAAAGAAAATTATGGCATTTATAGCAACTGTTAAAACGAAATGGGAGAGAAAGAAGAATTATTAGATAGCCTCGTAATTTTACAATGTCATTCAAAGAGGATCGTCAAGTAAACGACTTGTAAATGAGTGAAAATTAATTAGTTTGTTCCCGACTTGGTTCGTTATGCTTATGACGTTGAAAAAAGCTAATTGGGTAAAGGCAGAAAATGGCTGCGATGAGATGGATGTCGTCGAAGCTGTTACTGACAGACTGAATGTTATTTTTTTATAATTATTGTCTCAACGAAAATGAATGATTAAAAGACATTTACTCGTACTATCTCTTATTTATATCAAATAACATAAAACACCTAAGCATATAACAATCTACCCGTGTGTTATATACATAGGAAATAAACGAATGTACTAGAGCAGTAAGAGATGTTTCCGAATTAGGCGAAAGCGCTTCTAGGGGTAAGAAAAAATATTTTGGCAAAACAAACGGCGCCTGAACAGATAGTACGAAGAGTGCGTAGGTAATCTTGTTTCATGCTCGAGCACGCTCATTTTGAGCAAATCCTTAGAGAAATAGCAGCTATGTATCACTTGACTTGGATTCGCGCCGAATTAGCTCTTAACGATACGGCAAAGTTGGAATCAAGATTTTTTTCAGTGAGCTTCCAACATTTTCAACATTATCTATTGTTGTATTTTATTTTCAAACGTGGCAATGTTGTTTTTTTGACCTTATTGTAAGAACAATGTCATTGAAGAACTTTACGATCATGAATAATAAAGTAAGAGCACCAGCGTCACAAGAACGTATTTTTTCTCCGGATAGAATATTGAAACCTACATAAATCACGAAATTCCTGACGACATATTTGCGTCTTATCAGAATATCTCCTGATATTGCCTCGCATATCCATATCAACTGGCGTCAACGCCTTAAGAGACGCAACATTTTTTTCACTGTCATTGATGGATGATGTTTAACGTCCCTAATATTAATAATATTTTAGAGAAAGATACCCTGTTGTCAAAATAATAACACCATGCTTCCAGCATACTTAATACGGTAGGTGCTAATTCAGGGCGTTTTATTTCCTTCGCAGCATGACAGAGGAACATAAAAACTCCATTTCTTTATAACGTTAGTGGCATTTCGTCCACGTACAGCCTTAGTCATAAAAATGATAAAAGGATACATCCGCCCTAAAACATAACCCATTAGGAAAAACTATTCGCTTACAAGTCGAGGACTTCAGCTAGTAGTTTTATAAGGATAGATACATCCTCGAAAACTCTCAACATTTTCTGGAAACTTGGAAAAGATTCTGTCGTCTCTAAGCTTATTTATTTTTCATGTGAAAAACTTAGCTCTATTATCGAAAATTTCCGATACGAACTACGTACCTATACCTACGTGTCTATATGTACTTATCCAGGATGTATTTAATCAAGTACTTAAGAATCGACAATAGAAATGTCATTGGACTGTAATTGGATCGTCAGGCATGCATTTAAAGCAAGCCCGAGGCTGATAGTCTGAAGTACCAATCAGAGTAAGCCAGTTGAGTTTCACAGGTCGAAGGGGCACGTACGCATTAAGAGGGGTAGTAGTTAAGGGCTCAAATACCCTGGGCCACTCAGAGAGAACAGACTAGTCACCGCGAGTGTTAGTAACGAAAGCAGAAGCTGACATGTGTAAACGTACGAGTGAGTATCCGATTGTAGTACCCGAATCTTGTACGCGTATGCTACCCGATATGATTGAACTACGAATACTGTATTACCTACTATCCTACTAATATTAATATTGTGCTTAGTTATCTCATGTTAAATACAATTATAAAAAGAATTTTCCGTATTTGACAGGCATTTTAAGGTTCAGACAGGCGTGTGGCCGCCATTGTTTTCAGACCGTAATTTTGCAACATTATTTGAGACAGAGGAGAAACCTGCTCCAGCAGTGAGAGTGAGACACAATAAATGCCGAATATTCAAAAGCTCAATGTTTTTCAAGTAACTTATATTTATAGACCTTATATTTATAGTTTCCCTTATGTAAAAGTAACTAGCTATAGTGATCACACTCAGCGATCAAAGATTCGATACTATTCTAAATTAATTCTGAAATTAATTTAATCGTAACTTGCTTATCTTGTTCATGGTTAAAAACAATGTTCCACATCGTCACTCGTTCACCTTAACCGTTCATTCATTTTCTCACAATATAGCAGACGTCGGATATCCTACTCTCATTCAAGGTACAAAAGGAAAGGGTTACAGGGAACCAGGTAATTACCAATAGTATTATTTGAAATTGTGCCGAGTTCAGAATTTAAACGAAATCGCGGCGTTTCGTCCTTTCCGGCGAAATTAAAAATAAATTACAAGTTTAATAAGACTTTGATGTGACTTTCAGAGGGCAATGGCTTTTGAGCTGCTTTGTGATTAGTGATTACGCTCCCTTATTAAAATTACTTCGTCTGATTAATTACACTTAATAAATTAGGGATAACTGGTTAATTGAGACAGTCCGTTGAACTACAAATTTCATCCTACTTTTTAGGATCTATTAATATTTTATAAAAGTTTATGCTTATAGGCATATAGCACGGTGAACAGATGGCCTTTGGGCCGGAAAGTTCTCGAATGGAGAACGCGGATCGGGAAGTGCAGCGTAGGACGTCCACCAACGATATGGGCAGAATGACCTGGTTAAAGCCGCGGGTTCACGGTGGATGCAAGCCGCTTCCAACCAAAGCAACTGGAGGTCTGGGAGGCCTATGCCCACCAGTGGGCGTCCTTCCTCTTATATCATGATGTAAAAGTATATGCGTGTCAATTTTACCGTTTCAAAGGGCCACAACAAAACAATTTCGAATTAATTAACAACGAACAAATAACGAGCGGATCGAATAACCACAAACAAAATCGAACGTTTATCATCTACATGGGAATTGGGGCATCGTGTGTCTGCCAACCTCGAACAGGCCCAAACCAGAACCTTATTACAATTGGAGCGTGGTGCCTATCAATTTCACGGGTATCACGCAAGGACATATTGTGCCGTACATCGACTAGTTTCGAACTATAAGCTATTGAATAGTTAGAAGTCCTTTCGATACTCAGATGAGAAAACTTAGAAGAGCTGGTCTAGTAGACATTATGATGAGTTGCCCTTTAATTAACAATGACTCTATGCTATTGAGATTAATTCCCTGAGGATTTATATGTTTGGGACTGTTATTGTTAATTAAAGGGCAGCTAAGGTGGTGCGGACACATTGTGCGAATGAATAAGATGGTAGACTCCCTAACTAGGCCGTCTTTTACTCTCAATTCAAAGAAAGAAAGCGCAGACTTCAGGAGGCCAGTTCTTGCGTTACAGGGACGTCCTAAAGCACCCTACCGCATGTAACATCCCATGCGAGAGTTGGGAAGGTCTCGCGAAGCAGAGATTGGAATGGCGCAGCTCTGTAAACAAGGCTTTTGTTGCAAATTTTGAGACGCATCGCTTGGAATACCTGGATACCAAACGTATTATTATGAAGACCCGCCCGAGACCTTCCTACACTTATACATATAATAATAGTGGTCTATTACATTGCGCGCCCTGTTAGAGGACCTTCAAAACAAAGTTTGGCTTTGCAGCCATATTAGGGCACATAATAAACAAGCCTAAAGGTTCGCCTTTGTCGGGCACGACATGGAGGACATCATCATCGTGATGGGTTACGTCTTGTGATACGCTTATAAAGTTGTCAAGATATTGTTAGCGCGATACATGAGCGAGTTTAAAAGTCATAGTTAGCCTATGGTCTCTCAAGGAGAAAGTCGTGAATTTGAGCCTGGGTATAAGTTATAATTATAAATTATAGCTTAAGCTATTATTTATAAATTATAGCTTAAGCTATAATTTATTGAATCAGGTGCTAATTTGCGGAGGTCCATATCAATGAACTAAAAGAATTTCTTTGCTCACCCGCGACCACCGCAACAGTGACCGCGATCTTTAGCTATCTTATGCGAAAATACCGACCTTTTTTAGCCGGCGTAGAAACTAGCTCAAATTAGCTCATGATTTATCACAATATCTGGCAAGTAGCAAACCGAGTAGAAGTATTTGTTGTTTCTGAGGCTCTCTACAAACTGAAAATTAAGCGAGCTTTAATTTTGTGGCGCCTTTTGTAGGTACGAGAGCATAGGCGTGTATTCTAGGCCATGTATATATAGAAAGGCCTCGTAATGTTAAACAACGCGTTAAATCATATCCTAAGCCAGAGACAAGTGGAAAGTGTTAGCATAGTAAATCCGGAACAAGAGGAATAGCCTAATTACACACGCGAAACGCTCTTACGAATAAACGACGCGCTTAACTTAAATACATACTCGCTTTAACTTGCTGATGAAGGCATTAGCACCGTCGGGAGGTTTCTTGGGAACGAAAATAGAAGCTTCCAGAACGTGGCTGAGAACATTTAATGAATAAGAAGCGTTGAAAGTGTCCCTAGATTCATTGGCGTAATGGCAACGTGTCAGAATGCATAAGTTTAAAAAGACTAATGATGAAATGTATAATCCAAGTTGAAGTGGCAATGGGCGGGCCACATCACTCAAGGAACAGATAAGCGTTGGGGGAGAAAAGTCCACGAGTGGCAACCACGAACCGGAAGACGAAGCGTTAGCTTGGCAGGCCTCCTACCAGGTGGACTGACGACATCGTGAGAGTTGCGAGAAACCGGTGGATGCAAGTGGCGAGTTGTCGTTGATTGTAACATTCTAAGGGGGAGGCCTTTGTTCAGCAGTGGACTTATTCCAGCTGATGATGATGAAATGTATAAGGGTCATTTGACAAAGATTGAAATGTTTATTAAAAAATACGTTTTACATGTAAAAATATTTATACTTATAGACTGGTGTACTGCCGTTTCGCCAAATTATTTTTCGCCAAATTTCACTTCCCAAAAAACTTATCGCAATAGTTTCATTTCCCAAACGAATCTTTGGCATATTTACATTTGGCATTTTATTCATTTGGTCAAATTATCATTTGGCATAATTTTAGTTTGTCAAATTTTATTACGACAAACGCTTATTAAGCAAACGTTTTATATTGGCAAATATTGTATTCCAAAAAAATGTTTGTTCAAAATGACATTTCGCACAAACCAACCACAAAAACCAACTGCTACCAGAAAAGTAGCTTGTTAGAACTGCGTCTTCCACAGAAACGAACTGCTATCAGAAAAGTAGATGAGGTTAGACTGCGTCCCCCACAGAAAACGGACTGCTACCAGAAAAGTAGGTTAGGTTAGGTTAGAACTGCGCCCCTCCACAGAAACGAACTGTTCCCAGAAGTAGGTTATTATGTCATGCGATATTTTGGGAAGAGTACATTTTGCCAAACGATACATTTTACCAAATATTACTTGGCAATATGAAACATGACTAAGTAATTATTTGCGAAACAATAATTTGCCAAATAAAAATTTATTAACTGTAAATTTGCGATAAGTTTTTTTGCCAAATGATTTTTTGCCAAATGATAATTTGGGTAAAATTTTTTGGGATGTGATACTTTGGGAAAAGTTTTTTGGCCATACATTAGTAATCCTTATAGACTACATTTTCGGTGAAACTTATTTTAGACGAAATTTTTTAGTCGTGTGATCATCAGATTAGTTTAGAATGGGTTAGGGTTATTCTATAACAATCCTTTGTCCTGCACTATTTCTGAAAAAATGCATACTACGTATTTAATGTACATTGTCCATTATTGTTTTACAAATATTTGAACCATTAGCTAAATAAAATCGAAAATTTATGTCGTTTTAGCGGTGACATAATCATTTGACAAGTAGTTTAAAAATTGATAGACTACTAATTTGGCTGACCGCACCTAATTTGATACATAGATTAGGCGTACAGTTTTAAAGTACCTACGATGAATGATGTGATAGTGGAATAGTTTTAGTACTTTTTGCATGTACAGTCAGCTGCAGAGAAAAGGTACCCCCCTGTAACGGCGGTATCCATACTACCGCCATTACACGGGGTACCCTTTCTCTGCAGCTGACTGTACTAAAGATTAAGTTAGAAGGTGGACCATATAACTTGCTTGCATTATGTTCTGTTTTTGTACACGTGTTAGTATTTCGGCAGAACTTGGTATGAATAGAACTGAATATCGTAAACAAGTAGAATGTATGTGAAACATCTGGAGATTGCACGATTGTTACAAGATGCATAACAAATAGAACTGTTCTGTAATATAAATATAGAAGTCGAAATCTTCATACTAATGGTAGTTATTTACTCGTTCAGGTTCTTTCTTTAAAGGTAATGGCCACTGCTGAAGTATTTATGTACGTATTTTAACGGTTTATAAGTATCTTGCTCGCCAATCCTGCCGTGAAGCAGCAGTGCTTGCACTGTTGTGTTTCGGCGTGGAGAGTAAGACAGCCGGTGAAATTACTGGCACCTGAGGTATCCCATCTTAGGCCTCTAGGTTGGCAACGCATTTGCAATACCCCTGGTGTTGCAGATGTTTATGGGCGGTGGTGATTTCTTACCATCAGGAGACCCACTTGCTCGTTTGCCATCCAGTCGCATAAAAAAAATGAAAAAAATCTTAATTTGTTACACAACTAATCATAAAAGGGTTTACTAAGGTTTCGGCGAAAATTATTTAGCAAATTATTAGTTCCCAAACTATTTATCCCATATTTTTATTAAGGCGAAGTGTTATTTCCCAACTCATCCAAATCGCTTCTGCTCCGAACCGTCTTGCTCGCTCGCTTCGCTCGCTCGCACAAAACAAATTGAAACAAAACTATATAAAATGGCCGAATGTTATTTTACAATTTGTGATTTGCCTAAGCCAATCATTTGCTACATAATTATTCGCCACATAAAAGTGTGATGAAGTAAAATTTTGCAATATAAAAATGATGCGAAATAAGAAAAATTCGAAGTAAAGTTATGCCAACTACCAAATGAAACTTCGCGAAAGGTTGGTTGGTAAGTGAAATTTGGCGAAATATTTTTCGCCGAAAAGGCAGTACACCTCATAAAAGGAATTGGAAATGTCACGCGATCTACGTAGAGAAGCGGGAGACTCTTATTTGGATAAAACACATATAACTAGATATTGCAGAGATTGTGGTTCAAAACGGACATTGCACTGGTGAGTACCGTGATTTAGTAAAATTTATTAAAACAAAAAAATCTGGGAAGAAAAGCATACGGCATCTTATAAAATGATGGTTTATTTTATAAGTGAAAAGTCATTCTCGCTAATTGCTAGCAAAGACGTCGACTCAAAACTCTCTCCTTGCTGTCTACTCGGAAGTCGCGGTCGCTGTGATAGTTACACAACAAAACTGAAACAACCAGCCTAATTAGCTGAATTTTAATGAAATAACATCTTCGTTTACTGGAGAGCTCGCAAGTTCTTAGAAATGTTTATGTAACGTAAATTGCATGAGTGTATACGAATCAAATGTTTTTCTGAACTCCACGAACATCAAAGTGCTTGCATTTATAACTTTTTCGAACGAAACATAAGCTTTCGCGAAATGTGTTAGAAATCTATTTAAAGATTTGTGTTCTGGCTGAAATGTACAGAAATATATTGTACCGACATTTTCCTTAGATAAATTCAAAACAATGTCACAAACAAATGTGGAAAGCAATTGCAGTCAGCTCAAACTGAACTTGCAATTTTGCAGAAAGCGGCACTCTGCTGCTCAAGTGCAATATTTTGCGAAGTTACTTCGAAACGCAGCCTTTCTTCCATGTGTTTAGAAGAATAAACGTTAGAGTTACATGGGCATCTGTGAAATTGAATGTTTAATGTATGAAACGTGATAAATAAGTGTCATTATATTTAGCACATTCTATAAACGCTGTAAGTATCTCTGTTTCATTACCTGTTTTTTTTAGGGTTCCGCCGCTACCCAAAATGAAAAAGAACCTTGCCGTATCTATCTATTAGAATAGAACAGAATAGAATTGATTTGAGTATTAAAAAAGTTTGTACATGAAATCTCCTCACCTCATATTATGTCTGTTTATCTGATAAATCACACAAAGAGGTAACAAGTTGAAATTAATATGAACAACAACGTTTACGGTTCCCATAGGAAATTAAAATCTATAATATTACTTCTGTTGTCAAAGAATTATGGAATTCGGCAAGAAGTAAAGGCTTCAGAACACAAGGAAAGAAAATGCCGGATGGTCACGGATTCGCAAAAATACTTTTGTTTCTCTAAGAAATATCATAAACTACACGCTTTACAAACAAGCTTCTTTTTCGTTAGCTTTGAAATTATAATAAAACCTTCAGTATACGAGTCTGTTATGCACGTAACCGGTTTTTTTAGCCGTTTCACTTGATCAAGCTTATTGTTGAAACAAAAAAATTGCAATCTTAACCAATAAAAGTAACCGTTGCAAAATGTAACCCAACTCCTCCGTAGACGGTCGTTACGCAACCAAGTCACACGGACTAAATAGGGAATGACTGAAATAGGCAAACGCGTGGTCGCAAATAAATCGCAGTTATGTCCAATCGGATTCCGACACAAATAGCGACGGCCCTGCCGCCAGCCTATTGATTTCGATCGACCAAGTTACAAACGTAGAGCGTTTGCAGTCCTAACTTCCCAATAGCTAAGCTTTTTTGCTGCGTCCAGATACACCTGAGGGTCTATTGCAGAACGTTTCTGGCACTTGTGAACCAGTTTCCGCATACAAAAACTGTCATTTGATTGTGATCGCGAACGTCAGAAACTTTACGCAATAAACCCTCTGGATTGAAACATACAAAGGATACTTAATATCCCGGTAATTAAAATAGTAATAGAAGGTGCTGTCCTAAAACTTTGAAGTACCTCGGTTTTTAACTTTGTCTGTAGCCAATAGATGGTGTTGTCCAATTGACCGTCGTGCTTTTAATGTTACCGTAACTCATTTTTAGGCCAAGCGCTAAAATTCTTGGAAGTATTAGATAACGCGGGCCAAAATACGAATTAAAGCTAGTAATACCATATAAACATTAAAAAAAAAAATTCTACAAACTCGTAACAAAGTAAAAAAATTGTTGTTCACGTCCGATTCAATTAACTATTTAAACATGTTTTAGCTTTAACACCGGCTACCTCAATGCGCTTCTACTGAAGCATAGTAAAGCGGACACGTTTAAAACCCGACTAATCAGTCAGATTACTCCAATTCTCGTCCCGTTTCTCTCATGATGCGACCGCATCAAAAAACGTGGTTTTTTGATACTGCACGTCTCAGCTACTTCTCCGCTTTTACGAAAGTGAATTTTAGAAGACTAGAAGACAAAACAACTGCACTTCATTTCATATCCAACATTAAATTACGAATTAGACTGTCATAAATTTGTTTGCAAGAAACAATTTACCTTTCTGGTAAATAGTTTATTTCAATGATAGTAAATAATTACGATCGCCGCCACTTGTCTTTTAAACCGTTAGCCAAATTGCACCCGGAGAGTCATCAATCGTAGAGTTCACAGATGTGTATAAAGCACAGTAGATATTTAGGTACAATTGAAAGAATGCGATTTCACTTTATCCTAAGATAATTTGAAAAGGTCGATCTTCGGAATAGTAAAATATTATTTAAATAAAATACAACGAACGTTTTCGTTCATTAGCTCTTGCTTCAAAGAAACAGCAAAATTTTCCTCAAAGTTCTAGATTCTTTCGTGTTTTCGAAGTCTTTCTTTTTCGAAGTTTTCTTGATGCGCAAAACACAACGCGACAGTAAAAAAATAAACAAAAATAAATGCCACTATATCCTCTGACTCTCCGTTCTTTGTTCAATCACAAAAATAATACTCATTTCAGTGCACTTTGAATGGATGCAGAATTTTCACTCCTAATGCTTTTTTAGTCGCTTCGCAGCATGAAAACGAGAGCGCTCTATTCACAATAAAAATAAAGGATTATGAACGCTTTAAAACTGAATGCACGCAATGCATACCATACATAAGCTGTTGTAGATCTGTCACATCATTTTATGTTATGTGTCACAGCTTTAGGTGAGAATAATGAATTACTAACTCATATAAAACGAAGAAGGTTTTTGTTCGTCGGTTCGTGTTCGTGTGGTTGTGGACTTGTGGACTAATTTACTGATTTGAATAATTTTACCGAAATTACATTTGAAGTCGGTTTGTGATTTCCAAAAAAAAAGATATAATGTGACTAGAGCTCAATAAAATACTTAAGTTTGCCACTAATAAGTTTCATTTAAAAGCAATATGCTTATTTTATTATGCTTTTCAGAAATGTTCCGGAGTTGTTTTTCCCGAAGCACCTACCTACCTACGTGCATCCAATGCAAAATATTTTTTAATCCAAAACACAGTGACAATTCTTCCTTCAATAGGTATTTAGTTAGCAACCTGCAAAATTTGTGGAACACAACTAGTACCAGACAGCTCGCCAGTCGCCGGTTATCTTATACTTAGTTCTGAAAATAGAATTGTCACGTCATACGAAACAGTTTTCGGTTTCTTTTTTACGAAGTATCAATTTTCTAGCTGTCATTCCAGTTTTCGGACGTGTATGTGTTCAGAAATAAATGGATGATTAATAATGGCGAGAGGATATTAGATTTACGGACAGTTTGATCACACGTCACAGATAACTGTCATATAACAATACTAGGGACTTCACTCACAGTTAGTCAAAATACGTCTCAGATATGTATTTGAATGTTTTAATCCTCTCAAGAATCGTGAGACGTAATGTGAGCTTGTAACCACTAAAAACAGAGATTAAGAGTGTCTCAAAATATTTTAGGTACTTTGTCTGACCAAGTATGTGAATTTAATCAAAAATACTAAATAAAAATCGATCGGTTCATAAATGATGTATTTCTGTAGTAACAAAATTAAAAAAAAATCCAATTGATAACGTGAACGTCGTCTTTTCTTGAAGTCGATTAAAATTAAAACGTACCTACAAGCTCGTTTCATCGCCCCGTATCAAAACTATCCAGTACGAAACAAAAGACGAGCGACACTGAAGCTCTATCTAAACTATCATACGAGGGGTGGCTGGAAAGTAATCTACCTAACTAAGAAAGAAAAGACTAGGGAAGATGTTTTATTTTTTATTTTTTTTTATGTAATCCCTTGTGAGAGAAATGCACTTGTTACAATTTTCAAATAGTGACATTAACCCGTTAAAAAAAATTTTTTTCGGTTTATCGTCAAAATACTCGTTTACCGCAGACTTCATGTCCTCATACGTCAAAAATCTGCGCCCCCTCAAATCTTTCTACAGGAATCTGAACAGAAAATAGTCGCAAGGGACCAGGTCTGGGCTGTAAGGAGGGTGATTGATTTCTTCGAAGCCATTTTTGGACATGGTCAGCTTTGTTGTACGAGCAGTGTGCACTAGGGCATTGTCGTGCAACAGCAAAATTCATTTGCTCAGTTTGCCTATTTGTTTTTCTTTTATTGATTATCTAAGCTGATGGTCTAAATTTGTGTAATAATCAGCATTCATTGTAGTTTTTTTTGGCAGGTAATCAATTAGTAAAATCCCACCCGTGTCCAAAAAAATTAATGCCATTAGTTTAACTGCCGATGGACGAACCTAGAACTTCCTCGGTGGCTTCTCATTTTTAAATTTCCACTGCAATGACTCCTGTTTATTTTCGGGATACCATTGCCTAATCCAGGTCTTATCACAGGTAACTATTCTAGATAAAGTTTCCTCCTCCTTACCTCGAAACATTTCTTTAAAGTCCTTACAACATCGAACTCTTCTCTCCATATCGAAAGAAGTCGGCATTCTAGGCACCCAGCGTGCACTAACTTTGGACATATTTAAATGTTCGTGAATTGTTGTATTCACTTGTTCCTTGCTAATCCCCACGTCTCTGGCTATCTCCCACAGCTTTACTCGCCGGGTCTTCTAATATATTTTTTTTACGTGGGGAACATTTTCTTCGGTGGCTGCGAAAATTGGCCGCTCACTACAAAGATCATCTTTGAGGCCATCACTACCACACTTAAAATTGTTTTGACCAAAATTTGATGGTGAAATCAGACGGGCACAAATCACCAAATACAGATAACATACGCTGTTTTATCTGCGAGGACGTACTTCCCTCTTTAGTGAGGAATTTATAACAGCACATTGCTCAATTTTCTTCAGTTTCAAATTTTCCTGCGACATGGTGCGAACAATCAAGTGACAAAGGAGAACGAGACACCATAAACAAATGAATGTCCTATATTTTGAAAATAGAATAACCAGTGAATACGAAATCATAGTGGCCAGATTTTTTTTCGCGTTATAAATAGGTGAGGTAGATTACTTTTCAGCCACCCCTCGTACCAGAGGCCTTATTGCCTAACGTTTCTGACAGTCGCGATCGCAATCAAATGACAGCTTTTGTATGCGAAATCTGTCATTTGATTGCGATCACGAGCGTCAGAAACATTAGGCAATACGGCCTCAGGACAAACAGATAAACAATAGAATTTTTAATGGCTGTCTTTGATCCTAAAATATAAGATCTCAAAAAAATAGTCAAAGATATGAACATTAAAAGATTAGAAATTGATAATAAAACGGGCTGAGGCCAGTTACAGCAGCGGCATGCTAAGCTTTATGCACGTTGTCTTACGGATTACAAGCCCAGCAAAATTTTGCGTAAAGAGACGACCATACTATTAGAATCGAATTATTATTAAGTTGGATCAAACAAGTCAGAATTTTCATACATTGAATTCATTGACAAATAAACGTTCCCGTTTGAACTTGAAAAGTTCTTTGCTAGCCTCTTACATTGCTATCCTATTTTAAATGTCATAAATACACTGCTGACTATGATTTCATTGCACATTTGTTCTTCTTACTTGACATATAAATTTTCTTACTATGTAAGGCAATCAACACTGCAAAAGTCGTATAGTTTCTTATTGTTGCAATAAAAAGTGTAATGTAACTGAGCTACCACAGCAACTTTCCTTGGAAGCAATATGTGTCGTATCCAACAGGGAATTACGCGTTTCTGAACATCAGATATTTTACCGATACTATAATGCACCTTGTAGGTTTGAATTGCTATTTAGAAGTAGTTTAAATAAATAAAAAATGTGATTTTTTTGATTCAGGCTCCAGATTAGATTCTCAGTTGGAACAGATAAAATGTATGTAAAAAGTAAGAAAGTAAGGAGTAAAGTTAGTTGCCTAATCTGTGTACTTTTTTTTTAATTTTAAGAGATTTTTCACAGCATTTTGTTTTAAATGTTTTGAAAGAGCAGTAAAAATCGGAATAGAAATCAGTCACAATACGTCTCTAGATGGAAAACCCTTCTAACCCTTTCACTGCGGTTGGCGAGGTGACCAACTTCAGAAATAAAAGAAAAAAAAACATTATCCGTGAAGTTAGGACAAAATGAAGAAAGAAAGAAAAATACGTAGAGATTCACTAATCAAGTAAATTTCGACACGATACTGAGAAATGGTAATAAGTAATACATTGCGAGGTCACCGGACTAATGTAAAATACCTTATTTTAACTTTGTTCTTGTTATGTCACTAGCAGACCAAAGCAGAGTATAAACTCTACATTCCTATACCCTCATAAGGCCCAGTCAAATAAAGTAAAACAAAAATAAAGCGCAAACCAAACAGATTACTGTGTCCACGGCTTTACCCCAAACAAAGTCGTAAGCGAAAAGTTATTGGCCGAGATTAGAGGGGGTGAGCCTGAGACCAAAGTCAACTGGGCCCGTAACCTACACTTAGTGCAGAAACTTAGCTAATGCGTCTAAGATAGAATTTCATATTTATGTAATAAGAAAGAAATTTAATAAACAAGAAAAAGATACGATTAAGATAGTTGTAATGTAACGAAGGGTCGAAACGAGTATGAAAGAAACTGTTATTAATGCAAACTGGGTCGGTAATGGTTTAAAATCAGTATTATTAAACTGGTATATACCGGTTTTACACCTGTAGTTTTTCCGACGCAAAAAGTCTGTCTGTCGGTGGCATCGTAGCTCTCAAAGGAATGTACTGATTTCGATGCGGTCTTTTTACGTGTTTCATGGCAAAGTTTGATTAAAATCGATTAAGCAGTTTTTGACATTTGAAATTACAATGTCGTGGGTGTTTCAACGTTTCTAAGATGGTTAGCTTAGGTCACTAAACATTGGTAAAATTGAGTCTGTGATTCTGCATGCCGCGTAACTATAGCTTTTTCCATAAGGTTTATTTTCACTCTTAGGGACTCTTGTTTGATCATTAGTTAAACAAACTAATAGTTAAAATGTATGGCAAAAATAACAATAGTTAACACATTTCAATGGAAATTTGACTATTAGTAACTTTAACTACTGATCAAACAACGGGCCCTTAGTACACTACAGTGCACGTGTTAGTACTGTTAGTACAGTGACAATAAAACAATTAGACGATTGGTTTAATACCAGTGTTATTTAAAAAATAAGGTACCACTTTCCAGTCCAGAGGCTGTAAATGCCTTAAGTTTCTGACACTCGCGATCGAATGACAGTTTTTATATGCGAAATCTGTCATTTGATTGCGATCGCGAGCATCAGAAACGTTAGGCAAGGCAATACGGCCTCCGATACCTGTTAAACACCGCTTTCCTGTTAAATACCGGTATGCCGGTGTATTTGGTACCGCTTTCAACTCCTGGTTGTAACGACGTTCATTGCATTGTAAACTTCAAAAGTAAGTTACTCATAATACCTTCCAGTACAGTTTTACAGTTAGAAAGTAAAATAACGAACTTCCCTTGCATACGGAATAGGTACTTAAACAAATCTAGCTAACACCTACAGAAATCGCACTACAATCACAATAAATCATAAAAGTATGAGTTCCGACGGTGTTTATTATAGGGTATGAATTTCTCTGTTTTCAATTACCTGCGTCGTCACTTGTCCGACAGTCGGGTTCCGTGGTTTATAGTTATTGCCAGTATAACGGCAATTTCTATGAGTTGGAACTATAAGACAGTAAACAACAGTTTGCCAATAATCAATAATCTAGAAACTTTCAGCTGGAAAAGATGAGTTAAGCCTGATTCAGACCTGCAAGAAAGATCGTGCATGATGCATAACATTGGAAGGTAAAGTAGTTGTATATCTTTTTTCAACTTAGGCTATAAGCACTTATAAATGTAAAATAAAATCTACCACCGATTCGGAAAAAAAACCGCTGTTGACAAGAAGCAAGAAGCTTGACTATTACTTTTTATGACGTCCATATTCACCGGGAGCATTGTGTAGTGTAAGTAAGGACTACATGCATGTGTGTAGTTAGTTGCTAATTTGTTATCAGCATGCCAGGATACCTGAGAAGTTATCCCAGCCATTTGATAAAGACGAATACCGCCTGTAAGCCAAGCACGGCTGCCTGCTGTAATGAAGGCAGGAACTCTATGCACTTTAACACGAATAAACTGGTTTGATACTTGTTCAACTGAGAACGTTATTTAACAAGGTAAATTGCAGAAATCGTGTCCTTGAAAAACAGCAAGGCGTTAAATAAGAAAAGCTGAAGGAAACTCGTCCTTAGAAATTATATTTATAGGTGACAAATGCATTATTCGTCCTTACAATTCAAAAGTTTCAAACTACCCACATGTACACAATAAACTGGCAAAATACTCGTACTTTTTAATTTACAAAACTATAAAATCCATACTAATATTATAAATGCGAAAGTGTGTTTGTGTGTTTGTATGTTTGTGTGTTTGTATGTTTGTATGTTTGTCCCTCTTTCACGCCGTAACGGAGCGACGGATCGACGTGATTTTTGGCATAGAGATAGTTTATGGGCCTGAGAGTGCCATAGGCTACTTTTTATCCCGGAAAAATGCACAGTTCCCGAGGGAACAGCGCGCGATAACCGAATACCACGCGGGCGGAGCCGCGGGCAAAAGCTAGTATTATATAAATAAATAAATGTTTTCTTTGCAATATACTAGGATCAAAACATATGAGTGCACTTAAAGTTTCTCAGCATGCACAACTTACATATTAACGTACCTGAAATGAGAAACTAAGCAACTTAACGTAATTTTGGGAAAGCTAAGTAACTGCCTATATTTCTGAAAAAAAAAACGACGAAACGAAGAAAGACTTTAAATTGTCCTAGACAGAAATTTCAAAAATTTTAAAACGAAATTCTTAACAGTTAAAAAATTAATTTAAAAATAAGTGATACAAAGATAAAATATGCTAAGTAAATGAGCAACGATTTCATGTCATCATCAAAATAGCGAAGAGCGAGCATTTGAACGGCATTCAGCCTCCAACAGTGCCGTTGTATTTTTAATTTCACGCCATGCAGATACAAAACGCGACTAGCAAGGAGGAGTAGGTGAGTAGTGCTGCATTTTTGTCATAACTACCAACCTGGATCGGAGGGGCTGCTATTCTCATAGTCGTTTTATGAACAACATTTATAACATTTTAGTTCACCTAGCCTCATGCAGCCCTAATTTTTTTGCTTTATCAACATGAGAATTCTGTAAATAAGTACGAAAGTTTGCAAGTACTTATCTGTCGAAAGAAGCAAAAAAAATTAAAAATATGCAATAGATTTTTCATCCAATTGTGCGATTATCGGTAAAGTTTCTAATTTTTTTTGTCACTTTCTTCAAAAACTTTCTTGCACTGCAAACTGCAATCACTGAATAGAAATACATATAACTATGCACTGATGTGTCTGCATCTTTTTATGAATCTTTATTCAATAAAATACATGTTATATTTTTAATTGAATGTAAGTACCTTAAGTTGGAAGAGTTTTTGAACACACGTAAAATATTAATTAAATATTAAAATGTAAGTAACGTACTCTAAAAAACAAGCTTGTAGCTTCGCTTAGCTAGTATCTTTGGAACTCGATCGTAGATCCCACTGACTATTTTCTATCGATACCAGTATCGATTGCACCAATAGCCCCAGAACAGGAACAAAGGATGAGGCCACACAGACCGGCTAATTGGATGGTTCCGAGATACAGCCATCCAAACTGCGCCATTTTACATCGGCAGCATTACATTTATTGTACTTTAATACTCACAACTATAAGATTTACAGTTTCTCTGGTAATAAACTGTAATAAACTTTTAAAATGCCATTAGCAATTGGTTTCGTCCAACAAGCAATTATATGATTTATTGAATAAGGCGTTACTTTGCAGAGGTCCATATCAATGAACTAAAAGAATTTCTTTGCTCACCCGCGACCTTATGATAGCTAATTTTGAGCAAGATATGCGTGTTCATGCAGTTGCTCCACCTCCACACTTTAAGAACCCACACAAATCACACAAACCCATCTATCACCACCACCACATCACATTAGATATGTTTTAACGCTTTCACTACGAGTAGGTATGTTATCTAATCTTATGCCTTTAAATGAACAATAATTATATATATATATTTCGGGGTATCCGTTCATTTCGCAACTAATGTTAACCTGATTCATTTCGCAAACTCTAAAACTGTAAATATTTCAGGATTTATATCAGGACCCTCGTGTAGAACTCTTTAGGTTAGATTAGTTTCATAAAAACCTGGAATATTTACAGTTTTAGAAATATTAAACAGTTAAAATAAATCGGGTTGCCAAACGCTAGTTGCGAAACATTAGTGAACCAACATTTCGGGGATTTCGGAAACGGCTCCAGCGATTTCGATGAAATTTGATATGTAGGGGTTTTCGGGGATGACACATCGATCTATCTAGCTTGATCTTGTCTCTGGGAAAACGCTTATTATCGAGTTTTAGCCCGAGCAAAGCTCGGTCGTCCAGGTACTGATTTATGAAATCACTAGAATTTTAGATTTTACAGAAGCTCTCTGTTTCACTTACAATAATCATCATCTCAACCTATATAACGTTCCATTGCTGGGCACAGGCCTCCACTCAGAACGCGAGGGCTTGGGCCGTAATTGCCACAAGGGCCCAGTGCAGATTAGGAACTCACACACCCCAATGAATTGCTTCACAAATTTTCCTTCACCAAGCAGTTGGTGGTAAACTTCATGCGCAATATCACACGTTAATTTAGAAATACTCAGAGTTACGAGCCGGGATTGGAACCCACGATCCTGTGCTTGAGAGAGCTGTAAATCAAACCACGAGGCCGCCACGGCTTTTCCAAATCTTACACAACAATAATTAAGAGTAAAAAAAACTGTACTTAATATGCTATGGCATATTAGTTAGCGAGTTGAGTATAATATTTCGTTAGCAACAATACAGCGGCACCGGGCTTTGACATTAACGACAGTAATTAGTGAACTAGACGAGAGTAATATGTGCTAGAAAGCTACTTCGTTTAGAAAGGATTTTAAAGTATTTAATGACATTAATATACAAGCTGTTTGCCTAATAAATATTTTGTATTAACCTTATTACGATAAAGCAGTGTTGGCATTATCAACTGGGTGAATATTCGAGAGTTGACCGTTCGGTTCAACGTCGCCATCTCACGTTTATTAGCAGAACGGAAGGATAAGTACAGCAACAATTTTGATCACGTTAGATTTAGCATCGGTATTGTCTTGAATATTCATAAATATTTAACCCTGATCTTCTCTTCATTAATAGCCCAAACGGTAATGACGGAAAAAACGCCACGATAGCGCCAAATATTTACTCAACTACATTCAATGAAAACATGTTGAAAAACTTTCAGAAATATTAGGATAAATTAACCCAACCGCTTATTGAAATATTCTAGATTAATTGTAACCTACCTCGTTTTAAAAACACATGCACGCGTAATGGACTGAGGATAACTAAGGAAAAGTAATCTAAGATTCCCTTTGTTCTTTCATCTCGAAGTTTTCTCCATTCAATGAACTCGTCATAAAGAGCTAAGGAAATTAATACTTTAAAAGGAAAATGAACTGGGCCGACCTTTTTGTAGCCGGCGAGCCTCAGCGCCCTCTGCAGGCGCGCAGCGCGACTCGAAGACAGGTACACTATGGGCACCGCCTCTCCCGCCTCCAACTCGATATCGAAGTCGTTAACCGCCTCACAAAACTTATAATCCTCGAACTTTTTTGCTTTACTCTTCATTAGTTCCTCAGAACCCACGTCACTTATCTCGTCTTTTAAAACTTGGCTCGCTGGGATGAAAAGAGGGTTGTCGTAGCTCCGATTAACAAGTTTTTCCGCGTTGTCATTGTGCATTTCCTCGTAGCTGTAGGGAGGATCTTCTCTCGAATCTGGGTCTGCGTCACTTTCGTCATCAGGAAACGTTATCAGGTAATTGTCGTTGACTGCCGACTGTCCATCGCTGACGCTGGTATCTTCGATTACCATTGATTGTTTGAATGATTCTGAGGATGCTGTGGAGTATGCGCTCCACTTCAGCCCATTCCCAAGCCGTCCGCACTCCATCGTCAGCTAATGTTATAGTCACTCACAAAACAACTGTCTTATTCACTGTATTTTAAAACAAATGCAATGCGTATTAAGAGCGAGAGCATAAACGAATGATGAAACGCCTCACACAAAGAATGGGCGTCATTCGTGTCCGATTTCAATCTGCAATCTGTTCGACGCTGCACGCGCGGTTTAAAAACACATGTTTTTAAATACACTGCCAGAAAACTCGTGTGAAATAGGCGTAATGCATACGTGTCGGCGGGATAAAATGTTTTGACAATTTTAAAAAACCTGTGTCAAAAAATTCCACGGACCCATTTGGCTGGAAAGACAGGTGTTGAAAAGCGGGGTGATAAGGGTCACTTCTGGAGCGGGTCGCGTTACCGACCTCTTGGCTCTAATTAGTCGATTCCGAGCTCGGCAAAAATACCTGAGTATACATATTTTAAAATAAAACCATATTTAACTGTTATACTGGAAAATTAACTAACGTGTGATAATTAATACCAGCCACTAATTAAATCCGCGGTCGCCGTTTTACATAACCCCAAAATTTAACCATTATTTACTTTACGTCATATTTCTAGGGAACTACTCGCAACGTTTAATTATGATCGCCCTATATACAGAATCCTAAATAAGTCCAGACGCAGACACGACAATCCAAAAAGCAAATGTCACCCAACAAAAGTATGAGACTAGGGGTCGTTGAACCGGCGTAGACTTCGCTGAATTTACAGCGCGTTCGCTAATCCTTGGCTATGTTAATTATTCTCGACGCAAAGAACTGAAGATTCTAATTTTCTTTTAAAGTTTACTAAGTTTCGAATAAATACAGATAGGATTAGCTCCCTTTATAGGACTCGAGGATGTAATTTTCATTAGTACAATTTTTCATTTTTCTTTGTAAAGTTGTTTTTCGTGCTTAATAAATTTATCACGTTTTACACTGACATCATTAATATTTAAGTCTTTGTTCAGTTTTAATGCCTTTTATATCTTGGTACCTACTGTTTTGTGAGAATTTTATAAATGAGATAAACTTTTTCAGACGGTTTATTATTTAAAACTCTTAGATATTTGGAAATTTAGATTCGTTCGTAGCCTAGGATATTCAACTGACCGTGGCCGTGTAATACTTCCAAGATGTCGAATGTTTTCAAACATCCGTTGGTAATATTGACCATTGTACTGACTACCACTTCTTACTGGTTATCATAACATGCATTTATCGCCATCAGCGCACACGTCATTTTGACGCGATTGTTTTCAGCTAAAGAAAAAATATATAAATTATTACGGAAAATTTTCACACTTAAGACTTCACTTTAAGTAGTTTCACACAGTTAGGGACACTCCTTTATCACGCACATTTTTCTTAAATATCAAAGAATAGTTAGTTAAAAACTTCAGGACGGATTCCTTCAGTTTTCGCCAACGGGGCAGCGCACGCGCAGCGAGTTGAATCGAGACTGAAGCTATATTTGAAATGAAGTGGGTTTAATAACATTGCGTGTATTTTCACGTTTTTTCTCGACTTTGACATCTATGAGTCAGCCATTCATGTTTTTATGGGTCTACGTTTCCCCGGCAGCTTTCCTATTCGTGAAAACTCGACCGACATTAACAGGACGAAAAGGAAACCATGTATTATTAAATATTTCACGCAAATGTTGTAGTCTATCTCATTTTTTTGAAAAGGTTAATGTTTAAGCAATTTGTTTACTGAAATGTTTAAAATGAAAAAGAATGCGTGAAATATTTTAAGACTGAAATTATCTTAATTTTCACGCCATAAAACAAAAATAAATTAAAATATGGATGGTATAAAGCTTAATTTTAAACATAATATTAGTGCTCAAGCGCAAATTCCTTGCATTACTTGGAATTAAACATCGATTAAACATTTTCAACCAATTTCAACAAAGCATTTTGCAATTTCCAAGAAAACCGGATTTTTCTTTTGCTGTAATTAATGACTTTATACATTACATTAACTTTGGTGCAACTCCACCCACAGACAATGCTCACCAGATACGTCTGGTATATTGTAATAGTGGTAATTTTTTGATAATTAAAAATTATTCTTATTAAGTTATTAAGAAAGTAGTTTCCATTTTTATCCGGGTACCGAAAGGAGGGTTATGTTTTTTGAGCATAAGTATTTAATGTGTACACATACTGAGCGGCAAAAAATTTAGCCCTCAAATGTATGCAAAATCAGTAATTTTGTATGAAGGGTGGGCCAAATTTTGTGCCGCTGAGTATCCATACTAATATTATAAATGCGAAAGCTTGTTTGTGTGTTTGTCCGTCTTTCACGCCATAACGGACCGACGGATCGACGTGATTTTTGGCATAGAGATAGTTTATGGGCCCGAGAGTGACATAGGCTACTTTTTCTCCCGGAAAAATGCACAGTTCCCGGTGGAACAGCGCGAGATAACTGAATACCACGCGGGCGGAGCCGCGGGCAAAAGCTAAGTATAAATATAAAATCACGCCTCTTTCCCAACGGGGTAGGCAGAGGCTACGTCTTTCCACTGCTACGATCCTGACATACAAATCATACATGCATTTAAAATTTTAGGCTTTTAGTGGATTGACAGCAGACAATTATGAAGTTACCCAGTAAAATGCTAACTTTCTGCACTCCCGCAGCGGACTCAGAAATCCTGCAACCAAATTAACCGTTCAAATAAATATTATTATCTACGGGTAGCCGCGACCTTGTCTCGGCCGCTGCTATTCAAAATCAAACTAATTTCACATCGAATCGGAAACTCCACACGCTATCCTTTTCATTCATACACAAGTAATTGAAGAATGAAAGGGATAGAAGAGCATTATCCGAATAGAAATTACGATGTATTTGAATTAGAAATGCCGCGACGAGCCGCCGGCCGACGCGACGGCGAAGTCTTGATACTTTGCCAACTCGCATCTGCCTGCACCGAATGAAAACATTCTGCATACGTTTAACTCTCAACGGCTTTGAGGAAGGAAGTATCAGACACTTTAGATTATGTTTCATGCATATTATTAATCCTACTTTGCACGTTAAGTCGATACAAGAATAGTTTTCAAGCTTTTGCTCAGCTGTAGACGGATGAAAATCCAGTTGGTTTTGTATCATGTTCGTATATTATTTAGAATAGAATAGAATAGATTTATTTGGTGTTAAAAAGTTTGTACATGAAATTATTTCACATGTATCTAAATACGTTTTTCATACTTACTAAATCCTACAGTCGTATTCCTTCTTATTTTATAAATGCGTTCATTAGAGATGTTTGTTCGGACAAGCATTCATTGCTTCGTATACCTCTTCTGGTCAGTTAGTTTTTTTTTCACATGTTAGTTAACTTTTCACACGGCTCGCTCAATGGCCGAAACTGAAAAAAAAAACGGATCAAACTGCCTTAAAACTCAATCTTAACCAATCTATTGCAGCAATTACAGATGGTTCGTTAGGGCGGGCACGAGCATATAAATATTCCCGAATCAAGATAAACGGCTGCTTCACTGAAGAAAAGGGAAAGGTGAATTACTTATTCAACGGAATCTACCGTAAAAGAGAAGTGAGATTTGTTCGTATGGTTGGAACGGACGGAAAAGTGTCTTGGGATCATTTGTGGGATTGCTTTGAACGTGGAGGGATTTTATATAGTGTCATATGAGATTAGGAACTGTTTGCGATTCGCGGGGTACTAGGTTATAAATAAATGGATTTAGCGCTAGACCATGCTGACTGCCACAAAGATGAAAGACGAGCATGCCTTTAAATCATCTTTGTGTCATCATAATTTAACTATTAAATGATCAATTTAAATCGGATTCTGATGCAGTCAATCGTGCAAATATTTTAGTTTTTCATGTCTAAACATAACGTTTAATCGGAAGGTTTTGATGTTTGTTAGTAACTCACGCAATAATGGCTGAACAGATTTAGGTAGGCTTGGCGTACAGATTGAGAAATATCTGTACGCCGAATCGCTATATAAGACACTTCGTGGGATAATATTTTAACTTTCAACGAGAGTACAGAGAGTACTGTACAAGATCGTTGAAGTACTTCAAATTTCAACGTGACATGTAAACTTCGTCTGCAATCAATAGATGACTGATCATTGTGCTTCAAAAATGTTACTCTAATGCTGTTCATGTATATCTAACGCCGGCGAAATCACCGGTTAAAGCTAAGTACCTAGTTAAGAACACGTTTAGGATTTCTGACGACAATAATCAAGTCAAGTATTAGGTACATTGCGAATTTAGGATACTTCCCCATTAATCCTATTGATCTAGTGCCAAGTCACGCTCTTTTCTTTGCAAGTTTTCCGTCAGTTCAAAAGGATTCCTCGATCGTTGGAACGGCACGAGATACTTAGAACTCAGCCACGCAAACTCAAGAATGCGCTTCCTGCTCAACCACAGCTGTGATTCCACCTGTCCCATTGACGTCTCGCTTCACTTCCCAACTCTAAAGTAAATAAATAAATATCATGGGACACTTGACTTGACACCAATTGACCTAGTCCAAAACTAAGCAAAACTTTTACTATGGACACTAGGCAACGGATAAACATAAGTATAGATAAATACATAGATACTTAAATACATATTAAACAGCAAGACCCGAGAACGGGTATTCGTATTATTCATACAAATATCTGTCTCGGTCGGGATTCGAACCCGGGTCCTCAAGATTCGTAGTTAAGTTCTCCATCCGCTTGGCCATCCGGTCGTCCAAAGTCTCTCACTATTTCAATTTTAACCATCAAAACATGATATCTTCCTCTCAACTCGTCTCAATTAACTGAGCAAAATTTTAAACACATGTTTCTTCTTTATGCAAGTGATAATTAATCACGATGGCACAACCCTCTGCTAACGAAGATGTTTCGGACGTTTAATTAATTCACAAAGCACTGGGTAAATGTGAGAGTACTTATATTTGTAATCCCTGTTGTTTACCTGTATCGTGTGGGCGAGATAAATAGAGGCTTTCGGTTTCGCGTGCACCTCTTAATCAACGGAATAATTTTGGGTCCATCGGCTTCCAGACAGAAGCTGTTAGCCATTGGCTCTGATGACCAAATACTTCGGAGCACGCGAGCCCTCGCACGCAAGGCTCGGCTTTCGCACGCTATTAGGTTAGGCTTTGCCGAAATACCCCAAATTATGTTTTTAAATTCACTAAAATTTGCATAACTTTCATGGAACAGGATTCCATTGCTCAATTCACAATATTTCAATCGATGTTTCAGGCATTTCATTATCATATCGACTCATAAAATTTTCTTTAGCTAAATACTCGTATTACACAAATCCTTTTAATGAAATGAAACTCTTGTAACTATGTAGATAGTTACGTCGGTAGCTCTACTAGAGTTTCAACCGCTATCAGTTTCCGGTCGCATATATTGAAGAAGTTAGCATGAAATTTTTATAAATTCAAATTGTGCCTCGAGCGATAAAATTCTTTCTCTTTAATGCTCATTTCTTCAATATACATATAAGCGAAAGGATGGCGCAGAGAAGCTAGAAACTACGTACAGAATAGCAAAAAATCATTTGTGCTGGCTTATCTATATCTACTTAACAGAAGACAAATCTAACAGTTATGTTCGGCCACCGGAAGCAAAACTTAAGCAACTTAATTACTCTCGATTATTCAAGACCGTATCTCGTCTTGTGTACCTATATACAACTAGCAAAAGCAATGTCCGTAGAGATAACGTTAACGGTCGAAGTGCTGCGTTAAAATCGCATTAGTTTCACTAGAGTCAAGCGAATCAATAAAACAGCTCTGGAGTGTTCGATCTTTGGTTCGATCATCAATCATACGCGCAGATCCTTTTAAGCTCATAAAAAGTGACGTCACAGTATCCCGTACATATTTATGAAGAGTACAAGTGATCTGCGATTGATGGCCCACCCATTCATCAAACGAAAAATGCTGTCAACACGCAAAAACATCGGGTCCTTCAGATCGAACACGTGAAAAGTTGAAATGTTTCATTCTGTTCAGTTTTCAAGTGCGCTTGAAAGAGTGAAAAGCCCTCAATCAGGTTAGTGGCTAGTAATTTGCTGGTCGTGTTCAGACTACTTGAAATAAAATATTTTCAGTAAATAATCAAGCAGTCGTCCACTTGAAAATATAACAGTTTCTTGGTGGGCTCTTCTCAAAAGAGGTTTTTCCGAACCGGTGGCAGATTTTGACATTTATAAGTGCTTGTTATAGTCTAAGTTGAATAAGGATAAATATTTTGACTGACAGAGGATGTTTTTCTTTTTATTTTAATAAATTTCGGCATGGAATTATATATACAATTCCAACCCATATCAAACTCCAAGGGATAAGTTCGCCTTTGCACAAGTATCTCAAGGTTTGACATTGTGTTTTGTTTATTTTCTCTTGAACTACAATAAAGAGTTTACGAGTATATACATACTCCATAATATGGCAGAGGCATTTTTGATTCCATAATTCTCTCTTTCTCTCCGTGTACCTGTTTGCTGTATCGCTTAGTTTACTATTTTTAGTGTACAATAAAGAGTCATTCTATTGTATTGTACCTATTCTAAACTGACATCGTACCTCTAAAACTAAATGCAGCTGCTGCAGAAACTTTCATAAAACATTTCAAATCAACGTACGAATTGTAACGAATTTATGAAATCTTGTTGTGAATTTGGAATATGTAAATTTGCGAGGCGGTTTGTTAGAATGTGCAAGTAATTACGCTGAGGCACACGTGACTTCTGTAAGACTCCGTTTACACCTGTCGTTTGCCGGTGCAAAGGTCTGTGAAAAATTCACCAGAAAAGGCCATTTTACCATTAATTAAGCACTACAAGCAGAATAGCAACTACTTATTCGCCTCAAAAGGAATCGATGTAGCCTAATTATTTCTAATAGGGAATAATATGTCTGGAACGCAAATTTTATCTTTGATCAATTTAACGTGATACAAAACTGGAAAACAAAACGAATGACGCAAAAATCATCAAGATCAGTGGCAAAATAAGCAAGATAAGCAAAATAAGTCTTTCTATTATCATCGTAGCATACGACGTCACATCCATGACGGATCTCTAATTAAAAAAAATAAAATCTTTTAAAATATAATAAAAAATAAAATCTTTAAAAATAAAATCTGTTGTTTTATTAAGATATTTAATGAATTATTTCACAACTAGGTACCTATGCCAAACAAATGCTTGCATATTCTCTATTGAACACCACTCCATTGTATCGACACTGCCCCGCACTGCACAGCGTAGTTGCCTGGTCTAAATGGCCGAGTTACCTTTCTAGTTATTACTACGCTGCGGTATCGGCTTTCGATTCCTGTCGACGCTGACATCCGATTAAAAACGGATCCGACACCCGACAGGTGGGTACGGGGTCTTAGGTATGTGAATATTCCACTTACTGAATTCTCGCGTGGGCGTTTTGGTCTGTGGGTCACATTCTTGACAGACGCATTGGCGGCGTTCCCTTAATTTGTAATTTAACGGCTATCCATGAGTGAGAGAAATTTAAATGTGTGTGTCAATAAACGTCGTTCATGAAAACTACCGTTATATTACAAGATTATTTTTAATGTTGACTTAATTTGATTAATTTCTTTGTTTCAATCTTGTGTATGCATTTTGGTCCAATTATATTCCAGTGATTGATTGAATAGAAATTTGGTACAATCATCATCATCATCATGACTCTTATACAAATACTCTTATACAAATCGAATAATTAAATTTTGGTCAGCAGGGTAAAGAATAAAAAAAAAAGGGAAGGGTAGGGTTAAGAATGAAAAAAAAAGCTTATAAAACAAGAGTCTAGGGTTCTGAATCCTGTGCTATTTAGGAGTATCTGTGTTATAGGAATAGGGGTCTGTGGGATAGGGTGTGTTCCAGGTAACGATTTTGTAACTATTTTGTATGTAAATAACGACAAACTTTTAAACTGTTTAGAGAGAGAGATAGAGAAACATTTATTTACACATAAAAATACATTAGATGAAAAGAATAAAAAAAAGTGTTTAGTGGCGGTGTGGACATTTGCTGCTTTAACACTTTACAAATACGGCAGTCATTCATTGTTCTCTAGACTTAATTTTGTACAAAATAACAAATAAATTACGCATTATAGTCACTATAATCGAAGGTTTTATTTAACCATCGCTTTAAAGCAAAGCAATTTCTCTATATTATTAACGTTGCTAAATCCTCTCCCGCAGTAAATAATGACTAGTGCTGTTCCACAAACATCGACAGCGCTATCGATAATTACTGCAAAACACTTGAGCCGTTATCTGTAGCGATGTTTTAATCACAAGCACGGATAATATCGGTTTTAACTGTCAGTAATTGTAATACTCGATAGTGTTCGGACGTTAACAACATGCTATCGTGTAAATTGCATTAGCTTTAAATATGAAAGGAGGCTTTAGAGATTTAAGCAATTGCACAAGGCATTGCGGTTGTAGGTAAGTATGTTTTTATCGGATGTACCGAATCAGGCCAATTATTTTGAAAACATATTTAAATAATTTATTGAATCAGGCGTTACTTTGTAGAAGTCCATATCAATGAACTATAAAGTATTACTTTGCTTTATACATCGCAGATGAGCAAAATAATAGTACCTATGTAATTATACATAGTTCAAAAACACATTTGTAAAGAAAAGATAAATTAATAAAATCCCTTATTCTATATAAAGCCAGTACTCGAAGAATATAATAATCATAATTCTTAATTATTTTTTAAGCTTGAAACCCAATGGCGCACCGCTCCGCCACCGCTGTCAGTGGGTTTCAAGTTTCAAGTTTAGATTTAGATTGTTTAAATAGTTACATTAGAAATCACTTATTTAAAAACATTTTTTATTCAGGGATCATATAATTTTCGGGCTTCGGGCATAGCGTTTATATATTTGAGCTTCAACTGCCAACTAGCTATGTCACCCATACAAACAAATTCATTGAATACTCAGCTGCAATTGACGCCAGTTCACATCAGATTCATTGATGAACTGTGATCTAAATTGGCGTATTCATGCACGCGATATACGGCTATTGACAGAGCTATCGCAATTAGTTGAGAATTAACTTCGTTATGTCACCGGATTATCAATTTATGATAGTGAAAATAGCGCTTTGGCTAACAAGCGGGATATTTATTATATTATCTTACATCCGGGGTTTCTACGAGGCCGAATAATAAACATGACTCATGCATAACAGAGTGTGTTTCAGTGTGGCAGTTTAAAGCGAGTGAAGGCCATTTTAGTTTATTTTCTTAATCATTTATTTATTTTAGCATCGCGAAATGGGATTGTTGAGCTACTCGCAACTCGCAGATTGGCAATGGGCGGGCCACATCGCTCGCAGAACAGATAACCGTTGGGGCTGAAAAGTCCTCGAGTGGCGACCACGCACCGAGCGTTGGCAGGCCTCCCCGCCAGGTGGACTGACGACATCGTGAGAGTTGCGGGAAACCGGTGGATTCAAGTGGCAAGTTGTCGTTCATTGTGGCGTTCTAAAGAGGAGTCCAGAATTTGATTCTAGAATTAAATCATTTAGATCCAGTTTTTTTTTACCTACATTAGCTATAACTCTTTGACATTGCCTTAATCTTTTTTGTAGTAAATTTTATTTTTAGTTACAAATCAACTCTTTGTACTTAGTTTGTAAGATTGAAATAGTGTATGCTGGACCCAGGCAGATTGTGACGTACTAAATGTAACAATAAAGGTCCTATGTATATACTCACAACCTATCAATAAATATTTGAATTTGAAATTTGTCCTTTGTTCAGCAGTGGACGTCTTACGGCTGATGATGATGAGGGATTCTGTGTAATGTAATATATTGATGGGTTGTTTACAGCTCAATAATTCACCATTATTTTTACATAACCAAATGATTTCCCCACTAAAATTCCACATCGTTTAGCATAAGGAAAAGTAAATCCAAGTGCCAGTTGCCAAAAACAAGGACAAAAATCTTAAAATCTGCTAACGCAGAAATCAGAGGATTATTGTGTAATCAAATCCTAAATGGAATCGAAAATGAAAATCCCCTCGCAACGCCGGCATAAAACCTGCCTTTATTATTATTTGATGCCCTTATATTCCGTGGTGCTGAATTTTAAGTATTCCATTCAAATGTGTGAACAGTGTCGTTACAGCAACTTCTCACGGGAAATTTAATGTAAAACCATTTGAAATAGGGTTTACGAGTATGATAGATATTCTCTCAATAGTATATTTCATACTTCAGTTTATTAACCATTATGTGTTGCCAGCGACTATGTGCGTGTCCCGCAGGAACTATGCGTTTGTCCAGAGTAAAACTACCCCATGCCCTTCCCCGGGACTTCAACTCAATGAACATCGAAATCTGCTTAGCGGTTTGAGCATGAAGAGGTGAGAGGCAGAAAAAAACACTTTCGCTACACTTTCGCATTTACGAGAATAACATTATGTATGTACTCGTACGAGTATGTAAACTCTTTATTGCACATAAACAAATAATTTATAATTTGATGTTGTAATGTGTGTTTACATGGTTCCAAATCAGAAGCGAAAATAGGTATTTAGCTATAGAGGTATTTCACGCTTCTATTCACGACTGATACACAGGATAAAGTAGGCTTATAACGAGCAATAAAAATGACGGGAATCAAAGACAATAATGTCACATCCGTCAAAACTTTCCTACCTTTAAGCAGTACACAGAAGGCCACAACTTCACGCACGAACAACCGTTCAAACGATACGGGCGCAGCTTTGGCAAATACAGAATCCGGTATAGTATAGATAAGTCTGAGTAGGTGTGTCGTATCTCGTGCGTGCGACTCGATCGGGGTCGACTACACCGTTATGATGTTTATGCGATACCAAAGGCACAGGCTAGACGGAACAGATGAAGCAATTTGAAGGGCCTACTTCCTTTAGAACAGGGCATCTCCGGGATATACAAGTACGTCCCATTAAATTGCTTAACACAGGCTCCCTTTTCAGAATGAGAGGGCTTGGAAGTTCCCACGCAGGAATATGCGGATTAGGAACTTTACACAGTTACTTCGCTGGTGTAAGCATTTCAAAAGCTCATGATACATTTCAAATGTGATTCTCATTTCGCACATACATAAGTTATGAAAATTTCTCTCTTGACATCTAGCTTACTTGACTCTCTCTCTGCTTGACAGGCCATAGTCCAAACCACTAGTGTACTACGGATGATTAGAACAGATGCTTGTTGGTAATTAAAGGTTAGCTACAGTCAGTTAAGATATCAAACCGAGTTAATCGCCATTTTGAATTCTAACTCTCACGAAGGCCGAACCTCGCTAACTCCCGGTCTTAAAATATTTAACGACTTGATAATGTCGCAATTTAGACAAATTATTAACTCGTCGGTAATTATCCTTATATAGTCTCAAAATTTACCGCCGCAGTTAAAACATTTCTGTTTAACACAGTTAACATTTCTATTAATGCTATTTTCAGGTGCAAAAGAGTACAAATGCAAAAGAGGATCACTTCATGGTCCGTCTATCAAGACACTTATTCTCTTGAACTTGTGGTTTTGATTTCCATAGTTTCGTCAGGAACTGGTAATTCCGTAGACATAGAATCGTAATCAAAGGCAAGAAATGACAACACTAGTAAAGATGAAGAAATCATTGAACCGTTAAATAATCATTTATTTTAATTTAATAGAAATAGAACGTATATACGACGTAGGTATAAACGTAAACGTAGACGTTCACACTCATTTTTTACTGTCTGATCTGAACCGCAAGTCCAACTCGCACTTGGCAAGTTTTTTAATCAAAAAAATGGAATTTAAGTCAAGGCAAGGTTATTTAGTAGTTAGGACTGCAAACTTCTAGTTAAGTTGTTTCACAGATTGTTTTCCAGACTGCTAAGTTAGCTATGCGCTGAACGTACAATCGTGTGGGTTGGCAAGCCTAGTCATTGACGGGTTCAAAGTAGGGTAAACACTTATCTGGCACACATTACAATGTTAACCAGTCTAGCCTACGTCCCTATAGGATGTCCATTGACACGACAAAGTAAAAATCCAGTTTTTTAAAACAAAAATATACTGACGAACGGAAAGTCGTACGAAAGAGACCCGTTATTTTGACTCGTCAGAATGATAATTTGTTGAATATATCAATGTCAAGGCAAAATTATATCAATTTAAATGGATTTCTAACAGTCGTTTAACGTTTACATAAAATTGCTACAAATGAAACAAATTATTCACGTCACGCGTCGTCTCACGTTAAATACGTCACACTAAATATTTATGCGGACATAATATTTATATGATCATCACAGAGCAGGGCCACTTCTCTGAAACGTCGAGGATTTGGGAAGAAATTTGGCGCTTTAAAACGCATGGCAAGCGTCCAAAACCAATAGCGTTGTCATAGAATGGGTGCGCCAGAGTTCACATAAAATTTAAACTCCGATTAAATATGGGAACTCCGAAAATGTTTCGCATATTTTTTTACCATTAATTTCGCTAATCACAAAGTCCGTTACTAATGATTATAACACCGAATTCTTGAAATTCACAACGTCAATAATCATAAGTCTTATACTACTTCGTCTGTTCGTAAATTTTTTCAACAATTAATTTTCATTATAATTATTACTAATTATATAAGTCGATATGAATTGTTTGTGGATGTGTCTCCCATTCTTCGTAAGTTATGTATTCTTTCCTTATTAATTGCAATCAAAAGAGACCTTCGTAACGTAGCAAAGATTACTCTTAAAACATGGTCGCTGAATGAGAGTTCCCAACAATAAACTTCCAAGTAACAATGAAAAAGTCAACTCGGAATAAGTCTCGATTAAGTGCGATGTAAGAAATTAAATGCGAGTTTCGATACATTGCGCAGCTGCTCATAGATTTATATGCGACTAGCCTATATTGTACCCGCGGTTTTGCACGCGTAAAACACTAAATAGCATTTAGTAGTTGAATAGAAATTACAAGATTCCGAAACACATACAAACATAACGCATGTATTCCCAAATGGGGTAGGCAGAGCACACGAAACGTTACCGCTTCGGAGCCACTTTTAGTAATTTTAAGTTCCGAAAACAATCTGAAAACACAACGTGACCTCCATTAATGTAACGTTGCATAACCCGTAGGTATCAAATTTTGTCTCTAAACCAATACGGTTTTTGGAGTTTGAAAAGTTCCCGTAGGAACATCGGCATAAAAAGTAGCCTACATGTTATACCAGAAGACCAGGTATCTCTGTACTTACCAAATTTCAATCAAATCTGTTCAGTAACTTTCGTGTCAAAGAGTAGGTAATAAACACATTTCGCATGCATAAATACGAAAGTTTGTAATTCTGTTCATATGTTAACCTCATCACATCTAAACCACTGATGCGATTTAGATGAAAAGAAAGAAAACATGGGATAAAAAAATGGATAAAAATAAAAATATATTTTTAAGCATGTCACGAAATGGTCCCAAATCAGCAATCTGCCGGTCTTGCGTACGGCGCTGGTATTCCTTTACGACCATTTAGACATCATAACATTAAAAAAAAAGATAATATTCCGGTATGAAAACTATCCTATAGAATAGTTTTCATCCCGGAAAATTGCATAGTTTCCGCGGGATAACGATAAACGAATTCTACGCAAAACGGGGTCACGGTTGTTGACCGGCTATTTTAAAAGATTAAAGTAAGATCTATCATAACAAGAAAAGTAGCGTGCATGCACTGCACTACATTTCTTGCATCTTCTAAATGAGCTTCCGTTATAATTCTAGTAATTTTGTGAGTATGTTTATCCTGCTAACACGATTTGCAGTCCCGTTTCACTCAATGTCGACATAAAAGAAACTCGTAATATATCGATTGGCGTGGGTCAAACGTATCTGTTTTCGTTTTATGTAACCGTTAATCGAGTTAATTCTAAATAACAAAATTACCATATCCAAGTTGTTGTGCTCTTTACCTATTTATATCCGTTCGAGATACAACGGCATTTGGACATTTTCCAAGAGTGAGTTTTTGAGAAAATTATTGAGAACCGTATTTTCTGTGAATGTTTATACGTAAGTGGCGTTATATATTGGCAATAGTCTGTCTGGCGCCTCTTGTCAAATCAAAGCAAATCACAGATATATTATGACCTGAGTAGGCTGTGACTCAGACCGAGTCCGTTCTTTGGTAATAACTAGATTCCAGTGTTTATACGTTCCACTGCCGCACACCGATGTTTTATGGAAAGCTACTTTACGGACTCAACGCTATATTACTATCTTACACATGAAACTTTACACCTAAGATAGCGTAATGTAACTGGTTGCCTGGTAAATGACGCACAGCCAAAATTGCTGGAGTAAGAAATAAGAAATGCAGACATTGTTATACCTCACAACACACTACCTATCTATTTACACGGTTTGTAAAGATCACTAAGGTGTTTTTCCAAAATTCCCACGGGAAAAGGACCTAGCCTATTCCCCATTCTTCCACAAAGGCAAAACAGCACCTAGTTGCACAAATAGTAGTGAAACAGAATTCAGAGCATAATTTTTCATGCCGCAAAAATGTGATAAACTTAAATTCGCATATTCAAAAACTTGGTATTCCAAAAAGTTCCTTTATTCAGTCCTAAAAACACACGTACTGGCTACTTCTATATTTTAAACACATATAGTACTCTCATCTACAACGGTGTACGTAAACATTGTTAATTGACCACGCGGCAACGTCACAACCCACAGGTCTCGCCTTGTTAAGTGCGCTCACATTCGGGGGTGTGACATCAATTAACAGCAGGAAAAATACCTAACGGAGCGAGCCGAAATAAACACGCCCAATTAGCCCGAAATCTGGACAATCGAAAAGGTCCGAGAGGCAATCGATCATCGCCCGATGACGGACGCTGGACAGGTCGCAACGAAATAATACGTCTGGCCTAATCGTAATTTCATACCCGGCAGGTTTGATTGGCATGAGGACGCTAATGATAGGAACAATTGTGGTTTTAATTTGTTGTACGTACTGCTGTCAATTCAGGGCTAATGACATAGAACATCGGTAACAATTCTCCATGACTTTCATCATCATCATCATCTCGGTCTGGTGCTATTGCATGGTACAAGCCTTTCAGAATAGGCCGTAGTTCCCACACAGGCCCAACGCGAATTGGGAACTTCGCACACATATTTCAATTTCTCCACAAGTCTGCACCGTTTAGTCTTTGCTGCCGACGAGACAGTGCTATCATTTCAAAATTAAACATTATTGATGATGATTATAATGATAATAATTAAGGGCTTTTACAAAACTTATTTATTTAAGTATGTGCATTTTGCTCAGATCCGTATTACTTTAATTTGCACATGAAAAAAATCGTATTCATTTATCACCATAAATGTCATAAAAACTAAAATTTCAATTAAATTATTAATAAATCCGGACATTTTTTACTGAAGAAAAGTGCGTAAAATAAAACTAAATTTATCATTCATTAGGCCAGCTCACTAGTTTCGTTTCGGATTTTCGGTCTCGGAAAGCAGAAGTAATCCGCTATTATTACGTCGCTTAATTTTAATAATGCGCATTTTACTACGCATTCAACCTGGCCTAATGCGAAACTGTGTAAATGGATCGCAAAAAAGATACTCTTTCTCTCTCTTTCCCTCGATTCGTAATGCTTAAGGGCGAGACAGAGTTTCATTTACATGCCGTTTCATTAGGCACTAAAATAATTGTATGATATAAATTTAATTTTGGCATCCTCTTATCCACAGTGACTAGCACGACAATTGAAGTCATTTTTATTTTACTAATTATTTAAAAAAAGGAAGCCGGTTGTATTGTCCCTCTCTAACGCGCTTAAAACACTGGCATTCCCACCGTTTCTTTTCAACGTCACCATTCTCTTGAAGGCATCTCCTTGAGTCTTCATCAAAAATAAACGGCACGGAAAAAACATCTAGGTCATATTATAATAATGAACAACAAATTTCACTTTTCTAGGAACTAGAACTCCTATACAACGTCTTATTTTCGATTTCTGTTAACTTCAAGGGAACATCAACAGGTCAAATGAAGTTAAAAAAAAAATTCGCGTTGTTTTAAAGGTAGTTTCTATCCGCTATTCTCACCAAAAATGTGAAAAAAGTCAAGTAATGCTAACCGTGCTTAAATGGTTCGAAACAAAAAGCAATACATAGTGGACAGAATACACTGAACCCGGTGCCATCCCATAATATGCAAAATACTCATTAAAAATCCATAGCTGTTACATTTTACGCAGATAATTAAACTTTAAACTTAAACGAACGAGTTACATTTTAAAATTGAATTGCCCTCAATTTAACCCGATTTCATTACAGAGATCGAATTTCAATAAAGATAGTCGCATGATAGTAAAAGCATTTGTTTTCAATAATAGTAATACTAGTTTTTAAGGATCCTTTCGACTGCCATAGTTTTATAAGTCGTAATGTAATGTTTGTCATAATTATTGCTAGTTATAATTTTTTTCCCGTTAAAGTAATTCCTCAAGGTGGGTTTCCACTCTCAGAACATTAATTTGTAAAAAAATTGTCTCTATATTATTCCCAACTAACCAGCTGTAGTCAGGTGCTTTCATTAGTGTTCCTGAAAACTGCTGTAAATGTTTTCTAAGAGTATTTAACGTTAGTTGACGAAATCTTTCCGTTCATTGATCGATGTACTATTTACGAGGGAATACTACGTCAAAGGCGTGAAGGGCTACATTTTGAATTGAAATTACCAATGAAACCTTTACACGGGTATTCAGTCAAACTAAATCAAACTGTATCCTGAAATACTTATTTCGAAATCATTTTCAGACACCTTGTAATAGAAATGCGAAGCCAAATCAAGACGTTACAAACAGGAACGAAGCAAGTTCTTCGAGCTACAAATCTGCTATTAATATAACTGATAACAGCTAAATTTCAAGGGAGGGAATTATGCCTAACAAGATCTTCTTGTCACGGTCTAAATCGGACCTTAGAAATAGAGTTACCAGTTATGTACATTTATCTGGATTTTAGGTCTTCAATCCGAAATGTGTCCGATTATTTTTGTCACGGCCTTTGACTTCATGAAGCCACGCATTCCCCACACATCACTGTCCTTTTTTAAAATGTGTGTTTCGCGTATGTAAAATTTCTCAATTTTAGTACAATAAAGTTTTGTTTAAAATTGCATTTTTAATACAAGACTTTTTTACTGACTGTATGCGGTGCTCTTGCAGGGTTTATGTTGGCCTATGTATGTATGTATTAATAGAATTAAGACCTTGTATACCACATATGTAGTTGCAATAAACTAAATGACTTTGACTACTTGCCATACAACCTGCGACAATCCCACCACTGGGAAAGGATCAAAATTGAATTTCAAGATTTAAAGCAAACAAATAAATTTATCAGGTGAAGTTAAATGAAGCCTTGTAAAAAAACGCTCAACCTTTTCAATATCGCCTATTGCACTTTTAAAAATGTAGAAATTTTAAAATTGTAACCCCGCTTAGGCGAAAATTCGTAAGCCAATTCCTTGAAGCGGGTGCTTCAAACGAACCGCCCACAAAGCCGAGACTGATTCCTTCCACGTCCTCTAAGGATTCCTGCCCGAAAGATCAATCCGATTGGCGTGTCGTTGTCAATGATCAAGGTTCTTTATCTCATTTGCAAAACGTAGGGGCTTTGTAAATCTTTGGATATTGTTTGATGTGTAAATCGTTTGAGACGGCCAAATTGTTCCGTTCGCAGACGACGGCTATAAATATCGTGGTGTTTTACGCAATTTAAAAGCTTTTGAAGTAGATTGTATTGTATGTGAAGCTTCAGAAGTTTGATATTGTCTGGTAAGGACGGCCAGTCAAAACATATATATAATATCTATTTTACTTTGTAAGGGCATTAGAGATCGCTCTATTAAGTTTTTTTTTTATTTGCTTGATTTTTCTGACAAACACTACCTCATCTGAAGTCGTAGATATATTTATTTTGGTTTTAGTATTTTTTATTACGCAGAATCGTGTATTTTCATTTTTGTTTTTTTTTTGTTTTTTGGTTTATTTTTAAATTTCGTTGTATTTGTGTGTCTTTGTGAACGTGAATACATGTCTTCTTTCTGTCTTTCTTGATATATTTTACTACAAAACTATAAAAAAACATAATAACTTAACATGAGCCCGACATACAGTTTGAAGTTATGCTGTTCTTAATTGAAATCTCCCGGGAAAGCCAACGGATTTAATATTCATAAGCGTAAACGATTTGCAGAGCACTTACCAATTCCTCAGGTGATCCCGGTTCCTTCATACCATTGCTCTTATCCGTGCTTCCCGTCTCTGTAACAAACAACGTTTATTTATGAATGAGAGCATTTACATTACGTATTGTTCCGTGTAAATTTGGAACGCAGTTTATAACAATATAATATGCTGAATTCCCGTGGCAAACTAGAAAACTATACCAAATAAAATTTGAAAGTCTAAATAAACGATACTGGGAAATATTTATTTGTGTAATAATATTTATAGTGATAAATTAACCAACTAATGAACATTCAGAATCAAAAAATATCTTTCATAATGTCAGTCGACGGCCATAATCCCAGGAGACAGGCAGCGTTTCCGCGTTGAATGGCCAGGCTCAAACGTTGACGGAAATAACTGCCTGGTAATTGAAATAGCTGACAGGTACTTAAAAATAATATTTAAAACAGGTGTGAAAATGGTTAAAAACTAGGAGCTTCCGGATAATTATTGATATAAAATATAAACCTAGAAAAAATCATCTGTGTACGTGTGCCCGCTCACTTGCAAGTCTTTTCTATGCTAAAAAGCTTATCCTATTTCATAAGGAAAGACAGCCAAAAGATTTTGTATGTGTATGCAAAGGATATTATTATTCATTGATAGCTTAAAACAAGCGAGACTCGGCTGTTTTGGCCATATCGCTCGAAAAGAGTCATACAACCTGGAGAAACTGATTGTGTTGGTATAGAGGGGAAAGGCCCAAAGGACGGTCACCAACCCGATGGTCGGATCAAATTAAGGCAATCACGGGGCTCACTTTGCCTGCAGCACTGACACAGGCCGAGGACAGAGGGGTATGGAAGCAGATCGTCAACGTCTTCGTAAAGACTTATCAAGTCAAGACGGACACGACCTTCAGAAATGAAGAACACGACGAAGAAGAAGAAGAGCTTTAAATCTGTATAAAAGGGTATTTTTGTAAAATATTATGGTAAAGTTCATTGTGTAGATGTAAGAGTTTTTAAAGATTATGTATTACTGTGGCCGCTATAACAACAAATACTAAAAATTTTTTTACAAAATAAAAAAACAGGTACACAACAATATTTACAATAACAACAATATCAAAACATTTAACTATGGAAAAAACACAATACAATATTAAATACTAACCTAACACAATAAAAAACACACAATAAACACTAACCTAGTCAAATAATTCGCCCCTTGCCATTCCCGGCGCAAAGGTGCCCATAACGCTCGCGGCATTACCACGTTGGATAGCTATGGACAGCCTTTGCATCAGAAATGACTCGGAGCGAGGGTCCTCCCCTTTTTGCCTGAGTCGACGGCCCAAATCACACACAAAACGCTTTGCATCCGCTCCCCAGCAGCCCGTCGTTTCCACCGCCAAGGGAATGAATATATACCCCGAACCCAACGGGGCATACTTCTCCCGCTTCACTGCCGCCTGAGATTCGGCCGCCGCTCCCGCCGCGCGTATAGTGCGACCGAGATGGGAGGCGGCGAAGGTGCTGACACACGTAGCGTCCCACACCAAACACCGCCCCCTCTCCCACGGCACCAACGTCAGGCCATCGGGCCGCTTGCCGTCCGTACGGCTAAGGCCCGGTGGCTCAAGCACGGATGGAACGCCAGCCGACCTGAGGGCTCTTTGGACAATATCGTTGAGAGCATGGTGACGCGGGTGCCTGCCAGCACATCGACGGCAACTCAATGCGTGATGACCGTTAGCCTCCACCATGGTACCGCAGATGCATACATGAGGTTGACATACATCGCAACCCAGGCGGAGAGCCACTGACACACGCAACGAGTCACTATCCAGCAGAGTGCCTAATTGAGGCGAAGGTAGCGCGTGCAGCCATGCCCCTGATTCTGACCGCGATACCGCCAAGAGTCTCGCGAGATCCGCACCCGTGGCGCCCCCAATGAGACGATCGAGAGTCGCTCTACACCCCACATCATCCCACCCACGCTGGACTGTAGGGTTCTCAGGCACGGTCGCCCCCGGATTGAGAGCCGACCACGCCACCACGGCGTCGGCCACATACGGTATGCTTGCTCTGTCGCCATTCAAAGATAGAATATTAGCGACCAAGCCTGCCACCCCATGTGCCGACGCCAAGAAGGCCGGCAAGCTCACATCCCGCAAACGCCGCACCCCAATGCCACCATGCCGAATCGGCAGAGCAGCCTGCGCCCATTGGTCATCGCTCAGGGAGACGTTGGTTATCGACTCGACCGCTGACTTAATGGCTGCGTCAAATGAACCAATGTCGTCGGGGAACAACCAAGCTGGGGCCGTACGCAGGAGGTAGGTTACCTTTGGGACGGCAAAACACTTCTGCAACAGCGCCAAAGCTACATGTGGATTAATAACCTTGAGACGTTCACTAGCCAACAAAAGGAGATTCCTGCGAATTCCAAGCGCCTCAGGAACTGCAGAAGGAAATATGGGTGCACCAAGTAAACAAAATGAGTCAGTGTTAAGCTCCCTGAGGCCCGGAAGTAACGAAGAGAAATGAGAGAAGAGAGGACACGACTCCTGACCACAAGGGAAAAACTCACACTTGGTCGTATTCACCTCCAGACCCAAATCCCTCAGGCGAGGCAACAAAACGAGCAAGTCTTGCTCCACCTCCTCTGGCTTACCCCCGATGGTACCATCATCGAGGTACCATACATTGAGGGGGGACCGGAGCTCGGCGATGACCTTATGGATAGCGAGGCTGAAAGTGAGAGGACCAAGAGGGTCTCCCTGCTGAGCACCAACCTGCGAAAGAATAAGGTCTGATCCATGGAAATGGTTTTTAAATGGTTTACGGTTAATATTGCATTAGAATAGAGATATATTTTTATTTTACTAGGATATTAACCACGGTAACCTTATTTAATATATATTAGGTACATGCAACGTATGTAAAGATTGATGAACGTAGAGGAAGCGAGAGTTGTATGCCAGAATCGTAGCAAGTGGAAGGATGTAGTCTCTGCCTACCCGTTGGGAGAGAGGCGTGATTTTATGTATGTAATGTATGTATGTAGGTACATGCTGTAAGTAGCGGTTCAATGTTGAAAATGCAACGCAATTCGTCTATAATTAAAGGGAACGTAGAATTTCACGTTCAAGGGTCATCCAGCTGCATTTTCGCACGGTCGAGTTATTAGAGCCAAACACGTGGCAACGCATCCAACCGAGTTTCGTGTTGCCTATAGCAGAGAAACCCCTGGGAAGGGTAACTTGTAGAATGAAAACTCATGTAGGTAAGATTATATGAATATTCATGCTTATGAATATGAAATTCTCGCACATATTGTAAGTACTGTAACTTTAATTGATATGTGAGATATACTCGTACATTGAAGTTAGATAAAATGAGAATTTCGTTTTTCTGATACTAAACCGAGATTCCTTATTCTTAAATGACCAGTACCGCCCATAGATACCTACAACAACATTGAGGCTTCTGGGTATTGCCATTGAGCTTCAGTCTCAAGTCAATACTAAATTTTACAAGTATAGGTACTGGGCAAGAAAGATTGCTTAACCGTTTAGTGGACTAACACCATCGATCGAGGTGTTGTTGACTTAACACTAAATTCGCAACCGCAATATAGTTGTGTCTCGTGTTGCTGTAAATAAATTTATTTTCTTTCTTTTTCTTTCTTAAATTACGCATAGACAATTCTGACTTGCCGAGGAAGTGCGCCAATAAGAAAATTGGTTGAACTAGTTCATTGCTGTCACACGTCCAATATCCAACCTACACTTATTTAGTCAACAAACTTTTACAGCACGTTACTGGTTGCATTAAACTATTATTCAACAAACTAGAATGGGAGAAAACACGTGAAAACATCGTCCATGTAGAGCATTTTATCCAGCACTCTACACGTCGTTCTTTCCAGGAAGCATTTTCCCGTGGAAACTTGTGCCGTAAATAAACCAAATCTCCGACTTTCTAACGTTATCTATGAGAAGTTGCAGATACTTTGTCTGTTTAAGGATTTGAGGGTATGGGTAAAGGTATACTATCGATATATTATCGATTGATTCATGTGCGAAATTACATTTGAAATTTACCACGAGCTTTACGGTGAAGGAAAACATCGTGACGAAACCTGAAAACACCTGTGAAGTAATTCAATGGTATGTGTTAAGTACCCAATCCGCACTTAGCCCGCGTGGGATGGAAACTACGGCCCAAGCCCTCTCATTCTAAGAGGAGGCCTGTGATGATGATGTAAATACACTCAACCGATCGTAATTTGATATACTTTGAGACCCTGTGAAGAATATTGGATAGTTTTTACTATTTCAAAAATTTTTACAGTTCCCACGGGCAAGCGAAAAACAAATTCTTCGTATACGAAGTCGCACGCAATGGCTAGTAACTATAATAATATTGCTAAAATGCAGTAATATGGCCTCTTATGGATGCATCATTGCTGCATTTTGTGCAAATGAAGCAAAGTTCTAAGCAGAAGAACATTTAAGAACTAACGTGCCGTATGAAACTCCTCCAAATAAGTATGTTTCCAACAACCAGAAATGCTATAAAGCAAGAGGGCAAGATTCTCATAAGCTCACATTCACCATTCATATCTATTGAACGGTATGAGATAACCGAAGAAGGACAAGAAGAGTCCAATTATGATTGGCTAAGTGGTTAGAGAACCTGACTACAAAGCTTGAGGTCCCGGGTTCGAATCCCGGCCGGGGTAGGATATTTTGTATGAATAATACAAATGTTTGTTCTCGGGTCTTGGATGTTTAATATGTATTTAAGTATTTATTTATCTATATTTAAGTATGTTTATCCGTTGCCTAGTGTCCATAGTACAAGCTTTGCTTAGTTTGGGACTAGGTCAATTGGTGTCAAGTGTCCCATGATATTTATTTATTTATTTATTGAGAGAGCGTTAGACAATATGGCCTCTAGCGCTACTAACCTGAGAGTTTCTCATGCAATGAAAGGCATTTCAACAGCACAAAATTAAATCGGCCAAACCAACCCAACGTTCCGTGGCAATATTTCACCCAATACTCTATTAAGTATTTGAGGTACACTGGCAAATATTCCTCACAAAAGGGACCTGATTCGGCTCGTGTATGTCCCAATCAATGCCGCTTCAAACAGGTTGAATGAAACAAATTACTAGGTGTGACAACGCGTCCAAACTTTAAATGAAAAGCAAAACTAATTTATTACCCAATTAATATAGTGACGAGTCTATTGAATCAGAAAATCTCCCAAATAAGCTTACTGTTAAATTGCAAATTTTAATCCTTTTATAACTCTCTGATAAGGAGTTAGCTTTGGTGCTTGATAAAAATTCTCCATTGAGGTAATATTGGGTTTTAAATTATTTCGAAAAAGTAATGTAAGTGTGAGTATATTAAATTTGTTATTAGCATTGAAATTCCGGGATCTTCCAAAAATTATTTGTCGATTGTATAAAAATTCGTGACTATAAAGTCAAATCCTCCGAAAGAAGTGAACATACCTCAAAAAAGACACAAAAATGTGTACAATATTATTCTTTACAAAATATAACCCTGTTGCACTGAAAACCGAGTATTTAATTAAACCTTTTAAGTGAGATAGTATCACGAAATCCAGAGGTTTCGCTTGGAAGACGCCAAAGGAGCTAAATTAGCTCCGAGTTTGGCTTCTACACCTCGAGGCTGGCTTGAATGAAACTCGGGAGTCTATTTCGACAACGTTTAAGTGATAAAGAAGGAAGCGTCGTGTGCAAAACTTTCCGTACGTCATTTTTATCTTGCATCCTTTTTTTGATTTTTTATTTTTTATTTTAAGTCGCTCATGGTCTTGATAGAGTGTCATTTTTGTCGGTAGAGGTTCATTACTCGTAGTTGTTACCTACGAAGCCACGTTACTGTAGAACACATGAAAAGGTAAGCAACTATAGATGTTCTCTAATAAACAAACAGATAGCAGTCGCTGTACTGTAAAATTTATGTACTTAGCTGTGGGTGGTGTACCGGTATCATGAAATTTTAATGATCATTCGAACGTAAAGTTTAAATTAAATTAAGATGAATCAATTCCAGGAACCTGTTGGGTGAGGTCCTTGACGGTTAAAGAGGACCATATAAAGTCTTAGTAAGTAGCTCCTAATTAATTCTCATGCTTCAGGTAACGTTTTACTGGAAATGATGGATAAGTAGCGAGAAAAATCGATTCGACGAAAAACTGAAGAGCATACATTAAAAAAATCCGGCGAACAGAGAACCTTCTCTTTTTTTAAAGTTAATTTCATTTCCAAGATCTTAACATAACTTGTTAATCATTACTCTTCCTTTGGCTTTACCATACTCGAGTAAAAAAAGAGTTGAGAGAAATTTAAAAATATTTGGACATAACTATCAAGCAGTTATTTTAATTCAGTCGTGCAAACTAAGTCATGTAGGTGAAACCTTTATGCAACTAATGTAATGTTAACATCCCATACTTTCGTCAAGGAAATCATAGTGTAATTGATTAACAAAAGTTTCCACTCTGTTTCATGAATCAGTTTGTTCAACTGTGCACCCGTTTGATGACGACTGCATAAATCGCCATAACAAAACAACAGAAATGTCCTAACACTTGACTTGTTATAAGCTTACTACAAAATTTGCCGCTTCACGGTTTGCCCCACCGCACACGAATTACTTTGCGGGGCAAATGCGCAAATTACATCATTTTAACGGGGCCTCATTCTTCCACACCATTCCACTTCGAACCTTAACTAGAAAATGTAAGGGCGAATATTCGGTGTGTTTGTCAAAGAGTTGTCGCAGTTTTGTACAGTTAACCGCAAAATCATAAATCCATCTGCGAGCGAGCGGAACATTATGTCACAAGACGAGAAACCCCTTATGCAATGCACTCATGATACCGGATGAAAATTGAACATATTTCATTTCAGGATTCAGAGTTCTGAGAGGCATGCGGAGAAACGTTAGAACAACTTAGACCACAAGCTTTGCCTTCCGGTGCATTAGAACCTAAGCTCAAATTACCCTATTGCACAGTACAACCTAATGTCAAAAACACATATTACCATGTAAATATAAATTCAAAATAACCTAATGTCTAAATACCACAGTCCCAAAAAACACTAAAACGTTAAAACCAAAACGAACTTATCTTGATTATGTATTAATACCGAGATCACCTACTGTCATAAAAGCTGAAGCTCAAAACGAACTATTTCCATAATGTACTAGTCTTGAAATACACCATTCTCAAAAAACAATAGTCTCAAAACACGCTAGTCCCAAAATACCCTAAATTTGTCTGTATAGTAGTGGTTATTCTGGGTTTTGCGACATTCATCTTGTTTCGCATTTCGTCATGTGCGCGGTACTTCAGATTCGCTATTCATCTTATTCGCAATTCATCTGTTTCGCATTTCCTCGTGTTCGCAGTTCTTCAGAATCGCATTTCATCGTTTTCTCGTTACTTCAGATTCCCCATTCATCATGTTCGAGTTGGATCAATTTTGCATTTCATTATGTTCGCGTTTCCTCGGATTCGCAATTGATCGAGTTCGCTGTAGGTTTCAATTAACAGAGCTTTTGTAGAAATACTCATTCAAAAGATACGATCCAATTGATTTGGAAACCAAATGCTTCACAACTCCAAGAGATTGTAGATTTGAGTGAGTATATAATGTCGACGGCCGATCGTAAAATCCGCCAGATCACGAAATTCCTAGGCATATCACGAAACACCGGATTTTGAACTTAGAAAATTTCAAGCAAAATTACAATACAAATTAGTATGGAGCCAGGACTTTATTAGGACAGGAGTAGTACATTTTGAACAAACATCACAAAATACGAAACAGATGGACGTCGCACAACCCATTTTTGGTACAGTCGGGCATTTTAAGTGTTAGGCCACTGTGAAGTTCTTCAAATTTGAATTTAGGGTGTTTTGACATTAGTGTGTTTTGAAACTAGTTTATTTAGAGAACGGTGTGTTTTATGACTAGTGTATTATGGGATTAATTCGTTTTGAGCTTCAACCTTTATGACATTAGGCGATCACGGTAGTAGTATATATTCAAGATTAGATCATTTTGGTTTTAAGGTTTTAAGGGACTCATGTATTTAAACGTTAGGCTCTTTTGAATTTATATTTATATGGCAATATGTGTTTTTGACATTAGGTTGTACTGTGCAATAGGGTAATTTGAGTTTAGGTTCTAATGCACCGGAAGGGATATTCTTGCTGTTCTTGCCGCGAAAAAGTTGTGAAACCCTTCTATGAAAAGTCTTTAGAAAAGCTCCCCCTATTCAAATCTATTTTGGTACATTAATGAGCAGTGACGTATGAAAATACGAGTAATGTTTATTTTGCCAAATCATGTTAGGTTATACTTCTTTAAAGCACTGATTGTAAATATTGTATTTTTTAATTTGATTACTACAACAGAGTAGTCTAAATATTGTCCCGCAGCGGGACACTGCCAGACGTGGCATTATTTTTGTCTGGCAGCAGCGTGACTTTGCCAGGTTTAAAAAAATGTGAAAAATTACGGTTGCCACGCGAAGGGATAAAGAGTTGTTGTATTGTAATTTTCCGGGATAAACATTTTCAGATGAGAAGCAAGGTAGGTAAATTTGTGTAGTTCGTCTCAAACTTTCTCCATACCAAATATGATCACTCATCACGATCAATGAAATAAATACATTAGCGTAAAAGAATAACAAACAAAATTAAATATTCTACATACCACGTGCCAGGGCGAGACCTTCTCATAATCAATTCCGTTATGATTTCTTTGGCAGATGTATAGAATGTCAACGTGAAATCAGTAGCACAAAGGTTCCACCCTATTACACGATTCAGTTCCTTTCACTGTCATTCAGAAAACAGCCATCTATATTTATGTGACAATCCTGAGCTCTCTGCATGCAATTCCACTTGACATTAAGTTATATCGCAGTCATCTCGCAAGATGCATTTCTGCGATCACATAAACTGGCACTACAAAGTTGTATGAACATACTTTTCAGCTGCCGCTTCGAAACTAAAAGCATAGTGAGATAGCAGCCTATGCGTTCCCAGTACATTCCACGAGTCAAAACCGTTCGTCACTTCATTATAATACGACGATTGTTTACATAACCGGATGGCTCGAGACTTTCGCCGTCAATTAGCCCGGCTACCACTTTCGGCCGGTCACGGCGGCCGCGAAAACGTGACCGGGGACTTTTGCGTAATAACAGTGAGCATTGTTCTGCAACACCAGGGACTATTGAGTAGGTACCAATAAATGGTCATTTACGCTACAATACACTAACTCAAATACGCAAAAAATGCGAAGAAAGTAAAGGCGGTATGTTGAAAAGTAAAGATGCATAAATGTTTTCATTCAATGTAAGTAGGTACCATGCCGACTTTTACTTGTGTAACATACCATACAGAGATGGCCGAATCATCTATATTGAAGACCACAAATCAGTATTATGAACATCAAATAAAGAAAATAAAAGATATTTACATTGTGGCGACCTCATGCTATACAAGGTACTAGTCATCATGTCAGCCGAAAGACGTCCACTGCTGGACATAGGCCTCCCCCAAGGCTCTCCACTCAGACCGGTCTTGTGCTTTTCGCATCCACCGCCATCCCGCGATCTTAGCCAGGTCGTCGCTCCATCTTGTTGGAGGCCTACCGACAGCTCGTCTCCCGGTCCGGTACTACTAAGGTCCGGTAAGATACTAGTAGGTACTAGTATGTAGGTAAATGTATACCGAAAGGAGCAACAATGAGGTTGCGAGTCACTGATACAGGTATATACAGAGAGAGTCCGATTAATTTCCACTCGTTTCACTCGCTATTATTACGTCAAATATTTTCTGAAGGTCCAAAATGAACACTTTTCAACTCTATCATTCAATAAAGATAGTTGAGTGGTAGCTAAGTTCTGTACGAATGGAACGTACTTCGGTTAAAGTTCGTCGGACCAGAAATATAAACTTGCTGCAAAACTACCGGGAATCACGAATAACAAATACATGCCCATAGAAAGCGTTCCTCTCCTTGATGTCCCAATAGTAGGTATATAAATACACGTGGTTTCTCCATAAACATAAAATAACAAATTAATACTTCACACAACTCCAGTCATATTTTGCGATGACACCTAATTAGTGTATGTTACAAACAGAAAATGGGAAATGCGTAGTTACAAATTGACAGCTCATTTAAGTTCCAATAATCATAAATTATGAAATTTCGCAGTGTGAAAATTAACCGGAATCGCTCGTTAATTATTATGCGATGTTTCAATTAATTTAATATTTTAATACTTAGCTATAACCTGAAGTTTGTTGGTTAAAACATGGTAGGTATTTACGACCATGGTATTACTTACCATAGAGAAATAAGTGTTTTATACACATGAGTGTACATTTTACGATGTCTTTTAAAATACAAGTAAATCACAATAAGTGTAGTGTTCACAGATCGCTCTGAAACAAGAAAGTCGTGTATTTCTTATCTTGATTTTTTTTCTTTAAAGAAAAGAAAAAAAAGAAAAAAATATTTTGGCTCCATAAGTACCACCTAAGACTAAGATTAAAACTAGCACTATAACTAGGTATATTAAATACATAGTGACACGACAGGACACCAAAAAGGGTCTCCACTCAGCATGTGTTGCCGCACATTATGTGCAGCAACGCTGGTTTTCTGTGGTTTACCTATGTACTTCTGTTTTCTCTACTGCTTGCTATTTGTGATATTCAATGAAGTTTTTTTATTTAAACCAGTTTTATATGAAAGCAACAAATGCTATAATAAAGTGCTTGTTATAGCCTAAATTGAATAAAGAAATTTTGACTTTGGCTTCGACTTTGAATGCTTCAATATGAGCCAAGTTTAGGTGCGAAGATTAATCATAAGGCATAATATCTCCTGACAATGTCCCGTACAAGGGTGAAACACGTGTTAGTTTAAGTGGCGGTGGTGAACTTTAGTAGGACACTTATGCGAAGTAAGTTGGGGAATGGTTTATAAACTGATATAACTCATTTGCTATTTGTACATACCTTTTTAGAGCTCTATCACAAAACTTTAAGGTTAGTTATTTAATAATCTTCTAAGACATTCTATGCTTTTACTATGAGATTTCTCCCATGTTTAATTCTGCTCCCACAGTGAAGTCATAACCCAGTTCGCTACACCGCTACACCAACAGTGCCTCGTGTGTTTGCTAAACAATTATCCTATAACAGCGGGGTTAAGCAAACCTTTAACTGCTTTAACGTGATAAAAATATGTGTGAAATACGCTACGCACGCACATCAGCAAGAATTTTATTTGAAATGCTTTATTTGATTGAAGGGAAGTGAAGAGGAAGAAATACATTTGATAAAAGTCAAAATACCACCAACGGGACTTATCACGCTAACACACATGAGTAATATTTACCTCGACGTTTTTAACGTGTGTATGAGTGAAAATCACGAAAGTTTAAAACGTTATATTTGATAGTAACAAAAGAAACAAAAAAGTGTTTTACTGTGTACGTTGGTACTTCAATAGTTGCACAATTAACATTCTTATTTTTAGTTTCTTTCATCTTTTTATATGTATATATATATGACTCTATGCAGTTTTACAATCGGTCTTCGTCATGTACTTCTCATATTTATTTTTTTAGATATATCTCAGTGCACTATGGCCAAACATATTTTAAAACAGTCTTTTAGCCCTGTTTTATTTTATTATACGCCATTTTATTTCGAGCGCAGTTTCCATTTCTGTGCCTAGCCTTCGAACAAAAAAAAATCTTCGTTCCATTTAATTTTTCCTTGTTTATGTTTTTGTCGTTTTTTTTTGCGTTGGCTCTTCATTGTCATCATGTCCACCTCAACGACTGCTCATTATCCCTCCATAAAATAATTATACACTTCCCCTTTGTTAAACTTGTGCTATGTTAAACATTGTTTGCGAGAGACCGACGGCCAGCCGGGAATCTCTGAAGGGCGCTTTAATTAAGTTCTTAACTTTCTAAGACCAATTTGTATAACACAGGTATGTTGAAGTATGAGGGGTATCCTGCAAATTCCGTGACAAGGGTTTTAAGTTTTAATTAAAATGCCAGAATACATAGGCTGAGACTAGTATCAGTGGTACTTCTCGAGACGTCTATGTGCGCTTTTAATACTCATTTAGTCACAAGTATTTTAGTAGAATAAACTCGATTATTTAAGTACTTGATTAATACTGTCTTTATTCACATACAAGATACTAGCGCAGAAGCAAGATTAAAAAAATATGTGGATATTCATATAATGTCATTGTTTGCATGTCTCCAGTGTCACTAACACACACTCACACACACAAGTTAAGATCTAAATCCTCATTCATTACAGAAAAATTATATTGTAATTTTATTTGACTTAATTTAAAATACAATTTTCTTTCGCTAACTGTGCTAGCATTGCCATCCAAACTACATACATATCTGTACCAAATTTCGTATCAAAAAGTAGGTAAAATTCGACTTGCAAGATTTAAGCTTAAAAAACAGCTTACAAAGCAAACATTTATCTAGAGTGCAGACAAAGCGGCCAACATTGACCTCGTCCCTAAATAATCTCAATTCTACCAAATGAACACAGACGACCCTTGATAATACAGAGTGATTCTTATCTACGAGCCACTTTGGCCCTACTAGTACCACCGCAGATCGTATTAATCGTCGGCTCTCAAGATTGATCTTGCCGAGTGGGCATTTTAGTATGCTAACTCGACATCAATCAGGATTGAGAGACGGTTAATATGGCTCTTTCAAGTGAAGTGGTATCATCTCAATGACTAATAACTACTAATGCTTTGTTTGTGTTATATTAGTTACACGTATGTACTTAAACAAGGTATTCCTGAGACTGATGAGGCAATTTAGATTATAATTATTTGGCTAGATCAAATTACCTATGTGGGAACCGAATGCCATCATGATACGAACACGAGCGCCAATGAGTTTAATTAGGAAAGGTAAACGTACGAGAAGTCGTTGCTGTCCCAAGAGTTGTCGTCTTTATTTTATGTTATTAGCAATAGAGAGGTCATCTACTGGGAATCAGCGTGTCGAGCACTCGAACGTTTAACTTATTTAATTCCTTTTCTATATCAATCGATGATTCTTGTAATTTGTCGAAACTCTTAACCAAAAATGTCGACACAATGTCATTTAGAAAGGTAGCCATTGTGTGGACTTTTCATTTATATTCATTTTTACAAGCATTATTTTCAATAGAAATCTAAAATTTGACAAGAATTATAAGCCTTCTCTGTCTGTCTCTCTGCCTATCCGTTTGTCACCCCATGTGTGTCTGCTGAATTGTATGGTAAGTAAACACTTGAATTTTTTACTGTTTGTTATAGTTTGCTCGATATTAACAAATTATGTGTATAAATGGTTGGATAGAATTAGTACTGTTAATTGTTAATTTTCACAGACTGAGCTTTATGAAAGTAATAAAAGTATCTATAAATATGGAATGGTCCCAGATTATTCTGCAAATCTAGATACGGACGTACCTATGTCACTCTAATCAAATCCTAGGCGGAATTGCATGCTACATTATGTAGAGTACACACTACACAATCACAATGTGCAGCAAGCTGTTAGTAGTTCGGGAAACCGCAAACAGTACCTGACAATGTGTGGACAATGTGCAAATAGATTTACATTGTTATTTACGAATTTGCATAATGTTTCTAGGTATGTGTAAGATCATGCAATTTGAACCTAGAAATATAAAGGAATGAGCGAAGGCAAACAGTAAAAAAAAAGTATATCTGCATTCAAAAAGTATTTTTCGCTTAATCCTGACGTAATATCCCAAAAAACAAGTGGAATTTCTCATTAAAAAGTTTTGAATGAACTATTTTAATTGGTTGTTTTTGGGACCACCCGCGGAAGCGTCGCGTGGCTAAACTATAGTTGACAGTTGAAGCGCAGCGGCTTTTGATCACAAGTAACGAATGAAGGCAAGTTCACTGCACCAAGTTCGATAAATTGTTGGATTACTTTTTGAAGTCTTTTTGTATTTTTTATTTCAACTCCAAATTTTTTGAGTTTGTTGGAATTTTGATGCTACCATGCATTTCACGGCAGGTTTTTAATAATAATTCTACGATTTTTCCGTAAATATTCCCGTAACATTTCTTTTCGTTTTTCTAATGTCTTTAAATATAAGTTTTAAAAAGAATATCTAAAAAGAGATCAAGCAGAAAGAACGATCATACGATAAAACAAGATAACGATTCTACGCATTTTCCTTTAGATACTTGAAGAAGCTACCATTCCATGTCTCAACCCGTTCCAGGTAAACAAGATCTTGATAGACACACAGACAGACGTGGTCTTTTAAGAACCGCTTTTCCTTTTAAAGTGAAGATCTTTTAAAACCTTCAACTCTAGACGCAGCAAAACATTCTTATTGAAAAATAAAAAGCTTTACGATTAATGTGTAGTTAGCAATCTGAGTCGTTTAGCGAGGTTCTAAGAATGTGGCCAGGCAAGCTCGGCAGCTTCATAAAGTATGGAGCCGATGGTGATTAAACCACATACAAGATGTTTTTGTAGCCATTGCGACATGACTTCGGTACCAGTGAAGCTAGAAGCTTTTGCAGTTAATCAATGGCAAGTTTTTAAAGAAATATTATAATCAATAAACTGTTCGGTGCAAAAAACAAAAGGTGGGGGTGAAGCCATGTCAATCTGAGAGGCCTGCTTGCAGCAATGGGACGTTTACAGGCAGGAGAGGAGATGAACCGAAAACTTTCTTTTTTAATCTAAATTAGCCATTATTACAATACATACAAATTATGACTACAATGTCCAAACTAAGCAAAGCTTGTAGTATGAATATTTACTAGGCAACGGATAAACATACTAAGGTCTAAGTGGAGAGCCTTGGGGGAGGCCTATGTCCAGCAGTGGACGTCTTTCGGCTGATATGATGATGATGATGATGATGGATAAACATACTTGTATAGATAAATATATCGGTCGGGAATCGGGACCTCAAGCTTCGTAGTCAGATTCTCTAACCACTTGGCCATCCGGTCGTGAAACCTGCGTATTGTCTTCCGGATACTTAAAAGTTAGTGTAATTCAATATGGACCTCCGCAAAGTAACACCTGAATCAACCTATCATAGATAACCCGTTTATAATACCCGAGCGAATAACAACAATTAAGGACACAATCCACCCATTAAGAAAATACATAAATAACCTAAGTATCACTACCAGCTTATCCTATAAACCAGCCATTTTGTGGCAATTACTGTGTTATAGTGAAATCGTTTGTACCCCAGCATTAGTGGCGGGCTTAATCGCCTGCAATAAAACCTAGCGTAGACCAATTGTGGTCTTCAATATAACATACTGCTCACATAATTAAGTAGCTATTAAGTTCTTTTTACGTAACTTGCAAAAAGTTTACCAATAAGAAGTGTACGTACGAGAAACTGAATCCAGTACGTTACCAGCTCCAATTTATCTGACGCAACAAAGAGTGCATAAATATCTGATACGACTCTACTTCTAAGGCCGGTAGGACATGTTAGATATTTTTGCACGCTCCACTGTAGATATTAGTAAAGGGCGAACGATGGATGCAATATGGTGACGAAAGCATAAGATGGATAAGCTTTTATTAAACTTCGATTCATATTTTTGTGTAAAATGTATAGAAATTTGAGTGATGGTGATAATCTTCCTAATAATGGTGAACTTTACAAATACGTACCACTAACGTCTGTGGATGTAGAGAGGTAATTAACTAATTATCCCTTACATAAATGGATAGTGAACTATAAAAGGAATGCACTGAAAACATGTAATATAGAAAAAATACGATTATTTACTACAACAATAAAATTATCCAACTATTTATCAACTATGTTCTCTTTTTTAAAACAATTCTAGTCGTATCCATATTACGTATATTGTTCGACATGATTTTGACGTAAATTACACCCATCGTCCGCCCACTGGATACAGGCGACTGTACCAGGTTGAAACTTTTTTTCATAAATAAATTTCACTATGATTCCTTTGACAGATGTATGGGATGTCAGCATGACATTTAGTATCACTAAGGTCCACCATAGTACGCAATACAGTATCATTGCTACATTCAAAAATTTGCTTTTTATTGGTAAAAAATTTGGCACCTATATTCATTTCAATTCTTTTGTCGGCGAAGTCAACAAACGACGCATATTTTAATATTGAACTTGGCTCTCATCTCTCATAAAATATGTTTTTGATGGATTACATGGTACTAAAGGCCTCTTTATGTTGGCTTCGGCCCCTTGAATGCCTTTCAAATGACCGGGTCCCCATGGGCCCGCGATCGGAAATCCGTGCCAACAATAATAATACTACTTAAATTGAATTAAATTTCTCGCTACACTTTTAGATTTTTTTTCCACATGCGATCAAAACTAGCTGCCTGTTCTAACATTATTACCTGTACTCTTAGTGTAAGTTTTCGTTTACAAAATACGTCCCGATCGCGTTCGCGTTAAAATCTCAATTTGTATGGAAAAACGAACATCGCAAACGTTCCGCTAGAGGCGCTGTTCGTGTTTCCATACACATTGAGATTTTAACGCGAACGCGATCGAGGCGTATTTTGTAACCGAAAACTTACACTAAGGGTACTGAATCACGCGTACGAACTTAAGTAACGTAGTCTGAACAAGAAGTGATCAAAGTACGAAACAATGCCAGTTGGCAAATTTTAAGTTCAATTTCGCGATAAGACTTAACAAACTTGAACACATTGGCTTTTATCACAAACTTTTCAAATAAACAAAAACATAGGCGAAACTGAGGGGAAATTATCTGTCTCGAACATAAACAATATAAGGAGTTTACTTGCGAGCGTTCAACATCCGAAATCAATTTATAGGAGGAAAGTTTATACAACGGCGTCAGTGAATTTCTATACTGATTTAATTATGATTCAGACATATTTCATCATCACCTTCGGCTTATTCTTATCTATTAGGCCAAAACTTCCACACAGAATGAGGCTTGGGGTCTCATCATCATCATCACGTCAGCCGAAAGACGTCCACTGCTAGGCATAGGCTTGCTTGGTGCCTGATTGAGTTCAAAATTCGACAGTGAAGTGTGGTGATGATGATTAGTAGTTGGATTTCTTGTAATTGTGTATGTGTCTTACAGCGTGGAGGAGCTGCATGAACACACATTTGTTGCATAGACGTAGCTTACAGTGTCATATGCATTATCATCAGTATGTGCATGAATGTTGAGTGCAATTGTAGTATTGCAGACACTGTAATAGTTTCCATTATGTATGTTAATTTCCATTGTGTTGTTTACAATATGTAATTGTACAGAATCAAATAAATATCAGGACGATTGGACATCGGCCTCCCCCATAGGCCTCCAGTTGTTTTGTTTAGAAGCTGCCTGCAGATCACAGCAAATCAACCGCGGCTTAGGTTATTCGTCCATCTCGTTGGTGGACGTCCTACGCAGCGCTTGCCGATTTGCAGTCTCCATTCGAGAACTTTTCGACCCCAACGGCCATCTGTTCTCCGTGCTATATGAACTAACCATTGCCAATTGAAAGAGCAATTGCGCTTGGCTATGTCGGTGAGCCTCGTTCTTCAGATCTTTTTTTATAGCTTATAATGTGTCCCACTGCAGGGCAAAAGCCTCCCCTTTCTTATTCCACTCGTCTCTACTCTTGGCCAGCTCTTGCCTATCTGACTGGAATCGGTCCAGTCGTCCCGCCATCTCCTAGGTCTGCCTCTGCTCCGATCTTTTACTTTGTCAAAAAAAAAAACAAATAACGCCCGCCTCGCATATAATGGCAATAATGAGCACGCATCCCCAGTGTTACGAGGTATCGCGATACAATGTCGGCGATAATCTTATCAGTGGCGGGCGGGGAAGCGCCCGGTTGTACGCAACAGTCCCTCGGGCTCACGCCGCGGAGCCCCGGGCTGCGAAGCAATCTACGAGGGCGCGCGTTTACACGCCGCAGTTACTGGAAGCAAGTAACTAAACACGACTAGTAACTTTATGATCTTTAAACGTTAATCATTACATTCAGCAGTCATTTAATTCAGGGATCTTTACTGAATTCCCGTGGGAATCGATAAACATATGGGTAGTTCTCACGAAATCCCGAAATTCGGTTAAGACAATAAAATTAGAAATATTCTAGTTATTTATGTTTTTTTTCATATGGACTTTGTAGTAGTCATAACACTCGATTTCAGAAAAATAGTGGTCCCCAAAATAAGCGTTTTTTTTAAGAGTTATACGGCTGTTGAAAAAAATAAAGTGAGGGAATGATTTTTGTAAGTAATTATAAAGTTTTCAAAATAAAAATTCATAATTATTTCGTTATATATTTTGTATTGAATAATAAAATATATCACTTAACATTATCAGGAACTATTGTCCAGAAAATCACAAATTTATTGCAGTCTGCAGATGCCACAAATAAATAACAACTAAGTTAAATTGCTATGACACTTAATCATAATGGCAGTACCTATGAAAAATCAACAAAAAATCTTTACTTTCTTAAAAAATAACTCAGAAATAAACCTTCCTTTTAACTTAATCGGTCTCAAAGTTAATAACAGTCTTTCCTAAAAAAAAATAAGCAAAAACTTGACAAAATAATATTTCCAGGTTTTCCTTTTAACCCTTCTCACTCTGGAACTCATGTTTGAAATCGGTTTTACTTGGCCTTTCTCTTTCTTTTTCAGGTATATATATGTAGGGTCTGATTTAATTTTTTTCTCTTCGCTTCCTATCATTTCCCTTTTTTTTTAATTTAGCTTCCTCTTCACTGATTTTCTTTTTATTGCCATTATTTGCTCTTAAACAAGAAGATAGAGTTAAATTCAAGGGTTTGCTACAACAAACGACAGTAAAAAAGAATCGCAACCCAGTCAAAATCATTAACTCCTTATGTCATCATTCCCTCACTGTAAATATATATGAGGGAATGACGATGAGGGAATGACGAAACGAAGCATAAATTAAAAAAAACAAGTGACACGGACATGCTTTAAACAAGGTTATTTGTGGAAGTAAACTACTCCCTAAATACTACTTCATCATGCAATTAATAATTGGGAAAGTACTCACCCTTTCTTTTTTTAGGACGTGAGGTAATGACGAACACAAATGTAATTTTAAAAAATTATGCATTCTACCTTTTTTTAACAAAACCTCAAACGCGTAAACAAACAATTTGCCATATTGGTAAAATTACAGTGTTGCCAGCTATCAAAAACAAACGGTAGCATTCACGTTTGAATCAAACTGTGTTCATAAATTAACTGTTAGTAAAGTTGTGAGGGAATGATTTAATTTTTTTGGACACATGGTTTTATACATATTTTTTATTTTCTTTTAGTTTTATTATCCTAATAAAGAAGCCATTCATAAATCCATTGTTCTTAGAAAAGGATAATTAAACTTTCATCGCTTTTACTTTATTATCTTCTTATTTGCAAATTTAAAAGTATTTGAAAGTGGGAGTTGGGACACAGTGAGGGAATGATTTTAACGGCATTATTATATACTCAATTTTTTTATTTACACTTATGACTTAGAAATTATAACTGATACGCTTAGCGACGGTGATGTTTATTGCAGGAAAACAATACTTGCCCCTATAAATTTACTACATTTTTGTGAAAGCTTGTAGGACAAGAATTTCGGGATTTCGTGAGAACTACCCATATACAACATAGGTACATAAACAACATAGGTACATAAACAACAGGAACATAAACAACAGTGCCCAAATTTCAAGACCCAGCGAACAAGATGTCGGAGATTTTATCCCGATCCCGAAGGAATATCGGGCCTATTTCTGATGTCCAAATGTTCATACAAAATTCCGTCCAAATCTGTCCTACTCACAAACTTTCGCATTTATAATATCAGTAGGATAAAGGTTGTCAATCGCATAGTCCTAGTTGGCCCTAAATTTAAAAACGTCACTTATATGTAGATGGTACAGGATTTGTTGAAATAGTCGAAACAGCGCATACCTAGAAAGATATATAGATATATAAAGATATATAGAATACGCAAGAAATAAACGAAAGCGTTTTAAAAAGACACCGTTTAGCGTTCTCCTAAATTCCACATAACACACATCAAGCCGTAACAAATTTCACTTTGTAAGACAACAAATGAATAAAGCGCCTGAAAGTAACAAGCCCACAAATCACAAGGATTCCAGGCACATCACGAAATAAATTTTACATGCGATACTCGGCGGCCCCGAGCAATGAATTTATCGTTATTACATGTGGGAACCCAGATGTGGAATTAAGAGATTGCTTGTCGTTCTGTTATTTATCTATTTACCTACAAAGTAAGACATTTAAATCACTAAATTGAAAGCGTGCGAAAATGTTTACACACGAAGCGATAGTTGGAATACCATCACTGATAACAATAAACAATAACCATATAATAATATCTTATTCAGTCTTTACATTGAAACTCTTGACAGAGTGGTCGTGAGCATCGTATCCAGGGTGATGATACGCCGCACTGTCCTTAGCATATTCTCTTCAGTAAGCTGTTGCATTCTTAGTGAATTCATGCAGCCAAGTGCCAACCATGTGCGCTTGTAAAAAGTAATTTTAATACAAGCTTTTCCGCTTTTTTTTAACTTGCATTCCCATCCAAATTAAAAACCTATCCATACCATAAATTTCAGATCAATCGGTCAATTTCAAGGGCCCACACAAACGCAAACAAGGCAATAATAAAATATTGTAAAATTAACAGAACGTGATCATCACGTCACGTTTAATTACTGTTTACTCAAAGTTCGTCATTATTTGAACCCAGTTGTCGCGTGACAAGTTAATCAATTATTAAACCTGGTCCCTTTATTAATTTAGTTTAGTAAAGTTACTGATTCACCAACGACTCCGATGTAAACAAACCAAAACTTAACAATCCTATCTCCGAATTGTTTCTATCTTCTGATTGGCGAAGTTGTACCATTCGTGTCGACTTACTCTTTGCCAAATGTAATGGGGCGCGTTCGCGTTACTAATTTCGTCACCTGTAATTGTCCATTTGACAGTTCGTTTTACTGCCCAGACAGTGACGTCAGCTTCGTCTGCGTCTCGAGTGACATTTATTGAGAGAATTGTTCTCGACGCCGAGCGCGGCGTGCGTCGGGTGCGGCCATTAAAATTTCAAACAGCCGTTGTATTTTTCAGAAAAAAGTTAGAATTACGCAAAGTGCACGTGCCGTACGTCTGATTTAATTACGAATAGCTGTGAACAAAACTTAACAGTACATTCATTTAGGTAAAAGAAGGTGTAACTCATATAAATGTTTTCCACAAAGCTATTAGAATAATGAAAATCCTACGAGCGTGTGTCGTGCGACACATAAATCATTTTACGCGGCGCGAACCGTAAAGGCGAGCGAATACGTACCTTTTACTTTTCGCTGAGATACCCTTTTTGATAAGGCAACGGCTTTCTTTCAAGTAGGCATTGGGACACGCAAGAACAGGACTCTTAAGGTAATAAGGAGGTAAAAAGTACGAAAGAGGGCCCAAAGATTCTTTCTCATTATAAAGCTTGCCTTCTTTCCTTGTAATTTTTACAAAAAGTTGAAGTAACGAAACCTAGGTAATATTATAAATGAGGAGGAAGTAAGTTTGTTTGTTTATTCCGCTTTCACGTCTTAAATACTACACTGATTGCCATAAAATTTTGCATATTATATTACTAGCTTTTACCCGCGACTTCGCCCGCGTGGATTTCGGTTATCGCGCGCTGTTCCCTCGGGAACTGTGTATTTTTCCGGAATAGTCTATGTCACTTCTGGCTAATAAACTATGTCTGTGCCAAAAATCATGTCGATCAATCGCTCAGTTTCGACGTGAAAAACGGACAGTACAAACACACACACTTTCGCATTTATATTAATTAGTAAGGATATTAGGAAAAAGGGTTGAGTTCCCGAAGGATGCTAAATAAATTAACATTGTTTTGCTTTCGCTTGAAGTTTTGAACTGATGCTTATGAAATTTGGTAAGGAGATAGTTTGAGATTCTGAAAAGGACATGTGATATTTTTTTCCGAAAAATTATATCTAGTTTCTGCGGGCGCGCGATAATCGAATTCTTCGCAGAAAAAATCGCGGGAAACAGCTACTATTACAATATTTTGATACTCAACTGAGAAAACATTAAACATTAGGTTGGGAAATGGGGTCACAAAAGAAATCAATTTATTTAATTGAAAACAGAATTCAAATTAACGTAGATTAAAAAGCAATCAACAGAAGCGGAGGTCTTTATGTGCGTTTGACAAATTATTAAAAAGCGGAATAGTTAAGATTCAGCGCATTGTTGAGAATAAAAATAAAGAGAATTCTGGCATGCGCTGTTTGAATACCTGGAATAGCAAGGTGAACGATGAGCATGAGGAAAAAAAGGCGTTAGGCAAAAACTGCTTCAAATGTTCTTATCTGAATAAAATATAAATAAAATAAATACTCTATAGTATAGATAGAGTCTATACAATTACTGACAATACATACCAATTTGGTTGTTGACCTTTTTGTGGCCGTAATTTGACACATGATTCAATTCAACATACAATAATAACAATAGGGGAGTAGAATACATTATCGTAGTAAAATGATTAGTTAATTTTTTATCTATGGTGAAGTGGCAAACTGTCACTAGCTAGTGTCGATGTTCGTTACAAAATAATGTATGTGAGATTGCGGGTCCAAATTGAATCCATACGTATATTATAAAGAATTCTAATCCTCACATATGAAGCACAACTTGAACAGTCTGCGTCATAGTTTTCAAAAGCTATCGCTTCAGTTCATCTATTTCCTACAGCAAGAAGCGAACTGTGTTACCTACTAGTAGTTAAATAACTGACAACTACAAGTTTATGAAACATGAATACATATATGTTTAGTTTAGTTCAGATATGTACCTAAATTTCTGATAAACGCAAGCTACATGCCACTGACAAATCAAAGGCAGACGGGAGCAGGAGCAACCACTACCACCGCAGTGTGTCGTATTACGTTTCGGGCACAGGACTAGCAAATACAGTCTAAGTTAATAATGTGCAGTAGTTAAGTCATACAAACTGGCAATAAATTTGATATGAGCGCATTTAGTAGATTATGATCCCGTCATTGCAGCAAAAACGGAAATTCGAATAAAATAGACAGATTACAAACAGACCAGAATACGGATTACATTGTGGGTGAAATCTATAAGAAAAATACTCAATGAGGGTTTATGTGACAGGCTTGTATGTTTACATTTGTGTCACGTTTCTAATTGGTTGAATATCTAAATAAGCCAATCGAATGCAAGTCTGTAACGTAACGTCAAACGGACCTCTATAGAGAGGTCACTAACGCCATCTAGCGATATTTCGTCTACCAAGAAAGCGTCATTGAATTTGGAAACAAATGAGCGCAGAATTAAATTCTTTGTTCATCAAAAATAACAAGCGTTCATAATGAACTGTCGTAACTTACACAAGAACGAGTCCTACTCCGTAGGGGGCTCACCGTGTGAAAGAACGAATGACTTAGCATTCTATGCAACAAGCTGCTGGCTAGACCCAGGCCCTTTAAAGGAAACCTGTCCAGAGTCCAGGCTCAAACCGTGACGGGCCTCCTCAGGCCAAACCACACAAATCAAGGCAAAACGTCTTTTCACGTTTATTGGCAGGGAGGAAAAGGGATGACTGATTTATGGTTGCTAGTAAAAAATAGTCAGAACCAATCTATCAATTAAAACTCTACACGTCCAGTTGGGAAGACGGCTGTTGCATGGCATTTTACTTTGGAAAGTTGAATTTATGTAGTTAGGGAATCCGGCTTTAGGGTTACTTTGATTTTTGCTTCGCTATCCTAAAAAAACACGATTATATTTTGTCAGTGTTAATTGTATACATCAGAAGGACGGAATAAACATTTTCGTAAAGCAGCGTTAGTTGAGTACATCAGTACCTGCGTCTGTAACTGTGTGTGGTTTTTTTTGTGTGTAATTGTGTAAATGTTGTATTTGTGTGTCTTCTATATTAGTGAATAAATGTCATCTTTCTTTCTTTCTTCGAATACAACACCTGTCCTAGCATACTCGTGTAAGTATAGAATCTTTGTTATACTTATCAAATTAAATTTTTATTTCATCCCTGTCACTATTTCACACTTTGCATGGATCGAATCTCGGCAACTTGGCAATTTCTACATAATTCAAGTAGGTAAATTGAATTATTAAAATTTAGATGGTGGTAAAAATATGAAACAGCGTTGCCTATTAAACGTACCCTGTGATAGTCGATCAATCTGACGGGGTAAGAATTCTAGTGCAACTAATGCGATTTCCACATAAATGGCGTCAGTAGAGAACAATACGTGCTATTCATAACTAATACCATTGTATTCAGTAAGAAGCTGTCTCGACGGAGTTTTTGTGGGCCTCAACACCTTAACATTCCTGGACTATGAATCGCTGTTAATAAGCAAGCAAAGTGAGACTTATTCACATTATGATTACCTTTCAATAAGGTTCTTTTTGACAAATCTTTGCATTGGAATAGATTAAAATATGAAGTGTATAATGTCTGTTATCTTACGCATTATTAGTCATTTAACGACAGCTTCGTGTCATCAATTAGGTACAATAATGGAGTAAGTAGACAAAAAAATCTGATTTTTTTCTGGGGTTTTCAATGTGCTTTAGTTTAAGTATAAAAATCTTAACTGGAAATTGTAACATGCAATGAGGAAGCATTTTTTGCAGTTCGGTCGATGGTGTATATGATCCTGCCATTGAATTGGTTAAAATTAAATCACGTGGATGGACTCAACTTGAAACTTAACGAACTTTTTTAATTCATGAGGAAATGAAAATTCGTATTATAATAAGAATAATAATAATAGGTTACTTTTATCCAAAAAATATTGTACACCATAATATGGTAGACTATGGAAAGAGACTGTAAAACTTTAATACCTTATTTATATACCTGTGGTCTTACAATAAATGATTTGAATCTTTGAGTCTTTAAGATATATAGGATCACCTACAAACATCGATACGACTGTCTTATACTAGGTACTAATGATGCACAAACGAAAAATCCACAAGATACAAAGTATTTTTGTCACCTTCAAAGGAAAACACTCGTAAACAACGTCTTCACCACGACAACTATGACACTGCGATGCTAAAATCAGAACACTGTCATCCATTACAAGCCACTTAGCCCCATTATGCAGAAGTCAGAAGGCACGGCAGGCTGCGTCACTTAGCGGGGTATTAAGGAGCATTAGATCGAGGATATCACCCCGCATCACGGGGTATGCGGCGTCCAATATAACGACCTTTAACGACGAACACAATAAGGAGATAAAACCATGTGGAGGTACATGTTTGGACTGAAGTATATTTAGTCACACACTAATATGATAGCACTGAAGTAGAAGTAGAGAAATTACAGTTACTGATAAATGATAATAAATAAAATCAGGTCACTCATTCGTTCTTCCTAATTAAGACAAATGATTGGTAGCTGAATCTTCCAATTTTGTTGATTCTATTGAAATGCATCCTACAAATATTATAAATACGAAAGTTTGTGAGTGTGTATGTATGTTTGTTATTCCTTCACGTTAAAACGGCTGAACGGATTTGGATGAAATTTGGTGTGTAAATAGCTGGAGATCTGAAATAACATATCGTAAATATTTTTGAACCCTTCAACGGTTAATGGCATCGACTTAAAATTTTGTATGCAAAATGTAGTTTGGGCGACAATACAAGTACAGTCAACAAAAAGTATAGTCAGCAAAAAAAACTTGTATTAAAAATGAAATTTACTCCGAAACATTGCTTCCCGCGGGACAGCGATAAACGAATTCTACGCGGACCTAGTCGTGGGCAACAGCTAGTGAAAAATAAATGATCAATAATGAAGTGCACATTTTAGTTTGACATTTTAAAGATACTAAAGATCACCTTGCGGTTAACGAGTGAATGCGCAAGCTCAAATCACAAGTAGGTACGGCACGTTCGCAATCCATGGAAAAAATATCGCCTTGAACGCTTTAATAGCACTACGCTGAGATCGAATTCTCCAAGTCTGGCCTTGACTCCCAACCACGCAGAACTATGCGGCAGGCGGCCTTGCCCGGCTGGACTCCAAGTCAAACAAGAGTAAAATGCGAACGCGCTGCGTCCGCGCACACCTTGTCTCTTTTCGCGGGAACCGCGCGGGAGGGAGACGGCCGATCCAAACCCGTTCCAAAGAAACGCCGGAAGCCTTTCTCTCGTGATGATAATGTATGCTTTGTTATTTGAAAAGATCGTTACGGTTCGAAAATAAGATTGAAGAATGACCTATCAGACATAAATCAATCACTTTTTAAGGTCAGGCACACAGTTATTATAAGCGGCCAAAGCTCTACTTACGCGGCTAAACTCGTGGTGTTTCACTGATTGCAGTGTATAATTTGTCTGTACAAGGCTTCTTGTTTGTGCCCATTTGATCCGACCCACCCTTGATAATTCAAATTTTACGCCAAGGGCTGCAAAAACAGTTAAGACTAATATCGGGTCGGTTATTTGTTACCGACCCTCATAATTATTAGCAGTGGCAATTTTGAGTCGAATTAACGTAGGGACTAACCCTATAAAATAACCCAATAGACCGGCTAGTAGGGCTTTACTAGTCTCTTGTGTGTTTCGAAGTGCAATAAACTTTAAAGTATGATTCACGAACCGCTTATATTCGTATACCTACCCGGTGTAGATGGCTTCTATCGATTTATAATAGCAACTGAGTTGAGCAAGCCCACGTATTCAAATAAACATGTCCATAATAACTTTCGTATAGAAAGCAAATCGTTAAGTCACGATCAACTAGTCATTCGATTGGATACCTAATAGTTGTTACGAGGCGGTATTACTGTCATTAGATATCGATATTATCGATCTGATTGGAATTAGTTCGGAAACAATGTTAGGCAACACGGTGAAATTTGTTTGCCGGTAATGTTTATGTTATTCGTCGGGCTTTTAATCCAAATTTAGCAAGAGTATTTTAATAACCTCATAACCTCAAAGGACCACGTAATAGCAGCGTGATGAACTTTATGTACGAATTAGTATAAAACTCATTCTTTACTTTTCCAGTTAAAAAGGTCTCTCTGGTTTGAAGTGTATTTGCGGAGTCAACAGCTGTGCCTAGGTGCGGTATCGGGGCGTAATTAAGACGTAGAAATGGTAACAACTTATGGATAGTTTCTACAATGTAAAGATTCTATTGATGGTTGTAGAATCACAGTTAGAGATATTGATAGTTTTTGAGATTCTGTTCGCTATATCTTTAAACTTGAAATCTAATTGTATGTTTTTGACCTAAATTCTGTCGTCCATGTAGCAATTTCAGTATAAAACGTATCTCAATTACAATAGGTCGCCGACTTGACTTAGAATCACTCGTACGGTGGGATAGAAGAGCTAACTGTCTACTACAAACGATGAGAATTCACGCTACAGCACTGCTGTGTAATATGAAGCTAGGTTTGGTGATATACAGTGACTCGTCCACAAGCTTTGGCCGAGATAAGAGCTCTTGGGCCTAGAGAAGCTCGAGAGCTGTCGAGTGGCCAGCGAGCATTGTCTTTCCCACACCGAGGAACCCAATATGTCAAGATATGCCAGAAGGTAACAAATGGACGGAAAACTTCATTGTTGACGGTCAACCCCTCGTATGTTTAGGCGCTGATCAGTGCCAAATACCTAATCTATGGCTCTAATAGCAATCTTTTTGTATTTTTTTTATTAATTCTATTAATATAAATTATTCAGTACTTTTCTTAGTTCCCACATACGAGGGGTCAATGAGATAGTTATTGTGGTTGAAAGTAACATTCAATAAACATAAGAAACTTCCAATAACACTGGTATCCCATAAAATGTGCCTACTGCGAACTCATGTGTACATTATATCAGTTTTTTTGCGTCCCTTTTTATGTAACAAGCCAGGAAAAACACTTAATTTCAACAAGGAACCGTGAGACTCAACACTAGCAATTCGAACCCAAATAAGGCAACGTTGGCAGCCAATCTACATAAAGCTCCCATGGTTCAGAATGACAATAACACAGAATAACCGCTGACCTTCCCGTATTGACGGTGATCCCAAGCAAACACTAGAACGGGTCGATCGTCTGCGGGACTAAACAAAAGCTCCTTTGTAATCCGATCTATAAGTGCAATTAACATTCTAAGCGCTACGTTTACTGCGTTCCAGACAGTGAGTGCATTGCCAAGCACGCAGTGTGAGTGCATCGCACACTCTTTTGCGAATCGCGAACGAATTGTTAACAATGTTTTATCTACTTAGTTACTTTTGATTCGATGGAATTTTTTGAGCACAATCATCACGGCATATTGTGTTAAATATTCGTAAGCCTCGCGCGATACAGTCCGTTCTACGTCATTTTCGAAGCGATAGAACATCCTCCACACTCAGAGACTAACATTCACATTAATTTCCATCTTTTCAGTATTCTTTCGAGAACTTGCACGAATAGTAGTAACAGAGGCTCAACTCAAAAGGTTATTATCGCCTCCATCGCTCACTAATTAACAAGTAAGTCTGTGTTCTTTATCACTTAATGTCTAATTATGAATATGTGAGCGCCTGTACACATACGATTTTTAAAAAACCAATTAGGTTATTTATAAAGCCATCAGAATTAAATGTAGTTATCAGAATGTGGCAGAAGGTTCAACTTTCCCAGATCATTCGTCTATAGAAGTGAAAAGCTATAATAAAGGCACAATACATTTGTGGTATAAGCTTATTAATATTCAGCACTAAGCGTCTCAACAAATATGTTAGTGGACGCAACGACTATTAGTCGCATTAGGTCGCATGTCGTAATAATTGATTTCTTTAGTTTAGCCATTACATGGATGATATAATTATGTTATTGATGATGACATGGTTGCAAAAGCAAGCGAGTATGGTATCTTATGAATCTTACCATGCAATGTATTAGGTATCTATTTGAAAGCGAAGAACTGGTCCCATTCTTAAAACTAAAATATAAATTTAAGGCTTTTTTTGACTAGGCCATTCGCTAAAGCATAACTGTAAACACACATACACCATTCTCACACACATCCACACACAGTATAGGAGATGCGTGTTCTATCCTAATCCCGTCATGACAATTAAAAAAAAATGTTTATAAAAATATAATTTGAGCAATCTTGGCACATCGTTTTCATACTTATTCATTATCATTAAATAATTATTTTTTACTTGTTAATTTAGGTACGTAGATTAGGGAGTTTCAACACTTACAAACGAATATTAGTAAGAAAAAAAATACTTCAAAACTATTTAAGTAAACACATCATAGATACAGTGGTTTTATAATTAGCGTTATCTATTGAATAGCAGATATCACAAATTGATGCTCAAAAGATTACTCAAAATGTTAACGACAGAATCGTCCGTCGCGATCTCCGGTCGATTCGTGCGGATCGAACTGTCAAATCGAACTCGTGCTACGATTTTACGATCGTCGACAATTTCGGCCCATGCTGCGATATAATCGGTCGATAACATCTGGCTGGTCAAAATTGACGACTTGTAATCGGAAACTATTTTTACAACTTTCCTTCGCTTGTTCATGCATTGTTAGAATAATATCTATACTTAAACATTACATACATCTTGAATTGAGTTCGCGGGTGCACTTTTTCTCACATATTTTTTTAAGTCCTATTTAAATAATAAATAATTTTTTTTCAAACAATTTAAAATGATAATTATCAATATTCGTGACAGTATTTGTTACAATAGAACTAAGAATTTTACGTGGGTGAATATGTATGGCTCCAGCTTCTTACCATTTCAAGAATAAGAATTTGCGAGAGAATTTGTACATTTGAAGCCTATGAAAAAAAAACGTAAAGATATATTTAAATAAAGTGTAGTTATGCGGCGGAAAAAGCACTTTTTCCCGAGCTAGAGGACGTAATAAAAGTGTAACATTATTAACGTTAGAGCTGTTATAGTAATAGTAAACGAAGGAATTATCAATGATGTTGTCACTTAAAATAAAACTTTCGCTAAGACCTTAGAATATGTAGTTGACGTACACACACAGACCTCGTAAGTTGGTGTACTTGTTTTTCGGCAACCTTTTTGCTCGTATGAGTCTGTCTACCTAGTTCACGAACTTGACGGAATAACACACTTGGGAAATAGCTTAGACATATACTAAGGGATTCAAATTCAAAATCAAATAGTTCAGATAAGTATTTAACTTGTTTGCAAACATGTTTCAGATGTAAACTCTCATTTACGACATTGAACATAGTCAATAGTGTTATTTTTGATCTTACATAAAATTGATTTAACACTTTAACCAGTCTACTGCAAATTCATAACAAACAACGGGGTGTCCCAGCAATCACGTCGTCATGAAAAACTGCCATAAAAACATGGCGATGCGGAACGGTGTCATCAGGAAACGGTCGCACAATCGAGGAGTACTTTTCAAAATGACTTATCCTCATTGTATCGTCATTTGGACTATAGACTTTGACGAACAAACGTAGAGTTTTAATTCAAACTGCAATCGAAATGGAAGTGAGACCTTTTGAAAAGCAGTTTAAAGGTATGTTAATACCGGATGCACCGCGAACGAAAACACCCATTTGCAAATTGCACCTGCGCCCTGCACTCTGGCAACTAACTGCACCCTGATTCTGCGAGACTTGCTGGTTTTTGTTTTACGCAACATTAAGCAAGGAAACTAACCAAGTGGCAACTTGTAAAGTTGAAATAGGTACTTCTCCTTCTTTGTTTTAAGCTCGGCATCCAGTTAAAATAACAATAATTAATATCAATTTTTCAAGCATACATTGTATAAAAACAAAACTTGCTATCAAGTGCATTATAAAGTTATAAACTTTTCAAATCAGCACAATCAACCCCAAATCTCCAACAAACACATTTGCGGTCCCCTAATAAATAAATAAACAAATAACAAAAACGGAAAAAATAATTTTATAAATGCATCCGGAAACCGGAAACGGGGGTCCGGATAATTACATGACGTCACCGCGTGCCCCGGAACCAAAGCAGTTCCGGGCGAGTGGAACAATACCCATTCATTGTTTTTTATGAATCAACGACACGTATGTCTGTATGTCTGTACGGTTAGAGTTTTGTTTAGGGACCAATTGTTGATGATACACACCGGTGAGATTGCTGTACAGGGTGGCTATGAGCTTCGATTCTATAGCAATTTTCTACAACAATTTATAAACTATCGACTTTATATGCCTAGAATTCAAATAACAAAAAAAATTAGAGCAACATGGCTTTGAGAGCATGTCAATCAGTATCGGCTTAATACAAGTGAAATTATCACATTCGGTTCTCGGTTTTTATGCAATGTTTCAACTAATTCTATCTACATCCATTCTATTCAGGAATCAATGTAAAAATAATTAAATAATAAAGAAAACCTTAAAATAAATTCTAAGCCATAAATTTGCATTAAAATCACCCTTTTATTATACTGACCTAATAAAAACGTTATTCAACCTCCCAACAATGAGCAAAAAACTTCTGGGAAAGCTATTAACACGAAAAGAAAACAAATGCGTTTCACGAAGTTTAAATGGAGACTAAATTGAATCCAATTAGAGAAATCAAATTTCCGCGTCAAAAATATAACAACCTGCTGCTAAACCTGCCAATTTAAATCGTTAATTGAATCAAGTTAAATTCTAAAAGTAAATCAACACAAACAATTGGGTTTAGGCCGGTCACAAGCAGGCTGACACTCTTCCTAGCAAGATTTTGGAACTATAATAGCACTACGGTAGAGTAGGTAGGTACAGACATAATTGTAATGGAAGGAACAGTAAACTTGTTATTTTTATGACCATGTGTTTTTATGTATATACATTACAATAGTTGTCCAAAAACTACAAATAGGTAACAAATTAATGAAACGGAATAAGAAAAAGACAACACACCGTGGTTACGTGTGCACGGAAATCATAGCGGCTGCCCACCGAAACGATGAAAGAAAAATAAATATGATTATAGAATAAAATAAACTTAAACCAAACGTTAAGAATTAAGAACTTGATCAAAACGAATGAGACAAGATTAGATGAGTTTAATTGTGTACTGACAATTGCTTGCTAGGAAGTTATTTGTGGCGCGTGCAATTGCAGGCAAAGGGTTTAAACAGGCGTTAGAGTATACTTACTTCTCTAACGCTTTTCAAGCACAGCGACTCCTATGTCGCGTCTGACATCATCGTTAGCTGAAAGAAATTCAGTACTGGTATAGCCTCCCCAAACGACGCCACAATGATCCCGCCCGCCTGTATCCAACGGACTCCTACAAGCTTTACCAGATCATAAGTCTACCTTGCTTAGGGCCTGTGCATAGTGCGCATGCTGCGGTCGTCTCTCAAGAAGACATTGGCCTCAATGGCTCATCAGTTCTTTAAGAAATGTGCCCCGCCCGGAGCCACTTGAGTTTTGTTTCGACAATTATAGAGTGCGCGTCAGTGTCGAATAACACATTAAAATTATCTGCCGCTTTGTCGCAGGTCACTACACTACTGATTTGTGTTGTACAATAAAGAATATTTTTACTGTTTTTTTACTAACGCTTGTTTCCAAAGTCAAGTTTAAATATGTCATATGATTTGCTATCACATTGCCTCTAAGTATACTGTCAATTTAGCCTTAGGCATAACATAAAGTTAGAAATATAAATTGGTTCCCCGCAAAACAGTACGAATTTATCAATTAATCTATTTGAAATATATTACGCTTCATCCAAGTCTGGAATTTTGCGAACACAAATCATCTCAACTTCTCTCATTACTTGCTTTTAAAAGGAGATAAATTACGGTGTTGTTAATTTGTGTTCTTGTGCAGTTCTACTACTGTTACAAGTTCGAAGTTGTTTTGTATTAAAGTTAATTTATTTACGCGATCGAGCGCGGATGGAATGATTTCAGTAAGTCTTCATAAATACTCGTTTTTTTAAATACGAGCTAACTCCCGTTTACAATAATATGTGATTTTTCCTGCTGGTCTGTGCTATCCTGTTAATACAGTGATTTAGTCGGTCCCATTGACAAAGCCAAATGATGATAATGCCATCAGGGTAACATTAGTTAACAGTTTTCCTCTTGCCCATGTTACTTCCGCAATTCACCCTAATGTAGCGAGGCAATCTAAAAATCGCTTAGCTTAACAATTATGAACCTGCCGTATAAATTTGGTAGACCCATGACCGATGGGGCCGATAAGACATAACGAGGCCAAAGCAGGGTCGTAGCCTTAGATCAATACCGTAATGGCTGAGCTAATCATAGTTATTTGTATGCGGATAGCATGTATTTGTCTTGCTTTTGGGAATTACGGACCTCGGTACGAACTAATTTATCGTTTTTGTACCGCAGTTGAAGAGTTCGTGCTAAGTTCATGGCCAAGTAAATTGTACGAAGTATTTTTAATACAAACTTTGAAGCCGAAAGATTAGCTAAGTTGCACGCACAGGCAGAGATAATGAAACCGATGAATTAGCCTATTACCTCGCCCCTTCGCATCATTAGTTCACTCACCTGACTACGAAGCCTGAGGTCCCGGGTTCGAATCCCGGCCGGGGCAAATACTTGTATGATGAATACGAATGTTTGTTCTCGGGTCTTGGATGTTTAATATGTATTTAAGTATGTATTTATCTATATAAGTATGTTTATCCGTTGCTTAGTACCCATAACACAAGCTTTGCTAAGCTTACTTTGGGACTAGGTCAATTGGTGTGAGTTGTCCATGTGTGTGAACCTAGCATATCAATTTCTAGAATCTCAAAATGTAATTGCTGTTCTAGTAGCATCCCGAATAGTTCTACAGTTCTGGATATTTTTTTTTTATAGTTCAGCTCAATTTTTTTTTTAAATCGATTTTATAAAAATGAGATGCTAACTTCGCGTGCACAAGTCAGCATCTCAGCAGTTCTCGGTTTCTAGACCACAAATACGTAAGAAAATGCATAGTTCTATAGTTCTAGATGCATTTCATAGATAGTTCTGCTAAGTTTTAAAAAAAAAACTTAAAATAAAAAATGAGATGCTAACTTCACGTGCAAATGTCAGCATCTCAGCAGTTCTCGGTTTCAAGACCACAAATACGTAAGAAAATGCATAGTTCGACAGTTCTAGATACATTTTACAGATAGTTCTGTTAAGATTAAAAAAAATATTTAAAATTAAGTTGCTAACTTCATGTGCACATGTCAGCATCTCACCAGTTCTCGGTTGCTAGACCACAAATACGTGCGTAAATGCACAGTTCTAGAGTTCTAGATAATTTTTATACAAAGTTCTGCAAAGTTGTCGGAAAAAAAAAAAAACAAAACACAACATATGATATGACTCTGTGCAGAGTTCTGGTCGGTATCTCAGTAGTTATCGCCCGTAGCACTACCATAACAAATGAAAACGTAGAGTTCCTCCATCTAGATTCAAAACAGCAATAGTTCTTGGCTCAAAACCAAAAAATATAGTGATATGATATGACTGTGCAGAGTTCTGGTCGGCATCTCAGCATTTATTGGCTGTAGCACTACCAATACGAATGAAAACGTAGAGATCCTCTATCTAGATGCAAAATTGCAACAGTTCTAGGCACAAAACCGAAACATACAACATTATAGTGATATGATATGACTCTGTGCAGAGTTCTGGTCGGCATCTCAGCAGTTATCGGCTGTAGCACTACCAATACGAATGAAAACGTAGAGATCCTCTTTCTAGATGCAAAATTGCAACAGTTCTAAGCACAAAACCGAAATATACAACATATAGTGATATGATATGACTCTGTGCAGAGTTCTGGTCGGCATCTCAGCATTTAACGGCTGTAGCACTACCAATACGAATGAAAACGTAGAGTTCGTCTATCTAGATGCAAAATAGCAAAAGTTCTAGGCACGAAACCAAAACATACAACATATAGTGATATGATATGACTTTGTGCAGAGTTCTGGTCTGTATCTCAGCAGTTATCGGCTGTAGCACTACCAATACGAATGAAAACGTAGAGATCCTCTATCTGGATACAAAATTGCAACAGTTCAAGGCACAAAACCGAAATATACAACATTATAGTGATATGATATGACTCTGTGCAGAGTTCTGGTCGGCATCTCAGCAGTTATCGGCTGTAGCACTACCAATACGAATGAAAACGTAGAGATCCTCTTTCTAGATGCAAAATTGCAACAGTTCTAAGCACAAAACCGAAATATACAACATATAGTGATATGATATGACCAGAGATGGGACATTTTCAAAATACTAGTATTTAAAATACAAAATAAAAAATACAAAATACGTATTTCCATTTTGTATTTAAATACTTTTTTTAGAAAAGCATTTTGTATTTTATTTGAAATACATTTAAGGACATATTTTGTATTTGCAAAATACAAAATACTTTTTAATAAGTTTAATTCTTACTATGGCAACACTGAACTATATCTTGTTTTCGGGCCACTATAATAAAAAATTAGTTTGTATAAATAAATAAGTAATGAATCGTCCCTGACTAATTGTGTGTTTGTGTTCTATCTAATTTCCTCGCACATCTCTGATGGAAGCAGCCTAATCCGCTTGGCTGATTTTGGTGAATAGGACATACGCTACTTTTATGCTGGAATTATGAAAATAGTCCGCGTAGAAGTATGACAAATAGTTTACTTACGTCCATTCTCAGACCTACCGAATATATATACTAGTCACCAGCACCAATATCTGATGCAACAAGCCTGCAAAAATATCTGACACGTCAATCCGGCCTTACAAATAAGAGTCATATCAGATATTTATGCACGCTTGTTGCTGATAATGGTGCTGGTGACTGTACACAAAAAAAAAACAGGCCAAGAGCGTGTCGGACACGCCCAAAATAGGGTTCCGTTGCCATTACGAAAAAATTAAGTAATATTTTTCTAAGGATTTCGTATTTTATACGGAATCTTCCAAGTTTAGGTATATTTTATACCTTACGCTGCTATTTACTCATAAACTACTAATAATTCTCAAGCAAACATAGCCGTTATAGTTTTCCTTGAAAGTTTGATATACTGACTACCATCCTGAATTTTTTCAAATTTTTCCACCCACTGGTTTAGATTTTAGAGGGGGGGGACGCTCGATTTTAATGAAAATTTGCACTTTAAAGTTCAATATTTCGCAAACGCTTTACTGAATCGAAAAATCGTTTTAGCAAACCCCTAATGGTTTTAAAATACCTATCCAACGATACCCCACACTATAGGGTTGGATGAGAAAAAAAAAATCACCGCCACTTTACGTCTATGGGAGGTACCCTAAAAAAATTGTTTTTGAATTTTTAATTATACTGTTTTGTCGGCATAGTTTACCTATATATCCGTGCAAAATTACAGCTTTCTAGCATTGATAGTCCCTGAGCAAAGCCGCGGACGGACAGACAGACAGACAGACAGACGGACAGACAGACAGACATGGCGAAACTATAAGGGTTCCGTTTTTGCCATTTTGGCTCCGGAAGCCTAAAAAAACCGGCCAAGAGCGTGTCGGACACGCCCAAAATAGGGTTCCGTAGCCATTTCGACAAAATTAAGTAATATTTTCTAAGGATTTCGTATTTTATACGGAATCTTCCAAGTTTAGGTATATTTTATACCTTGCGCTGCTATTTACTCATAAACTACTAATAATTCTCAAGCAAACTTAGCCGTTATAGTTTTCCTTGGAAGTGTGATATACTGACTACCATCCTGATTTTTTTCAAATTTTTCCACCCACCGGTTTAGATTGTAGAGGGGGGGGGGACGCTCGATTTTAACGAAAATTTGCACTTTAAAGTTGAATATTTCGCAAACAAATTACTGAATCGAAAAATCGTTTTAGCAAACCCCTAATGGTTTTAAAATACCTATCCAACGATACCCCACACTATAGGGTTGGATGAGAAAAAAGAAATCACGGCCACTTTACGTCTATGGGAGGTACCCTAAAAAAAAATATTTATTTATTTATTGTCAAGTCACGTTCATTACAATAAGATGTCACTTAGTAGTTTTTAGTAGTTTTTTTAGTATTTTTTTTTTTAATTTTTAATTGTACTGTTTTGTCGGCATAGTTTACTTATATATCCGGGCAAAATTGCAGCTTTCTAGCATTGATAGTCCCTGAGCAAAGCCGCGGACGGACAGACAGACAGACAGACATGGCGAAACTATAAGGGTTCTGTTTTTGCCATTTTGGCTCCGGAACTCTAAAAACAAGCCGTCTTGGACGAGTTTGGTCACAAACACTGTGTCACAAGAATCTTCTTCTTCTATATATATAAAAGGCAAACCTGACTCACTGGGTTATATATCAACGCGCAGCCCAAACCGCTGGGCCTAGAAACTTGAAATTTGGTACAGGGGTTCCTTTTATGATGTAAGTGAGCACTAAGAAAGGATTTTTGGAAATTCATCCCCTAAAGGGGTGAAATGGGGGGGTGAAGCTTATATGGAATTTGCTCATTTCTGGACTCAGAAGTATGAAAATAGGTACATAAGTTCTTGATTACAATTAAAAATGATCAGTTTATGTGAAATGCATAAAATCTCCCCCTAAAGGGGTAAAATGGGGGGGTAAAGTTTGTATGGAATATTTCTCATTTCTGAACTTAAAAGTATGAAAATAGGTATATAAGTTCACGATTACAATTAAACATTATCTGTGTAGGTAAAATGGATAAAATTTCCCTCTAAAGGGGTAAGCGCGCAATAACCGAATTCCACGCGGGCGAAGCCGCAGGCAAAAGCTAGTTTCATATAAGTATTAGGTAGAAGATTGTGTTTCGCGCAAACAAATAGTTCAACGCCGACGAAGTCGCGGACGGAAAGCTAGTAAATAATCAATAAAGAACTTACCCTACTAATATTATATATGCTATTATGAAATTTGGTACGAAATGGAATTTGGTATGAAAAACACGATGTAATTTTCGGAAATTCCCACGGAAAATTTTGTTTTATACTTCTTCACGCCAGAATGACTAGACGGATTTGGATGAAATTTGGTATGTAGGTAGCTGGATGTCTGGAATAACACATTGGCTACTTTTTACTCCGATATTCTCACGGGATAAGGATAAAATCTAATAATTTCAACCGCTGGGTAAACCCAAAGATCAGTCATTAAATTTTGGATAGGTTGTTCTTGTTACAACGTCAATGAAGATTATGATAAAAATTTTGGGAATAGGGAATATTACTGCAATTTTCTGCCGTCAGAGTGCAGCACTAGCACAAAACCGTAAACAGTTTTTCGAGTATTTTGTACGAAGGATGCCATACGCCATAATATCATAATTATTTCAATTAAATTTTTGGACGTATAGCTCTATCGTGACAAACGATGTAAATTTCATGTTATTTTGCTACTAATAAATGGATGAAGACCAAAGAATTGCACGCCGTTAAAGCTGCATCAGCAGGTATTTATAATTACAATTATTTTTTTCCATTGTGACACGAAAATTAATCATACATTTGAAAAAGTAAATGGAAATTTAAACTACCTGCAAACGCAGCTTTAACGGTGTGCAACTTTTTGGTTTTCACCTAAGTACCTATGTCATAATTTCTATAGGTATTAATACTCTTTTGTCTGTCGCAGAGCTTTGCCTTATATGCCCTATTCCCAGAGAAATTTTGTAAAATCCCGTAATTTCAATTGCAACACTGACTACCAGATCGAATAGTTTACGCGTGCTAAGTCGCGCGCAAAATCTTGTTTCATATAAAAGTATTTTATTTGAATAAAGTATTTTGAAAATACCTATTTTGTATTTTGTATTTAAAATACTTAAAGCAAAAATATTTTGTATTTTGCATTTCAAATACCAAAATTAGAAAAGTATTTGCATTTTGTATTTAAATACTTTTTTAAAAGTATTTTGCACATCTCTGGATATGACTCTGTGCAGAGTTCTGGTCGGCATCTCAGCATTTAACGGCTGTAGCACTACCAATACGAATGAAAACGTAGAGTTCGTCTATCTAGATGCAAAATAGCAAAAGTTCTAGGCACGAAACCAAAACATACAACATATAGTGATATGATATGACTTTGTGCAGAGTTCTGGTCTGTATCTCAGCAGTTATCGGCTGTAGCACTACCAATACGAATGAAAACGTAGAGATCCTCTATCTGGATACAAAATTGCAACAGTTCAAGGCACAAAACCGAAATATACAACATATAGTGATATGATATGACTCTGTGCAGAGTTCTGGTCGGCATCTCAGCAGTTATCGGCTGTAGCACTACCAATACGAATGAAAACGTAGAGATCCTCTATCTAGATGCAAAATTGCAACAGTTCTAGGCACAAAACCGAAACATACAACATATAGTGATATAATATGACTCTGTGCAGAGTTCTGGTCGGCATCTCAGCTTTTATCGGCATTTATTCATCTAAATGTGTGATCGTCAACTTCCTAAAAAACACTGTATTTTTTTCCAAGCAGCCATGTAGACGCTGCTGTTCGACACGGCGACTTGAAGATATTTTTTTAATCCTACTGCAATCCCCCTGGTGTTGTAGGTGTCTCTGGCCGGTGGTGATCTCTTACTATCAGGAAACTCACTTGCTCGTTTGCCATCCAGTCAAATAAAAATAAAAAATTGCGAGAAATTTAAAATAGGATCACGTGACCTGGTTCCTAGAACTGTTGCTGTTTTGCATCTGGATAGAGGAACTTTACGTTTTCATTCATATTGGTAGTGCTTTGAACCGATAACTGCTGACATGCCGACCAGAACTCTGCAAAGTGTCATATCATATCACTATATGTTTTGGTTTTGTGCCACGAACTATTGCTGTTTTTAATCTAGATGGAGGACCTCTACGTTTTCGTTCGTTACGGTAGTCTTGCTGTCGATAACTGCTGAGATGCTAACCAGAACTCTGCACAGAGTCATATCATATCACTATATGTTGTATATTTCAGTTTGGTGCCTAGAACTGTTGCTGTTTTGTATATAGATGGAGGAACTCTACGTTTTCGTTCGCTATGGTTATCTCGCTGCCGATAACTGCTGAGATGCTAATCAGAACTCTGCACAGAGTCATATCATTATCCCTATATGTTGTATGTTTTGGTTTCGTGCCTAGAACTCTTGCTGTTTTGCATCTAGGTATAGGATCACTACGTTTTCATTCGTATTGGTAGTGCTACAGCCGATATATGCAGAGATGCCGACCAGAACTCTGCAGAGTCATATTATATCACTATATGTTTTTGTTTTGTGCCAAGAACTATTATTGTTTTGCATCTAGATGGAAGAACTCTACGTTTTAATTCGTTATGGTAGTCTTGCCGCCGATAACTGCTGAGATGCTAACCAGAACTCTACACAGAGTCATATCATATCACTATATGTTGTATGTTTCGGTTTTGTGCCTAGAACTGTTGCAATTTTGCATCTAGATAGAGGATCTCTACGTTTTCATTCGTTATGGTATTCTTGCCGCCGATAACTGCTGAGATGCTAACCAGAACTCTGCACAGAGACATATCATATCACTATATGTTGTATGTTTTGGTTTCGTGCCTATTCCTGTTGCTATTTTACATCTAGATAGACCAACTCTACGTTTTCGTTCGTATTGGTAGTGCTACAGCCGATAAATGCTGATATGCCGACCAGAACTCTGCACAGAGTTATATAATATAACACTATGTTGTATGTTTTGGTTTTGTGCCTAGAACTGTTGCTATTTTGCATCTACATAGACCAACTCTCCGTTTTCATTCGTATTGGTTGTACTACGGGCGATAACTGCCGAGATGACAACCAGAACTCTGCACAGAGTCATTATATATCCCTATATGTTGTATGTTTCGGTTTTGTGCCTAGAACTGTTGCAATTTTGCATCTAGATAGACGATCTATACGTTTTCATTCGTATTGGTAGTGCTACAGCCAATAAATGCTGAGATGCCGACCAGAACTCTGCACAGTCATAAATTTTATATCATATCACTATATTTTTTGGTTTTGAGCCAAGAACTATTGCTGTTTTGAATCTAGATGGAGGAACTCTACGTTTTCATTTGTTATGGTAGTGCTACGGGCGATAACTGCCGAGATGCCGACCAGAACTCTGCACAGAGTGATATCATATGTTGTTTTGTTTTTTTTTTTTCCGACAACTTTGCAGAACTATGTATAAAATTATTTAGAACTCTAGAACTGTGCATTTACGTACGTATTTGTGGTTTAGTAACGGAGAACTGCTGAGATGCTGACACGTGCACGTGAAGATAGCATCTCAAATAAATTATTTCTTTCTTTCATTTTTTACTTTGTTTTTTTTTTTTTTTTAAACTTAGCAGAACTATCTATAAAATGCATCTAGAACTGTAGAACTATGCATTTTATTACGTATTTGTGGTCTAGAAATCGAGAACTGCTGAGATGCTGACATTTGCACGAAGTTAGCATCTAATTTTTTGTTAAGTTTTTTTTTTAAACTTAGCAGAACTATCTATGAAATGCATCTAGAACTATAGAACTATGCATTTTCTTGCGTATTTGTGGTCTAGAAACCGAGAACTGCTGAGATGCCGATTTGTGCACGCGAAGTTAGCGTCTCATTTTTATAAAATCGATTTAAAAAGAAAAATTTGCAGAACTATGTATTAAAATTATTTAGAACTCTAGAACTGTGCATTTACGTACGTATTTGTGGTCTAGCAACCGAGAACTGCCGAGATGCTGACATGTGCACATGAAGTTAGCAACTCATTTTTAATTTTAAGTATTTTTTTTAACCTTAACAGAACTATCTGTAAAATGTAGCTAGAACTGTCGAACTATGCATTTTCTTTCCTATTAGTGGTTTAGTAACGGAGAACTGCTCAGATGCTGACACGTGCACGTGAAGATAGCATCTCAAATAAATTATTTCTTTCTTTAATTTTTTACTTTGTTTTTTTTTTTTTAACTTTGCAGAACTATCTATGAAATGCATCTAGAACTGTAGAACTATGAATTTTCTTACGTATTTGTGGTCTAGAAATCGAGAACTGCTGAGATGCTGACTTGTGCACGCGAAGTTAGCATCTCATTTTTATAAAATCTATTAAAAAAAAAAAATTGAGCTGATCTCCACGTTTTCCTTCGTATTGGTAGTGCTACAGCCGATAAATGCTGAGACGCCGACCAGAACTCTGCACAGAGTCATATCATATCACTATATGTTTTGGTTTTGTGCCAAGAACTATTGTTGTTTTGCATCTAGATGGAAGAACTCTACGTTTTAATTCGTTATGGTAGTCTTGCCGCCGATAACTGCTGAGATGCTAACCAGAACGCTGCACAGAGTCATATCATATCACTATATGTTGTATGTTTTGGTTTCGTGCCTAGAACTGTTGCTATTTTGCATCCAGATAGACGAACTCTACGTTTTCATTCGTATTGGTAGTGCTACAGCCGATAAATGCGGAGATGCCGACCAGAATTCTGCACAGAGTCATATCATATCACTATATGTTGTATGTTTCGGTTTTGTGCCTAGAACTGTTGCAATTTTGCATCTAGATAGAGGATCTCTACGTTTTCATTCATAATGGTAGTGCTACAGCCGATAACTGCTGAGATGCCGACCAGAACTCTGCACAGAGTCATTATATATCACTGTGTTGTATGTTTCGGTTTTGTGCCTAGAACTGTTGCTATTTTGCATCTAGATAGACCAACTGTACGTTTTCGTTCGTATTGGTAGTGCTACAGCCGATAAATGCTGAGATGCCGACCAGAACTCTGCAGAGTCATATTATATCACTATATGTTTTGGTTTTGTGCCAAGAACTATTGTTGTTTTGCATCTAGATGGAAGAACTCTACGTTTTAATTCGTTATGGTAGTCTTGCCGCCGATAACTGCTGACATGCTAACCAGAACTCTGCACAGAGTCATATCATATCACTATATGTTGTATGTTTTGGTTTCGTGCCTAGAACTGTTGCTATTTTGCATCTAGAAAGAGGAATTCTACGTTTTCATTCGTATTGGTAGTGCTACAGCCGATAACTGCTGAGATGCCGACCGGGCTCTGCACTGAGTCATATCGTATCTCTATATGTGGTATGTTTTGGTTTCGTGCCGAGAACTGTTGCTATTTTGCATCTAGATAGAAGAACTTTACGTTTTCATTCGTATTGGTAGTGCTACAGCCAATGAATGCTGAAATGCCGACCAGAACTCTGCACAGAGTCATATCATATCACAATATGTTTTGGTTTTGTGCCAAGAACTGTTGCCGTTTTGCATCTAGATGGAGGAACTCTACGTTTTCATTTGTTATGGTAGTCTTGCCGCCGATAACTGCTGAGAAGCCAACCAGAACTCTGCACAGAGTCATATCATATCACTATATGTTGTATATTTTAGTTTGGTGCCTAGAACTGTTGCTGTTTTGCATCTAGATAGAAGAACTTTACGTTTTCATTCGTATTGATTGTGCTACAGCCGATAAATGCTGAGATGCCGACCAGAACTCTGCACAGAGTCATATCATATCACTATATGTTTTGGTTTTGAGCCAAGAACTATTGCTGTTTTGAATCTAGATGGAGGAACTCTACGTTTTCATTTGTTATGGTAGTCTTGCCGCCGATAACTGCTGAGATGCTAACTAGAACTCTGCACAGAGTCAAATCATATCACTATATGTTGTATGTTATGGTTTTGTGCCCAGAACTGTTGCTATTTTGCATCTAGATAGACCAACTCAACGTTTTAATTTGTATTGGTAGTGCTACGGGCGATAACTGCTGAGATGCCGACCAGAACTCTGCACAGAGTCATATCATATCACTATAATATGTTGTGTTTTGTTTTTTTTTTCCGACAACTTTGCAGAACTATGTATAAAAATTATCTAAAACTCTAGTACTGTTCATTTACGTACGTATTTGTGGTCTAGCTATCGAGAACTGCTGAGATGCTGACATGTGCACATGAAGTTAGCAACTCATTTTTAATTTTAAGTATTTTTTTTAATCTTAGCAGAACTATCTGTAAAATGTATCTAGAACTGTCGAACTATGCATTTTCTTTCGTATTAGTGGTTTAGTAACGAAGAACTGCTGAGATGCTGACACGTGCACGTGAAGATAGCATCTCTAATAAATTATTTCTTTGTTTCATTTTTTACTTTAAGTTTTTTTTTTTAACTTAGCAGAACTATCTATGAAATGCATCTATAACTGTAGAACTATGCATTTTCTTACGTATTTGTGGTCTAGAAACCGAGAACTGCTGAGATGCTGACATGTGCACGTGAAGTTAGCATCTCATTTTTTATTTTAAGTTTTTTTTAAAAAACTTAGCAGAACTATCTATGAAATGCATCTAGAACTGTAGAACTATGCATTTTCTTACGTATTTGTGGTCTAGAAACCGAGAACTGCTGAGATGCTGACTTGTGCACGCGAAGTTAGCATCTCATTTTTTATTTTAAGTTTTTTTTTTAAAACTTAGCAGAACTATCTATGAAATGCATCTAGAACTGTAGAACTATGCATTTTCTTACGTATTTGTGGTCTAGAAACCGAGAACTGCTGAGATGCTGACTTGTGCACGCGAAGTTAGCATCTCATTTTTATAAAATCGATTTAAAAAAAAAATTGAGCTGAACTATAAAAAAAAATTATCCAGAACTGTAGAACTATTCGGGATGCTACTAGAACAGCAATTACATTTTGAGATTCTAGAAATTGATATGCTAGGTTCACACACATGAGTTGTCCCGTGATATTTATTTTTTTACTAGCTTTTGCCCGCGACTTCGTCCGCGTATTCTTTACTTTTCAGGGAATATGTTTCAACTAACCTCCGTTATAATTGTGACATCTGTATATCTGTGTGTATAGCGAAGTACTGCCGTAAACGATAGGTGACAGTTTACTACAGTACTTACTTCGCTATAAACAATATTTTTTACCAGTTTTGAATCTAGTTTATGAAAAGTTCTATGGAACGCGCGAGATTAAATTAATTATTTCGTATGCTTCCGGCAAGAACCGAATCTAACTGTAGAACCCGAAGTATATATTCAAAATTGCACTTTACATAATATTTTGTAAATTAGGTAAAAGATAAATAAGAACGGATAATAACACATAAATTACGCTTCCTTAATATTATTGATTTTATAATGCACAACCCGATGAGTAATTTTTAAGTTAGGTACTGCATAATTATTTGCAAATTTATTTAACACATCATTTTAAATATCAATTTAATTTCCACATTCTACATGTACATTTTGCATAAAATACTCCCTCCCTTACTGAAGTCGCCAACACCATACGGATCATTTTAAATTGTGACCAGCCATATTTTTAGTGCAGAAATAAGTACGTCTCATGGAAACTCCCCCCTAATAAATCGAACGCTACTTCTTCTTTCTTTATCTTTGCCTACGCAGATCATTTTTATTTGTTATCAGGACCATGGATGATGTCAGTATACCAATTTTCATACTGCTAAGTCCAGAAACTATACAAACTTTACCCCCCCCATTATACCCCATTAAGGGGGAATTTTATCCATTTCATATACTCAGATAATTTTTGATTGTAATCGAGAACCTATATATCTATTTTCATAGATCTAATTCCAGAAATGAGAAAATTTCCATACAAACTTACCTCCTATTTTACACCTTTAGGGGGAAATTTTATCCATTTCGCTTACACAGATAATTTTTAATTGTAACCGAGAACTTATACACCTATTTTCATAGTTCTAAGGTCCAGAAATGGGAAAATTTCTATACAAACTTTACCCCCCCATTTTACCCCATTAGGGGGGAATTTTATCCATTTCATATACTCAGATAATTTTTGATTGTAATCGAGAACCTATATACCTATTTTCATAGATCTGATTCCAGAAATGAGAAAATTTCCATATAAACTTTACCCCCCCATTTTACACTTTTAGGGGGGAAATTTATCCATTTTGCTTACACAGATAATTTTAATTGTAATCAAAAACTTATATACCTATTTTCATACTTCTAAGTCCAGAAATGAGAAATTTTCCATACAAACTTTACCCCCCCATTTTACGCCTTTAGGGGGGTATTTTATCCATTTCACCTAAATAGATCATTTTTAATTGTAATCAAGAACTTATACACCTATTTTCATACTTCTAAGTCCAAAAATGACAAAATTGCATATAAGCTTCACCCCCCCATTTCACCCCCTTAGGGGATGAATTTCTAAAAATCCTTTCTTAGTGCTCACTTACATTATAAAAGGAACCTCTGTACCAAATTTCAAGTTTCTAGGCCCAGTGGTTTGGGCTGTGCGTTGATATATAACCCAGTGAGTCAGGTTTGCCTTTTATATATATAGATTTTATTTTTTACGTCACGAACCCATGTCCATGAGAAAACTACAGTCATCTTTAAATTGTAAGAAGTAACCTGTGCCTAACCGTTGGACGTACATATAGTGTTTAGATGTCGTCTCATCACCTTAAAACAGAGTATATCTAAGATAATACCTACAGTTCTCGTCGTCGCTTCATGCTTCAATCACTCAAGAATGTTACATGTCCTTGTAGAGCTGTAGATCTTAGAGTACTTGATAATGACGAACAGAAGAGAAAATCAAAGAAATCAGATCCTGTAAACGATATCATTAATATTTCTTACATTGTATATGAAAACAGCACGAAGCGGTTGGTAGGCAGTCCCTAAAATTAACCTTTACAAAGGGCAAAAAGACATTAAAAGTTTAAATAAGGTCTAGAGGCCCAATAAGGCTGAGAGAGCTCGTGACTCGCACGAGCGATCCCGGCGAACGTTAAGCGTCGGCGCAAACATGAGGAGACGCGACCGATCTTCAATTGTTCAACTCGAAGTACCTAAAGAAATACCAACGAGAAAATAAATTATGTCATGAGACAGAAATGGAGCGAAATACTAATAATGACGTATCAGAAAAAGATGAAGTATATCTCGTCTCGATGACTTTGCTTTAAGTCATTGGTTTGAGGAAAGAGTGAATCAGATTGTTGAATACGTTGTATTGTAGGAATGTACTAGGTGAGATGTGCAACATCGTTCAGTACAACGTACATAACTAACGCCGTAAAGGAAAAAACGGTTAAAACATAGAAAATGTTAAAAATAAATAGAGGTGTCCCATAATACAGAAGAATAAAGAATTTTCTGTATTCGAGTAATTTCAAGCAAGTAACAAGTAACAAACAAGTAAAAAGTTTTCAAGGATTTTAAACATTTTACTTATCTATCTGTAATACAAACTAGACTAGGGTATTTCAATACTGAAATGTAAATGTTTAGATATTTTGATGGAGGAATTTCAATATTCAAGACACCATTCGTCGTCGTTTTGTTTAAATTTATTTAAATACCTGCCAAACTGAGTAGAAGTGTTTTTTCTACATTTGTTACTTCACTTTCTAACAACAGCATTCCTTTTTTAAGACTAACAAGAGATCACAGGAACCTTTAAGTCGCGCGGATGTGCCGGGTCTTATAGGCGGCGGCGTGACCGCGCTCGGTTTAGTAATAACTCTCCAGCAACTTAGGCGTAATTGCATAAAATCGCTTTTGTTGGAATTCCGCTTGCTCAATCCGCGGAGGGTCGTATTACTGTTGTTTCTTCGAAAATTATGCATTTCGACAAAACTGTACCACCCATCGCCATAGTGTTCCCATTTGTCTGTAAAACTATTATTTAGTTCGTGTTCAAGTCATGCAAATGTTATTTTATTTGACCCATTTTAAATATTTTTGAATCGTTGCAATTATAGGTATGCTCAAGATTTGTTTTCAAAAGTTTCTGACCCGAAGTAAACCGTAATAGACTGAAGTAGGTTTTGCAATATATTCTGAAATATATTCTGAAATAATATATTATTCTATTATTATATATTCTGTATTATTATTATATATTCTGAAATATATTTTGCAATATATTCTGAAATAAAACAAACCTATATTTATGAGGCAGCAAAAACGTAAAGAATTCCAGCCAAAAGCTTATTTTTTGTAACAATATTCACTCACACATTCGACACAAATCCACGCCGCGTGTTGAGGCAACGACCGACTGAGTCATGATGTAACCAAAACACGCGAATTCAATAAGGTTACTCGAGATTTGTTTAGTCTTTCTGTAGTAATTCACTTTGCTAGTAAGATCATGCTACAAATTGCCGTAAAATTTTACTGCAATACACAACACTGAAATGGGCTTGAGCAGGCAGAATACTGAAGCCAAAACGACAGGAGATGGAGCAAGCCTGTTTTGGTAAGGAGGCACAAAAATTGAAATCTGCTTTTCCCCAGTCGGATGTCATATTCTGCTCGATCGTTAGTCCGATTTAGGGAATCCACTTCGAATCGTGCTGACTGGAGAACAATTGGAGGCGCATATGCCGAAAAATTGGGTACAGATACGCTAAAGAAGAGAGAAGACGACGTAATTGACAAAGTTAGATGCACAGATGACTTTAATACACAACATACAATGGCAAGCAATCCCACAAACGACTGTAATATTAGAAAAATACAGACGCAGTTAAAGATCCCGAAATTTGCCAACTTAGTCACATCTGGTGTGCTGTTACTAATGTTGAAGTTATTATTCTTAGTTAACCTATTAAACTTCGTTTACTTGCCGCGGAAACTTTGCACTTCCTTGGGGATAAAACTAGCCTATGTTAATTTTAACAGTTCTTTCACCAGTAAAATAGGTACTACACAGTACTGTTTACTGGTGAAAGAACTTCAAATCAAAATCAAAAAAGAACTTATTAATCAGACAAGTTGAGTTTTCATCCACATACAAACACGTTTACCTCTTTGTTGTTATCAGTATACATAGATGATATGGCTGACAAGAACTACAATTTACTAGGCACATAAAATCGGCCTTATATGACATAGCCTACACGCCCTAGAATGAAATATAGACATTATTTATCGATGGTACTTCCACGTGTTTTCAAAATCTTGTATCAGATTTCTCCATAAAATTATGCCATAATGGTGCAGTACAATACAATGCAGTGAGTCAGCTGCAATAAATTCTTATCTTGAGATAGGCTACTATATCACCTTCCTACTCGATTGCAGCACGTGTTTAGTTTTGTGATAAGTTACACGCTGCTGAGGGCTGAAATAACTCTGTTTCTGGCGAACATGATGATACGGTCTCTTACGGACATGGATATTGGTTACACAAAACAAAAGCTTACAGCAAGCAAGAAGCTTCAAGCTTAAAGCAAGAAGTTTACAGCATAGCGTAATATGTACAATGGCCCACAAACGACGTCAAAGCGTACCCCAAAGGTGTCACGATTAGCCCAGTTTCTTCTAAAGAGGACGCAGCCGTGACTCGTCTCGATGTCATCAACCGTCCAAGACTTCTATCCTGTGGAGATGGTCCTGGTCGTATCAGCGAGTCCTACTAAGTGCCTGATTATTCTAATGTCACCGAACTTACTATAAGTACGCTAAATTTCAGCTCAATCAGATACCAATAAGTGGCCCAAAAATGGTTTTGAAACCACAACTTGCAAACAAAATTTAAGTTTGATAATTAAGCTTGTTAAATAGAAACCTGTTAAAAACCGTTAATAGTTAAAGACAAATATCTATTTGATGACGCTAAAAACGTCTAACCTAGCCTAGAAAAGTGCCAGGTAAGCGAGTTGCCTCGTGGCTCTAGCCCCAGTTGTGCAACCGCTGCAACCGTGGTGTGGGTGACAAGGAATTGGGCGCAGTATGTCATTTCCGCGATAGATTAAGTGTTGCTAGCGTAGGTTGACACGCGACTAACAGTATTAATACGAAACCCAAAAAAAGCATTAACTTCAATTTTTTTTGTATACATTTAAAACGATATATACATTTTGCTGAATAATGTCTTGTGGCGGTCTGACCTCATCAGAATCAAAACTAAAATTAAGGTAAGGTACCTACTAAATTTTTATTTATTTACATTAGTAAATTCGTTCGGAACCACCACTATCGTCACTATGCTGTACTTACTGACTTGGCGTGTGCTTGCTTGGTGATAGGCAATGTTGATACTGAAAACAGTATTTTACATACTTTGTTTTAGTTCAACAGTAAACAGTATAATGTAGTGAAAAACAGTATAGGTAATACTGTTTTTAACAGTATAGTTGGCAACCCTAGGCGGTCAGCACAGTTCAACTAAGTTCAGCAGTGGACGTCTTTCATGATGACGATGAGAATTTCTTATATCTATAAAACGGTCCTACATACAGCTTTAAACGAGAAAACGTCCGTGGAAAATAAAAGTAGCTTAATATGATAATGATCCCAATTACGAAAGCACCGCCCTTTCTGAGAACGCAAATTACGCCAAACCGCAACCTTATTACTGCCAGGTACTTAGGGTAATGTACGCGTCAGTAAATAAAACAGGTACCTACTATGTGAGGGCTGTAGCGTCACGTACTACGCACGCGACCTAACTGTCAAAACAGGTAGACAAACTCTCGATTGTATTTTTACACCGTTCGCTATAGAACGCTAAAAATAAAATTGGGGAGACTAAAAAGGGACAGGTGGGTTAAACTATTGTTGAGACCCCAACAAAAAAACTCTGTCAATGAACTACGACCTTTTTACGTCGCTGTTGATTTGATATAGTAACTCTTGTCGAGTATGTACAACACAGCACAACAAAGAACAGCACTGGGCTTCGTCAACAAGAACTATAGTGCGACAAAGATATCACCAGCACATAATTTAAGATCCTCTTGTCGATGGAGTCATCGCCATTCTGTACGCCTCTGTGCCAATGATTTGAGTTCCTGATATGACATTAAATACATTGACCTTCCCTTTGACTTGAGCCATAAACGCACGTCTCTGTCCTCCCCTGCATCTCCTGCCCTCTATTTTCCCTATCATTATTATTGTCATTATTTATACATTTATTTTTAAAGATATTATAATATAACTACGTAGTAGGCTCCGACCTGCAAGAATGTCATGCGACATGTACATTTTTTCCCTATAAAACCGGTAAATTGCAGTTTTGCGGGTATATTCATTCTCATGAAGTTTCATGCCGCTTAAGTATAGCTGTTACACTCTTTACATACCATAACCATGCTTACATTACTACACTAGCTGTCAAGAACATGTCACAGTAAAAAATGCAGGTGTTCCGGCACGCTCCTGCGGCAACTGTCAATTACACCTTTAGCTGTTAAGGTTACTTGTTTAACCGGATTCAGACCAACTGAACACCCCTTGTATAATCAGACCCCGGGCCTGCAGAAACTCCGGCCACTTATTAATTGGATATTAATGGTAGTGGCTGAACGCACTAGCCACTTTGTTGCGTTTAGTCATCAAGAGCGACCTGGTAGGGGTAACCAACTGGAAAAACAAATATTCCTTTAGCTTGGACAGGAGCCACCCGACTACAAGACCTCGAGGTTTTAGCTCCGTCCTTAAGGCCGCGATGGATAGAAGCCGATGAAAACAAATCCATTCCAATTGTGGACCGCCCGTTGATGAACAAGATACTCAGTCATGAGGGATCGACTAGAAAGAGAGGGATAGGAACGTTTGAAGTCCGTTCAGTTGGTGTGTACCCGGATTTTGACAGCCGGTTATAGAAACAACGTTTTTGACGACACCAATTAAGGGTGGGCGCAGGCAATTTCGTTCATTTATGGTCAGAGCGCTCTCGCTAACATGTCTACATGTCAATGTATCCACGATTATGTATACTTCATAAAACGCGTGCCTTTGCAAAAACATGTCAATAACCAGACTCCAAAGTTACATCATTTCAACTTCGCAAGAGTGCGTTGATCATTACTTAAATTTACTTATGATATGACATAAGAATAATAAAGTTGAGGGATTACATCGCATGTCACACTAATTGAGTACCTGTCGTAATATAATCTAGCAGGAAAATAAATAAGGCTTACAAGTTACAAGGAGCTTAGCGTGACACGCGTGTCTCATAATATTATTACGATATTTTATTACAAATAATCCGTATCGACTTATGTAATCTATATCATATCATATGTGTAACAGTAACGCAAACTGTTTATAGAAAGTATGACCACTATCAAGTTGCATTAATATCGCTGTATCAAAACGGCACGCTGCTACTTCAAAGCTCGTATTTGTTGTATAGTTTCAACAGAAACTTTACTATAGCAAAACAAGATTTACATTTCAAGAGAACGTGTAACTTCAAACGAGCTTCTAAAACCGGCAACATGGTTGTCAGATTCGCACGTGAATGGTTTCGTACCATCGGACAAAAAAACATGTTTCTTGTATGGAAATTTGACATTTTATTTCTATTTTTATTATTAGTTGATACAGCGAGTTATAGGGTTAACACTCTTGTGATGATTCCACGTGTCTAGTCAAGTTTATTTTTTCAAACATACTCTTTCTCTTTGACACAGTTTAGGGTCTAGTTAATATACGACCCCGTATTTGTCAACCCAGAATTATCAACAATAATGCAAGACCAGATAATTCATACTCTTGGGTATGGGAAAATTATATGAGGATATACACTATCAGGCCGTATATTATTGTCATTCATTCAGGGTCTACTTTAACTGCAACCACAGTAGATATCAGATCTATAGGGTTCTATTTGACACCTTTTGGGCACGGAACTATTAAAAACAAATGACAAACGTTCCAAATATACCTATTCGAACGCTTAATAGCTTTACAGTGCCTACGAGCACTACGAAGTTTTACGTCGAGGCCACCATACCTAATCCGATGATTCCCATCAACGCTTCATAATACGTTGTGTATATTATTCACGTCGGAGGCTGTATGGCCTTATTAATTTTATAGGACCGCTCGCTCTATATCAAAACTAGTTTGGAGCCAAGGCGGATGCGTGCCGACAACTGCTAGTACGCGTACTAAGGGTGCGATTCTGGTCTGAAAATAGTGACAAGAAAAAGTTTTTAAACAAAAATATTATTAATCCAAGCTTTTTGCTGATTGTAAGTACTTTTTTTTCACATAAAACCGACCGTGGTGGACCCCTATCTCACCAGATATTAAGTGCAGATGAGGCTAAATGTTTATCTCACTGGTTTGGCAACAGCCTAAATACACTGCTAGGTACTTTTTTCTTAAGCAGTCTGAAAACACTGCACGACGATCGAAGTGTAAGCATGTAAACAACGCAGATCTGTTAAAGATAGTAATTCAGAAGCAGCAAGCAAATTAAGGTATTTCGACTATTTAGATACAAAAAACATAATCTGAAATAAGTGGTGTGACCACGCCTCAATCTAAGCTCAAGAAATGCTGCGCGACCGATACAGCTCGTAGTTCTTACTTCGTTTGCATAGATAAGTCATCCAACCGCCAATCTTCTATCCACCCACCTATCTCATGTCCAACAGGTATATCATTAAATCGCAATAACAAGCAAGCACATAAATCTAAAAAGTGAAATCAAATTGTTTCAATCTCAATCTCTACGTAGGTCAACGTTGATGGAGACCCAAAAACATTACGAGGAATTTATCTCGATTCCCCAATTCTAGTTTTACATACGAGTCGTAAAAGTAGAGATAGCGTGAATTAAGTACTAAAAGTGCTATCGAAACTAGATCTCATTCATAACAATAGCCATCCTCGCCGCAGTAGATTAAAAAGACACCCAACTATCAAACTGTGATTTGTTCTTCCAACAAAATCGTATTTATTGTCACGGCTTTTCCGTTCGAATTCATTTATTCTTCATATTACCTAAACTGAAACTACAAAAAACACAAACGTATACTCAGGAATCGAACCCATGCTCAAATAGAGCTCATTGTCCTACAATGCGTGCTCTACTAAAAACACCAACCCAAGTATTAAGCTGCTTATTGGGCGAAATTTTCCAATGAGTTCTCGAGACAGTGGTTTGTTTTCTTAGGTACTGTTAATTTCAGTATAATTATTTTGTACGTATATTTTAGTACAAGAATGACAGCAATTAGCTCTGAAATTCAATTTTGTTCAAAACGACGGAAGACCTCATTCGTCGATTTAAAAGAAAGTAGAAACTAACTAGGGCTTTCTAACACTAAACATTTTCCAATGCAATTTGACCGTAGGCGAAGATAACCACTTTCATGGTCAACACTTACGGACTTTCTCTCTTTATCTCAGTTCGAGATACTTAATTACAAGGTAGTTTCAATTATGTAGTTACTTTATTTCTGTATAAAAGCAGACGCAATCTGTCTAGCGTCATCGGAATGAATGAAAAATTTAAACGCGAGATTCGTTATCTGTTGTGAATTAATAACGTACTTTATTTAACGGACGTTAATTACCTAATTGGACAGATTGACACATCAGCATTGGATAATATATTACAGAAAGATTCTCGGCTACTTTGTTTTATTAGCCTTAAAATTAATCACGGAGTGTCAAGCTCTCAGTTCAGCCGACGCACGGTGATCAAATTACACTAAAATTTACTATGGAGTCGTATACCGTCCATTTAACGATTTACTTCGGTCCCAATACTCGACGTCTGTAGATATTTTGCTTGAATGATATATCGCATAACCTACTATGGACCACTGTGTACACAGTAGCATAAATTCACTAGAAATGGCTAGTCCGATTGCATCAACAACCTCTAAACCATAGCCCTACAATAAAATGCAAATAAGCACTAGATAAGCCCTCACAATACCCATTAACAGCGATGTTTACGCAACTGTGCAAACGTAGGCGATTCCCGGGCTAGACTAACAACGAACCACTGGCCCCTTTAGCCTATTTAAGGAACGGAATGCCTCAAAACTGACACATGACGTTTCGTAACCAGGCAGGCTATCGCGCTCTGCAAAGAGCCCAATATAAACGTAAGCCTTTCATCGCGGCGAGTTTTCTTTAGGGATTACTTTCAGGGCCCAGAGCTATTGTTGCTGCGGTCCATTGTCGAGCGATCGGAGATAGCGGCGACAATGAGGCCGGAGCAATTAAATGTTGCCATTAGACTGCTGAAACAATCCACAATGGCCTCTCCGGCACGTGAGAGGAATCGCATGGGAGTTTTTTCATCATTAGAATAGAGCAAAGCACAAAGCGGCGTCGTTCTTCACGGCTACGGATACGGTACGTTTATCACCACGACTAATTATTGATAGCAATTATGTTGATTGAGGTGGGATTACACATTGGAGGTATTGCGGGACATTTGTTGACGTCGCGGGTGCATTGACCGTAAACAAGATTACGTGTTTTCTGTAGGAGTTTGGATTTGGGTGAGGAAGTGACGTTCATGAGGCGGTAAATGAGCAAGGGAACACGAGCCGCGAAGTGGGAGTGGGCGCGCACACCGAGCCGTGAAATAAAAGTGGATATGACAGGTCATGCTCATAACACATCTCTTATTAAAGAATGCGGTACAACCGGCGTACGGCGGCATTGTTGGTGCGGATGTACAAATCAAAGTGTGTTGGATAACGGTTAGTTTATAAATAAAAATGGCATAAATGTTATGTAGATAGCGAAGTTCGAGCGTTGCCGTTGAGTTTGTCTATCACTATACTATGATCAGATTTTACTTGGTCTAAGCACTTACCTGTGTGTGAAGCACTTTAAGCAAATTTATAAGGTTACTTAGTTGTTTCGTTAAGTTTTATTTTTTTGTTAAAAAAATAAAAGATCTTTATAAAGTGAATTTTATTTGGTACTGACGTGAATTCATAGTTGAAAAAGCATCATATATTGCGAATCACAAAAGGGACTGGAACAAAATCTGTATCACTAAGAAACTGCTGGATTCACAAATTAAATCCAAAAAGTAATTCTTCCGTTCTTCAAGGAGTAAATTGTCCATAGTGCATTTATTACGAGTACTAATCAAAACAAAAAGCTACTTTACACACTTTACACTATTAAGACCTGTTTGGCAGTAGAAGTTAAACATATAATGGGTGCTACACGCCCTCACACTGTCAAATTAAGTTGACCCACTTGCACTTGCCACACCTTTTCATAAAAAGAATTATAGTCACATTTTTTTGAGTGGTAACGTATTAAAAGTTTGATATTCAGGCAAATAATAACAAATGAGAAATGACAATTTATTGAATCAAGCGTTACTTTGCGGAGGTCCACATCGTACTAAAACAAACTGAGGGGAGGGAATTGGAACAAGTTGGTGGTACTACGAGGAATAAGGGTTAATGGTCACGGGTGAGCAAACTTGTTTTAGTTCACATCAAATGACGTAAGCCACAATATAAACTTTAAGCCGAAGCATAGAAAAACACCCAATCTGAACGGCTTCCTAGCTCGCGCGGCACCTACACTTGCCGATTCAAACTGGTTCCGGTGCCCCATCCACTTGATCTTGGTCGAGACGAGTCGGTTGGCCAACTTTCACGAGATTCCACGAGGCCCCGGCTCGTGAGAACATCTGATACCCACGATACCTAACCCTAGTACCGCCTAAATATAGGCGCGAATGCGAAAGTGAAATTGGAATTTTTGGGACATCCTGTAATAGATGGAATAGGTAAGATTAAAATGCTACTACGCAGGCGGACTTTAAAGTTGTATTTAGTTTTATCTTGTTTTTAATGCTCGTAACTATAGCTACAAGTAATTTCAAGCGTTACTTTGCAGAGGTCCATATTCAAGTAATTGTTTTTAGTTCATTAATAGCTACAAACAAACCCAACTTAATACAAATGTAAGGTATACCCCAATCTAGGCTACTCCAATCGTAAGTACTTTGTGAAGGATAGTAAAAGAACGAACTGTGTTGTTTAAAAAAATATATAGGCTAAAAATGGAAAGATAATGTTTTAAGGTGATTCGATTTAACTCTGTCAAATGTAACTATACCTACTCAAAAACTTACAGTTTTCTACACCACTATGCTATAAGTATAAAACATGGTGGTGGGTGAACAACTAGTGCCCACGTACAAGTATAACAATTATTCTTCCTCACCTGCCACTGTCGAGTAACAGATGGAATGGGAACCCACGGCACGGGATTCCATAAGAGGATTTTGTTTTCTTGAACACCCTTTAACACGTATCCAAGTGCGAATAACTTTTAATGTACTTTTCAAAGGACATGTTAAACACGTCATAAATTAATTGGGCTATCATTAGTACATAGTCAAAAAGAACTTTCTTCCAAAGCTTAAAACCGATTGTTTTAAAAACAAATGCCGGTATAAGAATAAATACAGCCACTCGTTGATTCACCGATTCCTGCGTCAGCTTTAAAATATACAGTTAGGTACGTTTTATTTTTCGTTTCATAATAAACGATGTTTGTATCGTATGCAATAAAATTACATCGCGAGGTCAATGCTCGACACTGACACTGCATTAAAAGGAATCGCGATTATATTTAGCCAACATGCGACTAATATCTTTTTTTAAAAGCATTTTGTATGTTTTTCGTTTACGGTACAACATCTGACATTTAAATATACAGGGAAACAGCTGTTCTAAAGCATGCATTCAATGTCAGAAGAAAGCCGTTCATCCTGCTGAGTGTTAATAAAATAATTCCTGCATAAGAATGTCTCCAGGCTATCGCTACTTTCATCTTCAATAATTTTGAATTAAAACATTTTTTTTACGTCTTCCGGATGCTTAAAAAAATATAGGCTGTAGGTGCAAAAGTTTCTAGCCTAATGAATTCAAAGATAGCTTTAAGACATTTCGTCGACCTGACGTAGTCTTCTTAACGGGTATCAAATCTGAGAGCTTACATATCTGTCTAAATTCGGCAGATACCTGCTTGATTAAAGGAATCCCTGGAATTCGCCCAGTCACGGCCGCATTGTGATTTGAGTGCCTTTGGATTTCAAGATTTATTGAGGTTTTTGTGAGGAAACAAACACTGTTAGGTTGAATTAAAGAGTTGGTGAAAGGCCATCAAAACTTTGAAACCATTCCATTAACTTGGAGGTAGTAATTATTAGTGCAGAATGTAAAAGAGTATCATGCACGTATGTATAACAATAAGCTATACACAAATAATTTATTGGCTTACAGTAAAAGGCAATCGTCTTACAATAAACGGGATCCTTTCGACTGTCATAATTTTATAAGTGAAATATTATAAGTCATAATGTAATGTTTATTTTTTTTCCCTGCTAAAACCATAAATTTGTCATAAAATTTTAAATGGTCAACCTGTAGAACTCTTAGGTTAGGTTTTCTTTATAACAATTCTGAAAAATAAATGGTTTTAGATAAAAAAAGAGTTAGTTATGTCAAACATTACATTACGATTAACAATTTTTGACCAGTCGATATAGGCCCACATTAAACATTTCTAAATATTGTGAATTCATAAACAATTTCTTGGTTCGTGTTTGATAACTTTTATAAGTAAGTATGTAGTATAGTTTATTGGGAAGAAGTTTCCTAAATCAATAAAGAAAATTAATGCATAATATATTTTACTTGAATATTTTGGTTGGATGGCTCAAGTATAAATATTGTCCTTTTTTTAGGACAACCTACTTGAGTAAAGTCCAATGCAGGGTTAATAGGTACCTATTGTTATCAATGTGCTACGCTACAGAACAGTAAAATATATTTAGTAAAAGGATGCAAAACAATCTTTTAAAAATCACGAAGCTGGGACTGCACGCAACACACTGAAATAATCTCTAGGAAAGGACTTGAAAAAATACCTATAAGGCGATTGAAAAGTTACCAAGATGACGTCAGGGCTGGGTCCACTTAAGGCGAAGTGTACAAGATCCTTATCAGCGTGTTTCTATTCCACAGACAATGCACTCTTAGCATTCATGGACATCACGGTGTTATGGCCGCATCTCCATTAAAAGATCGGGTTAAATTGTAATATGGTAAAATGAAGTCACACAAGCCGGTTAAGGAGAGCGCTGTGCGAGTCAACAATTATTAGGATTAGTAAAGTTCTGTTCTGTAACGCGTTACAAGTCAAAATGTTGACTAAGTAATATTAGTAAAATTAGTTTGATCAGCGATTGATCTCATCTCATCTGTTGGAAAGTACAGATGAGGTCGCAGATGCAGCTCCTAGCGGACTACTAAGGAATAAGTACAATTTAGACTTATTTCTTAGTAGTCCGCATTAAGACTAGCAGTTGTCCGCGATTCCCTCCACGTCCACGTAGTATTCGTGTATCGCTATCACGCGGGAACTATGAAATTTTCCGGGATAAAAACTATCGTATGTCCTTCCCCGGGACTCAAACTATCTGTATACCGAATTTCATCTAAATCGGTTCAGCGGTTTAGAGGTGATTGAGTAAAAAACATCTTTACCAACTTTCACACTTAGGAAGTAAGGATGAAGCGAGTGCTGTGACGAATGATTTGATCGGAATATTGACAGCAGGGTGGTATCGCTTCTGACGCCTGGTTCTACAATAGTGGATTGTACCTAGATGATGAAAGTCCCTCAAGTCATGTAATTTCTGAGAAAATTCCAACATAATGTACCTATCTGGTAAAAAACAGACAAAGAAACCACTTTTCGACGACAGAGGATTGTGGTATGTTCGAGTGGTACACTGGATGCAGTCCACATCCTGACGCGACGTATTTGAACGTAACGCAAAGGGAATCTGACACAAAGCCAGGAAGGCTACTCCGAAACACAACGTTCGAAGTTCGTGTCGAGCGGTCTCTCTCACACTTATACTATTTAATACGAGAGCGAGAGGGATCGCATGACACGAACTTCGAACGTTGTGTTTCGGAGTAGCCCTTCTGCTTTCAAAGCTGCTTGGCGCATTTTAATGGACTTAAAGCTTACTTCGTAATCTCCTTACGTATGCAACGCGTTGATGTTCTTCTAAAGCAGATTCGCTCACGTAACGCCCGAATGAGTGGGGTATACAACAGATTATAAGGCACATTAATAGATATAGAGGATCAAGCTGTTGTATTTGGGACATATAATGCGTAACAACAAGTATGTTCTGCTTCAGCTTATTATCCAGGGGAAGATACAAGGACGCAGACCACCTGGCCGTAGACGTACCTCCTGGTTAAGAAACCTTAGAGACTGGTTCGGAATGAGTACCAGATCCCTCTTTCGAGCGGCAGTCTCTAAGGTTAGGATAGCCCTACTGATCGCCGACCTCCGATAGGAGAGGGCACCGTAAGAAGAGGATCAAGGTACATAAGGCCGCTTCATGACTTGCGTGCGAGGTGCAGCAGGGCTACTAAGAAACTCGAAACTCGAAGTTCGTGTCGGGCGGTCCCTCTCCCTCTCGTATTAAATAGTATAAGTGTCAGAGGGACCGCACGACACGAACTTCGTGTTTCGAGTTTCGTAGTAGCCCTGCAGTATCAGACCAATAGGTTCAGCAGATATGATTCTTAATCGCGCGCTTGCATTTCAATGAGCTGTACGTACCTATTAATATTAATAAGTCACTGAGACCTCTGTACTGCAGCCACCCATACCACAGTCCCAAGTCATATAGGCTTAAAATTAAGGAATAGTTCGACGACGTAATAATAGTATATCTTATCAGCTTACTACCATAGTCTCATAAGAATATTGTATTGTATTGTTAACCTCGCAAGACCTAACGTCCTATTTTTAGGATGACAAGAACAAAATAAAAATAAAATAAATAAATATCATGGGACACTTGATACCAATTGACCTAGTCCCACCCAAACTAAGCAAAGCTTGACCTAAATATTATGGATACTAGGCAACGGATAAACATACTTAATACTTAAACATAAATAAATAAATACTTAAATACATATTAAACATCCAAGACCCGAGAACAGACATTCGTATTATTCATACAAATATCTGGCCCCGGCCGGAATTCGAACTTGGGACCTCAAGCTTCGTAGTCAGGTGCTCTAACCACTTAGGCATACTTAAATACATTCATTCACTTATTAAAATGCTTTAACCTTAAGCCAATGATACAACTTGAATCTAAATTTACTCCAAGGTAACTCAGCTATGATTTTAGGTTGCTAATTAAATGGAGATAATGGAGGCGGCCTTCTGTCAAGTGAAATACCTATCACTCAATGGCCGGACGGCCCGTTGAGGCCTGCGGCTCGACCGGTGCAACAACGTGGGTCACGTTTCGAGGTTCTATTCAAAAGTTATGTGCATCTATAGTTGCGCTGCTAGACCGACATGCAGTAGCACATTTTCACATAAAAGTCTCAGTGGTTTCCTTGATGGTAACAATGATAGCTTACTGTGACAAGGCTGTACCTCGGCTCGTGCTTAAAGCTAAAAACACACTGAGGCCAGAGGCGAAGCGATGCCGGTTCTAATATTCAAGCTAACGTGAAAAAGGACACGCAGAATACCGCGCCACGCTTATTTCCCGCGCGGTTGCCCTCTTTGATATTAGCTCGAATATTACAACAGCAAGGCTACCACGAAAATCGAAAATCGAAGTTCGTATCGTACCGTCCCGCCTACGCTTATGTTATTTAATACGAGAGTGAGAGGGATGGTACGATACGAACTTCGAATTTTGTGTTTTGGAGTAGCTCTTCTGGTACTGTCTCCGCGCCGCGCCGCACACTGTTTATACTTATTCTGTAACAGTACCTAATAGGCAGTAATTTTGCAGGTGGTAGGTAGGACTACCACCTACTACTACCACCTACCACCTACCACCTACTTGCTACCACCATCTTGCTCGCTAATCCTGCCGTGAAGCAGCAGTGCTTGCGCTGTTGTGTTTCAGCTTGGAGAGTAAGACAGCCGGTGAAATTACTGGCACTTGACGTATTGCATCTTAGGCCTCTGGGTTGGCAACGCATCTGCAATCCCCCTGGTGTTGCAGGTGTCTATGGGCGGTGGTGATCTCTTACCATCAGGAGACCCACTTGCTCGTTTGCCATCCAGTCGAATAAAAAAAAACTTTTGGAAAGTATAAATTAAATTAGAAATAAAAAAAAAACTTTTTTTCTAATTTATCCCGAAAGAGTACTACCTACTTACTAATTTTCTTCAAAATTAATTAAAATTGAGATTACTTGAGATATAGGTACCTAGGTACTAGGCAGGACTTATTTTTTACTTTTTTATGTATATAAGTGGGGGCAAACAAGTAGACGGGTCACCTGATGGAGAGCGATCACCGTCGTCCATGGACACCCGCAACACGAGGGGAATCACAGGTGCATGCTGACCCTTTTAGGAATTGGCATGCTCATTTTTTAAAGGTACCTAGTCACTTCGAAGAAATTATAACGTAAGTACATACATATAGTGATATATATGGATAGGTACCTACTATTTTCAAGATAAGTATTCAAATGTATTTTCTGATTTTTTTTTCAATCTACAGCAGGACACAGTCGTAAATAACAGAAGTCGTAAACATTCTTCAAGAATGACAGTTTAGAATTAAACGACCAGTTCTTAGTTATTTAAACTTAAGAAACCACGTCGTCAGTATAATATACCACTAGGTCGCTTTAACTTGATTCAATAGAAGCCACCTTCATAGAAGACATTCGTTTAGTAGATTATCTAAGTGAAACAAAAGTACATACCCTGTGTAATCCTGATTATAATGTCCCAATCCTTATGCTTGCACTGATTCACAACACAGTCGCACACCACCCAAGGTGTACCCTTGGTTATCCACAAATTCAAATTTTAACTTCGCACGGGCACTTTCAACGAACTTACGGTGGTACTCGTACCTGGCGAGATTTGAGCCAGCATTCACCGAGATGAAGTCGCTACTGTCGCTATCACAATGATCAAAATCACTTAAAACACTGGCACATAAACAGCGCTGACCGTTTCCTAATTCAAAAATTGTCGTGTTGTACACATTGCTGGGAAATTAGCGTATAAAACATGCTGCGCTAACACCACGCCGCGACGTTTAAGTTGAAACTAAGTTGGATCCGCTACGAACGAGGAACGACCGTTGATCCAGTTGATCGGTCGGTAAAGCAGTTTACTACTTTACCGACTACGTCACCGCTACAGACACGCTAGCGTATCACCCTCGCATTCTTTCATCGTAACTAAGAAAGAGATAGCGCGAGCATCTGATGTCTGTACCTGCGGAGTGGGAGAAGTCAAAACCTGCGCCCGAGCAGCAAAGCCTCTCAATACAAACGTATAGCAACAGGTGAATAATGCGCGCTTGTGTGCGTGAAATGTTGCGAGTTTTAAAAATGTGTGCGTTCTCTTGATTGTAGCACCATAATGTATTGATAACGTGGTATTTTGTTTAAGTAAGAGGTATGTAGTATGTTATCCAGCACGATAGATTTTACGAGCTTAACTTGTTCTTAAAATAATCTAGGTAGGTTAGGTACTCAACTGAATTATGCAAAAAATGGAGAAGCAAAACTTTTTATTCGCTTTATAAAACTTTATAATAATTTGAGATATATAATCTACTCTTTACTGATACCTAATTATGTAGGTACCTAATTAAACTATTAACGTCAATCATAGAAAAATAAATAAATTTAATCCGTCACATTCACATTATTTCATTATGATTTGTGTGTTTAATAACTATAGGACCTATAGGTATTAAAAATACTGTCGTCTTGTAATAATATAGTATAGGTCCATGGTTTGGTCTCCATGGGCGGCGGTGCTTGCTTTCCATCAGGTGCCCCACCTGCTCGTTTCGCTCTGCGATACGAGTATGGTATCGCGATTTGGGGTAATTCTACGGACATGATATATTTCTAATTCAGAGACGATGCCTAAGGGCAAAATTTGGACTCAGTTAATTATTATATATGGTGATTCAAGCCAACCATTTCATTAAACATCGCATAAGTAGTTTGTATATCTTGGAAGTATGTTCATTTGTGCATAAAATATATATTTTTGTTTCCACATAAGTATTTCTGCAATGTCATCTAATACTGCGAACAAAAATACCTCCATAAACAATATAAACCTAAGGTTGTAATAAACAATATTAACCAAAAAAATGTTCAATAATGTTAGTGTAAAAAAAAATAGCAAATTACCTGAATCACTAAAAATACTTTAAAGACATAAATTTAATAAAGCAGTAAAGTCTTGGTTGATAGAGACATATTATTATCACAGAATAATATAATAGTACTAACGTATTATATATTATTTACGTTATTATTTATTAATATTGGCGACCGGATGGCCAAGTGGTTAGAAAACCTGACTACGAAGCTTAAGATCCCGGGTTCGATTCCCGGTCGGGGCAGATATTTGTATGAAAAATATGAATATTTGTTCTCGGGTCTTGGATGTTTAATATGTATATAAGTATGTATTTATCTATATAAGTATGTTTATCCGTTGCCCATAATATCAGATTTAGTTTGAAGTTCATTTAATTCTGACGCACGCTAAGAAAAATCTACTATAAAAAGCACCTTGTTCATAACGAGTCGGAATCTTAATAAAACCTATATTGAAAAAGAAAGTAAAACGTAATGCCAAGTAATTTGACTCCAAGTACTCCAACACTTGTCAGCCAAGGGACATTCGGCAGCTGTCGAAGGAAAAACTAATAATCCGTCCGTAAAACGGCCCGTCCAATTTGGGAGGAGTTCCATTAATCTTGATCCTCTCATCAGTCAAGACGAATCACGCAAAAATAAAGGAGGATCGCTTGACACGGCCGGTCTTTTACAAGTCACGTGTGGCCTGTGACAAAAGACGAACGCTCTATCCATTCGATTGACTAGTGCACTGATAGATAGAGATAGAGGTAAGTACCACACAGTCTGTCGTTCATTGTTAGTTGAAAATAATAACTAGGTACATTTCTATTTAATTGCCTTATTAGCTTTTGCAAATCCAAATGCATTTGCAGCACCTGGAATATTCCATGTACTCATGAAATCTTGTCTACCCTCATTTTATTTTACCATTAATTACTGAAACACTTTATTTCCTTTTGGCTATTTAAATGCATTTGCAATGCTTTGGATTATTATTTCTTATACTCTGAGACCTTGCATACCTTTATTTTCTGTTGTGGTATATCCTCTAATCATTTAGTGCATTCCCGCAATTTAAATGCAATTATAATGCTTTTGTGTCAATATTTGATGTACTTTGCAACTTTGCCCAACCTCTATTAATTTAAATTGAAATACTGAGCGGCTTTATTACTTTATACCCGTTGCAATGCATTTACAGAGCATTTGTTCTAGTATTTTCTGCACTCTGCAACTTTGCCCACCCTACTTTTATTTTATAATAAACTACATATTATTATTTTAGTTTGCAATAAACTACTGAGTAGCCTAATTACTTCCTGCCTGGTTTACGCCTTGATTTTTAATATTTTCTTTGCCATGCAACTTTGCCCACCCTCATTTTATTTTGCAACAAGCTACTCAGTGTTATATTTATTACTACGCGTTTATGGTAATGCAATCTATTCCCACTTCAACTGCTATGCGTACACCTGCTTCTGGGGCTTGTAATGATAATATTTTTGGCCACCCTACTAGGATACGGGGTAAACCCCAAGGAAAATCCGAAATTAATTAGTAACGTAATTTATTGAATTCCGTTTTCAACCACAGAGTCACTTATCGTACCTTAGCAGTAGGGCAACTTAGTTAATGGGTACAATAATTTTTACCCAAAGGTGGGTAGTTGGTGTTGTGGTTTGGCTGATCACGTTTTATGGTATCTGTTTAAATTCTTAAAGTTGTTAAATTCGGCTTAGCTTTCGCTGGCTCGTTCCCGCAGCGTCGCTCAGGTAAGCAGACACGGACGGGCGACGCGGTTAGTCTTAACCCGTACCATTGCCGTGTGGTGCCGGTTGAGAATTACACCACCCCCTCTCTTCCCGTGGGTGTCGTAAGAGGCGACTAAGGGATAAACCGATATATGATAAAGATAATCCCTCTGATTATCGTCCGGTGTCCATCCTATCAGCGTTTAGCAAAATATTCGAAAAAATAATGCTGACGCAAATGATCTCGCATTTTAATACTCATAAAATTATGCATCCACAGCAGTTCGGATTCACAAAAGGCAGGTCTACTACAGACGCGGGTCATAGTTTAGTTAAATTCATTTTGCAAGCTTGGGAGGAATCACATGACGCTATAGGTGTATTCTGCGACCTCTCGAAAGCTTTTGATTGTGTGGATCATGATACTTTAATTTGTAAGTTAAATTTTTATGGCATTCGTGGCCTCGCTTTAGAACTCATTAAATCTTACCTCACACAAAGAAAGCAAAAGGTAGCGATTAACGGAGCGGTATCGGAGGAATCTGTGGTCGAAATGGGAGTGCCTCAAGGATCCATTCTTGCCCCATTCCTGTATCTTATTTATGTAAATGACCTAACTTATATGGTAAGCCAAAAGTCGGGTATCGTTATGTTTGCTGACGACACGTCTTTACTGTTCAAGGTTAGTAGAAAAGATACCGACTTCACTGAACCCAATGAAACCCTGTCCGTGATATCCGCATGGTTCGCTGCCAATAATTTGTTACTAAATCCTAAGAAAACCAAATGTATTAAATTCTCATTGATAAATTCATCTAACTCGAATTCAATTTCTAATATAAAGTTAAATGGGCAAACTATTGAATTTGTAAAATCAACAGTATTTTTAGGAATAACACTCGATTCTAAACTGCAGTGGGGACCTCATGTCACTGCAATCGCGGGTAGATTGAGCTCTGCTGCTTTTGCAGTTTGGAAAATACGGCAGCTAACCGATGTGGCGACGGCACGGTTGGTGTATTTTGCGTACTTTAATAGCATTATGTCGTACGGGCTTATTTTATGGGGATCTGCTGCAGACATCGAATCAATTTTTATCTTGCAAAAGAGAGCAGTTAGAGCAATTTATAATTTGAAGACGCGTGAATCTTTAAGATCATTTTTTAAGGAAACTGGTATCCTAACCCTGCCGTCGCTTTATGTTTTTGAAATAATCATGTACGTTAGGAAGAACATATGTGATTTTCCCACTAACGTCGATAAGCCAAAGGCTACTAGAAACACAGGGAAGCTTAAAGTACCATCTTACAGACTGGCTAAAACCAAAAAGTCGTTTTTGGGAAGTTGCATACGTTTTTATAATAAAATTCCAAAAAATATTACTGAAGAAACTGATACAAAATTTAAATCTACTGTCAAAAAGACATTAATATCTAAGGCTTATTATAAAGTAAACGATTATATCATGGACAGGGATATTTGGAAATAATTCCGATCCGCACTAGCGATCCCTTCAAATAGTGAACCTACTGTGTTAAAAATAAAATTGTGTTAAATACTTGTAATGTATAGTACATAGATGTCATTTATAAATATTGTGAATCTGTTTTTTAAAAAAAAAAATACCTCGTTGAGTTTCTTGCCGGATTCTTCTCAACAGAGGTTTTTTTCCGAACCGGTGGTAGATTAAAAAAAATGACGTGTAAAAGTGCCCATTGCGGCCTATTTGCTGAATAAATGATTTGACTTGACTTGACTTGACTTGACCGGAGGATGGGCAGCAGCGTCCTCCGCGAACGATCGGGTATTACTGCGGTCGCCAACCCGCCTGCCAAGCGTGGCGACTAAGGCATTTTCCCCCCAAGGTACTAGATAAAAAATTATAATGAATCCACAAATTAAGCCCAGACCCCTAGTCCCCGGCGGCCCCGCTATTCCTGGCTCCGGTAGCGGCCATGGTAACGGCGGGGCAGGGGGTGCTACAGTTAATCTCCGGCAGAGACCCGGCTACCAAAAAAGACAACCTTTGGCCCTGGCAACATATAACTGTCGAACACTGCGGACCGATGAAAAGATGCTGGAACTTGAAGAAGAATTGAGCAGGTTACGATGGGGAATCATAGGGCTGTCAGAAGTCCGTAGAGAGGGGGAGGACATGATAACCCTGAAGTCCGGTAACTTGCTCTATTTCCGGGAGGGCGACCACCAGTCTCAAGGAGATGTCGGGTTTATCGTCCATAGGTCCCTCGTGAACAACGTGGTGAAGATTGAGAGTGTGTCGACCAGGGTAGCGTGCCTTGTACTCAGAATGACCCAACGATATTCGTTGAAGGTCATACAGGTATACGCTCCGACCTCGACGCACTCCGACGATGAGGTAGAGGCTATGTATGAGGATATTTCCAGAGCCATGCATAGCTCCAGAACTCACTTCACAGTTGTTATGGGGGACTTTAACGCAAAGCTGGGCAAACGAGACGGTGATGAGTTGAGAGTGGGGAAATTTGGAGTGGGGCGTAGGAATCACCGGGGCCACCTACTGGCCGGTTTCATGGAGAAGGAAGGACTCTATATGATGAACTCCTTCTTCAGGAAACGTGAGCATAGGAAGTGGACCTGGATGAGCCCTGATGGTGTTACGAGGAATGAGATAGATTTTATCATGTCGACGAAAAAGCACATATTCAATGATGTCTCCGTGATCAATGCGGTTAAAACCGGGAGTGATCACCGTATGGTACGAGGCTCGTTGAATATCCAGTTCAAGCTTGAAAGGTCTCGACTGATGAAATCTACGCTCCGTCCGGAACCTGCTCAACTCCAAAACCCCGAGAGCTTTCAGCTCGAGCTTCAAAACCGTTTCGAATGCCTAGGTAGCGACGTGGACGATTACAACGACGGGTTTGTGGAAGCTGTCCATACGGTCGGGTCTAAGTTCTTCAAGACCCGCCGTACTAAAACCAAAAAGATTTCGGACTCCACCATTAGGCTCATGGAGGTGAGGCGTGAGATGACTCTGCAGTCCTCTGGTGACGCTTGTCGCTATCGGCAGCTCAACAGGCAGATCTCAAAGTCTCTGAAGCGCGATGTACGCCGATTTAATACTAATAGTATTGAAGAAGCTATTGAGCGTAACAGGGGCTCAAAGGTGTTTACCAGGGATCTGTCTGTTGGTCAAAGCCAGTTGATGAAGCTGAAGACCGAGGACGGCAGAGTGATTTCATCCAAACCTGAGCTGTTGGGGGAAGTTGAGAAGTTTTACGGGCAGCTATACACGACAACCCGAACACCCGTCGAAAATCTAGCTAAAGACCCGAGAGCTAGATTAACCCGACACTATACCGAAGACATCCCGGACGTCAGCCTGTACGAGATTAGTATGGCCCTCAAACAGCTCAAGAATGGCAAAGCCCCGGGTGACGACGGAATTACAGCCGAACTCCTGAAGGCGGGTGGTAAACCAGTTCTTAAGGGCCTTCAGACGCTGTTTAGTTCCGTCCTCCACCAAGGGAGAACGCCGAAAGCATGGAACAGAAGTGTGGTGGTGCTCTTCTTCAAGAAAGGTGACAAAACCTTGTTGAAGAACTATAGACCCATCTCACTTCTGAGCCATGTTTACAAGCTGTTTTCCAGGGTCATCACGAATCGTCTCGCACGCAGGCTTGACGAGTTCCAGCCTCCCGAACAAGCCGGCTTCCGAAAAGGTTATAGTACCGTAGACCACATACATGCGTTGCGGCAGGTTATACAGAAGACCGAAGAGTATAACCTCCCCCTTTGCGTTGCATTTGTGGACTACGAGAAAGCCTTCGATTCGATCGAGACTTGGGCTGTGCTACAGGCTCTCCAGCGGTGCCAAGTTGACTACCGGTATATCGAAGTGTTAAAGTGTTTGTACGGAAACGCCACTATGTCCGTCCGACTACAGGACCAGAGCACGAAGCCTATTCCTTTGCAGCGGGGAGTCAGACAAGGAGATGTCATCTCTCCGAAGCTGTTCACCGCTGCATTGGAGGATGCTTTTAAGGTTTTGGACTGGAAAGAACGAGGCATCAACATTAATGGCGAGTACCTCACTCACCTTCGATTCGCCGACGATATTGTAGTCATGGCTGAGACCATGGAGGACCTCAGTGCTATGCTCGCTGACCTCAGCAGAGTTTCCGACCGAGTTGGCCTGAGAATGAACATGGACAAGACGAAAGTCATGTCTAATGTTCATGTAGTGCCAACTCCCGTAATAGTCGGAGGCTCTGCGCTCGAAGTTGTTGACGACTATGTATACCTAGGACAGACGGTCCAGTTAGGTAGGTCCAACTTCGAGAAAGAGGTCACTCGTCGAATCCGACTCGGCTGGGCAGCGTTCGGGAAGCTTCGCAGTGTTTTTTCATCCAAATTACCGCAGTGTTTGAAGTCACAAGTCTTTGACCAGTGTGTGTTGCCAGTGATGACGTACGGCTCCGAGACGTGGGCGCTAACGATGGGCCTCATAAGGAAGCTCAAAGTCACTCAAAGGGCTATGGAGAGGGCTATGCTCGGGGTTTCTCTGCGGGATAGAATCAGAAATGATGATATCCGCAGTAGAACTAAGGTTACTGACATAGCCCGAAGGATCGCGAAACTGAAGTGGCAGTGGGCGGGGCACATTGCACGCGGGACTGATGGCCGATGGGGTCAGAAGGTTCTCGAATGGCGTCCGCGGACCGGGAAACGAGCTGTCGGTAGGCCTCCAACAAGATGGAGCGACGACCTGGCTAAGATCGCGGGATCGCGGTGGATGCGAGAAGCACAAGACCGGTCTGAGTGGAGAGCCTTGGGGGAGGCCTATGTCCAGCAGTGGACGTCTTTCGGCTGATATGATGATGATGATGATGACCACACAGTCGTTTATAGGCTTTACTAGCTTTTGCGCGCTGTCCCCTCGGGAACTGCGCATTTTTCCGGGATAAAAAGTAGTCTATGTCACTCGGGCCCATAAAATATCTCTATGCCAAAAATCACGTCAATCCGTTGCTCCGTTACGGGGTGAAAGACGGACAAACATACAAACACACTTTCGCATTTATAATATTAGTATGGATACTACGAAATATAGTTTGGTATAAACAAAACAACACAGTTTACTTACCAGGCCCGGTAAGAATGGCCGGGCCTGGTGGGGCCTAAAAGAGCACCAGGCGGGCCCGGTTTGCAATCTCTAGTTTCTAGCTAAACTTGAAAATTGTATGCTAATTATTTGTGCCAGTAAGTAAAATTTATGGGCCGTGATATCTCTAGCAATCAGTCACAGATTCAGTGAAAGAACTAAAACAATTGCTATCGAGTCCTACGGTTAATTGAATCCTCCCTTCTCTGTCCTATATTTCACTGAAAGTGCTGAAAGTTTAATTAACAAAACAAAGCCTTGAAACCAAGGTTAATTACGTATCCACTTATCAAACCGACATTGAATTACGCGTACATACTTTCATAGGTCGCTTTTGTATTCCCTGTGATACGGAAGTAAGGCCCGATTCCGTCAGTAAACTGTAGGTAGATAAAATCTTTGACTATGAAAAATTACATACTGAAATAAACATCCGATAACTCACGTCTTAAATCGGGTTTAGTTTAAAGTACAATTCAATAAGTAATTACTAATTACTTATTGAATTAATACAACAAATTTTTATAATTACTTATTGTATTAATTATTAATTAGGTAATTAGTAATTAATTAGTAATTATTAGTTATTATAATACATTGTCTTCTCGTAATTAGGTTAGCTGGAAGAGATCCCTTCTTAGGGATAAGCTCGCCTTTGTTCTCCTCTCTGTGTTTACATATTTTTATTTTTATGTGCAATAAAGAGTTTACATACATACATACATACAATAAGTAATTATAATCTAAAAGGAATCAAAAAAGAAGAATAGTCACATCACCAGACCTAGGCAACCCGGTGTTCATATTAATTGGCTAGAAGTGTGTAGAGGATTATCAGATTCTATTGAAATGGATACATCCCACTCATATACCTTTAATTCAATGCAGAAGCACGGCCACCATGTGGATGCTCCGGGAGGAAGGGTTAGTACGAATTAGCCCGAAACAAGTATAGTTTAAAACACGATTTAAAAAGTGAGTTATCCGGTGTTTATTTCACTATCAGTAAATCTCACGATAGTTTAATGAGTAGGTAGTGGTATTTTATAAACAGTCCGATGACGTTACTACAAATATTATTTGTTTTTATTGAGCTACTGAAGTCATACACTTAATTATTATAATATCACTCCAAAAACTGAAAAAAAATAATCGATTTTTATTCCATTCAGTCATTGGAATTATTCCTCAGTTTTAGGTGAAGCTGCGGACCACCACCACTGGACCAAGTAGGTAGCGGGTCACGGGTTCGAGCCTAGTCTTTTGAAATTACATTTGATATTTACTATGAGCTTTATTTACGGTGAATGAAAATATCGTGACATACATCTGCACATACTGACGATTTATCAGATCTGTCAGTAAAAATCCCACCGTATCTGTTAACTCAAAACTCGAATCGTAATAAATAGGTAATAAACAACAAATCTTACTTCTTTTAAGCGATAAAAGTACTGAAATAATCTGACAGTAATTATCAGTATGAATTGGCACGACTAACGTCAAAAAGTTCTCGCGCTATTTTTCCAGTCAAGAAACCCTCATTCTTTAATTTTATGTACATCACCATTTCATAATCATCATCATTTTTATGTTTTCTGTATCGCTTACCTATTTCTGGTGTACAATAAACAGTATTTGTATTGTATTGTATTTTATTGTACATTGTAATAAAGTTAAATTGCAGTTTTACAAGAATCTAGCTTTGAACAGAGCTGATAATTCGATTGGCAGTCGCCCGCCGACAGTTTTATGGGTGTCGTCAATAAGGGTAGGAACAAATAAGCGGCGCAATTACTATGGAAGGTCGAGTTCGCAAATAAATACCTTACCTACTCCATCAACATATCGGCAGTATCCGTGACAATGTAAGGAGACGCGCGTCGAGCTTATGGTTGGTATCCAAATTTCAATAGATACCTAGGCATTGAATTTTTTTTAGAATTGGCGTAAAGTTCGATATTAGTGTTTAATCAACGGGTCCATATCGGCTCGCATAATTAACAAAATTAATATTCATTGCAGCTTTTTTTTCGGAAAACAAATAATTGTTCAGAATTGTTATAAAGAAACCTAACCTAACTTAGAGTTTTCTATGGGACGGGCAGACGACGAAAATTTTACAAAAAATTTACGGTTTCAATGAGAAAAAAATTGTTACAAACAATAATTCTAAGAAACGTTACATTATGACTTGCGAAAATTATGCGAACATGGTACCATAGCATTACAGTCGACGCCTTCTTTTCTTATATCTCCTTATGCTATTTAGTCATTTTATGGAGTGTGTACTTTAAGAATAAGTACTTTTTTAATAAAATTTAATTAGCACGCAATTTAAATATGTACTTACATCTAAAAACATCACTAGATGCTTAGTTTTTATTCCAAACGCCGCACTTGCTGACGTGACACCTGCCACAGATGCGCTTCTCTTTTGTGTCAAATTTTTGTACGCAATAAATTGCTGTTAATAAAAATCTAAGCAATATTTATTACGACCTGGTAGTTAACGTTAATCTTAAAATTTATTGCAATATCGCTTCATAGCAATAAAACCTGGATAAGTACTTTTTATTTTTGTATAAAAATGCACGTTGCATAAAATGCGCCTTCCTGTTTTCGGTATTATTTATTGGTCTACGATGAAAGCCCTTTTCAAAAATCTCTCAACTATTTACCTATGCAATGTATCTTTTTGCTTTGGTCTACCTGAGGTTTATATCAGTCCTCGTTATACATAGAATGATTGTGTGTACAGTCAAAGGCAAAAATATGTATACATTTTAGTACCATGTCACTTTAACCAATGTGACAGTTCATATATTATTGCAGTTCAAATATGACGAAAATAGTCAAGGTACTAAAGTGTATACATATTTTTGCCCTTGACTGTACATACCGACGTATTATATTGAAAATGGTTAATTCTGCCACTTACCCGTGTCGACGTACTTGAGAACGAACTGGACGTCCGGTCCCAAGGCTGAAGCCACCTCCAGGGGCAACTCCGTGTCGCGCAACACGTGCACTGAAAAATTAACAAAAATAAGTTTTTGGTAAAAATTTCATTTTTTATACTAGTTTTTTTTTAGGTCTGACTGTACTTTTTTTTGACTATACTTGTATTGCCACCCAAACTACATTTACATAGGTAAGTACCAAATTAGACATGACTCACATGTTGCACTATAAATTATATGTAAACATTCTTCTTTGTACTGTACATTACTGATTAACCCATAAAAAGGTAGAGGCGATTTAGCGAGAACATGCATTGACTTGGAAATTCAACCTTATTGTATTACTGATAAGTTACAATATCCATTGTAATTATTGAAAATACTACTAGCTTTAAAAATTTCCTTTGTCAGGTATGTATTCGATAAAGGCTCTTGATTCTGTGGTATTTTGCTCCAATAAATGAGGCCTTATTAAGGGTTAATGAATCCTGTGGAAACGATCCTGGGTGGACTACCAGGATGTCACTGCCAGATTATTGTACTGTCACGCAATTTACATAAGTATACCAATTTTCAAGTCAACTACCTACTGGAAAGTTGGTCTATTTAAATTTACAAGATTTGATTACCTACAGACAGACAGACAACGGGATAGGTGAAACTAATTAAAAGCTTGTAAAATTAGAAAACTATCTGTGTCCGCGACTTCACCTATATATGGCATTTGATGTTTATCAGCCAGTTATTTTTTTAACTGCCTATCAGTTTACAGATGATACCTAGGGTACCATCAAAACTTAACTAATATTAATAGCAGTTATAGTACCTACCCGAATACTGATACATACGGATAGACATATAAACAGACAGACGAACAGGACTAATGTTCAATTTTATCATCTTGGCTATGATATCAAAAAATAATCAAAGTAATAACAGGTAAGTATGCAAGGAATACTTTTAAGTTTTTTTTTTTATTATGCTGATTTTATAGTTTTGAGGTACCTATTGCTAAAAACTTTTCCTCATACACATTAAGAAATACATTTATTTTTAATAATTCAATTTATCCTGCAAATAAAATAAATAAAAGCTTGTAAAAACGGAGATGGGCGAGTCGGACTCCCAGTCAGAAAGTCGCATACAAATTAAAGAACAAGCAACAAAAATTGATTTGTATTTCATGAAAAAAGCGTTGAAAAATAAATTTTTTCCTTGCGGATCAGTGAGAGACTTTTCCTTTCACTTCTTGACAAATTTCATGATGTTATGTCTACGAGACTTCCCTCTAGGTACATGTTTACCTAATATTTTTCGAGCAGCTAGTTAAGTACCCTATAGGTTTTGATTGCCATGAATTTAATACATTTTCAAAATGTATTTTAGTACAGTACAGTTTTAAAAAATTTAAGTTCGACTTGCAACTAACCAGTTTTTTCTTCTTAAGGCAAACAATCCCGTACATCTCGAATAGATTATTTCCTACTCAATTCATCGTACATGTATGCTTATTACGTTTATCTAAGCGAAACCATTCCTAAGCTTAACATATCAAGTACCTACATAAAGGACCCGGCCACTGCTTAGCTGAAGTCCTAAGAAAATAACATCTAAAGATTCTCGACGACGCGAACTAGAAAAACATCTACCTTGTTTAAATTAAACAGAAAAGACTTTATATCGGGCAAATGAAAACAAGCGTATTCCATTCGCTATTGAAGAAAATTATCTGGTTCAAAAACGTGAAAGAATAATAACTGAGAATTTTTCCAACATCTGAATTGAGCTCATTATGCCACAAGGGAAGCAGCCCTGTTCACAAACAGATATCCCGTCTCATTGTTTGATTAAAAACGACGATCATCAACGAAAACGGCAAGGAAAAGTTAAAAGACTCGACGAAAAAACACCGCGCATTATTATCGCAAACGCATTGGCGTTTCTCTGAAAAATATCAACGCCATCTCCCGTCCTATAATTAATGGCGTGGTTACTTTAATTGCTAAGTTATAAAAACAATATTTAATTGGCGCGGCCGTTTGCTGTCATAAAATGCATATCCCTGGATCGGATCTTAAATCTTACTAACAACATGAATGCAAAAATGTGCTACTTTTTCTTGCCAAAACGGCTGGACAGATTAGGGATAAATTTGGTATGAGGTACGTCGATCTCTAGAATAACATAATTTAAGCTACTTTTTATCCTAGTATTCCCACAGAACCGCGATTTGTGTACTTACGTAAAAGCTCGAAATCTCAACCGCTAAATCTGGAGATACTTATCAAAGTTTACACCAAGTGTTTTATATGCACCATACATAGGTAGGTAAATATGAATGACTATTAAGTACTTATGTAATTTTTGAGAATTCCCATGGGAATTTAACCAAATCACGGAATTTCAATTCTACTGATTCATAAACGTTAACGCGAGAGAAATCGCTGGTAAAAGCTAGTATTATTTAAACCATAAAGATCGCCAACGGAACGGATATTTTAAAGGATTTTGCAACTTAAAATATCACACTACAGATTTCTGTATTTCCAATATTTGGCCGACACGAACACTCGTAGATACGTTGTTGCAACTAAACGTAACGAGTGAATATTTCCGTAGCGCTCTGTCTATTGAGCTTAAATCTACATATCTATGTACTTCGGACGATAGGTTCTGGATTTGAATTCTGAACGATGTTCGTTTTCCATAGATATCGTCAAATCAAAATGATCGATTCATATTAGAAGTTGTTCAATAACAGCCAATCTGACTTTGAAATAGCCCTAAATTTAGCTAATCCTGAAAAACAAATGACGGAACAAGCGATTTCCATTCCTTAGCACTCCGCGTTGTTATAAAATATCTATCCATTAATTTACGCTTCACTGGCGAATCATAGCACCACATTCTTAGATTTAATGTTTCGACCAACCTTTCATCGGCATTGTTCTAAGGCAATGCATCGGATGCATCAAACCAAGTCGATTGTCTTCGCCAAAGTTACGAGATACTAAATTGAAGGGATATGGGCGCACCCATGCGCACGCAAGCTGTCTTTGAAATTAATTCTAACCATAAATTCATATCAGTGTACCGCGAATATTAGTTCAGTACAATTAGATCAAAATTTGGCAAAATTAAAGCAAGAGGTTTATCTATCAGGATATTTAGGTTATAGAGAAAAAATAAATTTTACCCACTCTCCCCCCCCCTCCGGGGGGAGCGTCACCCCCCCGCGCCCTCGAATATGTCCCGGACCGCGGTATTTTCCATTATAAAAGAAAACTGTACACGATACATAAAAAGTGTGTAGGAACGAAATAATCCTTGATAAATTTACTATAAACCTTTCATACATTTAAAAGCGATATCACTTATAGTTCCAGCGCAATATGATACCAAATACTAACTTTTTTATAATTAATCGATTTTTTCGGCTAAAAGGTTAGTTTTCTCAAAAACTTCACCTTTTACCGCCAAGATATGTATAACAGAAGTAAAGAATAGAATATTTTCTTTATAAAAAGGTATAATTTATTTCTAAAATCTTTCATTTACCATTGCTATGATATTTTTTTAATTTAGTTCATTTGGCCATTCAGCGAAATATTAATGTTCATACTGGTTAAATGGTGTTACTTTAAATACCATTAGATTCTCATATGTTTTTCTATAAGCTGTAGGTATGGACCTATTTTCTGTATTAAAAAAAAAAATGTAGGCCCTACTGGGCTTTTAGGAGATAGGGGCGGGGAAATGGTCAATTTTCACCTATTTTCTTAAATAACTTCAAAACGGATTAATTTAAAATAATGAAAAATATATATTTGAGATTTTCATAATGTACCCTTTCATTTGATATGTCACATGATATAGTTTCTACATTTTTTTTTCTAATTTACTCCCCCCCCCCTCCCAAACTGGCCCTCGTGTTTAAAATTAATTAATTTACTTTACACGTCCGTGTTTGGGTCAGCAATTTACATAGGTGAACTAAATTTGAATTCAATCGGTCTAGTAGTTTCGGATCAAATTGGCTATGACAGACGGACGGTTTAGGTATATTTATACCTTAGGCTGCAATTTATTCTTAAACTACTAATAATTCTCAAGAAAACTTAACCGTTATAGTTTTCCTTGCAAGTTTGATATACTTACTATCGTCCTGAATTTTTTTAAATTTTTTCTATCCACTGGTTTGGATTTTAGAGGGGGGGACGCCCGATTTTAATGAAAATTTGCGCTTTAAAGTTGAATATTTTGCAAATGAATCACTGAATGGAAAAATTGTTTTAGCAACCCCCTAATGATTTTAAAAAACCTATCCAACGATACCCCACACTACAAGGTTGGATGAGAAAAAAAAAAATCACCCCCACTTTACGTCTATGGGAGGTACTATAAATTATTATTTTTTAAATTTTTTATTATACTGTTTTGTCGGCATAGTTTACATATATATTCGTGCAAAATTACAGCTTTCTAGCATTGATAGTCTCTGAGCAAAGCCGCGGACGGACAGACAGACAGACAGACAGACATGGCGCAACTATGAGGGTTCCGCTTTTGCCATTTTGGCTACGGAACCCTAAAAAATGTCTAATATTTTATTATAATCTTACTTACGGACTAAATAGTTTTTTTTTTGGTAGTTTTTCCTAAGTTAACGTCGCAGTAGCTGATGATGGTGAATTTTCAAAATAGCATAGCAGCGTCAAATGAATGAGTTTAAAAATGAATTATACCTTTTTATAAAGAAGATAGCCTGTTCTTTACTTTAGTCATACATATCTTGGCGGTAAAGTGTGAAATAATTGAAAAAAATAAATAATTAACAAAAAAAACTGGATAAATTATTAAAAATGTTCGTATTTGGTGCCAGATTGCGCTGAAACTGTAAGTGGTATCGCTTTTGTATGTATGAAAGGTTTATAGTAAATTTATCTAGGATTATTTCGTTCCTACACACTTTTTATGTATCTTGTACGGTTTTCTTTTATAATGGAAAATACCGCGGTCCGGGACATATTCGAGGGCGCGGGGGGGTGACGCTCCCCCCGGAGGGGGGGGGAGAGTAGGTAAAATTTATTTTTTCTCTATAACCTACATATCCTGATAGATAAACCTCTTGCTTTAATTTTGCCAAATTTTCCATACATTGAAATCTAATTTTCTTCAACTATATGTCGATGATTTATTATTTTGATATCCTACAAATAGGTATGCAATTTAATGAACATGATTTCGCTGCCCGTACGTGTATACCTAATTGCTATTTTTAATCTTGGTTTTAATGTTAGGTACTCCATATTTAAAATCAGTGAATGCCAACACACATACACCGATAATCTCTAATTTTTTCACATCACGTCACATTACCATTTCACACTCAAACCCTGTTTCTTTCATATCAATATTCTAGTTAATTCTTTCAAAAGGTTTCCAACATTATAAATAATTTTTCACATACGCCTGCAAAAAACATACGCGCAATAATTATCAGAGCATGCCGCGAGGGATTACATTGTGAAAAGGAGCTTTACCCAACACAGCACGATTTTCTCATCGCGCTATCAAGTCGTAAATCAAATATAGCCACTAATTACTACCAAGCCAACAAAAGTTAAAATTAGAATACAAGAGAAATGCAACCAGCGTGAAAGTATCACAACGAGCTGTTATTAGTACTTCCCATACCTTATTTCCACCCTTTCTTTGTCGCGTGGTTATCATGGCAGAATTCGTGAGTACTGAGTTCCTAATGAACTCCAAATTATAGTGTTCCGCAGCAATTTGCGATTGCATGTTGTTGACTGATAAGTCCAAGTTGATGAGCAAAAACATTAACGGCCTTTGTTCCCGTGGGTGTTCTGCCTTTTGTATGAAATTGGAATTATGTCACAAGGCACACCTAAATCATTTGGTGCAAAGCATTTTTCTGCGTATACTTATTAGACAGGTAATACGTGGGACTGACGGTTTTTTATGACTGACTGTGATTTAGGGAAAATAAAGGTTGCTGAACAGAGTTTGTATTTTTGTCGTTGTCTCGTCGATATTATTGCTTTTCGCATGGAACGTAGGCAGGCTGGTACAGTCAGCATCAAAAGTAACTGCATAGCTTTATTTGCTTTATAGCTACGACAAAACTAAATGAGCTAACGAGACAAATTAAAAAATATCTGGCTGTACTTATTTGCTTTATACAAATAATTCTTTCACAAAAATAGAGTGTCAGCATTGCTTTGCTCGTCTACTTACAGTACAGACATACTTTACATTACAAAGATTAAATAGGTTCTGTTCATAAAAATATAACCAAACCACATCGTACTAAGTTCACATTCGATATTTGTCTTAGCATAGACAGTATAAAATTGTACTTAAAATACGACTGAAGGAACGCAAATCTTTTTACAACCGTGTGGTACTTTTGTTTAACATCTACTTATTGCTCTCCTAAACGGGAATGGACTTTAGTACTAAGTATATATCCTCAAATGTGCCCATAAACGACTACAATGTCGTTTAATGCGTCCAGAGATGGGTGTTAGTAAGTATTACCATTCGCGAGCTAACATGCTTATCGGTAATGCATTCCAGAAGCCACAAACCTTGCATAACTGGAGTGTTTAATGGGGTAGGGAAATTAGCAAAAACGTTAATAACTCGTTAAGTATCATAACACCTGCACCGACATGCGTTAAAGTTATATTAGGTTGCTTGTGCTTGTCATTATGTTTCTCGAAGGTTAAGGTATTAGTATAATTTTTTCTTCTCTTTTTAGTAGGTACAGTCAGCATTAAAAGTAGCGGATCACTCTTTTACTTTGTCACTCGACAAAGTACAAAAGTATGCAGCTTCTTTTGATGCTGACCGTAGCTATCTTAATTGAAGGTACTCGTAACATGGACTCATGATCAGTTTGTTTCTCAAAGAGCGTTCGCTATGGTACTCTTTTAAAGATATATTCGTGTATGTTTAAAAACGAGCAAGCGGGTCATGTGATAGAAAATTATCACCACCGTCCATGAGTACCAACTACTAAACGAGAGTTAGGTATTGGACAGTTGCCGGCCTTTCAAGAAAGTATTTATTTGTTACTAGCTTTTGCCCGCGGGTTCGCCCGCGTGGAATTCGGTTATCGCGCGCTGTTCCCTCGGGAACTGTGCATTTTTCCGGGATAAAAAGTAGCCTATGTCACTTTCTGGCCCATAAGCTATCTATGACTAAAACGCTCCGTTTCGACGTGAAGGATGGACAAACATACAAACATACCTTAAACACACAAACACACACTAATATTAAGTATGGAAGTATGAATTTGTTGTTATTTGCTTACTATTTGTGATGTACAGAGTCATTGTATTGTAGTACCTGTACCTGTTGTAATTTTGTCTGGGTGATGACGATAATGTTGACATTTTAAGTTAGCAATCAATACTATCATGACGTAACTAAAGCAGATTCAGTCACAGTCACAGTACCTATTGCAGAATAGCCAGTCAACCAAACGGTAGCCGTTATGTCGTAGTCGACTAACAATGTTTTTGGTAATATTAAAACAAAACTAGCAAAATAAACTAACAATAAAAGTTAACTTTCTTGATGCAATTTACGCAAAAACACGAACAGTTAACTTGCAATCCCCCCCCCCAAAAACCACCGTTGTACTTAACCAATCCATTTCTGCATCTAAAAGTCATATAAATAGAGGAAACTGTCAGGTCAACGAAATCTCAAGTGTTTAAAGAGTCGCATAACAATGAGCTGACCCTTACACCATGGTTGTCGGGTCTTGACAGATGTAAATATTTATGAGTCTCCCCCTTGCGAAATGGAGGAAGTGGCGATACCATCGAAGCAGTAACTTTTACTGCCGAAACAGGGCTACGGGTTTTCGCAACGGCAAAAAGTTGAATTGTTTAATGAAGTCGGCATCGAAAGTAAATCTTAAAGTGGTTATTTTATACGCTCGGACTGCTTGGTTGCGGTGTGTTTACGATAAACCGATATGGGTTAATGCGACGTTTTAAAAGTTTTTTTATTGCGTTTGAGTAATGTCGCTGCCTGAGTGATTTCAGTACACTAGGTACAGTCTATTTGTTAATCATCATCATCATTATCATCATCAGCCTATAGCAGTCCACTGCTGGACATAGGCACAGTATATAAATAAGCTAAAGCAGTATGGAAGCTACGAACAAATCGATCGAAACGAATACACTCACACAGACGCGCGCTCTACACGGCCTCTAAGGGGGTCTCGCGGTACGCGGTACCTACAGCAGTAGTTTCGTAGGTTCCATACTGCTTTAGCTTATATATATACTGTGACATAGGCTTCCCCCAAAGAGCGCCATCGCCTCGGCTAGACGCAACCAGCTTCTCTACCAGCAGCCTTTGGCAGATCATCACTCCACCTGGCCGGAGGTTTGTTAATCAGAATTTAAACTCATGGGAAAAATAATTATTTCAGTGTTCCTCGCAAATAACTTACTTATGTAGGTAAGTCTGTTCTACTTTTAATACTATTTACACTACATTTATTCAATGGAGGATACAATTATTCGAAAAAACAAAAAAAAGACGGCGCAGGCCTTAAAACAAACGTAAAGATAAATCTAAGCAAACTAACCTAAGACACTTAACTCTACTCTACTGTAATTGATAAATCTTACTTCAAAATCAGCACATCATAGAACCATTGAAATAATTTGGACGTAAAAGTGTGTAGCTCTACATTTTGTTAATTAATTAAATGCATAAATGGAGGATGGTTGATATACGTAGGTACCTACCAGTCACGAATAATGAAGTTGATTTAACTTTTACAACGCAACAGTACCAAGTTTTTTTAAATATCGTTTTTAAATCAACACGCTCCGGGCTAAGGAGTCAGGGTTGCCAGTGAAAGTGGCATTTCGGACATATCTTTCCCACGAGCCGTCAGGACGCAATTACGGTGGCGTCTTGGCTTTTTGCATCAGCCGTGCATTATGCCGACACGGCTTGTGCCGACTTATGTTAGCGTCGGCTTAACAGCTTTCATCTCTCTCGCGGGCCACCATTTAGACAAAGTTATAGGATGTATGCCAAAACAAATGACAATCGATAAAGCTCGTAGTCACTGACCTTTTGCTTTTGAAATGGGGTGTGACCTACCTACTGCTTTTAACTAATGCATTCTCGTGTTTTATTTTTTGCATTATGTCATGAATTTAAGACAAAATTTTACTCTGTAGCATGCTGTGATATTTTTCGGTAGACAACTCGGAACAAAAAAAACTCTACCAGGAAGCAACATCAAAAAGCTAGTGCAGTAAGGGCAAATGTAATAGGTACTTATGTGGGCGAGTGGTGAAAATTTAGGCAACTATATACGCGTAGTTAAGAAACGAGATGTTATGGGTCCATAAATATCTGCGTGCATAATCTTATAAGACTCTATTTCTAGAGTCGGAAGGACGTGTCAGATATTTTTGCACGCTCCGCTGTGGCAGATATTAATGCTGGTGACTGTACATTTTCAGTACAGCTACGAACTAGTATGTCAATAAATTACTAACAAAATAATTCAAAGTTTGATTGATTAATATCAAGTTAAACTCCTTAAGCTAAATCACCGCATCCGTTGATTATACCGTTAGATACAGTCGGTGTCCTCACATATTAAAGTTTACTTTTCTATGCAACTGTTATGAAAAAAATGACTTTCTGACAAGTTTCTTGCGGCGCATTCTTCTTGGAAATGATGGTCTTTCCGAAAGCGCTGGTAGTTTAAAAAAATGACGAGTAAAAGTGCCCATTGCGGCCTATTTACTGAATAAATGATTTGAATTTGAATTTGAGTTACCTACGTAATCGGCAGCACATTCGTATTTTTCTCATTCTTCCAGTTGTCATTCGTCTCCAGAAGCCTCTATTACGCTGCGGCATTAAAAAAACTATGACTTAAGTTGATTCTGCCAGTATAAACTCCGCCTTCACTACAGCTAAGGATTATCATCAATTCACCACGCTACGACAAAACCGCTCTCTAACGGTGAGCGCAAAATGCTAAAGAAGGAAATAGTAATCTATGATATGCTGTTATTTGTGGCGATACTTGACTGTAATGTATATTATTAAACTTAAGTTTTCAATTTTCAATTATCTATCGGTTGGTAATATTTATGAATTTCATCGACTGAAAATTGACGGACTAGACGCCGTACTGCCGCGGGGCTAGGGTATGCAAATTATCTAAATTGTCACTTAGGGTACGAGCTTTTTTAAGTCTTGGAAGAAGTATAATTTGGCGTTTGTAATATTGGTAGTATAAATAAGATTAATAATGAATGTCCTGGAAGGAATCTACAACAGACTCGAAGTTTAAGCCAAGTGTCTATACCTATAGTGTTGCAGGTTTGCGTTGATAACTTTGCTTGATGAGCCTTATAATTATTAGGTATAACTAGTTAGTAGGAGTTTCTTCTGTGGGTTTCACTCATTATTTACTGTGAATTTTACTGTCGTATTAATTTCATTATTTTCTATATCTTTACTAATTTCATCAAGCAATGTTCTGTCGTTAAGATAGGGTACTAAGTATTTGATATAAATTTCGACTCAACGCTCAGCCTTTGAACTTACGTGTACTTTTCATCAGATGAGATTGGATAGGAGACAAGACAATAGCTGTTCAGTTGTTGCAAAAATAAAAACCTCTACCTATTCCTAAAAAAATAGTCTTAACAGCCGCACAAATAAACGAAATGGGTAAAGAAATTATTCTCTAGGAGTCCATTTTAGATGCGGCACCATTTAATTTAATTAATAAAAAATAATAATAAATCAATATCATGGGACACTTGACACCAATTTACCTAGTCCCAAACTAGATAGGTACTAAAAAATATTTTCGGATTGTTAATCACATCTAAATGATACAAATTCACTGTCTTACATTCTTTATATATCCTGTACAGTAAAACATTAAATATACTACGGATCTAGTGAATACTATTTTGCCATCGTATTTTTGTCGGATAAGTCCGTATAGGCTTGCTTTGTCAATTAGCTTTAGTAAACTCCACTAGCTAGTTGAGAAAGTAGGATAATACGAACATTTTCAACAAAATACAAAGGCAAAACATTATTCACGTCGTCTCATCCAATGGTGACGTCAAATAGAAGGGCTTACCATCAAGACTTGTGATCTACGCATGTGGGAACACGCGAATTGGACAGTTACAAAGAATCCCAGTCGTCTCGGGTTAGAGGCCCATCAAGTACTGCTAAGGTGAATTAAAGTGACATATCTCTGTAACGGATCGAGCTTTTTGTCCTCGCCGTCGCTGTCGGTACATCACTGGATGCCACACAGTTACCTAACAGGATGTTGACATCTTTTCTTTAAGGGTGTTTGTCTATCTATGTTGAAAAACTACTGTCAATGTTTTTTTTTATTGCACGAAAATGTTTAGGATACGGCACTTTCTTGTTTTTGCTAAGATAATTATATTACGTACATAATAGATTGGATTTGTTTTTCATGACAAGGGAGAACGTAAATATAGTAAGTATAGCATGAAAGTTATCAAAAGAGCTTTGCTTTTCATGCAACATATTTGTATGAAAAATGAACCATTTTATTGCTATGTAGTTACTGTATTTCTACAGAAACGTCTTTGTGTTGTAGATGTTATGCAAGATATTTTATCAGATGTTTAGTTGATGTCATTTTAATTATTCAAGGCAATATTTCATCCAAGATCCAAGTCTCATAGCCATAGCTTGTTTCTCGAAACCGAACGGTTATTTTTCAATAATGAAGCCCATATTTAGATTTACCTACGAGTAGGTATATATGTACTCTGTGGAACTATCTAAATAAGTCACGTGTCTCGCCGTCTGTTCTCGAACTTGTTGTTCTTACCTCCGTGTTGCTGGTGCAAGATGAGCAGCAGACAATGCTCGTCACCCGGCTCTCGGCAGCAGTCGAGCACGTCGCACCACGTGGTCAGCCGCATCACGGGCACGAGCCTCACCGTCTGTTCTCGAACATCTTTTCTTACTTCCATGTTGTGGGTGCACGCTGAGCTGCAGACAGGCTCTTTACCCGGTTGTCGGCAGCAGTCGAGCATGTCGCGACACGTGACAGGTGGTCTGCGGCTTCACGGGCACGTGCCTCGCCGTCTGTTCTCGAACTTGTCGTTCTTACCTCCGTGTTGCTGGTGCACGCTGAGCAGCAGACAATGCTCGTCGCCCGGATTTCACCACCACGTGGTCTATGGCATCACAGGCACGTGCCTCGCCGTCTGTTCTCGAACTATGATCTTTTCTTACCTCCGTGTTGTAGGTGCACGCTGAGCAGCAGACAAGGCTCCTTACCCGCTTGTTGGCAGCAGTCGAGCATGTCGCGACACGTGACAGGTGGTCTGCGGCATCACAGGCACGTGCCTCGCCGTCTGTTCTTGAAGTTGTTATGTTCTTACCTCCGTGTTGCGGGTGCACGCTGAGCAGCAGACAAGGCTCTGTACCCGGTTGTCGACAGCAGTCGAGCATGTCGCGACACGTGACAGGTGGTCTGCGGTATCACAGGCACGTGCCTCGCCGTCTGTTCTTGAAGTTGTTATGTTCTTACCTCCGTGTTGCGGGTGCACGCTGAGCAGGAGACAGGGCTCGTCACCCGGCTCTCGGCAGCAGTCGAGCACGTCGCGACACGTGGTCTGCGGCGTCACGGGCACGTGGGTCGGAACCCAGCCCGCGCCGCTCTCGCACCACACTCGGACTATCATCTGAAATGAGAAAATATGGGTCAGAAAACTTGGACTGGTCAAGTTGCTGCGGGCTCTCAGAATCAATCTCATTGAGACCAGAGGGTGTCTTAGGAATGTTATATATGTAGTATGGAGCTATAGAGTCCTAGGTTAATTGCTACACAAGTCAACGACGGCAAAAAATATCGCCGAAGCTATAATTTGTATTTCACGCACTATACCTGTTTTATTTAATGTTCAAAAATATGACCACAACAGAGTTTTTTTTTTATGTCTACCTATTATCTCAGAACCAGTCAGCTTCTAAATGTAACATATAATATCATTGTTCAGAACTCCATCATTCATGAACTGATTTGGAAAATTATTTTTTTTGTATCGAAATGTACCTATCTATCTTTCCTATTTCATCTTATTTTAATTTGAGGAAAAAATACCGCCCTAAGGAAGTTTTTTTTTGTTAAACCCAACGAATTTGACTTCTAGGCCATCACAGAACCATGTCATATAATAACATTTTACGTCATTCGATAAACAAAGATAAATAAAATAAGTCACTATGACAAGGTTCTATAAGTAGGTAACGCACAGAAATCAAATTACTAGACTGTACCTACCAGAAACACTAAGATTCAAATTCACCCTTTAGCACGCGATTCATAATAGATTAGTTGTCCCCGCTGGAATTCAAAGGTGATCAATCAACGACAATGCCCTGCCACAAATATGCTCATAAATCCCTTGGGACCCTAATAATAATACAGATACATTGTCAATAGACCCGTGCTCACCCAGGGACCAATCGATGGGGACATCTTCCTCAATTTGAATTTTAGATCCCAAATTGTTATTGTACGAGTCGGTAATCTCCGACACCTCCATTTTTCGCCGAATTTCCGCGTGAGTAAATTATGATTCATGAAAGGAAACGAAAATATACTTAGTTAATGCGTTTCTCTGTATATCTTTGGGAGAAAATATGTGATAGAAAACTTTGAGCGATTCTACTTACAAAGATTTTATCCAAACAATATCTTTACGACTAACCAACCGCCAAGAAAAATAAAACCTGTCTTTTGTTTCCAGAAAATTCTACAAGTTTTATCTTTAAGTTCAAACTGCGATGTACTTTTACTCGTCTTAAATATACTGGATAAATACCAGCCACTGTAAACAAACATTGAAATTACATAATAAGAAAGAAATGTTCACAAACAATAAGTCATGTTAGTTCATAACAGGTTCGGATTCCGTTGCTGCAGTTGAAGCGATAATTTGCGGGTTTCTTACATAATGAGTTCAAATCACACGTTCACTTTCCGCGTACAAGGGTGATTATAGATCTCATGAGAGCCCATTGGAGCTTATAGGTACCTCGTAACGGGAAGCACACGCATGGTTCTATGGCAAAACCAGTAAGCGCGAGCTCATCCATTAGGAGCTATTGTAAGCTGTCGAGTGGCAACAACAAACTAAAAGACGATACACGAGTGGCAGACCATCTACAAAATAGACTAAAGAAATCGACAGCTTATAAATAGAAAAAGGAAGAACATGCAGTGGCCGTTTGTTGGCATATAATTAAGAATGCATATGAAATTAAACGTAGTAATAATATCTTGTGACAAATTACACCAATTGACCTAGCCTCAAAGTAAGCAAAGCTTATGCTAGACAACGGATAGACATATTTACACACATATATAGTGGATAAATATATAAGTAGAAACATTCGTATGCATCATGCAAATATTTGCCCGTAACGTGCCATCACGGGGATCGCACTCACAACCGCTAGCATCTTAGTCAGGGTCACTAACAACTTAGCTATCCGGTCGTCGAATATGGAAGACTTTATTTTAACTTACCTAGTTAATAATTAATTACTGTAAAGGTTAATACTCGTAATAGCTAAGGACGTGGTTTCATGCTGCTGACTGCACGGTTAGGATAGATATGGATAAACAAAGAATAGAATAGAAGATAATAATAATTATTATTTATTGGTTTTAAACGGTATCTCACTCTTCACAAAAATAGTTTGACTTAAAAACTAACAATCGTGGATAGTACCTATAGGTTAGGTATGAATAAATAAAGACGCATTTTGCGCAATTATTATGGGATAGGAATTATTATAACGGGGGATGAAACCGTTGGCGCAAACTACTAGTTGGAAATAAGAGAAAAAACTATAGAGATAGGTATTTTATTTTACTTGAGGATGACTATTATAACTTGTCGTATTACCAATGAGTGAACCGACCAGTTTAATCTGTGGTCACTCCCATCCTTCCAGTGAACTTAGTTTATTGCAGCTGTAGCTTCCGTAAGTTAAGAGACATCATTAAATTTATAACTTTTCTTCAACGTTTTACCGTAATAATTTAAAAAATTAAAAAATTAGATTCTTATGTTTTATCGTGCCCCATCCACGACATGATCAACCCGACCATATTTCAGAAGCTATGTATGGTAGGTACAGTACTATGAAACTGCCACGTGCGAGTCATACCCGTGTGTTCCGTTAAAACTACAAAAAATATATTTGTTCATGTTTTGCCAAGCCAATATAAAAGCAAATTACATTTTAATCTAATTGTCGTCCTTTGAACTGCCCAACTGAAGGAAAAAAAATTAAAATGAGAATATGTATATTTAGTGGTGACTAACTGACATAAACAAGACGCACAGAAACGACATCGAAGTGATCCTATACGGATTTAGTTTATTACTTTAAAGCTACGGAACCCTAAAAATGAATGTGATACTGCCGTATGATATGTTGTGTAATCTACGATAATTAGGTTAAGTTATGGAAAAGTGAAAAAGAGTGTGCAAAAGCAAGTACCTTATGCTGCTTGTAAAGAAAGTGTTTCACACACATGCGAATTAACACCATAACGTAAGAATGATTTCACGAATTACACCATTTCCAGCACCTTTAACGTGAGTTAACACTGTTCATCCAGTTCTACGGTTCTCATGTGAATCGATGTGAAAATAAAATTGACTGCTAATTGGCAGAAACAGAAAGCGAAGCGAGAGATTTTTAGCAACAATTTCACTCAAATTAATTGCCGACATATCAGCCAGCCATACTGTATTCGGCTTCCATTATTCCACTAATTGTCTACGTTTGTATTGTATTAAGTATTCGTGTGCAATGACTTTTCAAAAAGCACCATTGTCTCTGCCGCGCGATATTACGCAAGCGGTCGTTACCGCCACCCTAATTACTAAGAATTGAATAATACCCCTTTATGGGATGAAGGAAACGTGCTCAAAGGTGGTATATGAAAAAAAGGGGTAAAAACAGTCGCGCGTGAATAGCGGCCCGCGGCTTCCGCTGCCCTTTCAACCGGTTTAACCTTTGTTTCTTTTTTAAAAATAAATAAATTCGTATAATGGCCAGTCCAAGGGATCAACTGCGCCGAGAGATTAAAATAAACCTATGCTACGTACGTGTGGAAGCTACGTGATTTTATTTTTTGGAAAAACTTTTAGCCGGTGTTGTTTGTGTCATTTAAAAAGAGTGGATTTAATACTGTGTTTTAAATGTATCATTATTACACAACAAAAAGGGTGAAAAGTGAGAATCTTTTTAGAATTTTAAGGCAAACAGAGCAGAGTAACGGTATCGCGTTAATCCTGTTTTTTCACTCTCCCGCATCACACGAATGCAAATAGGGCATGAGGATCATAAAATGTGTCGCTAGACGAATGTTCACGAGCGCTGCCTTGCGATTTACGCATCCTAGCCTACCGCGATACAGCTAAAGATATTGAAATACCATGGATATAGGCACAACTCTAGAAGCTCTAGTAGCCTTGACTCTAGCTGAGTATAGAAGAATGTTGCTTTGGGCATTCCAAAGTCTAGTCCTTAAACAACCATTACCAAACAATATTTAATTAAATACGAAGTGGAGTACGTTACGAAGTGGTGGCCAAGACTGGGTCGAAGAACGGTGGGCAGACCACCGGCCTGTTGGTCGGATGACATCTGGCAGTCGGCTGGTAAAATGTGGATGAGACTAGCACAGGTCTGGGCAAAGTGGCGTGAAAATGAAGAGGCCTTTACCCAGCAGTGGGTGGGTGTGGGCTGATTTGATTGATTGATTGATTTAATTAAATAAAACAAAATTGGTAATAGATGTTCAATTTAACACTTATTAGTAAATCGAACCACAACTATCCTCAGTTTTCCTCTTAATTTGCCCGGAACCTGGAAGCCAGCTAAGACCCCACAGAGCAGTGGACGCCGCGTACCGTATCCTCCGTGGTTAAAGGAGGAAAACCGGATTTGTCGACGCTTACATCGAGTGCAATATAGTTCGGAGTAAAGTTCGGACCGATGAAAAATCGGCAATGTTGGAAATGTTTTAATGTATATTTGGGTACAAACGGTACAATATGGCCAATTACAAATGAAATGCACGTTTAGCACAGGCGCGCAGGAAAAACAACGAAGTGGTATTACCATGTATTACTGTATTGAAGAAACTGGGCACTAGTGACTTCTCTTACTAAAAATTGCAGCAACAAGATATATATTCAACGCTCGACAACGTGTGATCAAAGCATGGGCTCAAAACAAAACGCCTACGGAACTATTGAATCCCAGAAGCAAAATTTAAATTCCTTATGTAAATTCCAAATACGTAGCATAATAGTGATAACAGCCAGAACAAAACTGGCCAGTAAAAACGCCTGAAAATTGACCTAAAAGTTTGCATCTTGAAACACTCATGCAGCGTTGTAACGCTGCGTGGTGCATTTGATACGAGTACTACTATATATTACTAAGTATGATACTTGATAAATAAACAAATAATGGTCCTTGGCGCTTTACAGCATCCATCAATGTGACATTATCAAATAGAATCGCAGTATTAATAAGACCCTCGATACATTTCATGTATTTTACTCACGATCGACTGCAACAAGCGTCTGTTAAGAATATTAACCAGATCCTGTTCCAGTGCTATACATCAATGTTTACTAACGCAATCAGCGTCATCTGCGGTCGACCGTCCGTCTGTCACATGCACAGAACTAACAACAAGAGGCATAGAAACGTCATCGTGTGTATTGCATTGCCTTTCAATAATTTATTGAATCAGGCGTTACTTTGCGGAGATTCTGAAATATCTATTAGTTATAACGTTTCCATTTTTTACGTATTAAATTTCTGTTGAAAAGGGGTTCATAAAAATTGTAAATCCAGCGGAAAATACATTCGCTGTACACTTAGGAGGGATATAAATTTAATTAATTACAGTTTACGCAGTACCCATTTCCTTCTCAGCATTGTTTCACTTGTCTAATACCATGTTAGTTGTTATACAAGTTGTATCATTTTAATTTACGACATTCTTTGCGTTGTTATTTTAAGCTCGCATGGCCCCAGGTAACAATACGTTGTTAAAACTTTAGAGAAGATAAGTGGTATCACTTACGCGTAAATTTGTTTTAGTAACTTGTGTAGGTACTCTGATGTTTTCGCGATTATTATCTTTCGGCCGAATTGTACAAAAGTTAGTGGCCCATAATAGGGTTCTTTCTGTTTCCGAAAGGGGCATATATAAGTGCTGTAACCCCTTACAAATTAGTATCGGGTTATCTATATTTTTTTCGTGACATCAGTGATGACAAGTATGGCACGGGTTTTGTGCATTATCTGCAAGGTGTTGCATCCGTAGATATACTTAACTCACGATTGTCTTAAGCTCCAAATTGCCTGACGAAGATATTCATTACTACCCCTGGAGATATGTACTTACAGGACTACAGAAACTCTGTCATAAGTATTCGTCATCAGTCACTGACATCACTGCAATGTTGTCACGATTATTGCCTAGTGTCTCTGTTACGATTAGATATACCGTACATAATATTTAATTGTTCGTGTAGGTACCACAAAGCAAGCACTTTACAATCGCGGAACCTCATAAGATCAATTTACTAATAATATTCAACAGCAAAGATTTCATATTTATTACTCGACCCACAACTTTATTGAGACCTGAATATTGGCTGGCAACAACGATCGTTGCTGTGTAACCGCTTCTTTTATTACAATGGCTGTAACCCGGCACAGCATGTTCGTAGCTTCAACAGCTGTCTACCTCGCAGATGTCGGAAGCAATTATTTGAAAGCTGGATTCATGGTTTAAGTCATTCACGATGACTCGTGCCGTGGTTCTAATTACAATGTCCTTAAAGTCTAATTTTAACAAAATCACGCGTCTTCGGTATACTAATAACCTACCAATGCAAATTACAATTTAATTGAGGTTTTCAATATTTTAAGCTCAGTATTTTCGGAGATAAGGAAGGGGGTAAATTTTCACCTTTTTCTTAAATATCTTCTAATTTCAATTCAATCGGGTTAATGGTCTGTGAGCAAATTAACTGTAACAGTCTGACCGACACATGAGTGATCCTAAAAGGGTTCCGTCGTTAATTTTGAGGTACGGAACTCTAACATAGTAAAGCAATACTCTGTCGATTATCTACCGGTAGTATTGTAGTTTTAAAACATTTAGTTTACCTAATTTCAAAACCAGTATCCAGAATTAGGCCACATCTTCTTTTCGATCTAGGTGGGATTGTGATCGAATCGAACAAAAACCTTTGTCTACTACTTGTTGCATTAAAAAATGGTGTACCTACTGACGTTGGACTATGTGATGAGATGACTTACCGGAATCATTTTTGGGGGACATGTGTGGTTTTAATGCCTCCCTTTATCTGAAACAAATAACATTTTTTTATATATATATTGACAAGTATTTTCAAAGATATTTAAGTAAGTTCTTGCTTAACTCACAAGATTATTACATTTCGTCTCTAATTGATCTCTATGGTTTACAGTTTACACGCCAAAGCCAAAAAGTTACTAATACTTATGGCACTTTGGGCGATATGAAGAAAAGCCGGACAAGTAACTAAGTATCGGACATGCTGTGCATTGACGGTGCCATTAACTTCATTGGAAAATAGCAACAATAAAATTTTAACAAGAATGAAATTAAAATACCTACATAAGATCGGAGTACTTTGTTAAAATAATAATATTTTTTTTTATAATTTATATCATAGGACACGACACCAATTGACCTAGTTCCAATCCTAAAGAAAGCAAAGCTTGTTCTATATATAATAGACCACGGATAAACATAGCTACGTAATTAAATAAATAGATAGATAAATACTTAAACACATTAAACACCCAAGACTCGAGAACAAATTGAATGTCACTATTTTATAAAAATATTTATCCTGACCGGGGATGGGACCCGAACCAAATTCGACCTCAAGCTTTGAAGTCTGGTTCTCTAACCACTGATCTATCCGGTGGCCACAATGAAGAAGAAAGAAAGAAAGAAAGAAAATACATTTATTTAACGCCATTTTAATGGTAGTTTGTTCCAAAAAAAATACACACACGATTTTGTGTATGGATCATTTTGCCACATTATCGAATTCTAACAATGTCCCCAAATGCTTAGCCCAAATAGCTTTATCAAATTGAAATTCCTTCGTGTACTGAATACCAGACGACAAACCACGTAAATGCTTTAGTCAGTGAAAATCAAATTAAATTGAAGTTACTGGTATTAAACTTGCGGATTAATTTGAACAGCCTATATTTGTTACGTATAGACGTCCAAGTTACAGAAAGTATACCTATATATGGGACGAAGGGATGGGACTACTTTCGTCTACATTTACATTACAAGTATTTATATGAAAACTATAGTTAATAATGCTTGTGAACATGTTTGTAGTGTAGATAAATAAGATACCTACGTTAGTTTTGGATTATTCGAGCGTTTATTCCGTATGATTTTCGTGGGCGCACATTTTTGGTGACATGGTAGACGATTCTTCGATGGTTAATTTCCTACATAGGTTATCGAGTAGAAGAACCTACAGAATGTCTTGAAAAAAAAAACACAAGTTTTTTTATCGAACAGCTGGCAAACGGGCACGAGGGTCACCTGATGGCAAGTGATCCGCCGCCCATGGACACCTACAGCATTATTAGAACTGCAGTTGCGTTGCCGTCATCAAATTAAAAAAATTACAACCCATTCATAAAAACTAGGTGACCACGAAAATGAGGAGGTTGAAACGCTCGAATAACGACCCTTAAACATCACGCAATGGGGATTCGACAGATTTGACGGATTTGGATTAAATTTGGCATAAGTATACAGATAGTTAGTTTATTATCCGGACCTTCATAAGATACTTTTCATCCGGACAATTTCATAGTTACAATCGAACAGATAATTGCTAGTAGGTATCTAAATATTAACGTCAGTAGATTTTTTTTGCATGAAACTACCGTGAGATCACTCTTTTTAAATGATATTGACCCCGATAACTCACGTCTTAAATCGAGTTTAGCCCCAGAGTCGCGTTGCTCCTGAGAAGAAGGGCTACGGATTATCCCGAACTTAACTTCGATCTTAGACGTGAGTAATCCGGGACAATATCATTTAAGTGTATAAAACACAAATCAATATCTGTGGTAAAAGACAGGGAGGATGGGAGAAACGGCTGCCACTAGCTCTCGGCGGCCGTTACAACACTCCCATCTTCCAAAAAAAAAAATATCATTTAAGTGTCAGTCAGTACCTAGACATACGGCACCCCTGAATGCTTAAGTATGATTAAGCGCTTCAGAAAGTAAGCGATACAGATTCGCACGTCTAGAGTACAAATCAACGCACGTAAAAAGAGCTCCTGGCAATATACCTGCGCAGTGAGCGAAATACGGACCAAATTGGCGGCGAAGCAGTGGGGGACGCGGGAGGGGGCGTAGGAGCGCGCGCGCGGCCGTCACGCCATTAGCTTGTTAGTTGACGGATGCGCAAACGTATCCCCTCCACTAGCCACCCAGAGCTCTTTTTACGTGCGTTGACTTGTACTTTTACCATTCAATCTTTATCAAGTCTATAGGACCATAGGCTATAACCGGTATGTTGAGCTCGTGCCTTAATCTTGATATATAATGATAGGATGTCGTCGGCTACCGTTGAGCTGCTTTCCTTGCCCTAGCATTAACTCTAGTAAGCTTAGTAACCTACCGGACTAACTTGCTAGGGGATACAGATTACCCTAGGTTATTTTTTTCTAGAACAGGTTCCATTGTGTGTGTTGTTTATTTGCTCAGTATTGAATAACTGCTTAGAGCTAGGTATTGGACGGGTGTAAAAAAATATTTACAAAACTGTACTATCAGCGAGTAACTTAAAAGCTTATTTTACTTTTAAAATTTGGCAATTACTTAATTTATTTGCAGGATTATAATGTCAATAATCAAGGTAGAATAATCTACCATTCATTATGTTTAAAGAGTAGGTAATTTTAAATCATAATTCGATAAATAATGAACGCAAATCTCGAAGAATTTGCAAACGATACATACGCATGCCTACTGCCAGAGCTATAGCAATATTGGGTCAGTTTAAAATTGTAATACATGCAAGGTACCTGCATAAATATTAGTAAGAGCTATTAGAGTCATACATAAGTCATGGGCTTCGACGCCTAAGTCAACACCGTTAGCTCGCGCAGAGCGTCACTTTTGGCAAAGCGTTCAGTGCGTTGACATATTCGCCTACTACTCGTAAGTACCCTGAAGGCGTGGGCTGCGATCTTCCATTGTTTGTGCTCGACCTAGCCCCCGTAAGTAACCGTATTAAAATCTTAACTGGTAATTTATGCAACGCCTCGGCGATATGCCCTGTCCTCGCAACACTCACAGCTGAATACACCGTGATTGATTTTTTTAAACAAACGCAGGCAAATATGACTTGCTCGTAAAAATCACACGTCAATATCCAAACGTGCCCACAATTGAACCACACTCGAAGCCTCTTCAGTACACATGAGAATTCAAGGAACAGTCTCAACGTGCCAATATTCATAAATTCAAATTACAAACAACGTGGGTAGGAGTGGCACAAAAGAGTGTGTATTAAGATTTCAAGTCTGAAGGCCGGCTGAACATTGAACTCTAAAATATTGAATGGAGAGGTGAGTATTGTCGAGTGTTGACGTTTTTTTGTAGAGTGGCCGAAGTGAGGAATGGCGGCCGTCGGTTAGCACTCCGGGACGTGACGGTGACGGTACAAATTACATTCAGTGTCTGAATGGCAATGACGCTTGGAATTCTCCGACAGTTAATTTGTCTTCTTTGTCGCGGCGCACAAGTAATTAGGATAACATCAAAACACTGAACTGTTAATAGGGTGGGGGTTATCAACGTGATCTGTTCCCATGGGTCTAGCGAATCTGTATAACGTAACGACCGCGACGAAACCAGTGACATGGAAGGGACAAATCGTTTGGCCTGGTGCTTCCTGGAATGTCTATAGCGTGGTGGCTGCGGGTCGCGTAATTTGGGCGGCAGCCTCTCGTCGGCCGCAAGGATGGCTGCGTGAAATATTTGGTAGCGGCGGGCGCGGCGACCGATTTGCATACAATGAACACACAATCGAGGGTGGGCCTCGCCCGTGCGTCTCGCTACATTTAGGAAGTACCGTTCTCGTATCATCTCATATTTATTGTCACGAATAATTTTATTTTGTGATCGCGACTGAATCGTGTCATTGGGTTTTTAGGTGATCATAACATAAAATATACCGGTTGAACTAGATATTAAACATGCTACAATAAAATATAAGCAAAACTTCAAGGTCTCTATCAGTCTAAATAATTTAAAACCAGATGCGTGTAGAGCAGACCTAACGCGTAAGGCATTGTCCAAACTGGCCATTGTTTGTGAGATGCGATTTTTCACCGTGCAATAAAACTAGTCTTGGTCGTATCACGTAATCACGTGCCGTTAATTAGGACTTTTGATAGATATAAGTAGTTAGTTTGTTTGTTCGCGCGAACAGTTTCATCGAATCGAACGCACGCATAATCGCGAGATCAATGACCATTTAAGACAACACATAAGGGCGTTTGTATAAAATATCAATGTTTTGTATCTCCGTAAGCGTAGTTTGGACGCAAAAACATACACGATTATAAATAGGTACACATCCTTATCTGATTTAAAGCGTCCAAGCTTCCTATCATAACATTCTTTGGTTAAATCATCATCAGCCGTAGGACGTTCAAAGTTGGATAAAGGCCTCCCTCCTCCCCATAGAGCATCAGCTGCTTTGGTTGGAAGCGGCCTGCATCCACCGTGAACCTGTGGCTTTTACCAGGTCATCCGTCCATCTCCTTGTTGGACGTCCTACGCTGTGCTTGTCTACCCGTTGCGTCCATTCGTGAACTTTTCGGCCCAACGGCCGAACCGCCATTCGTCAGTGCTAAGCGCTAAAATTATACAAATGTGGGCCCTCCCGAGCGAGATAGTAAAATCATCAACGTATATGTAGGTATAATTGCTTAGCTTGGGCTGTGTGGTCTACACACACAGGGTGTTTATTTATTTTTTCCAACCAGGAAACAAAGAAAGTAATTACACAAGGAAAGGTGCATTTAAAGTGTTCAGCCCCGTTTCACGCAGCGAGGGTAGGTTCGTGAGCAAATGCCAAATGTAATGATCCGGAGCATTTAACGTAAACGCGCAGGCGCGGGGTCTCGATACTTACACCCAATCATACTGTCAAGCCGTCCGTCCAAGATGGTGCCCGTGGGAAGCATCCACCAATCGGCAGACATACATAAAAGGCTATTGATATCTAATTGAGTTTAATCCATGAATTTTCATGATTTCGCGGGAAGAAATTCCACTTTGCCATGATACTTGTAATCTTTATTACGATCTAAAGATTAAAGATAGATGTGATTTATACACTAATGATCAAGATAACGTTCTCGCTCGGGCTATATCACATACAGCCGTGGACAATAATGAATAACATTGAGTGCAAAACCTTTCTAAGTCAAGTATCTAAGTGTTTGCGCGTGAGTAGAAAGTTGAATTAGGAAGGTATATCAATATAGGCGCGTCTACACCAACCAAACGCAATTTGGTGTTTGTCTCATCATCATCACTATCAGTCGGATGACGTCCACTGCTGTACAAAAGCCTGCCCCTTTAAACGCCACAATGAACGACCTCGCCACTTGCATCCATCAGTCCATCTAGTGGGAGGCCTGGCAACTCTTCGTCCTCCGTTTCGTGGTCGCCTTTTGAGGAGCGAAACAATACATAAAGAAACTTAGCCGCAATTTCCTTAGCTTCATCCCTGATAACTTTAAAGTTATCAGGGATGAAGCTTTCTATTTGTGATTTCTTTTTAGAATAGGTTAACCGGTTAGCCAATGAGGTTAACCTCTGCATCGTTACATACATTACATACCTATGTACATATGTTATCGCTGATTAAAAAATGTAGAGATGATGATAAAACCTAAATTCAAACATCATTCTAACATTTATTACACACGTGATCACAGTTTAAACAAAGTCTCAAACTTTACGCACAAAATTTACTTTCAGCACATCCATTTACATATATCATCAAGTCAATAAATGCGTAGGTGTTAATTCATTCATTCATTCATTCCAAAACGCTTGTTAAACATAATAAATGTCAATTCTAACATCCTATAGTTGAAACTTACGATCGAGATCCTAAACAGGAAAGAAGCGGAAAAATAAGGCAATATAAAGATAAACATTACGATATTATACTTATAAGTAACTCTTGATTACATCGGAAGAAAAAGTAATACTGAAAAATATTTTTGTCCTTAGCAACTTAGAACATAAATTAAGTCATGCGAAATAAAAATAATATTCTTCTTAACTACTCGGTAATTGCAATCGCCGGCGACTAAAATTTTCAATTCCAATTTCATTTATTTCAACTAACCAAGATTCATAACTTACTTAGTAAAAGTTATCCTGATGCCTATGCTAGTTATTCTGGATTATAATAAAAAGAAACTAAAACAAATGTCAAGAATTCCTTTATTGCCATCCCGCGCCGCGGGAACTCTGCAATTCACCGGGATAAAACTATCCTATATGTCCTTCCCAAGGTCTCAAACTATGTCGATATCAAATGTCATCTAAATCGATTCAGCGATTTAAGCCTGAAGAAGTAACTGACAGGCATAGTTGTGTTTACATTTATAATATTAATAAGGAAAGATTATGTGCTTAAAATTGTTGGCAAATGTACTAGCGACGTTTGTGTACGAGAACTTTTTTATTATTTCCACTAATTGTACTAATCCTAATTAATTTAACGATCGAGCTTTGAATCGACGCCAGCGCACGGCAACCTCGAGCATCGACATAAAAGCTTCCAATTAGGTAATTATGATTGATCGAGCGCATTCATGTTTTTTTGACCAAAATATTACTCGTTACCTCAACCACAAGGCCAATTTCGACTCCAAATGGAGCGAACAATGTTTGTGAGCGATGTATGACAAAGAAGACATTAAGCGGCTCCTACATCATCATTATATCTGAAGTTTACAAGCTATAATACAAGTTAATGCCAGACAAGTGCCCAAGGAATTCATTATATCATACGTGCTTTACTAAAACCATTTGAGATTAATCTAAGCTTTAACGTGGGAACATGTAGAAAAGGTAGTTGGGAACACGGACTAAACAAGTGCTTTACAATTTAAATGTTTACTTGGGCTTGCTATTTTTAGAACTACAAATATCGATGATACATATTCTTTAATTCATCATTATTATAATCATCATCATCAGCCAGAAGACGTCCACTGCTGAACAAAGGCCTCCCCCTACGCAACAATGAACGACAACTCGTCACTTGCATCCACCGGTTACCCGCGATGTCGTCAGTCCACTTGGTGGGAGGCCTGCCAAGCCAACGCTTCGTCTTCCGGTTCGTTGCCGCCACTCGAGAACTTTTCTCCCCCAACGGTTATTTGTTAAGCTTTTTCCAGGCATAGTGCGTATAGCGACCACATAAATGTACACAAATATTCGACCTTGCTACATTTACAATATGGTGCAAAATCAATTGAAGTCATTAAAAAAATATTTTTAATTTAATTCCTCATAGGTAAACAACATAAAAGTTTGATTTATTTAGTAGTAGCTTACCTAAATTAGCGGGGCCTGGAAAAAGTTAATTAATTTAACTCCCGCCAAAATAAAGGCGATACTATCTAACTATTGATAACTTTAAGTAATAATTGGCTATTTTAATTTCTTTATTTTTGTACAATAAAGGGTTAATACAATTTTGTTCCATTCAACGAGGAAATGCTGGCAGCCTTTAGGGCACCATGCCACGGAGGCCTTTTTTAGGGTTCCGGAGCCAAAATGGCAAAAACGGAACCCTTATAGTTTCGCCATGTCTGTCTGTCTGTCCGTCTGTCTGTCTGTCTGTCTGTCTGTCTGTCTGTCTGTCCGTCCGCGGCTTTGCTCAGAGACTATCAATGTTAGAAAGCTGTAATTTTGCACGAATATATAAGTAAACTATGCCGACAAAACAGTACAATTAAAAATTCAAAAACAATTATTTTTAGGGTACCTCCCATAGACGTAAAGTGGTGGTGATTTTTTTTTTCTCATCCAACCCTATAGTGTGGGGTATCGTTGGATAGGTATTTTAAAACCATTAGGGGTTTGCTGAAACAATTTTTCGATTCAGGCATTTGTTTGCGAAATATTCAACTTTAAAGTGCAAATTTTCATTAAAATCGAGCGTCCCCCCCCCCCTCTAAAATCTAAACCGGTGGATGGAAAAATTTTAAAAAATTCAGGATGGTAGTCAGTATATTAAACTTCCAAGGAAAACTATAGCGGCTAAGTTTGCTTGAGAATTATTAGTAGTTTATGAGTAAATAGCAGCGTAAGGTATAAAATATACCTATACTTCGAAGATTCCGTATAAAGTACGAAATCCTTAGAAAAATATTACTTAATTTTTTCGTAATGGCTCCGGAACCCTATTTTGGGCGTGTCCGACATGCTCTTGGCCGGTTTTTTAGATTTAATTTTAGTTGTGTTTACTCGTAGTATACATTGTTAAAAATAAAAAGAAATAAAGAAAAAAATAAAGGGTTTACATAATATTATAATATACATAATTCATAATTACCTACAATTTTGTCAGGAAAGTTACATTTCATAATTTAAAATTGCGGTGACTGAAAAATCGTAAGAAAAGTAAAATTTTGATCATGAAACTACCGTGAGACTCACTCATATACTCAATAAACTCGATTTAAGACGTGAGTAATCCGGTCAATATCATTTAATAAAAGTAAAGTAAAATTTGTTTGAATTGAATGAAGTTCCATACACACCCGCACTGTGGTCGCGTGGAAACTACAGCCCGAGCCCTGTCAACCCTAGAGGAATCCTCGTGAGCCCTTTACTCTATCAGTACGAGTAGGTCATTATAATATACCTAGGCCGGAAAGTGACACATTGTCCTTACCTACTTGTCAGTGTAATTATCACGTCAACAAAAGCCTAAGAAAGTCTTACAAACAATAATCAAAATCAAACAACACCAATTGCTATAAACACCTCTATTACAATCAAACCCATGCAAATGATCGTGTATTAGCAACCAACAACAGGTCAGTAGCTAGCATTACTAATTGAGGAAATAGACGAAGGCTGCACGAAGGCCATTACTTGCCAAACCAGGTAAAAAGCGCAAAAACTAAGTTCAAGGCACTTCGCATGACTAAGAATTAGCGATGAAAAAACAGAACAAAGAACATTACGATTACAGCAATCCTCCTAATTCTAATTACAATAATTTGAAAAACGTTGTCTATATTACCTTAATTTCCCATGAGTGTGTTCGCGGAATGGATTCATTAATTTTATTAAAGCGAGCCGCCTTTCGTGGTGTCGTGTCGTTAAGATTTACAAAGGCACTATTGTTCGCGATCCTTGGATGTGACAAAAGCGCGTTATTAATTTTATGGAGTAAGCAACAAGATGTCGCCTTGAGGTCAAGATAAAAACATCATTAAACCACTTAATAATAATAATAATAATAAATTCCTTTATTTCAGGCAACTTGGCCCATACAATAAATACCTTACAGACTAACATACATATTATAATTAATAATACTTAAAACTAATTAAGTAGGTGACAAAACGGCGTGACCCCGTTGAGTCACCGTCCCCGACGTCGCATTCATCTGCGGCATGGTGCCCCGGAACCGCCGGAACACGACGTCTTTCGGCCAGAAGGCAGCACTCGCGATGGTCCCCATCAGCAGCCGCGGCACGCGCACCACAAACGAGCTGAAGTGCACGTAGTGGCGCGACTGCAGCTGGAACACCCTCAGCGTGTATCCGCTCTTCCGGCGGACGCTAAGCTTGACCCGACTTAAACTACCAATTTTTTTGAGTGCGTGTAGAACTGCGAAGGCCGGAGCTCTTCATAGATTGGTTCACCGTTTCTGTGCTCTCCCACAAACCTATTGTCGAAACCGGTTTCAAAGAATTCGCCTTGCGTCATTTAGCCACGTGTAAATATTTTAATTGATGATATGCGGAAGACAAAAAGGCTGTATAGGAATCGCTGTTTCATATTGATTTATGTCGTCTATTCATAGATGGGATTCCATTTACACAATGCCAAATTTAAGCGTACCTACCTAATTTATTTTTCTACAATATTCGCATATACTTTATAAGATTCAATTTGTGCATTTTCGACATACGTTGGCGTAACTTTTATATAAATGAAAGAAAGAAGAAGAGATATATGAAGTAGTTTTACTTATTGCTCCATAGATTTTCCACATTTGTGTAAGTATACTTAATAGAGCCTAATAGTAATAGCAAACGGAATATTGCCACAATGTAATGTAAAGTGGTTAAAATCACATTCAATTGCCATCAAAGTAATACGTCACACCACTTAGTTCACGAGAACATGAAATTGTGCGCAAAATTGCCATAAAATGCGCAGAAGCGGTCGTATCAACAACTTTTTTGTTACAAATGATAATGGTTATGGAACTTGACACACTTAGTTGACTGTTATGGCTTTTATAAAGGTTTTTTATACACGTAAAGTGAAAAAAGCCGGGGAACTTTGTAGATGAACTTTCTGTAGTAGGTAACCCACGTTCTTCACGATTTATTGCAAAAAAGGTCCCGACCAATTTGAGGTCCGTGGACGTTACGGAAACGATTTTCATATATTACTCGTACCAGACTTCCGCCTGTAACTGTATTTGTGAATTAGATTTTTTTCACAGAGACTTAATACTTTTCCGGGGCCAAAATTATCAGACAGACTATTCCTATAATAAAAACGAGAATTTTCATCCAAAACAATAATTTTATTGTTGTAAGTAATTAAATAATTTTCAAAGGTAGGTATTCTTGTTGGATATTGTTATTTGGTCCCGGGTCAGTTTTATTACTTTTGTACTGTGAACTTCACCACTCTCCAACACTCCCAATGTGTAAGCTATATACTTACCTATAGAAGCAGTGGCGTGCAGTGAAGGTAGGCCCCACTTCACACCACTGCATAGAAGTAGGACTCTCTATAATATACAGTAGGTAATTAATTGTTCTTCTTAAACGCTCGATTGCTTTATGCGTTCAATCAATTTCCATCAGATAATTTAATTATCAAACATTGCCTTACGCGATGAGCGCAGCGGCAAACGCATGTTTGGTAATTACATTGCGTAGATTGTAATTGGATAGATTAGTTGTGCGTCAAACGCATGGCGTTTAACGCAGCGTTTATCGTATTAGACAACCGAGCGCTTTAGGATTCATAATCTGTGCCGTATTTAAATCTAACACCAGGGGCGGATCTACTTAAAGGCTTTTTAGGTTGCAGCCCAGGGCCCCGTGGATACAGAGGGCCCCAACCTGAACTGCAAACAATAGACGATATTGTCAATAGTAAAAATAAGCTAGAATAAAAAAAAAACCGATCATGAGGTTTAAGTAATTAGGTAGGGCTTCTAAGCAGTTTTAGCCCAGGGTCCCACAAATTCAAGATCCGCCCCTGTGTAACACAATAGGCAGCAGAAATTACTATGTATTCTGTATTTCAGTAGTCAAAAACGCAACTCTTATAGAGTCACTTTGTGTCTATAACTCTTGTATAACGGTAGTACTATTACTTATTCTGTGGTATAACTCTTTTTATTGCACATAAAATACACGAAATTAACAGTTAATCTTCCAGCATTTTGTTGTTTTTGTGAAGCTAAATACATATTTATAGAACGTTACGAAAGACATTAATTTGTAAATCCGCTGAACACTAATTGCTAAACTTGCTTCAAAGCCGGTGTTTCAAACATAAACTTAATATAGCTTCCGAATGATATAAAATTCATAGCGAATAAGGATGCAAGTGCTATTAGAGCTAATCGCAGATAACGTCAAACGGATCTCAGATACTAAAAAACATCTAACTAGCATTTAACGATATTCCAATTGTCAGAAAACCCTCACAAAAATCGTCATGACGATATTACAACCTTACCGAAAATCTTCACTAAAACTGTTGTCGAGTGCGTAGGGCCAAGATCCTAAATTAGGAAACATTAAGACACTTTGTTCTTATACGAACCCGATGAATGAATGAATGAAAGAAAAGTATTTATTTGTCATTAATTTTACATGTTTTTTTTGGTCGGATCTGCTCGTCTTTGCTCACCTGTTGCCTCAGTGGAAACTCTCCCTTAGCAATAAGGTGTGTAACTTTAACACGTCCACGATACCAAATAGTTAAAGGAAGTGCTCGTTTTTGCATCAATAAACTTTGAAGTCCGAAATAGGAACGTGAGAAATAGCTACTAAGTTATCAGTGCTTGCGAGTCACGCCTCGAGTGATTCGGTGTACTTCCAGTAACTTTACCCGGCAGTGAGAACATGCATGGAAAACTAATTTCATTTAAAAATATGTATTTTAATGCTGGTTCTTTCTTTAGACTTCGTGGAATGAGGAAACGCAGCTAGCTAATTAATAGCGATCTGGGTGTCATTTGTTGTCTCTACCCTGGGACTTTAATTCCAAGGTTCGATTCTACTCGCATAACTAAGCTACTTTTGTTTTGCAACATTTTCAAATAAATAATTTCTTGAATCAGGCGTTACTTTGCGGAGGTACATATCTTCATCTTCTGTTTTAAAATATGGCTTTCTGTCCTAATTAATAGGACAATTTCGCCAGTGTCAAAGTACTCTCTTTGAGAGGGACGTTGTACTAAGTAGAAAAAAAATTGATTAAAAAAAATTGCAGAACAAAAGTAGCTCAGTTATGCGAGTAGAATCGAACCTTGGATTTAAGGCCCATGATCAGAGACTCCCTGTAGATAGAATCTAGGTACGTGTAGAGTTGGTAAATTTTTTGGACAATACAGTCAACTACAATAAGATCTATACAGTCAAAGTCACAAAAATGTATATAGGATTTTATTGGCTTAGCATTATAAAGTGGTGTACATGTTTTTGAAAGTTTCATCGTAGCGATGTTTTTGTAGTTAAGTGTAAAATGTATGTAAATAAATCTTTTCAGGTTCACTTGAAGGGTTTAGTTGAGCGTAGTAGATATTTATGAGCAATGTAACTTTTTAAGGACTCGACACATTAACGGTTAGCTTTCCGTTTGAGCTCACCTTGAAAAAGAGTCACGGATTAGCTCGAAGCATGTCGGACGGACGTAAGTCGACTGTTAATACGTGAGTGACTCATCTAAATAATTTTATAAAAATAATTATTTTGAAATAAATATGATCCTAAATAAGTACGTGAGAAGATACGTAGAAGAACGAGGGGCAGGCCATAGAGCACGGAAACCAGAGGCCGTTGGGGCTGAAAAGTTCTCGAATGGTCGACCGCGGATCGGTAAGCGCAGCAAAGGACATCTACCAATGATATGGAGGGATGATCTGGTCGAGGGTGCCGGGTGTACTTCCAACCGAAGCAACTGGAGGTATTTGGGGGAGGCCTATGTCCAACAGTGGACGTCCAGCGGCTGATATGATGATGATCCCGAATATCCATTGAATATTTCATTTCTTAGCTAAATATACCAAACATACTAGATTGAAATAGTGCATGTTCCCTCCTAAGCAACTCGTCGTTGTAAATCTGTCAACAGCCAAATTACATTCACGCGAGAAATCGAGGACTTCATGTGCATGAAGGCCCCTTTGAGATGCGAGCCATGCGTTCGTGCGCATGTGGGGAAATAAGACTGGTCTGCGCAAAACAGGATAACGTTAGCTTTGAGACATGTACACTTCTTAATACTGCTGATGTACACCTCTTAGTGCTGCCTGTGCTGAGTAAAGTGTTTGAAAAGATCATGCTTAACCAGCTGCTTCGTCACTTTAATGTAAATAACCTACTACACAGTCAGCAATTCGGTTTCACAAAAGGCCGTTCGACAACAGATGCAGCCGCAAGTCTCATGAAGTACATTTATGATGCATGGGAAAATTCGCAAGATGCAATAGGAATATTTTGCGACCTCTCCAAGGCCTTCGATTGCGTGGAACATGAGACCCTTATCCGCAAACTAGAACACTATGGACTTTCAGCTAATGCACTGAAACTTGTTAAGTCTTATCTCAGCCAAAGAGTTCAAAAAGTGGACATAAATAGAACGCAGTCAGCTGGCTCAGCGGTGAAGCTTGGAGTTCCACAAGGATCCATTTTGGGTCCATTTCTCTTTCTGGTGTATATAAATGACCTGCCCCACTTGCTAGAACAGAAATGCAACATAGTATTGTTTGCAGATGATACTTCTTTGATATTCAAAGTAAACAGGCAACAAGAAGATCCAACACACATCAATGAGACTTTAGCAGAGGCGCTAAACTGGTTCACCGCTAATAATTTATTACTAAGTGTATAAAATTTTCGTTGCCTAATGTAAGACAGTTTGAAACAATTATTTCCTTAAACGGAGAGAATCTGAAACTTGTGCATGAGACTGTTTTTCTTGGTCTTACGTTAGATCGTAATTTACAATGGAGCCCGCATATTTCTGGTCTTGCTGGTAGATTGAGTTCTGCCGCCTATGCTGTACGAAGAATCAGGCAATTTACCAACGTAGAAACTGCCCGGCTAGTTTATTTCAGTTATTTTCACAGCATAATGTCCTACGGTATTCTGATTTGGGGCAAGGCAGCCGACATAGAAACTATCTTCATTCTACAGAAGAGGGCAGTCCGGTCTATCTACAACCTTGGCTCCCGAGATTCACTAAGAGAACGCTTTAAGGAGATAAACATCCTCACAGTAGCTTCACAGTACATACATGATGTGATATTGTATACACACAAGAATATCGAGTCCTTTAAGAAAGTGTCAGACGTACATGATATCAATACTCGTAATAAACATAAGCTTGCCGTTCCTAAATTTCGTCTACGGAAAGTAAGCAAATCTTTTGTGGGAAACTGCGTGAGATTTTACAATAAAGTTCCCGTAGAAGCATGGAAATTGCCACACAACTCTTTTAAAGAATACATAAAGAGTGCACTCCTGAAGAAAGCTTACTATAAAGTTGAGGAGTACTTAAGTGATAATATGACATGGCCAAAACTGAAAGCCGATGAAAATTAGCATGTTGATGAGTGATGTGATGTACTCGTGTTTGTGTGTGTGTGCGCGAGTGGGTCTCTGTGTGAGTGTCTGTGTGTGTTTATGTCGGTGTATTTGTATTGTGTAGTGTGACTTGGCAGTGTCCCGGCGCATTTCGTGTATAGTTTCGAGTTCTGTTGCCGTTGTCCGCGTTGCAGAATTTAATTTAAAATCATTTATTAGTTTGACATTTGGAGACCTTATACATCTCCATCTCTGTAGTTTAATAATTATTATTAATTTATGACCTTGGAGGCTTTTTACACCTCTGATGATTGTATAATTTAATTAGTTTAATTATGTAGTTTAATTTGACATTTAGAGACTATATACATCTCTGAATTATTTAGATTAGGAATTTTATTATTAACTCAGGGACTTTATACATCCCCTTGCTATATTTATATTGTATATTGTTAAGCTTATGGATTTTAAACTTGTATATTTTTAGTTTAATTTCTAGTCACAGGCTCGCGACGTCGAAGTTCCCAAGACGATCCCATAGAGCTTATGGGAACGGAAGCAATACCATGCCCTCGGTACCGCTCTGCTTTCAGAGCATGACATGAGTGCGTGTGAGCTAACTTTGGGGGCGGCAGACGTGAGCTTGCCTTCGGAATCCAAAAGCTTAACGGTTACTTGACCTGAAATGTATATTTCAGAATTAAATTATTATTATTTTTAATTTTGACAGTGGAAGCATTCTACACTTCCGCTGAACGTAGATATAGTTAGTGTTTAGTTTTGTAACTAAGGGACCCCATACATCCCTGTATTATTATTATTTTGTAATTTTTTTTTTCTCTTTAATTGTATACTGTAGTTTTTAAGTATTTTATTTGTAATTATTTTATGATGAAAAAATGACTTTCTGCCAAGTTTCTTGCGGCGCATTCTTCTTGGCAATGATGGTCTTTCCGAAAGCGCTGGTAGTTTAAAAAAAATGACGTGTAAAAGTGCCCATTGCGGCCTATTTGCTGAATAAATGATTTGAATTTGAATTTGAATTTGAATTTGAATAAATTTTACCGACACAACTTATTAAATTTAAAATGACATTACTGTAGAAATTGAATAAGCAGATTCACTACATAAGACCTAAGCCAACCATTATTGAGTATACTCAGTACTGGAAGCAATAGGGTAGTTTTATCAAGCAATCTAGTCTATTTTTTCTTGGTAATACGATTAAATTCGTATGACTAAAAAAATTTCACTGACGATGCTAACGTAATGTTAAAACCGCTATAAATTGTCCAAATGAGCACTAGCCTCTTCTGCAACTGAATGGCTATCCTAAGAATTCCTTAATAAAAGTAAAAACTTTTGTCATACCTACTACTAGCCATCCATATTCACTTTTGGCATGGATTGATCTGAAAACTATAAAATTTTATACTGACGATAAATAATGCGCAGGTCTTTTAAAACCAGTAATGCCCAGCTAAAACACGAGGCAGAAACACAAAAACCTGGCGATCCAATTCTATTCTAATTCAAAGCACCATTCTTACATTTTATGAGCAATCAAATAAAAATATTTTTTCACCCAATATATTGACATCACAAAAATCCAGCGCTGAAATGTAGTCACTAGTCAGCCTTATGGTCACTTTTCCGCTGGGTGAACTAAGGCGTGTTGTATATGTTAGTCAGGTTATTTTTAAGGATAAAACAAGACAATAATAATCTTTCAAAACAAAAAATATATTACTAGTACACTGTGAGTGTTGCGCAGCTCAGCCTCACTGCACCACAAGTGCACCGAGACGGCCGTCAATTTAACTTTAATATAGGGTTATATTTACTAGCCTTTCACATCATTCAATGGAGTCATCAATATTGGAACGTTAAATTTAATTTATAACTTCTCACCTTTGATTTTGCTTGCGGTTAAATGTTCCCATAGTATAGGAATATGGTGTTTGAACTGAGTATTAATAATGGCTTTATTACGGTACTGTACTGGTGTTGACATATGATAGGCATTAATAATGTTATTCTGAGCTAAATGTCCGGTTTCGAAATTCCTGGCAGTAGGCCTTAAGCCGAGTTTAGACTTGCAAGAAAAATCGTGCAAGTTGCATTACATTACGAGGCCGTAAAGCCAACGAGTTTGTAGTGGTCAATCGAGCGCCGCAATGTAAGGCGACTTGCACGACTTTTCTTGCAAGTCTAAACTCGGTTTTACTTTATACGTCCAAATAACTGGAACCATTTACCAGACAGTTTATAACGCCGTATGTATTTGTTTTAGTTTCGTCCATCACAAACATCAATAACTAAACAAGTGTCAAATAATATGCGAACTTGCCAAAATCCTACTGCAGCTTTAAGCGATGATGTAAACTGGCTATGGGCACCTTAGAAATCATCATCATCATCATGTCAGCCGAAAGACGTCCACTGCTGGACATAGGCCGCCCCCATGGCTTTCCACTCAGACTGGTCTTGTGCTTTTCGCATCCACCGCGATCTTCCCGCGATCATCTTAGAAATTGCTTCAGTGAAAATACCGCGAAACAATATTTTTTTTTTTTACCAGAGATACTAAAGTCTTGGTGTCTCACTAACACTATACGAGTTCCTTTTAACTACTACTTTGATGCGGAACTTGTATGAAGTAGGTACAGTAACCAGCAACAATATCTGACACAACAAGCGTGCATAAATATCTGATACGACTCTATTTCTAGGGCCGGAAGGACGTGTCAGATATTTTTGCACGCTCCGCTGGGGCAGATTTGAATGCTGGTGACTGTACGTACGTACATAGATGTATCTAAGTGACTTTATATTTTTACGGTCCACTTAATTATTCTGCAGCCAATTTAATTGAAGAAACTCCATTCAAAATCAAACCTTGTCCAATCGGCTCACGGTTTCAATAGTGATTCGCATATTAATATACAAGAACAATGCTTCCGCACGTTCCCGCGGATTAAAGCTTCATTTAGACAATAACGTGTGAGTTTTGTTACATTACGGGGCCGGGTGGCTATCAGTCTATCTATATGTACCTACGCTTGGTTCCCTATCTTATGTATCCACATTATCACAGTTCACACTAATTTTCGAAATTCTCATGTAATCCATACTAATATTATAAATGCGAAAGTGTGTTTGTGTGTTTGTATGTTTGTGTGTTTGTCCGTCTTTCACGCCGTAACGGAGCGGCGGATCGACGTAATTTTTGGCATGGAGATAGTTTATGGTCCCGAGAGTGACATAGGCTACTTTTTATCCCGGAAAAATTGCATAGTTCCCGAGGGAACAGCGCGCGAAAAAGCTAGTAGGAAATAAAAGGGATTTATATTTCACTTTTAAATTAATCAATCTTTATTCAATTAAAATCAAAAATTGACTCTAACTGATCTGACATGTATGTATGCATAAAATTATTGTGACAAATGAACAAATAGACGGACAGGGAAACTACAAGAGCATAATTGTCAAATCATTGTATGTGTATTACCCAAAAGTATTTGCAATTTTTTTTTCTTATTATCCAAAGCATGTTTGGGCATTTTAAGAAATAAGTGTACCTATACTTTTTTTTACTTAACATATTTTGGGTTATTTCTACTCAAAAATCGGAGCACTATCGATATCGTCAGTTTTGTGACTCAGTTAACCATACATGTTGTATGGACCATCACAAAACTGACTAATAAATTTTGAATGGAAAATTAGGGCTAATTAAGGCAAAACGGGTACATTTTTTTCTTGAAAACCCCCGTTTTGTCATTTTAAACAAAACCCCAAAAATGATTCAGGCGTGTTAAGAGTATCAATTTTCGAAACAAAGTAAAAAGCTGTCAACTCGCCGTCGAGGCTATCACCGTGTCAGTTACAAACCAAACTAGGGCTATTACTCTTTCTCCCGCAAAACAAAACAATTAAGTAAAATACTATTGTTTCCCTCATACGTCTATTCAAAATTTAATATTGTACAGCTTGTAACGACATGCAACTGTCAGTTAAAATTACACAAGCAAACAAAACGATTTAACATTATCATTTGTTCCATACTCAGTTTACCTGGTCAAAGTGGGTAAGCAAAACTTTTTAATTATAGAAGTTATAAGTTATTTGACGTACATTATTTGTTACTGTTGACGTACATGATATATGCGTATTTTTATTGAGTTTTAACATTCTGATCTATGGTTGATGCTCTACCTGCTGTAAACTAGTCCTTCCTTCTATCTGTAAAAAAGGTTGCTGGAAGAGATCGCTCTTAAGCGATAAGGCCGCTTATTGCTTACGTTATAATTTTCTCTCTGTGTACCTATTTTCTGTATCGCTGACTATTTCTGGTGTACAATAAAGAGTCATTATATCGTAATGTACCTAATCTCAACACAAAATATACAAAAAATGGGACCAGAAACCAATTACTGTTAATTCTTATTGTTTAAAATAAAAGCATTTCCCAGTAAACATTAAGTGGAGTGAAAATCTCAGTTACGATATCCAGCAAGTACTTTTAGAGATTTTATGGGTATTTTTCAACTGGTAACCCTACGGTAATACGCAATTGCCACGGTCAAATTACACTCGCGGTTTCCAAAGGCAAAAAATCGCATCAATGTCGCAACAACTTTAAAGTTTTTTAATGATAAAAAGTATTTAATTAACAGATTTAACGCTATTTATTTAGCAATTCTTTAATTATATTTGTTACGTTGAATGTACGTCGTTGAATGAGGCAACTTTTAAGACAAAATGAACGGTCTCTGACACTTCTTCGTGGAATTTACGGTTAGTCTATGACTTAGAAGCGTTTAACTACAAATGAGTAAGTAATTATTTATAATGGCAACATTGTCGAGAAAACGTTGTTTTGTTTCATTTTACTTGTTGTCGAGACTAATAACCTCACGACAAACAATCACAAGAAATGACAATTAGAAAATTTCATCAAAATCATACTTAGGTACTGATACTAAAGTAAAATTTTTATTCTAAAGCGCTACTTACTCGTAAGTTTACAGATAAATAAAATATACAAAATGTTTTAGGTATATTAAATTTGTCACTGTCATTATCATTACGCAAAAAATACAAACCGGTTCGACTAAACGCCTAATTAAGTAGGTAAAAAACTGTACTAGTGTACTGTGTTTTGTTTTCTCGGTTTTTATGGTGAACACGGCACTATAGATTACATAATGTTATACTCCTTGCTTACCTAATTAAAAGTTTCAACCGCTTGTCAAACTTTTCCAAAGTTCGGTGAATTTTAGTATAAGTTCAGTAATTGAGACAAGCAAATTAATTTGCGAAATCGATAGTTAACTTAGAAAATTACATTTTGGAGACACATACATTTATGTATACACTTTAGGTACTATAATTTTTTGATCTTGTTTGGTTGGGGCTTGTGTAGTATACCAGTCAGGAATCTTTACTGGAGAAAAAAAAACATAATGTCAGGAATGAGGAAAAAATATTGAAAAGTCACTTATTCATACCTACCTTTACTTTTATCGATATCTGTGGGAATCAGTGGGAAAATAATCAACTCGGACCAATTTTTATTCAATAAAATTTTCACGACTTTTCCAAATGTGTTTATGGTAACCCTATGTGTAGCATGTGCTTAATATACCAATTTAGTAGGTAATACTTTAGTTAATACCGAACATTTCTCGTTTGATGCAGTCCGCCGCGATACATTAATCGCCAATTAAATATGAGGAATGTATAGCCATGCAGAGCAATGTATATTCACTAAGTTTAATAATCTCACTACAAGATATTATAGCATCGATAACGTCAGCGAATAAAAATGAATGACCAAGCGCCCTGCAAATTGTTTTGACATTCCACTCTTCCATGTCCAGAATGTTAGTTTAAACTCCATCGCGTTTTGTGTGGGTCGAAAAGTGCAACTGAGGTAGCCAACTTTTAGTCGCTCCACTAACAGTCATTGTCGGTCGGTACGCATCGCAACGCCGACGAACATTCACATCTCACAAAAGAACTGTTAGAAATCGGCTTTTCATCAGAGGTCAACGACTCACGTTCGTTCAGGATGTGAGCAGAGACAAAACGAGTGTAGGACAAAAGCTGTCTACATGTACGTACTGACAGTAATGTACACAAGTGTTTAATATCACGTACTTGCAAACCGCAAAGTGGTGGTCGATACCCATCGCTGAACAATAACTCGAACGGCCTTTTTGACGGCAATGGATCCCTCGTAATGCGATACGAACAAGCTTTAATCTCGAGTGTCAAATTACTCAATAACAACTAATTTACAACGCGCAATATACCGGTCCCGCTAAACGAAAACGGCAGCAGCTATCGGAAAATAATCAAGTGATATTAATTTTACTGCAGTTTGCTACCGACAATTAAGGCGGGAACATTATGAAAGCAACTATGATATCACTAAGTGGCACTTAGGTTAAGTAAATGCTACTTAGTGACAAGTCGGGTGCGCCTTTAGTTTTAATTATATTGGGCCCACGATACCGTTGCCTTCCAATTCCCCGATGTTGAATGTCTCCGACAATCTGGAGAGCTCCGAACTAACTTCAGCTTTGAATGATAAGCATTGAATTCAAACCAGTTATAACAACTTAAACAACTTTGTTAGACAAACTTTGAATCTTGAAAATTGGGATTAAAAGATGTATCTACAGCTAGGACACGAAGATATTTTACACCTTCACTGTTTCTCAAAGTAATTAAAATTTAAGTTAGTTGAAACATTTTCGTAGCTGCAAATGAGCGTTTGTAGGTCATTTCAGGAAACTTATCGAGACCATTAAAACAGTTTGGATAAACAAATAAAAAACTTATCCTATTTAGAGCAACTATATCCGTTTCTTATCCGTGTTATTTATCTCAGAGTAGTATTTACGACTTGCATTTGTTTAATAGCAAAACAGTCAACCAATCAGCGAGTACAACGACGTTGCGCATTATCCTTTGAATGGAACTTTATCCTCTGAGATCTGAGGAAAGCGGAAGCGCTTCAAGCACGCCTCTTGATCTCACATTTGATCGTATAACTTACACGTTCCACATTCTGGCTAACGATGCAAATTCGCCATTTGATCTGCAGTATTTGTCTCTTTAAATACTTACTTATTGTCATAATGATCCAGAACAGCAACTATATTTAGTTGTTTAGTAATAACTTTATTGAGAGCCTTATAAATTACTTTCTTGAAACAGGGGTAACGAAAAAGGTGTAGAATCTCCCGATGCACCTTAGTTTCCTGGTGCTCTTTTAAGTGCTATAAATAAGCAACTGCGCCTAGAGAAAAGGCGCAAAAGAAGAAATCAAGCATGATCTGGTCAAAATTAGCGGAAAGGCTTTGGAAAGGATTGGATGAGAAGGATAAAATGCTAAGAAAAATGGCGTGCATTGCTGGAGACCAATCTGGAGGCCTACACTCAGCATTAGGGCGGCAAGGGGCTGAAGAAGAAGTAAAAGCTTTTAAATTAAGTATAAAAAAAAATACTTTATTTCAGACCAAACAAAAGTCCATATTTTTTTGTTGGTAGGATATTATTGGTCTTACAAAACGAGTGTTAGTCGATTTATTATTATTATTATAATTGTTGTTTGAGACACAATTATTTATTATACAATTTTAAAACCAATTTACAAAGCAAAAAAGATAAAATAAGGTTGTTTAATACCTATCGTACAAATTTTGTTTAATATGGGACTATGTATAGGTTGATAAATTGGTGTCAATTTTCCCATTACATTGATAAAATTAGCCGTTGCCTGCGACTCTGTCCGCGTAGAAGTATGAAAAATAGTTTATATCCTATTTTCAGACCTACCCATACACAAAAAAAATCATAAAAATCGGTCAAGCCGTTTCGAAGTAGTTTGGTCACAAACTTTTTTGACCCGAGAATTTTATTACATTTATTTGTTCAATCTCGATTGAACACTCTCTCGCCTCGCGTCGACGAAAAACATATTGCACTATTTATCGCAAAAACCGAAATATGAAAGTTAGGCAAGGTAAGGTCAGTCATTTGTCAAGAAGCCATACAAAAAGTGTATAGATCACTCTCGGGAGCAATTTTGCTGCCGTGTCCACAGCATTGACTACGTGACTAACGCTGTTGCCTGATGATGTTTATTACGTGACGAAGACTCATATAGACTGCTGAAAAACAGTCCACAACAGTACACAGAGTGAAAAAACATTATTACATTTTTCCGTTTTAGATAATACTTCCAAAGACATAATGCGGAATTTTACTGTGAGCAGGTACGATCTTGAGCATGGTCTGTCAAGATATTGTTTTGTGTTTGATAAACATTTTTAGGGTTCCGTAGCCAAAATGGCAAAAAACGGAACCCTTACAGTTTCGCCATGTCTTTCTGTCTGTCGGTCTGTCCGTCCGCGGCTTTGCTCAGGAACTACCAATGCTAGAAAACTGTAATTTTGCACGAATATATATGTAAACTATGCCGACAAAATGCTACAATAAAAAATTCAAAAAAAAAATTTTTTAGGGTACCTCCCTCCCATACACGTTAAGAGGGGGTGATTTTCTTTTTTTTTAATTAATAACGTTTCAATTTATGCGTATAATCAACTTCATTTATACTACTGAACTACTGAGACTGGGACGTTAGAAGCGCGTGCTACGTAATTGATTTCACATCTCGCGTACATCCATTTCAATCGTGACTCACTGTAGAACCTTGTTACAATGACCTTCATCATGGCACACCAATGCGTGCCAACAAAGCCGTCGTGATGTTTACTGTAAAAAAGTTCCACGGGAGTTCAGCTTCAAATGGCGTGAGATGACAAATTGTGGTTGCACCTTTGCATGCGAAGGCATACGAGACGCCATGACCTTCCTCATATAGTGAGTGAAAGTTCTATAAGTATGTATATTGAAGTAGTACTAACCAGGTTCTATTGTACATACTTCTGTATCTGCTAATAGCTATGTTTTATTATGACTTTTAATATTTTGATTAAAGTCCAGAGATTTTAAAGCCGTCGTAGCCTAATGACTTGACTAATGGCTTCTCAATCAGAGGATCGTAGGTTTGAGTCCAAGCTTGTACCTTTGAGTTTTTAGAAATGTAAGAATTATATTTGTAATTTTACCTTGTGCTTTAAACTTGGTGAGGAAACATTCATACCTAAGCCTGCGAAGCGATCCTATATAATGTGTGAAATTTGGTATCCGTATTGGGCCCGCGTAGGTACTATAGCCCAACCTTTTTTTTTAGACGAGGCCTGTGCTCGGCAGTGGGAAGCACCTATATATGTTGGAAATGATCCAACTAAATTAAAAATTTTGCTAAATAAACTGAAAAATAAATTGTAGAGCGCAGTGTATATAAATGCACATAGTAGTAGGTGCATTCTGCCTAGGAACGTCAGGTTGGTTGTTGTTTCCCTCTCCCACTTTTTGTCGAATGCCACTGGACGAATGTGTTAAAGAAACTTATTTGTGCTTAAATATCTAAAAGCTGAATAATCAGGTTCTAAGAAAACTGATAACTTTTGAAAAACTCTCCATGTCGGCGGGAACAAGACGTTCGTTTCAATCTTACAACATTTATAAAGTTTCATTCAATTTAATAATCCTCTCTTCAATGCTACGAATTTCTAATAAAATATACCAAGCTGTTCTATATCTTCGTACGAATATTAGGTTGCATTGCCACACCAACCCTTCGGCGTCGTATTGAAACTGAAGCCATAGGGGAAGCCCGACATGATCTCACGTACCTATAAGGAAAACTGAATCACGTAGTACACGGTAACATGGTTGCTGCATATTACTTGTTATATGCTATCGGTATGTCAGGGAAGCAGTACAAAATGGTATAAAAACAAATAACCTCTGAACTGATAAAAGACGGTTAATCTCGATACTGAATTGATTAAATAGTTTTTACAGCATGTTTTGCAGTTTTCTTTAAAGTTAAGAGTTCAACTTTCAATCATACGTAAGTAGTACGTCAGTACCCTTAGTGTAAGTTTTCTACAAAATACATCTCGATCGCGTTCGCGGTTAAATCTAAATTTTTAGGGAAACACGAACAGCGCCTCTAGCGGAACGTTTGCGATGTTCGTGTTTCCATACAAATTGAGATTTTAACGCGAACGCGATCGAGACGTATTTTTAACCCCCGACGGAAAAAAGGGGTGTTATAAGTTTGACCGCTATGTGTGTCTGTGTGTCTGTCTGTGGCACCGTAGCTCTTATGTTACCGAAAACTTACACTATGGGTACAGTACTATTATATATTCTGTGCTTTCAATTACATTACAAAACAATCGTATCAAGATCACCAAGATCAAACGTGCAGTTCTCTCCGAGGCCTCGACAAATAGTTAATGACATTTATTTATTGTGAGAATGAAATGTACACCCTGGAAACAATGGGATCATTGAATATACCGTTGCGCGAGTCAAATCGGCTGCGCGAACTAGTGGGTGTTATGTTAAATATGGGGCCAGTTCGTGGGTCAAAGGAGAATACGCTTAAATAAATTAATAATAGTGTGTTTTGTACACTGTAACCTTTGCACAAATTTGTTCATCAGGTGGTGCAACGCAATTATCTAATCTAAAAGCAATGGATTCGTAAATAGTTGTCTAACACTTTTATTATATGCTTATGCAAATCGCACTAAATACGGAATCGATCAATTGTTTTTGTATATTTGATGAACTTATACAATGGTGATACTTCTTAGTAGATCTAACTAACAAAGTTAGAAAATGTGTTATCTGAATGCGTCCCATATGCCTACTTACCTAAATACGAGTACAAAGTTCTCGTTCTTCGTATGTATTCATATCCTTACTAATATTATAAAAATGCGCAAGTGTGTTTGTATGTTTGTCAAAACGGAGCGACGGATCGACGTGATTTTTGGCACAGATATATATAGTTTATGGGCTAGGCTACTTTTTATGCCGGAAAAATGCAGTTCCCGAGGGCACTGCGCCCTATGACCGAATCCCACGCGGGCGAAGCCGCAGGCAAAAGCTAGTTGTATTATACATTTAATCTCCACGATAGCGAACAATTGGCGTGAAGGCTTTTTAACATGTTACGATGTATAAGAATAATTATTACGCTAAATCTGATTTAGGGCAACTATCTGAACAGGCATTAACGACGGTAGCATTTGGACTATTACCTACTGCAATGGTGACTTCCACGATCGATTAGTTTCGTGCTCTCTCAGCCCGTATCTTTTAGAAGATCTTGACTGTAACGGGCTGTGTTTTAGAAGTGCTAAGCAATGAGTTTATACACAAATGCCGTTCAACAAAGCTTACAGCAAGATTACGCGGGTGACCTTTCCGATCCTATTCGAATTCTGGCGCGAGATAAGCTATTCAATCTTATAAATGTTAAGTGGTGCTTTCTAAATGCCTAAATGGGATAATAATGGAGAAGGCATTGAATTCGCAATTACACATTAAATCAAATTATATTAAATGAAATCAAACAATAAAATAAATTTAAATTAAACTAAACATTGTCAGTGTGTGTTTTGTGTGTGCGAATTGAACATATTTCGAGTAACTTGAGTAGCCCAGCGAGCAGTATCCAACGATGAATGCGCATGCACACGGAACGATTACACATCACCATTCAGTTGATCCCCTGACATGCCAGCGATTATTCAAACGCATTGAAATCAGCATCTGTCACCGATTGACAATCGCAAAGATTAATTTGCAATGCAAACAGCTTTGCATGAATCCCGATATGAGAGAAGCTAATAGAGCAGGCTACAGTACCACTACCATGAGTTTACAGTGATTGTACTCGATAGCGACGGCGTAAATTAGTTGTATGAAGAGTTGTACAGCGCCTCTACAAATAATTTACGCCGTCGCTATCGAGTATGGTCACTGTAAACTCATGGTAGTGGTACAGGCCTGTGTTTAGACGCTATAATATTAGATTAGTGCCGTGTGTATCAGACTGTTTTCTGCTGTGTCGGCTCGTGAGTGTTTTAATTGCAGATTTCAGTTAGATCAGTACAACCCAAAATATATTTATCTATTTCCACAGTAATATTATAAATAGGTAAAGTTTGTATGTCTTTTTTATATGTAGGGGTAATCTCCGGAACTTCGAAGCCAATTCATAAAATTCTTTCACTAATGGAAAGCTAGCTGAGAAATTTAAAATGCACGTAAGGTCACAGAATAAGTAATAGTACTGCAGGTGGTAGGACCTTGTGCAAGGTCCGCCCGGATTGCTACCACCATCTTGCTCGCTAATCCTGCCGTGAAGCAGCAGTGCTTGCACTGTTGTGTTTCGGCGCGGAGAGTAAGACAGCCGGTGAAATTACTGGCACTTGAGGTATTCGAACTTAGGCCTCTAGGTTGGCAACGCATCTGCAATGCCCCTGGTGTTGCAAATGTTTATGGGCGGCGGTGATCTCTTACCACCAGGAGACCCACTTGCTCGTTTGCCTTCCAGTAGTATAAAAAAAAAAAAAAAAAAGTACTACCGTACAGAAGGGACTCGTAAGGTTTCCACGTACTTATAGGATGCGAAAAAAATGCGGGTAGCAGGTAAGTTAGAGATAAACTAATAAAAAGGTCACTTGTATAGGGAAATAATTTCAAATTAAGTACTAAGTAAATTAGAACGATCTTATAATTAAAATCAGTCAGTCCACGTAATTGTTAGCATTTAGTCTAAATATGCGATGAAAGAAATTTTATCAATAGATATCTTGTAACTATTTCTAACAGAACCTATTATGTATGTTACGTACGTAACATACATTTATTCGTACAACAAAATAACCGTGCATTACCTACAATTAAATACAATTTAAGTTCCGTAAGCCTTTTTAGGAAATACCAATTATTTATATGGGCAGATTTGAAAGTCGATTTCACTATTCGCCACAGGCATTGTCTACTACGGTTGATATATGGACTCCTAGATAGTTTACGGTGTCCCATAACCGCGCAGTGCCTAAGTTCCGTTGACATACAATAAATACGTATATCGTTAGTGGGTTTGGCAATTTCAATAGTTCAATATTAAATGGTATGTCACTTCTGTGTATAGTCACCAACCAGCACCAATATCTGACACAACAAGCGTTAATTCATAAATTCTGATACGACTCTATTTCTAGGGCCGGCAGGACGTGTCAGATATTTCTGCACGCTTCGCTGTGGCAGATAACCTAACTGTGACTATACCTAAGTTATGAGCCGTTGAGGTTATGGCCTTCAAGCAGGGGTCGTGGGTTCAAATCTGGACCCACGCATCTGAGTCTTTCGAAATTCATTCGCGAAACTACATTTTGAAATTTGAAGAAGGAAAACATCGTGAGGAAACCTGTAAAGACCTACGAAGCAAAGTAATTATTATTATTAATAATTAAATTAAAAGTAGTCATAATTACATTACTTAGTAGTAAAATACTTCTGCTGCTCCAAACCTGCGCATGACACTGTTATTTAGCCCAGGACTTTCCGATTCCAAAATATGTGACCATGAATAAGGCGCGGACTTACTATTAAAACCCGGCACTACGCCACGAACCGGAAGACGAAGCGTTGGCAGGCCTCCCACCAGGTGGACTGACGACATCGTGAGAGTTGCGGGAAACCGGTGGATGCAAGTGGCGAGTTGTCGTTCATTGTGGCGTTCTAAGGGGGAGGCCTTTGTCCAGCAGTCGACGTCTTCCGGCTGATGATGATGGTGATGACTACGCCACGCTTGTGGCACGCCATCCAACTTTACTAATCAGTCCCTATATAAGTATCATTACTATTTGAAAAAAACCCATATCTCGAAATCGATAATTTTACTAAGTGAACTTTATGAACATTATTTCAAGAGTAAATTTAATTGACGTATTGATTTGAGATACGAGATTTTTTTCGTAGTGACGATACTTATTATGCTCAGTTGCAGATAGAAGTACGAGTAGGACGACCCGCACCCGTCGTCTATATGTTGGCCTGTAGAATGTTTCCGTCTACGCTCTCTTACTCCTCGATCAATATTGCATGAGGATACAATTCCCGCTCAGAATTATCTATGGTCGCTGAACCATCGTCCCACCAGATTGTAAACGCATTTTATTAACCACCCACTGGCCAATTTGAAACAGAAATAATTGACTGTCTCGTTGTATGTACGATAATGATGCAGTTGCGTGTGTAATTTATTAGTAGGGAAACGTATTTATTAAAGAGTAAATGCCCTTTCACTTTCGATAATTTTTAGAAAAGATGAAGGTATGAAAGTCTAACGGCTAAATCATCATCATCATCAGCCGGAAGACGTCCATTGCTGGACAAAAGCCTCCCCCTTAGAACGCCACAATGAACGAGCACTCGCCACTTGCATCCACCGGTTTCCCGCAACTCTCACGATGTCGTCAGTCCACCTGGTGGGAGGCCTGCCAACGCTTTGTCTTTGTTCGTGGTTGCCACTCGAGGGGATTTCTCCCCCAACGGTTATCTATTCTTCGAGGATGTGGCCTGCTCATTGCCAATTCAATTTGCATATTTTTCCAGCTATGTCATTGTCAGTGACTTTAGTTCTTCGACGAATTGCCGTAACGGCTAAATCACCAGATAAAAATAACCGCAAACATTCTTGAGTAGCTAAGAATAAAAGATAAGTAGGCATAATGATTAACCTGGTAATTATGAATGTCCCTAAGCTAAATATAACCTACGTGCTCAGTGCTTGAGCGAATAAAAAGTAAAGACGTAGTTACACGACGAAAACGGCGGAGTCAGAATGAGACTGGTCTAATAAACTAAGCGTCACTGTGTGCAAACATTTGTATGCTGACATACAAGTGCAACTAAACTTTGCCAAGCAAACTACTTGGGCTACACACAGTCACGTGCACCAGGCGAGGCGTAGGTACAGTCAACATCATGAGTGATCATTTCTGTACCTTGTCGCTTTCAGTCGTTACACAATTTGCTATGACTTTTCAAACATGACGTTAAAGTGACAAGGTATAAAAGTGATCACTTATTTATGACGTTGACTGTACAATGCGATACAATTTTTTGGGTAAATAATCTAAGATAATATTATATAATAAAAAATATCACGTAACACTCCTAATACAAAAATATAAGCTCACTTTGTAAGCTTGTTTCAATACATTCATTGTTTGTCTGGCCTCTCTAACATAAAAAAAAATTACTCACTGTGTATTAAAATAAACGAAACATTGTATCTCGAAACGTCTATTTTCGTAAAATATATAGTCAACTATTATCGCAGTTCTAATCTAATCTTCTTTTTTGGTAGTCTAAGTGAGTGTAAATATTGTGAAAATCTGGATTTCGTTACTACATACTACATGCAATGTTTATTATATGTTGTAAACGTTGTTAAAATTAAGTAAATTAAATATAATTTTGCTCTATCCCATTGGATACATATCAAACATTCTTTACTGAACACCAAGAATTAATACAGTGAAGTTTAAATCGGTCTCACTTTGTCGTTCACAGCAAAATATCTTTACTTATATTTGGTCTGAGCTTAGGACTCTACACTTAGGCTCAGACCAATCATTAGTCTATACTGTAGACTTGAATAAAACCTTCACCCATTATATATTCGCAAAATATTCCTTATTTACTGAACTAACATCTAGAGTTATCAATCACATGCTAGATACATAAATGTTGAAGCGCCCACGTTCCGCTACACCAGATTTTCGTAGGAGGTTATTGTTCTAGCAAACCGGCGCGTAACGCGAACGTACTTAAACATATCTTCCTGGTTTACTTTACAAGAGATATGGCACCAAACCATAACCGGGACAGAGAATTATGACGCACTGTTGAAATATGCTTTAGGAAGTCAAAAATGGTTAGCGAGATTGGTTTCTACTCTTGGTTCATTAGTCAATCCCACGCGTTTAGTGACAATATGGTACGAACATGCTATTGTTTACTACTTACTTATTTTGTAACACATTTGGAACGAGAACAACGGTAAGCTATTGAACGCGGCAAGCACTGTTAGTTTTCGGTTGGCGTGTAGTAAAAGAATCGTGCTGTCGTTTTGGATACAGTAATTGATGTTTGATGGATGGAGAACAAAGAGGAACAATACAACGCGATTGTTGTATAAATCTGATTGCGGATTTATTTAACTAGAACTTTTAAATGAATGCGAGAACATTGGATTTGATTCGTATTGTATAAGAGTTTACGAGCTTTTCATCCTCTTGTGGGTAAAATTGTGTAAGTTTAAAACAACACAACTAATTTTACTGACGAACGGACTGGACTGGACGCAAATACACACGATAGCTGTCCTATTCCTCTTATTATTAGTTGCTAATTTCAAAGTTGAACATAAATGAAAATAGTCTTGCGGCTTGTGAAATTATTCTAACACACGTAAAGAGCAAACAAGTCGTTATTCACGCATCATTGCTCGTGAAAATTACTTGTTCCTACATAAATATCATTACTGACTAGCCCAGGGGTTCCCAAACGGTGCACCGCGGCGCCCTGGAACAACGCGGTAAGTAAATACGCAAGGGTGCTGCGTATGGCTCCTGTTAACCCGGAAACTAAGGCAATATCTAGTGGAAATAAAAAAACCGGCCAAGAGCGTGTCGGACACGCCCAAAATAGGGTTCCGGAGCCATTACGAAAAAATTAAGTAATATTTTTCTAAGGATTTCGTACTTTATACGGAATCTTCGAAGTATAGGTATATTTTATACCTTACGCTGCTATTTACTCATAAACTACTAATAATTCTCAAGCAAACTTAGCCGCTATAGTTTTCCTTGGAAGTTTAATATACTGACTACCATCCTGAATTTTTTCAAATTTTTCCACCCACCGGCTTAGATTTTAGAGGGGGGGGGGGACGCTCGATTTTAATGAAAATTTGCACTTTAAAGTTGAATATTTCGCAAACATATTACTGAATCGAAAAATCGTTTTAGCAAACCCCTAATGGTTTTAAAATACCTATCCAACGATACCCCACACTATAGGGTTGGATGAGAAAAAAAAATCACCGCCACTTTACGTCTATGGGAGGTACCCTAAAAAAAATTGTTTTTGAATTTTTAATTGTACTGTTTTGTCGGCATAGTTTACTTATATATTCGTGCAAAATTACAGCTTTCTAACATTGATAGTCTCTGAGCAAAGCCGCGGACGGACAGACAGACAGACAGACGGACAGACAGACAGACAGACAGACATGGCGAAACTATAAGGGTTCCGTTTTTGCCATTTTGGCTCCGGAACCCTAAAAACTGAAAAGAAATATGTACATTTAATTTTGTTCACAAGGACACAACAATATTACTTATTACAAATAGACAACACGAAGGATAGTGTGTCGCGGTAGCGGTCCGAGTGTCACCGACAGTGCTGGCTGAAAATCAGCGCTGTAGGGTGTTAGGTAAAACGCTTCAGTTCGTATAATGCTGAGCCAGTATCCCAATCACAACCGCAAATGACACATAAAATTTTCGTTCACCATAAAGCTCTTGGTAAATTTCAAATGTAATGTATGTGTGTGTTTCAAACAAAATATTTTACTTATGTCTTTTTGTTTTGTATAATTTGAAATTCACAACGCATTAGTGTTTAACTGTAATGTTGTAATTTTTGTTGAATTAAATAAATAAAAATAAATAACAAATTTCGAAAAAGTCAAAGCTGCAAGCGCGGATTTGAAGACACGATCCTCTGCTTGAGAGGCTATACCTTTAGGCCACATGGCTCACTTAATAGTCCTCGATGAATATGTTAGTCAAATTTCAAGTAGTGAACTATAGTAGGCTGTGCATTGTTCGTCAGTCAGTCATGTCAGACCTTTATACCTAGTTATAACAGTAACTTTAATGCATGCGACTATTTTGATGGTTGGTACTTACACTTAGTTATAATAAATGCCGGCAGCTTTCAGACCGCTGTGATAAAAATTATAAGGCATTTAATTACTTTTCTTCATTAAGATTCCACGTCATAAAAAGTTATGAGTACTTGCGTCTACTTTAGTCTGTAAAGTTTTTATGGTCCAGAATATTTAGAACTGTTAAGTGTTTTATCGTTCATATTAAGAAAGGATTGTCTTGATTTTTTTAATTACTTTGTAGCACTTTATAACTGGCCTAAAAATAGATAAAGAAGCACATTCTAACAGCGTCGTTGTTCTTAGAAAATAATCAAAAAGTTTTTATAAGTACACAAATTTTATTTTTGTTGGTATACCTAATATTTTTATTTTTTAAGATTTCAAAAATACTGACACAAACTGTGTAAAACATATCTTTCTGTCTTAGTTTTGTAAATATTAAAACTATGTTACGTTAGCATTCGGTTTATCGTGTCAGTGACCTCTAAACTCTAGTTGCGGTTCGTAATTAATATAACAACGGTATATAAACCATTTTGTAGAACAGTTCACGATATACCAGCGATTAAACGATTAGATTTGCTTGCCAATAAAAACAAAGGTAAGGTACGAAAAAAGTTTCACTCGTTTTTACTCGACTGCCCGAAGGAGGGTAATGTTTTTGTAGTGTATAAAATACATGCTTTATCTAAGTTTACTATGATTATCTAGACGTAGTTTGTAGTATACATTTTCACGGTTCTTCCTCCATCAAAAGTTGGGCTAGCATATTTTTACTTATATATAATATGTTTTACTCGCTTTAAAGATTGGTAAAATATAATTATAAGGGTAAAGCTAGACGAGTGTTAATTTTTAACTTGTGAGTCCCATATTTTCGGTCGCGTAGTTTCTGCTCCATTCGAATTTTACAAAAGTGCAGTTTGTGCCACACTTCGGCTCAAAATGCGTTGTACACCTTGTATCAAACTAAAATTACGTGACTGAAAATACGCGACTTAAAACTGAAAATATTGCACTCGTCTGTCTTCACCCTAACAAGCGTTTATGAATAAGTAGATAAATCGTAATAGCAGAACAGTTGCTATTGGTAATATCAAATGGTTTCATCGACACAGTTCAAGGTTCAGCAGGAACGAGACCTATCGCCCTTTTCATTTCACCCTATGCCCTATACTAACAAAGTACATAACAGATCCCTACAATGTCAGTTAAGCACACTAGAATACATTGTATGAGAAAAAAAAATCAATACACATAACAGGAATATAGGGAGGTTGTTAAATGTATTTATGTTATTACCTGCTCAGATTAAATCTTGCACAACTCTAGCGGTTTTCCAGCTCGGAATTCAAGCAAATGCTGTTGCTGTAGAAGACTTTATTTATGACCAGAACTTTACTATTTGTAACTGTTCAAGTTATTGTCTTTTTGATTTTATTAACTTTATAAATACCACGGTTATACTCGTACGTCTCGTTCAAACACTTTCATAACGCGTCGTCTTCTCCATCAAATGCAATGCTTTGCACCGGACTCGGCACGCAAGAGGAACAGATAATTAATACATAGATCGCATTTACTTGTCAAACTGAACGGAATTAGTTCAGCTACTTTTAAAAATTATTAGGGTTTTATTACTGATGCGGCCCGTGCCAATTAAGTTGGCGAAGGAAGGTGGACTTACCCAAGTTCGCCGCCGACCTTCTGACTGGCCACGGGTATGCGATGATGATTTTGAAGGCAGTGCACGTCGTTGTCTTTATTATCACTTAGATTATTGAGGATTTAACTTCTGTATTATGAGTTCTTCGTCTCTTTTAAAATATGGCTTTCTGTCCTAATTAATAAGACAATTTTTGTATTATGAGTTATTTGCGTGTCGAGCGGAATGATTTTTCTTATATGACAGACAGACGACAAGATGACAATGCAAAAGTACCAAATGGCATCAGAGGTTTCCGGCCAGCGTTGCCTAGGCTTGTCCACCTCCTTGCACACGGCAATACGGCGCAACCAATTACTGTTAAACTGTTAACTTTATTCGAAACAGCAATGTAAAGCAACATTTTTGATTTTTGTAGCGTGACAAGCGACGTCAATTGGGCTCTAGGATGGCGTACATTGATAAATTAATACTATTTCATGTGTAGGATAGAGAACACTCACTTACTTTTGAAAGTCGAGGAACTGATATCGTTCAGTTTGACAAGTAGGTACGATTCTCGATTAGAAATATAAGTAAAAAGTCAGTCATTTCTGGTGCAAAGGCTGTCCACAGGTATTCAACGTGCTAATGCCGTGAGTGTTATGGGCACTTTTGCACCGAAAATGACAAGAGGCGATTTATTTGACTAAGTTATTTTTGTATTTTTTATTGGAATGAATAAACATTTATTTAATAAAGAATTTATTTTAAAAAGTTTATGAAAGAAGTGTCGGAGGCTTTTTCTTCGCCCAAAGACTGATCCTCGCAGTGCAGCGGGGCAACGCCGCCAGCGTCTTGGGTACAATGCCCCGCGCTGCGGTGCCTTTGGAAGAAGCCCGTTTTAGTTAATTTTATGAGTTTTTATTTTTATTTTTGTGTCTGTATTTTGTGTTCATATGTAAAATTTTGTACTGATTTGTGGCATAAAGAATATAAGTTTAAACCAATGAAATCGGTACTTAACACGTAGGCTTACGTGAACGAAACCACGAGTAAATAAATACTTAATAGTCCAAAGCTCGAGCAGTCCAGATTGAATCGAGTCAAAGTGCAACAATGGCTAGGTGTCGCGCTCATTACCGCGGCGCGGTGGGTAATGAGGCGCGATGCTATCTCCCGCACTTTCACTGGCACAACGTGTTACACTAACAAGGTTATAGGGTCTAGTTTCTTTTGAATACGGAAACTTGCGGCGCAAATGCCGCGCGTGAAGTTTACGCTATTTGCTGAACTGCCTGAACTCGTATAAAAATCAGGTTTCAGCATTAAATTTCCACTTAGATATTGAGTTATTTACTTAACTACGTTGTCATGTAGATGCCAGCTAAGAACTAATGGCGGGGTGTTAATTAGAAATATCTGTCTCGCCCACTGTATAGAACTAACTGTTGTCGACAACATTATATAGTTACCTATGGCTGAATAGGTAGGTACACTCGTGTGTGCTATGCTTTATTTCGTCACAAGCAATAGGTAAATATGTATCAGGTTAACTAAAAAAATAATATTAAACATAATTTTATAAAATAAATAATAATATATTTTGAACATGAAACTACCATGAGACTCACTCATATAAAATGATATACCTAATAACGGATAACTCACGTCTTAAATCGAGTTTAGCCTGTAGGGCCTGTAGGGGTGTTGTAACATAAACACCCCGAAACTCCCCCCCCCCCCTCCCCGAAAACTCAATTTAAGACGTGAGTTATCCGTTACAATATCATTTAATAATATATTTATTACTGGTTTAAACTGATTTTTTTTATACAAAATGTAGGTGTTTTTTTTTTCTTTGTACACCACGCCGATTTCTCGTACTTAATTCTAATGAAGGCGGGTGTGCCTTATAGTCGGACTTTACACAAATTCATCAAATGTTTCAGCTTTAATTTTATTAAAATTTGTGCTACTGCGTAAAGTCTAGTTAGGCACAAATTTGCGCCAAGTGTCGTGGACAGACACGGCGTTTAAAGATACGACGACGGAACTCAATGGAAAGCACGTTATTTTGTCTTTTACTTTACTTTACTATGAAGTTACGAGTACTACTGGAGGCGCCTTTACCCTTACGCCAAAGGAGGCTCTACCTCTAGACATTTTGACTGTTTTTGACTACAATCCATACTGTTCCCAACATTTATGTATATCTAATTGTCCCCCTTTACCATCGGCTAGCGACACCCATGCCTTGTACGACTTCTTCTACGACTTTTAGAGGGGGATGACCTTGCCACGTACGAATAGAACATACGTCTCCAACGCCTTTGTTCCTTTTCTAAGAAGTCCACGAAAACAAAACTGTCATGCAAGTACGAAACACGATCACAAGAAAGCGTTTCCATTCACACCAATCATCCCTCACATGTTTTGGCTGAGGAGACACCGCTTCACCATCTCCTGACATAAGTTTGTTGTGACTTCTAAACTGTTACTGGACGAACCTCTTAAGTCTTGCTAGGAATTAAATCCCCGGCCAACATTGAAACGATTTTCTCTCAGACAGCTGCAAATTAATTTATTTATTTCAAACAACGCAGTGCAAAGCAATTTTAAACCAACTCGATTACAGAGAGAGATTCTTAGCTAGCCTCTAAATAAATTGTTTCAAGGAACAGTTAACGAAGCTTGTCGAAGCTACACGAAACTTTTTGGCATTGTCAGTTAATGGTTCGAAAAAGTTTTCAAAATTGATTACAGGTCAAGCAGAGTAGATAAGAATTTATTACTCTCCTCGGTTGTGCTGATTTTCAGTTGCATTGGGCAGCAAATGATATTCAACTTCTATCAGACATTTCCAACGACAAATGTTAGACTTACCGGAGCCAGACATAAAAAGGCTGAAGGCTGGAGGCGATGAGAAAAAGTAAGACAACATTTTTGGAATGCTTGCTATGGCCTCAGCATTCCAACCAGCTGAATATTGAGGAAGGAAGTTTGGTGTTCCTTAAAGACGAAAGATGCAGTCCGTTACATGTCCTCTAGCGAGAGTCACCATGGCTTAGACATAGCTAACACAACAATGGTAGAAAGTAAAAATGCCAAATGGTTTAGCCTTGTCCAGGGCAATAAATAAAATATGCATACGGTTTGTAAATTTTTTTTATGTAAGTTATGGGTAAATTACTTTTCTAAAAGATTATTTTTTTATTTTTACATAGACTCAAGAATGTAGAGCGGTGTAGAGCTATACTTCATTAATTCTATTAACTTTTTAAACTGTACCTACCTATAGTTACCCATAGTAGCACTTACAGAATAAATATTTAATTAAACATATCAAATCGAAATACATTGTAATGTACCATCAGCCAAATATCGTCGTATCCTACGATAAGAGCCACTATCACCATAGGGGCTTTTAGTTTTTATTGTAAAATTAAATTCTACACGTCAAGATACATGTTTACAACTTTAAATAATAATTTTAATATTTTTTTATTAAATAGTAAAAAAATATTTAAACAAAGCCACAATTACGTATGTCTCATTACTAACGCGGAATAAAGCCAGAATTACTCTGCTGTCCTTATTCGCCGTGTAAAGGGGAGCGACGCGGGCGCGAGGAGGGGGCGCAAGCGCCATTTCTGCGGTATTCGACGGACAGCGCCGTAAGAGTGGCGTGAATTTGTAATGGTTATTTAATTTGTAAGATCGTTTTTTTTTTTCGTTAATTAACAATGAAAACAATAAAACGGATCGTCGAGAACTTAGATTTGTAAAAATAGTTGCAAAAAATGGCGCTGATCGAAAAAGGAAAACACCAAGAAAAATTATTTAAATACTTTTTGCATCATTCGGATCCTATTTATTACTTATTTTAGGTTTACTTTTATATTATATATATTCTTAGTTTATTTATTTATATATTTACATAGTTTAATGAAGAAAATCACACAATTTAATGAAGTGGTTAATATTACCTAGAATAAAGCCCGAACGGCTACAGCGGTCTTCTACCGCGCAATAGCTCAATTTTATTTGTATGGCAAATGTGTGGCCACAATTTCGGTAGTGTCCTTATTCTATGTGCAAATTATGTTTTGTTGAATTATTGCTTAAATATTCGCTTTTAAAAGATATATTTGGGTGTTTTATTAACATTTCGGCTTCATGGAATGAACATACTTACTTTTTGATAACAATAATTATTTTCAACGTGTGATTTTGCGCGTCTGATTTTTGGGTTCTTATGGCACTTGAGGCCTTTTTCGCTGTATATTTTGGCATTATTGTATCTAATTTATCTTCTAATTTCTTGGCAATCGGTTAATAGGCTAGAATATTATTCTGTTATGGCTTCTTATAAAATTCGGGATGTTTCCTGTGACTGATTTATTACTAACAATGTTTTGCCTGTGCTTTTTCAATTCTGTTTCTATGAATAAAACTCGAAAAGTCTTGCGTATAACCTGAAAACGAGCAAGTCTAGATTATTTGTTTAGTAATAGGGACCACATTTTTGACAGTGTAAGTTAGAAGATAAAGATTATCTAAGCATATTTTTTTAAAGACATCGTTTTAATATTTTTTATTATTTACAGACTATTACCGACAGCAACAGCGGGCTTGATATTGAAACAAACCAAATTAATCGCAAATTTCTGTCAGAGCAATAACACATAAATAAAAGACAAATTGATGAAGACCGAATTTTAAATAAAACTCAGATGCATCAAAAAGTAGTCATCATTGTACAAGACAAAACGAAAAAAAAAATGCTAATATAATTTCGAAAAGAAAGCTTGAAAATGTTTAACTTCCTTCTACTGCTGAAATATTTTCGCCTGATGACATCACCGAAGAAAAAACTGGCGATAATGTGAATGTGCAATGATTAAGAGACAATTTAGGAGTCTAGCTAAATTCCGTGTCAGAATGAAAATATTATCTTTGTAGAAAAACAAAAAGAAACCAATGAAGTTCTAGATGATAACTAGAGCAGATAGAAGAAATTACTAGTAAATCAACTATTGATAATCATGAAGATGCAGAAGGATAATATTTTCATTCCGACACGGAATTAAGGTAGACTTCAAAATAGTCTCTATCATTGCGCATCCTACATTTTTGACAGTTTTTTCTTCGGTGACGTCATTAGGTGAAATTAATTCAGCAGTAGCAAGAAGTTAAACGTTTTCAAGTTGACAAAACTTCGGTGTGGCTTCGGGATGTTTTCGAAATTATATCACCAATATTTTATTTTTTTCGATTAATTTGTACAATGATGGCTAATGTTTTTTAATGCATCAAAGTTTTATTTCAAGTTCGGTCTTCATCAATTTGTCTTCTGTTTATGTGTTGAATCTCTGACAAAAATCTGCCTGGTTGGTATTGGTTTGTCTAAACATCAAGCCCCATATTGTTGACGGTAACAGTCTGTAAATATTAAGATATAGTGAAATGAAGTCTTTAAAAAATGTAAGTTAATCTTTATTTTCTTAACTTACACTGTCCAATATTTGGTCTCTATTATCAATTAATATTATATTACGATATTCGCGAAGACTAAAAAACAATAATGAGTTTAAGAAAGATGAAAAGAGGGACAAGGAGTGTAATTACAAATATTGAAAGAGTAAGCACAGACTCTATAAAAGTGAATATATAAAAACAAGTCTCTTGCATTTTTGTGTCAATAAAAAAATGAAGAATTTCATGACTTTTTTTATAACGTTACTTCATGAGAAAGGAGGTGTTGCTACTGCGGGTAATACAGGCGATGAGAAAGAACAGGGAAAGATTTCCAATGAATATTGAAGACTTACAGCCTTATTCATAAAAAATCCTTAATTGAGGTTTGATCGGTCTGTTAGTTAACAGACTGATTAAGCTTGTTTGACGTTTGTCAAGAAGTATGATTCATAAACGCTTGCTAACAGTCTGCTAGTTGATGAGCTGCTGATAGACTGATTAGACGCGTTATGTTGGCACTCTTGACAAATCAAAGACAAAAAATGGCCTTATCGAGAATTTAAAAAAAAAATTGACAGCAGTGACGTTTGTTTTCCCGCCATTTTCGATCCGCGTGTTTTAGTAGACCTAAATTAAGTGCAAAAAGCCGTAACTATGTTAATCATCGTAATTTTATTTTTTCATATTATTAGAAGATTTTTAAATACAAATGCCTGAAAATAAATTTTCCTGATTTTTTTTTAATCTTTGCGTAAACCTCCATAAAAATATCTTATTTTTTATTCTCCTCAATGGCGGCCTTCAAGGCTTGGGCCAATGTCAGTTATATAAAGATAAATATATTCTTCTTCACGTAGTACGGTGATTGTAGTTTTTGCAACTTGATAGCAAAATTCCAAAAACCACGCGGAGACAACTTGCGCATTAAAAAATGTCAGACACGAGAGCGATATCGAATTTTGTGATCACTGTTCACTATTAAGATTAATCGCCGCATAAAACACTATCAAAATTATACTTCAACTAGCCAAAGAAGCAGAAATACCAAAATTAGACATGTTCCACATCCGCCATTGTCGAATGCCACAAATCGAATCCTAAAAATATCTTCGGTATTGTTTTTTACTCTTGTCAAAGTCAGCTGTTCAAATTTGTGGCGGCCATTTTGTGACTTAGCAGAGAGATAAAGGAGGGTCTACGGTCCACTAACTTTAGCAGAGCCTTGATCGACTGATTAGCGCTAACAGACGTTTATGAATCACGTTTTTTAGCATCGGGACATCAAGGAGCCTTCAAGGAGGCTCTAACTTTTTATGAATAAGGCTGTTAGTAAATAATAATGTGCATTTTTTTAAATATTAAAAGCGTTGAGAATATTTAGATTTTCAGAAGTTAAATATATTTTTTTAATTTATAAAAAATTAAGAAGTTTTTAGTTTCACTTATTTTCTTAGATGGGACTTATTTTATTTAAGAGAATTACTGCGGGTACGTACCTCCGCTTTATGATTTAAAAAATCTTAGAAAATAAAACATCTAATTTGCCCCTTCTGTATTACAAGAAAAATACTGAAATTAAAAAAAATGTTGAAACGCAAATATTTTTACAACTATAATTTGGTCCTAATGGCAGTTGTGGCCTCGAATTTTTCGACGATAAAAGGCACAACGTAGCTTAAGGCCCTTGAAAATTCATTTGGTCCGACGAAAAAGGATTTAAAGGACAAAATCGATCTATAAGATATCATTAAAAACATAAATTATATTTTAACAAAACCCTAGAACCCTAATACACATTATTTAATTGCAAAACTATCAATTCGCTACTTATCTTTTAAAAGAAACACAAAAATGCTTCTCCTGAAAAGTAAGCATTTTGTAATTGTGGCTCTTATCGTAGGATACGACGATATATGCTCTACCACCCTAAAGTTGATAATCGTCTGCACGTCCGATGATATGAAATACGTAAGGAAATACGACTGAAAACAATACCTAGCATACTAGGCCCTCTGTTATAGACTATGGCCGTAAACTGAGCGAGTAGAAAGGCCCTCGTATCGGATCGCGAGAGCACTCACCTTTTACCCAGTTACCTATTATTTCACGCGGTAATCGAAGGTGCGCTCGCGCAGGGGACGAATTTTTTAACCCACATCACGCGAACGTTTTGCTACAAAGCTACAGATATATAATTAAATTTTTAGCTTAATGATAAGATCAAAGCGGAAACAGTTCCCAGTCAATACAATTACAACAATACAATACAATACAATTGGACAAGGTCACCGTTCTCTGCCCGCACCATTTTCGTCTCTTTTCTTCACACTGTTAAGAAAATATCAGTACATTTCATAAGTCTTTACTTATGCTGCGCATGCGATGTGCATGACATCAAATAAATGAACATAAGTAGAACAAGTCAAAAATAATGTAAATCAAGTATAATTATCAGTAACCCGAGCTGAAAAGGACTACCAGAAAGAAAAATATTGCTTCAAGTTAACGCAAAACGTTACAGTACAACTAAAGTAGTGTACGTAAGTGAAACCGAATATAGGGTAAGGTTGTAAATGGAGGTGTAGGGCCAATCCGGTTAACAGCATTAATGATTTCTGCACCATTTGATATAGCCTGTAGAAGCCAGGTAAATTATCCTTATCAAAAAAATCAACCTAGTTTACTTCAATCTATTTTTTTTTTTATTCGACTTGAAGGCAAACGAGCAAGTGGGTCTCCTGGTGTTAAGAGATCACCACCGTCCATAAACATCTGCAACACCAGGGGTATTGCAGATGCGTTGCCAACCTAGAGCCCTAAGTTGGAATACCTCAAGTGCCAGTAATTTCACCGGCTGTCTTACTCTCCGCGCCGAAACACAACAGTGCAAGCACTGCTGCTTCACGGCAGGATTAGCGAGCAAGATGGTGGTAGCAATCCGAGCGGACCTTGCACAAGGTCCTACCACCTGCAAATCAAGACTAATCTTCGTTTAAGTTAGCTAGATATTTTTTTTGGGGTTGTCTCGCCTTAAGGGTGAAACACTAGGATCTAGTGACTAGGTCCTTGCTTGTTTAATTGATTTATTTTTATAGGTGTAGTCGGGAAAAATCCATTACGGACGATTAGGAAAGGACGGTGCTGGATTCTCACCGGCTAAAGAAACCCCAGCTCCCTAGAGCTTATTAGGGGGAGGAGGAGAAGGGGGAGGGTTGGAGGGGTTTCCTAGCTAACCACAGAGTCTTGCTTCAGTCATTTGCTGGGAAGCCGAGAGAGGAGCATGCATTCTCTCGTTGGTAACGAAAAAACCGAGGAAGAACCTATAAAGCTGTACCTTTTAATATTTATCTACTATTAATACTATCTATAAGCTAATAGCTATATTAATATATATCTATTTAACAGCTAAAAAACCCGGTTACACGTCCCCAACTCCCTAGATTTTACTGCGAGGAGGAAAGAGTTGGAGGAGTTCTTATCTACCCACAGATTCCTGGTTCAGTCATTTGCTGGAAAGACGCGAGAGGAGCATGCCTCCCCTGTTAGTTAATTACGAAAAAACCGAGGAAGAACCTGAAGCTGTAACTTTTAATATTTATCTGGCAAAAGTTATACTCAGCGTCTAAACATCCCAGTAATAGAAATAGCTTGCCAACTCTTTTTTATCACAATAAGCTAATCAGTAACTTATCTCATCTGATGAAAAGGAGAGATGGTGTCAAAGGTGAAACGCCCTTGTTCAGTGGCAGACTAGAAGAACCTGGAACCTAGAAGATACTAGAAGAACTCCAGATTTTATCTGTCCAGAAATACCTACATATTTTATGGTGTAATAACCGAATTTGCACAGATCCCTCGACAGATTACGACAACGTTTTATAATGTTTTTGTTGTTCGATATATTCATTTGATTCTGTTTTATTGTTACAATTTTCATTTCAAAAATTGTAATTGTTGTAGGATTAATCTCCCTCTCTCAAAAATACTGAGCCCTTCCCGGTATCATGATTACTCGTACGTCTCTGTTGTGTTGTACTTATTGACATGTGAATTGCCTTTAATAAATAATTCACTTTACCATCGACAGGTGTGAATTATTAAGCACTATGTTTATGTTATTTCCAAGTCCCTATTGTATGTACCTGTATCTATGTATAGGTGTATACATAAACGAGTCGCATGCAGCCCACCGTGAAATTACTGTTTTCATTCGTTAGGCTCTAATTATTATTATGTCGCTTAAAACATCTGTCGTGAGAAAAAAGGTTGAATTCTTAACATTCTGGTAAATTGCTGTTGATGTTTCGTAACACGTGATTGTTTTAATGTCTTGTTTAAATTATAGACAAGTGAATACGTTAACAGGCACGCTATTCAACGTCATTGCCCACCAACAACGTGGGATATGTATGTTAACAACTCGATAGAACTTCAAGACCATTTGAATATCTCCTTCTTTTTTGAAGTCAGTTGAAAATAAGAAAGATATGAGCGGATCAAGTTTGAATACCACACTCTTTCTAAAAAAAATGTATTTTATTGTATTGCATTTTAAAACTCTTTATTGTATGTACATAAAAACACATGAAAATAACAGAACAGTTGCAGGTGGTAGGACCTTGTGCAAGGTCCGCCCGGATTGCTACCACCATCTTGCTCGCTAATCCTGCCGTGAAGCAGCAGTGCTTGCACTGTTGTGTTTCGGCACGGAGAGTAAGACAGCCGGTGAAATTACTGGTACTTGAGGTATTACAACTTAGGCCTCTAGGTTGGCAACGCATCTGCAATACCCCTGGTGTTGCAGTTGTTTATGGGCGATGGTGATCTCTTACCACCAGGAGACCCACTTGCTCGTTTGCCTTCCAGTCGAATAAAAAAAAACAGGATATATATTGTATAGGCTTTCTATGATCGTCGTAATAAAAAAGTTCTAACACACGTTTAACCCACTTCTCGGGTTACTTTACGTATGTAAATACCACTTCACGCCGCTGTTACCCTGTGCCCACGTATCATCAAACCTGGCAACTTTACTTCCTGTTCCTGTGTAATATCTGTGCTCCATGATTGCTAAAATCTGGCCGTATTTAAATCTAGGGTGACTAGGCATTTATTAAGTAAAGTGTACTTCATCTTAGTCCACATTTTCGCTTATCATCAGACATGATGAAAAAGTAACTTTATCACAGCCTATTTTTATTTCCAAAGACCGCTATTACCTACTCAATGAAATTAATTGATATTCTTTCACCCAAGGTTATCAAGTAATAGTAATAACACATTATGTCACTAAAAGATTCACGGGTAAAGATGCTCACAGAAGGGAAAGTTGCCATATTCAATTGTACCTAAGTATTTTTATTATTTTATGAGGGTGAAATTCAAAAAGTTGGACCAGTAGTTTATTGGTTAATACGATCCAACCTAATTATACATAACGATTGACTGGAAAACATTCTTTGTGCCATAAAAACCTCTATACCGTGGTACTTTCAGATAGTACCACTGATGGTACTACGGTGTTTTATTTTTGCCATAGTACCTTTAAATCAATGGAACTACGGTAAATTACAGCTATAATATGATTCATAACCCGTCGCACAGAGGAATGTTTTATACTATTTATAAGTACCTACCGGTGAAGTACAAAGCTTACGTGTTTTAACCTAGACATTAAAAAAATAGTTGCATATTCATTTGATGGCTGGTATTAATAGATACAGTTAACCTTGGACCTAAAGGAAATTACTTCCAGAACTTAACTTACAGAAGCCATCATCTAAAAGGTAGCTGTGTAATAAAATATCTTAACAAACGGTTTTCTTAAGTAACTGATGCACTAATGCTAAGTACTTTTTATTATTAATGAGATTTTTAATTGCTTTAAACATCAGTCGTGACATCCCTGAGTGCGCGACAACAAATAGGAACGTTTTATTCAACGTAGAAAAGGTAAGACGCAACGAACAATGATGTTGGCAACAGAGATGAACAAATCATACACTGGAGATGTGAATAAAAATAAGTGAAATTAATTGTGCCATTTAAATGCAGTATGTTTCGTAAGATGCGCGATCACTCACAACACATGCACTGCAATCACCACGGACGTGATCTTTTCATTCCTGACTTGAACCGCTACATTAGAAAATTACGGAAAATAGCTGGAATATCTAAATAAACGTTTTACTTGGCTATCAAGCTGAGAGCAAAACTTGTAGGCGATTAGTACATGTTAATACAAGGCTAAAGAAATGAATGAATGTAGTTTAAATGTGTATAATTTTGAAGCTCGAGCGGGCAATGAATTTAGCACATGGCTTGTGGAATTTATGGTCTTAGGTTGGTAAGTTATTAGAGACTCGGATCGGAACACGCGAATTTTCCTATAAGATACTTAGACCGATGATTTAGGTAACATAAACGCACCATCTTAAATTTTCACACGTGTACCTACTGATAATCCATATACATCGTGAATTTTCGGAATATTTTCGTTAATCATAAAATATAAAAGCGTGCAATGGAAATAACTCCTAATCGAAAGTGCCTAAGCGCAAAGATCTGCCACAATCGACGCCCGTTGGATAATTTTCTTAAGCTGACTCTACTGACTAGATAATTTTACGCTAACCATTAATTTCCCTCAAACATTGCCTAATCGGGCAGAGGCGCTAGCACTCCGTGCCTTCACGAACAAGTGTTCAAATATTGTGGTCATCTATTGCGTAGGTATTGCAACATCATATTATTGTACTTAACATCATTGGCGCCTTTCTTCAAATTTCCGCTCCGAACTTCAATTTAAATACAAAATAAAACTATAAAAGAAAAATGAAAGTGATCAATTTTTCGATTCAGTGATTTGTTTGCAAAATGTTCAACTTGAAAGTGCAAATTTTGATTAAAATCGAGCGTCTCAACTCTAAAATCTAAACCGGTGGGAAGAAACATTTGAAAAAAATCAGGATGGTAGTAAGTATATCAAACTTACAAGTAAATCTAAAACGGTTAAGTTTTCTTGAGAATTATTAGTACCTAGTTTAAAACTAAAACTTAGAATATTCCGTACAAAATACGAAATCCTTAGAAAAATTTACTTATTTTTTTCGTAATGGCCACGGAACCCTATTTCGGGCGTGTCCGACACGCTCTTGACCGGTGTAGGCAAGAACAGTTTACGCTTACATAGTAAATGCAAAGCAACCAGATACACTGTTACGCATTATTACATACTGATTGTAAGAGTCAAATATTTTTGATATTGTGCTTTAAGCCCTGCAAAAGTCTTAATATTGTTAAGTATATTTGTATATTTGAATTGTCTTCTTGAGGCTCCACGTGAAAAAGTTTATGTAGGTATTCAAATTTATAAAAAAATCAAAGAGATTAAAATTATTTACCTAATGTTAATTTTATGTTTGTTCTATAAAAATAGGTATAGGTTTTGACTAATATTTGAATTAATTTACAGTTAAAAATTATGGATGAAAATGATTAATTTACGATCAGGTAAATGAAGAATTGATTACGTTATATTTTACCGTTTAGAATTCAAACTTCAGCTGCAGTGAAATCAATTGGTGCCTGCCTGCGGTTCGATTGAAAGGCGAAGTTTTCAGCTGAATTCAAGGAAACTAATTTTCCACAGCCATTGTAGCACAGCTCGTGTACCTACTTTTAGGAATTCATTACACTCCCAAGATCACGGTAGGTACATTAAAGACGCAGAACTGCACTCAATTAAGCGAAAATTTCCTTTGAAAAAGCAGAAAAGGGTCTTGCGAAATTCCCTTTTATTATTTTCTCTGAAATTTACGAACCATTCAAAGTACACACACGGGAAAGTTTCCAAGTAAAATAGTATTTCCTTATAGCGGCTCTCGAAAATTTTAGTGGCATTGCAATGTGAATTCAATTTTGTAAACGGTAGAGTCGTTACGAGAGCGGTAAATTTGAGGCATTGAAAGTAAACTTCGCTTGTTTCGCTAACTTTCTCTAGACTAGGTTAATTAAACACATCATCTATTCTAATAGGCATACTGTATCTTTGTTTAAGGTCGCGGTAATATTTGGATCGTAAATATTGACATAGAATTGTAGCACGGCGGGCGCAGTAAGTAGTAGGCACCATCAGATTCAGTGAACATTAGGAATGGTATTGCTGACTATGACAGTGTCAAAAGTTGCCAGTTTGTAACTTTTTTTTTGTAATTTTAGTGCTCCTTACATTACATTACATTACATTATGTCATAGATTCCATTCATCCTATACTCCTACAAAGAACCCTTATAGTTTCGCCATAATAATATAGGGGTTTTTTAGCTGTTGGTTCTCCTTAAATAAATAAATACATGTCCGTCCGTCCACGTGTTAGCTTAGTAACTGTTGATGCTAGAAAGCTGAATAATAACATGAGTATATTAATTACACAGAAAAGCAAGTAAAATAAAAGTTTGAAACAAAAACTACTTTTTTAGGATAACTACACGTAAAGAGGGGATTTTATCGTTTAATGGGTTATTTTTGATACAGCGATCTGTTTGCAAAATATAGAAGCTCGTTGACTATTATGCGTCGTCTACGCCTAAAATTTACCTATATTATTTTTCACCTATGATGAGTTCTGTGACGTTTCGAGTTTGACAGTTTTAGAGATGTATCATTGATCGAGTGAACCATAGATTTTTCTAAGAGTTATTAGTACTTATTTTTGAAAAAGTTGCATTATATTAAAAAATATATATTTATTTTCCAGTTTTCCGCCCACCGGGCCACTCTCTCGTTCTCGCTCGAAATAATCCCTCAAACGAATTACAAACTCCCGACTCCGGGAGTTCAAAACACTCTTTTTTGAACTGTTTCAGCATTTTGCCAAAAAATAACAACAAACTTAACGAGAAACAGTAACAAAAGTCAACAACAATAATAATAGAAATGAACAATAACAAATACAATGCAAAGAAAATGCAACGAAAACTCAACTCGTATACACGGCAGACGTACTCGTACTTACTGACAATGATACTGACAAGTACTGTACCCTTAGTGTAAGTTTTCGGTTATAAAACACGTCTCGATCGCTTTCGCGTTAAAATCTCAATTCGTATGGAAACAAGAACAGCGCCCCTAGCGGAACGTTAACGATGTCCGCGTTTCCATACAAATTGAGATTCGAACGCGAACGCGATCGAGACGTATTTTGTAACCGAAAACTTACACTAAGGGCACTGGCCACAAGAGGCACAAGATGGTTGCGGCCGCGTCGCAAATAGCCGCGTTTATAAAATTTTGCAAGTTTTGTTTAAAAATGTAAAATATCTAAGTTCACTGTTATCGAATAATGAACCGCTGCAATTGCCGATAATATTGTGTCACGTCACTACTCTGTTCCGTTTCACACATTGCGTTATATAAAAAAATAAATATTTTTGTATCGTATTCAATGGAGGCTATTTAACAGACACTGATATTGCTATATATTTTTAAAAATAACAGTTTTAAATTTTTTTGATTAATTTGTTTCAAAATAGAAATTATTTTTAAAATATATTTTGCGAACATAGTATGCGTAATTCGGAAAATTTTCAAATGTCACAGAACTCATCTTAGGTGAAAAATACAATAAGCCTTTACCTTACTTTTAGTTTAGAAAATTACACATTTACACAGCTGGTAGCTGTATCTATATAGACCTACCTATATATCATACGACCAATTCAGTCGTATGTTGTCGAGTTGCGTGTACAATAAAAATTATAGAAATATGAGGATAGAGCAGCTTTTACTGTAATTTACTGTGTTTCTCTGCTGAGGAGCCGTTGAATCGCAAGTTGCTATTGTTATGGTTGGTTCATTCATAATTTCTGGTGCACTTTTGTAGTTTCCAGCAGCTTACGCTTTCTCTTGAGTACCTACTGGATGCGAAGAATAGCTATACTGCTAAAGCCGATATATTATAGAAGTATGTATAGCTATACGATACGTTTTTATTTTTATGTAGAATAAAGTGTGCCAACTGAAAGAAGGCACTAAGAATTCTGACTAAGTAGTTACCTAATTTTTAAATGCGATTTTTTCTTTTGTCAATGAAACAAAAATTTAATTAACAAAGATTATTGTATTTTTCACCTAAGATGAGTTCTGTGACATTTGAAAATTTTCCGAATTACGCATACTATGTTCGCAAAATATATTTTAAAAATAATTTCTATTTTGAAACAAATTAATCAAAAAAATTTAAAACTGTTATTTTTAAAAATATATAGCAATATCAGTGTCTGTTAAATAGCCTCCATTGAATACGATACAAAAATATTTATTTTTTTATATAACGCAATGTGTGAAACGGAACAGAGTAGTGACGTGACACAACATTATCGGCAATTGCAGCGGTTCATTATTCGATAACAGTGAACTTAGATATTTTACATTTTTAAACAAAACTTGCAAAATTTTATAAACGCGGCTATTTGCGACGCGGCCGCAACCATCTTGTGCCTCTTGTGGCCAGTGCCCTTAGTGTAAGTTTTCGGTTACAAAATACGTCTCGATCGCGTTCGCGTTCGAATCTCAATTTGTATGGAAACGCGGACATCGTTAACGTTCCGCTAGGGGCGCTGTTCTTGTTTCCATACGAATTGAGATTTTAACGCGAAAGCGATCGAGACGTGTTTTATAACCGAAAACTTACACTAAGGGTACAGTACTTGTCAGTATCATTGTCAGTAAGTACGAGTACGTCTGCCGTGTATACGAGTTGAGTTTTCGTTGCATTTTCTTTGCATTGTATTTGTTATTGTTCATTTCTATTATTATTGTTGTTGACTTTTGTTACTGTTTCTCGTTAAGTTTGTTGTTATTTTTTGGCAAAATGCTGAAACAGTTCAAAAAAGAGTGTTTTGAACTCCCGGAGTCGGGAGTTTGTAATTCGCTTGAGGGATTATTTCGAGCGAGAACGAGAGAGTGGCCCGGTGGGCGGAAAACTGGAAAATAAATATATATTTTTTAATATAATGCAACTTTTTCAAAAATAAGTACTAATAACTCTTAGAAAAATCTATGGTTCACTCGATCAATGATACATCTCTAAAACTGTCAAACTCGAAACGTCACAGAACTCATCATAGGTGAAAAATAATATAAGCGCATTTAAGTTCGGGAGTGGGAGTTCGTGGAACTTGAAGTCGCTATATCCTCATATTTTTTGTTTGATTGACAAGGTTAATAAATTAATATAGTACATATCTACTTAGGTAAAATCCATCTCAAACCATGAACATCGGCAAATCTTTGGAATCCGACTGTTCATCTTGCCACAACCAAGTGACAGACCAGAGATAATACCAGTCAGAGAGGCGCAAATTAAATGCCTTTGTCATCAAAACAACATCTGTCAGAGCAAACAAATTGTTGATGTCCAAATCCAAGTACCGCCTTGACCTGTCAGAACAAAGACGAGTTGCCTTGACGTGAGGCCTGCGCCTCCACTGAACTCATAACTCTGTCGAATAAAATCACGTAGAAGCGTAATTATTCTTTTCTTTAATTTTATACTGTAGTTTTTAAGCATTGATGTATATGTACTTACTAGATTACGCCATCCGAACACTCATTGTGTTCCACTGCTTTGCACCTTGCACTGTGCAAAGGACTTTAGTATGACTTTGACATTCATGAGCGGCGGACGAACTAGTTTTTGATTGAGACTCCGAATATAGGCGTGAACCTGCACGTAAGTAACAATTCACTACTCAAGTAAGTAAAATTACATCTTGTACAAGTGATTAAGCAACTAATAATATTGTAATACCACAATAAAAACATTTTTTAAAATAAGACGTAACGCATCGAAGGTTATAAAGTGTCGTTGACATTACGCCATCTTACAATCATAGACTAAAACGTGCAGACGATCCCATTCAGAATTGGTTGTAGGTAAAAAATTGTGACTGAACATGCATGACAATTCGTTTAATTGCTTTATTTATACCTGTCATTCTTTTTCCATGTACTAATTTTTATGAACGTCAATATGTCACGCGATACGCATTTTAGTAACTGTTTCTGGATATATTTAAGAATAAAACAGTAATTTATTAGAACATGCTTTTTACTTCTCATTTGTCTACATGAATACATATATCTATATAGTGACAGTGACAGCGCGCCCAAAACACAGGTTACGTTCGGAAACAGTAACTAATAACATTCAAATCCCCTCCGGCATTCCGAAAATCTTTTTCGCTTTTAAAAAATCTGAAATTTCGTTGAGCAAGCATACATTGCTACTAAAAAACAAAAAAAAAAAATATAATATTACTCAGTACACCATTTTTGACTATTTTGGGGCTCCGGCAAATTTTAAATTTCCAATAAGGGGTTCCATTGCGATAAAGGCTTAAGAACCGTTGAATTACAGGTTTCAATCACATTTTTAGTGCTTCAGCTTTTTTTCAAAACCTCATTCACTATCTGCCTATTTATTAAGATAATTTCTTTCAATTGATTAAAAAAATGCAGTTAAAAAGTTTTTTTTTTTTTCGAAAATATCTATTTTGCCAGATGCAAAATGATTACGTTTCGTAGGTAAAATAGCTGTGTCACGTCTGCGGTGTATAATCTATATAGCGTTGACGTCTTGTGACAGTCCGATATTTGAACATATTGTTGACATGAACGTGCGCATCTAGTAAGTACATATACATCAATGTTTTTAAGTAATTTATTTTTTAATAATTTATTTTAAAAAAGTGACTTTCTGCCAAGTTTCTTGCGCCGCATTCTTCTTGGCAATGGTCTTTCCGAAAGCGCTGGTTTAAAAAAAAATGTCGCGTAAAAGTGCCCATTGCGGTCTATTTACCAAATAAATGTGTGTGTAAGCAGCTCCTCCACCTCTACACTGTAAGAACACATACAAATCACACAAACCCAACTATCACCAGCCATCATTACATTCCATTTGGGATTATCATTGACAATTAAATGTGTTTTTAGTTCGTTAGACTAACATCTAGTAGCATGGTGAACAGTTGTATTGCTCTGAGGATGAACTTTGGTTGAGTACGAAACGCATCCTCGTAGTGTCGCTATCGTTTGGTCGCGGTCGAACAAAGCGAATATTTATAGTTCATTTAAGTATAAACATGTGTTGGAGTATAGCCATAGACCATGGTGCTTCATGACGCAATCAACACATAAAAGCGAAAAGTGTTGCCTTGGAATCTCGGTGTAGACACAGAATGTATAATAGTACTAACGTGTGTAGAGCAGTGAAACACTGGAGCGATCTCGAGACAGACTCGCCGATGAAATATCTACGTTTAAGAGTATCCATTAAAATAATTAATTTATAGTAGTTTAAGATAAGACATTTAAAGGTAATTTATAGTATAATTAATGAGAAGAGAAGAAAGACACTAAAACTATTAGTTAAAGTTATTGTCTTCTATATCAAACGAGCGATAATCAGGAAGAGACACCGCCTTCTCGGTCACATTATTATAGGATATTAGAAACAAGATTAGATATACTACAAAGATAAAAGAAACGAAAATTTCAAATTATTCTAAATAGTCCATTAAAAATACACTCAATGTAGGTTAGATACCTACCTTATATGGGTTCACTAACAGATACATTTAAAAAAAACAATAAACTGACACATATCAAGTTAATATTTGTAAAGATAAGAGATAATAGACTAGTGTAAACGACATACATAAATATAATTAAGTATACCTACACACAAAACAGAGCACTTAACATCCCTTTAAAAGGAACTATGTTCACTTGAATTCGACAAATATTTTTTATGTCGTACAACTTTTAGTGAAATCCGCGAAAGTTCTAGACCATTGTTTCCCAACCTGTGGTCCGCGGACCCCTGGGGGTCCGCGAGCATATGTTTGGGGGTCCGCGGTCGCATACGCTTTATCTTACTTAGAGCATTAACAAAAATAATATTGTACGAAAATCGCACCTTTTTTCACTCAGGGGTCCTTGGCACGCATTATGCTAGATTTCCTAGGGAGTCCGCGGCTGAAAAAGGTTAGGAACCGCTGTTCTAGACTATGCTAACAGACAGATTTTAAAGACGATTGCTGCATTCAGTGTCAGTTCGCAACTCACTGTTTGAACAAACTTCAGCGATGTGCGAGGCAGACTCGAAGATGAAGTGACACGACGTCAATATTTGCTCATTCTAGTAGGTAAATTCTCGTTCTACAGGCAATACTTATTTAACACTTAAAGAACTTCTAACTTCAAGTAAGACTAAGGTGTTATAGTAACTCAAAGTCAAATGAAACTACTGTCTACAAATACTTGTGGCTCAAAACTTGTGAGCAAAACTTAGGTAGTTTTCAGAATATATTGTAAAAGATAGTACGAGCATGTACGAGTAGGTATTCAACTATTAACATCAAACAAAACTATGTTTAAATGGAAACCCATTACTGTTTACGCGTGGTGTCAAATTTCTAACAGAAATTCTGAAAATAAACCATAACGAATGCGGTGGTCTTTTAAATACGACGATTTGTTGCGGACGTCAAAGGCGTCAGTAGCCTAACTACATCGGCAGAGTTTAAAATAATCCAAATCTTATTATTATTTAGATTAACTCTAAAAGGCCGTAGTTTTTTACAACATTATAAGATTTATCTACTCTCATATCGAAATATTCGAATTATAAAATTCAAAACGAGTTTATATTTACATACTTTTTTAAACACAATACCGAAATATTAAAAAAAAAACACATTATCACACTTTTCTTCTAAAGCCCGCTCCACACTTAGCCCGCGGATCGCGCGCAATGGCTGCGAAGGGGCGCGAACGCTAAGTGTAGAGCCGTTTCGCATATTCTTCGCGGTTTCGCGCTTTGTTCCCCAATTTTTGTCGGTTTTTGTCCCGCGTCAAAGGGAGCGCGAAGCGCGAACGCGACGTAGTACGAGACGCGGGCGAGTGTAGAGTCGTTGTTAAATTCACGGCAAGTTCGCTCCGCGAAATCGCGCCGTGATTCGCGGACTAAGTGTGGAGCGCCCTTAAGGAAATAATGTTATAATATAATTTTTTAAACCATTACGATACAGAGCGAATCCAAAAAGTTTATATCAACAAGTTTTGATTCCAATTTTCACACCTTGTCTGTGGCAGTGCCCGCTTTAGCGCATGCGCGCACATGCCGCACATGCGCAGTGATGTACTGGGTTTTACCGCCATTCCGTTCATGACTACGTTGTCGTTTTGTTGTACGAATTTTCATAAGAAAATTTTGTTTTTGCTTAAAAATGTCTGATATCAGTGAATGCGAAGAAAATTTGACTCCACCCGATATTTTAGATGCGGCGAAGGAAATGACTCATAATTTACCAGCAAAGTGAAGGTCCTAGTATAAGTTCTGGTTGCAATGCAGGTAATTCTTAATGGTTCTTGAACACATTATAGAGGATTTAATATATGAACGTAGATAAAATATTGTATGCAACTGTACGCAATTAGGCCTTAAAACACTCGTGTGACCCTTTTATGAAACTCGGCTACGCCTCGTTTCATGAAACCACACTCGTTTTAAAAGGGCCCTATTGCGATACAGTTGCATAAATAGCTATTATTAGATAAGTTCAAATTTTAAAACCTTTTTCATATTGTACCTCAAAGTAGGTACCAGAAAACATTCATTTGTAACAAACACTACAAGAGTTTATAATCCATACTAATATTATAAATGCGAAAGTGTGTTTGTATGTTTGTCCGTCTTTCACGCCGTAACGGAGCGGCGGATCGACGTGATTTTTGGCATAGAGATAGTTTATGGGCCCGAGAATGACATAGGTTACTTTTTATCCCGGAAAAATGCGCAGTTCCCGAGGGAACAGCGCGCGATAACCGAATTCCACGCGGGCGGAGCCGCGGGCAAAGGTACACATTATAATAAATTAGTAGTGAAATTCTGGCGGACCGACCTGTACCACTACCATGAGTTTACAGTGACCGTAGTCAAATGCGACGGCGTTAATTATTTGTATGGAGAATCGTAAAGCGCCTCTACAAATAATTTACGCCGTCGCTATCGAGTACGGTAACTGTAAACTCATGGTAGTGGTAAAGGATCGTCCCGCAGGACGAAACTCTTCGACGGTTATTGGCATCGACTGTGTCTGTGTCATCATCATCATCATCATGTCAGGCGAAAGACGTCCACTGCTGGACATAGGCCTCCCCCAAGGCTCTCCACTCAGACCGACCTGTGTCTATGTACCGAGTGGTATCTATATGTACCTAGTTTGGATCTCAATGCATGTGTATGGACAGCAAAAAGTACAGTCAGCAAAAAAGCTTGCATTAGAATTCACTTTTGAACAACAACTAAATTATAAATATATATAGGTCTTTAACTCTTTAGGTACACCACATTTTAACGGCTCCGTTAAAATTTGCATTGGTACCAATAGGCATGCGAATAAGCGTTTCAGCATTGGGCGTAAAACGGAAAATAATTTAGCATTGAAATGTACATTTGCCGTGCAAATACTAGCCTAATGATCGCAGGTCATTGCTCCCGGCACTCGACGATGAGTGATGACGGTTTATTGATCCTCCGCGTTTGTAAAGGTAAACATTTGCTTTTCTGTTTGATTTATTTGTTGCAAATTGTAGCTGCTATTGCCTACTATCACACAGTTGTATGTTGTATGTAATACTACTACTTATATATACTGAGCGGCACAAAATTTGGCCCGCTCTACACACAAAATGAAGGGTCTACGGAAAAAACATGTCTAGTCACCTTTTTTTTAAATATGTAGAGCTCGCAAAGTACTATGACTTACTATTGCGTTAAATAATCTGAAAACAATATAAAATATTATTTTTTTACTTTTAAAGAAATGGTAACCATAGTAATTGTTCGTGATGACTAACTTTCAAACCGCTATAACTCAAAAAGTTGCTCAAGTGACTAGACAATGTTCTTTCCGTGGACCCTTCAAATTACCTATTTCTGCATACATTCGAGGGCCAAATTTTTTGCCGCTCAGTATATATTGTTGTGAGGAATCACAGTTTCCCTATGTATAGAGGTATACTAGGAGGCGTTCAAGCATTACGTAACGCAATTTTTGACCCTCCTTCCCATTGCAGTGGCGTGGCGTCGCAGCAACTCGATTCCCACCGGGTTGCCAAATTTTTTTCCATGGCGTCTGTGGTGAAAAGTTTGGTAAAGTTTATGTGTACAGTCAAGGGCAAAAATATTTATACTTAGTATCTTGTCACTTTAACCACTGTGACAGTTCATATAATGGCAGTTCAAATATGACGAAAATAGACAGGGTACTAAAGTGTATATGTACATATTTTTGCCCTTGACAGTACAATGTGTGTATTAATTCCGAGGAGTTGCAATCGAAAACATAGCTAATTCATGCTTGTCCCTCTCTCTGGGTAGCCTAACGAAAATGTTCACTCTACGCCACTAGTATGTAGCACGCTAGTATGTAGAATGTAACTGTACGTTTCAAAAGTAGTATCTGATGAGGGGAGAAGATAATATTTACAATACTCGTAGCAGCCTTAATAATATGCTTAACATGCAGACCCAACTTTTAACTAACTCCTCCTATCGCCCAGAGTCCTTTATAAACGACTTATTATAATTTTAAATTAAACTCTACTTACCTATCATAAATGACGTAAAGTTTGATTTTCGTAAATCAAAAATTTGACTAGGGCGTTAGGAGGCTATAATATTAAGACCTTCACCTACTCAGTTCCATTGCACGATACATTATGAATATTAAGCCGTAATACTAGCAAGAACTTGGGCAATTCGTGTTAAATCAAGTTATTCTAGCAATTAGTATCTACATTACAAATCTGGAGCATCTCTATTGGGAACTATATCTTAACTAAAGTCTAGATTAATCTCGCAACTCGGAAAGCGAATAATGCGTAGGTTCGTTCGCCTACACACGATATGTAACCTCTCGTGTCTGTATCTATATAGGTCCCGAAGAGATAGGCTAGACATCGTGATGGCTTCAGAGTGCAAAGCGAAACCATTTGTAAAATCATAACGCCGGTTGAGCGCGAGCGAGTTCTGTATAAGGCAGATAATCAAAACAAACACCGACAAAGAAAATGAGGACGGCCCAAGATTGGATCCGGTGCTGGCGTGTCATCCGTGTACACGCACTTGCCCAGAAAAAGTATAGAAAAAAAGTACAGCGCGGAACGCGACCAATCCTATTAGAGCAGCGGCCGACAGCCAAACTAGTTTAACTTTACAGTTACAAGGCGAGACGATTCGATTCTGCGACGATACGTAGCCGAAGGTCGCGGGAACTCGGGCACGGATAATTCGGAATTCGTTCTGCAAGCCAGTGGATGCCGGAGATGCCTTTGCTGCCTTCGACTCCAAAGAAACTTCAACGCAGATAAGGTCCGAAAATCTGATTTATTTGGCAGTGTTTTGTCCACGAGAATTCCCAGATCCTGGGATGTAAAAGCCGAATTCGCTTTATTAAGCTAGACATTTAAACCATTAAGCTATCGTTTTCGTTGTCCGCTTAAGTCGAATGGCGTGTTAAGTTATTTACTTATACAATATGTTTGCGTAGAGTCCGGGAAAATCTACAAGCGAAATCGAACAGAGTAAAAACTTGCAACGTGATTCGCATCGCGCCTTCATTCATTCATCTCGTTCATCACATGCGATATCGCAAAATTGCAACACATCGTGGTTTTTATTTCTGCACACAAGTCCTTTTGAAGATGTGATGTGGATAGGAAGCCAGAACATAATAGTACCTACCTACAGTCTGCACGTCCGGTTTCCCGGAACTATCTACCAAGTATTATTAGCAATCTATGCAACAATTTAGAGTAGGTACCCAACAAACAATTTGGCGATAAAAATAGACCGTATTGTAGCTTTGAGTGGTAGAGTAGCTTTACAAGGTCTACAGTTATAGCTTTTGGTGACACTATGGAGCTAATTGAATACATTAGTCAGCTGGCGATAGTAAAGTGATTTAATAGAAATTAGAAAAATATAATAACTTTAAGCTGCACACTGGAGCTATAAGATACCACGTTATAGCTTATAGTTGCAGCTGTAGGGTGATTTTATCACTGAAAGCTCTTTTGGAGTGTCTATTAACGCGTCTTAATGCTGTCGCTCTGTAAGAGTGTTATGTTTACCTTCTAGTGCTAAATGTAGCCTTTAGTGTTAAATAAGCTGTAGGAAAATATTAAAGCTGTATAAAGGTTATAATGGCAATTCTAATAACTCTCAATGAGTGAGTGATATAACGGAGTTAGGGTATAGCTCTTTAAGAGCTTTAAGTGTTAATAAGATATGTAATAACTCTATTTTAGAGTTATCAGTTCTACAGTAGTAATAAATATGACTTTTTTAGTTAGCCTTGCGCTCCGAAGTGATAGTATAGAGATATCGGAATGTTTAAGAGTTACAGACAACAACGCCATTTTCGTTTACAAATAATAACCTTAAAATGGCAAACATAATCATGAAAATTAAGTATAATTTACTGTACACTCTTCAAAAATATAAGATCTAGTTACTTTACTACACCCATTTGCAAACCTAACCCGTTAAATTAACTTTACGAAAAAAAAATGCACTGTAGTATTTTATCGTCTAAAATTTTAATCAAAACGTATATAATTCGAAGGCGCTTGAAAATTGAGATGTAAAATATCATATATAATAACAGAAAACTTACAACCGCAATAGTTTTTCACGTATCTACGTAAAAATAACTGATATTAAAATAACGCACTTACCGTTTTCCGTATTTCCCGTCGCCATTACAATAATACAGCACTGTTCGCGTTTTATTATTAAAAATGACACATGTTAATTTCCAAATAGAAATATTTCTATAAAATTGAATACAATAGTGTACACTAAGAGCTTGTGTATCACGCAAAGAGTTTATTTTCACCACTGTAGCTCTTTTGTTGCGCTTTAAGTGATATAAGAAAACATTCTACAGGTTTCATAGAACCCTTGGCGCATGTTACGGCTATTGTAGCTCTTTATTATCTCCTTTATTCGCGGAGAGTTTATTTTCACCACTGTAGCTTTTTTGTTGCGCTTTAAGTGATATAAGAAAACATTTTACAGGTTTTATAGAACCCTTGGTACAAGTTACGGCTGTTGTGGCTTTATTATCTCCTTTGGTAATATGCGTCGCTGCTGTAGCACTATTATACCACTTGAAGTGATAAGGTCTGTGCCAAAATCGGACTATAAGAGAGTTATAGCGTGCTATATCGCTAATTTTTAGGTCGTGCTAGAGCTAAAGGAGTTTAAAAGAACTAATATACGGCGGTTATAGAGCTTATCTTATCGCCAAATTGTTAGTTGGGTACCTACCTCCTTTATGCTCGTACATAAAAAAGTTCCTGACGTAGCTCGCTGTTGCTGTTACCAATAAAAGCTTATAAATAAATTCGAATTGTAAGACTTACGGTTCTCAATTTGCTACTGCGGTATACACCAGTGCTCTAGTAATTTGTCGTAGATATTCGGCTCTATTAGTAAGCAATGACTTTACAATAGAACCTCACGCTTATTATGATGACGCAGCGTAATATACGCCGTAATTTTACCGAAGGTCAATCAAATTTAATTTTCCATGAAAAATATGCTCTTTTGAAGTACTTATATACGAATACGAAACCAGTTATTAAGCAACAGTGATTGGAGTTTAATTATCCTCAATCTGACTTTTAATTTCTATTCACTTTGAGTGAGTATAATAAGTAAAATTAAAACATTTATTATTAAAAAATATATATACTGACAAGGACAACCATTTGGCAAAAAGCATGGGTAAGTGGTAGGTATGTGTACCTACCCAGTGTCAAGGAGCGCAATAAATCTACATTCATTACGACTCTATCTTTATTAGGATAGTAAAGGCTTTAAGTACAGACATTTCCAGGTGTTCGCCCGTGTACCAAGGTAAACAAATTGCATCTGTTGCGACTGTACCTAGCGTAGAAGCACCATCAGCCAAATAAGTGGTCTATCTTCTTCTTCTCTTTTAAAATATGGCATTCTGTCCTTATTAGGACAATTTCGCCAGTGTCGAAGTACTCTCTTTGAGAGGGACGTTGTTCGGTAGTCGTAGTTTTTGCAACTTGATAGTAATATTCCAGAAACCACGTGGAGACAACTTGTGCATTAAAAAATGTCAGACACGAGAGCAATATAGAATTTTGTGATCACTGTTCACTGTTAAGGTTAATCGCCGCATAAAACACTATCAAAATTATACTTCAACTAGCCAAAGAAACAGAAATAGCAAAAGTGTACATTGACTACATCCGCCATTGTCGAATGCCACAAATCGAATCCAAGTGGTCTATCAAATTAATAATTATGTCGCTAAAGTCGAACTTTCAAGTTGACAGACATGTCTATTGTCAATTATTTTTTTAAGATATGCAAACAATCATCAACTTTAGGGTGGTAGACCACATATTTGGCTAATGGTACCTCTGTTCTTGTGATATGTTTTACATTTAAGTGATGGGTTTTAGAATATCTAAAATGATTAAAATTATAGGATCCGTGTTAGGGAGTGCCTTCCAAATATGGACAAAAATGAAAAAAAAATGAAATTCTCTGATAAGTACATTTTTATTCTCCTGATTAATTAAAAATCATCGTGTATTTTTAGGTGCGTACGAGTATGTATAGGTGAAGATAAACAGTTACAGCGAAAGAACTACAGCAATTCTTTGTCAAAGTTTAAAATGACTGGAGAGCTCGTATTCTCTACTAGACTCTACTAACGCGTTAAGTTTCGTGTTAATTATATTTTACACATTATTATAAAAAGGTTAAAGAATTCTCATAAATTATTCACTTCGACGGTTTTACCAAAATAAAAATGTCATAAATAGATTAAAAACTTGAAACTTGATATCAATTATAGTACAATAAAATTAAATAGAACAGCGGGAGTTCTGTTAACGCTCTGATTTGCATAAATAAATATTATTCAACGTTTGACTATTAAGCGTTTATTGTTTTAAAAATATGCATATTAGGCTGTTTATTACTTTGCGTCATTGACATGGTAATAAAATAAAGTTCAAGTTGTTCGTAAAATTTCTTACCTCCGCTAAGTATCCAAGCACGCCCCCTTTTTTAGTAAACCAACACAAAAACCACTTTACCGGCACAGGCTGTGTAATTAATAGATCCAATGTCCGATTAATCCGATCATCATTAGCCGCTAAATTGACGGATCGACGGGACCTTGCACAATACACGAACACAATGAACGATCAATCAAAGCAGATCATTATCTATGCTATCACCAAACTGTAACACTTTTTCACCATAACACAGAATCCGGAACGTTCGGTCGAAAATTCAAAAAAATAACTTTTAGCGAGTTTCGCGCGTAAACGCCGGCTATGGCGGGCAGGCTGCGCGGGCGACGCGTGCTATGCCGCCATGTGCCGACAGCTGACTGAATCGCAATTCAAAACAACGCAACTACACGCGCATTACGGGGTACAATTTTTTCGCTTCTAAGCTTAATTTTAACGGTGGTTTTAATGGTGATCGGAACTGCCATCCCATTAGTTCGGTCTAGAAACGCATCCTGTGTTTCCAGCGGGTCGCCTTGCCGCGAATGCGACGTACGGTAATCGATAATAAATTATAGTTAGATACCTTTCGCTGCAACTAGGCGCGATTTATGCGCAGAACTGCGCTGAATTAACAATTACATATGCTTTTATTCATTATAACGTTAACTGAAAACAACCGTTACGAAGTTAAGTATATGTAGGATTACGTCAAATAAAACACAAGCAGCTGGTTTTTGAATGAATATTTTATGGTAAACTGAATGATAAATAACAAACCACTACGCTGGCTGTAGGCTGGTCCAGCCAGACTATCCAAGATGAGTAAGTGTAAAAATAAATAAATATTCTTAATGGGCTATTTAAATAAGTTATTGCAAGTATACAATATATTTATAAACATTGTTCATATAGGTACATACGAGGAAAGGTACAGTTAGGAGTTAGTTTCGAAGTTATTGCTTTATCAGATACACTATAAAAATTGTTATGAAATCAGACTGGAACTCGTTTCATGAAACTGCAAATCATAGTAGGTAACGTACTAAGTTTAAAAGCATGGCAATAGTCGTCAAATCTTGATGCCACATAAAATTGTGGGCAGCAACTTCAAATTTCAGGATACAAACTTGCCGAATTTAGCCTCGTGAAATAAGCTGGCAGCAAACTTTAGATACAATAGTATAATTTAGCCCTTCCCTTAGTAAGACAAAATTCATAAGTAGGTAGGTACTTAGGGTACTGAGACTTGTATTTAGATAGCTGATTAGGCTAAGGCCTGTCAGTATCTTGTACATAACTACTCCAACAACTAGGTACATTATTTTCGCACTTCATGTCATTTCTACTGATTATCCCAAAACTTATCTAAACTATCATATCATGAATTTCGGCGTCAAATCTTCACGAAGCATCCTCATCCTTACTAATATTATAAATGCTAAACTGTCTGTCAGTGAGTTGTTCATTCCTAAACCGCTGAACCAATTTAGTTGGAGGTCATATATTTTTAAGGGCAGGGAAGGACAGCACATATATTTTTAACCCGGAAAATTGCAGTTACCGCGAAATAACGATAAACGAATCTTGGCATACGCAGTCGTGAGCAAAAGCTAATAGCAAATAAAACCACACTTTTTACAGAACCTTGCATCACTGCATGGAACAATTCAAGTACCAGAATCAAATGTCAATTATTATATATCAAATCAACCTTGGAGTACAATGATCAATGTCTAAAATTATAAGATTGAAGTTACAACCACACGATAACCATGTATTAGCTTCTCGTGTTGCGCAGGCTGGGCGGCCAAGTGTGAGTCGTATTCGCGGTTAACCTAATGAGATAGGTAATTTATATTATTCATTGTCATTCCTCGCTTGTGTACCTTGGACCAACATCCAAAAATATCTATTGCATTTTTCGTCAGTAAAACTGTATCTTTATGACTTTTAATGAAGAGAAACTGCATGGTACACCTAATCTTAAATTGTTTACAAAGAAGGTACGAGTAGATAACATGAGATGAGCCTGACGTAGTCGATATTAGCTACACAATAAGTGTCAATACACGTTTGTCTTCCTTTCATACCCAACTATACTATATCAAGTACTCAACCATATATCAAAAGTTTAATGGAGCATGATCTAGTAAGTACCTACCTAGTAATCAGTCTCCATGAAGGTAAGTAAATGAATACATTAAGGAATGTTGTCATAGTAATTATTTTTAAGATATTAAGATTTTCTTTACATATGATCTCTATAATAGTATAAAACTAAGTTGCTTCCCACCGTCTCTACGCTTAGATTTTACGCGACGGATTTAAAGGGGGTTTCCACTATCAGTAAAAAAAAACCGGCCAAGAGCGGGTCGGAAACGCCCAAAATAGGGTTCCGTAGCAATTGCGAAAAAATAAAGTAATATTTTTCTAAGGATTTCGTATTTTGTACGGAAATTACGGAATATTCCAAGTTTAGGTATATTTTATACCTTAGGCTGCTATTTACTCGTAAACTACTGATAATTCTCAAGAAAACTTATCCTTATCTTAAGTGCCTTCGATTATGAAAAAAATAGAGCCTTTTTAGGGTTCCGTACGCAAAGGATAAAAAGCGGTCAAGACCGTGTCGGACACGCCCAAAATAGGGTTCCGTCCGTAGCCATTACGAAAAAATCAAGCAATATTTTTCTAAGGATTTCGTATTGTTACGGAATCTTCCAAGTTTAGGTATGTTTTATACCTTAGGCTGCTATTTAATCTTAAACTTAGTACTAATACATGAACCGTGATATGATAGCTATACAGTTGAAATTTTCACAGATGATGTATTTCTGTTGCTGCTATAACAACAAATACAAAAACAGAATAAAATAAATATTTAAGTGAGGCTCCCATACAACAAACGCGATTTTTTTGCCGTTTTTTGCTAATGTCTAATGTCGTATAGATAATGGTACGGATACGGACCCGTACCATTAGGGTTTCAAACCCTTCGTGTACGAGTCCGACTCGCACTTGGCCAGTAATTCTTCAAAATCGCACCCGTGTTTAAGCGGGGCGAGTCGCTAATTTTCAACCGACTTCAAAAAAGGAAGAGGTTCTCAATTCGTCTGTATGTTTTTTTGTGTTTGTTACGCGATAACTCTGCCAATTGGGGGCGAATTTCAAAATTATTTTTTTGTTCTAAAGGACATACTTCGGAGGTGGTCCCATTGACACCAGGTCATGATCTGATGATGGGATCTTAGAGAAATCGAGGGCAAACCTCGAATATTTAAAGCACACCTATAGCGATTTTGGCATTTTTAACACAAAGTCAAGTATTTACATTCAGAAAGTATCATTTGGTAAACTAATAAAGAAGACAGTAGGTACTGGTACTTTTGTTATATTATTATATAAGAATATAACCATGCCGTGTTTGAGATTATTGGTATCGTTTTGAGATGAACTTTGTCTTCAAATCACTAAAAACCATGAAATAAAAAATTTAACAAAAATGGAACAGACTTCAAAAACCTTGAAAATAATTTTCTACTAATTTTAAATTTTGAAGTCGGTGCCTCAGACGAGCCAGCAGGAGTAATTGACGCCCAATATATATGTTAGGTGAGGTAGACGACTATAGTTCAACTCCTGCTGGCTCGTGCTGAGGCACCGACTTCAAACTAGTAGAAAATTATTTTCAAGGTTTTTCAAGTCGATTCCATTTTTTGTTAAAAAAAATTGATGTTAGTTTTTTGCTGGCGTTACTTTTTATTAACCGTACTTGCGCTGTCATTTAAGCTACGTGTACCTACATGAGTGAAATTCTACTTGCAAGATTTGAAGACAACTCACGTACCTAAATACTAGTACATACCTACTTACTTACGTACATACTAGTTAGTACACACTTGCTTCCATTATGAACATTGCAAGTTGAATAAAAAGAGAAAAGAAGAAAAAACAGTTCACTGAAGTGTATAATTTGTCGTTAAAGCAAATAAATTAATTGATTTTTTAAATAAACAAGAATTTTCACTTTAGATACTCGTAACATAGTGAATAATACAGGTGTTAAAAAAAATCTGTACTATACTATAACCCATATTAGAGCTACTGATTACTACTAATACGATACAAGTGGCAAAACATTCAAATTCTTCTCGTGACTTGACTTCCATACAAAACTTTTATTTTCGAATTTGAGTGTTTTTCACTTGTATCGTATTAGTAATCAGTAGCCCTAATATGGGTTATGTACACTATAGTACATGATTTTTTAACACCCTGTATAACACAGCTACCTACTTTAGTATACTTACACCTATGTTATTAACACTAGTAATAGCAATATCTTTTCCTTTATAAATATTTGCATACCTATAAGTTAATAATACATTTTCGGAATAGCTGCATTTATTATACCTTAGTACTAAATACTAAACAATGCAACACTTTAGCAAACACATACCCTTTATCACAGTGTAATTAGGTCTATTTTGAAGTTACGACCTCGTGTTATTTATTTAACGGGTAAAAAAATGCGTCCCGCACTGAAAACCAATTAAACACACTGTAAATAACATACAAAAGAAAGAAAATCTTGTAACATCTAAAGAACATATTCGAGATTTAAGATATTTATATGGAACACTATACATAAGAAATATTAAAATCTACGTAAGTACATAGTTTATTCTACTGCATTAATATAAGTGTATTATTTACGGCAATTATCCAGACATAGTAAATAAAGATAAGATATATGCAGATCAACAGCTTTGCCACATATTTTCGAGATATACTTCACTAACCTTTAATATAATTTTAACTATAACTAGCTTTTACCCGCGGCTTCGCACGCGTAAACTAATAAAACGGGGATGTATTCGGTCCCTTAGTTATAAAACTATCCCGTGGGAATATCCGGATAAAAAGTAGCCTATGTGTTATTTCAGACGTTCAACTACCTACATACCAAATTTCATGACTCTAAGCCCAGCAGTTGTTATTTCGAGATTTTATCCATATCCCGTGGGAATATCGGGATAAAAAATAGCCTATGTATTATTTCAAAGGTCCAGCTACCTACACACCGAATTTCATGGCTCTAAGCACAGTGGTTGTTATTTCGAGATTTCATCCCCAGGTATCCCGTGGGAATATTGGATCAAAAAGTCGCTTATGTGTTATTCCAGACTTCCGGCTACCTACATTCCAAATTTTATGACTCTAAGCCCAACGGTTATTATTCCAAGATTTTATCCCTATCCCGTGGGAATATCGAGATAAAAAGTAGCCTATCTATTATTCCAGAGGTCCAGCTATCTATATACTAAATTTCATGGCTCTAAGCACAGCGGTTGTTATTTCTAGATTTTATCCCTAGGTATCCCGTGGGAATATTGGGTCGAAAAGTAGCCTATGTGTTATTACAGACGGCTAACTACCTACATACCAAATTTCATGACTCTAAGCCCAGCGGTCATTATTTCAAGATTTTATCCCTATCCCGTGGGAATATCGGGTTAAAAAATAGCATATGTAGTATTTCAGAGGTCCAGCTACCTATATACCGAATTTCATGGCTCTAGTCCCAGTGGTTGTTATTTCGAGATTTTATCCCTAGGTATCCCGTGGGAATATCGGGTCAAAAAGTCACCTATGAGTAATTCCAAACGTCCAACTACCTACATACTAAATTTCATGACTCCAAGCCCAGAGGTTCTTATTTCAAAATTTTATCCCTATCCCGTGGGAATATCGGGATAAAAAGTATCCTATGTCCGTCTCCTGGCTCTAAGCTACCTCCCTACCAATTTTCAGCCAAATCTGTTCTGCCGTTCTTGAGTTATAAGTGGTGTAACTAACACGACTTTCTTTTATATATATAGAAGATAGAAGATTTATTAGTAGGGACACCGGTTATTATTCAAATGGAATTCTAACAATACAAGACTACAATATGTAGAGTTCAGTATTGGAAAGTTAGTGCCGGCCCGAGGTAGAGCAAGAAGCAAAATAAAATTTAGATGGCACCGTTCAAGAGACGCGGAAGTGGTCAAAGTCAAAGTCAAAATCTCTTTATTCAATTTAGGCTATAACAAGCACTTATGAACGTCAAAAAAAATCTACCACCGGTTCGGGGAAAACCTCTGTTGAGAAAAATCCAGCAAGAAACTCAACGACAGTACTCGTTATACGACAGTAGACAATCTCACTCTAACTTGATCTTAGATAACCTTGATCAAGGGGTAGAGCCAGTGTCCCCACCTTAGGGTAATTTACCCTAAATTTACGGTATTTTTCGGGATAGAAAAATACATAAGGAATTTTTCAGGACAATAGTTTTCGAATAAAATGTACGATTTCAAGAAAAAAATACTGCAGCTGACATAGAAGCCTAGAATATTTATGGATGCATTTCAAGAATGTTTTGAGACGATGTAGTAGTTTAGCTATTAGTTTATTAATTTAAATCGCATTAATTGCTGTTTTTATTTCAAACATTTTTAAGGTAAAAAATAAATAAAAGTGCCTAATTTAGGGTAATTTAGCGTAGCGTTAGGGTAAAAAAAATATCTGAGGTGGCAACACTGGGTAGAGCCGGCAATGTGCAGTATTGAAATTTCATAGGCCGAAAAATAATTAAAAAAATGTGTTTGTCGAATAAGCCCTGCAAAAAGGTTTTTTTTTTCAAACTTTGCGACGATTGCTATTCTATGAATTAGATATAAGTACACAAGAGACATAAATTAATACTAAAAGCATGTAAATTATCAAAAAGATTAAGATTAGACACTTAATGCTAAAAGGCTTTCTTAATTCAAGTCCATTTTATTACAGAGATGATTAATTTATATTATAATAGATGAATATGTACCTACGTAGTGAAATAAGAAGGCTACATTATAAAGAATAATTTTGAAAGTTTATTTTTGATGCATTCTTTTTAATTCATGTCTGGATTTTCATATTGTAACATTGTAATGGATGTATACCCAGTGCTATCCAAGAAGACGCGTGATTTTGTCAAAATTAGCCATTCATGACATTGTAATAAGAACCACGCCACGCGTCATCGTGAATGAAATCAATGATTAGTAAGTTTTTACAGCACGTACAAGCCAAATGCAATTAGGTAGTTAGATATTTTAAATTATTTCTTTCAAAATTTTAATCATACTTATTATTTATGAAAAGTTCTGTAGTTTCATATACATGGAATCGCATTTACATTTATGGCAGTCATATTTTGTGGATAACCTTAAATAACATTTATTTCATACAATGTCACTGGCATAATATTTGAAGCAAATCATATCTAATTTAATAATCAACATGCATTTTCAGTCTTATTATAATCAATTCAATATAATCAATCTCTGTCTCTGAATCTAAATCACGATACGCTGTTCCCGTTCGAGCTCACCTTGAAAAGGAACCACGGATTGGTTCGGAACATGACGGCCGTACCTCTATCATTAATACGTGGGAGATCCGTTACCTTATTAAGAATCTCTGGTTATTTTTTTCTAGGCACTGATAGGAATTGGAAACGTTTGTATAATTATGAATGCAGTAATAGAAAGAACTTGAGTCATAAATGAGGGTTTGGCATACAGATTTGAAGCAATTGTTTCCAATTCTTGGAGTTTTAAGTTTTTATAGTCTCCTACAAACAATAGAGACAAGTCTGTGACATTATCTATCTACTTATATACATTTTTTGTAATAAACATACTTATAGGTATAAATAAATTGATTGATTGATTGTATTGGTGTGCAATAAAGAGTTTTTGTATTGTATTGATTACTTGCATATTTGACACAATTTGGTAATCGAAAACGCATCCAATTAATCAAGGAATTGAAAATGGAATTAAACACAATATAGGTATTTTCAGAGTCCAAATGGTCAATTTAAATGCTTCAGTGCCTACTGATGAGGCGACGTATACAATGTCACGTATTAGTCTTTTAATGAAATCACTTCTTTTGGTGATCTGGTGTTATAATCTAATCACAACAATAACTAATTTATATTCATACCAGTTACTCCCAATTTACTAGCACTAAATGCGACATTTATCAGCCCATTTAATCTGTGACTAACGGAATGATGATCTTGACAATCTTCACTATCACCACTAATCACCATAGTCCTATTTACAGTCTCATCAATACAGTTTAGTAGATTTTCAAAAAAGTTAGGAAAATTTTCATAACTAGGATATACATTTATATCTATAACTGCATGTCGGCCTGTGAGGTTGTCAATCACAACATCAAACCCAGCTAAGATCAGACCAATTTCTTTTCTCAACACTCGAATAATTTGTTTTATTTTCTCTTCTTTTAAAGTCATTTGTAAATCTGTTTCATCATGGGGGTCTAAAATGGATAGTGTTGATTGGCTATCTGCTTTACACACTTCTCCTGTGCTGTAAAATATTGGTTCCAGGTCTTCCGATGCCGTAAAATTCTTCAAACTTGGTCTTTCACAAATGTGATACCTGGAAATTACAAAAGAATAAATATTATTGCCTAGTAACCGAACGGTTAAACGTCATTCATTACCATCTCGCGTTAATTAGCACAACGAAAGGACAAGTCGCAAGATTGATCACGCTAGGTTTAGCATCGGTATTATGTTTAGTTTTCATAAACATTTAACCCTGAGCATATTTTAACAATACAGCAGAAACAATAATGACGAAAAAACATGCCGCAAAAACGCTGTATATTTATCAAAATAATCGTGATAGCCTGATAGCCTAGTGGTTCGGCATATGTCCTTTCAATCAAGTAGTAGTCATCGCTGAGTTTTTCGGAATTTATGATCGAAATTAAACATGGTTTGGGAACTCCACACACCCGCCAAAAAATTCAATGATATGCGTGAAGTTCCCAATCCGCACTGGGAACGCATGTAGGAACTACGGCCGAAGCCCTCTCCTCAATTTGAGAGGAGGCCCATGCTCTAAGAGGTCTATAGGCCGAGCTAATGAAGTGTGAAATAATTTAAAGATTTGTAGCTGATAATGATAATAAACAAAGCTCTTAAATTTCTACTACAACTAAATAAAATCCAGTTCACTAAAGAAAGAAAGAATGATTTATTTGCTTAGAATACGTAAATACAGGTCTTAATTACAACATACTAACCTATTTCCTATAATAAAGACTTTATGTAGCACGGCGTTATGGTTGACGAAGCTCTGAACAACACAAGGTGGTCTGCACACATTCAAATCTCTCTCATTAAAGACTAAAATCATTTCGTGCGCCGATTTGGACCCATGGGCTACAGTTGGCTTGCAAATTATAGGAAACCTCACGCCCCTCTGCCTCATAATTTCTAAATTCTCTTGTGCGTTGCATGTTGTGAACTCTGCAAATGCTGGTGTGAAGATTCCATGTCTACTAAATGTAGGTTCGTTTTGTAGTATTGAATAGTAATTGTACCTGCAAAAGCATTTTAATTATGTCAGAAGGGCTACTCCGAAACACGAAATTCGAAGTTAGTATCGTGCCGTCCCTCTCACTCTCGTATTAAATGACATAAGCGTAGGCGGGACGGTACGATACGAACTTCGATTTTCGAATTTCGTGGTAGCCTTGCAGAACTTTTGCACACCGCATTTTTTTATTGCCACACACGTTTTAGAAACGAGCGTTGGCAACGGTTTTTTTTTCGTAGAGCAGCAGCCACACAACTCGCGCTTTTATCGAACCAAACGCACGTCGAGTCGACGTCGCGTTTAGAAAATGCGATGTGCAAAGACCCTTAAAGTACTGAGAAGTTTTCCATTAAATTTCATACTCTAAATATAAAAATTGGTGCAGTTTATTCTTTTTAAATTATTAAACGTAGGTACGTAAAATTAATTAAGACTTTAGACGGATTTCGCACAAGTAAATCATAGACCTAGCATTTGAATAGAAATTCCGCGGGGATTCCCAAAAAAATTATATCGTGAATTTCATTAACGTTGCATAGGGGCAATTTTACTTTAAATGGCGCAATTTTTTTCATTTTTTTTTCAGTATTAGGTAATCCTGGGATTCTTGGATTCTCCTTACTCAGAATAACGAGCACTATTGACTTACTCGAAGAAATGAAACGTTCCCAACCCTCCATAAAAAAAATGTGTATTTCGTAACGTAACGAACGACCCATAAAACTGTATGAAAAAAAAGTCACAAAAGTGACAAAAACTTTAGGGACACTTTATCCTTCGTCTAAATCAATAGTGCTCGTGATTCGGAAGGAGAACCCAGAATTTCCTAATTCCGAAAAATATATATTGCGCCATTTAAAGTAGGTAAAAATGCCTTCAATTAATTAAGTATTATTAAACCCGCCAATAACTTCAAGTTTTTAAATCCAGCAGTTTGTTTTTCAAATCAGCAGTTATTTTTGGGATCTTATCCGAGCTCAATGAATTTTTTGGGATAAAACAAGTCTGTGAGCAGAGTTTTTTCAAACATTCAACCAAAATTTCACATCGAAATTCGTCCAGCCGTTTTAGCGTGAAATAGTAACAAATACACGCACATACAAACTTTCGCATTTAATATAAGCAGGAAAATAACTTACCTATTCAAAAGAATCCTCACATTGTCTAGTGGGTCAATTACTGCAATATTTGGATGGTTCGACAAATACTGCTCTACATTGCTAATGATTCTTGAAGCCTAAAATAATAAAGGTTAAAGACAATGAAAATGTTTTTTTAATCACTTGTTTTGACCACTAAGTTTTTAAACTAATACAGTCAAATAAGCATTACAATGCATTTTGTTATTAACATTTATATATATACACCAGAAACAAAGAAAAATTGTATGTGCCAAAATCTAAGTTAAGAAAAACATTTAAGCAGGGTTTACAGCTTAAAATAAGTTTGTATAATTCAATACCATTGGAAATTACTTCATTAGATATGAATAGGTTTAAGAGCAAATTAAAGCACTTTTTCGAATTACATCCACTGTATTCAGTAAATGAGTTCAGGGAGTTGATTAAAGAAAAGTCCAAATCTGATGTACTGAAATTGTTTAAGTACTTAGATTAAGAGTTTGTAATGCATGTAATTAGTTGTAATGACTTGCTAAATGTGACTGATGTTACTTGACCAAATAAATGAATATGAATATTTTTTTTATTAATTTATTTAACTTACCTTAGGGTCTCCAACGTCAGCAGCGGCTATCACATCTGTCAATTTGTGAAGGAATACATCTATCTCTCCCTGTTCTTCTAGAGGCCTCTCTAAATCTAACTGTTGAAAAAAAGGAGTTTATAAGATTAACAACTGACACACAGTCACACACAAGGAATACAATTTTAAAATCTTTTTAATAAAGATGGTATCATCAGATATTTAGTTGGATTTCAATATGTACAGTACAGTCAAGGACATAAAATATCTATACAGCTCAAATAATGTGAAATGTATGTAGGTACTGTACTGACCCCACACTTCGTGTATTAAACTTTGTGAATTTATTTTAATCATGAGTAACCTCTTTGGGAAAATTTTTTGGTTTGAAAAGGGAATAGCAAGAATGTCAAAAAGAAAGAAGGGATTGGGTTGTCAAGTGTCATGAAAAGAAAGATGTGCTAACCAAAATTAAATAAAATAAAATGTGAATTCTTTGATAACGCAATGAAAAGGCCTAGAAATCCATATATTAACTTAAAACCAATAATTAAAAATGGAGTACGGAGGTTACAAACGGTTTCAGTGAAAATTAAATAAAATCTAGTTTGACAGTCGTTGTATATTCGCATAGCAAGGTCGCTACGTATAGGATTTCAAACTCCGAACAAAACATAACACCCGGAGTTATAAGGGATGGATTACTAGGTCTTATCGTCGTGATAGAAGTGTAAATAGGTGTCCAATAGTGCAAGGCTGTGTGTGCTGGTGACGTGAGTTATTTACAATTGCTTTTGCCCTTTAATATTATGAGTTTCAGCGGACTGAGTGGCTACGGGGAGGATAGTGACAGTTGCTGTCATCATGACGAGAGGAGGAGGAACTGGTTGAAGACTATGAAGATACGCAAGTCTGGATTGATGGCGTGTAAGTTGAATTTGAATTGAATTAAATAAATGTGATTTTATTGAAATATAATAATTATGAAAACGAAAGACAAATTACTCGGGATTTAATGGAATAGTAAACATTGCTTATAATTAATTGCTCGAGCTTGCCCCGCGGTTAATACGCCCCAAAATACATAAAGCTTTGAATTGTGCGGTTCCTACAATAATATTTAATTTCATGCTGGCGTCGACGTCCAACGTGATGGAGATATCCTGGCTGGCTGTGTGGTGTGATGTGCAACGGGACGTGATTGGAGTATTGGCGTGCGGTCCGAGTGCTGATGGCGGTTCCTGGATGTCCCTAGCTAAGTCCTTCCCTTATCCCAGTAGTTAATGATGTTACGACATAACAGCGTCGGAACAGTGAGGAGTATGTCGGGATCCTACCACTGTTATTGTATTCTGATTTGAGCTAATTATACAATTTGTAGATAGAAGTAAAGTACAGTTGGTCATAATTATATTATGATTTCCACGTAATCTGACATTTGTTGTCACAATGTTATAAATTTGAAAGACCAGCATTTAGACATAATGTCTATGACATTTTGATAGAATGTCTAATAAATTCAAACCGAGATGGAACCGCAACACTCCTGAGATCTCATTTCAAATCGGTCTTTGGTTCTATACGAACGTATACAATAATTTTATAAATAATTTATCCGTGTTCTAAATTTTAAACTTTCAAAATATAAAGAATAAATAACACCAGTCTAAATTCAAAAGACCTAAATTTAAATATTTGAAATTTAGAAGTCAAATTCAAATGATCGAATTGATTCAAATACGGGTCATTACTGTTCTGTTCTGTTGACGTTACGGAGTGTTACGAAGACATTGAATTGTTGAATATTTTTAACGAACATTATCTTCAATTGATTTAAACTATATTACTATTGACGGTACTGAAGTTACCATCGGTGTGTGGATACTATAGCGAAGAACTAATATATTTGTGGCACAAATATAAGACAGTGAGTAATACATTAGTAAAATTAAAATTGAATATCAAAACTGCTTATATATTATAACATGCTAGAAACTCCAAAGTTAATGGAAACGAGATATTAATAATTGACTTCAGCTTATTGTGTAATTGTTTATATTTCCTCAATGTTTCTTCCAAATTGCCCTGCGTATTTGGCCTAACTTTACAAATAAGCTATTTGGACCTAGAACCGGGGTGTATCACGGTCTCTACAATTATCTATACTAAACCTGATTACTTAATTTTGTCACCATTCTAATGATTTTAATAGAAACCCAGATAGCTCGGGAAGGATAGCTATACAATTCTATACTTACTATTGTATCCAGCTGGTGGAGCGAATGGAACTAGTGTGCCACAGATACGAGTACTAATCTAGCTGGCTGGGTATTAATGGTCGGTATTGCGCGCATGGATACTGTACAAAGTACCCTTACAGACTCCACAAACCATTATGATCGATGTTTCACAATGGAGTCTGTAGATTATTCAAAATTGTGTTTGGGGACCGAGGGTCTTCAGATACATGTGGTCACCAGGGGTCAATTCCACCTCTGGCCGCTGAACGTTGCATCCTCTTTGTCGGACTAACCACCCGGCAATACGGACTCTGTCCGATGGGGTTGTTTACTACTCACTTGGCAATAGGGCTAAAGTGGGGTTGCGGTTAAACAAGGTCTAACGACTAATAGTGGCGTTGGGAGTCCTTGTGGGGCATGTGGGGGGAAGGAGACTTTCTCTGTTGGGTTGTAGACACAAATTGTGTAACGCGTCGTAATAACACAAACATGATTCCGAGTTGTTCTTCCTGACGCTAGTCTGTTAGAGGTTGGGGGGGGGGAAGAGGAGACCGTAGGTGTATAGGATAGTCACTCAGGAAAAGGTTAGGGATTAACAAAGCCTGCCTCGGGAGTGACTATGATTTTGTTCTCCACTCATTCATTTGAAGACGAGGTACGCACGTGATTGACATACGACATTAATTCAATCCCCTCACGAGGTGCCGAGGCAGCCCGTGGGGGAGTGACCAGTACGGTGACGAGCTCCACAGGCCCGGGCGGGGAGGGGCCCGGCCTATACGGCATAAATCACCTCTTTTTATATTAATTAAGCGGAAATATAATCAAAAATAGATAGTAGCAATAATAATTTCTTATATTAAACGAAATAACTTTTGAGTTTCCTGTATGTATAACCAACGCTTTCTCAAAGAGGTAGTTACTCTACTAAATAGCCCTCTCACTCGGTTCGATCCTAGGTCTACTATAAATTATTATACAACTAAGGGTTCCTACAAACAGACGATGGCCGTAATTATACTTAGATAAAAGTATATAAATAAAAATATAGTGTCTACCCCTATTGGGAACAGTACAAATTGGTGCCGTGACCAGGATCCTGAGTCTCAAGTAGTGGGCTGTTGAGAAAAAAAAAAAGAAAAAAATTTTTTTTTGAAAAAAAAAAAAAAAAAAAAAAAAAAAAAAATAGGTTGTCGAATCCAGGACTAGAGGGAGTAAATGATCGGTTAGCGCGGATAGCAAGCCGTTGTATCACAGAGAATGGAATCCTTTATTTCAATAGGCTGGATACTCCAAACAGAGTATTGTATTTACCAGAAATTTTACAGGCGGAAGTATGTAGGCAGGTTCACTTAGAATTGGGGCACTTAGGAGTTTATAAAATGATAAAATATTTACAGGATAGATTCTACTGGCTAAAGATGAGGGAAACAATTAGAGATTTTGTTAGGAGTTGTCATCTTTGTCAATTGTCAAAGATAGACAATATTAAGTATGTAGGTACTTGTAAGTCAATTATATCCGAGAATCCAGGTGACTTAGTGATGGCGGACCTCTATGGGCCGTTGCGGATATCGAGAGGAGGAATTTCGCATATATTTGTCATACAATATTCTTTCACTAAATATATAAAACTATATGGGTTGAAGGCGGCAACAGCAAGGGCAGTGGTGTCTAGGATGCGAGATTTTGCATTAACAATAAAACCAAAGAAGGTTATGACAGATCGAGGGAGGCAATTTATAGGGGATGTATGGAGATTAGGATTGCGCGATATTGGTGTTAAGACAATCTATACTTCTATTAGAAACCCAAGACCTAATACTGCAGAAGTGGTGAATAAACAGTTAGGGAAGTTTTTCAGAATTTATTGTCATGAACAACATAGGAGCTGGGGATGTTGGTTGAAAAAGATTGAGGAGTTGTACAATAATACTCTCCACTTGAGTACGGGTTTCACCCCTAATGAGGTCCTTAGTGGGAATTCGACGCAACTTTCAATAGACCGATCTTTAATAAATTTTACGAAAAATAAGAGCGTTAATGAAATACGTGAACAAGTTAGGGTAAATTTACGTAGTGCTAGTAAGAAACGTCAGGATAGATTCAACAAGAATCACAACTTGATTCAATACCAAATAGGGGACTTGGTTAAGGTCCGTAGACTAAATAAATCTAACTCGTTGAGTGGAAGGATTAAGAAATTTGAATTGATATACGATGGACCCTATATGGTTGCAGATAGGTACTATGAGAATGTATATGTACTCGTGCACCCAGAAACACTAGTAGAAAAGGGGTTGTTTAATGCTGTACACTTGGCACGATATTATGTCTAGTGGGAAGTCTTACATTAGAGGGTTATAGTGACTTGTTGTCAGTTTTGTGTTGACAAGTGAATAGGGAACTTGCTTATAGTTGTGAAAGGGATAAATAATTTCAAGAAAAATATTGAGTTGTAAAATATTGTAATAATTTTAGATTATTATTAAGGTGGTTTGGAATGCGGATAAAATTGGATGTATTGATTTGTAGAATTATTGAACGTTACTGAAACTATTTTGGTGTTTGATTGTAATTAGAAGTTAGTTATAGGGAAGTATAGTTTGGGGGGGGGAGGTAGATGGGGGTGAGGTAATTGAATAGCTATTGACAGTTGAATGAATGATCATTAGGGACAGGGAGATTAACGTGTTATGAGTTGGGACAGAATAGATGAAGAGCTAAGTATACAGGGTGTGTGTAACTGAGGTATGGACGAAATATACAGGGTGTGGAAATGTGATTGCGCTTAAAATAAATTAACTTTATGAATATTATATGATAAGTATAGAATTAAATCTCGATTTAAGAGAATGAAATAGAGATTTAAGGGGGGGGATTGTACTGACCCCACACTTCGTGTATTAAACTTTGTGAATTTATTTTAATCATGAGTAACCTCTTTGGGAAAATTTTTTGGTTTGAAAAGGGAATAGCAAGAATGTCAAAAAGAAAGAAGGGATTGGGTTGTCAAGTGTCATGAAAAGAAAGATGTGCTAACCAAAATTAAATAAAATAAAATGTGAATTCTTTGATAACGCAATGAAAAGGCCTAGAAATCCATATATTAACTTAAAACCAATAATTAAAAATGGAGTACGGAGGTTACAAACGGTTTCAGTGAAAATTAAATAAAATCTAGTTTGACAGTCGTTGTATATTCGCATAGCAAGGTCGCTACGTATAGGATTTCAAACTCCGAACAAAACATAACACCCGGAGTTATAAGGGATGGATTACTAGGTCTTATCGTCGTGATAGAAGTGTAAATAGGTGTCCAATAGTGCAAGGCTGTGTGTGCTGGTGACGTGAGTTATTTACAATTGCTTTTGCCCTTTAATATTATGAGTTTCAGCGGACTGAGTGGCTACGGGGAGGATAGTGACAGTTGCTGTCATCATGACGAGAGGAGGAGGAACTGGTTGAAGACTATGAAGATACGCAAGTCTGGATTGATGGCGTGTAAGTTGAATTTGAATTGAATTAAATAAATGTGATTTTATTGAAATATAATAATTATGAAAACGAAAGACAAATTACTCGGGATTTAATGGAATAGTAAACATTGCTTATAATTAATTGCTCGAGCTTGCCCCGCGGTTAATACGCCCCAAAATACATAAAGCTTTGAATTGTGCGGTTCCTACAATAATATTTAATTTCATGCTGGCGTCGACGTCCAACGTGATGGAGATATCCTGGCTGGCTGTGTGGTGTGATGTGCAACGGGACGTGATTGGAGTATTGGCGTGCGGTCCGAGTGCTGATGGCGGTTCCTGGATGTCCCTAGCTAAGTCCTTCCCTTATCCCAGTAGTTAATGATGTTACGACATAACAGCGTCGGAACAGTGAGGAGTATGTCGGGATCCTACCACTGTTATTGTATTCTGATTTGAGCTAATTATACAATTTGTAGATAGAAGTAAAGTACAGTTGGTCATAATTATATTATGATTTCCACGTAATCTGACATTTGTTGTCACAATGTTATAAATTTGAAAGACCAGCATTTAGACATAATGTCTATGACATTTTGATAGAATGTCTAATAAATTCAAACCGAGATGGAACCGCAACACTCCTGAGATCTCATTTCAAATCGGTCTTTGGTTCTATACGAACGTATACAATAATTTTATAAATAATTTATCCGTGTTCTAAATTTTAAACTTTCAAAATATAAAGAATAAATAACACCAGTCTAAATTCAAAAGACCTAAATTTAAATATTTGAAATTTAGAAGTCAAATTCAAATGATCGAATTGATTCAAATACGGGTCATTACTGTTCTGTTCTGTTGACGTTACGGAGTGTTACGAAGACATTGAATTGTTGAATATTTTTAACGAACATTATCTTCAATTGATTTAAACTATATTACTATTGACGGTACTGAAGTTACCATCGGTGTGTGGATACTATAGCGAAGAACTAATATATTTGTGGCACAAATATAAGACAGTGAGTAATACATTAGTAAAATTAAAATTGAATATCAAAACTGCTTATATATTATAACATGCTAGAAACTCCAAAGTTAATGGAAACGAGATATTAATAATTGACTTCAGCTTATTGTGTAATTGTTTATATTTCCTCAATGTTTCTTCCAAATTGCCCTGCGTATTTGGCCTAACTTTACAAATAAGCTATTTGGACCTAGAACCGGGGTGTATCACGGTCTCTACAATTATCTATACTAAACCTGATTACTTAATTTTGTCACCATTCTAATGATTTTAATAGAAACCCAGATAGCTCGGGAAGGATAGCTATACAATTCTATACTTACTATTGTATCCAGCTGGTGGAGCGAATGGAACTAGTGTGCCACAGATACGAGTACTAATCTAGCTGGCTGGGTATTAATGGTCGGTATTGCGCGCATGGATACTGTACAAAGTACCCTTACAGACTCCACAAACCATTATGATCGATGTTTCACAATGGAGTCTGTAGATTATTCAAAATTGTGTTTGGGGACCGAGGGTCTTCAGATACATGTGGTCACCAGGGGTCAATTCCACCTCTGGCCGCTGAACGTTGCATCCTCTTTGTCGGACTAACCACCCGGCAATACGGACTCTGTCCGATGGGGTTGTTTACTACTCACTTGGCAATAGGGCTAAAGTGGGGTTGCGGTTAAACAAGGTCTAACGACTAATAGTGGCGTTGGGAGTCCTTGTGGGGCATGTGGGGGGAAGGAGACTTTCTCTGTTGGGTTGTAGACACAAATTGTGTAACGCGTCGTAATAACACAAACATGATTCCGAGTTGTTCTTCCTGACGCTAGTCTGTTAGAGGTTGGGGGGGGGGAAGAGGAGACCGTAGGTGTATAGGATAGTCACTCAGGAAAAGGTTAGGGATTAACAAAGCCTGCCTCGGGAGTGACTATGATTTTGTTCTCCACTCATTCATTTGAAGACGAGGTACGCACGTGATTGACATACGACATTAATTCAATCCCCTCACGAGGTGCCGAGGCAGCCCGTGGGGGAGTGACCAGTACGGTGACGAGCTCCACAGGCCCGGGCGGGGAGGGGCCCGGCCTATACGGCATAAATCACCTCTTTTTATATTAATTAAGCGGAAATATAATCAAAAATAGATAGTAGCAATAATAATTTCTTATATTAAACGAAATAACTTTTGAGTTTCCTGTATGTATAACCAACGCTTTCTCAAAGAGGTAGTTACTCTACTAAATAGCCCTCTCACTCGGTTCGATCCTAGGTCTACTATAAATTATTATACAACTAAGGGTTCCTACAAACAGACGATGGCCGTAATTATACTTAGATAAAAGTATATAAATAAAAATATAGTGTCTACCCCTATTGGGAACAGTACAGTACCTAAACCTAACTTTATGGTTAGAGGCACACCAGTGTAAGGATATTTTTGACGCCTTGTATATAATATTTATTTAGAATGATGAAACATCTAGCCGTCGACTAAAAGACCTTTTGTTGGAAAAAGCGTTTTATTCAATAAATGAATTTACAAATCTGAAATTTTAATTATATTGTTTAAATTGTTATTATTATTTCTTGTTTTTATTTTTATTGTTTTTTAACTTGAAATTGTTACTGAATTATTCCTGATTTATTAATTTTTACATATCCTTGACAATTTGGCCAATATTCTTTTTTTTAATGTTAATTTCAATGTGTTTTTATTGTTTTCATTCTGACGATCCCTTCAGGAGAACCAGTCTTATTGTAATTGTTTTCATCAAATATTGACATGCTTAGAATTTTATTTTATTAATTATTACTAATCTTATTACATTTGACAATTTCAATACAAATTCTTATAACTGACATTTATGTAAATTATAATGTAATGATGTATGTATTGAATGAATAAATAAACTAAACTAAACTATGACTTTGACTGTACTTTTAGTGTGGGTTTTTAGGTTTCAGAAAATATACATGGAAAATTTTAAAGCCACTTGTAAAGATCAAAATCTTTTAATGCAGTTTTGGTTTTTTTCTTTAAATAAATTTCCTTTAAGTAAATTTTTGTATCTTCAGTTTTGAGAGTAATTTCCCTCCAGGTGGCTTTGAATTTTAAGTTTTGTACACAAGTATTTATATTTGTGGCAATAAAGCATACTCTTGAGCTTATTCTTAATGTCTGGTTTCAAAATAATTCAATGGTGAAACAAAACTTCAAAATTTTATTTCCACAGACTAATATTTAACTTAATATTAAGTATATGTTAATCAGGACTAGAGAGCCAAACCCATACTCTTCATGACATTCACAGAGGTAATTCCATAGACGCATTGCTAAAGATCAGCATGTCAGCATTAGTAGGCCCATTAAGAGGTTTTCCTTATAAGAATCCTTGGATCTTGTTAGAAACCAGTTTGTCACTGACCAGCTAATTGTTATTTTTGTGACTCACATTGGCAAGCCCCTATATTCATTAGATGACTCGAAAGTCTCGACTCATCATCATCATCATCATCTATATCAGCCATGAGGCATCCACTGATGGATGTGGGCCACCCCCATACTACTATGAGCAATATTAATTTAGGTAGAAAATATGCATGAAAATTTTGTAGTTTGGAAATGGTAAACATTTTGTGTTCTTTCTACTTCACAACCACATTTTATTGTTTTTTTTTGTTGTTGTTGTATTTGTGTCTTTGTGAATGTGAATAAATGTCTTTCTTTCTTTCTTTCATCATCATCATCATCATCCCAGCCTAGAAAATAAAAATTAAAAAAAAATGTTTTGAAACATATCACAATACAAAATTTGATGTAAGCACCAACTTACTATGGAAACTGGTGATTTTAAGTGTGTTAAACATATATTTTACTCTGCTTCTAGTTTAAGTTTCAAAGTTCTTTACATTGACACAATGGAATGAAAAGGAAAACAGTAGTCTTAAAAACCATATGACTAGTGTCTTGGAGAAATATTATTCAGTTTTACCAAATATTCCTCTTAAGTTTAATGAAACAAATCATCAACAAATAAAATCATTACTCTTCCTTTGGCTTTGCCATAGTTGAGTAAAAAAGATTCTATCCTCGATTGTATCAATGTGAAATAAGATGAAAATAACAGAATATTTTACTAGATAGAAAGTTTAATTTAAACTATAATATGCACTAAGTACAGACTTACCCTAACTATCCTGTACCCATGAGAATTTGACACACAAATCAATTCTTTCCAATTTAATTTTTGGCTTTTTTTGTCTGACATCCACACCCCAATAGTTTTACTAAAAGGTCTGCATTCACTCATTTTGCTGGCGACTATTTGCTTGGAATAAAAGTTACACAAGAATGATTCACTGAGGTTTCCACATTAATTCCGTGCCAGTTGTAAAGCCCGTATTTGCAGTAGATTGTTTAGTTTCTACTTATTTCAAATAAGTGAATAATGGAAAAACTATTAAATTCTCGGTCTGCTAGTTTCCTTGAAGAACTTCAAGGCTTCAAAAAACTAATGAAACAAGCACTGAAACAATATCTATAAAACCACAACAGGAACTAGGTACTCCTATCAAACAACTGTATATTGCACTGCAGAAAATAACTATAATAAATTAATAAAATCACTGAAGTAATTAATTCAAAACTAAAATAATTTAATTCCTCACAAGCAACATGCTTGACTGAGATACGAGCGAAGCGATGTTTATTTTGTTTTGACAAGACAAGCCAAAGAGAATATAACCACTACGACAAGCAAGCACCGAGTCCGTGACGGACGAGCGAGGAGACGTGACGACAAAAAGTAAAGCTCGGTTCAAACAAGCGACTCTTTTTATACTTACAGATTTTCCTGTTTTTAACGTTTTTAAAATTTCAGTAACTGTTGCATTCCGTTGATAAAATTATAATTTAGTATTTGTTGTGGATTTAATAATGTTTATTCTTTTATCTTCGCAACTTAACAAAAGAAAATGTAAGTTGAAAGTGTGTTCGAGGTCATGGAAAACCTGCTCGTAGCTGTCAAAACGTGGCAAGTTTTATCAAGTCAAGGCTATGAGTAGTACGTACGCATCGCAATCCAAAGTCGCAATCGCAATAAGATTCTGTCACTGTCAGTTCAGCAGTCAGTCAATAAGGAAGGTCAAGTAATTCCATGCCCGGGCCCGGTATTATTTAAGTATCGTCCGTGTTTACTTTTTTTGAGCAAAACCTTTGTTTTAGAATTAGATTTTGGTCACTATAATAATTGGCAACGTAAGAATCCTTGTCCTATCTTTCTACTGATACCTGTGCCATACTTACCCTGCAGGATAACGAGTTTATGACTTTTTAGGTTAGCTCGGTGATTTTGTTTCACAGTTCGATTCAAGCATTATGTCTGAGGACGGCACAAACACTAAAAGTCGTATTCTAGACTTGTTTGCTGGTCTTGATGAAACTGAATTAGATTCCATCGAACAGTGGATCTGCAGTAAACAGTATAAACAAGGTAAAAAATACAAACTATTCTTTAATTTACTTGCTTTAAATACAACCTTATAATTTGTACCTGATATCTACTTTTTTAACTTTCAGATTTGGAAAAGAAACAAGCTATTATGAAATCTGACAAAATTTTACTCAAAATTGGAAGTGTTATCAAGAAAATGGTGCCATTTGATGGGGAGATGCCTTCTGAGAAAATAATTCATCCTACAGTTGGTGATCAAGCAGATTGCAACCGCATCAACACGTGCCATATTGATGAGTTTCTTTATGATGCTGAACAAGTTGAAGATCTTGTTAAAGAAGGGAAACTCACAAGACATTACTGCCTAGAATGCAATTCCAGAAATGTCAAAGTAATTATATCTTTGCTATTTTTCATAAAGTAACAGCTGGTTCCTCCTACATTACAGAACCTTAATTGCTTAGCAAATTTTACCCCCCAAAAGTCCCAGACACCACTGTATGTGCATAACTAATTGTTTTTTGTTTTCCAATTTTTATCATTGGTTTCATTCACCTTCTAGCACAAGTTATTCTATCAAAATTACCTAAAAAAAAGTTGTTAGTTGTGGAACAAGTTAAAACATAATTATAATCTTTTTTTACTATAGTACATGATCCCCATAATTTTAAATTCAAAGAAAATGAGCTCCAATTTCACCAGGATTCTTCAGAAACCTTGATTTTAATAACATGGGTACAACTTGAGTTTTCCTAATTTTTTAAAACATTACAGGAATTAACTTTCATCACACATTCCATGTCGAGAGAGCTACTACAGTATGTTTTCAAGGTTCTACTTCCAAAAGATTTGGAGGATAAGCAATTTCTGGATGTAGGTTCCAGATTTGGAGGTGTATTATATGCTGTAAGTTTTTACACTTTGCCTAGCTCAAGCTAACAGGAGGCTAAGAGACAAAATGACGTTTTGATGTGGAGTCGAAAAATGTCGTAATTCCTTTAGATCAATGCTAGTTGACATCTATAACTTATAGATGCCATTAAAATCTACGAATTATAGATCAACTAGCATCAATTTACACAAAATACTATGCTTCTCAACTCCATCTTATACATAACTTGATTTGGTCACTTAGTTGCCTTTTCCCTTGACTTTTGACTTTGACAGTTTAATTATTTAAAATACAAACTTCATTATACATTATTAAACTAAGTTAAAATTATAACTAAAAGTTAAATAAAAGTAACTAATAACTTTTGAAATTTTGTGGCCATATTTTGAAAAATTTACTGTTATACCTAATTTTTCACACTTTTTCTTCTTATTTGCAGGCTTACTATTTTACCAATGCCACTAGTATAGTTGGTATTGAAATGAATAAGGAGTGCTGTGAAATTCAAGAGAAAATAATTGGTCAATTCTCAATGGATCCTAACAGAATAAAGATTGTACATGCTGATGTAGCAGACAGAGAAGATCTCATCAGAAACTCAGATGTTTTCCTGATGAGTGTATTAGACTTTTTTGTAACAACAGAGGAACACAAAAATTTATGGTACTACTTTAAAAAACATCTTAGGAAAGGAAGTTACGTTGTACTCAACAGAAGCATAGCAGACACATTAAGTGGTCTGGATATATTTGAAGAGTTTATAGATTGGCTTAGCATTTGTAAGCCATGCCAGATGGAAAATGAAATATTTTTTGATGTTGAAGATTGTAATGAATTGTTCTTGTATACTGTCAATTAAACTTTTGTGAATGTAATGGATATATTATTTATTATTTGGTCATGAAGTTTGTAAGTTTATTCCTCTGATATGGACACAATACATTTTATAACGTAAAACTATGTAAAGTTTTTGGACAGTGAAAGCCTCTAATCTAACAGGCAAAGGCATGTGCAATCAATGGGGGCTATCGCGAATGAATTTTCCGCTAGAGGCGCTAGTGTAGCGTAAGGTCAACGAAATGTCAAATCTCATAGTTTTTGGGTGAGCTACGCGGGTTTATTTACAGTTAGAATAATTTTGTGAATATTTTGCATTATCTGAAATTAATTATGGCTATTTTGCGATAAGGGGCAATGAACGTCTGTAATTTGAGACATTTTGTCTTTCGAAAACTTGTCCTCCCTTTTTTCCGAACAAAACGGGATTATGCAATACTGTGGTTGCTCGATATGTTTATGGTACTGTTTTACGATGTATTGAATATGATTTTAATCTAAACTTTGTTTTCACGGCCGTTATAACAGACTTTTAAAAACCTCACGCAACAGTGGCGCCATCTAGTGAGAGAAAAAACGATAGCCCTCATTGGGATGTCCCAATTTTTGACAACACATAATAAATCGAAAACCATTTGGAGACAGGCTTTGTGAAGCGTCTTCAGAAGTAGACTGATCTTTACGAATAGTTTAAATTTCGCGCTACTTGTTGGTGTTGCCATAATATACATTACGCTCACAGATGAAGGTAAGTTCTCTTGGAAGATTAAATGACATGAGCGTCAGCAGGACGGCAACATACGAAGTTCGAGTTTTGCACTTTGTATGACTTCGTGGTAAAGGGCCAGAGGGCCTACTCCGACGTTCAAAAATCGAAGTTCGTGCCGAACAGCTGCGCTACTACGAAACTCGGAAGTTCGCATCTTAGCATCCCTCTCGCTCTCGTATTAAGTATTATAAAATAAATGTCAGTCAGAGGGACCGCACGACACGAACTTCAAAACGAAAAATCGAAGTTCGTATCGTACCGTCCCGCTTACGTTAATTTAGTACCTATGTACTAGGTACGAGAATGAGAGGGACAATAAATACGAATTTCAACCGCGATCTATATAGGTGGGCTACTACAAAATTCTAAAATCAAAGTTCGTATCGTACCGTCCCGCTTACACTAACCGTACGAGAATGAGAGCGAGAGTACGATACGAACTATGAATTTCTTATACATGCAATGCAAGCAGTGTTGTCGCAATAGCGACAGTTTCGCTATCGATAGTTGACCTTGAGAAACCAGTCGATAGCGTGATAGTTAGTTCTATCGAAAATATCGACATGCTGCAATGCTATCGATTTTTTATTACAAGCTTTTGTTTTTTACATGCTATCGATAGTATCTATAGTGAAAATTAGGCGATACTATTGAACTTGGTTAATTCAATAGTATCGATAATATGGACCAAGTTCAATAGTAATAGTACCTATCACCTAATTTTGGCCCTCTTGATAGTACCTGTCGTCAAGGGTCTATACTATAGTTTGATAGTTTTATCATTAGTATGAATGATTTTCAAAGTTATCACGTTACAGTACTATCGATAGACTATCGCTTATATCGTAAATCGCACGCAACAACACAACACTAAGGCAAGAAAAAAAATCAAGATGGCGCATAAGAACGGAAATGCGAGATGTGATTAAATTTATTAGTTTTTGAGCTTATAGAGTGGCTGAAATATATTTTTGATTAATGTGATCGCTGTATAAAAATACAGAAATGTGGCACGAAGCAAGAAAGCAGGAGAAGATGATCCGCGGTATGATAGTCGACTACCGACGTCGAGCGGAGCGTCGTAAGGATTTCTATGAGAAAATTGTAAGATTTATTAGAACACACATGATTAGAAGAACATAAACATAATTATTGCAACGAGATTTGTTTAAAGTTAGCATTTAGTGCTATCATGACGGAACACTATTATTGTAACACGGCAACCGCAGCCCAGTGTAGTTTCCATATAATTTGTATTCAATTTATGTGCGACGTGTAGTTGCTTCATAATATTTATAGATACTTTGTGTGTGATATTGCAGAAAGCTGAACCAACACAATTCCTACAACTCCATGGTAGACCATGCAAGATTCACTTGGATCCTGCCATAGCAGCCGCTGGAGAGGGCCCAGCGATTATGTGAGTATAGTTTTATTTTATTGTTAAATGGCTGGGAAGTGGCTAGGCCAGAAAACCTTTGTAAAGTATAAAATCCATCTATTATCTGTCTATTGTTGTTTTGTGTGGTGAAATGTATTCTTTCTTTATTTTTGTTAAAAAAGTTTTTTATGGTGGATAAGTTCGGTCTGGATAATCAAATCAAGACACTAATAATTATTACTAATCACCAGTTTAAAACAATATTGAACGCCTTGCATTGCCTCTAGTGCTCAAATGACATATTTATTGCAAAAATTTTAAGTAATTTCTGTTAAATAAAGAACCAAAAGCACTTTTCTGTTTACTTAAAAAATGTGTGTTCTAATTGCATTACAGGATGCCTTGGCAAGGGAATTCAAACAACATGATTGACAGATTTGATGTAAGAGCACATTTGGATTATATCCCTGAAGTGAAAAACCCATTTATAGCACCAGAAGACCTAACCCAAGAGGAGAGGCAATGCAACTATGAACGATACAGGATTCTGGCTCAGAATGCCTTTCTTGGAATAAGTAAGTGAATGATACCAAATTAAGCAGTGTCAAGTGGGGGACAGTGCGTACTATGAATGAAACTGACACAATTCAAAATATTCCCATTAATAAAATAAACTTTGTATAAAATGAAACATGAATGATTTTTTGATTGGATTTGATTGCTGGCTCAGGCTGAGGCACCAACTTCAGACTGGTAGAAAATTATTTTCATGGTTTTTGTAATCGGTTCAATTTTTTGTTATGAAATTATTTTGTTCAATCCATTTGTACCAGCTCTTTTGAATCAATCTGTATTAATCCTCAGTTTTTACTTGTTTTAAATGTAAGTTTGTCTATATAGATAGTTTTTTGCTATTGTTTCCTAATTTTTCACTACTACTTTCCAGGTGAAGAGAAATTCCTCCAACAATTGGCTATAGAGGAACAATTCGGAGTAACAATAGAGGAGAAGGAGATGCAAAAAGAGAGGTTAAACGAAAAGAAAGGGACGGGTGCTGCAATAGGATACAATTATAGTGATCCTGGAGCACAACCTTCTTGCTCCAATCCTATTGGTAGAATCAACTTTACTATTCATGTAAACTCAATCTGCTGTGATGCTTGCAGAAATAGTTGGGTCAGCACATAAAGTTTCTATTAGTCAGGCAATTTTGATGCCGTTAGTGTTAAATTACAGGCCCTGAGGTTAAAAAAACAGAGCAACAGGAAGACTCTGATGATGACTCGGATCTGGAAATCATTGATGTGGACTTGAGTATTGATGTCAACAAGATGGAGGCTTCTCAGGTTAGTTATCAAGAAAGAGATATCTCTCTTATAGTCTTAACAACTCTTAAGTTGTAACACTGAGTTGTTTATACTGTAACTCTTTATTGCATTAGTGGTGTAGCTACCGGAGGGCTAGACGGGGCAGTGCCCTGGGGCCCTCGAGCTCAGAGGCCCCTCTGTCTCTCGACTTACAAACTATAAATTACGTGTCTGAAGTATGTCAAATTCGGAACACGACGAATAAGACGAACGATTTTAAATAGTTTATTGGGGCCCTAGTTTATTTTTTGCCCCAGGGCCTTTGGTTACTTAGCTACGCCACTGTATTGTACAAAAAGGAAATGCAAATTTTTTACAAAAAAAAGTGCCTAAGTACAAAGGCGGACTTATCCCTGAAGAGCAATAAAAAATGAGTGTCTACAAATAGAGCATGATTTATTTGGTAATCAAATGAAAAAAAATGTATTTAGGGTCATATACTGGAACTAATACTTGATGGATTTTTCCATTTACCCAAATTTCAAGAAATACTATTTTTTTTAAACTAATAATACCAATGTTCAGATAACTGATGATCATAAGTAGTAAAGTTCATAAATGGTGAGCTATAAGATGAATCCTTGCTGTCCATTACTGGCTACTACTGTGCTTAACATGTCCATGATTGGAGCTGTTAGCAATATTTACATTAGATGCTGCATGTGGCTATGTACTACAAATAAATAAATCATAACCAGTAGCAATGTTTTTCCACTATGCATTGAAAACTGTCTATGAAAAATAGACAACCCAACTTCAAATTAGTTTTTTATTTATTGGTTGTGTTAGGGTCTCCCCACATCTATCGAATCGACACGGAGTCGGCATAAGCCGATATAGAAACCTTTATATCCACGTAATAAGAGCTAACAAGTCATGGTTCGGCTTGTATCGGCTCGGCCGACGCCTGCCGACGCGTAGACGTCTTTTTCGCTTTTATTGCGTGGACATAAAAAGTTTTTTGATCGACTTAAACCGATTCTGCGTAAAGTAACTGTGTGCTGCTGAGCTAAACTAAATTTCAGCTATTGTGTGTTGCTTGTATATAAAAGTACAGGTAAAGTGATATAGAATGATAATAAATGGAAGGTTAAGGCCTTTTTCACAATAGACAGGTAGGTGTTCATAAATGGGGTTATTTATATTATTCTTTAATGAAATTCAGTCTAATGTGCGAATCGTATAAGTTGCTGGAACGCTTGATTCTGCCCTAATAATAGTAATACAAATCAAATACAAATACAAATCATTTATTGTGGACTTTAAATCCATAGTGTTAGTATTTACAAATCTTATCGCTATGGTGTACTAATAATTAATTACACTAGCTTAACTTAAATGGAAAAACTTAAGACTAAAGACGCCTGGACATCGGCAGTACAGGCGCATGTAGCTGCACGTAACGTTGCAGCAGCGGTGAGTCCCAGCGGTGGGCTAACGTGCTCAGGATGCTATTCGCGCTGCCCAGACTGCGGTTGAGGAGAGACGCACATCGTTTTCTCATGATGGTAAAAAAGCAATCCGTGTGCGCCTCCGCGAACATTGTCGACGCACTGCAATACCGTGGCAGCCCGAACAACATCCTGAACGCATCATTATATTGGTAATAGTTCCTAGAAGGTGTTAAGGTGATAAGATTATAATATGTAACTACTAACACTAATATGGATTCAAAATCCAAAATAAATGATATGTATTTGTAAAACTTTTAATCCACTGTTTCTGATTGGATGACTTGACTGCACTGCTCCACAATGCCTTCACAAGTCACTACACATTGATGCCTTATTATTGGCAGCTTCAAACTATCTGTGGTGGCCATTAGACCTCTTCCCATTCTTTTTCTATCTTAACTCTTCAACCTTGTAACAGAGACTAAACCATTTATTTGTGAGGACAGGCCCACGAGCTAAACAGCGTCGGTCCGCTCTTTGGCATGGCTGGCTGCGATCTCTTCTCGTTCCTGACCGGGGACGCTGATGATGCTGAGCATCAGAAGCAGCTGCTTAGAGAGGAGAAAGAGAAAGCCATGTTTTCTGGACGGAAGAGTAGAAGAGAGAGAAGAGCACACCGGTAAGTTGTTTGGGCACTGAGGGTTGACTTTAACTGTGTTTCTATTAGAGGTCAACCATTATATAACTTCATGTCACAGTATACAGGATCTAAATGGATTAATTACCATCAATCGACATACTTTTATGACCTTGCAAAACGAAAATCCCCATATATTTAATAGGGCAATACTGCATGGCAATAAATAACATAATGTCGTCAATACTCTGAAAAAATCTCGTATGTAAAATCAATATTATGTCAACGAAATTGAACCTTGATGTAATGTCTATAAAGTTCACTCAGAAAAATTATGTATTTTGAGCTATGAGTTTTTTTTTAAAGTAGTGATGATGTGGTACTTGACTGATTATCTGATGGTCTCATGGACTTATTTATGGCAAGAGAAAAATATCACAGATCTTCAATGTTATGCCATGCAACATTCAATAGACCTATGAAATGTTCAAGCCATACTTTAACCAGTGAAGAGTTAGTGACGTTAGGCATTCAATTCCTTAGATTTTACAGCAAAATTCATACGACCTTGTCAGTCAATTACCTAACGTCCTGGCCACGATTAACCGGCGGCACGACGAGCCTTTTGTCTGTTACAATTACCTGAATTGAAGAGAATAAAATCTCGCCGGTCTACCGGCCGCCTAAGCAGGATGGATAGTTCAACCACAATGTTTGTATCGACAGAGACAAGAAACTAATGCACCGCGTAGTGTCACCGCCGAGCTACGCAGCGCCGCGGTCGCCGGCGCGCGCGCCATCCCGCACACCGTCCCGGAGTCCATCCCCCGAAGCGGGACACATACAGTTCATCACTTCCTTCGGCGGGGACGACGAAGAGGTCAAGACACGTGAGTCCAATCATGCATTTGTATATCCAGTTAGCTCTTGTTTACAACTTTGTTAGCGCCTTTGAGAAACTTTGCGCTTTTCGGGATCATACAAAGTATGTATGCACATATTTAGGGATGCCAGGCGTCTGAATAAAGCTGGACATATGCTTTTTCAATGCATGTACAGACAAATTAAATTTAATGATGTTTGGCCTATCCGGTATTTTACATTTGATCAGTCACTATAAGTTTATAAAAATGAAAATGATAATAATTATAAATGCGAAAGTAACTCTCTGTCGTTCGGTTTGCCTGCCTGTTACCTCTTCACGCTTAAACCGCTGAACCGATTTAGATGCAATTTGGTATAGAGATAGTTTATGACATAGGCTACCATTTATAATATAACGAAAAAAAGGGAAAAATTGACATATGCGAAACCACTGGCATAAGGTAGTCCTTAATAATTTAGGCCCTAAATTTTGCCCTTTTGGGCAAAAAGGCTGGACGCCCTAAATTTTAAGGCGTCCAGCCTTTTTGCCCAAAAGTCCGGTCAAAGGTTTGAGGATCTGGCAACCCTACACATATTAATACCTCAGGGTACAGCCCACAGCACGCAAGCGGTGACCAATAATGCGCAAAAGTACGAAATAAAATATTATGGGGGCTGAGCGATGCGCGGGGCAGGGTGCACAATTATCGTGCGCGATTGTCACATGCGCAGTATTTAACGGTCAGGATTACACTTCCGTGCCGTTGTCTATGGTGTAGCTTTTTATTCGTGTACCTAATAAGTTTGACAGTTCAGTAATTACTAAGACTATCTCAATAAAGTTTACCCTCTGCATTATATTAGTGTAGACTAACATTTACTCTCGATTTCGCTGGCGTGGCGTGACTTTTCAAAGAAGCAAGCGTGACCAATATTTTGCTGAAGCATCTCTTTGTAAATACAGCTCATTGCTTCAATAAAGACGATGGTTGTTTAGACGAAAAATTAAAACTGGCAAATTGAATGAGTTTTTTTTTTCAGCTGCTCCAGCGAGGCCTCTTTATGCTGATAAACTGAAACAAAATCTTAAACCTGAAGTACTTTACTCTGACGTAGCCAGAAAACCGCCGTCAAGGTGAGTGTATATGACGTAGATGATCATAGCGTTAACAAAGACTACACAGCTACAAGCTGGGCGGTGTATTCGGCACTGGTATGCCGTCGCCACAACTCGATTGCCTGAATTTTTTACATAACATCAGTGATGACAAGTGTGGCAATCGTAAAAAAACGTATAGAAAATCATGCTTTTAACGTCTTGTCTAGGGGATGTTGTAATCATTGCCACAATATATAAATATAAGCTAAAGCAGTATGGAAGCTACGAACAATCGATCGAAACGAACACACTCACACAGACGCGCGCTCTACACCGCCTCTAAGGGGGTCTCAGTACCGCGAGACCCCTTAGAGACCGTGTAGAGCGCGCGTCTGTGTGTGTTCGTTTCGTAGCTTCCATACTGCTTTAGCTTATATATATGGCAGAGAGGCAGGTAACATTGATAGACTCTCATAGGCTTATAGCTTTAACAAGTCTATATGTAATATATTTTATTTCAGGTCGCCCCCATACCAGGGCCCGCGTCCTTTCATGGGCCCGCACAGGCCGCGTTCAAGGTCACGTTCCCGCTCGCCCTCGTACTCCCGCTCCCGATCGCGCTCCGCCTCCCGCTCGCGATCCAGGTCGAGGTCGAGATCGCGATCGAGGTCGCGGTCGAGGTCACTGCGGAGGTCGCGCTCCCGAACTTCACGGTCGCGCTCATACAGCCCCCACAGAAGGTCAAGGTCGAGATCAAACTCCCGCCCACGCAATTACAGGAACAGACGTTCGCGAAGCCCGCCAAAGTTTGTATATAAATACTCCTGAAGCCGTACTTGGGTTAACGTTTTTTGCTTCATTTTCCTGAAATTTATACCGTTTATTATTTTCCACAGTTACGCAAAACGTAATCACTCCAGGTCGTTATCATATGAAAGGTAAGCTGGTTGATTGTTTTATTAGTTTAGGTTGTTTTTCACCATTGTAAGCAGCGTTTTAATGTTTAGCGAGGTAAGAAATGGCATCCTGTATTTTGGCTTAAAATACGCTCCAAATACCTGTCAACTTAATCCTGTGCCAACGTAATATTGATGATTAATGCGCCGCATGTTTTGTTCTAAACAGCCAGTCTAGTGCCGTAAGGTACATAGATGTCGATGTATGTCAAGGACAGTTCAAAATGGATAAATATAAAAATCCAAGTCATAAAAACTACAATCATACTCGATGCATCCCTTCGGTTCGGTTGTCCATGAAATCCAGTGTGACGGAAAGTTTCTCTCCACTTCTTTTACAACTTTATATTTTTATGAATTCCAGTAACGACAAAGGACAGGGGCAAAGTAAGCCGGTGCCACGGTACTACGGGCGACGCAAGGAGGACAAGTCTTCCAGCGAACTTTCCGTAGACTCAGACTCCAGCGACACTCCTGACGACACACAACGCTCGTGAGTTCATGATGAGTTATACTGCGCAGAGCCGTTGCATTGTCGCTTTAGTTAGATTACTGAAGTTCTCATGGCAGGTGGAAAAAGGGACGATGACAAACAACATTTTGCGTCGAAACAAAACGATACGTATCGTCCTCCATGCCCGTCTGTATCGCGATCGCGATCGCATTTACTATCTTTCTATCCTCATCCTATTGTCTTATTATACCGAAAGAAATGGTGAAAAGGATGATTGTGATTCCAGTGTTTCGACAGTATTTTGGCCTCTGGTTTAACGGCTAAACCTAGATTTAATTTTTGCAACAACAACAACAACCTTGCAATAGAAGGATAATCTTGTTGGTTTGATTTTTATTGAAATTTTATCTTTACAGATTGCCGGTTAAACCCAACTCAAACCAGAATCAGTTACGATTATCTGGATCCAGCTCCAAAGTCAGTAAGAATCATTTTGCTTTTGAATTTGTACGCTTTCACATTAGACAACTTACAAAGTAGCTACCTGAAAATCTTTTGTTGCATAGTTCAATTTGTTGACAAAGAGATATACTGCACTAAAACTACCAACTAAATTCAAAACTTACGTCCAACAACCACGAGACAACAACCAAGACTGAAACCTTTTTGATACAAGATTTTGTTGAGCTCAAATTGCATAGAACTGTGAGAGCTACATTTGGAACTCTTATACATGTTGGATAATTAATAGCTCCTAATAGACACAAATCAAAAAAGTCTTGTGTTTTGTTCTTATTTATCCCAAGACAAATTTGACGTTTTTACTCAGTAGTAATGCCTATATTTAAATATTCAAAACTGTCTAGGGATGACAAATATCCATAGACACTTTTGATGAGTGTATTAAATTTTGTCAAAACATAAATATGCTGATATTTTTATTATCTCGTGAATTATTCCTACTGATTTTTTTTTTAATGTGACCTCTTAACAGAAGGTCACGAATTTGTACTATATTTTTAACAATCTTGTTGTATGTTGCTTCATTTACATGCAGCAATCTCAGCTTAATTAATAATTTTTGGTAGTTCATCAACACTCCACCTTCCTGTTACAAAACATATTAAACATTACTATATCCATACCACAAGGCATTTTGAATGGGATGACGTCGACACGGGAATAATTAACTTTGTGCTATTTATAACTTACCACAGATAATGTTAATGTGGAAAATGTACTGGCTAAAATACCTAATATGTACTGTGCTATAACCCTGTTATGTGTTTTTCCCCCTTAGATTATATGTACGAGAACTTCTGGAATCCTAAATAATTATTATTAGTACTATGTGACGTGTTTTCTCAATGTTTGAATTTTCATCTGCTCTAATCACGTACCAAACATCACCAACCTTGCGGACTCAAAAGCTCGACTCCTTTGACACTCAATAAAGTGCTGCAAAACAGTGAAGCACAAGCTGACTCACTCCACGTAAGGGCCTAATTTTATACGAAGCCGTATGAATAGAGCGGACCTCAGAAAAGAGACCTGCTCTTTGTACAATATATCAAATTAACATTCGTCTATCTTACAGGGATCGGCGCGGGAGACGAAGTCTCTAAAGGAGAAGCTCAAAAAGAAAATGCAGGCTCAGTTATCAAGGCAACGTGAGTTTTTATCTTTATGCCTTTATGTTCACAATGTTGACTTTTAAGGTCATAATGTTGATTTCATATAACGTCAATTTCTTCACGCCATTTACACTCCTTTCATTGTACCTACTATCACGTTTTTATGACCAACAAAAAGTTGAAAAACCCCCAACTTTGTCACTTCAAAGTTCAATATCTCAAAAACGGGTAATCCGATTTTGAGGAAACATGTCTAAGAACCATAGCTAGAAAACCAGATGTCAAATCGAAAAAACCGCATTCAAATCGGTCCACCACCAGAGCTATGGTGTCAAAGACAAAAACACCTAGCGGTAACTTCTAACACCCTTTTTGTGTTGGGGTATGCTATAAAATTAGCACATAAAGCTAGTCGTCTATTTTTATAAGATTGGTCTGTTATTATTATTACTAAAAGAACTGAACTAATATAGTAACTGATAATATGGTAGACTATGGAAAGAGACTGTAAAACTTTAATACCTTATTTATATACCTGTGGTCTTACAAAAAATGATTTGAATCTTTGAAGTTAGTGAATTTGTGACAACATCAAAGGCATCTGTTAAGTAATGTATAAGTAATGTACAAGGTACAAATATCCAAGTTTTATTTTAGTAACATATTTATTTGTTGACAGTGCGGGCAGACAAGCGGGCTGAGGCAGAACGTCTGGAACGCGAGAGCAGACGGCAAGCGCGGCGCGACGAAGAAATGAGAGAACTCGCCATCAAGCTACGCCGCAAGTCTGTTGATCATTTGGATTATTTCAAAGTTTTAGACCTGGATTTAGTTCCCTCGCAAGCCTGGTGGTCTCATTTATTTATTTACTGCACTGGCTTAGCTACCCGAAGAGGAGCTTGGCCTCCGACACTAGCTTCGGGAATTATATCTCCTGTGCATTCTAATACTATATGTTTTATCTACGAATTCAACAACAAATAGCAGCACTTGTCCTTATCGACAACCTATTATTAACTGGACTAAATCTTACCAGTCCCGATACATGACGATTGCTGACAACTGCATTAAAATCCCGTTCAGTGCAAACAATAACAACATAACTTTTCTTTCACAGGCAACGTGAAATGCGGCATCAGCAGAATAGGAGATCGAGCGAAGACGACTCTGACAGAAGCCACAGTGGGTCGTCCAGGTGAGAGCAGTTTTATGGCTTACCTCAGAAATTGCCGGGAGCGCCAAAGTTCGCATACTCTTCGTTAGTCATACCGTAATTTTTGTCCAAATCATCGATTGTCATAATTTTTTCCCCACTGAAACCTTAGTTTTCTGAAAATTAGGTTTGTTTTGTATCAGTGCTGAACAATGACTGGATTCAGAGAAAAAAGAATTATGACAAACGATCATTCTGACAAACGTTGCATTCGCACTTTCAATAAGTAAGTATGCGAGCCGATATGGACACGTGATTGCCACAAGGGCTAACTGCCAAGCAAAAACATAAAATAATTTTAGTCTCGTTTACATTAGAAACTACGAATGTTATTGATTGAAATAGAAACTGATTGTCTGTAACTTTACATGACGTTACGTGACGGGCTTCTGAAATTTGAAGAAATTCGAATAACCATTTTAGATACACATACAAAAGTATATATTCCAATTTAATAAAATTGGAGTTAGACCCATCAAAATGTGCTTAAACTGTAATTTGGTTCAGCTGAGTTGTTGAACTCAACTGAACTCCTGTGCTACCTAAAATAAGTGTTTAATTTTCCATCTTCATTTACAGAGATTCTCCTGCCCCAGATAAAAACAAGGATGAGGACAGCCGTTCTAAAAGTCCATCGCCAGAACCAAAGAGAATACCCGTATGGGAAACTAACAGAGAAGCTCCCCGAGAACCCCCGCCAGATTCCTACAGACACAAGTATGACCCTGGCGAGAGTTCATATTACCCTCCCGAACCACCAAGAAGAAGGTTTGAAAACGACAATTATTATAAAGATGAGAGAAGTCGCGATGACGACCGACCTCCTGGAGTTTATCCTCCAAACAGATACGACAAGTATCCCAACAGAGGATATCAAAATCGTAACTATGACGATCGCCAAGAGTACAACCAGAATCACGACAGCAGGTGGGATCAGGATAGCAATTATTCGTCCTCGAGGCGGCGCCCTTACGGCTATAGGGGAGGGTACAGAGGGCAATCTAACAGGCCGGGACCCGAACAAAATTACGAAGACCCTCCGAGAAGTTGGCATACGAGGCAAGAAACACATGGGGATCACGACAGAGACAGTAGTTATAATAAGAGCAAAGTAAAACTAGTAGATTATTAGTACTGTTAGATATTGTAGATATCGATGCCAAAATAGGTGTTGTGGAAAGTTTCTCTAAAAATCATATCACTAGACAATTTACAGTATTTAATTTGTTCCACTTTTTTCGTTTCTTATATTTTATTTTACTTTAACTTTTTGCACTCAAAATTTGTAATCTTTGCGCAAATTTCTATAGTAATTATACTGCATACACATGCTAAAGTAAATAAAGTATAATAAATTTTAAATAACCCCAGTGTAGATATTATAATAAATGAAATTCCACAAACTAGATATTAGCTTTATTCGAAATACATTATGTATCGAGATTTATTGTATAAATACTTTATAAACAAACTTCCATTTTCATTCGTACATCTTACGTTGCGTTTATTTACATTATTATCTAGGTCAGTCTTAAATAAACAACATTTAATACAAAACAAAGTTTTGATTTTAAACCTGGTAATTCTTTGTTAGTAAGTTTACTTAAATTTTATTTATGTACAAATAAGAAACACCAGTTTTTGTTATAAATTATTTTAAATAATATAACTATTTTTGCTGTCGGTCGATAGTAGTATGAATTCCAAATTTGGACACTAATGGTGCTCCCACATTGGTTTAAAAATGTTATACTTACAGCACCATATATATACCACATGCTATCATGTTATATGTATAACATTTTAAAAGTTATACAATGTTATAAAACAATGTGGGACCATTATCACAGCGGTTGGCTGTTAAAAATGGTTTGCAAATTATGAAAAGGACTGCTTACATACATGAAATTGCAAGCTATAAAATTGTATTAAAAAAAATACGCGTTGCTACTCCATGGCAGTTCGAAAACATAAATGCACAGGCTACTAAGTGATACTACTTCATAAATAAGAGTTTTCTTTGTAGCAAACTAGTCTGCGTTAGTATGTACTTATCGTAAATGAAACAATCTCGAGTAAGACTACAAAGTCAAACGGACACCGCCCCACGATACTAACGCCATCTAATGGTATTTAACCTGTCAGAAAACTCATTGATTAACCTTTTATTTCTGCAATCTCCGATTTTTTTTATACTAATATGAGTTACCGTTTTATAAACTTGTCCGTTAGATTTGTTTCTACTTGTATCTGTCGTCACCAGATCACGAAATTCCTGGGCATGTCGTGAAATACCGCTATTCCAAGTCAAGATATAAAATATACGACCGATCAATAAGAGCAACGTGTTCGTCGATATTTCTAGTAGAGCTGAATGCATCACTGAATTTCTTCGCAGGTATGTTCTGTTCAGGTTTCCTCAAGATGTTTTCTTTGTAAAACGTGGCGGAATTTACGATCGGCTGGCGACATACCAACGATTTTACAGTCACCAGAGGTCGTATTGCCTAACGTTTCTGACGCTTACAATCGCAATAAAATGACAGTTTTTGTATGCGAAATCTGTCATTTGGTTGCGATCGTGAGTCAGAAACGTTAGGCAATAAGGCCTCAGGTAGTAGAAATACAGGACGTCTAAAAAATAATTGAAAATTTCATCAATTTCTATAGCCCATTCATAAAAAAATGTCACGAAAGTTGAGGCGGTTGAAATGCTCAAATGAGGACCCAAAACATTATGGCTGTCTAATCACTGAGTGTGTCCACGTCCACTTCTTCGTTGTCTTCGAGCGTGGAGTCCGGGTCGCGGCCGGGTGCGCCCGCGCGGCCCTCCTTCGTGTGTCGCCATTTCATACGCCGGTTTTGGAACCACACTTTCACCTGCAACATGGTTGGATGTATTAAAAAGGGGGAATGATTTCATTATTTATTACCTAACCAACAAAAAGTTGGAAAACCCCCGGCATTGTCCCTTCAAAGTTCAATATCTCAAGAACGGCTGAACCGATTTTGATATTAGAAATTGTTAAATGGTTATCTTGTAGAACTTGTATAGCCTCTGTAAGGTTAGGTTTGTTTTATAACAATTCTGGAAAATTAATGGATTCAGAGAAGAAAAAAAAGTCTTGAAAAACGATAGGTACCTACATTGCAACAAAACAGCAAAATACGACTTAGTGTCTGTACGCTCTACGGGGACGATATGGACCCCTAATAAATAGCTACCTGAGCGTCGGTAAGTCCTAACGTAGCAGCGAGCTGCCGCCGATCCGGCTTGGTGATGTACTTCTGTATCTGGAACCGCCGCTCCAGCCCTTTCCGCTGCAAGTTGCTGAACACCGCTCGGGACCACGAGCGTTTCCGCTTGCCGGTGGACGTGACGTCACAGCGCGGCGCCGGCGGCTGCGGGGGGGATGATGTCAGGGGCAGACGGTATACTGCAAGCAAAGGGTATCGGTTGGCTGATTGATGGGCCAGTAAGAAAAGAAAAAAAAAAGAAAGAAAATAAAAATTTATTATTATGTGCAGCAACGCTGGTTTTCTGTGGAGCCCAGACGGTAAATATGTATGCATGAGCCAGTTCCTTTGCCCCAGGCAGACGAAGAAATATTAAAAAAGAAAAAATTAAAAAATTAAAATCTATTTTTTTACACAGTACACGCAGAATGGCTGTGATTGGATGTCGGAGAATTTATTAACAACTAACGAACTGATTATTTTTGGAATCTAGCGATGGTTCTTATCTTAGGCATATTTCATCAAAATTGGTATTGCCGAATCTGAGATATAGAACTTTGAGGTAACTTTGAGGTTTTCCAACTTTTTGTTGGTTAGGTTATGTAGGTATGTAGAGTGGGCTAAATTTTGTGCCGCTGAGTAGAGTACCTATTGTGCACTAAATGTGGATGATTCTGTTAATATGGAACACCGCAATATTTCGCTAGGTTCTGTAGTCGTCACAAAAAAATCAAGTAGGATTATTTATTTTTTTACACGTTCCGACAGTTTGTTTAGCTTTTATAGACTGAGGGCGGGACGCTCGATTTTAATAAAACATTTGCATTTGAAAATTGAATAATTTGCTAACAGATCACTGGTTCGAAAACTCGTCGACAACACCGCAATGATTTTAAAAGACCTAGATATATCTAACTATAGATGGGTACTTGGGTAGGTAGTATAGGTAACGATAGGTTTTTTTTTACCATTTTGTGGCATAATTGATATACCCTACATATATCCACGCAAAATTACAGCTTTGTAGTTGGTACTAGTACTCTCTGAGCAAAGCCGGTAGGATAGACAAACAATTTAAACATGGCGAAACTATAATTAAAAAAAAAAAAGTTGAATATTTCGCAAACAAATTACTGAATCGAAAAATCGTTTCAGCAAACCCCTAATGGTTTAAAATACCTATCCAACGATACCCCACACAGGGTTGGACGAGAAAAAAAAAATCACCGCCACTTTACGTCTATGGGAGGTACCCTAAAAAAATTGTATTTGAATTTTTTATTGTACCATTTTGTCGGCATAGTTTACATATATATTCGTGCAAAATTACAGCTTTCTAGCATTGATAGTCTCTGAGAAAAGCCGCGGACGGACGGACAGACTGACAGACATGGCGAAACTATAATGGTTCCATTTTTGCCATTTTGGCTACGGAACCCTAAAAAAGAGTTGAAGACGCATGATTTTGACAAAATTAGCCATTAATGACATTATAATAAGAATAAGAAGCTCGGCACGCGTCATCGTGAATGACTCTACCTATATTAGCTGTGCAATAATACAAATGCTTTACTTTGAGATAAATAGCGGTACGCTACGAATATAATTTGCAGTTTATTACATAATATTTTGAGTGGAGGATTTTGCTGTGCAATCAGTAACTTTGATGTGAATTCGGATTTTTTTTTTGGATAAAAAGAGGACTTTTTTTGATGTGTTTTAAATACTACCCTTTTTTAAGGATTTCGTATTGTGTACGGAATTTTCTATGTTCAGAGGTATTATACCTTAGGCTGCTATTTACTCTTAAACTACTAATATTGTCAAGCAATCTTAGCCGTTATAATTTTTCTTGTAACAGACATGGCAAAACTTTAAGGCATCGTCCTAATAGAACGCGAATGCGCGATCATCTTAGGTTCGCGCGAATTTTACTCGTACTCGTAGGAACGCGCGATCAAACATATACTTATTTTACAAATTGAACATTAATAGATGTCCTAAGTCTTAACTGACAATTGTGCGATCATGCGATGATCGCGCACTCGCGTTCTATTAGGACGATGCCTTTAGGGTTCCTAGTCAAAAAGGATAAAATTCTGTTGTCAAAACTACCCTTAACTACTACCTTACCCTACCCTATAGGATACCTAGGGATAGGTAACCAAACCAATATAATAGTTTTAGGTACCCAAGGTTTTTGTATGAAATGTTCGTAGGCAAGTAGGTATCTATAAACTTAGAAACTTAATTTTTCTAAATTTTACTAGCTTTTGCGTGCGGCTTGCTCGCGTGGAATTCGGTTATCGCGCACTGTTCCGTCGGGAACTGTGCCTTTTTCTAGGATAAAAAGTAACCTATGTCAGTCTGTGGCCCATAAACTATCTTTATGCCAAAAATCACGTGGTACTGTCACTCCGTTTCGACGTGAAAGACGGATAAACATACAAATACACACACTTTCGCATTTATATTATTTGTATGGATACTTAGTATGGATATGGATTTTCAATCAATTATATTATATATATCTAACTAAAGTCATCGGTCAGGTATCTATAGGTATTTAGTTGTTAAATCACTTATACCATATTTCTTAGTGGGGGCTCGTTAGGGAGTAAGTGAATTTAAGAATGTATAGATCTATTTTATAAGTACATATTGTATACACTTGCTTCTGTTTGCTCGCCTTAAAATAAATAAATAATAAAAAAAAAACAAAGTAAAAAATAGGCTAAATATTCAGCGCTACCCGCCTTGATTGATCCAGTTTAGTCCACCCACCAAGAATTACCTTCTTACTTTTCTTTCCTAAGCATACCACCCATTACCTACATTACATTCTCTACATATTGTTATTATTATTATTACCTATCATTATTTTGTATTTTTTTCTTTAATTGTATACCTAGTAGTTTTAATAAATAATAGTTTTTAAGTATTTTATTTGTAATTATTTTATTTAAAAAAAAAAAAAAACTTTCTCCTAACTTTCTTGAAGCGCATTCTTCTTGGCAATGATGGTCTTTCTGAAAGCGCTGGTAGTTTAAAAATGACGTGTAAAAGTGCCTATTGGGGATTTACTGAATAAATGATTTGAATTTGAATTTTTGAATTCATTCATTCATTTGAATTTTTGAATTTTTTCATGTTTATCAGTTGCTTAGTACCTACCCATAACACAAGCTTTGCTAAGCTTACTTTGGGACTAGGTCAATTGGTGTAAATTGTCCCGTGATATTTATTTATTCATATTAATATTTTAAATTCATTCTTTATTTAGGTGTATGTAAGTACCTACATACGTACCAGTAGTAGGCCTTAACGCTGGGTGTAGATGCGTGTAAGCCAAGGAAAGTGGCAATTGCAGCACGGGGGGCTCGTCTCGGCAGCACCTGTACAGCGCAGCCACGCACCCCGCGCACGGCGGCTCCTGCGCGCGCGCCTCTGGCTTCACACTTTCCTTATGCTCCTGCTTGTCCTTCCTCAAAATACTCTCTACACTAAACTTCAACTTATTCGGAACATCACTGAGCGACGTCATTTCAATCCCACACACGAACAACCGCCACCAAGGCGTCTGAAAAACTGACGAGTGAACCGGTAAGCGACGCAAGCGCACGGTGTGGGCGTGGCTTAATTTTAAACGCGCTCCATTGGTCAGCGGCTATTGGGCGTTGCGCGGCCGTAACGTTATCGAGTGAGCTTGAGTGATGCTTTAAACACACTGCAGTTGTTTACGATAAAGTTCCGTTTAACGATTTTTATATGGGTTTGCAAGTTGTATTTAATTTTATTACCCACATGCTTGCGTTGATCGTCTGCTTTTAAGTGTTTTGTTAAATGAAAATGTACCTAAATTGAGTTTTTTTAGTAAGTACCTACCTACATGAGCTATGTAAGTAGGTACCTACCTACCTCATCATTCCAGCCTATATATGTCCCACATCTGGGCACGTCTCCTCTCACAATGAGAGGGCTTGGGCCGTAGTTCCCACGCGGGCCCAGTGCGGATTGGGAACTTCACACACCCCATTGAATTGCCTACCTCTAGATACCTTCTTTGAAATACTCTGGAAAATTTTATGAAGTTAAAAGGTAAAATGCACCTACACTGCGCACATTTAAAACTAAAGTGACACGATTTTATAAATTCACATTTCCAGAATGAACTTTAAATAAAACACAATCTGGTTGAATTTTTAAATGAAAAAAAAATGAATTACCTATATTTAATTTTAGTTTTAAAGGGTCGACGGTAACCTCGTGTCTTATTAAAAATCCAGTTAAGTCCTACCCACACTCTACCCATTTCAAACTTGCCGCTGTTATCAAATTGCTTCCCTCCCCGCAAACTGTTTCCTTTTGCGCCCGCCTATCTATTAATTTTATAAAATCTATGGGCTCAGTCATACCGCTACCGCCGCGTCCACGCGACGTCACCGCAGCGGCACACTGGCGGCGACTAATCACGAAGACATCGCAGCGTGCTCGCCGCATGCACGCACATCGGTCGCGTTCCCGCTCCGCTGAGAAACCACCACAGATATAGATCACACTAGATAAAGCAAACACCTCAATCTGTATAAAAACCAACCGTGTCACTTTTTTATATCAACCGTAACGTCTCAAGAGCAAATTAGCGATGTGAATTCCCCGATGTCCGCGCAAAATCGATTCAAATGCGCCGCCCGCCCGTGCCGTGGGGCTCGAGTCAGTCACTAGTCATGATTAGTCAGTTAGCGGTCAGTATTTGTACGGGGCCAACCCCGACGTTTTGGTCGGGGTTCGGACACGTGAAGTAGATGCATTTGCGTAATCTAGTGTAATCTATATCTGTGGAAACCACCGCCAAAAACGCTAGTATGAACGGGCTCTTAGGCTCGCCTCCGTTAAGGCCGTTCCCTGAGCCAAATACGCAAAACTAGCCCAAGAATGATCCTACTTTTCTACGAAACGTTGATATTTGTAGACGTGGGAAAAATATATATGATTCTTGATTATATTATCTTGTCAAAGACAGCTTTCGATACACGATTCATCACACTTCGCTCGATACAATTAATTCCCAAAGTAACCTCCAATGCGAATTTTTATTCCAACTTTACTTGTTTTTTTACTACGTGACACTATGAAACAAAAAATAGAGAAAAATCAATCATAACTTAAATAGTCCTTTGGCAGCTTCCGAATTTCAATAATTTGAGGCAATATTTTTAAAATAAATAAAAATCGACAAATTCTATCGTAAAAAGATATTGACTTACGGCCTGCAATGTCTATCTCCGTCATTCTTTCGAAATGTGACAGTGACCGCTGAGCGCTCGTGCCAGACGGACATGTACTAAGTTTCCCCAAAGAAATACAAGATTTAATTTAATTTGCCTTGCAAATATATTATTGTAGTGTTACTTGTAAAAACTGTGTTGTGTGTCCTACTGATATACCACCGTGTGCGTGTGTATTATGGGTAACAAACAATTGAATAAGAAGGAAAAATCTCGAAAGACAACTCATAAGATTCTAAAAAACGATGGAACTAACGTAAGTAAAAAAATATATTTATTAAACAGTGAAAATAGTATTTATTTCGTTATAAAATTACTAATTTGCAAATTTAATTTTCTGTGAACAAACCAGAACAAACATTACAATCATGAATATGCATATAGTTCAGAATTTCACGCGCCACAGATAAGCATTGGTGGCTTAGTGGTTTCACCGATAGGATATATAGGTAGTAGGCGACCATAATCAGTCAAATGTGCCGGGAGTTCGAATCACAACTCGTAACTAAGCTTTTTGCTTTTTTATTTTTAGGTAAAAGAGAAAATTTGATATTTTTACAGCCGAACAAAATACAAAATCTTCGGACTCCATCGAGTGAGTATAATTAAATTACTTGACTTATGCTGTTTTATCCCTAGCTACGTAACACAATACAAAACAATTTAGGTATCTTTATTTACAGACTGCAAATGGTGCAAATTTTTGCAGGTGGTCGGACCTTGTGCAAGGTCCGCCCGGATTGCTACCACCATCTTGATCGCTAATCCTGCCGTGAAGCAGCAGTGCTTGCACTGTTGTGTTTCGGCGCGAAGAGTAAGACAGCCGGTGAAATTACTGGCACTTGAGGTATTCCAACTTAGGCCTCTAGGTTGGCAACGCATCTGCAATACCCCTGGTGTTGCAGATGTTTATGGGCGGTGGTGATCTCTTACCACCAGGAGACCCACTTGCTCGTTTGCCTTCCAGTCGAATAAAAAAAAATGGTAACGGAATCTCCGATTTTATCAACCGCTGGCACCTGTAGCGAGTAAGTTCTAATCTCCAATTATTTATCCTTATAAATTTAAAAATACCTACCTACCTAGGTCGCACGTAAATTCGTGCGTTGCGATAAATACTTACCTCACTACCCACAGCGGCGCGTACCTACGAAAAGAATGGTCGCGTGACCTTAGTTTTATTTTATTCGACTGAAAGGCAAACGAGCAAGTGGGTCTCTTGGTGGTAAGAGATCACCACCGCCCATAAACATCTGCAACATCAGGGGTATTGCAGATGCGTTGCCAACCTAGAGGCCTAAGTTGGAATACCTCAAGTGCCAGTAATTGCACCGGCTATCTTACTCTCCGCGCCGAAACACAACAGTGCAAGCACTGCTGCTTTACGGCAGGATTAGCGATCAAGATGGTAATAGCAATCCGGGTGGACCTTGCACAAGGTCCTACCACCTGCAAGTTAGATATTGTGAATTAAAAAACCGGTGAAAACTAAAAACTGGTTAATAACCACATCGACGGATACAAAACCGGTTAACCGGTTTTTTGCAAACTGTTTAAAATTGAAGTATTAGACGATAATTTTACTATTATTGGTTGTTATTGATGTTAACGGCGTATTTTGTGAGATTTAAATATACTCTCTACTAATAAGGGAAGGTGGGTTACAGTGGATCACGGGTAACAGTGGTCCAGTTGAATGAAGTTTTAACTGATTTATTTATTAAATTGTTTAATAGTCTTTTATCACAAGTAAAAACAAAGCTAACACACTAATATAAAATCGCGATGTAAAAAAAAAATCAGTTAAAATTCAGTGTAATCAAGTGTAATCAGTTAAAATCAGTGAAATCGTAAAATTATATGATAGAGTTTCATATCCATTATGCCATTGACTCTCACGAGATCACCAACTTTATCACCCGCAAAACATCCCCAGACCATAACCGATCAGTGATCCAGTCCTGCACTGTTGGCACACGCGTAGCTTTGCCTTTTGTTCGCCTTCTTGTCATCGAATATATTTGACGATGTCTCCCCCCAAAAATGCAATTTCGATTCGTCGTAAAATAAAACTTTTGACCACTGCTCAGGCGTCCAATCTTTGTATTTTTGTATCTTTGTCTTATTATTCAGAGAATAATATTATCCTTTGTATTAAATACATAGCTAGAATAACATTGTTTTAACTTCGCGTACCAGATTTGCGTCTAGGGAATGCAAACCGGGTAACAAACCGGTTAAAAACCGGTTTTTTGTAACTTTCGGCAGTTATTAACCAAATTGGAAATAGTCCTTAAATATGTGTAAATTGCCTAAAATAGATACCCCAGAATAATCTTGAGACTAGAAAACGACGAATATAGCATGGGAACTTTTTTTTTCAACAAGAATACACACTCGTATTTCTTCGTATAGTGGACAACAAGAAGTTGGTTCATCTTTTTAATTAAATTTCGTCATCAATGTGCTGATAAAACATACGAGCCAAAAGGAAAAATTACATTGCTGAAACTACAATACCGGTCAAAAGTTTAAGTTCATTCTGTGAAATTAGGTTTTCATATTAAATTATATTGATATTGAAATATGGCATATGCTTTGAATTTATATGACTACCCAGTAAGAAAATAAATACTTATTCGAGGAATTGTTCTATAATAGAGAATATTGTCTGTGTAAAATTTCCTATGAAATTTTATAAATTCCGCAATTATTAAAAATGAGTCCTCAAAGTTGATCCGAGTGTCGAAACTCGTGCTCTTAATGTAGGTCTGTCCAATGAAGGCTTCACGAGTTCACGACACGAAAAATTGCTGAAAAATGAAGGTTTCCCAAACTGCTGTCATAAGTGCTTTGAAACGAAAACGTGATCTTAATTCCAGTCGATTTCGTTTAGGTACGCCAAGTCACGTCAAAAAGCGAAGACAATTTTATTTACGCCCAGAGCAAACGCCAACAAACTCGAACTGCTAAAGAAATTCGCGAAGAACTCAACGCCACCATCAGTCAGTATCCATTTCGATGGTGGTGGAAGTATGTTACGTAAACAGAATATGGGTAAAAGATTGTAATGGGCTCAAAAATACAGAGATTGGACGCCTGAGCAGTGGTGTAAAGTTTTATTTTACGACGAATCGAAATTGCAATTTTTCGGGGGAGACATCATCAAATATATTCGACGACAAGAAGGCCAACGAAAGGCAAAACTATGCGTGATGCCAACAGTGGAGAACTCGATCACTGATCAGTTATAGTCTGGAGATGTTTTGCGGGTGATAAAGTTGGTGATTTCGTGAGAGTCAATGGCATAATGGATATGAATTTTTGACATTTCGGTTTATTATTGAGTCGAACTTCTTATTGTTCGATGTATTAAAATTCGGAAATTTGAAAATCGTAATTAAAAAAATGACGATTATTAAGTTTCGGATTTATCAAAAATCGGAATAGTCATAGTAGGACTTTTAAAACATTCGGAATTATAAAAATCGGTATTTTGAAGTTCGTGATTCCGACTTTCGGAATTTCTTAATTCTTCTTTTTCTGAATTTCTTTCGGTATTTATGTAGTGTACCCGTGCCCTATACACCGCAACATTACCTCTCGTTTCGATACTGAGACGATGACTAGTTTGGCAAGCGGGGGCGTAAGAGCAACAACTTCGAATCCACTCACGGGCATGCGTGTAATACACATAAAATTATACCAAAAGATCCACTGTTACCCATGATCCACTGTAACCCACCTTCCCCTATTTATACAGAGTATATTTAAATACTTATTTAAATCTCACAAAATACGCCGTTAACACCAATAGTAACCAAGAATAGTAAAATTATCGTTTTCAAATAGTTTGCAAAAAAACTGCTAAAAACCGGTTAACCAGTTTCGAATCCCTCAATACGGTTATTAACCGATTTTTGGTTTTCACTGGTTTTTTCATTCTCTATTTGCGTCGTAAATTGATTTATCACAAAGTTCTTATAATTAGAGATGTGCCGACTAGTCGCCGACTAGTCGGTAAAGCCGACTATCCGGCCACTTTTGTAGTCGGCGACTAGTCGGCGAATAGTCGGCAAAAAGCGCCGACTATCCGGCTTCTTACTTTGTATGTATTTTTCAGTAAAATATACATTTTCATGTATATGCAGCCTTGATTATTTATTAATATTTGTATTTTTATAATCATTCTTATTCATTTTTCAATGTAAAGCAAAGCAACTTTCACGTGACTATTGTACAGCATTTTTTTGAAATTTTACATTCAACGTTTTTTGGCATTTGATTTTATGGGAATCAATGTTTAATTGTTAAAAAAAAATCATAGGTACTCCTCAGATTTTCTTTTTGAAATTAAAAAAAATCATTAAAACCACTTCAATTAATAATAGGAGTAGATAAAATATTTTTAAATAAAAACGCCACTTTGATAGGCGTCGGTTGCAACTTGCGCGCGAATCAGCTGGATAAAGGAGCGTCATAGAAATCCCGGAAACCGTGATCGGCTTGGCCGACTAGTCGGTTGATTAGTCGGCTTCTTTACAACCGACTAATCGGCTAGTCGGCTAGTCGGCCAAAGTCATGATCGGCACATCTCTACTTATAATCTATCGTGCAGGGCTTACTTCTGTTTCTCTCGTTAGTTCTTTGCCACCGGTGCTTTATAGGTACATATGTCCATGACAAATTGTAAATGCTAACACATTTAATATATTTTCAGTTACAAATATCGTTCGATGTGGAGAAGAGGTTCCTGACAAAACAGTTGATCGAAGAATTGTCGCAGTTATTAGTATTTTTTTTACAAAATTACAATCATTTGCAATCATGGACCCTTAGAATGCGGTATTCAAAAGATGCAGTTCGTTGGAGAAGTACCTAAAACATGGGCTAACATCAAAATTTATGTTTCGGTGTAAAAACAATATTGTTTTTGAAATAAGAGTTGACTTCATTAAAATGAATATTTAATTTACACTATGCTCTATTTTATTACTTCAATTTAACTTTAACGCCATCTATGCGATCCTGCATGCTTTTTTCGGTCTAGTAATACGTTTTACAAATCAGTGTCCTGTTAGTTCAGTTGAGTCGCCACTTCTTACGTGGCGCTGTTGTATCGGCAATAATCGGCATCGTATCGAGGGGCGGGCCGGCTGGCGCGGGGGAGGGGCTCGATTTTAGAATTCGTTTGGGTACGGGAACGGCCTTAAAAGAAGTCTGCCGTAAGGCGGGACGCCGCTCTATTTGCGAGCCCGTGAATGGGCCCGCTGGATCGAACCACCCCGCAGGTTCACGTACCTATTTAGCGGAACCTTAGCTAAAAATTAATTTAAAATATTAGTTAACCGTTGTTCAAACATCTATGTACCTTTGGCTGTTTGGAACAAAACGCGCGGCCCCTGTCCGGGCGTCAACAAATTTTGTACCAGTGGCGAAGCGTACAACCCTTTTCCCACCGGCTTGCCCATATTTACAAAATAAAATAACATGACATACAGAATTTATGAAAAATGTAAGCGACCTGACACCACGCCACTGCTAAGTACCTAGTTATAGTAAAGGTTTACAAATCCGTGCTTAGAACAAATTTTGTGCGGCGTTTTGATGTAAGAAACATGCAGTTATACATTAGATGTCGATGCCGTTGTTGCTTAGGGTGCACCAGGCCCAGACCCTTCCTCCCCCACACCCCCAGGTCTTATACCTCGAATAACGTGTATGTTTAGATGTGTTTTTGTTACTAGTCCTTCTTTCTTTCTGTAAAAAGGTTGCCTGGAAGAGATCGCTCTTAAACGATAAGATCGCCTATTGTTGACCTTGTAATTTTCTCTGTGTAAAGAGTATTTGTATTGTATTGTATTGTAGAGGGCATGGAGGATCGCTGCCTCTATCCCTCTTTACGCCACCGCAGGGTTTTTAGGTACCTCCCTATTTATTTGGCATGTCGTTGGAGTTTTCTAGTAGACACTGCATCGTGGTCCAATTTATGTAAGTACCTAACTTTGTAGATACTTAGGTACATAAATTGGACTACGTTTAAGGGGGGGAAACGTTATCGCTTTTTGTATAAAGATTTATGGCTACCACAATCCTCACAAATGGGAGTCGCGATATACGACTAGTGTAAAATATGCAGTCATTCAACTTAAGTAGGTACTATAGACTCTTACCTGTCGAATCGATCGAAACTGCAGTGCCGCGAGACCTCCTCAGACAGAAGCCGTGTAGAGTGCGCGTCTGTGTGAGTGTGTTCGTTTCCATCGTACCTTCGTAGCTTCCATACTGCTTTAGCTTATAATATATATGCTGTGCTCTTACTGAGACGTAATAAAGCCGTACTAGCATACCTATTTTTGCACGTGACTGTAGACAATCGGTCACTTAAAAAAATATCGGGCACAACTACGCTGCGCAATGTGAGTAACTTAACTAGCACGATTTTCCTCGCACCGTGTAAATGAAGCTTTATCGTTCCAATCTCCACATCTCTAGAGTCTCTAGATTCCATCAGCAAACTAAACTGACCAAAATAACATCGCTTTTAAACTCTGAAATCGATTACGGATGAGTTTATTTTGACTGTCAGCGGCACCTGCGGCGTATCGACCGCACCCGATATAGATCGAATCATTACGATACTGTTTACTTAATACGTGCACCACGTACCTCTCATATCTATGTACCTATTGAACAGTCGGGAAAACTATGACATGGTTTGCAGTTAGCGTATTTCAAAAGGAAAAACCAGGTAGGTAGGGGAGAAAGGGGGGTCACTTAAGAGAGACTTGAATTATTAGAACAAATTGAAAGAAAATCATTATTGAACCCCCTCTTAATAAAATTGACTTAATGGGCTATCGTTTAAGGCCAATGAATCATCACATTTGTACCTAATATTTTTTTTGGAAATATAAAAGTACGGCTTTGCCTCCCGTTACCCGCGTTACCCTGAAGTGAGGGTAATTGCGGTCACTTTCCGGGCAAAGATCAAACACAAATCTCCCAACCAGTGCAATCCTAATGGATCCCTAAACCACCAGTTTATAGGTAATCATCATCATCATGTCAGCCGAAAGACGTCCGCTGCTGGGCATAGCTGCCTCCCCCTAAAAACTCAGGGTACAAACCTAGGGTATAAACCCTATAAACGGTTTTCCAAAGGCAATAAGAATACTTAATAAGCAGCCTAAGAGCAAAGCTATGAGTTTGCCCGGAGTAGGTAAATATAGATTTCAATCAGGTAAGTATATCAATGGCTATAATAAAGCATTTTATATACCTAACCGACCTTTTGAACCTTTGAAGCCTATAGATTTGACCTATGGCGCCTCTCAAGCAAAGGACGGTGGGAGCAAATCTGAGCTCTGAGTTTTTCAAGTAAGTCGAGAAAGTCATGTGCAAAATTACATTTGAAGGAAAGCATTGCCAGGAAATCTGCACATACCTACGACGCAATTGAATGGTGTGCGTGAAGTTTTCATTCCAATATGCACTGGGCTCGCCCGAGAACTACAGCCCAGGCCCTCTCATTCTGAGACAGATATCTGTCTGGTCTGGTCTGTCAGGCCGTGATGTGATATGATTTTTTTTAACTTGAGATATGCTTAATTTCAACCAAAAAGCAGTATTAGCAACATCTCAAATACATAGACGGAAGTCTTTAATTTATCTATTTTTTGTCACGTAGTAGTTACCTACATGTAGAATGTTTAACAAATCTACCCAATACCATCTTTTGCAATATCATAAGGGCAAACGGGGCCCGTGGGGGACCTCTGAAAAGCCAATAACTATACACTTTGCTTCTATTTTACCTAATCCAACATCCATATTTAATATTATAAATGCGAAAGTGTGTTTGTATGTTTGTGTGTTTGTCCGTCTTTCACGCCGTAACGGAGCGACGGATCGACGTGATTTTTGGCATAGAGATAGTTTATGGGCCCGAGAGTGACATAGGTTAAGTACTTTTTATCCCGGAAAATGCACAGTTCCTAAGGGAACAGCGCGCGATAACCGAATACCACGCGGGCGGAGCCGCGGGCAAAAGCTAGTAAAATTATAATAGAAAATTTTGATCAAAAGAAATCCTGCAAACCAGTATCTTTATCAATTTTTAACCATACGACCAAACTAATACTATTGTATACTTGATTTTAAATGTAATAAATAAATAGCATATTAACAGCAGAAAAAACTCCCTTTCTTCTTTAATTTCCGAAGGGCCCTAGCGTTTCTACTTACCAAATAATAAATCAAATAAAGCCGAATATGGGCAATCAGGGGAAAAACTAAAGAGTAACGTTGAAAACTAAATTAAACAGTTTGAAATTTACCCAACTAAGACATTTATAATTCAAATCAAAGGTGAACACAAACATGTTTTATCTAGATCAGTAGATATAGTCCTCGTCAATAGGATCAAAGGCTTAGCTTTCCTCGCACGTGCGAATCGACGCCAGCGCAAGCAGGTGCTGCTCTAAATCATTACGAGTAGTATAAACATGCAACAAGTATGTTGTGGTAATACATAAGTAATCTCCTTAAATACTCATCCGCTTTACTGGTTCAGTGTAAATCTACAAGGAGGTTCGATTTGATCGTAATAAGTATTAAGTACTTTGTTTGTGTGACTTTATAACACAAGTAGTCAAGCTTTTAATTTTTTTTTCACAAGATTTATTTGGCATATTTACTTATGTAAATCTGGTGACAATACAATAGTAATCTGATAAATTAACTAAAAGAATTTCCTTGCTCACCCGCGACATTACGATAGCTAAGCTATCGTAGGTGTATCGTAAGGTAATTATTTTAGTTCATTGATATGGACTTCCGCAAAGTAACGCCTGGTTCAATAAATTATTTAAATAATCTGATAGTGAAATTTTCCTGGTCCAGCCAGGATTGTCAACGGAATTCTCAACGGTTAAAGGAGTCGACTCGAAATTCGGTACGGTCAACAGAAAGTACAGTCAGCAAAAAGCTTGTATTAAAAATGGATTTTTAATGATGTCAGGCTGTTCTCCTCTACAGATAGCATTTCTAAAAAAAAACACGTTCTCGCGAAATTTGCGGAGAGTAGATAAGTTCAGTAACTACGGGTTTCTTTTGGTCGATTCAATTTTTGGATTTTTTTAAGACGGAGTCATGGCGGTCGCAAACGTAAGAAATACATTTCAGTCATTTCAAAAAATTCAATGAGCCTCGTACCATACGGTGATCACTCCCGAAATAATAATATTTATTAAATCAGTATTAATGAATTTGTGACTTTTGCAACTTTTGAGAGTGTTGAAATTGTAATACTTTATTTAAAAACAAAATAATTGGTATTTAGAGATCAATATCGAAATTATCAAAATACCGGTATTATACAATGTCAACACCGGTTTTGCCAATATCGGGATTTTGCTCCGATATTCCGGTTTTTCGGTATTATCGAATACCGGTATTCATGTTCTATGCCAAATGGTGATATTTTTTAAGTTTTTAATCGACGAAATTACTGACTTAACAAATTATAAATATTATATAAAGCACGCAACAAGACAATTATTACCTAGTGCCATCCACGAAAACAAATTTTGACAAAGTTAACCATTAATTACATTGTAATAAGAACCACGGCACGCATCATCGTGAATAACTCTACCTATAATCATTATATTTTTGTCTATGATTCATATTGTTTATATTCAGAAACTTCATAGTTTTGTAATGTGTCACGATTGCATTTCATGCATAATTCAAATTCAAAAATTTATTTCTAAGCTAAAAATCCATAGTGTTAGTTTACAAGTACTTAAGTATAGAGTTAGTAACATACAACACATAAAATCTAGAAGCGGCGGGGCACGGCGCGTGCAGCCGCGCTCAGCGCTCCATCAGGGGATCATAGCATCTCATAACGACCGTTGACTATAGATCTAATTACTCCAGTTAAATTTATTACATTAAATTCCCATAAGAATCCCTAAAAATTGTATCGTGACCATCATTGACTTTGAACTAAACATAATTTTGCCAAATTTCATGTTTCGCTAAACCCAACGGTTGAAATTTTATGCCTCTAAACACAACGGTTGATATATCGAAATTTTGTGTGAGATAAAAAAATACGCCTCTATTTATGTAATTCCAGATATATAATAATATCTAATATCTATCTACACCAAATTTCATCCAAATTCGCCGTTTTTCAAAGTCAAAGTCAAAATATCTTTACCTATTCAATTCAGGCTATAACAAGCACTTATGAACGTCAAAAAAATCTACCACCGGTTCGGAAAAAACGTCTGTTTAGAAGAATCCGGCAAGAAACTTGAGTTTGACTTTGACGAGGTATTTTTTTAACGTGAAGGAGTAACAAACACACACACAAACTTTCGCTTTTATAATATTAGTAGGATCTAACTTTAACCGCGTCCTTAACAGGACAAATCCTTATCTAAAATTTATGTGACAACGCTTCTAACAAATCCACACTTACGACCCCCTAAACACAAACTGATCGACGTTTAAAACTACATTTCAGCCGTAAAACTGCACTCCGAGCAGTTTATCACTATCCTGAAATCTTCCTCGGCTATTCTGATTCAATAGTTCCCGGAAATCAAACGGAAGATTTATTAAGTCTGTTGTTTGGACGACAGTAAATGTCGTCCACCGAGTTACGCCGTCCCACAATTAGGCCATCGGATTGAAATAAGTGCGTCAACAAACAAGACGTCCTGGGAGCGATGAACGGCCAGGATCAGTGCAGTCACCTCTAAACTATCGTTTAAACACTTACGTTTATGTAACTTGATTTTTTTCCCTCGTGTTTTTTACCGATTTTAGCCGATTTAAAATGAAGCAATTTTTTTAAGATTTTTATTTCCGCATGAAGTAGTGGCAGTAGCAAACTCAAAAAGTACATAGGTACTTAACAAAGATACGAACAGTGGAACGTAGAACTCCTCCTTTTTTGAAGTCGATTAAAAAAGGGATGCCTTTGCCCAGCAGTGGGACGCTTTGAATGTAATCAAAAGGTGTTATCTGGAATCCTTTACTCTGTTGACATTCTTGTATTTATAAATGAAAACCAGGCATAATTGCAAAACAGCTAAAGTGTGCGACACATGTACTGTCATGCAAAAATTGCAATTAATAATTAAATTATACATCTGCCACACAGACATAGCTGCCTTGCACATGTAGTTGTGGAAGTTGTCGATTTAGATGAAATTCGGTATACAGACAGTTTGAGTCCCGGAAAATTGCATAGTTCCCGCGGGATAGCATTAAACGAATTTTGCGCAGAGGAAGTCGTGGCAGTCGTGGGTAACGCGTACCTAGTAATAAATAAAATGTCGTTATGATACCCTTTGTATGCAAGACCAACTCACAATATCGGTAGATACATTTTTAGCCACGAATGAAAATTTTCTTGGCGCAAAAATCAGCAATTTATTTGCTTCGAATTACTTCTAGAAAACACGTCAAATAAACAAATAAAACAGCCTTTAACTGTAGCCTTTTGTAGTTAGAGCATTATTAGTCATATGAAAGTCTTCACAAACACATTCAAGAAAAAATACTACTACCTACTATTAATATAACACTACTATAATACTACTAAGTAGGTACCTACTATTTTAATAACTAACTTATAAAATACCTACAACACACACGGTACTTACACTCTTTGACGTTCATTAGTGCTTGTTATAACCAAAATTTAATAAAGTAATTTTTAAATAAAATTAAATGTTAGTTAATAAAACAAATTACATTTCCCTTTAGTTCATGTAGCGCACCGTATCAAAAGCCCGATACAATGACATAAATACTAAACGCATCACTAAATACAAATCACGAGCTCATATTGGGTGTCGGTGTCGCAATAAATATTGAATAAAATAATAAATATTAAATATCGACGCCGTTAAAATATCCGCTTACAGTTTACGAGATCGCGCGGACATGTTTACGCACTCGGGCGGCAATCAATTGACTTTTTTCGACCAACTCACACACCTACTTTTGGGATGCACGCACGCTCTCTCTGGGGTGCGTTGTTGGAAATATAGGACATAATTATATAGGCATAATTGGCTACTTAAACATTTAAACAGTATCTCAAATGACGTAGGTGTCATTGATAAAGTATATCAGTCAAATCCTTTTATTTATTTATTTGACCGTCAATTCCGCCTACTCTTCCCTTTCGGAGGCTGCTCGCTGTCATACGTACTTGTGCACGTGTGTTTAGGATAACTAGCTTTACTTATTGCCCGCCCGTAATATATTAAAAAAATTCACTGCATACTGATGCGTACAAACCTACTATATTCTGAGAAAATATAGAGAGCTAAATTTAAAGGTGTTGAGTTTGATTTAAATCCCTCGAGACTCCTGTTGACAATTAAACTTCCATCCACTGGTCCGACATCTAAAGCCCAGTTTAGTTAGACCTGCTAGAAAAATCGCACAGGTTGCATTGGGCTGGGTTTCAACTAGATATGTGCGAGGATGTCTTTCGAGGAATGCGTTTTTCATGAACCAATAAAAACGCTACATTTTACCTGGCCTCGCTCCACTCAGCTATTTCCACCAGAGCGGTGCTGCGCGAGGATAGGCAAATGAAGCGTTTCTATTGGTTTATGAATACATTCCTCGTAACATATCCTCGCACATCTCTGGTGGAAACGTAGCCTTACACTGCGAGGTCGTACTTTTCGGCTCAGGTTGTAACGAGGTTACTTAATTGTCAAATTTGAAAAGCAAAAAAAACTTAAGCTAAGTACCGTTTCACTCGCTCGCTCCTAGGGCGGTCGCCGGTCGGTCTGACTCAAGGGTAAAGATAAAGGTAAAGATAAAGCCGCACAAAACTACACTTTTGTAGCTTCCAGTAACGTGGAGTGAACATTTTCGTTAGGCAAATCGGAGAGTGAGATAAGCGTGCGTCAGGAGTCTACGGATGTTACACGTTGTATTATACAGTAGGTACACAAGTTCTGCCATACTTGCTATCGCTTATGTCAGATAAAAAATATAGAATATCGGCGAGCCGATGGCGTTTCGCCATTGGTAATTACTTACCTACTTACATCAAGTCCCTGACTAATGAAAATTAACCTAATCTAACCACCTAATCAAGATCCAAATACTCTTCTTTTTCCCGCGAAGATGTTAAAACAGATCAGTTGACATTAAACAATGGTTATTGAACTTTAAATTGCGACAAGAAATTAATCATATCTCACCTTTAGCTTACACAATTGTTACTAAACAGCCATTTAGCGAGATAAATCGTGCCCGCCTACGACCTTTTGAGCGCGTATTAATATTTAATTGTGGCCGATATCATCACGAAACGCATAACTCTTAATAAAGCGGGTTGTTGACGTTAATTATATGAAGGTACGTTCTACTTGCATAGCGATGGTTGGGTGGGGTGATGTATTTATGGGCAAAATGATTCAACCTACATACATATAATATAAAAACCAGGAAATTTGGTGAAATTTCAAGTCGATGCCATTACCCATTAAGGAGTTCCGTCCTGCGGAGACAGCCCGGGCCGGACTACTAGGATGTCGCTGCCAGATTATTGTATTGTCGTCATATTTATATACATACCTCGTAAGTACGTACATATATCATAGTAGAAGTATATCAGATTTTAAGTCAATCTGATTACTAGAAATGGGTCAAAACTAAGTTGCAAGAGTCATACATACTCGTACATTTTCATGGATAACTGATGAAACTGCTAGTTACTTTAAAATTTCTCTACTAAACGAATATGTATAATATTGATTTGATATTAAGGCTTACATAGCTTATAAAAATTATTAAGGGAATTTAATCTCACATATCGAATTAAAAATAAAATACTACCCTTGAAATATCAATTATTATAAATAGGTGAATTTATAAGTACCTGTTTGGCTCTATATTTCAGAGTATTACGTAATAGTACATTATGATACAAGTGTGCTATGTTGGTCATTACACTCGAGTCGGTTTTTAAGCCTGAGCCGAAGGCGAAGGCTTAATGGAGACGAAAAGTGTAATGACCAATGCTCACGTGTTTCATACGACGTTTTTCAACACACTTGCGAGGAAAAGTAAATAAAAGTTCACATTTAAATAAAACTTAACAAACAGAAACCCATTTAAAAGATGGCGGCCGTAATTTTTTTTTTTCGCGCGCTCAGCGCTGTATGCGCGCGCAAGTCTGAGATAAGGGCACCGGCAAAGTAGCTAATCAGCCACATATTTATAAATTTTGAAATTGGGTATTTATAGTTAAAAATACACCGTCAAATTATAAATACCAACAAGCTAACAAGCAGTTTCATGAAATTCTTTAATTATTTATCACATTTTGAATTGAATTTTATATTTACGCAAATAACTACTTAGCTGTTTTCGAAACATTAATACTTCTTGCTAATATTTAAAAAGATATGTAATGAAAAGGCACTAGTGCGATAATGTAATGTAAAAGGCACGGCATGGGTAATATTCTGCATTATCAGTGTAAATACGCTGTAATAAGACCTACTTTACGAGCAGGTGTGTTGAAAATATAATTAATTATCTAAAATCAACTTGATTCAGATTCTTTAACACATTTTATTACATATTCTGAATATTTAATCTGACTCACTTACCTAGTCGTATTCATTAATTTTGCATAGGCAAGCAGAATAAACCAAATAGAAATTTAATAGAGTCCCATTCTCAAGAATTTACATTTATGTAGGTACTCCGTTAAATTTAAGGGTTGAATTAATTACACGTTTCTCGGTATTTCGAACACAAATGGACTAAAAATGCCTACATGTACATTTAATAGCGATATTTATTATGTTATTATTATAGAAGTTAACCCAATTTAAATAGTTTCGTTGTTTCATTTAAAAACGTGTGCAAATTTTACCGTTAAGTATCAAATGTTTAAATAAATGAAATACCTATAAGCATGTAGCAAGAAAGTTTTTCGCAGGGATGAATTTTAGTTTGGGTACTTATACTATTTTATTGTGTGATTTGGGTAGACTACCCTACCCAGCCTAACGACCCAAACTAGTCTAATTAGACTTAACATACAGTAAGGCCAATTAATTGAAAATTATATTTGACCCGTCCTTTTCTAACACCAGCCCTCTCATTCCGAGAGGAGGCCTGTGCCCAGCAGTGGAACGTATATAGGCTGAGATGATGATGGTTTGATGGTGGTTTGGGAACACAGAGATTATTACCACTTTCACGTGGTACAAATGATGTGATTCCAAAAAATCGGTACCGTTTCGGCACTTCCTGATAAGTTCTTGATGTCTCGTATATGACAGATATCAGGACCTCATGAAAAAGTGCTGTAACAGGACCTTAAAAACATTACTCCACCAATTTTGAACAGGAAACTACCGTGAGCCACTCATATTAAATGATAATACCTATATCGGATACCTATCTCTCGTCTGAAATAAGGGCTACAGATTAGCCCCGAAACAGTCGAGCTATTTATATAAACTCGATTTCAGACGTGAGTTATCCGATATACTTACTATCGTTTAATATCACTCCACTAACTCATGAGAAAGTTGTAAAACTGACAGGATCTTAATCAAGCATCAATCCACCTGCTGATATCGTGCTCAATACTTCGTTTCACGCGAATAAGTGACATTAAGAAGAACCGCGCGTTTATCGTGGATGCCGCGTAAATCCTTCCGACACTCGAAGCCCTATCGTCGATTCACGACATTCGTAATTTAAGTAGATATAAATGAGAACGATCTGAGATTATAGAATAGAGGCTCGCGCCACGTCGCCGTATTGGTGTTACCACATTGTCGATGGTTTCACAATCGATAGTTTTCATCTGCAACAAGCTACTAATATAGACCTATCGATACAAGTAGTATCGATGTCGACATTACAGCGCTGAACTAGGTACAAAACTTTTGAACGGAGGTAAAAGTGAATTTGAGCCCCCTTGCTTCCTACCCCGATGCAGTTTCTTATAGTTAAGTAAGTGTAGATATTTACAAAATGGAATTTAGCACCCTTTTAGAATTGACGCTTGGGGCATTCACTAGATCCTATCCTGCCATACTATCTCAGTTCTAGAAAGCAGTCCCTACATCCATATTTAATATTATAAATGCAAAAGTAACTCTGTCTGTCTGTCTGTTACGCTTTCACGTCGAAATCACTGAACAAATTTTGATAAAAATTGGTATATAGGTATTTTGGACCCCAAGGATCAACATAGGATAGGTACCTTTTATTTCGGTAGTAGGCACCATCGCGCGATAACCTAGATCCGCGCAGACGAAGTCGCGGGCACAATAAACAAATAATAAATATCATAATAATCCATACTAATATTATAAATGCGAAAGTGTGTTTGTATGTTTGTGTGTTTATGTGTTTGTATGTTTGTATGTTTGTCCCTCTTTCACGCCGTAACGGAGCGACGGATCGACGTGGTTTTTGGCATAGAGATAGTTTATGGGCCCGAGAGTGACATAGGCTCTTTTTATCCCGGAAAAATGCACAGTTCCCGAGAGAACAGCGCACGGTAACCGAATACCACGCGGGCGGAGCCGCGGGCAAAAGCTAGTTAATAATAAGCTAGTATAATGTGTATAGCTCGTATTGATACTGTAGTTTTGGTTCTGGATAGTAATCGCAGGTGAGCTACTATTAACGATAGTCCAAAATAATAAAAATTCAAGTTCTGGTTCAATCAACTTTTTTACCTACACTATTCTGTCCGCGACATTTTTCAAACAATTGCAGATTTTTGTAAGTAACATGTTTTTTCTGTAATTTAATGGATGGTGTACATGAATACATGCCATCCTACGTAAGTTTAACCGAGAAATATCTTGTTGGAAGTACTATTTTTTGGTAACGCCAGAAACAATCTTAGTGACGCAGGAGACGCCCAAAGTGTCCGTAAAATAGAGTTGATTCGTCCACCTATCGATACACTGTGTTTCATAACTATCGATAGCATGCACTTTATAAATAGCAATGTCTCATTTTCAACTATCGATATAAAATCGATATTCAACTATCTATCGGCAACACTGCGCCGTGTGTCGCCTCGGGAAATGCTTTATATCGGCGCTCGCGCTGCCCAATAATCGTCATAAATAATACCGGATCGTGTGAGACTCGCCACGGATATCTAACAGACGCATATATCTGTTTATATTATACATTTAAATAAAAATACACACCGATAACCGTACATCACGGTTATTAGTATCGATAAATAATACGAATAACTTTCCGATGTGATCGATTCAAATGTGTTGTTGTATTTATTGTAATTAGCTTGGGGTCTCCGCCGCGCCGCTCGTGTGGCGAGCTCATCAAATATTTAAACTGTTTATTAAGAACTAATAATATTTGCATAATCGTATTTTAAAACATTAGTCTATATGAAATTCAATATTAATCGCCCATTAATAACGAGAATTAGCTCGATTCGATCAGAGATAATTGAATAAATGTTATAGGAAAATGCAGGCAGTTTTAAAAATGATTTTAATAAATAGATACTCCTACGTTTATTTGGTATCACTAATGTTTGATTAAAATGTGTTTTGCTCGTTATCTTACTAATCGCTGATAATAGAGCTGCCTGCTTGTATTTAAATTCAAATGGTTTAGAGAATTCCAATCTCGTGTTTTAGTTTAGATCGGATGCCAATACTTACTTATATAGGTGCCTGATATCAGAGTACTTCCACGGAGTTTTTTCACGGTTGTATACAAAAATTTTGTTCTTCAACATCGATACCTGCCTGCCGAGTGCATGTTAGGGTATACGGGTAGGTATATATTTGTATGAGTACAGATCACATCTAAATAAGGCTTAACTTGTGGGCTTGTGGGCAAATTTAGCAATAGAAACTTAGGTACTAAATGATAACATTATACCTAAATACGAACGTTTATACGAGTATATGTTTTTTTTTTTATTCGACTGGAAGGCAAACGAGCAAGTGGGTCTCCTGGTGGTAAGAGATCACCACCGCCCATAAACATTTGTAACACCAGGGGTATTGCAGATGCGTTGCCAACCTAGAGGCCTAAGTTGGAATACCTCAAGTGCCAGTAATTTCACCGGCTGTCTTACTCTCCGCGCCGAAAGCACTGCTGCTTCACGGCAGGATTAGCGAGCAAGATGGTGGTAGCAGTCCGGGCGGACCTTGCACAAGGTCCTACCACCTGCTGTGTTTGTGAGAGTGTGTTTGTTACTCTTTTTCGCTAAAACACCTGGACGGATTTAGATCAAATTTGATTAAAAAAATGTTTTTTTAATATATTCTACTATGAACGTGCAGAACAACATGAAGGTTACTTTTGGTCCCAATATTCGCGCGGAATATATGTAAAATCTCAAAATCTTAACGCATAGTAAAAAATTTCAGGGGTTTTCATCATCAGGGGTTTTCGCGCGGGATTTATGTAAAATCTCAAAATCTTAACGCATAGTAAAAATTTTCATGGGTTTTCATCGCAAATGAAGAACATGGTTGATTTTTTGGGAATTCACTAAACTCCTGAAATTTCAATTAAATTTCGGGAATAGTTAATGGTTTACGCATGTAGAGTCGCGGGTAAAATCTAGTTCAAACTAAAACCTACTTGTATTAGCTTAATTAATTCCAGACTTTCTTAATCACCAAAAATGCGTAACCAAACAGAAGTACCGTGTTCCAAGTTTCAACATTCATCGATCTGCAATCGATCATCGCTAACCGGCAGAGCGCGGGTTCGTGCAGAATTAAAAAGGCACAATGGTTGTGTTCGCGTAAATCACAATAAAAGTCTCGCGCGACGCCTGATGGTGCTGCGAGTTATTGCCTGCGCGGGAGTCGTATGGTGGGCACGATTTTGCAGGTGTCTCTGAATTGGATATTCATGGAGATCTGTAGTATTTTTTTTTATAAATATTTTTATTATATGTATAGTTAATTACGTATATAAAAATATCCTGAACTTAAACTAAATTATTCGATATTCGGGTAGTCACAGGTAATTAATTTAGGAGGATATTCATTTTATTTTTGTGCTTTTGTTTGCATTTGTTGACAAATAAGTTATTAAAATTATTGATGAAGACGGTATTTCATTTCAAAAATTTCGACAATAGTTTAACGTGTGCCCGTTCGTGTTCTATAAAAACCTATACCTCTATATAAACCCTAGTTTTAGGCATAGAGACTTTGGAGTCATTATTAGAAAAAAAATCTCGATAGATTTGAAATCCAATAGCGTCCAAAAAAGCTATATTTCTAAAAATTAAATATACATAAAGAATAAGAATTCACACCGCAAAATTTTCAATAATGATGGTGATGGTGATGTCATTTTATTCAGTCGCTCAGTTTGTACTTTGGCCTCTATGTTGCATTCTATTTTGCTGACCAAATTGTATAGGCGGAACACGCGGAACACAAGCACACCTTGGAAAAATTTCTGGCACCTACTTAGTCTTAATCTACGCGCGTCTAATTACAAACAATCTCTCTAACAAACCCTAATGACTACAACGTACACTCCAACTACAAACCGCGTACATTAATGATGGTGTCCCTACACAGCGAGGGGGGTGGGAGGTGTCCGGCGCGGGCGCAGCGTGCGATAAAGCAGGCGCCGCGGGGCCCCCGGACCTCCAGCATGGCTGGCGGACGAAAGCAAATAGGGGATATGCCTTGTGAGTTTAGAATAAACATAATTGTATTTAATTTATTGAATCAGGCGTTACTTTGCGGAGGTCCATATCAATGAACTAAAATAATTTCTTTGCTCACCCGCGACCTTCAAGCGCGCCTTTAAGCGCTTTAAGGTCGCGGGTGAGCAAAGAAATTATTTTACTTAATAATTGTATTTTTAAGGTTTAGAATTTATAAACCTCAGTTGGCGACAACAGTACCCTTTTCACAGGATAACTTTGTTATCCGTCTGTCCGTTGCTTCGTCCGTCTGTCAAGACCCGTTTTCTCAGGAACGCGTGGAGTTATCACCCTGAAATTAATATCAAATAAGTATTTAGGTCTACTACCCCTTAAAACTGATATAAACATCAAACTTCGTCCTATCAACGCCAGCAAAAGGTACAGTCATTAAAAAAGGTGTTTCTATACAATAGTTGTCGGGGAATAATTGCCATACAAACTTGAAATTTGGTGTGAAGGTTTATGGCAATAAGGAAAGTCGTTTCATGTTTGTCTGTCTGTCTATGTCAGTAATAACCATTTAACCACCTAAAATGACTTCTAGCTGCGTTCATGTTCTTAGGATACGGGATCTGTTAACACTGGATTTCATTTTCATCGATACCAATAAAATTTGTAGGGAACCCTCGGTGCGCGAGTCTTTCTCACACTTCGCTCGCTTAGAGTGCATATACATATTTTTTACAAAATAACTCAGGTCTTATCCACACTGATCTTTCTTGCGCTCTCTGGCCCACCAGACCGTGTAAATAATAATTAATTTTATTGTAAATGCTTATATTTTATTACGGGATTTGTCAACAGTGCGCGCGATGTATTTTGTTGCCTGATATATTTATTGTTAGTTGCTTAATGTAGTGCCTAAGTGGACATGTGGTCGCGCTAGGCCCTTGTATCTCGTATGCAATTGCACACCTATACTTGTGCTTTATATCTATTGGTAGGTATTTATGCGAATGCCATTTGAAATTGTAATTTGTTGGGCCTATGTTCATAACAGTAACTCACATAGTCGTGTCCTTATTACATGGAGAGCTATGTCTAACTAGCGCTTAACAATGCGATTGCATTTTCGAATAAAGGTCGGGACTACAAAATTGCAATAGGTATAGTATAAAGACATGTTTGTTTTCGATTTCATTAATGGCATTAATAACATTTCAATGTTGGTGACCGCGATTCACAACGGTGAATCGGCGATCAGGACTCCTAACCGCGACCGGCGACCGCGACTCACAACCGCGACGGAGTTGCTCAACCTACTGCTTGGTAGGAATTAAAACGAAGCACTGCCTGCATCCAAGCGGCGACCACGTCACCAATTCATAGTCGCGTGGCCCGGTCGCGGTCGCTTTGTATCTAGGTACTTAATGAATTACTGCACCTTTACCGACTCTACATTTAAGAGTATGTCTATACCATCCTACCTACCGAATTTCATTTAAATCGGTTTAGCGGTTTAGATATGATGAAGTAACAAACAAACAGACTTACAAACTTTCGCATTTATTACTATAATTATTGGGATTAGTATGAATGAATGGCGCCCCGCTGAAAAATCAATAAGTTATCCTGCTGGTAGTAAAGCGTTAAATACCGGGTGTGGCCTGTAATACGAGCAAAAAATTAAAACATAGATCGTCCTCGTTAAACTGAACAACATTAGTTGAGCGACTTTTAAAAATAATGGAGTCTTTGAATTTTCCTTTTTTCATACAAATTAAATACTGCCATCAATGTACGCCATCCTAGAACACAACTGACATCGCCTGTCACGCTACAAACATCAAGCATTTTGCTTTACATTGCTTCTGCAAATAAACTTAAAAATGTAATCCATACTAATATTATAAATGCGAAAGTGTGTTTGTATGTTTGTGTGTTTGTATGTTTGTATGTTTGTCCCTCTTTCACGCCGTAACGGAGCGACGGATCGACGTGATTTTTGGCATAGAGATAGTTTATAGGCCTGAGAGTGATATAGGCTACTTTTTATCCCGGAAAAATGCATAGTTCCCGAGGGAACAGCGCGCGATAACCGAATTCCACGCGGGCGGAGCCGCGGGCAAAAGCTAGTATAAAATAAAAAACTAATTATTTTTAAAATTCGCTGAACTAATGTTGTTCAGTTTGAGGAGTATGATCTATGTTTTAATTTTTTGCTTATATTACAGGCCACACCCGGTATAACCACGAAAGTTAGATTTCAAATATTTCTTTCATCTTATCTTGAAGAATCTTTTGTCGATGTAATAGGTACAAGTTAGTGCACATTGTTGATGCGGCCTAGGTGCTAGTAGTATACTTGTACCAACAATTCACGCAGCATGTAAATACGATAGCCAGCAGTTATTCAAAACCACTGGATCTCGTTAGTATTGAGTTATGATCGATATAGGGGCGCAGGCGAGATTTCGCACGCAACAACGGTTATAATAATTGATAACTTTCATACTTATGTTTTTAAATTGAATTTCTTAAACTGTAAAAGATATTTAAGTTACTAACCTTTTTAATATCGCTCGCATTAAGATGAAGACCAAAAAGTTGCACACCGTTAAAGTTGCGTTAGCAGGTACTTATAATTTAACCATTCCATTCCATTAGGTAACTTTTTCCATTGTGACACGAAAATTATCGATACAAATGTATGATTACTGGGGGTTAAAAGAATCGAAATACCACATTGCGCTCAAAAACTCGAATCGCTGATGTAGGGAAAGACCAGCAAGCTTAAATGGGATTAGGCCTGGCATATTTACTGGATGCACCCTCAAAGATGGGCGCACACAGCCACATGGTGGGTGCCACTTGACGGCCACCGACGGCAAGGCAGGCCGAGGCAGAGATGGCGAGACGACCTGGACGCAGAACTGAGCGAGTGGCCGGATGTAGCTCTGGATAGGGAGATGTGGAGGTCAAGAAGGGAGGCCTTTGCCCAGCAGTGGGACACACGAATAGGCTATTAAAAAAATTTGGTAGGGATACTTTTTGTACTGAAAATACGTTTGTAATATTTGTTTTATTTCTATATCATTTTGTACATTTTAATTATATTATTGCTATTTTAATTATATACACTGGTCAGGCCAGTAACGGTTCCACTAGGTATAGATTGTTCAACCTTCAAAAGTGCACCGTGCAGTGTTATAACCTTAACTTGAAGATTTGATTCAGTCCTAGGCACATTACAATACCTTATACAGCACCCATAAACACTTTACTCCTAAACGAGTCTTTATGAGCATCATTGGATCGACAGCAGTGCTGGTTTTACGAGGCTATTCCATCTGTTACGAAGAATTCAATTTAGTGACGTGATCCTGAGCCGTAAACCTTTGAACTCGCCAACCATTACCTCAAATGCCATATCTGCACGTTAAACAACACTTTCAGATAAAATGGTTTGTCTTTAGAATGATCTTCGAGTAAAATAAGAAGAATGAAGTGGTAATAAAATTTTATTTGTAATGTTTTACATAGATACATACTTAGTGGTACCAATTCGGAGTTTGTCAACGAGTTTCTAGGCTAGGGTTGCTCTGGATTTGATCATTAGTTTGGAGGGCAACTAGAGGTGTCAAGAGGAGGGGGTGTTAGTAAGAAAGCGAATCTACTTAATTTCATACAAATAGCAGTGGATTGAAAGTTTTTGTCTAGTGACGACAATTTTCGTGAAAGCCACCCTACACAATGAGCGCTTCGTAACACTAGCAGACACTAGGTATATAGATACCCAGCCCCTTAGCTTCACGACTTAGTATGCTAGTACTTAGGATCTAGATCCTAGGAATAGGAACCAGGATCTAGTTATAGTTGATACCTAGTCTAATTTAATTCCAAGCAGTATTTTCTCAAGAGAGTTGAACTGACGCACACAGTGACAGTGTAATTTTCTACCGCCTTCAAAAAAGGAGGAGGTTCTCAATTCGTTTCTGCCATGTTCTTTTTAAATGCGAGTTCTTTATACGTACATGATACGTACCGAAAATAAGTGAAAAGAAAACTGTAATATTGAAGAAAGTTTCTTTGAATAAAAAATACTATACCTACTATACAAACGAAGTAATTCAATTCTTTGTCTAAAAATGTAGAGAAGCCATTTTTTTCCATTAAAATTGTGTATCGAGTGGCGCTGTTTACACAACATGTCATCGGGAACGGGACATGTGTGCGCCCCTTATCTAAAAAGTGGATATTTATGAAGTCATGTATGGCATCTTTACCTTCCTAGGTCGACTCTTGAGGTAGGCAGTTAGTAGTACGAGTACATAATGTATGTGTAGAATACCTACTCAAAAACACTTTTAAACTAATAATTGCAATTGAAAAATGTTAGACCCGTTTGTAGATTTCATCTTTCTGATACTAACGCCGGTGTCTATACCTAGATACTGTTCAATAAATGCAGCATCTGACTATTGCACGATCACTTTAGAAGCTGAAAAATAAAAAATTGAAGCGCAGTGAAGTCATTGTTTAATTGACGCTGTCACTGACACAGTCCCTAATAAATTATTAAATAGTTATTTAATTAACACCTTGTATAATGGCCTAAAAAAATTAAACTTGAGTTAGCGTTAAACCTGGTTTAAACATGACAGTTGACATTATTACACTATGTAACTTTAAATCAAATTTATTTTTCTGCAAGATGAACTAAGTCTTTGAAACATCTTGCATTTGCTTTTAGATTTTGTTTCTCATCGACCATAAAATATTGTTAATCAAAACTAAACTACATTTCGCATCCAAACAAAATGTAATATAAAAATATCAGCTAGTTTATAACATCACAATTTAGCCGTGCAGTGGAATAGTTTACGTTAGCCAAGAGCTGGTACCTACTGTAAACACAAGGCGTTGACAGATCCAACACAGCACCCGTAATTACGAGATCCTACCCACAAACATAACCAAATACATGGAGTTTACCCGAACTGAACTAAACTCTAAAACAAAGCAGTAAAGACCATTATTAACAAGTAATAAAAGCAAATCTTCGAGTGGGATGTTCAATAGAATCTTTAAAGCAAAGAAGCTATTATTAGGTGTTAGCGTGATCATTTGACAGTTTGAAAACGTTTACAGATTGTTGCGGTGTTGCCAGTAGCGTTTGTTAATACCCCACCAATAAGATAAATAGCAGAATTTTATCTTTTTATTGAAAAAAAAATCACGTAAGTCGCAAGTATTTTCACAAGTATAGAATAATTGGTTTGGTTTACTATTTCATGTTGCAGAAAATATTTAATTCTACCATTTATGTAGAGTCACAACCTTTTTAATTACGCAGAAGAGACTAGAATTTGGGTTGATTAAGTTAATTAAATTATATAACTTTTGTTTAGGAGCTCTCCTTGGATCTAGGCTAATAGTGTAGTACTACCTACTCGTAATTTAGCTCTAACCTTAACCTTCCAACACTAATAGATTCGAATCTAAAGCCGTAACTATTCGAATACCCACATGTTGAAAAACAGGCGTCTAAAAATGACTGTAACTGATTTTGCATGGTATTAGTAGTTAGTTCTACCTGATTTAGCACAAAGTCCAGATTCGCGAGCCATATTTTCTTACATGAGCAAAACATACCGACTTAGTTCGTGAAAGACTTCGCCATCGACGGGTACGGTCGTGGAGGATATTATCATCGTCATCTATATCTAATTTAACGTAATAACGTAAGGTAATAAATAAATAACCTTAACCTTTAAATTGACTAAATTGAAAATGTTCATGATTCAACTTGGTATATTATCTTCTCTGTGACTTGGTGAAGTTTTACAATTCATTTTACATTTTACAATTCACGCTTCGACTTGGACAAAGTAAATCTCGTAGTCCAAAAAAGTCCACATTACAAAAAATATAAAAAGGTAGGTCTTCAATCATGTTCATTGTGTCTTTCTGGTGCATAGAGGTACTGTCAATTCAAGTGTAAAAATTAACCACTTTTCAGGGTTTAATCTTTCTACTGGCAATACTCCATTATAAGAACTACAGCGGGCAATCTGGCTTCCTGCTTTTGAGATAAACAGCGTTTTGAACGGCCTCTGGCGAAAAATAACATGTTGTTCATAACGCTCTCATTAAGATTTAAGATAAGCAGGTATCCGTTACATAAATAAGCTTACTCGTATTTTATTATATTACTACACACAAAAACTGCAGCCAACTTAACATAAATTAACAGCGCGGAATTAAATCAGTTGTATAAAAGATTCACTGATAATTAATGGGTATTAAAAGGCACTAGTTTACATTGTAACCACTTCTATTCAAATACTGGGTAAGTATAATTTGATTCACATTTATAGCAGAATTAAATGGCAGTACCTAGTAACAAGATACTGAAAGTTGTATGCCTCAACCCATATTGAGGGTAATCTTATGTCGAAGCATACTCGCAGGTTCAATTAAAACTTATCGGTACTAACATTTCCCGCACTCCACTTCGCAAACCCTTCGCAAAGCTGCAGCAAAGCCGAGAACATTTCATCTGGTGGCAACTCTATCTGCCGTAAACTTCTCTTCTCTCTATTATCTCTCCTTCTCCTTCCGTAAGTCGTAAACTGACTTTGAGGCTTCTTCTTGATTCCAGCACTTAAGAAAAACGTCGGTGGCGGTGTGTTCGGAGGGTACTGCTGCTTAGCTTTTACAGCTTGCACTATGAGGCAAAGTAAATAACCACCGAAGGCTAGAAACGCCAATGTTGTCACGGACATAGAAAATATGTTGCTGATTTTGCTTTCCTTTTTGTGAATTATCTCTTCTTCGTAATCTCCTCGTTTGATGGGCGGTGCTCTGACAGCCATGGCTTGAGCTCCAAATCTTTCTATCATAGGTTGTGTAGTTGGTATGGTTACATTATCATACCCTGTTGTGACTAATTCTTGCAATGATGATTTTAGTTTTAACAATTTGTCCAATGGTAGTTCGTTTAAAAATTGTATTTCTTCGGTGGTGAAATCCGCTGTGGCATGATTCACGGAGAATAGGAAGAGTAAAGCGAGCATTTTTCTAGACGCTTGCTCTGCTGACTGATGGGTTTGGAATGAGATCTTTGGAGACAGTTTGTTATTATTGTGCTCTGTTGAGCGCGACAATGTAGCGGTCATGGCAAACAGGTCGTGCAGGTAAAGATTTATCCGTGTTAACAACGTTTAAGTTAATTATTATTATTATAATTTCTCCACCACAACATATTGCATTGTATTTGGGGGACTTGTGGATGTATTGTATTGCATGTAAACTACCTAAGTACATAAAAACACATGAAACATAAAAACAATACAATTATATTTCGACTCAATTAAAAATGAATTGATAAATTCACTAGGTATATAAGTAGCAGTTGGACGTAATAATTAATTAATTTTGGAATAAATTGTTTATTTAAATGATACTTAATATTACAATCCACTATTTTAAATTGTAAAGTGTCAGTACCTAGGTACTTAAGTTATTTGAAAACCTAAATTCGAATCTAGATTCCATACTTCATATTAGAATATATACTAGCTGTATCTTGATTCACTTCCGTGGAAGAAAAACATTGACTAGCTCTCTATCCAGTGGGAATTTCAATAATCCCCTTCTTAGTGCTCCTCCTTGATCTCAAGGAATGTGTATGCCATTTCACGTCTCTTACTTCTGTGGTTTAAACTGTGCGCTATCTGCCAGACTGTCAGTCATTTACTATTTAATTACATCTGTACCTATAAGTAACATGGAAATACAATACCCTGCGCAGCTTGCACTTTACGGTGCAGGAAAACATCGTGAGAAAACCCGCACAAACTGCGAAACAATTTAACAGTGTGTAGGTAACAGTCAAGGGCGAAAATATGTATACACTTTAGTACCTTTCACTTTAACCACTGTGACAGTTCATATAATGGCAGTTCAAATAAATATGACGAAAATAGACAAGGTACTGCGGATTGGAATCTTCACACACACCATTGATTACTTCGAAGGTTGTGCATGTTTCCTCACAACGTTTTCCTTCACCGTAAATCTGGGACGGGATGGGGACGAAACAGTACAAACAAGTTCAAATGTAATATCACGAATAACTTCTAAAATCGTAACAAGGTCGACAGCAAGGCATCTTTACCTTCCTAGGTCGACTCTTGAGGTAGGTAGTTAGTAGTACGAGTACATATGTCTGTGTACAATGCTCAAAAACTCTTTTAAAGTAATAATTGCAATTGAAAAATGTTAAACCCGTTTGTGGATGCGATCTTTCTGATATTAACACCGGTGACTTTACCTAGATACTGTTCAATAAATGCAGCATCTGACTATTGCACGTAACTTTAGAAGCAGAAAAATAAAAATAGAAGCGCAGCGAAGTCTAAAATACACGAGCATGTTTTAACTGACGCTGTCACTGACACAGTCCCTAATACATTATTAACTAACTAGGTTATTTAATGAACTACTTGTATAAAGCCTAAAAAATAAAACTTGAGTTAGCGTTATTTATTTAATTTATTCTGGTTGTCTATTGTTTGACCGAAAGTTATATGCCATAATTTCATTATACCGAACTCCACATGCCCGAAACTTCATTTTCTCGAATGTTTCGTTTACCAGAAAATTTATTTGATATATTCTTATTTTCCCGAAACATTGATGCCATAACGATTCGAATGCAATACGTATTGTTTTCCATATTATTAAGTGCAATAATATCATTTAATAGAATATTCAAACGCCATACCAAATATTGTTTCTTTCTGAATTCATCGTGGCTTGAATTGCTTTTTTCTATATTTATTTACACTGAGTAAAATGTAACAACTACATTATAACTTTTCCCCTTGTTGTATTGTAATAAATTTAATATGCGATGATTGATTAGAATTGCTTTTTTCTATAACTAATCCATCTATTACCTTATTCCTCTGAACAACTAATTTGACCTAAGTCTGGTAGGGGCCTAAACGACTGTCATAAATGTCGACGGAGCTCCGCTGCGCGGAGCTCCTATTCCGTGTAGTTGAGGCGCTTCGTGCCTTGTCGCAATTCTAAACTAACCTAACCTAAGTTTGATAGAAGCCTGAACGACTGTGATAAATGTCGACGGAGCTCCGCTGCGCGGAGCTCCTATTCCGCGTAGTTGAGATGTTGGTTTCTATTACTAATCTATCTATTATCTTTATTATCCGGGCTGTTATAAAAGAAACCTAACATCGAAGGCTAAGGCGGGAGCTACGCTGCGCTTCGCTCCCGCCTTAGCCTTCTGAACCTAACCTATCCGAGTCGCTTCTGCTCCGAACCGTCTAGCTCGCTCGCTTCGCTCGCTCGCACAAATCAAATGTCGCAATCCTACCCTAACTATGTGATTAAAATTTACCTGATTCAAAGGCTTGTTTGACGTATGGGATTTATCAGTACATATCCTCTTGACGTCCAAATGATATTATGGCATGTGATACTTATGGATTACAATGATTATGAAAAATGAAATTATTGAAAGTAACTTTATGGGAAACAAAGATTCTGTCATTTAATTAATATGGTAAAAATGAGTAGTGATAATGAATTTATAGGAAACAAAATTATGACGTTTGTATATTATAGCACATGAAATTCGTGCAAATGAAGTTCGGTCAAGTAAAGGGATACCATTTATTCTCCTCAATGGCGGCCTTTAAGGCTTGGGCCAATGTCAGTTATATAATAGTATTTTATGCAACAGTTGTATAATAGGGGTCAAAAAATGTGAGTGGCGTAAGTTACGATGTGAGCGAAGCGAACATCGTAAGAAAAAACGCCACGAGCTTTTTTTGACTTATTTATACAACGTTGCATACAATACTTTTTCTACGACTACCTACTTAATAAATAAACCATAAAATTAGAGATTACCTGCACAAACCTGCGAAGCAATTCAACGGTGCGTGTGAAGTTCCCAATCCGCACTGGGCCCGCGTGGGAACTATGGCCCAAGCCCTCTTGTTCTGAGAGGCCTGTGCCCAGCAGTGGGACGTATATAGGCTGAGATGGAAAATTAGAGAAAGAAAAATTTAATATAATAAAAGAGTCCGATCGATTCTGTTTTTCGTGTTCATCACATGTACTACCAGCGTATCATGGGCATCTATTTTTAAATTATGCAGCTCTTGTCTGCGACAAGCACCCATGATCCCAAATATTACCGCAACCTGTAACAAAAAGAGAAATTGGAAGATTATTATAATCAAATTAAATACAAACTTTGCTTACACAGGCAAAACTGCAATATTTATCAAATAAATAGAAAATACATCTCTCGCTGAAAAATATTTTGGAAACAATTACGTACCTTGTTGAAAAGATAGATTTGATCTGGTGCTTCATCGATGAATTTCCTTAAGTCGTCGTCCGGAGAAAAAGTTTTCGCTTTCTTTGCATTAAAACCTTCAGATCTTCGTTTCAATAATATTTTGATATGTTAGTTTGGTGGTATATACTAAGCGTCGACTTTAATTTGGAATATTCCACCCACATAGTGAAGATGGCTTAAATTTTCCAATAAAATTTTGGAAATACGCTAGTAATACGTTCTCCGAAAATGACGAGGTCTGGTGTTCTAATCTCCACGACATGAAATTTTTGTAGGATTTGGCATATAGGTGCCGTGATTTAGAAGGCAACAAACTTTCAGTCACTACTTGGGCTGCTGCGGATATTTCTTCGGGCGTAGAAATAATATTTTCATCTGCATCCATGTTTAATAAGTTTCACGTAAACTTGCTAAAAATCACTAGTTTCTATCTTTTAAAACTTTACTCATAAGTACTAAAATATTAAGGCAAACAATAATGGCGGGAAAATTTTTAAATGTCAAAAGTTGTCTATGGTGAACTTTGTTTTTAATTGACGTAACTTGCTAGCGACTATTTTGAAAAAAATATGTGTTACTTATGTTGGCAGCTATGAATTATGTTCGGAACGTTTTTGTTCTATATTAAAACCAAGTAAGTGGCTGCACTTTAGCTTGTCAAAACCTAAGGTCAAAACGGACGAATTAAAAAAAAAGTAAGTGGCCGCAGTATCGTTTTAGCAACATTACGATACGGTGCTGTTATGGGGAATAGACTATAGATTTTGCCAGAGTCTTGTTAATTATGTTCTTATATTAGCGTTGGTGATTTTGTAAGTCACAGATAACAGTATTGGAGTAGAAAAAGATAAATATATTCTTCTTCACGTAGTACGGTGATTGTAGTTTTTGCAACTTGATAGCAAAATTCCAAAAACCACGCGGAGACAACTTGCGCATTAAAAAATGTCAGATACGAGAGCAAAATATCCAATTTTGTGATCACTGTTCACTGTTAAGGTTAATCGCCGCATAAAACACTATCAAAATTATACTTCAACTAGCCAAAGAAGCAGAAATACCAAAATTAGACAAGACATGGTCTACATCCGCCATCTTCGAATGCCACAAATCGAATCCGTGAGTTAGCGTTAAACCTGGTTTAAACATGACAGTTGACATTACTACACTATCTAACTTTAAATCAAATTTATTTGTCTGCAAGACGAACTAAGTATTTGAAACATCTCGCATTTGCCTTTAGATTTTGTTTCTGATCGACCATAAAATATTGTTAATCAAAACCAAACTACATTTCGCATCCAAACAAAATGTAATATAAAAATATCAGCTAGTTTATAACATCACAATTTAGCCGTGCAGCGGAATAGTTTACTTTAACCAAGAGCTGGTACCTACTGTAAACAAAAGGCGTTGACAGATCCAACACAGCACCCGTAATTACGAGATCCTACCCACAAACATAACCAAATACATAGAGTTTACCCGAACTGAACTAAACTCTAAAACAAAGCAGTAAAGACCATTATTAACAAGTAATAAAAGCAAATCTTCGAGTGGGATGTTCAATAGAATCTTTAAAGCAAAGAAGCTATTATTAGGTGTTAGCGTGATCATTTGACAGTTTGAAAACGTTTACAGATTGTTGCGGTGTTGCCAGTAGCGTTTGTTAATACCCCACCAATAAGATAAATAGCAGAATTTTATCTTTTTATTGAAAAAAAAATCACGTAAGTCGCAAGTATTTTCACAAGTATAGAATAATGAGGGCTATCGTTTTTTCTCTCACTAGATGGCGCCACTGTTGCGTGAGGTTTTTAAAAGTCTGTTATAACGGCCGTGAAAACAAAGTTTAGATTAAAATCATATTTAATACATTGTAAAACAGTGCCATAAACATATCGAGCAACCACAGTATTGCATAATCCCGTTTTGTTCGGAAAAAAGGGAGGACAAAAGTTTTCGAAAGACAAAACTGTCTCAAATTGCAGACGTTCATTGCCCCTTATCGCATAATTGCCATAATTAATTTCAGATAATGCAAAATGTTCACAAAATTATTCTAATTATAAATAAACCCGCGTAGCTCACCCAAAAACTATGAGATTTGACATTTCGTTGACCTCACGCTACACTAGCGCCTCTAGCGGAAAATTCATTCGCGATAGCCCCCATTGGTTTGGTTTACTATTTCATGTTGCAGAAAATATTTAATTCTACCAATTATGTAGAGTCACAACCTTTATAATTACGCAGAAGAGACTAGAAGGTTAAATAAGTTAATTAAATTATATAACTTTTGTTTAGGAGCTCTCCTTGGATCTAGGCTAATAGTGCAGTACTATACCTACTCGTAATTTAGCTCTAACCTTAACCTTCCAACACTAATAGATTCGAATCTAAAGCCGTAACTATTCGAATACCCACATGTTGAAAAACAGGCGTCTAAAAATGACTGTAACTGATTTTGCATGGTATTAGTAGTTAGTTCTACCTGATTTAGCACAAAGTCCAGATTCGCGAGCCATATTTTCTTACATGAGCAAAACATACCGACTTAGTTCGTGAAAGACTTCGCCATCGACGGGTACGGTCGTGGAGGATATTATCATCGTCATCTATATCTAATTTAACGTAATAACGTAAGGTAATAAATAAATAACCTTAACCTTTAAATTGACTAAATTGAAAATGTTCATGATTCAACTTGGTATATTATCTTCTCTGTGACTTGGTGAAGTTTTACAATTCATTTTACATTTTACAATTCACGCTTCGACTTGGACAAAGTAAATCTCGTAGTCCAAAAAAGTCCACATTACAAAAAATATAAAAAGGTAGGTCTTCAATCATGTTCATTGTGTCTTTCTGGTGCATAGAGGTACTGTCAATTCAAGTGTAAAAATTAACCACTTTTCAGGGTTTAATCTTTCTACTGGCAATACTCCATTATAAGAACTACAGCGGGCAATCTGGCTTCCTGCTTTTGAGATAAACAGCGTTTTGAACGGCCTCTGGCGAAAAATAACATGTTGTTCATAACGCTCTCATTAAGATTTAAGATAAGCAGGTATCCGTTACATAAATAAGCTTACTCGTATTTTATTTTATTACTACACACAAAAACTGCAGCCAACTTAACATAAATTAACAGCGCGGAATTAAATCAGTTGTATAAAAGATTCACTGATAATTAATGGGTATTAAAAGGCACTAGTTTACATTGTAACCACTTCTATTCAAATACTGGGTAAGTATAATTTGATTCACATTTATAGCAGAATTAAATGGCAGTACCTAGTAACAAGATACTGAAAGTTGTATGCCTCAACCCATATTGAGGGTAATCTTATGTCGAAGCATACTCGCAGGTTCAATTAAAACTTATCAGTACTAACATTTCCCTCACTCCACTTCGCAAACCCTTCGCAAAGCTGCAGCAAAGCCGAGAACATATCATCTGGCGGCAACTCTATCTGCCGTAAACTTCTCTTCTCTCTATTATCTCTCCTTCTCCTTCCGTAAGTCGTAAACTGACTTTGAGGCTTCTTCTTGATTCCAGCACTTAAGAAAAACGTCGGTGGCGGTGTGTTGGGAGGGTACTGCTGCTTAGCTTTTACACCTTGTACTATGAGGCAAAGTAAATAACCACCGAAGGCTAGAAACGCCAATGTTGTCACGGACATAGAAAATATGTTGCTGATTTTGCTTTCCTTTTTGTGAATTATCTCTTCTTCGTAATCTCCTCGTTTGATGGGCGGTGCTCTGACAGCCATGGCTTGAGCTCCAAATCTTTCTATCATAGGTGGCGTAGTTGGTATGGTTACATTATCATACCCTGTCGTGACTAATTCTTGCAATGACGACTTTAGTTTTAACAATTTGTCCAAGGGTAGTTCGTTTAAAAATTGTATTTCTTCGGTGGTGAAATCCGCTGTGGCATGATTCACGGAGAATAGAAAGAGTAAAGCGAGCATTTTTCTAGACGCTTGCTCTGATGACTGATGGGTTTGGAATGAGATCTTTGGAGACAGTTCGTTATTATTGTGCTCTGCTGAGCGCGACAATGTAGCGGTCATGGCAAACAGGTCGTGCAGATAAAGATTTATCCGTGTTAACAACGTTTAAGTTAATTAGATTACAGGTGATTTCTCCAGCACAACATATTGCATTGTATTTAGGAGGAGTCTTGTGGATGTATTGTATTGCATGTAAACTCTTTATTCCTTGTACCTACATAAAAACACATGAAATTAACATTACAATCATCATCATCATCATCATCATCCCAGCTTATTTACGTCCCACTGCTGAGTACAGGCCTCCTCTCAGAATGAGAGGGCTTGGGCCGTAGTTTTCACGCGGGCCCAGTGCAGATTGGGAACTACACACGCACCATTTCAATAATCCACCTCTTAGTGCTCCTCCTTGATCTTACAAAAAAATGTGTATGCCATTTCAAGTGATCGCGGCCTCAGTATGAAGTGGTTATCGAGTGATAACTTTCATGACTTTTCTTGTAGGATTAAATTGGGCTTTACAAAAAAAAAAAATATCCATTGAATGAAACAGTGCGGATTGGAAACTTCACACACACCATTGAATTACTTCGCAGGTTTGTGCAGGTTTCCTCACAAAGTTTTCCTTCACCGTATATCTGGGACGGGATGGGGACGAAACAGTACAAACAAGTTCAAATGTAACTTCTAAAATCGTAACAAGGTCGAATTAAAAACAGTTTCGAAAAAGTGTTACAGGAACAAGTCGTTTCCTAACTCAGACATTTTAATGACACTGATGAAAGTGTTGGCCGCTGGTTGATGTTCTATTGTTTGTCATTGTTTCATATTTCTTTGTGACATACTTAACATACAGGGTGTAGTTTTGTATATACAAGTTAATAAGAAGCTTGGAAAGCATAATATTTACCAACAAAGTATAAAAGAACCGCTCTATCAACTCTACTTTTCGCTGTACTTACAAGTCTTAACCTTACATACCACTAACGCCATCTATTTTCAAAGACGGCACTTACTCAATTCCAATTGCGAAATTCCAATTAAAAGCAATGTCAAAATTAAAACTGTTTTTAGCATTAACATTGTTGAGCATAAAATCAGCATGGATCTCGTTTTTCTCTTGTACCAACATCCTTTATAATAATTGTTCGCATGCTCCGATACTCAAGCGCATCGTTAGGGCATTAAACGAAGCATGGCGCGAGCACCGGCGCGTGTTAGTTCCGCGCGATCCCCTGAGATGGCAGCACGCGTAGTCATTATGGTTTTGCTTATACAAGCGGTGGCAAGTCAGAGAAATGAAGGTTTAATCGATCATTTGAGTAACGGAATGAAATTTGCGAAGGATTTTCTTGGTAAGTGGTTTAATTCTTTAATTTGTTACCGATAATTAAGTCACTTTACCAGTCCAGATGCACCACGGCCTTCTGTATATATGTATATGTATGTAAATATTATCACATCATCATCCCAGCCTATTTACGTCCCACTGCTGAGCACAGGCCTCCTCTCAGAATGAGAGGCTTGGGCCGTAGTTCCCACGCGCGGCCAGTGCTGATTGGGAACTTCACACATACCACTAAATTACTTGTCAGGTTTCCGCGCGATGTTTTCGTTCACCGTAAAGTTCGTGGTAAATTTCAAATGTAATTTCGCACAAAAATTTCGAAAAACTCAGAGGTGCGGGCCGAAGTTTGAACCCACGAACTTCTGCTTGAGGGGCAATAGGTCGAACCAATCAGCCATCATTATATTGTACATAAAACAAAAATATTTATTTATTTATTTTTATTTTTATGTGAAACTAGCTGATGCCCGCGGCTTCGCCCCCGTTGTATTTTTTATGTATTTTCTTCCATAAAAACCTTCTCTTGACAGTAACAAACACAATAAAAAAAGAATTAGCGAAATCGGACCAGTCGTTCCCGAGTTATGCGCTTACCAACACATTTTGCGATTCATTTTTATATTATAGATAAATCCTCATACTATTTTAAAGACAAAAAAATAATAATAATAATTAAAAAACAACAAAAAAAAGGGTATAAAGGCGAACTTATCCCTAAAAGGGATCTTTTCAAGCTAACATTGAGTGACTAAAGGTACAGGTTAAACTACTATGTTATTATATTATCACGGCTGTGTGGATTAGAGCCACCTTGACAGTCGTAAAAATCCATATTCAACTTATAGTTCAGATACCCAAGGGCCTATTTGAATGAAAAACTCTCGTTAATTACCTACATAATACCAATACTTTTTCTCTACATTTCCAGGTTCAGAATCTATAGCCCTAAAAGTAGCAGAATTCGTCGTACGCGCATTCCAAAACTCAAACAACCCTGGCTCAGCGAACCGTCGCAAACCTTACGACGCCAACGACCAAGACTTCAGTGGAGAAAACTTTGCAGAAGAAAACAGGCCGTATTACCAAGTCAATGAAGTACCAAATCCCCTGACGCCGCTCAAGAATATAGTCCGGCTTTTTGGGCTGCAGCCGAATCAGATCAGTGCTGTTGCTGTCAACGCGCTGGTTTTTGTCGCTCAAATGGTAAGTATAAGCACAGTATACATATAAGCTAAAGCTATATGGAAGCTCCGAAGCTACGATCAAAACGAACACACTCACACACACACACATACGCGCGCTCTTACACGGCCTCTAAGAGGCCCTCAGAGGCCGTGTAGAGCGCGCGTCTGTGAGAGTGTGTTCGTTTCGATCGATTTGTTCGTAGCTTCCATACTGCTTTAACTTATATATATACTGTGGTCAGTGGCGATCCTTACATAGAAGCCCAAAAGCCGGGCTTGCCTTATAAATCGAACAATGTCCAAACGAAAAAAAGTTCGAATACTTAAAATCACTTTAATGATTTAGCGCGCTTTAGTTTACGTAAAATAATAAGAATTGCATAAGTAATCCGATGCATGCCCAGTGGCGCCAATTTCGACCGGCTGCTGCGCGGCGAGTCCATACAACGCGACGATAGTGGCGTAAGTTGTAAATAGCATGACATCTCGCTCGCCCTCGTGGGCTTTTACGGGGCTTACGTTTGGAAGCGTTTGCTCTCTTCTTACTTAGGGAAACGTTAGTGTTGCAAATATCTATGTATAGCTGCATGTATAGAACTTTCTTTGCAATTTTGAAGCTGGCTTACGGTGTGAAGTTTGTTGCGTTTGGTTTGGAAAGCGAGTGCGCGGGCGCGAGATGAATAACTTCTATTTAACTTCATGTTTATTTCGAACCGTGGGCCGTAGCGTAGTTGTGATTTGATGCAATCATTTCAAAAAAAATTATAAGTAGGTTCTTAGGTATTCTGGTTTTAGCAGTACGTCAGTACTATTATATATTGTGGTTTTAGTGCGGTGTAAAGTGCGGTGCCTGTAAGAGAGAATGAGTTCGGAAACGGACCAAACTGTCCCTTGTGTGACTAAAAGTGTATAAAAGAATTAATAATCGGTGGAAGGGTAAATACATTAAGTTTTATTGAAAAGAAAGATATAATTCCGTCCCAAAAGCCGACTTCTGACTTGTGTATTTCACAGACTAGTAAAGATTGAAGAGTAAAGCGGCAACAAGATGGATTTACCTACATTAAATGATAAAAAATACTAAAACATATCTCTCGGCTTGCCATAGTCTGATACCCTAGGCACGCCACTGACTGTGGTATAAGTAATAATTAATGTCATCATCATCATCATCCTAGGCATTTGAATTATCACGTGAGCTATTGATTGAAGATTTACTTTATATGCATGAAAACTCATGTAGACAGAAAATAAGCGTAAATGTTTATCATTTGACATTCGATGACCGGATATTCTAGAGAACCTAATTACAACTCGGTTTCAATCTTCCGTTGAAGCATAGATGGGTAGGTTCACGCGCTTTTTGTCCGCCCATTCCAGTGTGTTATGAATATTGGTGCATTCGAACGATGGCCCGTTTCTACTAATATAAGGATGAATACTTCACTTCAAAGAGAAACTACTTGTATCAGAAGTTGACGCAAATAGTTATCGTATGTATCAAAATTCATAGCACACTGGAACAGGCGGGCAAAACGCTCGTGAGCCTTACGATTTATATGCAAATACGAAGTGTTTGTGCTTGATACTTAGATATGTATAATAGATCTTTACGTACCTAGTAAATTATGTCTTTATTGAAATTTAGAGTCAAAAAAACCTATAATTTCTTACTATGTAAATGTGTAAAATGAAATTTACATACCTACGTAGGTAGTATTTGTTTACTCGATTCTTTATAGGTACAAAGATGTAATAAACACCACCACTGAGCCATAGCGGTTTTTACTTGACTTTGTCTAATGTTTACTTAACTTAAGTTTTGTGTATATCTTCCAGATATCAACATTCCTCGCGGGACCAAAGCGACCAAACCAACAATACCGATTCGAAGACACTACACAGTGGATACTCAACAAGAACTCTCGTAAACTACAGGATATAATTACTGCGGCTAGAAATGAATCCCTTCCAGACATATTAGAAGATATAATCAAGGAACAAACCGACGAGGAAACTAGTTGCATAAGACTTTTAGTCTGCAAGATAACACCTTATGTGACGAAGATGCAGAAAGCAGTGTTTGGTAAAGAAAAGCTTGATGAAGTGAAGATACGCGGCGCTGATAGCATGTACCGCCATCTACCGGCGGCGAGCGAAGTTGAAGATAGGAGCGCCATCTGTGAACGAAAGTATCGGGAGTGCGATTTAAATGAATGAATTGTTAAATTTTAAGGTTTTTTTTATTAGCTTTTATTGTGTCCTATTCCTGTGGTGACACTCTTTACCGTCCCGGATAATATCGACATGAAAAAATACCGATCTGATTATTCGTGTACACGCCCATACAAACTCGTGCCAAACTGACAGGAGTTTCTATGGGCGTGTAAAAGAAAAAGCGGGTCGGTATTTCCATATCGGTTTACCCGGGCCGGTTAAGAGTGTCATAAGGCGGGAACAACGCAGTCTTTGAATTGTTATTGTATGTTTTATGATAAATGTTTTTTATTTCCGCGCGTGGTCGTGATGTCGTGGAAAGCACAAATTTTAGTCTCGGCCAAAAGTGCAAAAGATGAACTCGTATTATCGAGGGCCTTCCCTTCGGGTCGGTCTTCAAACTAACTCGTTCATGTACTTTTCAGCCTTTACAACAATGTGCTATTGTAGCAACTTTTTCCGATTTGATATTTTTCTTGGTTTGTTCCTACCGACATGTAAAGAGTCAACGAACTTTACAACATTTTTTATGATATTTTGTTACGGTAAATCATTATAGGAAATCACGGTTAATATCCCGTAGCATCTTGTCTAATGAACTGCATGGTTTGTGGTGATGAGACTTCATTATTAGAATCCGTTAAATTTAGCGTCTTTGAGTATGGATATACCTATACCACGCGCCATATACAGCGTGTATTTTAATAGTACCTCAAACTGTAACCAGACGAAGATTTAAGTGATGTGAACCGATATCAAAACAAAATGTTAATTTAGAATTATCTAACAGAGCGTAATTAATTTTTTAAATATTTTCAAGCAGCGATGTAATGCGTACAAGTACTGTCACGTCAACAAGTGCGACGTTTTGAATAAAAACAAAGTAGTATCGCGTAACGATACATTGCGTGCTAATTCATTTAGTAAGGAAAATAATACCTAAGTCTAATTTTTTTACTAAAACATAATAAAATGTGATTATTAGGGCCTTCACTAACTGCCCTTAAAGTTTGAGGTAATATTAAAAATACACGCTGTAAATCTGCCTGTTTTAACGCATTTTTGAGATACATTTTTTATGCTACATCTTCACGTTTCTCCCGGATTGTGTTCGAATCGCTTAGCGGTATAGTGCCTATTCAATTATTGGAATTATACCTTTATAGTTGTTGTAGTACTTACTAGTCATAGCAATGAACTTTTAGGCAAAGTTAGGCGGCGGAAGGTATACTACCTTATCTAATTAAATTACTATAACTTAACGTTACTTTGTCACTTCACTTTGCAATGTAAAATGAAATGGGAAAGACCAGGATGATTTCGGGGTCGTGATTCCAACTATTATTTTCTGACTCAGCAAATGATTGCGATGTGAACTGTTTATGATTTAATTTAAACACAGATGTCTTATGGGTATTCATTTATTTTAACGTTAAAAAGTTTTTAACTTAAAATTATGGTCACCCTACTTTTTAATCTCCAATCTTTTTGAAAACTATCGTCTTTGCTAGAATACCGACATGAAAATAAAGATTGAAATAGAAGGGTGACCATGATCTCCATTCATTCCAGTTTTTTTTTTACTCGACTGGATGGCAAATGAGCAAGTGGGTCTCCTGAATCCTGATGGTAAGAGATCACCACCGCCCATAAACATCTGCAACACCAGGGCTACAAAACAAACTAAGGCATAAAATACCTTTAGTCTTTAGTCCTATTGTGATCCTTTTTTAAAAGTATGTTTGATGGTCATTATTTTTACACCCTTGCGTCTAAAAATATCAAAATTATATTGAAATAAATGTCAAAAACATTGAAGTAAATGTCTCAGCCTCATACATTTAGAGAAAGCTCTCACCCAATAAACCGACTTGAAATAAAAGTGGGCCTTCAAAAATTACATAAGGATAGGCCAACGACCGGACATCGTGATTGGCCCGTAATTGGTTGCGCAAGCGACGTGTGCGCCGAGACTGCGTGGCGAGCGCAAGCTTCTAGTTTCCTTTAATTAGGGAATTCAAATTCATTTATTTGGTCAACATCATCATCATCTTAGCCGTAGGACGTCCACTGTTGGACATAGGCATCCCCCATAGACCTCCAATTGACTCGGTTGGCAGCGGCCTGCATCCACCGTGAACCCCGCGGCTTTAACTAAGCTATCCGTCCATCTCGTTGGTAGACGTCCCACGCTGCGCTTGCCTCCACTCGAGAACTTTTCGGCCCCAACGGCCATCTGCTCTCCGTGCTATATGGCCCGCCCATTGCCACTTCAACGAGCTAATTCGCTTGGCTATGTCGGTGACCCTTGTTCTTCTACGTATCTCCTAATTTCTGATTCGATCCCATTTCGTCAACATAGATAAATACAATTAGGTGATAAATAGGTAAACAATAGAACAACTATGATGTGCGTATGAAATTTAGTCAATCACATTAGCAGCATATTGAATATAGGTAACAATAAAAATAATAATAAATAAAATTAAATGTCACAAAATGAAAAAAAAAAAAATTAAATAGCTTTCTTAACTTGTAATGATAACGTCATCAATACATTATCACAATTTCGGAAGTTCGAAAGGATCTTTTTACAGACGTTTTGCATACCTACAGTAAGTCATTATTTAAGTTAGCATACAAGGTGGGAATGACAACCTAAGCCCTCTCATTCTGAGAAGAGGCCTGTGCCCATGGGAGGACTTAGCAGTAGGATGTATATAGGCTGGGATGATGATGATGTCTTCAAATTAGGCCTCCCAACAGGTGGACTGAGGACATCGTGAGTGTTGCGGGAAACCGGTGGATGCTAGCGGCGAGCTGTCGCTACTTTGCTTTTGTTTTGGGTTCAGCAGTGGACGTCTTCCGGCTGATAATCATGACTGGAAGCGACCAATTACACGCATGTCTACCTTATAAAATAGTTCGTTTTGTAAGAGAACTTGAACAATTTTTCTTGTTGGTCCAAAGAGCGAGCATGCAGACTGCAAGCGCAAAGTTCAAAATAACGACGCGTTGATGTCTTTTACATGATCCTGTAGCATTAGCCCTCCACGCTCCCTTTTTTAACCCCCGACGCAGAAAAGAGGGGTGTTATAAGTATGTCTGTATGTGTATGTGCCTGTCTATGTGTCTGTCTGTGGCATCGTAGCTCTTAAACGGGTGGATCGATTTGAATGCGCTGTGTTTTATTCTTATTTGAAATCAGGTTTGCTAGCAATGGTTCTTAGACATGTTTCATCAAAATCGGTTTAGCTGTTTTTGAGATATTGAACTTTGAAATGACGAAGTCGGGGGTTTTCCTACTTTTTTCTACCTACTTTCCTGGTTAAAAGTTTGACCGCTATGTACCTATGTATGTATATACGTATGTACTAGCTTATGCCCGCGACTTCGCCTGCGCCGACCTAGGTTATCGCGCGGTGGCGCCCTCTATCGGAATAAAAAGTATCCTATGTTGATCCTTGGGGCTTAAACTATCTCTATACCAAATTTCATCAAAATCGGTTCAGCGGTTTCGACGTGAAAGCGTAACACACAAACAGACAGACAGACAGAGTTACTTTCGCATTTATAATATTAATTAGTATGGATCTAGTCCGTAATATCAAGCCCCGGAGGATTAAAAATGGATCAGCAGTCTATAAAAAAACATATTTAGAGACATGTATTTCTATAATTCTAGGCATATAAGTACTTAGGTAGATAGGAGTATATAACATTCAGGAGGAAAAATTAAGTTCGGGCAACGCATCGAGTGTCACAGAGTAAATATTTCGTCTATCACGAGGTGTCGAATTACATGGAAGCGTATCCGTGTCGGCGCGCGCGCAGGTCTTTGACCCGCGTTCACTTTCTCGCGTTTTGGGACTCCTGTGTGACACCGTTCTGACAATTATCTCGTGGATATAATGAGATAAAACTTAGGATATTATGATTGAATCAGGTGTTCGGAAGTATAAGTATATATTAATGAAGTAAAACAATTGCTTCGCTCGTCACCCGCGATAGTTACGTTTCTGAAAGAAATGTGTGCTCATGCAGTTCCTCCACTTCTAAACTGTAAGAATACACATAAATTACACTTGGCAACTATGTCGGAAAAATTGTAAAATAAATTAAAATTCATTTTATTAGAGGTACAGTCACCAGCACCAATATCTGACACAACAAGCGTGCATAAATATCTGATACGACTCTATTCCGGAAAGACGTGTCAGATATTTTGCACGCTCCGCTGTGGCAGATATTAATGCTGGTGACTGTACACTTAAATGGGGGTGATTTATTTTCTCGTCTAACCCTTTAGTGTGGGGTATCGTTGGATTGGTCTTTTAACTATTCACTGCTACCGACGCACATATGCGTTTTCGAAACTTCGCCCAGTGCCGCTGTCACAATTCTCATACATTTTGAACGCACATGTGCGTCGGTGGCACCTGTGGAAGTCAGGTGGCAGAATTGTCTAACGATCTGAAATTCGCGATTGCATTCCCCATCTCTTTCTACCCTCGTCTTATGCCGTATGACAGAAAGAAGTGATGAAAACGATTGTGATTCAGTGTGTTTAGACAATAAGACAGGTCTCATGAAGGGGTCAAGCCAAATAACACGCGTAAAGAAAGCTCGCATAACCAACCGCCAAAATTCACACGCTCCTACAAAAATCAAAATAAACAAACGCATCGGAGGTGAATTAGCGAAATGTCAATAATCGCGGTTGCGTAATACGTGACGCAATAATTAGGTAACCGATCGATGGTTACGTCACAAGTTTACATGAAGACATTTCAGTGGCAACATAATGCCTTTAGTCACAAGGGTGAGTCGGGACACGTGACCAACCCGACACCCTCAGTAATTGATAATGGAGCGTTCACAATCATGTTTAGTTAAAACTTCCACACTTTTAACTGGAGACCTTGACCTTAGTACACAATTTAAATTATAGTTTATTTGCAACAAAAAAATATTTCACTAAAGGCTCAAACAGTGTATGACATATCAAACAATGTATGTATGTACACGAAGCGAATCTGTCCCGTCTCTACTTAATACCCCTTGCGTCTCCACGATGTTTCCAAATTCATTCAACAATTCAACATTCAACAACATAGCCGATCCACTATCCAGGTAAAAATGTGGCACTTTTGATTATTTTTTTTAGTAGCTGCTTTGTACGAAATCTTATTGGTAATTTTAATTCAATTATTTATTTGAAACCCGTGTAATTTAATGCCAATTCAGGGTACATATCAATCAAGAGTAATCTTCTCTTCACACTAATCAACTTTTACAACGTGGGAAAATCATTTTGATGCAATTACAGAAATTCATATTCGTATTACTAGCGCGCAAAGCCTTTATTTCTTTAACTCCATTGTAAAAATAAGTTTGTTAAAGTAGTATGTCCAACACGTTATATTTGAATGCCCATTCTAACTTGACCTGTAGATGTCTCAGAGTTAGAAAAACATTTAGAAGCAAGGGCAGGTCACGCTCGCTGGTGCTTGGCAGAGGCGTTTTCCTGTGCGTTTTGGAGAAAGTGAAGGTGCTTCGTCGGAAATACGACGCATTTGGACAATAGATAAGTACAATTATATATTTTTTCTTGTTAACATGTGTCCATGTCACCACAGGCTTTTCAGATGCATATTGTTAGTGTTTCGTAAACTTTCGTAACTTTTTAAATGACAAAAGAGGTCTGAACTAAAACGATACGCAGGTATAAAATAAAATAATGACTACGGAGGTAGAGATTATTATGTCATGGGTTACGAACTTTGTTTCAAATTGTAGATAAAATATAAGAAAACTGTGCCCGCGACTTCGACTGTCGATCCCTAATTGATTGCTCCTCTCCACCACTGAAAGGTTGACTGGCAGATATCCCTTTAGGGGTAAGTCCACCTTTGTATTTTGTATTTTTCTGTTTGTTTTCTGTATTGCCTTTTGGTTCCATAAAGAGCATTATTATTATTACCTCGTCTACAATGAGTTTTGTTAATCGCGCGCCCACAGCAACTAAGACAATTTTCATAAGAAAAAACTATCCAATGTCCTTCCCAGGATCTCAAACTCTCTCCACACCAAGTTTCAACACGGTCGGCTGACTACTTTAAACGTAAAAGCGTAAGAAAAGATACTCATTATTCGCGTTTATAATATTAACAAGGATACTGTTATCTAAGTTTCCACCCTCATAACATTTTATCATTGTAAACTGCAGGGCTTCTACGAAACTCGAAGTTCGTGTCGTGCGGTCCCTTTGACACTTATAGTATTTAATACGAGAGCGAGAGGGACCGCACGACGTGAACTTCGAGTTTCGAGTTTCGTAGTAGCCCTGCTGATATGGTGACAGCCAAGAGCGTCGCCGAAGGAAAGGGACGAAGGACACCTTTTATTTTCTTTATTTTAGTTGGTGTGGAAAATGCATCCAGGCTGTTTGACGGAAACAGGAGGTACGTGGGGCTTTCAGATCCCACAAGGTTGGACATTCTACTAATATGATAAATGCAAAAGTTTGTAAGTCTGTTTGTTTGTTACCTTATCAGGTCTAAAACGCTGAACCGATTTAGATGAAATTTGGTACGCAGATAGTTTGAGCTACGGGGAAGGACATAGGATATTTTTTATTACAGAAAATTGCATAGTTCCTGTGGGATAGCGATAAACAAATCCCGCGCGGACGGAGTTCCGGGTAACAGCTAATAATCACTAAAAGCCATACGAGTTCCTTAAGCGCCATAGCGCCATGATGTGAGCTTTATGGGGGCATGAAATCCTTCTGCTCCTGGCTCCTGCTAAAGACACCGTGCCATGTATGCTCAGCTCTCCGCTCTTCCAAAATTAAATGAGGAGCACGCTAACGATTCACTATACTACAATCCCTACTTTTCTCATCAACTTTTCCCCTCCTTTAACCATTAGCAGGCGCGCCCTTGGTGCTGGCTCGACATTTATTTGTGCTCAAACTTTCATGTTCCCTAGTTTACCTTCAACTAGTGGTCCACCTTATGACCTGAAATTTAAGATCCACTTCCATGACAATAACGGAAACGTAATCCCTTTACAAGTGTTAACTCAGCACAAATGAGACAGTTCACAAACAAGTGTAAATTGAAGTTTTACTTGTTATTCTGTTACTGTATTGTTCTATTTACGAGTACTTATCATACTCATTAGCTTAGAAGAATTAGGAAATAAATAGCTTCCTGCTAATATTTAGAAAACTTAGGTATACTTTTACTGGAACAACAACGTTTTAAATGCATCAATTTTTCCTACGCCTAAGTGTCCTTTAAGCAAGGCCGCGTGACTGGACATTAGGTCATAAATAAAGTACTCATTTCCCTGATAGTGACAAAGAAATTGTACTGTTTACAGACGATAACAGTTTAGGCTATCGATGTAGAGCAAGGTAATTTGCATAGTCACATCTACCGGCGTGCCTCTAACATACAATTACTTGTTTATTTGTTTGACCATATCTTCAGGTTTTTGGGTTACTTGCTTCGTTAGCGATTTGAAACACTTAAGGTGTATGCATGAACGAATGCGTGACGGGAGAAGTAAATGCACTTAAAAAACCGGCCAAGAGCGTGTCGGACACGCCCGAAATAGGATTGCGCAGCCATTATAAAAAAAAAGTAATATTTTTCTAAAGATTTCTGATTGTGTCCGGAATATTCCAAGTTCAAGTATATTTAACACCTTAGTCTATTATAATTTTCCTTGTAAGTTTGATATACTTAGTTACTACCATCCTGATTTTTTTCAAATTTTTCCACCCACCGGTTTAGATTTTAGAGGAGGGGATGCTCGATTTTAATGAAAATTTGCACTTTAAAGTTGAATATTTTGCAAACTAATCACTGACTCGAAAAATCGTTTTAGCAACCCCCTAATAGCTTTAAGAGACCTATCCGACGATACCCCACACTACAAGATCGGATGAGAAAAAATAATCAGCCCCACTTCATCTATGGTGGTACTATATTTTTTTTTATTGTACCATTTTGTCGGCATGGTTTACATATATATTCGTGCAAAATTACAGCTTTCTACAATTGATAGTCCCTAAGCAAAGCCGCGGATGGACGGACAGACAGATAGACATGGCGAAACTATAAGGGTTCCGTTTTTGCCATTTTGGCTACGGAATTCTAAAAAGTTTGTTTATTCTCAGGTTCTTAAAAAACAACACTGCGAATCATAGAATAGAAACAATAGTATTTAGCAACAATCTCATTTGACTCAATACGTGAGAGAAAGATTTCTTATCTTGATTTTCTTCTCAACATAGGTTTTTCAAGCCAGTTGTAGATTTTTTTTAATATATTATACTTGATACTTAGCCTAAATTGAATAAAGTTATTTTGACTTTGACTCAACTGTTTCATGGCCATCGCTTCGTAATCAAATCGCTCAGACATCGTGACTTTTCTGCTTTCGCCCTTATTCAGTACCTCGTACCGCCATCGGTCCGTGCTGTTTCACATCGGGATCAGTCTTCACTTTCTATGGCTGACACATTATACGGTGTCGACTGAGTTTCGGACAATGATCGCGGATGTTCACGATTAACATAATTAACGTCTGTAAAGCATTCTTATTAATGAAAGTTTTGAATTTATTATCGATCTCGTACATAGTTACTTTCCACTGAGTCTTGCCAAAATAATTATGTTTTGTGTCGTTTGCAGCTTTCTTGTAACTGCCTATTCAGATACTTACGTTATTTGTCTTCTACTGTTCAATATCAATAGTAATTTTTCATCGACGCTGCATTAAAAAAAATCGTGCTAAATTTTGTGACTCAAACCCCAGCAGTTAAAATTTCATGGTTTTATCCAGATCCCGTGGGAATATATCTAGATAAAAACTAGCGTATGTGTTATTTCAGACATCAACATACTAAATTTCATCCAAATCTGTCGAGCGGTTATAGCGTGAAGGAGTAACAAACATAAATATAGTTACGTGTACACAGAAACTTTCTCAGTTATAATATTAGTAAATATGATAGAAGGAATAAAGGCCTTACTTAAATCTTTAATCTTAAGTCTAAGCGGTCGCAGCGGAAGACCAGCGTTGGCCTACACGGCCAACACTATGCTGAGCTGCGACCGTTTCGTGCTTTCGCATATTGCTTTTTGTTTTTTTTGTATTTTTATTCTGTTTTATTATGCGAAGCATGAATAAATATATTTCTATTTCTATTTCTAACAGCTCAGTCGAGCTGGGAAAATAAACATGGATTTTTAGTCGCACTTATGTGCGGTTCCGTATTTAGCTCGTAAGACGTTTCAATTCCTTTTAGTACCTAGTATCTGTGGTCAATAAGCATTGACAGCTGATCCGATCAAAATTCATGCGCTATCCTTCGCGCACGCGCCGTGGAATGCGGCAAGGACGATAATAGGCGACGAAAGCTGACCCACTGACCAACTGGGCCTGTTCAGTTTGTTTATCTAATTTTACCGTCAATATTTATACGCGAAAATGTTACGTTTCCACTTCGCAGAGATTAATATCCAGGTAAATTTAAGATTTCTTTGGGTTTTCATGAGTTTCCATTGAGGAACAGAAACTTTTCCTACCCTTAGTAAAAACTGTTGTGTTTCGGCGCGGAGAGTAAGACAGCCGGTGAAATTACTGGCACTTGAGGTGGTAGGTTGGGATTCCAACTTAGGCCTCTAGGTTGGCAACGCATCTGCAATACCCCGGATGTTGCAGATGTTTATGGGCGGTGGTGATCTCTTACCACCAGGAGACCCACTCGCTCGTTTGCCTTCCAGTCGAATAAAAAAAAATGAAGGATATCGAGAAGAGGATATTTGGATATTTCACGTGTTTAATCCACTTTAGCTTCACATGTTTCGGACTAATTCGCAATCCTTCCTCTAGAAGCAACTACCTATGGGTTTTTCACCAGTCACACGGTGGGTACTTTCAAAGTACTTAACCCCCTTGATTATAAACATCTTTATAGGTAACTTTTTGCAGGTGGTAAGACCACGCGCAGCGTCTATCCGGAGGATCATATGTCCACCATCTTACCCAATTAACCTGCCGTCAAATAGCGCAGCAGTGTTCGCACTGTTGTGTTCCGATTGAAGAAATTACCTTGATTCACGTTTTTATTTGTTGACCCTCAACCAATGATACAGCTGATTTGGACATAAACATTTAATAAGTTCATTTCTTAATTCTGCTCAGTCAGCATATTAATGATAAAATGTTCCTAACAGCAACCATAAACTGACACTAAAACGATATACTTAATCTCAAACTCAGCAATTATAGTAGGTAACTGCTATTGTGAAAGTTAACGAATGCATTAGTAAACTAAGAAGACAACCATTCATTCTATTACAAGCTTTGACCCCATGCTCATAAAATTATCTAGTTGAATCAATCCGTCAGGGCCGCCCTTTGCGGTTCTTCATGAAACCACTTTGAGGCCAAATGGCTGCTCGTGCTAATTCCAGTTCCGGTTAGAAGTAGGCTTCTAAACATCTCAATTTATTGTTTATACCATACTTTACATTAAGAGTTCATTGACATACAAATAAACTGTGTTGTGTGTTGTATTTTGTTTCTACAAGCTTTTGTTTACAATCCAATACAATACAAATACTCTTTATTGTACACCAGAAATAGTAAGCGATACAGAAAACAGGTACACAGAGAAAACTCGTAGTTTCATCTGACCCAGTGCGTCTCTATGATCAAATTTTGTGGGTCGCGAAATTGAATTAGGTTCCTTAGGTACCTGAAGTATCAGTTAACATAGAGTAGTCAGCAAAAAAAGAAATGTTTCCAAAATGTCTTCTTTTGTATCACAAACTTATTTGTATTAAGTACTTTCTACATGTCTATTATTATAGCACAACGTCAAATAAAAAAGTTCGGACGAGTTCGTGTCGTTTCAAGTCGATTGTTTTAATTAAATTTACCGAATTCGACCGCATTTTGAAGCTTCTCGAATTCGATGAATTGATTAACCTAGTTACTTAGGTACTAATGTTTTTATTACGTAAGTGATTGGTATGTATAGTATCCGTCCTCTATCATCACTATCTCTTCACACCAATTACAAACAGCTCTACTCATAGGTATTGATTAAGATTAAGAGTATGAATATTAGGTATACTAAGATGTAGGTATTAATGTAGTTTATTTATTGCAACGCACTAACACAGTAACAATCGTAACCAACAGCAATCGGTTATACACGGGCCCAGGGCCGGATTAACCATTAGGCAGAGTAGGCCTAAGGGCCTGTGCATCGGCTAGGGCCCCGCATCGGCTAAGGCCCCACGCGCTTACAAAAATATTCGAAAAAAAATTCATCATCATATCAGCCGTAGGACGTCCACTGTTGGATCTCCAGTTGCCTCGGTTGGAAGCGGCTTACATCCACCGTGAACCCGCGACTTTATAACCAGGTCATCCGTCCATCTCGTTGGTGGACGTCCTGCGCTGCGTTTGCCGATCCGCGGTCTCCATTCGAGAACCTTTCTTGCAAAATTTGTATCCTCAACAACAATAGGTAGTTATTGTTGCTTTTCTTTCGACGCTTGTTGTCAGTTGAACTTGAAAAGAACTGATGCTTTGAGGGCTGAACCTGTCATTTTATCCGGCCCCGCGCAGACCCAGCATCTAAATTGCAGTAAATAAACACTAAGTAATCTAGTTAATATCAGTCTTAATGCAGAATAAGGTAAATGTTGTGTTTTTAGTCCAACGGCGGAGAGAAGTAGGCGAGTGGAACTCACATTCCAACTTTACAGTTACGACCACATGCAAATTGACAAATATTACCGGACCTGCGGGTTACAGCCGTGCAGCCGCCATTGCTCGGGCGTAGGTCATTTTCACTTGGAATCGTTACAGTGTGAACTGGAAGATCACGTTAGGTTACAGTTGAAGCTACGAACAAAGTGATGTACGAAAACAAAACGCACAGGCGTAAATCAAAGGATATGAAGTAGGGTAGGAATGAAAATAAGTAGGAAGAAGTCATTCAATCCGCGACTCCGTCTAATAAGTACGGAGGTACTTACTTAAATACTTCTTTTAGTACGTAGGTTTCCTGTCTTTCCCTGGGTCACAATCGATCTCTATACTTTAAACATTTTTAAGTAGTGTAATTTGTGTACCTACTGTCAAACAGTTGACTTAGAATCAGGACAAATTAATTACGAATATTACGGTAAGTAGGTATTAGTCTGCAATGTAAATTTTGCGACCAATTACTACTAACAGTAACCATATTATTAGACACGAAGTTGTTACCTCTTAAACTGCACTTTACTCCAACCTTAACTTGAATAAATAAAGTCATCATCATCATCAATAAAACCCTACTCTCGCCTTTTCGAAGATCATCTAATATTATCAAAAGCATCTCAAGTATCTTAATCATCAACTTATCTTAACATTACATCATTACTTAGAAACATGTGACCAATTTCCGACCCGAGTAAAAGTAACACCGATTAATGAATCAGTGAATGAAACACCTATCCCAGTGGGAGTCCAACGCATTTCAATGTCCCGTAGTCACTTTCTTTTGAAGTTATCGAACTTATAAATCCAGGGTCGTCTTCGTAGTTCGTTGACGCTGGTCCAGCCGTGTGAGGAAATTTAATGCTGTATAAATAATATGGGAGCCACTTACTACTAATAGGTCCGTATCGGTATTTGGTTTATAGTTTCGTATTCATTTGAAATTAAGCAGTAAAGATACCTAGCTACTAAGCATATAAACTTTGATTTATTTATTATACAATTGACTTACTTAAATGATTCAATTAATTAAGATGATTTAGACTTTAGTAAAACTACAGTAACTATTCAGGGGCGGAATAAAGCCCAGGGGCATCCAAATATCCACAAGTTCTCTTGACTATTGCAAAAAGTTAAAAATATAAAGCTTTCCTGCAGCTTTGCCGCCCCAGGCTGTGTACCGGCTTAGTCCGCCACTGACAGTTATTCTAAATAACTGATCGATTCAGCAGATATAGTTTACGAAGAGTCATATAAATGAACCGCAACCATACCTCGCTATAGGATCTATCTGCTATCAAAATCTCAAAAGAGGTAGTGTGGTAGCGGAGTAGCAAGGCATTATGTTGTAGTTTATTTATAGTATTAAACGAAAAAAACAGGCCTTACAAAGCTGTAACGGTTATAAAAAGGTATTTTGATATAGTACTTTAAAAATTTACTATTTTAATCTCTATAACTCGCACAAAGAGCGAGATTTATGATTAGGTATGCCGGTTATCGACTAGAACAATTAGTTTGCTCCACCTACACTACACTTAACGAGTGACACTAACACATTCATAGTTTCAATTTCTTTGTCTACAGTCACGACCGACGGTTGCATAATTTACTACATACTCGTTGCCAGGTGGAAATCCCAAATAAGAAAGTGATATGAGTCACACGGCTCTGATCCGCTACCCTTACTTTGGTATAAATATTTGTTTTTTCATTCATTTTGGTTGCGGCGAAAGTATTTTTGTTTCCTTGTATCTTTGGAATTGACTTTCATTTGTTTCGTTGGAACTGTTGTAAACATTACTATCGATAACCGGCTAAGTGTGACCTTTTTTAAGGTGGGAGGATGTATTAATAAAACAAATTTTGTTTTAAGACGTTTATTGTTTTAAAATCCTTTTCGCCCATCGAATGCCCAATTTATTTTAATGGTAAAATATTTGTGATGTTAGCAAAAAAACAAAAATATAAATAAAAACTTAACATGCAATAATGACAAATGACATTGCTTGAGGAAGAATGTGAACAATTAAAAATAATGAGGCGTGAGACATGTGTGTGAGAAAAATCAATAATAAATAATATTAATGCACAATGAAATGAGAAGTTACTTTTCAAAAGGTCTGTGTTTGGTGTGAATTCGAAATTATAGAACTAGATTACTTACGGTTTAGCCAAGTCTCCTTTGCAAAATGAAAGTCAACAGAGAATGGAAAACCTGTGGAAGAAAACACGTTTAGTATGAATGAACATGCTACATGAGGCCAAATTACGATAGATATGTATGCTATTACGCGAGTCACAAGACTTTGTCCACACAGATTACCCTTGACTTTCACCTGTTTAAGGCATTCATTTCTTTTTATAGAGTGGGATGGAAACCAGAGTATTCTAAATCATGGCTTGATTAAACAGAAGGAGTTTAAAGGAGCTAACATAATATAGACAGCAAGAAGTCAGCTCTTAGTTTCAGCACACGCGCTATTTTTGTAATATTTTCCATTCTGTACAGAAATATTAGTATTACACGTCATTATTTTATGAAGTAAAACGAATCAACTGCGAAAGTTGTCCAAGAATCTTTATTGTTTAAATATAAACACAAAGAAGGAAAATAAGTAGTTTCATATTCAGAAGTCAGCATTTGCGTTTCTGTTTTGATGCACGTATTTTGTCTAAACACAACACCTGTGTGGTATTTTCAAAATATTCTTTACCTATGTACAATTAATAAATAACCTTGCTCTTGTCATTTATTGCATGCCAGTTTGGTGAAATAATGAACTATTAACTGTTAAATTAAGACCTTTTGTAATATTATTTTCAAGCAATAAAGAATATCAGCCATCGGTAAAATAAAACCAAAGTGATCTTCGATTTTAAGTAGGCTGCTTTTTCTCCTAATTTTCACAACACCGGTGTCATCGACTTTACATGGCATGCCCGTCTGATTGCCATTGCAAACTCGCGACGCACAATGAAATGATAGGTTTCGTCATGGGAACCCAAGCCAGTGACCCACTGACTTTATGCGACGCTTTTGTTCCCTAGACTCTAGACTTGTGAGAAAATTTGCTAGACATTTTTGAAAACTTTCTTTCGAGGCGCATTCTTGCCTTTAAGTGGCGACACGGGAAGTATCAAATTATATAGTTTGAAAAGAATAATGGACAAAATACATAGGTAATTTGTAGTTGTCATTTTCTCAGAGATCGTCAATTTTGCAGGATTATTATGAAATAAACCTAACCTAAGCTAATCTGTGGATTACACGATCAAAAAAACCGTTTTATGAATAGTTTCAAAATAGATAAATTAATTCAAATAACTATTGTATTTTACCCATTAGGTATTCTTATTAAATATTGATATTGACTTTTGGACACTGCTGACGATAGGAATGCTAGAAAAAGGTACTCTATTTTGGGTATGGAATATACAAACTACTGTTAATAAGTACCTATGGTTTAGCTGCAAGTACTTGCAATTGTTTTATAATACGAGCACCATTCAATACACTGGACTTCACCTTCTATAGTTATCCCACTTATGATTGATGCTCTGTCTATGGCATCATTACCTTTAATAACGACTCTACCGATAGAACAGCGCCTAAATTAAAACTTTATCATTTGGCCTATTAGCCCTTGTAAGCGGGTTTTATCTTACAGCTTAAAATAAACTATGCTTGCGAGCTTAAGCGGTGGAACTAGAGAGCATAGTTATTGTTAGCTTAGCACACCTAAAGTCAGTCGCATAACTCCTTATCGGTTAGAAACCAGAAATTAAATCGGCGAAACACGAACATTATGCGATCATGTCAGTAATATGACCATTAGTATTACCCGCCGCCTCTAGTTCACGTAACTTCCGATTGCGATTGCTGAATTACAAAAACCGGCCAAGTGTGGGAGTGGGACCCGCACACGAAATATCAAGGTAGGTATACCTACTTCGACTAATATTACTTCGATTAATATTTAGTAATGATACTTTCAGACTCCATTAAATCTTTCACAAAGTGTTACCTTACTGAGTGTGCGCGCAGTGCCACAAATAGAGAGATATGGAGAAGTCTCCCAAAAGCCGCAGCAAATCTACAAGACAATCCATAACCACGACCACTCCGTCAGGAGTGTACGACTGAGAAGAATAACTTTATGGTTGGGCCTGAGGGGCCCTGAGCTTATAGTAATGCCGGAATGACGTTCTAAACGAAATCTAGACTTTTAGCGCTTACACTTCCCAGACGACGCCAGAGAAACACGTTAAGGGAGTTTTCACAGAACGGATATCCCTGAGGCGTACCTCTGGAGGATAAGACGAAGGAGCAGGGCCCGGGTCCTCGGGAACCGTTGCTGAGCTTTAGGGATAGGTCAGGAGTGAGCCCCTTTTGGCGTGCTTCCCGGATATTCGCCCAGGAAGCACTATCGAGGGATGAAGGGAGAACAGGGTTTCACTACTAAGCTGTCAAGGTCTACTACCCGGAAATACACCCACGGCCGTAGCGCCCTGTTAGCATACAGCTGTGCAACAATGTCCAACGATTATCGTATCGAGAGTTCATCTCGTCCCCTGCACAGGGGGCGGGGATGCTGTTCAGGGCGGTTGCTCAGCGGCGTCATACACCAACCACAAATACTGTCGGGGCTCTGGTGATGAGGCCTGATGGCCTCATGGTGTCGTGTCCGGTGTCTTCTTAAACCGCCAGTGAGATCAAGCCCGCTGGATGAGGCCCCGTTTGGGGAGGTCCAGCGAGCGATCGTCAGCCGGCGGCTAGGTTAATCAAAGATGTCAGGTCCAGTGTTCGAGGGCTCGCTGCACGCACTAGGTCGCGCGGCAGGCCCTTGTTGTCAGGCGGTCGACAATGGTAGGGTGCTAGTTCGCATAAATGACAAAAACGCGACCTGTCCGCTCGACCGAACATCCTGGTGGTCAGGCTGCTAATGAAGTTAGCCAGGAGTTCTACGCCCAGGTCCCGAGCGATGAGAGTTCCGCAAGTAGTACCGGCGGCGCTTCGCTTGTAAACGATCGACTGCGTTGCGCATATGACTCGTCTGGCACGAAGCCGCGTAGCATATGGTAGGTCGCTGCGATTTGAGTTTCTGCGCGTTGAGTTCTTCCCCCGCTTCTGGAGATTTTACATGTAAAAATCACCCGTGCCTGTAAAAAGCGGTATCAGGGAGTTGGCAGCGCTTTGCTTTGCAATACGCAGAATGAGTGCGATTTTCACTTTTTATAATTTGATAGTTTAATTTGCTTGTCACTTTTTACTTGGACTGTTTTTTTTTTACTGTTATTATATTATTTTTATTATATTTCCAGAGATAATGTATTTCTGATACCATTATAACAACAAATACTAAAAACAAAATAAAATAAATATTTAAAGGTTCCCATACAACAAACGTGATTTTTTTGCCGTTTTTTTTTTTTGCTCAATATTAATAATGGCAACAGGTAGACGCTAGAAATATTCATAGAATAATTAGTGATATTCACTTTAAAAATAAATAATTAAATTACAATAAAATAAATATTTAAGGGGGGCTCCCATATAACAAACATGTTTTTTTGCTAATGTCTAGTTACTATTTTGGTACGTAAAAACTGAACCTATAATGCACGAGTTTAACATATTATATCCTGGCTATTTGAAAAATAGCATTTCAAATAGGCCTTCTATAAATCACCTACCTTGATTATTGTTGTTCTTCTTTTTTATTTCCTTGGGTTTTCCTTGTACAACGGGAATCTATCCAGACTGTATTTGGATACCTTGGACCCCCAGTGACGTTTTAGGCCCGAAATCTTCTTTTTCTTCCTGGGGGTGCATCTGTCACCGGTTCTTTGCCTTCTGGTGGTCCGATACCATTACTTGTCTGTTTATCCCCTCCCTTCCCTCCCTTTGTATTACCTCTCACCCGGATTACCTGCAACAAGCGAGAGAGCCATAAGAAGCAATCCTTAAAATCACCTATTACATAAAACAATTATTCGGAAATAAACTTCCGAAAAAATCGAAACTAGTCTGACCGTTCCTGAGGGCCTAATCCGAAGTTCGAAAATCAAACTTCGTATCGTACCGTATTTCTCGTTCTCGTATTAAAAAGTATTAGTGTCAGAGGGACCGAACGACACGAACTTCGATTTTCGAATTTCGCAATAGCCCTGCTGGCTTATTGAGCCGTTTAGTTTAGTAATTTTATCAATAAGTATGTTTACGAGAGTTTAAGTTATTATTATCTTAGCCTATTTTGGAGTAGAAAAAACAGTCATTTTGAGACAGTCAAAACCGTCAGAGTTAGAAGACGGTATCCCAATTGCGTACCTACTACTCGCATTTTCATGAACCCATAATAATTTTAAAACGTAAGGTATGTTAATAGAAATACTCGGAGCGCGAGAAAGGCATCCGAGCATTGTTGTACGGATCGTTTCGGAAGCTCACGCGCTCAAAGATAACGAGATGTCCTTGAGAAGGTCCAACGGGATGGGGAACAGGTTGGACCCATGGACGGACGGACCGACTAGCACAGTTAGCCGTCGCCACTGTAACTGGGTCATCCTATATATATAGTGAAGTTCAAGGCGCAACGCTCATTGCAAGTCCAACTCTCGCACAAGCTCCACGCACTTTCACCGGTGACGACCAAGCTACCTCGTGGAAGACAGTAAAGTGTTTAGTGACTCAGTGATTGCCTGTTCCGGTACCAGATAAAGGTAAGCAATCGTGATTTTTGTTGGACAGTGAGTGCAATGGCGACTGTGAAAGTTTCCTAACGGGACTGGACGCTCATCACCTTAAGTGACCATGTGATCTTAATTGTTGTCATTATGAAATTGAAGGTGTGCTAGTGATTCGGTGAAGTTGAGGAATAAGACGTTTTAGTGGATGAAATATATATAAATATATTTTTTAAATTATAGTTTATCTTTTTTACCGGACTTCATAAAAAAGGTTCTGTTTGACTGTGAGTGGTTAAAAATAATTAATTTCAGTTAAAATCACATGAAAATGTATGTACCTTAAATAAAAATATTTTTTGTATATTTTTAGTCAGTTTATTAAAAATATTGTGTTATTGCCAATGTAGTTAAATAATTCATCTATTTTATTTATTTAAAAGATAAAGGGGTACATTCATGCACCTATGCATAACATTTTAAAGTACTTACTCGTAGTTTTATTAACATGTATGTATGTACCTAATATGTAAAGCATTTTGAATAACATAATAATAGAAAGTAAATTGAAATTTATATAAAAATCAAAAATTCAACTTTAAAGGTATAGGCGTATACTGCGTTTCTTTTTAACTTAAAGAGAAGGCTCATTCCTGTGAAAACTGGCCTTAGGTGATGAGATGACTATAATAATATATTTTTTTATTTTAACCTACACAATCATAACAATAATCTTATGTATCAATTTGAATCCTCTAAAATACATAAAAAAACAATATTGTTAGTAATAATCATTGCTAAAAGTAAGTACCTCTTTATAAAACATTGCGCTCATGTTTTATAAAGAGGTAAAGCATGCTTTATAAGTTTATAAAGCCTGTTAAGAAAAAACAAGCACCTACCTAACTTTCCCTTTTAAAGTTTAAATACCGAGCCGATTTAGATAATGGCGACTTAAGACTGAAAAAAAAATCTTTTGAGCAGCACATTAAATGTAAGAACCTCGCCACGTGGTAGAACAATGCGATTCGACACGAAAATTTCACGGCAGTTAAGAACTCGTCAGCGTTCTTTTCACTGTCTGTTTTGGTCATGTAAATAAAAACCTTCACTTTCCAAAATAAGAAATGTACGTCACCCGTTGTGCTTCGAGCCTCAACCGTGAATTTGACTCGGGTGGAAACAATATTGCGAGACAAAACCGTCTTTGGCAACTTACGTGTTTTACATAAGGCATTGTATTATGAATAAATTATTTTATTCATATTTTCAAACAGTTTTTCAGATAATTGTTATCATTAATGGACGTCACGTGCGAAAAGAAGGTTGAAGTTTCAAGAACTTTCAGTATTTTAATTAAATTCGTGCCAATTTGTTTTTAACCATTGTTTCTTTTTCAATTTGATAAAACCTGCGAATAAATAAAAAGCTAGAGCTTTTGAAAATGAAACTTGAACCTAATCCAAGTTAGGACCTCGCTTGTTTTAAAATAAACGAGATATTTATTACACCATTTACACCACCGATTCATCTAAGCAATTTTACAACACTCCGAATTTGGCATCATCCCGCAACAACTTACGTCACAGTTGTTTCGCTTTCTCATTTCACGTTTGTAAACAAAACATAAGTAGGGCCGGTGGGACAGCTACATGATACTTGACGGGTTTCTGCAAGTAATTAAAAATCTTGAAACGTGAACGGGCTGTCGAAAGTGGCGAGGAAAGCTGTTGCGATCGGAATGGTCAATAGCAACCGGCAAGCCTTGCGTGCTTGTGGTTTCTCGCACACACTCGCCTATGCTAGAATTATCGTCAGAAATGTTTACGTTTCCTTCGCAAACTGTGTGACAATAAATTAAAGCAATGAATAGGTGATTTGCTGTTCCGATCTAAAGTAGATACCAACACATTAATTAACTCTGACGAACAAAATTTGGTATCTCTACATACATCAATTTGGATGTGAAAAAGCTGGATTTACATAGGCATAGACACATGTCCACGAAATATCTTCGAGTTTACAGATGAGAATCTAATCTAATGATGGGCAAAGCACGGCCCGCGAAGGGATAATCCGGCCCGCCGACGTTCCTCAGAATTGAATAGTACCTGCCTATATGGCCCGCGATCATGGCCCTCCTCTAAAATATCTCTAGCTTTCTGGCCCCCTATGAAGAAAGTTTGCCCACTACTAATCATTCGATAATATTAGATAATTAATATGTTATGCAGTTCTTGAAACACCCTTCCAGTGCCATTTTGAAACTGCACATAGTGAATACAACAATAGATAAATTATTTTCAACATATTTTGTTTTATTTTCTCTAGATTTGATCAAGGAACTTTAAGAATGTGGTAAAGAAAAATCACCAAAAGGATTCTGGTCTGTTGGCCAAAAGCTATGGCAAGATCTGTCGATTTTGCATGGGATTCTTCGAGGAAGGATTATGGTCTTAAAAAAACTTTCTTGTGAAATGAATATTTTCATGGAGCTTATCTTTTTGTCGATATCGTTCCGTAGTTAATAGTTATTTTTCTATTTATTAAAAAAAACTATTTCATTAGGATTTTTGAACAAAAGTAAGTAAACTAAATAATAAGGGTAACTTTATAAACGAAATATGTATGTACCTATCAAAGATTTTTAGAATGGAAGGAGAGTTTAAGTGGTAGGTTAATAGATTTAAATATGGAATATGACACGAGTAATATTTACCTCGACGTTTTAACCACATTACAGTGGCCGTGGTCACGAGTGGATTCAAGTGGTAGTCTACTCGTGACCACCCACGGCCACTGTAATGTGGTTGAAACGTCGAGGTAAATATTACTCCTGTGTTTTAGCGTGACAAGTCCCGTTTGTGGTATTTTGACTATGAGTGAAAATCACGAAAATTTAAAACGTTTTATATGATTTGTAAAGCAGGATACAATTTACGTACATAAAATAGTTTATGAGGCGGTATAGGCAATTTAACGGCACGAATAAACCCGACACTACAGTTAGGTACTGTATCTGTTTAGTAAGCCTAAGCCTCATAAACTCAACTATGTATAAATAGACTGCAATAGGTAGGTAATTTTTTTCTTTCTTCCCACAGTTATTTTTCTTAGATTTCGGAACTTTTCAATACATATTAGGATTTTTCTCTGGACTATTAAATTGGATATCTGGCAGCCCCAAAATGACTGTTGAGCCTAAAGAATGTAATGTCGAGCCAAGACAGCAAGTTGATACGAAAAGCAGGGCTAATACCAAACTCGAAGTTCGTATCGTACCGTCCCTCTCGCTCTCGTATTAAATAACATAAGTGTCAGAGGGACTGCACGACACGAACTTCGACTTTCGTAGTAGCCCTGCTGGTGGGAATAGTAAATCTCGCAAGATCTTAGCGCTACTGTTCTAAAAAAACATTGTATCTATTTATTCGAAAAACCATAAATGAAAAATAAAATATATACTTAGTATCATTTCGCTGTTTATAAAATTCAATTTTTTTTAAGCTATTCAAGAATTAGTATTTTGTAACATATACTATTGTAAATAATGTAAATATCCACAGATTTTTCGGATATGAACACAACTAAGTAAAATAATACTTGAGAAAGCTCTGGTCAAAATCGTCCATTAAAAAAATCTAGAGACGACTTAGGAAGGATCTACTTCGATATCGATTCAGACCGAAGTCCCTCTCGCCTTCGTATTAAATAGCACAAGTATGAACGATATGAACTTCGATTTTCGAATTTCGTAGTAACCCTGCTGATCATCGATAATCGGTTCAATACTTTCGGAGAAAACTGACTGTGACAAACGGAGACGCGGTTTTTTTGCCATTTAAGGTATGGAATTCTGGACATTAGGCCCTGCATACCTACCATGATTTAGTTGTTGTAGCACAAAAACAGGAAGTGCATACCTATACATGCAGTAAATTAAGACATAGTTATTTAATAAATGAATCGTAAAAGGGCCCTCGTTCTTCATAGTAAAAAATAGACGCATTTCAACCACGCTATATTTCTATCGCCTTTTGTTGAAGTAAAAACAAAACTAACGCCTTTTTAGTTTTGATCCTTTGTAGACTTCTTCATTATTTAGTTGACAAATAATGAAAATACCGGCCAAGTACGAATCGGACTCACGCATTAAGGGTTCCATATAAAGTGACATAAAAATTAAGATTTTCAGACTTCATAAATGTGTGCTCCAAGAGGAACCTTCACACAAAATTTCAAGTTTCTAGGACAACTGAAGGTTTTGATTCTCCGACAATTTGTATGGAGACACCTTTTTTTAATGACTATCGTTTGATTAAGTATGTTGACTTAGAAGTGTGATTTTTTTTTTACTGCTCCAAGGGGTAGCAAGATCTGAGTATTTGAAATTAATTTCAGTATGATACCCCAACGCGTTCCTGAGGAAAGGATGACTGACGACGGATGGATGGACAACCAAAAAATGGAGCGGACTAAGGGTTCCGTTTTTACTGATTGCGGTATGAAACCCAAAAAAGTTCCTTTTTGCAACGGTTTCACAATAAAGCTGTACCACACCCTCTTAGGTAGATACTGAGAGCAATTAATGACAATTGAAAAGTGATATTTGTCAATTTAAACCATGTGTCCTGGGTAGGCACAAGCACCAAGTATATTTAAAATCAAGAAATTAGGTAGGTGAATGAGTAGGTGATAGGTAGGTAGATAGATAGTAAGGAAAGCCTTTATTATATCAATCAACTATCAACTTATAAAATAAAGTTAAGGTTCGTTGGTATATGCTGCTGTCATTTCTTGGCAATGCTTCATGTTTGCATAGAGCTAGTCTAGCTTAACTCCAACAACATTAAGCAGGTAAATATCGCTTATTCGAAATTGTATAAATATCACTGTAAACAATGTCGCAACATGGTTTTTCTCCTACATTACCATGAGTAGGTACCTACCTATTTATATTTCGCGAATTTAACCTTTTGAACGCCAGAGACGAATTACTCTGTTACCTAAAGTCAATCAAAGCTTGCCCAAATTTTTTTAAACAAATAACTGGCCGTGGTGGATCCCTATCTCACCTGATATATATTTGAATACAAGCTTTTGCCCGCGGCTCCGCCCGCGTGGTATTCGGTTATCGCGCACTGTTCCCTCGGGAACTGTGCATTTTTCCGGGATAAAAAGTAGCCTATGTCACTCTTGGTTCCATAAACTATCTCTATGCCAAAAATCACGTCGATCCGTCGCGCCGTTACAGCGTGAAAGACGGACAAACACACAAACATACAAATACACTCTCGCATTTATAATAGGTACCTATTAGTATGGATTTCTCACATTTACGGAACCCTACGTACCTACACCGTGCGTTGCGAGGCCCAACACGCCCTTTTGAATTGTCGAAAATGGTAGAGCACGAATTTGGTCGACAATAGGTAGACGTACAGATCAAGTGAACCGGATGAGATCGTATTTATCTTGCCTTCTCCATTAGCTTCAGTAAACTTTTCCGACTTATCTATTAATTATTGGACTAGTGGCTACATTACTGATGTGCCAAAGATAACTTTCCAAAATTACGGAATTTTTCATATAGGAAAATTTACGAAATATCTCACAATTTTGTATGGGGATGGAAATTTGCCGTTTCTTAAATTTGAATTTCCTATATTTCTTATGATAAATTCCAGAAATTTCCGAGAGCTTTTCCAATTTTTTGGAAACTATCCGCAACTTGCACATCTGTAGGCTACATTGATTGTTTCTGGCAGCACAAGTTTACAAATACACAGTTCTAATAGGGAATATTGCAATATTCTGCCGTCAGAATGCAGTACTAGCACAAACTGTAAACAGTTTTTGAATGTCTTAAATGAATTTGAAATGTCCGTAAGATGCCATGATACAAATATTTTTATGGAAATATAGCTCTATCGTTACTATCGACGTAAATATCATTTTATTTTGTTACTTTGCTCTATTTGTGAAACCAAGACACTAAAGTGACGTTTTATGTGTCACCTGTTTTTTACAAACATAAATAGTGTAGTCTCATAAATAGTGATGTGCCACGCCTTAACCGGTAATCACCGAAAAGTTATAGAGAACTGACGTTGTCATGGCGGTTTGTGCTAGTGTCGCCCCCTGTGCAGAGTTTTGCGTAATATGCCCTACCTATTTGAATGAAGACCCAAAAGTTGCACACCTTTTAAGCTGCGTTAGCATAGCAGGTAGTTAAAATTGCCATTAATCTTTTCCACTGTGACAATGAAAAAATAATATATTACCTAATTCTAACTACCTACCTCCGTTAAGGTGTGCAACTTTTTGATCTTCACCCATTTGGCAGAACTTTTCTCTTGCACTTCCGCTACCAAAGTGCAACTAAATCTCAACTCCCGTGTGTTACAATTACAATTTTTTTGTAATAAAATGTAGTGTTATGTCTGCTAAATAACCTTAGAGAACAGAACTTTTTTTCATCGACTACCCACAGTAACGGCTAGTCTACACTACAAACATTGTAAACTTTTACTTCTTGTTTGATAAGAACAAGTAAAAAGAAGAGAAACGGACAATAGTACCCCTAATTTAGTAGTGTCAAATGTCCCATGTCCCATGATATAATTTTGTGGCCCCTTGATAACTGATTTCTTATCGTCTACTTTCAGCAAAAATATCGTGTCGATAATGAAAATGTCAAGCCAACACACACCCATGAACCTAGTTAAGTACTTATGTACATGGAATTCGACTTAAAAAAGTCAATGAAATTCACAGGAACTCAACTACAGATCTTATATCACCCAGATCGCTTAACATGAAGAGGTGACCAATGAAAACCGATTATGCAATCTCTCCGACTCTAAGTTGGCATTTAGGTACCTACCTATCGACTAGCTTTGTACTTTTGTAGAGTTTATGCAACGTAAACCAGCATGTTTTTGTCTAATATTGAGAATTCCGGGTAGTTTTCTATTTTTGTAAGTAATTTTCCGGAATACAATAAGGTATGCGGTGAAACTCTTTTCATTCAAATATGTAAATCGTTGTTGAACTTGCTAGTCGCCGACAGCAATTGCGTGACAACGAAAACGCTAGTAGCTCGCTATGACATTGGTACTGGTCCCTATGATAGGCAAATGTATCAGCAGAACACTTGTACTCAAATATCAAATAGTATAACGCAATTCAACATACCTATCTTAAAAGGATCAGCGAAGATTATATCACACGTTGGAGTCAGACTGGCATTTAGCGGAAGTGCCAGTCCGGAACTAATCACATTATTAAAATTCATATTCATTTCGGAAACACCGGAAAGAATTTCAATGTTTTGACGCATTGCCACGATGCCATCATCCATAAATAAGAAGCCACTGATTCACTTCACTCGCACCCAAAAAAGCTTTAAGTGAAAGTTGTAGCGACGCGAGAGGAATCTCGTCTGTCCGCGTTGGGTAAGCGAAACGATTATAATACGAAAATTATACACCAGCGTTGCCTTTAGGCCCCATTGTTGATTGATATTTTTTTTACCTTCACTGTTGCGGTACTGCGTTTAGGTACTTTGCGAACGCATCTTCGATCCGGTAGTTGGTGCTGACTTTTTTTTAGGAAGTAGGTGAAGGTGTCAGCCGCCATTGAACATGTGCATCTTGAATCAGTAGTACCGTTGAATCTACATCGAGAGCGTGGTACTGTTAGAAGGCCGCCACGCATCCAGTGATCGCGTCCGATCTACCGAGACCGTTTGTAGCACATGCTATCTCTAGAATCACCGGAATTTACTCATTATGAATCACTTATCTCGTTTTCTTCTAAATCTTAGTGATTTATCTTTTCAGTCTTATTTAGCTACCACCTATAACGGTATTCAAACTACTAGGCTACTTTACCGACTTTTGGAAATTGTAATTCACGTTGTAATTCAAGTCTGTTATGTCACTTGCGCCCCTTTTCAAAAAGAAAAAATGCAGGCAGCTATCACATTTACATTCGTAGACGTGTGTAGTTAAGTCTTTGTTTAAGATTGCGTTTTCAAACGGTTATACCGACCCTTACACTGGGTTCACAACGCTACTACGTATCGCGATCACGAACCCACGCTCAAGACAAGGATGAACTAGAGATAAATAAATAGTAACTAGGTAGGTAGAGTCAGCAGCTCCAATATCTGTGACAACAAAGTGTTCATAAATATCTGATACGACTCGCATTTCCAGAGCCAGCAGCATGTGTCAGTTAATTTCACACGCTTTGTTGCGGCTGATATATTAATACAGGTGTGCATAAGAATAAACTGGTGGTAATCCGGATTTAGGGAAGAGCATCTGGGGCTAGTCTTTTTAGGCTTTAGGGGTGTCGAATGGATTCTATCGATGTCTAAGGCCTTCTGACCTGTAAAGTCAGCCCAAAAATGTAATGTAAGAAAATTTAATTCTCGAATCCATTTCACAAAGTATACGCCAGACAGGCTCCCAATATTTTGTTTATTGGTAGCTATGCAATAAGAGCATAACGTGTTTTTTCCTGGCCGACAGTCAGGTGTATTAAATAACAGAACACATATTACAACTCATTTATTTAATACGTATTCGTGTTCATATCCGCATCAAGAACACGCATTGTTACCAACTTGTGCAGTTTTAGAAAGCGGATTGCACGCTGGACCAGCCAGTGAGTGGGCGATAAACAAGCCAAAAAAACGTCCACGGAAACGAGAAAACGTTCTAAAAATTCTTATTAACTTTGCTCAGTCTTCAGAACGCAGACACGAGCTGTGTGAGAAACTTAAAGAAAATTGTTGAGGCAGAGAAAACAGCTTATGTTTCCACGGTGAATTTCCGATGAAAGTGGCCTGTTGGTCACAGAATAGCAGGTTCAACTCTTCGCTCCGAAATTAGAAAAACGTTAACCCTGCACGGACGGAGGTGGCATACACGCGACCGGCCCGCCTCGCTTTCACCCATCACCATGTTTGCCGCGCCTAGCCGCGCTGTTCTGCGTTACTAGACAATATAATTACACTCGCTTTGAATCAAACTACACATCTTTGCAGCAGAAGTTATGTTTGATACGTTTAATAAGGTTGTTTTAGAGCAGAGGCCTTATTGCCTAACGTTTCTGACACTCGCGATCGCAATCAAATGACAGTTTTTGTATGCGAAATATGTCATTTGGTTGCGATCGCGAATGTCAGAAACATTAGGCAATACGGCCTCAGGTGCCTAAAACGCGAAAATAGTCATATAACATACGTAGTAGAGCAACATGACGCAATATAATATTCAAAAATATGTAAAAATAAATTTAATTAGAAACTAACAAGCGTATAATCGAAAGAGAAAAAAGACGTGACATAATTACCGTGATAGCAATTCGGAAAATAAAAGGAAACCTTAGTACTTTATTGTCACTTTAACCACTGTGACAGTTCATATATGGTAGTTCAAATATGACGAAAATAGACAAGGTACTAAAGTGTGTAATTTTTTTTGCCCTTGACTGTACGAGTCGAACTCGTACGTAATAACCTAATCAACAAAAAGTTGGAAAACCCCGACTTTGTCAATTTAAAGTTCAATATCTCAAAAACGGTTAAACCGATTTTAATGAAACATATCTAAGAACCATCGCTAGAAAACCTGTTATCAAATAAAAAAACCGCATTCAAATCGGTCCACTCGTTTACGAGCTACGGTGCCACAGACAGACACTCGTAGCGGTCAACTTATAACACCCCTCTTTTTGCGTCGGGGGTTAAATTAAATGGCTTGCAAGTTAATTTAGACCAACTTCCAGTGGTCGGATTGACTTGAAATTTGGCATACTTAGGTAAATTGCTTGACAACACAATCTGGTAGTGACATCCTCTTGTAGTCCGGCCAGGATTGGGGAACTAACGAGGAACTCTCAACGGTTAATGGCATCGAATTGAAATTTAGTATCCAAATGTAGTTTGGTTGACAATGCAAGTAAAGTCGACAAAAAGTACCGTCAGAAAAAAAAAACTTGTTCAATATAAAAACATTTCTACCTCTTCTTACGTATATAACATTACTAGCTTTTGAGCGCGGCTCCGCCCGCGTGTTATTCGGTTATCGCGCGCTGTTCCCTCAGGAACTGTGCATTTTACCAGGATAAAAAGTTGCCTATGTCACTCTCGGGCCCATAAACTATCTCTATGCCAATCACGTCGATCCGTCGCTCCGTTACGGCGTGAAAGACGGACAAACATACAAACACACTTTCGCATTTTTAATATTAGTATGGATTGTCTAACTTTGTATATTTATATCATTTGCTGCCAACCCGTCCATGGTAATACAAAGTACAGGCTGAAAATTATAAGTATCTTATCTATTACAGGGCAAAAGATTCAACCCTGTGATCTATTCTGTGATAGACAGACAGATAGCAGCAGCTTAGTAGTAGTTAAGATTTTTTTTCTTTTAATATATAATAAGAAAACTCCTTACTGGCTCAAGCCGTGTCCTAGAGATCTCAAATTATATGACAAGGAATAAAAGGGATTGTTAAAATTCCCATGGGGTAGAGACTTTGGAAAGGAGGAAAACAACAGGCGTAAGCTAGTTTCTTAATAATAATAAATCATATGACGCATTAATCTCTCGACGGAGAATGTAGGCCGTTGACGCCAAGATCCGCGTCGATCGAAAGTGAGGTTAGTTTCCCGCGCGCTGCACCGCGAAGTTCAGTCGCCTGCGCAGGTTACTGGGTCAAGGGGTCGTTGCCATTTCTTCCCGCGCTTTAGAAGAATTGATAAACCCTTCGAAAGAAAGTTACTTAGCCCGGGGCAAAAGGGCAGTGTCTGCTTTCCATCTGATATAATATCACAGCGAAGTTATTTACGATAGGTTGACCATCACATAGTCATTCATTTACTCAGCATATCTTAATTTATAAATTAATAAATATATGTTCGACACATGAAACCCCGGTGCACAAGAGCACGAGTAAGTTTTTTTATGTAATGGTAATTCGAATGTTTGCATTGTGTCCATAAGAAATCCAAGTAATGTATTTACTACACACTTCCCGCTTTCTCTCAGTAAAAACATATTCGTATGGATGCCGCGTCTTTTCAACGCATTGACAAACGCAGCATTGTGAGCACGGTAGTTGTGGTTGAACAATATGCGTTAACTGCGCAGCGAGAAATAAAAATATAAATAGACGTGTACATATGCGGTTTTACAAGTAAATAGTAACAAGTCATACATAAAACATAAGCAATGACTGGCCGTCTGGCGACTGCTAATTTCTCCGGAGAGAATCTCAGCGGACACGCTGTCACCGGCGACCGGCGCGTCGGTGCAGCGCGCCTATGTGTGCAATTTACTTCAATAGATACCGAGACAAACATGTTCCGTGAATACTTAAATTTTCACAATAGCAAACAAGAGCCATTCATAAACGATCTTTAGCGAGTCGCACGCGATATCGCAGACACCGATTATGTGAAGCCAAAGCTTTCATTTAATAAAACCAGTCTATTTAAAAGTACATTTAGGGCAGGCTTGTGTTAACGCAAAAAAAGCTAGAATGACGCAACAATAGTAACGCGGTCGCCCAGAAGCAGGTGTAAAATCACTCGCTTTTATCGGTCAAAGAAAGTAGACCGCCGAGGCCGATCCGTGACCGTTAACGCTTAATAAGTAGTCTATACCACTAATATGCGTCAATTTTTATAACTAGCACCTTATTTGAGACAGGTACGAGAAGTGACATCCGAATAACAGTTAGATAAAACCGGGTTAGCTTATATAGATAGGTTATATCAAGACGCAAATAAACAACACTCGCCAGTATTTTCGTCAGTCGAATCGAAAGCCTCATATCTCTCATGGTGCATCAAGTCTTAAATAAAGTAGCATAGTACCATAATAGCCACGCTAGACCAATTAGTTTAATGGACATCCTCTAATTAGTCGTCACAGCGTCCTCGTAAAAATGCACCGAAGGCAATGCAGGGAGCTACTTTCTAAGCAACTCCAAACGCAGGCAATCAATTTGCGCGATTCACTCATCAGAACACTTTCTAATCGACCACGTCCACTGCGCTAGCTAGCGTATAATTAAAGAATATTCGATGTGTAAGTAATCATTTTAATCAGTAAAAGCTTTGAATGTGTTTTATAATTATAACACGTAACAAGTAGGTACCTACTGTAGGTTTTTAGATGACGTAATTCATATCCCAGTACTCACCTTTACCTCCAAAGAATTTACTTACTGTGTGACTTACGAATGTTTTTCTGTTGCCAGCAGGATGTGTCAGAAGGCAGCAGGTTGGGCGCTATTGGCCCTCATCAGTTCCTCGACGATTCTCCACACGATCGCGTACCCGCAGCATGCTCCTCTCATTTCACAGGTAATCTAGATAACAACTCTAATACTTACCTACGTCTACTTCATGCCTATGCCAAATTTAATAAGGCAGGAACGAAAAAAAAGCAGTATTGAAAAGCTTAAACTGTCAGCAAATAGGTTGTGTGTAGGTATTTAGTATAAATTTGGTTTTAGTAACTATGACTATTTTATCGCGAATAAAATTTGTTGTTTCGTGAAAGTATTTTTGAATTTTTTGGTTATACTCTTTATTTATTGTATAAAAAGGCAAAACAAAAAGGTTACAGAAAAAAATAAAGGCGGACTTATCCCTGAAGGGATCTCTGCCAATCAACCTTCGAGTGGTAAAGAAGAGCAATCAAAAAACAAGGATCAACAAATAGAGCAAAACATTTTGTCTATTGCCTAACTACTTTGGAACTCGTTGGACACAAGTTCAAGAGTTCGATTCTTATTTTATTTGTGTAAAAGGATAATTATTTGGTTAGCTAAAAAGGTCTTCGGATTTTTGCATCAATTTAATTCGGCGCTACTGTACATTTTCAAAGATGAAATGCATATGGAGGCACCAATTATATCGCGTTGTTTTAATGTTTCAGTCAACAAGCAACGTACGGACACAAAACCCGCAGTATTATAGTAACTCGCTGCCTGCGCACGGGCAGCAAGCGCAAGAACGGAAATTCGCGGAGAAACCCAACGCGCTCAAGAAAGTAGCGCTCGACGACCTCGACGATATCCAGAACAACTCCATCTCCGATGGAGGCTTCTCATGGTCCAACATGCTTGGTAAGGAGTATAGTTATCTTCCAGGTGATTTGATTACTTTATTACAAACAATAACACGCTTTTAGTTATCAAAAGTTTAAGCAATTTGCGAAATACATTTAGGCGAAATAATAAGAAGGATTAAATTTCAGGAATGCTAAAACCCTTTTCAGGAATGATAATGCAAATGTTGTTCAACCCCGGCGGCACGACGGGCCCGAACAAGAGCGACAGTCTCGACACGGATTCGTCATCAGTTTCCCCATGGGCCAACCTATTCTCCATGGGACTCAAGATTTTAACGGCTATCCTCGGCGGAGGCGCCTCCAGCGACGGAATCGACAAAGTCGACAACGGCTCGTCCCCCATGCAGGTAAATAAAACCCTTCAGTAACGATACAACACTAAATAATTGCCAATTAACCGAAGAAATCATTTATTATAAAGCATATCATATCACGCAACATTTAGAGCAATGGGCCATATAATTTATCCTTATCTACTAACATAATTTCTGTAGATATAAGTCTTCGGTCACTATTTAGTCTAAAGGCACTTTGCAAGTTTATCCTCACCCGTAGTATCATTTAGTAACCATTCTGTAGTTAATAGAATCCCTAATACACATAAAATTAACTACTACCTTCACATCCTGGGGTAATCTCAAGAAACATAGTAACCACCGCAAGGTAGAGTCTTAATGTGTCAATGCTCTCTTGCATTGCCTGAAGTTTTTCTTGAGGTTCCTCCCGTGTTTGAAATGTAAATAGTCAAGTTCGGTTATGGAACCGGTGTCGCATCTCGCTTGCTTCAGGGTATATTGGCTGCGGTACTGTCGACGGTGCTCGGTGCAAAAGATCCTGACCAAGTCGCCTCCATGGCAAAACAGGCTGGAGAGGTACGCAACCCATCCCTCCTCTCCTTTTAATACGTGCAGTTGCATAAACACAAATAATCACTGTAGTCAGGTAAAGCCAGGACATAGATATAGAGAATGGGTAACATAATATCTATATATTATATCCCCTAATGGGCAATAAGCAAAAGATTCCTCATTATTTTTTCAGTTCATCAACATCGTTGTGAACCTCTTAGACGCTCTGAAGACGTCTTTCTCCCACCGCTCCCTGGCCGCTCGTTCCATGGGCCGCAAGGACTCAGTCAGTGACGCCGCCATTGCTGGCATTGCCATGCTCAAGACCTACGTCAGATCTTTCGGTACGAGTGACGACAAATGCCTCCAGAAATACGTGTGCGATGCTAACAACGAGTGTTCTTCCGATATCGGACCCAAGAGCGTCTTCTGCCAACTTGGAACGTGAGTTTACTTTTATTATTTACACCGTTGATCGCTTTTGCTTTGTAAATGAGTGTTCTCACATGACTTTTTTTTTCTCAACAGTTACGCAGCCAGCTTCGTCCTAGAAAGGCAATCTGGTGGTACCTTCGACCAGTTCTATGAGGCCGGACGCCGCGGCCGCTCCGGAATTGACTGCCGCCAACTGTACCTCGAGTGCAATGAAGTCTAAAGCCAAACATCAATCCCATATTAATTTTAAATCGCCAAATCATTTTAAGCGTAGCCAGACCAAAACAGCAACAGTGCATCCATCCAAGTTTTTAATTTGAAGAAGACCGTAACATACAAATCTAAATTATTAAAACAGTTGATACCGCTTCATATCTTAATATCAACTTTTCACAAATGCTCACTTAGCTGCATTGTTAAAATCAAAAAATTATTAGTAACTACTTATTTTTGTCTCGCGCTAGAAATTAAATACGAAGGGTATATTTTTAGTACCATGCCTTATTTTACGGGCATGGTTATGATCATAGTTATCCCATCGCACAGGCTAAGACGGCGTGGAGAGTAGTGTTGTATTAATTTATTTAAATTATTTATTTAACTTATTCTAGAAGTTAACGAGTAGAAATTGTACCATTTAAAAAGAGGGAAAACATTATTTTGTAATAAATGGACCTTGACGGCCCGTGAATTGATATTTAAAATTGGCAAGAGTTTATAGTTTTAAATAAACAATTACAATTCCGCCAATTTCTCGATAAATGACGACTGATGTAAAAATCTGTGTGATATAAATCGTTTTTATATCACTGAATAGTTTAGTAGTAGGTAGGCATTGTATGTATTTAATGTGTTGTGTGATTGAGGACGTCCTTGTGTGAATGTGTGTGTAAAATAAAATAATAAATTATTACATCTTTTTTTTATTTTGGTCCTGTATTCATAACCGCATTTAAGCCAAGTCAACGGGTTCTCCCCGTATAAAAGTATACTGAGGGACGATCATGAACCGGAGGGAAAAGCGTTGACTGGCCTCCCACTAGGTGGACCGGCGACATCGCTCGAATTGCGGGTGATTGGTAAATGCAAGCGTTCAATGTGGCGCCTTAAGTTGGAGCCCTTGTTTAACAGTGAACGTCTTCCGGCTGCTGATAATGATGATGATGCATGGACATAATTATCGTTTTTCTCATTGGATTGTTAATGAGATAAATGCTTCGTCATTAAAATATGTCTCTCATCGTAGGAGTCAACGTAATCGTCGTAAAGTTTGGTTTATTTAAACATAACTATGAAAATCAGATAAAAAAAGCACGTCTGGCTCTTTTCTTAAGCCGACCTGTTATATTTTTAGCGGAAAATGTAGGTTTGTAAAAAGTCACACCATGGTTTCAAATTCTAGAAAACCACCGTCTGAAGTTACCGCTACAGTAACGTTTGTCACATCTTGTGGGCAATTTAACGTGAATTAGAGCATAATAATGCAGAGCACCCATGACCATGACTCGAGCGCACCTCGTCAGTGCATTGAAATCCACACAAAGTGACGCGCGTGACAGTCAAAATGACTTTAGAAAACATGTTGAGTAACATGGGAATCGGGACTAAACAGCTCAGTGAAAGGTTTGTCTTAATTGTTTGCATAATGGAAAGAAGTTTTCAAAAAAACTGTGTATTTCAAAAAACCTTTTTTGTTTTGTGCCCATGTTTAAAATTCATTTTATTCATTTACGAACGTGCAACGGTGACGAATTACTCTTCTTTTTAGATATGCGGATTTTGCGCAACCATCGCACGACCATAATGTGTATTATGGCTACGAACACTCGCAACCATCCCATGGGCACGTAGCATACTCGAAACAGTAGGTCAATCTTATTTCGTCTCCTTAGATTTAAGGCTAGCTTCAACCTCTAATTTATAAGGGTTATTTCAAATTTGGATCACATTTATCCTTGCCACACAGCCTATACGTTTCCACCAGAGATGTGCGAAGATGTGTAGCGGGGAAGGTGTTTATCATCAGCACCGCTCTGGCCGCAGCTGAGCGAAGCGATGCGAGGTAAATGAAGCGTTCCTATTGGTTCATGACAAACACATTCCTCGCAATACATCCTCGCACATCTCTAGTTGAAACGCAGCCTAATGATAAAAATGTGAAACAAGATTAGATGATATTTGGTACAATAATTACAACCAGGAGCCATAGCCATCGCACACTAGCGTCTTTCTTTCGGGCGTTGTCGTTTTGTAGCGCTCGCACAGCGTTGACACAACGTTCGTGCTAGGGTGCCACAAGTCAGTAACGTCGTTTCAAGCTCATTCGTTACGCGCTACGCTAGTAGCTGCGTTTTTCCACTGTGAAGCGAAAATTGCCCACGAACAGAGAACGCGTCTAGCGTGTTGAATTGAAGTGAATGATTTATACACACAGCTACAAAAAGAACTGATTGCACAAAAGAAAAGTTTTAGCTGTGTGTAATTTAATAATTAATTTCAACTCTCGTGGCACTACCTATAATCCTAACTTAAAATCCACGCAGCGACGCTTCAAAGTCACTGGCTTTTTCTAAGACATTGCCTAACGTTCGATGATGTTACTGACGTCGCGGCGCTACCGCGCGAATTTTATCTTGACGCTGCGTAGGGCCGTCGGCTAATAAGACACTGGTTGATACTTCGTCGTTGCACGAACGTTGCGTCAACGCTGTGCGGGCACTGACAAGACGACAGCCAGCGCCCACAAGAGGCTAGTGAAGGAGCGCAAACTAATTCTATAACGGACAATATAATAGTTTTTAAAAGTAAATACCTAAGTAACTATTCTTACTCGTGTGTATATGTCATTGACAGACGGACAAGAAAAGGGCTTCGTTATTTTTTTTTATCATCGCCAAGTGGGTACAACACCACCAAAGCTTGTGAACCGAAAGGGTTTACTGTGTCGGGAAATTCAAAAGTCCCTAGTACTTTTTTTCAGTTCCGTTATTTCTTTAAATTGCAGTAGCTACGGCGGAGGTGGTCACAAAAGCAATGCGGCTATGCAAGCATTAACACTGCTAGCCTTTCTCTTTTTTCTGCACATACTTCAGCAATGTCTAAAGGATCACATGACTGCCATGCAAACACCGCAAATAATGGTCATGTCCGGAAGCCGAGAAGGAGAAGTAAACATTGCCAAAAGGGCAGATATAAAAAAGCTCGACAAAAGCGGCAACGTTGTGCCGACTGACGAGAAACGTGGATCCCAAACAGATCGTAATAAAAAACATGAAAATGACAAAAACATTTTCCCCGAGTACGAAACGTCAGACGATCTTTATTTAACGAAAATAACCACGGCCGAAAAGTCGCCGAAAATTGGATCGCAAAAATACAAAAGTTACTTCAAAAATTACGCTAATCGTAGCTCTGGGTTTCCACAATTTGTTAGTGCTCAAAACGATTATTTATAAATATTAAATGAAATTTAAATATTAATTTGTTATTATTAGTCAAAAGAAATAAAAGAACTGTTTCATTCACATCGACTTTATTTTATTACTTTTAAAAAATGTACACCTTATTACCATAGTGCTATGCTAGTTATTTTAAGGACCTACCTAAAGTAAAGGTACTTACCAACCTAACAATACAATGTACAAAGATAAGCAAATTATGAAGCATTGATGGCGCATGTAGTCTCTTGTTTCTCAGTAATATCTAATAATATGAGATAATAAAAACTGAAATTATGTCAACTTATTCAAGAGGAATAAAAAACTATTTGATAAAAGAAGTCAGCTACGAAAAAATATTATTTCTAACAGATTACCGGTTATCAATTTTGGATATTTATGAGAAGCAAGAGGACGGAGCATGGGCACCAATAGCTTTTTACCCGACTGCCTAAAGGTTATTTGTAGAGTGAGTGGAATGCTGGGATGACCCAAACCAAACATTTTCATTTGCAAGCCAATCGCATAACCAAATTCTGGAAAAAATCGGATTGGATAAATTTTAATATTATTATCCGACTTCCAAAAAGGGAGAAGGTTATCAATTCGATTTTTATATCAGCATCCCAGTCCATATACGTCCCGCTGATGGGCACAGGCTCCTCTCAGAACAAGAGGGCTTGGGCCATAGTTCCCACACGGGCCCAGTGCGGATTGGAAACTTCACACGCACCATTGAATTGCTTCGCAGGTTTGTACAGATTTCCTCACAATGTTTTCCGTTACCGCAAGGCTCGTGGTAAATTTCAAATGTAAAGGTTTTTATATATTCAGTATAATTTATGGGGTGGTGAAGACAAATAAATAAAAGAGGAAACAGCACAGTCAATTTGAAACAAATTGTGTCTGTGGTATAGTAAGTATTTTAAAGCTATTAGAAAACAAGATGTAAATCATATTAAGGCGACTTTGCCCACACCATCTTCTTGTCCTCATTGCCACATGGTCGATTAATTCCACTATTCTGATTTGCTACACTCCTATATCGTCCACTGTCTAAACTTGGTCAATTTAAGATCAAAAGCTTTTACTTATTCCTGATTCTGAACTCGTGATTATACCTAGCAAAATTTGCTCGGGTTTCGGCGATTAAACGCTTTAAAATTGAACACAGTGAGAGATGTGGATGAGTTATGGCTCAGGACCACCACATAGCACTTTGGTTGATAAAGGAAAGTGGACGAGTTAGGAAGATGACAATTTAAGAATTGTATACTGACGACATGGCATTGTGGAAAAGTTAAAAGACGACGAAATGGATAACGTGAACAAAGCCGCTCTGAGCCGAATTATTTTATTTCAGATCAAGGACAAAAATAAGCATATAGTAAGAGCGCCAAAGAGTAAGTTAAAAAGAGTAGTGTTCTTTTTTGGTTGGATCCAATCATTAGTCAAATCAAATTGAAAGACACGATTGAGGTGCGATAAATTTTTAAATAATAATCTTATTTAATAGGTACTTATCAGGCAGCTTCACTTTAAAAAAAAACGATTTTGGCCATGTCGTGTGCAAGGCTGTAGGGTGTTTTGAGTACACCAAATTTGTCAACATGCAAAATAAAAAGATACTCAATCTAAAGCTTAGCCCGTGAACAAATTTTGGATTTAAGAAAATTGCGTGTACGCAGCTTATCATAAAAAGGACGAGAATATGATGGTTTCCAACCCCGTAAACGTAAACCGATTTTGACCAATTTTTGATATGTTGTCATCGCAATTGTTAAACTCGAACCCATTTGAAAATTCGTATAAGCATTAAAACTATATTGATACTTAATTTGCTTATTACTTTACTAAAACATTTATAGTATCAGTAACTTGCTTATTTAATCTTGTACCGTCAATCAAAATTATGAAAAAGTATGATGTCAACAGTAATTAAATATTGGTTGACACACTTCAAAAAAGATCATAATTTTGATAAACTTTGACATTGTTTAAGGACACTAAGTACTTAAATTATTAGAACTACACGACTACCACGAAAGACAGCTATTATGTCGCTCGGCATCAGTTTGTAAATAATACAATTGGCGTGAGAAGAAAGAAAATGACACGAGTGTTAGCTGTCCTGCAGACTTAAACCTAATTTCTTTTCACTCTTTCAATGTACTTAGTTTGCGTGAGCGCACTAGACCCCATAGTTGGATCCGTCATACGGTTCCAGTCAGTTTGACCTACAACAAATCCGATGGCACGCATCTTCTCTTGCTGTCTGCTTTCTTCAATATCCGCCCAGCGTACCTGTTTTAATTACAATATGATGAAAATCCACGACGATTCGTAGAATAAAAGAAAAAAAAACTCACCTTCATTTTCTTTACTATTTTTTTTCTGTAGATCGTCAAATTATAAAGACAAACCAAAAAAGCTACGCGTTACGGACTGTTGTCCGATTGGTAATAAAAACCGATAATTGGAAAAAACACGGTTGATTTTTAGGTCATACAAACGTCATTATTTATGCACGATTGCAACCCGACATTTGAGAAAAAATCATTAACTTAAGGTCTAGAAAGTGATAAGCGGTAGATTTACTCACCGATTTCTTTCCCGGCTTAGCTGTGGATGGTTTCCAGTCGTCTAACTGGAGGTAGTCCGCCATTGAGAGCTGCGAGGGCCGGAGCGGCTTGCTGGTCCCGTCGAGGCGAGCTGCAACAACGTACCAAGACATTCAAGAATGCTCGGAAACCTAAGTTCCAACACATCGGTGAACACAATCCCTTGATCCCTTCCATTTATCATGTAAAGACCTGTTTTCATTTAGCCATATCGTGACATATAAGTTTTCTTTTTACAAAGATTGCGATAAATCTAAAAATAATGTTAAAATTAATAAAATGCGTAACTCATAACCTACCTAGTTGAGCGGCGTCATCCAATTTCTCCCACTTCGAAGTAAATGAGCTTTCAACCTGTGACGGAGCAGTACCTTTACACGACTCTTAATAAAAGCTGGAATAAAACTTATTAGCCCTAAGCCTCGCCACACTATAGAAATATTAAGAAACAACTAAGAACATACTAATATGATGATATTAAGCTGACACTGCTATATCCTGGTGGTGCTCAAAGTATAACACATTTTACGATAGGTTCCCTGTGAACTTATGCACTGAATCTCTGAATTGAAAAAAAAAATGTTTGAAACTATGTAATTTCCTGATCCTGAGTCCTATCGATTTATGCTGAGTTAATGATTTCGAACACCAAATATTATTTTATTTCCAATCGTTAATTTTAAGGGGTCTTGCTCCTAAATCTTATTTTTAAAGAAATAACTTCATTCGGTACGCAGGAGAAGTGGGACGTTAGAAGAAAACTGTGGACTTGTAATTTGTGTTACAAACTTCTCTCTATAAAAAGCTGTACTGCGTAAAATTAGTGTTTATCATCAGGAGAGGCTGTGAATACCGCCGGAGCTCAAGATTGAGCCCTCACCTCAGTTTCTTGTGCGTCCTCCATAATAACTTCATCGTCGATGTCTTCCATGTGCACGTCGGTAATAGCTGCATTTTGCAACAGTGTCGTGGCATCCAACTGAATGTGGTGGTCCGGTGTGTTGAAGAATCTGGTGCATACCACTTGCACATCACCCAAAGTCCGACCGTGGATATTCCTCTTGAAACATATTTGTGCATCCAGCTCCATTGTACAAATGTACACCTGTAATCAACATAACCAGTTATTTGCGTGTTTCCACAGAGAGCACTGGTAATAACAATTATAATACACACCTGGAAGCCATTTTGTCTAGCAAAATTCCAAATATCTGCGTAGCTTCTTAGGGTATCATTTACAGCGTCATATATTAAAAAGTTGAAGTATCCGTCTGTGAGTGATCTCTTGAATGCTCTTTTTAACGAATTCAAGTAGGTTTCCTCTGAGCTTGCATCATATTCGTATTTTAAAGACGGCTTCTTCACCTAAATAAAATAATATGAATTAGCAGTATGCGGTAACAAATTCAAATTAGAAAAATATCGTGTTAAGTAGGTAATAAGTTTTAGATTCCATAAATACTTAGTAACCATCGAAGTATGATGAAAAATTTATAACATCCGAGTTGTTGCGAGTGAGAAGATAAGTAATGTATATTCTTTGACTTGTACTAAGATTATAATCAAAAAATTCAACTAACAACTTTGCCAGTTACAGGATCTTTCTCCTCTATTTCGCCTTCCTGCATGAAATAATCGTCAATAGACATTATTCTGGCTGTACCGCCGTATTCTGCTTCCCGATCCCGTATTAATTTAGCTAAGTAAGATTTTCCACTTCCAGGAGGTCCTGAAAACACAAAATATTTTCGATTAATAATTAACCATAAATTCTTCCTTCAATTCAAAGGATACTCTAAATTAAATAGTACCTCGTAGTATGATAACAATTTTCTCTGGTCGTATCTCACGACCTGGTGGTTCTAATAAATCATCAATCATAACAATATGTTTCGGCGATCCTTTGTTTTGTTCAGATTCCTTTGCTTTCTTAGATGTATTGGAACTCTCACTTATTATGCTCTCCTTACTTCGGCCTCTTTTACGAGAATCTTTTTCACGGCTTTGACTACGATTCCTGAGATCGTCTCTCCTGAAATCTCTTTGTCTATCTCGGGATCCCAAATCTTCACGGTCACGCGCTCTATCTCTGCCTAATTCATCACGCCTGCTGAAATCATCACGTCTGCTGAAGTCATCACGTCTACTGAAGTCATCACGTCTACTGAAGTCATCACGTCTACTGAAGTCATCACGTCTACTGAAGTCATCACGTCTACTGAAGTCATCGCGTCTACTGAAGTCGTCTCGTCTGCTAATGTCATCGCGTCTACTGAAGTCATCTCTTCTACTGTGTCTATCGCGATCGTCATATCTCCTTTCATCAAATCTTTCATCAGGTCTTCGCTTATCATCATATTCATCCCTCGGAGGCCCTCTTTGATCAGGTCGCCGTCTTTCATCATACTCTTCCCTTGGGAGCTTCCTTTCATCAAATCTGCGTCTATCATCATAGTCGTCTCTCGGGAGGGATCTTATATCTCTTGGACTATCTCTGAACTCTTCCCTAGGATAACGACGATCAAATTCTCTTGGTATATATTCCCTAGACATATTTTCCACTTCATAATGTCTATCTCTAAATGAGTCTTCTGCTTCAAATCTAGATTTTCTCATAAATAATTCATCAGCTTCCCGTTCAAAATCTCTTTTCTTGATATTGTTATCACCATCTTTGGAGATATGATTGTAATCAAATGTGTGAACAGGTTCAATAAATTCTCGTGCTGAAACAGAAAAATAAAAATTAGGAAATTATATCAGTAGTTAGCATGTCCACAGCAGGCTGAGACAAATTATACTTCGCTGAAAGGACAAAAACGTGGAAAAATTTCTTAAAACATTCCAGCACGCGTCAATGGCATGTACTTTGTTGTGTTCAGTCAGACTTTTTCAATGACTGAAACTAATAATAAATAAGCTAATAAAGATATGTCAACGGGCAATTGAATGCAGTAATGTTAATAATGTTCGCAAAACTGATCGTGTCACAATCACAGAACTGCGTGCATTCTAAAACATGTATTGATGTGGGTGTGATGACCAGCAGGATAAAGTTAAATTTGACTCGACATTAGTGCCGTAGTATCCAGAAAGAAGGGTAAAAATTTCTACCTAATGGTTTCCAAAAGACGGTCATCGTAGTTGACCAGGCAAAAACGAGACGGCTTGAACTCATTTCGTTTATCCTGATATAGCGAGATAAAAAGAGACTTAGCAGTTCTAGTACTTTCCATTGTCGGTTAGTAAAAGCATTTTTCAGCGTTTTTGCAGCGTTTTTTTTGTCATTAGTATCTTTGTCTTTTGTCGCAGGTCTTCTTAAAAGAGGTAATGCCCAGGGTTGGTTTTTATGAAAATTTAAGACAACACCGATGCTGAATTTGCGTTGTTAGAATTCTTGTGAATTGTCTTTCCGTTATGCTATAGTAAACGTGGGACGCTAATGTCGTTTGACCGCGTGGTTAAAACGTTCGAATATTCGCCCTTTAGCGTATAATTACAGTAATTCGAAGCCAGTTCTGTTGAACAAACTCAGTGTAAACAGCGTCCCCGAAGCACACAAGTTACATAAAGGAATGTATGATTCCAAAATCGACCCAGGAGCGGTATTTAGAAGTGATATACAATAAAGAAAGCATTTAAGATAATTTACATGTTTGTTCTGAAGAATTTTCGTAATTTAGTGTGATTGTGATATCTATTTTAAAATGTTTTATTATACCTACTGATAGGTGCTTTCTAATGCGTAAAAAGAAGGTATTGCATTAGCCAGGATTTGATACTTGTATATATAGAAACGTGACCTTGAAATAAGCAGTAAAACTACGTCCATGGCGCTACCTCTTCAACCCTGGACTATTTGGAGATACCTAATATGTCATGTTATACCTATGCGGTCTTATTTTTTTATTTTTTAACTTTCCTCCAATCCAAATTGTTTCAGAGACAATCAAGAGACAAGAGAGGAAGTTTTTTTACAGCTAATTTAAAAAACGATTTTAAAAAATCCCGGAAAGACCTGTATTCAGGTTTAAAATACCCAAAAACCATTGTAACTTTTTTTGTATTAAGTATGAGAATTTCGACTATAAATTAATTTCTTAATACTATAACTTTTCTGCCACAGTTTTGTCGTGATGTTCGCTGACACTATTACCTTAAGGTTCAAGACCGTAATACGCTTAGCTGTCTTCAGTTTTGTTATCTTGAAATAGATTGATGTATAAAAAAAAACGCTGCTTTAGTCAGCAACATCTTAAAATTTCCATAGCAACAGCAATAACTTCTTTCTTATCTATGTTTCTTATATATAGTAAAATGTACTGACATTTGTATCTAACTTCAAAATCATAGAACAAAATCAAGTTTGCTCAAAAAATAATTGTAACAATATTGAATTACCTTTTAATCTTAGAGGTTTGTGCTCGTATTCGACAATAATAGATGGAGTAAATAATGGCTCTTCAACCCATTTTGGTCTTGCTGGTTGAGGAGGTGGCAGGGGTTGTTTATTGATTCCCTGATTCATCCCAATATTCATTCCTTGATTCATCCCCTGGTTCATCCCTTGATTTACTCCTTGATTCACCCCTTGGTTCATCCCTTGATTCATTCCTTGATTCATCCCCTGATTCATTCCTTGATTCACCCCCTGATTCATCCCCTGACTCACCCCCTGATTTATCCCCTGATTCACCCCCTGATTCATCCCTCGATTTCCCTGATTCATCACTGGATTGATTCCCTGATTAATTCCTGGGTTTCTCTCCTGATTATTCATCATATTATTATTCATGGGCCTGTTGTCGTGAACACCTCTAGCATAATTATTACTGTCATTGTCATGACCAGGCATACTCTGCATGAGTGGCCTAGGTGGTGGTATATTAGATCTCATAGGTCCTCTATTATCAGATGGTCCCCCTCTTTGAGGTGGGGGTGCCCTAGGAAATTCACTACTATCTGGGTATCTGTGAACATCCTCCATAAGTGGCCTAGGCGCAGGCATGTTTTGTTTCATTGGAGGCCCTCTTGGATGCATATTTTGGCCCGGATATTGACTATTTCTGTCATAAAAAGGTTCTTGTGGCATATTATTTTCGCTATCATTATTCATTCTTCTTTGGGGCGGATAATGCTGCTGCTGTAAGTTTGATTCATGGCTCTGATTGGGCGGATAACCAGGCGGCCGTTGATTGTAAGGCAGATTTGGTGGTGGATTCTCGTATTGTTGATTGGGTGGATTTTTATACTGTTGATTGGTTGAATTCTGATTTCTATCCCATTGATTGTTTGGAGGAGCAGGAGCATTGTAGCTACTTGTATTGCTATTACTTGGTGGATTAGTTCCATATGAACCTTGCTCATTAGGGGTTGTGTTAGGAACACCTTGATCGCGAACCATAGAAAGAATATTCATTATTTTCTCATCTCCGAGTATATGATTAATTCCCTTCGAAATAGTAGTATAGTCAGGTGGTAGCTGCCCAGTTGTTGGTTTATCATCTGTTATATCAATAACATCTTGTTGTGAGCCTGTTTTATCGTCAGGAACCAAGTCTAAACCTGGAATGACTTTAGCTGATCTAGATCCAGGTAAGAAGTCAGAGTTACTCATATTAGTAGAAGAAAAGTTTTCCATTTGAACATTTTGTTGTTGACCAACTTGATGCTGTACATTTTGATGTTGAGTATTTTGATGATGATAAGACTCAAATCTATCTTGTGGATCAATACTTTTGTTATTACTTCTGTTGTAACCAGCTTGTGATGGCATATTATTATACTGCCCAAATTGTGAATTATCTTGGTAATTCTGGGAAGATTTGTTATTTAAGTTTTGGGGTAACTTTTGATTATGTTTATAATTATTTTCTGAACTTTCGTGCGCAGACTGACTTGTTTGCCCAGGTGCACTGTTTTGGCTATGGGACTGCACATTAATGTTATGATTATTAATAGTACTCTGTGGTGGAGGAGGTAGAGCTGTTGATATATTACCTGTTGGAATTTTCCCTGTAGCAGGAGTCTGGCCCAGCAGTCGCGCCCTCTTTTGTTTCATCACCTGACGACGCTCTAACAACTGTGCCCTGCAAGTTTCAAACTTTTGCTCATACTCATTATAAGCCTGTCTGTCCGGATGGTTTACATTTTCACGCTTCCATTTCTGGATCTCTTCCTCCCATTTTTCAAACTGAATGTCGAAAAGTCTCTCTTCCTCTGCAAGTTTCTGCAAAGCTTCTGCGTTGACACCTTGTTGAAGTGGTTCCTTGGGTGTTTCTGTACCTTGTGGCCAACTTTGATTTTTACCTGTAGGAATGCTAATATTATTAGAACTCCCTGAATGTGGTGTTTGCTGTGGAGCTGGTGGCTGAACCGGAGCAGGTTGTCCAAAAAGTGGCTGATTATTTTCATGTGGTGGAGGTGGAGGCTTTTCCGGTGGAGGAGGTGCTGGTGGTGGAGCAGAGTTAGTTACAGGCAAGGGAGGCATTACACCCATAGCCTGCATAGATTGCATCTGCTCTGCATACTGTAAAAAAAAGCAAAAGATAGAGATTACCTATAAACCTCAACTAAACAGGTGCCCATATCCCATTATAATATTAATTTAATATCACATTCACAGTTGGTGGTTATTAAGATGTAATTATATTTTAACTAATTCGAAAAATAACTTGTATCTATGCCAAAATTGATAAGTTAAAGGGATTGAGCTCTTAACCCAAGGGTCGGCAATAGACAGACGGAGCACCATAGTAGAAAAAAGCAAGAAATTTGTGTCTAGACTCTTGTCCAATGGTGGTGTAGGGGAAGTAAAACTGGAATGCTGAGGACCTGGGTTTGATTCCTAGCGCTGGTCTCTTTTTCTGGTTTTTCTGTGGATCTATGTCTCAGTTTGTATTTTTGATACTTAATTGCATATAAATAAATAATACTTTATCACAAAAAAAATCTGGACCTACAATACATGGATACAGGTGAAGAGATATGAATAGATAAAGTAATTTTACATTATTGGGTGCAGTTAATGCACAACTGAGTATCTTTGGTGCACAAGGTACACTAATGTACAGTCAGCAACAAACACAGCCAAAGTGCCAAAATATGTATACACAATATTAATGTTCAGGCAATAGTCATGTACATATTTTTGACTGTATTGAATTGTATCTTTGTTCCTGATTGTAGAACCTGAGAATTGATGCCCTCATGTAATTTGACCAGCAAAAGAGTACTAATTATCAGGTCATATATTATTGTTGTTCATTCTGGGAGAATCACAAACCCGCACTTCAACCACAAATTATGGAAATTAATTTGTACAATATTATTTAAGATGTACAGCGAGGTAAGCCTTGGCTACAGTAATTAGACTACAAGGAGACTTTTTATTTTATTTTATATAAGTAAGTAAGTAAACCTGTGATCATTGGGCACAGCATGAGTCAAATCATATTACTTACCTGATTTATTAAAAGGCTATTAGCAACAGCATTTCACCATTTAATTAAAAAAACAATATTTTAACTTGAAAAAATTGGATACACTAAGTATTTATCAAACTCTTACAACAGTCAATAAGATCAACAGACTCATACCTTATCTCCATATTGACTTTGCCACTGTGAATACTGTTGCTGCCATTGAGTCCATTGCTGCCAATTTTGCTGCTGCAGAATAGCCCATTGTTCAGCTGTATATGAACCCATGTTCAAATCAGGCGTCATTGGAGCAACGCCTGGATTCCATTGACCCGGCATTTGCCAAGCCATGTTGGATAAAATCCTTTCCTTCGCTTTATAGAATTAAAATATTTTCTTCCGCTGACTAAAACTAGCCCTCAACATGTCATAATCATAGTTCAAAGTGTTCAAACTAATGAGATTACTGTTTTTTCACAAGTTTTATTATAGAAAAATGACAAGACAGTCAAACGTCAAATTCAGAATTCACTAATTCAGTACTAGAAGTGCTGGCTGGCTGGCGGCCATTTTGTTTGATAGCAATGCAAAGCTAATGGCGATGGCGAACGGAGAACGGAGCGACGCAGCACGGACTCGCTCTGTAGTCTATCGGCATTACATCAGATTGCAAATAGTGATGTTCTCCTAGCGTGGCATAATATCGATAAACAAAATATCCCGAAAAACCCACTGGTTGTTTAACGTACATAGAATTTAAGTGGCAAATTTAATAAATAATTATATTTATATCATAAAGATGTTAAAATATATATAATTCTTTGTAAATTAGCCCCTAAAATTGCAACGCAAAATCAGATTATTCGATATCTTTAGGGTCTTATAATCCTTCTTTTAGACGGGGTAAGTATTCTTTTATAATTTTCATTGTATTATTTTAATTTTCATGTCTTAGGTTAGTTCTTTTCGTTTTTATTATGTAGAAAAGTAATTCATAAATAAATATTTTGTCTTACTAAGTACGAAAATATTAACAAAATCTACTTTTTTATTCATGATCAATTTTCATTTTTTTCATGATCATTTGGGTTATAACGGAACTTCGCCTCCACTTCCTGAACTGCGGAACTTCGGCAAGAAATCGTACCTCTGCGGGGCTACTCCGAAATTCAAAAATCAAAGTGCGCGTCGTTCCATCCCTCTGCCACTTATAATATTTAATTCGAGAGTGAGAAGGACGGACGGTAAGATACGAACTTCGATTTTCGACTTTCGGAATAGGCCCTCTAGCTCTGCATCCACCGCTTTTATTTATGAAGAGTTGTAACGAAGGTTTATTCATAATGATGAACAACGCGTGAGGACTGACGTTTTTCCTTTTAATATTTACAATGATTACTAGTTCTAGTAAAAAAAATCTAATGTTATGTACCTGCCTACTTTTTAAAATAAACCCTTGAATCTCTATTACTTTATTTAATCATGAATTTTCTTCCACCGCCTTTGGAGAGAAGGCTCCTGCAGGCCCTTGTAATGAAATGAAATGAAATGAAAAAGTTTATTCAACATACACATAATAATTGTACACTGGTATGGTGCACTCAATGGCACTCTACGGGGCGCTGATATGGGCGGAGAATCTGAGTGCCTGTAACGTCACCTTGCTGCGATGCCCGCAACGGGTAATAGCGCTCGGAGCGGCTTGACCGTATCACATAGTGTCATATACCGCAACGTGCTTGCTCGCTAGAAGCCCACCATGGGATCTCGAGGCCGAGGTCAACTCAAATCTCTATTTGCGGATTCCGGCAGCAAGAGCAGAGGAGAATTGGCCCCACCCCCGGAGGCCTCTTCGACAGATGGTAGGAAAGATTAGGAGGCCCGAGAACTAGCCGGGAACTTGTGGCGGCCATTTGGCCTGTACTGAAGAAGAGGGTACATTCCCCACCCCGCATACCACGTCACGCAGCACTTGACCGGCCACTGTTGCTTCGGCAAACACCTGTGTGAGGTGGTGGGTAGGGAACCCTGGACGGTGTGCCATCATTGTGCATTGTGCCGTATGGCCGAAGATTCGCGTGCAGTGTCCACAATGGGCGAAACCTCACGCAGTTCTATCCACGGTTGTAGGAGGAGTACTGTCGCACCCAGCCCTTATTTAAAAAATGGACGAAAGCGAAGATAACTGGGCGGTTGTGTGTTTGCCGACGGTATAATATCGCAGAACGAGGCGGTGGGGCGGGAGCGGGAGGACGAAGTCAACTCGCCTCTGCAACACCGAAGGAGAGCAGATCGGCGGCGACGTGCCTTTGCAGGCCGAATACTACCGATAGAGTCAGCCTTCTGACACGCCGCGGGGCGTCGCCCCCTGACGCCCAGCCTCCAGTGCTGGACTCAGGGAAATCCGTCACAGTACATGAGTCATGACGGAGGCAGAGGAGGAAGACGCGCCCTACCATCTTGATGCGTCTCCGAAGTGGGTCGTCTAGTAGCAAAAGCCGTTGGCGGAGTCGCAGAAGTAAGCCACAAGGGTTCCTGTAACCCTGCTGCCATGCGGCGAGGCGTATATTTCGAGGAATTTTTAGTAGGAAGGCAGGGGCCTTCTGCTCCGGGAGTGCCACATACTCGTTCCAATCCCCCAGCCGAGCGGAATATGCAACTGCGGGTCTATATCGACTGGTAGAAAATTGTTAGTCATAATGTAATGTTTGACATAACTCTTTCTTGCTCTGAAACCATTTATTTTTCAGAAATGTTATAAAACAAACCTTACCTAAAGCTAAAGAGTTCTACAGGTGACCAATTAAAAAAAAATATGAAAAATTTACAGTTTCGGCGGGAAAAAATATGACTACTTAACAACAATTATGAAAAACATTACATCATGACTTATAAAATTATGACAGTCGAAAGGATCCCACGTAGCTGCATTTTCTCCCCGGAAAAAAATGGTTAGGTTTATTTTATAAAAATTCTGAATAATTTAGATTCATAGAATTTTATAGTTATGACAATCATCATTCTGACAAACTACATTCGGGCTTTCAACAAGAGAACCTACTCTGAAATTCATTATCGTACCGTCCCTCTCACTCTCGTATTAAATAGTATATTAGTCTAGTATAGTCAGAGGGACGGAACGACACAAACTTCGAATTTCGGAGTAGACCCGAAGGATGAGTGCCAATATGGACCCGTTTTTAGACTGGCCAGCGAAAACCGTCCACACATTTTTTTCGAAACTTTAATTTGGTATCATTTTTGGACTGTCAAAATTGTCATATTGTCATTCTAGCCCGGCTTGGATAATTTTGATACTTCTGCTATATAGTAATAAATCAATTCTTTTTCGTTTAATTCAACCTCTTACCACCCTCAAAATGCAAATGTTTTAAGATTATTTTAGAATTAAAATTTTAGAAGATAATGCCAATCTGGTCAAAATGGTCCAAAAATTGATGCATTTGGACTGTACGCAAATGGGCACTGACAAAGGTCATAAAATTTACCAAAGCACTCCTAAAGTGCATTATCAACGTTCACACATTACTATATGAATTTTGGTGTAGCTTGAAAAGTCTCAAGTAACTAGCTACATATTATTCATCTGTGGTCCCAAGTATAATTTAATATCTGGAAAATTTAAATAATATATCTAAGTATCAACATCATTTAATCAGCGTACAGCAAGAGTTATCAGCCTGATTTTTTGTTTAATTTGCCACGGTTTCTCGTGGATACTTTTCACTGTTTGCCATTGCCAACCTGATTTTTGGGGTTGCCAGAACGAGATTTGCTTTACATTGCTTGGAAAACTCGCTGGTCAGGAAGGCTACTACGAAATTTGAAAACGAAGTTCTTGTCGTACTATCTCTCTCACTCCCGTATTAAAAAATATGTGTCGGCAAGAAATTCGAACTTATGTTACAAACTTCGAATTTCGTAGTAGCCCTGCAGACTCTTATCTCCAGTTAGCTCCATGGCACGAGACAAAACAAGTAGACCAAGAAAGCGGTGGAAGATTAAGCATGCATGCCAAAGCAAGATGCTATTGTTCATTTTTTTACGTTACACTTTGATCAAACACGACTGGATTACACTGACGTAATCCTTTAGCATAACCTTATTTGCACTTTTTAATTTAACGAAAATTAAGAAAAACAAAAATGGATTTGTTATTGTATAGTTCTTTGTGTATCTGTGATTACCTTTTATAACATAACATTTAATACTCCCTTTAAAGAAATACACGTATGTATTTAATTTCATTATATTTGTCATTTTGTAGTAACGTAGTTTATTTTGTTATTATGACTACAAAAGATGGTGTTATAATGTATGAGACATATACAAGCATGAGTAAGTATATTTTATTTTTCTCATATACGTGAGAATTCAAAAAATAGTTCTCGTTTAGAAAAAAAGTGTATTTACCCACAACAGTATCATAACCGTGGAACAGTTGATTTGACCAATGTCCGTCCGTCTCCATCTAACGAGGATCTTCAAGGTTGCTATCTACAAATGTCACCATGAACATGTATGCGTATTTAAAAGTCCAGCACGCACGATACCTAAAAGTATTCTTCAAGGTATACCCAGGGTGATGTAAGTACGCCACATCATTGAAGGACATCTGCGTCTCGGTCACCAATCGACGCGACGCTACACCGCATTTCCCAGATTGGGCCTCCTACTCAATACGATCAGCTAGCGAGGTATCGAATTTCAGATTCTGGTAACCCCCACGAACATGTATGTAAGTACCCGTGCGATGGTAAACCGACGGTACTGGAAACTGATTTGTTCATAAGTTTTAGATCAGACTTGTCTTTTCTTGTTTCTGTTTTCCTGAATCTAAGTGTTTATATTATAAGTTTTTTGTACTGCTTTATGGTGTGCAATAAAGAATATTTTTGTTGTCTTTTCGCAATAGTTAATCCTGACCTAATATGGGAACATGGCCGAGGCCAATTGGCGGCATGACTTGATTAGTTAGTCAGGGGGGTGGTAATAAGCCGCCGCGGAAACCCACCACCAGAAACAAGTTGCTCATATGGCGTTACTCAGGAGATTGTATGGATAGCTCAAGCTAGGCCCACGAATTTGAACAGCGTGTATTCTCCCTTATTCATTAATTATATATATTTGGTTACAACTTAAAAAGTTTTTAGTATAGTGTCAAACGTAAAGAAAAGAGCTAACTATTAAAATTAATCATTAATTAATAGATTTTATATTATCCTTTTGTCCCAATTTGAAAAGGGTTCAATTAAAAATGCAAGTATTAAACAACATTATTTTACTCTGAATAAGCATCATTGGCAATGGTTGATGGAAAAATGTCGATACATGTCACCATGTTCACATCACTAGACAGACGCCATTTTTGCTTGGATCTGTGTGTCGTCAGTTGGGAATTTATGAAAATAGTGATCGTCTCATGAAATTAATTCACTTATTGTTGTATTTTGTATCTATATGAAGACTTTAAATGAAGGATTATAGCATAAGCATTGTGCAGAACTTTATTGTTAGTGGCTTAGCTGCTTAGTTGACAATATATCGTGTGCGCGGGAAATGTGTTTGTGTTCAATGCATTTCCTTGCAATCAAACTTACTTAATATTTATGTGATTTGTTATCAAAAGTATCCTGGACTATGATTTCCCAGAGAGTACGAGGAAGACCAAGACCATTAAAAATGACCAAAAACGTAGAACGTTTATACAAAGACGGAAAATGTCGAGACTGTACAGTGGTGGTTACTCGAATGGACTTTGCCAAGATTTTGGGCAAGTTTACTAAGGTTAAAATTCAATATGAAAGCAATTCCTCTCCGAAAACGAAAAAAACTGAAGATACTTCTATAAATTCGACGAACAAATTGAAAAAGAACGAGAATGGTATGGTGCTTATTCATAGTAATGCATACAATCAACACGCAGCCGTAGAGCCCCTAAACTCTAAAAAACTAAAGAATAATAAACAACCTCCACGTACAGCCTCTCCCCGTCAAAATAGTAATATATTGAAAGAAAACAATAGGTTAAAAAAAACGCCCATTGTCAAAGACAAAAACTCCAATTACAATCAAAAAAATCATCAGGTTCTTAATTCTAACCTAAAAAGATATGGCATTATCTTTATCAATCCTAATGTCAGCAGTAAGAATGACATGAGAAATAAGACAATCTTACAAGATTTATTGCCCAATATCAATAAAAGTATACTGCCTACCGAAGAATGGGCTATAGACTACTTCCCCAAGAGTGACGAGCCTAAAGAAGATAAAGTGTATGACCGCATTGCAGCAGAGTTAGAAGACCTAATGTATAATGAGAAACCCTCAAATACTGGAGACAAACCTGAAGTGCCTGTAAGCAAGGTTGATGACTTTCCTTCTATAATGGATATCCTTAATGACAGCACACCAGAAAGTGTTGAGAAGCCAAATGATCAAGGTAGTGCTGTAGTGTGCAAGTCTGATTTAGAGTCGTGTGATGTAGAAGCTATGTTGCTTGGTAAAAGCAACTCTGAGAGTAAAGCACCTGAATCAATTTCTATGGATGTTGATGGCATGGCTAGTCTAATAGGTGGCTCACTAGATGCCATCCAAGACTCCGGTAAATGTGCAGAAAATGAAAGCAAGCAAGATGGCAGTGAAAAGAGTTGTATTGATAATCTAGGTAGTCCCTCGGTGCTTGATGAAGCCTTACAAAAAGGCATAGAGGAACATTTACCCTTCCACAATCAACAAAGAGAATGCCCAACTACTGAAAGCAAAATTGTAAATGAAACATCTAATAAAATTGAAAATGTTACACCTATGGATACAGATGTTAAAGCAGAATCTAAAAATGCATGTGGGAGTGATTCTGTTGTGCCCAAGACTGAAGTTACACATGTAATATTTAAACAAACTAAAGATGGCAAATGTTACAGATGTGTGACATGTCCAAGAAACCTAAAATACAGCGTTGAATTAGATGGTAAGGCTGTAGAGTTCATCGGAGCACCCCAGTTTATTTCCAGTTTAGATGATCTTGAAATTTTGTTACAGATTGTAAATGAAACTCATCTTGAAAGTCTTTATGTGTTGCATTAAATTATTAAATAAAACAATTTCTTTTTCTTTATAATCACAGACCAAATGAAATACTGTAGAGACAATTTTTCAATTATTAAATCTATAGAGGAGGTCTTTTAACCAGTTAATTTTACTGTTTAGCTGTGTAGGTATTCAACTCTTCGTTACCTGTATAACAATATGCATAGGTATTCCAAGCACTCCCTCAATTTCTATGTAACAATTATTATGTACCTTTATAAGGGTTAAATTATTGTTAATTATACTCATAAAAATTCTTGCTGTACTTGAATGATATATATTAATCTTATAGTGCTAAATCACTGACACTTAAAAAAACATAGTTTCAGATATTATTATTGTTGGCAGTCGAAGGATGGTTTAAATATATGTATATTTATTTATAAATTGTGTTTCAATTTGCACACAGCAATTTGTTCAGACAATGTCATTTAATTTTGTATCACGCTAAACATAGAGCTATGAGTATCTAGCCATAAGTTCATAGAATAATTAGAATATTGTATCTTAGTATTGTAAATTGAACTAAAATGACATGTCTGAGAGATAATGGATTCAATTTCTGTTATAGCCTTGAAAGGTATGTTCATATTAAATATAAGAAACCTGGATGGTTAAAGTTTGTATATAAGAGTTTTATTCATCTCATTGAAGTATCACAGTTTTATAAATTCATATTGCTTGTTAAAAGCATCGAATTTTTTAGGATAGCTTGTCTGGGTGCCTTCCTTTGTGACAGATGTTGATGCCACCTCACAAGCAGCACCAATAATTTGATGAAGTGGAAGGTCCTTACGTTCCACCAAAAAAGTTGCCAAGGCTCCTACAAAGGCATCCCCGGCACCCTAAAAATAAGATAAAATAATAATAGTCAGAGGCACTTAGTTAGATTAAGTATTAATAAATTTATGTTCAAAATTTTGCTGGATATATCGATACCAAATTTCAAGTCATTCCAGCAACAGGGTATAACATGCAAGATTTGTCATGGACGAAATGGAACATGGATGGAAGTTAAGTTTTGTGAAAATTTAATTATTAACATACCATTTTTCTCAATGGCACTCTGTCTTGAGTTTTATGCCAAATTTTAAGTTAAGGCTTTTGGAAGTGGGTATCAATTAAATTGCAAGATTGTTTACACAATTCTTCCAAGTGAATGTTTTATAAAAGGTGTCATAAAAGCATGCAAAAAAATGTATTTTGTGGCCTTACTGTAGTGTCCACTGGTTTAACAGACTTGCTGGGTACATGAATTGGTTGTTGATCACTAGATAAATATACAGCTCCTTTTTCTCCAAGAGTTATGATAACTGTCTCACATCCAGTATGAAGTAGCTTGGTCAATACTTCCACAATATTACTAAAAATAAAAAAAATATCAATATGTATTTTGGAATGACAATAATTTTACATTTCTATGTTAACTTACGACATAGTCACTTCCATGCCACTAACTAATGCTGCTTCACCCTCATTTACACAAAGTATACTACAGTAAGGTAGTATTTTTTGGATATCCGACCTACCAGGAGCTGCATTAAGAAGCTTCACCTAGGAAGAAAATATGCCACTGTTAGAATATTTACTGCACATCATAACATTTTACAATAAATATATTTTACCACTTACACCTTTGTTTAATTTAAATGCTGCAAGAGTAGTCTCAAATGGAGTCTCTAGTTGACCAATTAAAACATCTGCATTCTTGATTAGTTCTGCTGATGTATGCACATCAGATATTTCCAACAAGTTGTTAGCACCAGTAACAATCACAATTTGATTTTCTCCATTTTCAGCTACTGTTATTTGTGCTATGCCAGTAGATGCATTTGGTGTGATATAGAAATGAGACACATTCACTCCTAAATTTTGTAAGTGTTCCTTATATTTCATTCCCCATTGGTCGTCTCCAGCCTGCAATATTTTAAAAAGAATATTAACATGTTCAGAGCCTTTTCAAACTAAACTTTTACTTCTGTCCTTACTCTAGCTATCATGGTTGTGTTACCACCGAGTTTAGCTGATGCCACACATTGATTGGCTCCTTTTCCTCCAAAACTAGTCATGAATTTTGTCCCATGAAGAGTTTCACCGGGCATGGGTAGTCTCGGTGCAAAACTAAAATATAAGTGTAGTTTATTTTGTTATGTAATACAGGGTGGAGAATATAATGCGCGATGTAAAAGAATATAATAACTTACGTCGTAAAATCAACACTACATGATCCAATAACAACTATTGACGGAGTCTGAGAGTTTATTGACATATTTAATTTATATTTAGTTAGCTTCTATGTGATTGTAGCAGCGGTTACTAGAAGAATGGTAAGGAGCGGAATTACTAATCAACTTTTATCATCTAGTTATTATATTGAGTGAGTATTAGGGCCTATGCACATCCTTTATTTTTTACTCGTAGACGACGCTCTGATAGTACACGCGCATAAACGTGCTTCAAGCGATATTTAGTCAGTTTTGTACTGGTAGTCTGAGTCTAAAAAATAAAATACACTGCGTGCATAGGCCCTTACGCGACTTGATATGATAACAGCTGATAAGGTAAACATAAACACACACAGCCAACTCAAAATTCAAAACATAACCTTAAAGATGGGTTTGTTTAAGCAACTGTTTATTTTCAATGATATTGTACAGATAGCTGTCAAATTCTTAAAAATATGTGTTTTGTATGGTTCCCTCTGCTTACGCATAATTTTTTATGTCATAATTCTATTTCGCATAATCTGTTTACGCATAGTAGTATTCCCCGTGGCAAACTTCTAGCTCTCTCTGAAGTTGGAGCGCGCAGGTGTACAGTCAGGAACATTTTAATTATAATCCTACTAATATTATAAATGGGAAAGTTTTTTGTTTGGATGTTTGTTAGATACTGTATGTAATAGTAATATAAGTGTATTAATTATTTTTCATTACTGATTGACAACTTGTAACTGATGATAATAAGTATCATATTTCAATACTTATCTAAAAACTAAGCAGTAAGCAGGACAAATTTAATACTAGGGAAGAAAACTTTAATCCGTGATTAATAAGAACAATATAGCACATTACTGCAGAGGTCGGGAAACAATATACCGAAACTGTTTTCGCATATATGATATATCAGTTTACGCCGAATTCTTTTACGCATAACCAATGTAAGCCGAATGGGATTCACGCATAATTTGTGAATTCCGAATATTGTTTAGGCAGAAAATTACTTACGCATAAATTAGTTACGCAGAAAGTTACTTTCGCATACTTAATGTAACACCAATTTTGTCTGGAAAGCAAATATTCATATGAATTTAACGATTCTGAGACGAAGTCGACGGAGCTCCGCTTTGCGGAGCTCCCACTTATACTTTTTAATACGAGAGCGAGAGGGACGGTACGATACGAACTTCGAGTTTCATAGTAGCCCTACTGCTCGATTTGGCAGTCGAAAAAAGTAATAACAGATATTGCCATTGAGAATACTTACTTTCAATAATTTTTTCACTAACTAGGTATATGAAAATATTTTTGATGTCTTTTGTGCGCGTGCGGGGCCCCTAGGCAGTTGCTCACTACTCGCCATACCTACCTGGTGCCACAGTAGGTATATATAAGTAGTGCTCCCTCTCTTTCGTCATGATGAGTAAGAGCGTATTTTTCTTCAATAGCAACACCTACCTAACTTTCGAATGATAAACCGGTTGGCAACTCAGAATGAAAATGATAAGACAGACTACTAAGAGATAGATATGATAACAATATTACAACACATTATAACACTGCACTGTAACACTGCACAACAGACAAAACAAGGTCAATAGTTTATCTTTCTGTTCAAATTATGAGTATGCTTATAGCGAATAATGCGGTTTATTCTCCTCACCCGAGTAATCCTAATTCCTACTTCTACTGGGTGTGAAACACGTCCCAACAGAGATTTTTTGTCTATTTGTCGTTCATTTGAACGCATCACGAGAGAACGGCTGAACGGATTTTGATGCAAACTTTACTAAACTGTCGAGTCTCCGGCCAGGTTATAGGCTATATAAATTCAATTCCTGAAAGGAGGGGTAGCCACTACATTCAACTGAGTTTAGTTTACACCAATCTTATGAAGGAGGTGCAGACTTTTTACTTTTTTTCAACGACTACGAGCATCTACGAGTATCCTTCTAAATAAAAACAGATGGCGCTGAAAGTATCGTAGATTAGGCCTGTGGCAGACCGTATGTATTCGTTACTAAGTAACGAGTACTTCACCTGATTTGAAGTAACGAATCGTTACTCACGAATACGTCTCGTTACCCGTATAACCCGTATCGGTCGTACTCTGTTCTGGTTCAACTGTCATTCTTTAATTATTTTACTAAGAGAAGCGCATTCAACCATATAAAATAACTCTTCAGCTTTATAATATTGTTATAAATTAAATATTAGTTTGGATTTATTACAAAAATTGGTACAAATATGAAATAATGAAATAAAAAATATCCTAAAAATAACTTAACTAAAATACTAAATAAGTATTACAAACTAAATTAAAACTATTTTAAAAACTAAACTATATCTAAAAAAGGCAAAAATTACAAAAATTACAAAAATCACTTCAAATATACAGCAGAACATTACGAACCGTATTAAAAAAAATCAGTTACGGTGCGTCACATCTAGACCGAGATACGATAACGATGCAGTTCGGTTTTGTTTTGTACAAAGTACGTTCGTTCATACCATACGGTGACGGGATGCGGTGTTTGCTTCATGGTCGCATCGAAAGTAACGATACGAGTAACGATATGATAGTAACGAGTACTGGTTGATAAAGTAACGAATACATACGGGTACCAAGGTTTTCGTTACTCTTACAGCCCTATCGTAGATATGTTTTGACGAATACGCTACTGAGGAAAGCTTTTGTCAAATTAAAACTATAAGTTTAGAAGAGGGTGTGCGGATATCAACAAAATTAATTAAATAATTGATTTAATTAATATTACAACAAAATTAAACAACAATAATTTAATTGCCACGCATTGCACAGTGCCATCTTTTGGGGTTCTGAGTAAATAATAAATTACTAATAATAATCGTTATTTCTCTTACAAAATTAACGAAAATAACTAACTTATAGGCTAGATATATACTAAGGGGAAACTAATTCTTATACCTGAACTAGGAAATTCCTGTGGTTTTAGGTGTGAAAAAGGTACCTATGTACAAAACAAACAAAGAAAACAAAGAAATTAAATATTTTAATCACATGCATAATATAATGGAAAGTCTTTGCATATAATGAGATTATAAATTAAGTAACTATTATCATAAACTAATTTACCTAACTTATCAATATTTATTTTAGTAGCGTCAATAACTTTTCTGTATCTTGAAGTGTAGTTTTTTTTTATTTGACTGGAAGGCAAACGAGCAAGTGGGTCTCCTCGTGGTAAGAGATCACCACCGCCCATCTGCAACATCAGGGGTATTGCAGATGCGTTGCCAACCTAGAGGCATAAAAGTGCTAGAGGCCTAAGTTGGAATACCTCAAGTGCTAGTAATTTCACCGGCTGTCTTACTCTCCACGCCGAAACACAACAGTGCAAGCACTGCTGCTCCACGGCAGGATTAGCGAGCAAGATGGTGGTAGCAATCCGGGCGGACCTTGCACAAGGTCCTACCACCTGCAGTTTGGAGAATTATCTCAACTTAACAACTTTACTATAATTAAGGGAGTAAAGCTTGAGTGTGGCTTGAGTAAAGGTCTAATTGGGCTTTCAATCTATTGTTAAGAGTGGTGCCAGAAATGCGTGATACCTGGATGAGAAAGGATGTTTTTTTATCTGTATTCGGAAGGCAAACAGTATCTTGTCTTCCTTTTTAGGTTTCCGGAGCCAAAATGGCAAAAAAAGAACCTTATAGTTTCGCCATGTCTGTCTGTCTGTCCGTCCGTCCGCGGCTTTGCTCAGGGACTATTAGTTCTAGAAAGCTGTAATTTTGCAGCTTTGCACGAATGTATTAAAATTCAAAAAAATTTTTGGAGTAGGTACCTCTCAGTAGTTTGGGTTTTCGTTGGATAAGTCTTTTAAAACCACTAGGGGGTTGCTAAAACGATTTTTCAATTTAGTGATTCATTTGCGAAATATTCAACTTAAAAGTCCAAATTGTCATTAAAATCCAGCGTCCCCCCCTCCCCAGCCTCTAAAATCAAAGCCGGTGGGCGGAAAAAATTGAAAAAAATCAAGATTGTAGTAAGTATATCAAACTTACAAGGAAAACTATAACGGTTAAGTTTTCCTGAGAAATATTAGTAGTTTAAGAGTACTAAATAACAGCCTAAGGTGTAAAATATACCTAAACTTGGAAGATTCCATATAAAAAATACGAAATCCTTAGAAAAATATTACTTAATTTTTTCGTAATGGCTATGGAACCCTATTTTGGGCGTGTCCGACACGCTCTTGGCCGGTTTTTTCGTCTTATCAATGTTATATAAGTTAAGTAAGCACGTAAACTAAAAACGAGTTTAAATAGTTATGTAGTGGTAAAATCAACACACTTATCAAATCATAACACGCGTAGGTATATGTATAATTGCATAATTATTAAATATACTACCAAAAATAAATATACTACCGAAAATAAAATTATTAATTTGCTCGGTCATGAATATCTAATCGTAATTGGCCAGGAAGGCGGTCAGGTTAAATATTTAAAAAAAAAACTCTGTCGTTTGTGGTTGGTTTGTGGAGTAAAAATATGAAACGATGAGGGGCTCGCATCCATATCATCCATACTAATATTATAAATGCGAAAGTGTGTATTTTTGCAGTTATATCCTCCAGAATACAGCTAGAAGGTCAACAATTTTCGTAAATGGCGCGAAACGGCGAGTCCGCGAATTCAAATTTGACATGTCGAAATTCTGTTTATTTATTTTTTCACAACCATGTCCCATTTCATGCTGTACTGTTGTTGAAATTGACAATCTTAAAAATAAATATCAATCACCTGCAAAACTACCTGACAATGTTATGATGGAAATTTCTATCACCAGCATGCAAAGAAGGGTTAATTAAAATGAAAACATAACCATAATCCTCCTACGAGCAGTCAGGTAAAAACGTGAGTGAGAGGGATGGTACGATACGAACTTCGATTTTCGAAATTCGTAGTAGCCCCTCTGTTCTCTTTATATTTTGTCGCCATGTCGGATCATGCATGACCAAAGAGTATACCATAGAAATCATGACATATTTATTAGTAACAAAATAACATGATATTTACATCAATGTAAGTAACAATAGAGCTGTATTTCCGAAAAAAAAAAAATTGTTTTATTTTTAGATACTCAAATAATCATTTACAGTTGTTGCTAGTGCTGCACTCTGATGGCAGAAAATTGCAGTAATATTCCCTATTCTGGTTTTTTAAATAAAAAGATAGGTTACTGCTACAATATTTACTAAATAATACAATATCTATCCACAACTTAATTTTTATCATTACTTTCAAGTGCTGCCTCTGCTTTGGTGCCTGCTTCTTTGTCTTCTGCTTTGCCCATCTTCTCTGCCATTTCCAAATATTTGGACTGTCTGTAATCATATTTGGCGGCATCTAGCAAAATATTTTGGATCAGTTGTCTGTTACTAGCTTGTTTGTTGGTCAGACTGGGATATGGGTTGCCATGGAGCTCTAACACTGATTTTTCTTGATTGCGGGTGTTCATTGCTCTTGGTGCTTTGTACATTCTGGTGTAAGACTTGTCAAAGTTCTCGTATCTTGGTACAAGGACTTTGAATAGTTTGTGAACAAGTTCCTTTTCGAGCAGCCAGTAGTCAGCTATATCCATGGTAGGCTTGTGGCAGTCTCCATGTCTTATTGCTTCTGATATGAGCTGTAACAAAAAGGCTCTAGTTAGGGTTGCCATAATTTGTTACGAACTTATCCCTGAGTTATTGTAAATTCATCTCAATATATACCTATAAAAGTAAATACTTTTTTTTTAAATTAAATACCTTAATATCTACTTAAAAACAGAACTAACTTAATCTAATAAAAAAGCCCTTATGTCATGGTCCCCAACATGCTGGCAGGAATTCCTCATAAAATGGGGATGGCAATTCATTGAAAGATGTAGATGCCAGCCTTTGGTTTCCATTAGTGTTGACTAGGTGCTTTCACACTTTTTTTGACTAATGTTTGTATGCTGGGACTTTGTCTCAAAACCAATAGCAACAAAATTGTTGGCCGATCTGAAACCTGAACATTTTATTACTTTTGGCTGATTCTACAGATGTGCTAGCATTTGCATGTAAGAACATTCAACGTCATAAATAAGTGATCACATTTGTACCTTGTCACTTTAATGTCATATTTGAATAGCCACACAAAATCATGTAATGACTGAAGTGACAAGCTATAAAAGTGATCACTTATTTATGCTGATGTTGACTGTACATATATAAAAAGTTTTAGTTGACCTTGACTATATTAGTCACAGAATCAACTGAAAGGCAAATTAAGATATCTATTTTTGGTTAGATGTCAATCTGTAAATGTAAGTTTTTAATAAAAAGCAACTGAAATAAATTTGATTAACAACAACAATAACAAATTTCGCATTAGGTCCACTAAACTTACGAGTGCTAAAGTGATCAATGGACAAAGTAATGAAAAAATAGTGAAAAAGGGTTCGGTTTTATCAGTAAACTTTGTGAGTCCATGAAAGTGAAAATAGCGATCAGAAATATAGACTGCTCCAAAAACCTTAGAATTGGATAAATTATCTAAAACACAGATTTACCCTTTCAGCATACTGTCTAGCTTCATCGGCTCTGTTAGAATTCAGTTCAATTCGTTCATGTTTTATTAAACCGGTAACAGTTTTACGTAATTTGTCCAATCTCCCTTGTGGACCCTGGATATTTCTTAGTCTCCGCGGTTGGGGAGGAACTTTTATCCGTAACTTAGAAACTAATTTCGCAACTTCCGCTTGATTCATTTTTATTAATTATTATATCAAGCTGAATAACAAAACCTTAATTTATGAATAAACAAATTTCAGTGCTCAATTTTTTAAGGTTATCTTTTAACTTCAACCAAGGACCTTGCTTGAGTGATTGTAATGTCAGCTGTCAATAATGTCTGTCTGCGTCGCACGCTTAGACAAAGAAGATCGCATCGCACGATAACACGCGAATCGACATCATCTTCAAAAAATTCACTTCACACATCCACATAGACTCGACAAAAAAATTGAAGGTAGAAACATACTATTAAAACGCATGACCATACATAGACTGCATAGACCCTAGTAAATGTATGGGATTGATTGAGTACTGACACGCGTAATGTGGCGTGGCGTGGCGTCGCGTTTTAGTTGTATGAACCTTTAGGTGTAATTGAGTCCTTATGAGAACTTAATAAAAAACGGCGTGTTAAAATAGGACTCGAATAGTTTGCCAAGAAAGCCTAACACGACGGTGGGTGCGAGGCTTTTAGATTTTCCCGATAAGCTAAAAAGATTCAAAGGTCATTATTTGTAAAATTGCATTGTTTATTATGATTGAAATGTGTGATTCGTTGCAAAAATGTTCTCTAGATCAAAGAGTAAAATAAAGTGGTAAAGTGAACTGATTCTGTAAGTTGAAGTTCTTTGTCTTAGTCGAAGATAAAAAAATAATAATTGAAAACTGACACTGACAGTGACAGTAAACAGGGTACATTCAAAAGTACAAACAAAAAATAACAAAATTCTATTTTGTGCGTTTGTTTGTTCGTCTTGTTTGTTACGATGGTAATGAATACATTATTGTTAAGATAAATCATTTATATAAGTTTCTGTGAATGTAGTTATTACAGCCCAATTTTACAAAAATGGCACCTCCGCTGGATCAAAAAGAGGATGGAGTGTTTCAACTGCTCACGGAACTTTGCTCGAAAACGGCATCTCAATATTGCAAACACAACAAGATTTCACAGAAACTGCTTACTACCAGGATGAGATCACATTCATATGGCATAATTTTGAAAAAATCTAGCGAAAAAACACCCGAACAAAAAGTAGAGCCTATCTCGGACTTATGGTCCTTTTATTTTATATCTCAACAAAATGTTAAGAACATCGCTGAACATAAACGCGCAGTAGAGTTGAAGAAAGTTATTACAAAAATGAAAAGCACAGACTTTGGTGAGAAGAAAGATGATATTATGAAAACACTGCGGTTACTTATAAGTCTGAAGAATTCTGTTAAAGAAGATTTATCCCATGAGATTTTTAGGGTAAGTGTTGGTAGATATCACAGGATAGTTAAAAAAAAATTATGATTTCAGAGATTTCTATTAACATATACACAGATAGACACTGGATGCTAATGATTGGAAATGGCATACCAGTACATAAATTAAAAGGTAATTTACCTTACTTTTCCATATACTACAAGCTTAATACTATTCCATCTTTTCCAGAATCCATTTACATTTGGCCGCCTTGATGAAATGCTTCCAAAGCCTCAACGAGAATCCTTTGGGTCCCCAGAACCATATCACTATTATCCATCTCACGTGTTTGTGTTGCCATTCTCTTTAAAGTGTCAAGTAACAGCATATGATGAACAGAAATCACGGGCGCCTACTGACTATATAGTGGAAAGTTTTCATTCAAAATCATGTAAGTTACTGATATAAGTAGACAGATTGTTGCTAAAACCAACACCCTAACTAACTATTGTAGATGCTATATTGTGGAGGTCCATAATCAATGAACTGTAAAGTTTATACCTAGTTAGGAACTAAGAAGTTTGATAAGTCAGCTCATTATCTATTAGATAAAGTACATTTGACCTTAAGGAAACTTCCATAATTTTTGAGATATTGATACAAACAATGCAACCACAATTAACTGAGATTTGTATTAAGTTACCAACTCATGCTCAAATAGTTATAAGTTGTGTTAATTTATTTTGTTTTCCAGTTATTCCAGGCAGCTCAAATTCGCAAACAACTGAAGAAATCAAAACTTTTCTCAGTCCAATGTCACTTTCATCGCTGACATCCACTCATGTTTCTCCATATTCTGAGACCAACATACTAAACTTTCCGAGACTAACCAGTCAGAGAGATATCCAGATACCTAACAAAGGTAGCATAAACGCTAATGTCAAAGTAAGTATTAATCTTCGTAAAATGTTTTTTATTTTTTTATTTTCTTAACTGCATCCAGATCAGCACTGGCTGTAGTCCTTGATCAAGGTAGAGCAAAATTGTGTACACCGCTTTCAATCCTCTCAAAAGGAGCCATCATCATTCTATTTGACAATAGAAACTGGAAAATGGCGCCCCTTGCCTACTGTCGCCTAGAGTGACGCTCCTCTTTCGCTATCCCAGGGCCTGGGCGTTTTAAAAAAAAAGTGTACCTTTTTTTTTTTAAATTTTGGAAAAAATAAGGTTTTTCCTACTCAGAATCAAGAGCACAATCGATTCCGATAGTTAAAAAAAAAATCCTCAAAAAAAAAGCCAGTTTTGCGACGTTACTTTTTCATACATTCAGTATGGGCGTGATAAAACTGACTCATAAAATTTTATATGAAAAACTGGGGAAATTTTTTAAACGATCGGAATCGATTGTGCTCTTGATTCTGAGTAGGAAAAACCATATTTTTTTCAAAATTTCAAAGAAACGGAAAGGGTACACTTTTTTTTGAAAACGCCTGCCTGCACTATTCTAGATAAATACAGCCAATTTGCAAACTTCCTAACTGTTGAAGAATAATTTCTCTTGTATGTTTCAGATATCCTTAGCTAGTACAGATGTTAAACCTGTTATGAAAGAGATGTTCCGAGCAAAAACCGACGAATCAGTTGACATTTGGGAGTTAGCTAGCCAGGTCGATAAAGACATCCCTGAAGATATATGGGAGGTGGTCTGTAAGTATTTGCAACAAACAAGTTGCTAGCACAACAAAAGGATATATCGCAAAAGTTTTGACACACTAAATTTAGCATTGGCATTGTCCTTAGTTTTTAAATAATCTTAAAAAATAATCTTGAGCATTATTTGTTTCAATAATACTTACTTGCCGAAACTGTAATGAAGATAAAAAAACGCTGCAAAACACTGAACATTTCTCAGAAAACATACTTAAACCATGTTTGAATTTTCAGCAAAAATGCCTCTTGTAAAACAAAGGCAGCTCATAGCCACGTCATCGAGAGAAGTGAGCCTGTGGCGTCGCATTTACAGCAGCCAACTCTGCTCTCTGGATATCACTCCGGAAAGGCAGTTTATAAGGCACATTATGTATTTGATTAGTAAGTATGTTATATGTTAAGACTAGCTTTTGCTTGCGGGCTCGTCTGTCAATAATTCGTATATCGCTATAAAAACTATCCATATACATTATGTAATTCTTAAAGCACTTCATATATAAGTAATAACTTTTGTACCATGTTGCTAACAGGCGATACATAATTTCGTATTATGAAAAAAAAACGACATCTTGAAATACGGAAAAATAAATTTAAAAGCAAATTCGGAATAAAATATTTCGAAGTATTTGGTTGTTCCCCTGTTTTAGAGTGAAGTAGTAGCAAACACAATTGCACATACACACAAAAATTCGCATTTGTAAATATTTGTAAAAGCGTTTTTTTTTTGCAGTTGGCATAGAAACAAGCTCATTCCCATTCAGCCAGGACTACAACTGTTTCTTCTTAAAAGAGAACCTGGTCCTTGAAGGCATATCCATGCAGCATATCAAAGGTTATGTGACGGATTTACTGCTCATTGGCACCTACTACAAAAGATTGTACCAGTTTGCTTTTAATCATTCTGTGGAAGACCATTTCCGCACTAAAGGACTTGTATTTGAGGTAGGTATATCTTTTTTTTTTGATAAAAAATAATATTTCGACACAGTACACATGTACACACCATGTTCTTCTTTATTTCCAATAGCTTCGACAGACGCTGAGCATTCCTTATATTTATATATCCTTATAGCTTTGTATTACTTAAACTTCATCATGTACGCCGAAAGACGTCCACTGCTGGACATAGGCCTCCCCCAAGGCTCTCCACTCAGACCGGTCTTGTGCTTTTCGCATCCACCGCGATCTCGCGATCTTAATCAGGTCGTCGCTCCATCCTATTGGAGGACTACCGACAGCTCGTCTCCCGGTCCGCGGACGCCATTCGAGAACCTTTTCACCCCATCAGCCATCAGTCCTGCGTGCAATGTGTTCAACTATTTTTAAAATTCGTGTTTCAATTCAATAGAAACAGTTCAGTTACCTGTCCTCGCTCAGCGCAGCTCTAGTGGAAACAGCTCGGCCGAGGAAGATAGGTAAATGAAGCATTTCTATTGGTTCATAGCAAACACATTCCTCCAGCAGTGGACCAGCAGTGGTGTAGCGGTATAGCACGCGGCACGGAATGCCGAGGACCTGGGTTCGATTCCCAGTGTTGGTATTATTTTTCTGGTTTTTCTGTGCATCTATGTTTCGGTTTGTATTTTCAACACATTCCTCGTAACGTATCCTCTATAGGCTTATAGTAAGAGAGAGAAAGAGATGGCACTACTTTTTCAATACCGCGCCGTGCTACTTACCCCGTACGCCGTACTTTACTTTTGGCTGCGAAGGCATATCTAAAGTTCTAAATCTTTGACCTTGTGAAAGTTTTGTGTCCGATCCTACATCTGTTCCGTTGCATGACTTCCAGGCTGCCAGAGATGTAGTAAGGAGATACCTACTAGGGTTCAGATTGGCTGCTACAGAAATTTACGAGGAATGTACAGCCAAACCACAGCATAGCGACTGCTTGCCGACGTTACTGCAAATATTGTACCACATGGAGCCGTTGAAATACGAAATTGAGACTATCGCATCCATCTATAAGGTGATTAATCAAGGTAGGTGTGCAAATAGACGTACGTACTTTTATGTGCAGTACTCTAGTTCAAGTCATTTCCTGGGTAAAAAAAAGTCCATTTAGTCCGTTATATAGATAATCAGTCAGAAAATATTGGAGACATGCTTTTTCTTTTTTGTCAATCGAACAAAAAAATGTCAAAGATGTTTAAGCAGTGACCTAGCGCCATCTATACTGTCTATCTCTCAACGAGAAGCCTTCAGTTTGTATTTTCAATTTAGGTTTCACGGGATGACCGTAAAAGTAAAAATTTGGAATTAAAAAAAAATATATACAAAAAAAAATCTAGGTCACTGCTTAAAGTGGCTATGTAAGAAATAAAAATAAAACTGAGATATGTGATGGATAGAAAAAAAAATTCGTGTCTGTACTGTTCACCAGCAATGGTCTAGCAGTATAGCACGCGGCACGGAATGCCGAGGACCTGGGTTCGATTCCCAGTGTTGGTCTTATTTTTTATGGTTTTTCTGTGCATCTATATTTCAGTTTGTATTTTCAATTTAGGTTTCACGGGATGACCGTAAAAGGAAAAATTTGGAATTAAAAATAAAAAAAATACAAAAAGATTCCAAAAAACCAATCTTAACAATACAATGACTCTTTACTGTACACCACAAATAGTAAGCGATACAGAAATAGGTACACACAGAAAAAATACATTACAAGGTAAGCGGGCTATATTCTATTCTAAGGAATCAAGTCAGCAACCTTGGGCTGAGGGTGTGATGGCACGGGACCGGAGCAGGGTGAGGGGAGAGGTCGCGGGGATTTCACCTCGGCCATTCGGATTTGGTGGTAGTGTAGTATGGACGATACATTGTGTTTGTGTTACATTTTAATTTCACTAATTTCCTAATTGTTATTAAATTATTTTTGGTAAAAATTGGCTTTTGCTTCTTCCTAAAATCAAAAGCGGGAAATACTACGTGTCCTTTTCGCTCGTGAGGTGTAAAAAAAAAACTGACTACAATTTTTTATAACACTAGCTTCCTAAAACAGAAATGCAATGTAACTTTTCGTTACCTCTAGACAATCACAGTTTTACCCTTTTATGTACTAATGTTTGTATGATCTTGTAAGTTTTTAGGTTTGTTTTGTGTTGTGTATTATGTAAATTTCTATTTTTAGATTCAAAGGAGACAATTCCACATGGTGCCGAGTTGATGTCGTATCTTTTTAATGAGATATCTCTAGTCACGCACTACAAGACAGCCCCTACGATGTTCACCGCGCTTTTTTCAGTATGCAAAGTGTATTTCAGGTGAAGAAAGTCCTATTTTAAAATAACACATAAAATATCTTATCTTACCTGAAAATAGTGATTTAAGATGATTAAAGTTTATGTTTTAAGTTTATCTTAATTTGATTGCTTAATAGCGACATCTCTTATCCCTGGTGAGCAGATAGTTCCAAGGGAAGTGTTTGATGTATCTCGATAATAACTAAAAACATAGATGGCGTTAGTGTCGCTGCTTAAGTGACCTAATGAAAAGAATGCAGGTTGAAATGTTGTTGCATAGGAGAAATTCGTGTCTAGTCTCCTGTCCAGCGGTGGTGTAGGGGGATAGCACGCAGCACGGATTGCTGAGGACCTGGGTTCGATTCCCAGCGCTGGTCTATTTTGCTAGTATTTCTGTGCATCCATGTTTCAGCTTGTGTTTTCTTCTGATATATATGATTTAAGTTATCCGTTGCACTCCGAGGCATACGTCTCAGTAAATGTCAACTTTTCCTTATCAATATTAACTTTCAAATTCTAATAATCGAAGTTTAACATGGGTGTTTCGAGCCTATAATTAAAACCGGTCATCGCTATAGTAGAGATTTTTTATTCAGTCTAATGTAGCAAGAAGTACTAACTAAATCGGAAGGTTTTTTTACCACCCTATTCCCTATGATTCGATTTGGATATCGAGATACCATATCGTCGTTATTTTGTTTTTACTTAAAATCTCAAACTGCGGCTTTACTGTGGCAATAATATGATAAATAAATTTACAGGTTTATCGAACGATTCATTTTTGAAGGTGAGCTAGATGATTGGTACAACGAATTCTTTATAAGAAAGGACACTCAGTACGTCAATAGCCGCTCTAAACGCTACTGGGATAAAGGTTTTCATATAACGCAGAGTGTGGCCGTACCGGAGTTTTTGAGGGTTTTGGCCAAGCTGATTCTGCTCTGCGGCAAGTCCCTGAGGTTGCTGAAACTGTGTAATCCAAACGTAAGTTGAATTCGTTTGAAAACGATTATACAATTTGTAAGTTAATGTTTAGTACCTGCGTCCAATAAACCTTCAGTTAATTGTGTACTGTACTGTAACTTGTGAGCTTTTGACTTGTCTCCAAATTACACAAAGCTACAAGTTACAATTTGCAAGCGGTAGTCTTTGTTTTCGAGCTGTCGGTAGGCCTCCAACAAGATGGAGCGACGACCTGGTTAAGATCGCGGGATCGCGGTGGATGCGAAAAGCACAAGACCGGTCTGAGTGGAGAGCCTTGGGGGAGGCCTATGTCCAGCAGTGGACGTCTTTCGGCTGACATGATGATGATGATGATGATGAATCTTTGTTTTACAGTATGCATTGAAAAGAGACTAACGCTTGTAAATTGTAACTTATAAACTCAGGACCTGAGTATTCTTTGATTAAGAAGGTCTATAAGGACCAGCAATGCGTTTGATTTACATTTATGCTCACTAAGTAGGATTCCACAGCAGAAGTGAACAAAAATGCTCCTGCAGTTTTCTTTGCATTTTTTTTCACTATCTGATAGATGTCAGAACAAAGGTATGTATGTTGTATGTAAACTTTTTATTGCACATAAAAATAAAAATACAAAAACACAGAGAGGAGAACAAAGGTGAGTTTATCCCTAAAAAGGGATCTCTTCCAGCTAACCTAGTTAAGAGAAGACAATTTATTATAATAGAGGATAAGCAGACAGTTAAAATTACGTGCGGTAAAGATATAAAAAAAAACCTTGGTCCTTGTATGATCCGGTGTAGAGGATAGGAATCTCTCATCTTCCGCTCTACTTTCTAGAACTTACAACTTTTACACTACAATATTGTCATTTACGTGTTTCAGGACCCTCTTATCCTCCTAATATCATCAGACCACCCCTCAATCAAGTGTTGTTCAAGCTTCGAAGGCTTGGAGAGGCAACAGCAATTGTTAGACGTCTATAGGACTCGCTGCCTCTTCGTGAGCGGCGAGCCTGTCACATTCGACCAGATATTGCTGAAGAGAGATGCTGAAAAGAAAGCTTTTACTGAAATGGCGTCGTTGAAACAGGCTGAAACTATGGAAAAAATTGTTGGTGAGTTAACAGAAATGGTTTATTTGGTTGAGAAAAATAATTTGAGAACAGTTGAGGAAACTAAACGCGTACCAGAGTAGAACATTTGTGCTACTAATGTCACATCCTTCCTTAACTTAAGGGTTATACTCTTGTCGGTGGAGTATCTTCCACACATCCCTCCTTTGAGCCATGTTTTTGACCTCTTGATTCTGATTTTGATTTTGATTCTTCTTGATTTTGATTTGTTTTCTTCTTTTTGTTCTTTATTTTATTTAATGTAACATAGACATCTCATAACATCTACCAAAGAAATCGTAGCGATGTTGATCGTGAAAAAGTTTCTACCCGGGTACGTGATTCAGTGTTCAGTATTCGACTGTATTCTGGAGTTTTTATGCTTACTAGTTAGTACATTAGTACTCTTCGTGATAACGAAAGGTCGGCTTGGTATATTATATAGCTTTGGGTATTTGGTATATTATATATATTAACAAACACTTTATTGCCTTGAGTGGTATTAGTGATACTGGGTCTTTGTAACAACTGTGCATGAAGATTATGTGTGTCCTGTAGACGTACCTAGCTGTCGAGCATATTTATTTGCGGATTAGCAAGGTGCACCTACCTTTATTGTAAATAATAAAATAATACACTCCATTTCAGCCGAGCGCAAACGTCTAGCGCAACTGATAGTGGCGGAAAAGCAACACTCGCTGAAAGTGCTTGAAGCAGCCATGTTGGAAGCTAAGGAGGCTAAGTCGAGAGCTCGGCAGCGTGAGCGGAATAGGTTCAGGGCGGAGAAGGAGGCAGAAAAGGCGACTGATGAACTGGACGCTAAACTACGGGATGACGAAAGGTATGATGTCATGAAATAGATGAAAAGTATAACAAATTTATATAATAAGCCGTATGCAGAGTATAAAGCGCATTTGCTACTACTCATGAAACATTTTCTCAAGTCGTAGTATCGCAAGCAAGTTTTCTTAAGATTGTAAAATCAGTAGAAACTTTATTTAGACAAAATTTTGCAAAATATTAATAATATGTGTTGTGTCTTTGTTAATCTACAGAAACAAAATAATGGAATACTATTCAAAGCTGAATATAGAGGTGGAGAAGAGCAAAATCCACACAGAGTGGAAAATAAAACGATTACAGTTGGACCAGTCGAGAATGCAACTTCTCTCCACCGAGGAACGGAATCTCAAGAGAGAGAAATTGGAACTGGAACACCAACAGAACGAGACCAAAACAGATTCTGAAGAGTTGAAATCAAGCGATAGCGAAATAACTGAAGAAGTGGTACAAGTTCACGATTTCATTCTTCCTACTCCGAGTGAATACACAGTTGCTACTGGCCAAAGTGGACTGTGCGAACAAATGATAGAGTCAACATCTTCAATCGTCATGACAGATCTGTCAGACCAACCAGCACCAGTATCAGAATTCGACAACAACAAAACGAAAGCTCATACAACTACGGATGTCTTTAGCGCTATCTGTAATGCTGCCAAAAGCATATTTGGCGTAAGAAAGACTGAAGATACTGAATGTGATAATAAAAAGCCGCTTGATGCTCAAGGTAACATTCTTACTGATCGCAGTCTGGAAAAAGAAAGCAAATCTTCAAGCGACGTTATTGGCAGCAATCTTGATGGTCTGTATGACAATGAACAGTTTTACAGTAGAAAAGAAGAAGCTTTGAAGAACAAGCAAAAAGTAATGGCACATGAATTCGGACAAACCGATAATGAAAACAATCGTGTAAAGCATATTCCTAATTCAGAGTTGATCGACGAAGAAAATAATTTAGATACGCCTTTTGCTCAAGCGAGACGAAACAAATTGAAGGTTCTTGGAGCAGAGTTCGATATAATTAAACCTGAAGAAAAGCACTTGGTACCAGAGCCAAGAACTGATGCTCAGAAGCAGGCGTTATTAAACAAACAGAAAATTCTTGGTGTTGAGTATAATCTACCCCCTGAAATTATAAAGAGAAATGCTCCAGCAAATAGGGCACAAGAAGAAGCTGTTACGAACAAACAAAAGGTCCTAGGGTCAGACTTTGAGACCCAGTCTTTACAATCAAGTCCAAGACATGAAGCTAAAAGAGAAAGGGCTGGTCTGACGTTGAATTTGAAGCCCTATAGTGAATCATCGATGGCTACTTACAATATAACGACACCTAATAATGCGGTGACACCAGGAGAGTTATTCCCGCAGGTAACTTGGGTTTTTCATTTTGTTATTGCTAGTTTTGTCAACATACTCTTTAACAAGACTACTACAAACGCTTACTATTTCTGGTGTACAATAAAGAGTCTTTGTATTGAATTGTATTGTATTGTATGCAGTCCTTCTAATCCGTCTAAATAGACAGCTGTGCCTCTAGTGTGGCGTTTTCACAAAACATTCGTTTACTATTCGAAGACGTAAATCGAGCGTAGAGATCGTCGATACGTAGCCGCCACATGTCCACAATTCGACGTCGTCACCCGTTTTCGTTACGATACGCGGACTAAATAGTTTACGTAGCAAACCTACATTCACAAAAGTTGTTGCGCAAACTTTCCGCTAGAGGCGCTGTCCGTGTTTCCATGCAAATTGAGATTTTAACGCGAACGCGATCGAGACGTATTTTGTGAACGGGAAAATACACTAAGCATACTGAAATAAAAAAAATCTATAGGGCATATTAGGCAAAGCTCTGCGCAGGGGGCGACACTAGCGCAAAACTTGTTTACGGTTTTGCGCTAGTGCTGCACTCTGACGGCAGAAAATTCCTGTAATATTCCCTATTGCCGCTAGGTGCAACAACACATAATAAAAATTCAATTAAATGAAACATTAAGGAGGCCCCCCATACAAGAAACATGTTATTTTTTATTTTCATTGTGCAGCCAGCAACAAAGATGTGAATAAAGTATCAAAAATATGTACACAGGACTTTATTGAACATTAAGGTCATGTATACATATTTTTTGCACCTGGCTGTATTCATATTTTTGTTGCTGACTGTATCTCTATCTCGTTTAAACATAAAAATCTCAAATTAATAAAATAACTGGATATTAACAAAAGTTTATTTTTTCAGTTGGATTTAGAGACCCCTACAACTGCTGATATTCCCCTTGAAGGAGCCATAACTAGTGACGTATTTACCCCACGCAGTGAATGCAGTAAAGATTTAGAATCAGCCAAAGCAAGCAATGATAAAGACTTTTTGAACTCAGATGGCTTTAACTTTTCTTTAATGGTGGACGAAGAAACCGCTGATATGGGTGATTCGTGTGACGACTCACCTGTAAAAAATGCTGCTATATGTAAACTACAGGATTGCAGATCAAAACGTACATTCTTTAATTTGCTAGAAGGCACATACAGCTTTGAAGATTTTGATCCATTCGGTGTGAGGGACATGAAAAAGTATAGCAAAGATTACTTTAGCAGCAAAATGTTTTTTGACGCTACTGTTTCTTGTTACACCCACCCTGCAGTTACAATGGAGGAAGTTAAGAAAAAGCCTTATACGAATATATTTGCGTCTCATTTTGGGCCCGATGATGATCATGAACGTATAACTTGTGATAATATAGCGACTCTCACGGCGTGCTTGCAAAGATCAGTGATGCTGCCTCTTACGTACCAACTAGAAGTCGTTAATAACGCTATGTTAACTTACTTCCTCGTCAATCTTGACATGTACGAGCATCTCAGAAGTTTAAAGGATTATTTCTTTCTAATGGATGGAGAGTTTTCCAATAGCATCTGTCGAAATCTGTTCTCGAAGTTGGTCAAAACGTTGAACCCGCAGGAATTGTTGAATTTTTCGACGTTGCACAATATTTTGGATAAAGCGCTCGGATCTTCAATTGCACGTAAGGCTTGATTTAACAATTTTTTTTTTGCTGTGTGCCTTTTTACCTAGTATGTATATCTTTTTAATTTCTTAAAAGTTCCACCAAAGACACTGGGTGAAAATTGAGTAAACCCTTATATAAGGCATTGAGTGTAGTTGGCGGAATATCAGAAATAATGCCAGAGCTGAATCCGTTAACTCTCTTTTCCTTTGCAGATGTTCACAAATTCTCGGAAAACCTATCGTTCACGATCACGGAGTCGCCTCTAAGCTTTCAGCATAGCTCTCCGGACGTGTTACAATGTCTTTCGTTGACCTACACGGTGTCTTGGCCTCTGAACATCATAATGTCGCAAGAGGCCTTACTGCGGTACGCTAAGGTGTTCCAGTTCTTGATCAAAATGAGGAGGATATTTTGGGTTCTCGGGGAAGATTTTCAGGTAACAATTTTATTATATTTATCTTACTAAGGAAATAATCTAAACTAAAATTTTGCTGAATGTGAATGTTCGATTAATAATGTAGATCCATACTAATATTATAAATTGACAGTGATTTTTGGCATAGAGATAGTTTATGGGCCCGAGAGTGACTTAGCTACTTTTTATCCCGGAAAAATGCATAGTTCCCGAGGGAACAGCGCGCGATAACCGAATACCACGTGGGCTGAGCCGCGGGCAAAAGCTAGTCAGGAATAAGGACTCATTTTCTGACATTAGTCTAGCAAATAGGAAGGACATATAAAGGAATAGGAGGACATATAAAGGATATATGTATAACAACCTATATTTTTATTTTTACTTGTTGCAAAAGGTCTTAGTGGCATAGTAAAGTACAATTAGTAACTCATTGTTTTAATTGACTATGTTTTTGCAGGAACTGAAGTTAGTAGTAAAAGTAGCAGCGAAGCAATCTAGACAACTGCTACGGTCACCCCAATATATATCCGTACAAATCTACAGGCACATTATGGCCTCTCTAATAAGGGCATTGGACAACTACATAGTAACAACCTGCATACTGACGTCATGGACGGAGTTCGAGAATGATCTGAAGAAAGCAAGGACTCTAGACGACTTGTATGAATGCCACGTTCTGTACATAAAGAAGATTCTGTTCAGATGTCTGTTGAACAACAGATCGACACCGGTTATGAAACTTTTAAACGATATCTTTACGGTTATCTTGAAGTTTAGTAGAGTCCTGAAGGCTGGGTAAGTTTTATTTATTTTGTTACTAACAATGCTATGGACTATATTTATTTATTTAATGCAATTCACTTGTCAATAAGTACCATATATACTAACATTATGAAACTCTGAAGGGCGCAGCATTTTTGAAAAAGAGAGAGTTTCCAGAACAATAAGGATACCAACCTATATGTGGTCTGAAATATATATTTTTTTATTTTTAACTTTTATTCTAATTCGATGGGTGACAAATCCGATGTAAATAAGCAATCCCTACCCTAAATCAATTCATCGAAATTCTAAAGGACAATGGACGTTTTCCGGATCTTCTGATGATGATATATTTTGAAGTCATGTATTCGCACTTTACGAATAGTACAATAATATATATAATTTGGACTTTCAGCAAATGGAATCAAAAGGAAGCAGGCGGTCACTTCACTCACTCGAACTTCGCGCAGCTCGACGAGTTGTTCCATTTGTTCGAGAAGCTCGCCAAATATCTGCACAAAGTTATCACGAAATTGATGGAGTGCGGCTACCAGAGACATTTGGTCGAGTTGCTTACTATGGTCAATCTCAACAAGTACTATGACCCTGAACCAAAGGATGATCAGAATTCAAGTATACTTTCTACTACTTAACCTTTCAAACGTTAATGTACGGTCACGATCGTTAATTTGGGACCCATTGCGTGAAAAATTCCTTTGAATTGTCATACAAAATGACTAATTGAATCAGGCGTTACTTTGCGGAGGTCATATCAATGAACTAAAAGAATTTCTTTGCTCACCCGTGACCTTAGGATAGCTAAGTCTATGCAGTAAAAGTTGTTAGTTGTTTAGTCTAACAACTGGTAGTATGGTGTACGGTTGTGTCACTCTGAAGATGAGCTCTGGTTGAGTTCGAAACGCGTCAGTGTGTTGTAGTGGTGGTGATAGATGGGTTTGTGTAATTTGTGTGTGTTCTTACAGTGTGGAGGTGGAGGAACTGCATGAACACGCATAATTTGCATAGACTTAGCTATCCTAAGGTCGCGGGTGAGCAAAGAAATTCTTTTAGTTCATACAAAATGACAGATAATCGATCTTAATCTCCCAAATTAACGATCGTGTCTGTAAACCACTGTACGAAAGTACAAATTAGGTTACCCTGGTAATCTCATTTTTACTAATGTAAAAATTAAGGTGCATTAGTTGTTCTAATGTCTAGACTTACTATTTTTTTTTTGTAACATTTGCAAAGAAATCTTTAACGGCACAGTTTTATTGTGTTGAATTAATTTAATGTTGGTTGCACTAAGTTACTACAACGATAATCAATGTCAAACCAGCTGTCATATCTCCGGTTCATTTATCTGGGTATTTGTTAAGATTACTTTTTGGAGTCTTTTTGTATTTTATTTCAACTCCAAATGAGTTAATCTTAATTTGATTGCTTACTAGCGACATCTCTTGTCCCCGGTGAGCGGATAGTTCCGATGAGAATGTAAAATGTATCTCGATGAGAAACTAGTAACATAGATGGCGTTAGTGTCGCTGCTAAAGTGACTATGAAAAGAATGCAAGTTGAAATGTTGGTACATAGGAGAAATTTGTGTCTAGTCTCAGTCCAGCGGTGATGTAGGGGAATAGCACGCAGCACGGATTGCTGAGGACCTGGGTTCGATTCCCAGCGCTGGTCTGTTTTTCTGGTTCTGTGCATCCATGTTTCAGCTTGTGTTTTCGTATGAAATATACTGGGTATTTGTTTAAGGTCTCTAGTCTGTTCCCCCAAAATCTAAATTTCATAAATCGGACAGTTTTCTCGTGTGTGTTATGTTTTTGTATCGACATTGGCAAGACAAATCTTGCTAAAACAGCAAGGGTGAAATTTACTACGTACAGTCACCAACAACAATATTTGACACAACAAAGTGTGCATAAATATCTGACATGGCTGTATTTCCGGGGCCTGTAGAAAGTGTCAGATATTTTTACACGCTACGCTGTGACAGATAATGCATTTGACACTACGTACGTGGGTAAGGCTGACGATCGTTTTGCCCGCCTGTTCCACTGTGTTATGAATATTGAGGCATACAATAACTATTTGCGTCAACTTCTGATACAAGTAGTTTCTCTTTGAAGTGAAATATTCGTCCTTATGTTAGTAGAAACGGGCCTTCCTTCGTATGCATCTATATTCATAACACACTGGAACGGGCGGGCAAAACGCTTGTGAGCCTTACCCACGTTTACGAAGTATTTTAAGTTAATTTCGGTTTTCAGGAACCTAACCATTTGGCATTGGTCATCGTTATAGTAACTTGAAGCAATTAATGCTAAATCTATTTACGGTCGGTTCTCTATGAAATGCTCCTGATGTTTTATATAGCAGATATCTGTTTAATTGTTTACTCGGATATATCCACGCAGTAAGAGCGAAAAAAATCGTTTTCCGGTCGGTCCACTTGTTTCGCATGTCGGTTGAGTTTTTGCTCTTATTGCGGGGACAAAGCGTTTTGTAGTCGGCTAAAGTCGATTCAGTGTCCATAAATGTGGGTAAACCCTTAGTGAGATTTGTTTGTGTTAGCACAACACTATTGCGGCAACACCGCTCATGTTTCGAATGCTGTGTACCTATACAGAGTGTTTTAAAATCAATTCGGAATATTTAAGCGCTTGATTAGGTTAGTTTGAACCCTGTAGATGTTTTTCAGGATGAAAACATTTATTGTGGTTGACAAAAGCTCGTTATTAGTCGATGTTCAATGTCTCGTCTTAGGCGAGACTACATTTTGTAACTAAAATTCCATTAAAAAATAACCAGATAGTGTTAATTTTTAGATCGTTTTGTATATTTTTAATAATCTAACCTCCTGTTTCACTATCCATAATCATTGATCAAATTTATCTGACGGATAAATGTGACGACGTCTCTGTTTGTTTTGTTCGAATAGACGGAGACGGCATCACATTTGTCCGTCTAATAAAATTAATCAATGGTGGTGAAACAGGAAATATTTATATTCCCACCATTAATTTTTAGCAGTAGGTACTATATCTTTTTCTGGTCAGTGTTGACTTAACTACGGATGCAGTGAAAGCTTAGCCATCTTATTTTGTCGGCAAACTTTGTATTTATCTTGCTTTCACAATTAGATCCAGTAAATTTCAGTAAGCTAGTTGGGAGAGCAAGAAGAGGAGAGAAATACGGACTTTTCCTACGAAATACGATTGGAATGATACTATTCACTAGATCTGTAATATATGTATGATATACGCTATGTTAAGTATTTTTTGCATATGTAGCTTATTAATTATTGTAGCGTATCACTGTACCTATTAATTGTTGCTTGTGATCGCGTTGTTGCTTTTTGCCTTCTAGCCTAAAATAGATAAATAATTGGGTAAGGTACACGAGAGTTGCCCGCCTGTTCCAGTGTGTTATGAATATTGATGCATCATCATCATCATCATCCCAGCCTATATACGTCCCACTGCTGGGCACAGGCCTCCTCTCAGAACAAGAGGGACCCCGGCTCGCACCTCTGAGTTTTTCGAAATTCATGTGCGGAATTACATTTGAAATTTACCACGAGCTTTGCGGTGAAGGAAAACATCGTGAGGAAACCTGCACAAGCCTGCGAAGCAATTCAATGGTGCGTGTGAAGTTTCCAATCCGCACTAGGCCCGCGTGGGAACTACGGGCCCAAGCAATCTTGTTCTGGGAGGATATTGATGCATACAAGAACTATTTGCGTCAACTTCTGATACAATTCTTCTTATCTTTGAAGTGAAGTATTCGTCCTTATGTTAGTAGAAACAGGTAATCTTTCGTATGTACCAATATTTATAACACACAACGGGCAAAACGCTTGTGAGCCTTACCCAATTACGTACCTAATGCTTGTTTGATAAGGAAACATATTAAAGTTTACGTTGGCGATTTATTACGTATAATTAAAATGGTACATATCAATACGTGAATCTGTTATTCGTCTGATCATGTTGTAAACAATTATACTTACTAAATAATTTTATTTTTCTCTGTTGTTTTATTTTGTACCTATTCCGCGTAAAACCCGAGCATAATTCCGCTAAGAAAAATCCGAGGAGTTGAGAATGTCTTTGATACTATAAGAAAGTAGTATAGGAACAAAGTGAAACTATTTAATTATTTTTATCAGTCGAGTTATATATAAACTTGTGAGCAAAAATTTGATCAAAAATATCTGAACACACTTCTACGCCGTTAAAAATAGGGTCATGTTCAGATATTTTTGATCAAATTTTGCTCATAAGTTTGTAGCTACTCCTAGCGCCATCTAGTGAGCACATATGGAAACTCCAAACATGTTCCACATCGCCCTATCGAAGTTTCACAACGCGGACGCGTACTTATATACAACTACCGACGCTCGTCCTTCGGACTTCGGTCCCCAGGCATAACACCTGCCTGGAGAGAGATCTCTCTACTGGAGTTCCCCCCACACGTTTATGAACTCCACTGTATTTATTTTCGGAACAAAAGATGGAAAAGTGCCCTCCAATTTTACATGAAATGTTTTTAGTGGGATTAAAATATTACAAGATAGTTCTGTAAATTACGCAATAGTTTTCAAAATTACTGAGATTTGTGCAATATGATTCTGCTATCTCTTGGTGTGTGTAGATGATAATCTCTGCTCCTTGTCTACAACGATATTTGAATATCGAAGTTCGTGTCGTTCCGTCCTTCTGACAAGTGTCTAGATACAACAAGTGTCTAGGTAATATCGATACGAATTTCGGAGTAGGGCCTCTTGAATGAATGGCATGCTGTATTGTAATAGACGATATTCTAACCAGGTAGCTGTCCAGGTACGGGTGTAGTCGAAAATATCTGAACTAGCACTTTCCCGGTTAACTATAGGTACGGTTGTGATTTAATTACCTCTTAGGACAGCTATGTTTATGTTTTATATCAACTGAATAATTAAAAATAAAGATATTGAATACTGTACAGAGACAAGGTGGTAACGAAGTGGAACACTTAGGAGACATCTCTCGGCTAAGTGAGGAAATAATTGCAAGCCTTGTATTGTAACTAAGTCAAAGCTTTATGCTGTAGTCACTGGTGTTTATAAGCGCCATCTGTTGTCGAGTAGCAAATTGGAAAAAAGTAAATTTTAAAATTTTTTCTGGATTTTTAGCGTTTATATGTCAACAATTAACGAGTATCTTCTGTTATAAGTTTCTAATCGACGATAAGATACTATTTTTCATTAGCAACCAAGTGTGAACTAGACGCTGCTTGCTTCAATTAAATCGATTCCAATAATGGCCGCAGCAACAGTGGCGCCAACATTTTCCATATATCAGGGTTTGTTTTCACGAATACTTCATTCTACCGTAAATCGTCCTAGGGTCAACACCTGATCCCAACCGGTTCAGTACACGTGACATTGAAGTGAAAGCCGGCATTTCCACTATTCGTCCTTCAATACCGATCAATAAAGTTACTATTTCTCGGTGTTTTATTACAAAAGGAGTTATTTGTTGTGAAAATCAGCTGAAAAGGAGTGCATCAAACGCTTCTAAGATATCGATCGTGCAACGGCCACCGCTACGATAGCTTTTCGTCGCAGAGCGAACAGAATTTCAACAAAAACGTTAAGACCGAGGAGTCATCGTCACCGCCGAGATGGCGTTCATGATGCCGGTTATGAAGAACGACTGGGACATATACAACTCGCAACGGTCGCGGCGCACGTCCGAGAACGAGCAGAAGACGAGCGGCGGGCGCGTGCGGAAGGTGTCGGAGTCGCGGTCGGAGGGCCCGGCGCTGTCGCCGCGCAGCGCCGCCGCGCTCAGCCCGCACCGCTCGGCGCCGGCCATGCGCTCGCTGTCGTACTGCCGCGCGCCGCCCTCACGCGCCTCGCTGCGCGCCGCCAGCGACAGCCCCAGCAAGGGCTCGGCTAGCCCGCCGGCGCGCGCGCGCGACTCCGACAAGTTCCACAGCAGGTTGGTGGACAAGCTGCGGCGGGCGCTCGGGCGCTCGGAGACGAGGGACGAGAGGCGCTCGTGAGCTAACCCGTGCTTGTGTGCAGGGCGCGAGCGGAGTCCCCGGAGCGCCGGTCCCGCTGCGCCGCGTGCGTGCCCTACCTGTGACCGCGCGCCGGCCCGAGAGCGCCGCCACACGATCTGTGATATGTACGAGCCGGACACTAGAGCTGAGCTGAGTAACGTTTGAATGTGCTACTAACAGCGGTTCCTCATAATTCGACAGTTTGGTTCATCTAGATTTATTCCGCTTGAGATCGACCGGGGGTTTAGTTCAAGCTCCTTAACATTTTAACAACAATCACATATGTATTAGGAATTGTGTACACTTGCATGTTCATTTGTGACTCTATCGTTAGGCAATTTTAACCCTATAGTGTTAAGTCGGAGGTTGTCAGTCAGTATTAGGTTGTATTGTAATGTGTATTGTAACAGGGCTGTATGATGAATGGATTTAAGACTGCGTTTAGAATAGGGCCGCGTCGGGCTATGAAATACCCGATGTTTAGTGTGTTTAGTTCTGTGGCAGTTTTAGCATGCTATCTGTGATTTGTTGTTTGTAAGATTACGTGGTTATTTAATTTTAACAGTATTGGCAAAATCCTACTTCAGTGTTTGTGTACGTCTAAATGAAACTGATTATGAAGTATAATATACTTCAATATTATTGATTCAGTGGAGGAACGCCTCCCTAACGTCGCAACAGGGGTGGCACAAACATTGAATCGATAATTACAATTAACGATTGTTTTTTGTATAAAGCAGGTCCCGTAGTTTACCTATTTATTTATTTTTCAGATATTTGTTTTTATTTTGGTAGCAGAAAAGTTTGATCGAAAAACTTTAGAAAGAAATATTTTTAATGATTGATTACGAATGTGAAGTGAAGAAGCTGTTGTCGCAAACGACATTTAAAATCATGGCTAATGAAAATTGAACATCGACTTTCTGATTACAACAGCAGAAACAAATTTATATAAAATTTAACTTTATGTATGACATCAACGAGTACCTTATTATTGTAGAAATATACAAATAATGTTAATGACAACTGTCGATATTGTTACATTAGGCAGATCAAGTTTTAGTCGCAAATAGACAGTGAGAATTATGATAAATACATTTTAGTTAGTTGGTTGACGGGGCAAAGGGCAGCTCCATATATTTTAAACATTTTGTTATGGGCTGTTGTGGACGCGAGTTTACGTAATGTTAATATAACTGAATACTTCATACATGACTGTTTAAACGGACCAGCTTTATTAAATGTTTATAATAATGATAAATGTGATTTGAATCTTTCAGTGAAACTGAGTCAGGAATCTTAGCGATTATGATAGCGTAATTGAGTCACAGAATACGTGTAATATTCTAAATTTAAGGCATATCGGAATCATTTTTTACAAACTTAGATAATACCTTTGTAAACTTCAAAACATACCTCTTCCAAAAAAAGTGTTCATACATACTATTTTTGGCAAAACTTACGTAAGAAATTAAGGATGCGATGATTTCAAATATGGTATTTAGGGGCTGTTTCATCATCCATTGATTAGTATTAATTGACGGTTAAATGTGATTGTGAGTTAACACTAATCAATGGATAGTGAAACAGCCCCTTAATAAATTTTATTGAACTTTGTAAGTTCATAAAGTTCCTAATAAACTGCCATTACTTGGAACTTGCCACATCTTCTGAAGAAAAAATATAGTTTTTCTGCTTTTTGTATTTGATGCAATAGTTACGTAATTTTTATAAGCTTTCAGTTATTTATATTGAAATTGCTATTTATTGTCAATGTAATTCTGGTTTCTGATAAGATTTTCTATGTATGTCTACATATAAATATAATGTATGCAAGCAGTATCTGGATTAAAATATAAAGCTTACTATCTTTAAAGAAATATTTTATTTATCTGACCCAATATCACCAAAATGCAACCCTAAGAAAGAAAGAATATACATTTATTCACAACACAAACGTACGTTTATACATTTGTACGTATATACGTTTTTTATTGACTAATAAGTTTGTACTTATATAGGTTTTTTTTATTGACTTAATTGTTGCTTTACTATTTTCACACTTTTTTCTTACTTATTTGCAAAGAATGTTAGTCTTTACCTAATATTTCGTGGTAAAGTAATTCCATGGTTGATTACACCTAAAATGCATCAATATCCAGTGGATGTAGGGCGTCCTGAGGCACGGTGAAGGTCGCCAGCGGCGTTTGGATGCGAGGGGATGAAGACAGAGTGATGTGGCGCGCCATGGAAGAGGCCTATATCCAGCAGCAGACTGCTGTGGGCTGATGATGATGGACCCAGTGGATTAGGGCTAACTAATCTTCACCGATTTTCATGTTTTTTTTAGTTTGCGTGCTTGCGTGCGTGTGCGTGTGTGTGTATGTGTTACTTCTTCACGAGAAAACGGCTGGACAGATTTCGATGAAATTTAGTATGTAGATAGCTGAACATCTGGAATGACACGTAGGCTACTTTTTATCCCTATATTCCCACGGGATAGGGATAAAATCTTGAAATCTCAACCGCTTAGTTTAGAGTCTTTCAGTAATAACCAAAATTTTCCATTGCATCGATCATATAAAATGACGGCGACCTGAATTTCATATAAAATGCTTTATAGCTATCTCATTATGACTACCTACATCCCGTCTACGCAAGCAAGTGACGTGTACCCTGAATCTAATCCTTCCCTGAATGACTGATACCGCACCAAATCCTTAGGTATAGCGCTATAAATTAAACGCATGTAGTAAATATTATCGCAGATAACAGATACTGTATCACACGCGCCGCTGATATCGCCAGCATTGTTTTATATTTTATCTACTAATATATAGAGGAATTTACCAGTAGAGTGGAAATGTTAGACAATATAAAAAATATATTTAAAATTTAGAATAAAATTTTATTAGTAGATTGTTCAACAAGGAACTAAAACAAGCATTATGATTGTTTAGTCTCGCGTTAAACACTCTACTTTTCACTTTGAATCTGAGGAAAAAAAACGTTTTGCTCAAAATTACAATAATAATAATAATAATAACGAACGCTCGACTAATGGACAGGCCATCCGCTCAAAATTTAAAACTATTTTAAAACTAATTGGACTATGCATAATAAAATCCTTAATATAATTGAAGAGATTGGTAGTCGTAATCATTAATTGTGGTTCACGAAATTAAATCGTGTTTTTTTTTAAATATTTTTGCAAAGTTGTCACTTTGAGGTTATTCTTACGACTAAAAATCCTCCATTCACAAACACCGTGTTGGCTGTTTAGGGGTTTCCAACGTAAATTACATTTGCAGCTTTAGTTCCGATATGCAGAGATTAAAGTAACATTTTAAGAGCACGAGAAGTGAAAATAAAATTTTGAACGCTGCTTTCGCGCTTGCTTGTTGCGGTGCTTGCTGCAAATATGTGATCGATACTCTATTGAGTTTCTTACCGTTTTATTCTTAATTGAGATTCTCCCAGTACCGGTAGTAGATTTAAACCAGATGCTTATGCTGTGAAAATTTGAAGACTATAGCGTTTGGCTGTAAAACCTGTGTGGCAGACGGACGGACGGACGAATATTGAGTAATATTGCGATGTGGTTCCGTTTGGGCCCTTCAGGTACGAAACCCTAGAAACTTTCATGAAAAACGAATTCTCATTTATTACACTTAAACAATAAATCATTAATGTATTGAAAGTAAAATCGGGTAGCCTGTATTACTATTGGATAATATATCTATGATCAACACATAGTTAACGCCTATAAGTTCTGTGTACTGCAATCTGCAATCTCGTGACGCGATATTTTTCAATAGAAAAGGTATTTATTAGCCTAAATGCATCGATAATTTATTTAGGAAATTTCCATAGATTTGTATTGTACCTATTATAGTCACCAGCTGAAGTACTTAAGTGCATTTTGTGTCATTTTTCTTTCGATATTATAAGCAAAGTAGGTAAGGAATATGAATTAAATTTAATGTGTTATTTTTTAATCATAATTTTATTCCTGTATATCTGGTTGGGAAAATATCCGGTTAGCGAATTTGTTTCCATAATTCATATAAAATCCGATGTCCGAAATAGCGTCCAATAACATTTTATTCTGCCAAGCTTTCATTCTGGAACTGCACGGATTCAAAAAAAAAATCAGGAAGGATATAATTATTTTCACACCTCGCATTCAGAAATGTAACTAGAGAGGGATCAAAGTGCTATTTTTCTGTTCAAACCCTTTCTAAACTATTTATTTGTAAACATAATTTTATAGTTTGCAGTTGTAAGTTTATAGTTGTGAGTAGGTAGTTTCTGTAATAATTATTTATAGAAAAAAAAAACAATTTTCATCATTGGTACTCGGTGTGAAAAGTTGTATGAGTCACCCGAGGGCAAAATTATTTTCATCTTGGGCGTTAACACTTGAGTCCCTTATTCATTAAGCTTAGGATTCAATGTACCGCCCTCGCCGTAAATACATAATTTTGCTCCCTTGTGACACAGAAACATCACGCCTGTATTCCCAAATGGGGTAGGTAGAGCACACAAAACGTTATCGCTTCGGAGCCACTTTTAGCAATTTTAGGTTTTAAGTGACACACATAACTATTATATAGCAATCGGAGGTACGAGTAAATTATTTTATTTAGTCGTTTAGTTTGCTTTTATGATTCATTTTATACTTTCACGCCGGATGGCGTACGTGGGTATCCCTTTACTTGACCGAACTTCATTTGCACGAATTTCATGTGCTATAATATACAAACGTCATAATTTTGTTTCCTATAAATTCATTATCACTACTCATTTTTACCATATTAATCAAATGGCAGAATCTTTGTTTCCTATAAAGTTACTTTCAATAATTTCATTTTTCATAATCATTGTAATCCATAAGTATCACATGCCATAATATCATTTGGACGTCAAGAGGATATACTGATAAATCCCATACGTCAAACAAGCCTTTGAATCAGGTAAATTTTAAGCACATAGATTAGGTTAGGTTAGAATTGCGACATTTGATTTGTGCGAGCGAGCGAAGCGAGCGAGCTAGACGGTTCGGAGCAGAAGCGACTCGGATAGGTTAGGTTCAGAAGGCTAAGGCGGGAGTGAAGCGCAGCGTAGCTCCCGCCTTAGCCTTCGATGTTAGGTTTTTTTTTATAACAGCCCGGATAATAAAGATAATAGATAGATTAGTAATAGAAACCAACATCTCAACTACGCGGAATAGGAGCTCCGCGCACGTACGTAGCCACGATGAATTCAGAAAGAAACAATATTTGGTATGGCGTTTGAATATTCTATTAAATGATATTATTGCACTTAATAATATGGAAAACAATACGTATTGCATTCGTATCGTTATGGCATCAAAGTTTCGGGAAAATAAGAATATATCAAATAAATTTTCTGGTAAACGAAACATTCGAGCAAATGAAGTTTCGGGCATGTGGAGTTCGGGATAATGAAATTATGGCATATAACTTTCGGTCAAACAATAGACAACCGGCGTACGTGATGAGCGGAGCTAGTGAAAGAATTATTTTTGGGTGCCTTTGTTTTGAAGTCAATAAATAAATTATAATAAGCAAAATGCCAAACAATGCAATGACTAACTTTATATAATTTACTTACTTAACTAAGTAATAATTAACTAATTTACTTATTTTAACTTTATTTATCCTGCTCGCTCTTGTGGAAGAATAATAGTTATTTGTTATGCAAGGCTGGAAAGTGACTGTTTGGCGCGAGTGCATATTGAAACCCGAGCAAGCGAAGGAGTCTAGGATTGAACCACGAGCGAAGCGAGTGGTTCAAATGAAGAATCCTGAGCGCAGTCGAGGGTTTCAAAGGCACGAGACGCTAAACAACTTTACAGCCGAGCGAAACACACAATTTTTCACCTCACTGCAGCGAGAAAATGGCAAATGAAAGAAAGACTGTACAAGTAGTTTTTAATAAGTCAGTTTTATTATCCACTTATCAAACATTTTTAGTATTATAAAGGTATAATAGTATTTTCAATCCAAATCAATATAACGGTATTACAGTGAGTACGTAGGTACATACAGTCTACTCTGTGCTATTACGTACTTCAACAAATGTATGACGAACTTTCTTGGTGAACACGTCAATATTCAACGCTTTCTTCCTCAACCTCATACCTACCCGAATTGTATACAACAAATAAACACTATCATACTTAACTTAAAGATGATTCTATAAAAATTTTGTGGCCAGATACGAGGTTGTGAAAGTAAGCGGTCGATGTATTTTCAAGGGGGCAGCCGTTCACGATAACGTTCGAATTTCAAAAACTCTTTCCAGCCTAGAGGATAAAAAGCTACTTTCCACGCAGATTTCGAAGGATAAAGAAAGCATTTTCGAGCTAGTGAGGTGAAAAAATATTTCCTAGCTCTACTTCGCGGGAATTTTTAAAAATCTCTTCGTATAGCACCATGATCTTCAAGGAATAAATATGTAGGTATGCCAGAACTTTCTAGCTCCTGTGATTTATGGTTTGTGTCGTCTGTTACTCTGTATTTTCAACTTCTGGAGATGGATGATCTGAGTGGGATGGAGGGGAGGGAAAAATTGAAATAAGACAAAAATATAGGTACGTTTTTACTAAAATCATTCTAAGTTTTATTTACAAAAATCCCTGCATCGTACTCTCATACTTTAAATGCAGTTTATGATGCAGATTTCGATGATGAAGAAAATATATATATTTTTCCCGGATAACTGACGTCTTAAATCGAGCTTAGCTCGACTGTTTCGGGCTAATCCGTAGCCCTTCTTCCTCGGAGCAACGCAACTCGCGCGACTGCATGAACACGCATATTTTGCATAAGCTTAGCTATCATAAGGTCGCGGGTGAGCAAGGAAATTGTTTTAGTTCATTGAGCTTAACAACTAAAACAAGATTATTTTTCAGATAGTGCAACGCCAAAAAAGGCTGTGTCAATTTATTACCTTGTGCTATGGTTGCATGGTTTAAAGGCACCTAAATAAAAGTTTTACAGCTTAATGAACGTTGTAAAAGTATCTTGGACTACAAAGATAGTTACATTTCATGTACTACATAATAGATAACACGTCATAAGCACTTAGAGGTTCATTACCTTCAGTGTTTATTGACATTTTAGCAGAATAAAATAACCATTCAGGCAGTCGGTTAAAAAGGTACACTATGTATTTGGAAATGACAAAAAATCCATACTAATATTATAAATGCGAAAGTGTGTTTGTGTGTTTGTATGTTTGTCCCTCTTTCACGCCGTAACGGAGCGACGGATCGACGTGATTTTTGGCATAGAGATAGTATATGGGCCCGAGAGTGACATAGACTACTTTTTATTCCGGAAAAATGCACAGTTCCCGAGGGAACAGCGCGCAATAACCGAATACAGCGCGGGCGGAACCGCGGGCAAAAGCTAGTATGTCATATTTGAAATGTGTGAATGAATGTAAGTACAGACTTTTTTATTTTATTTTAAGTTAGTTTATTGCATTTATTTTTAAGTAAGTAATTACCTTAATTAATTATTTCGATTGATATTTGTGAATGATAGTCAGAATTCTAGTTAGTTTGTAACTCTACATTCGTAATTTATACTTGTCTGATGTTAAACTCACAGAAAACGACAAGTATTTCTTTATGTATATGTGTGCAACCCGGCTAAAATATAAACCCCCTTGCAAAAAAAACGGGTACCTATGGTTTTTGTATTTTATGTGCATGAAAGCTTACTTTCTAAGTTTCAATGACTAAAAATCTGAAAAACCATAGGTGCCCGTTTTTTTTGCAAGGGGGTTTAGATTAGGCGTGAGCTGCAGCTGCATTCGTAACTTTTAGATTGAGCATAGTGAAAAAAGGAACATAAAGTGCGTAGCATAAAGCTTTTTTTATCGGTTTTTACCGATTCCGCGTCGATAAAATACCCAAACGCGATTCCTACGCGAGTTGTATGTCTGCCTGCTCTATAGAAAAAAAACGCGCTGTCGGGTGAATATTCAACGTTCTTGCAGCGTTTTTTTTGTCATTGGTGTCTTCGCAGACGTTATTAAAAGGGGTGATGCCCAGTGTTGTTTTATTATGAAAAATTAAAACAACACCGATACTGAACAGCGTTATTAAAATTCTTGTGACTTCTCTTTCCGTTGTGCTATACATATAAACGTGGGACGCTAATAACATTTGACCGCGCGGTCAAAACGCTCGAATATTTGCCCTGTCAACGTGCAATTCTAAAACGTGCGTCGATGTCACTTTTAAAAACGCGATGTGGCTTTGAGACTTTCCACATCCAAAACGCAGGGAATTGTAGAACAGTGTTGATGGAATTTTTAGCAGTTGTATGGATTCTTTTAACATGTAGCTCTAAACTAATCTAGTTACGATCATCCTATTACAACAAGGTAAAAAAAGATATGGTTTTAAACTTATACTTATTAGCCGTTAGGTGTTATCATGATTTAGTGAATTTGAAGACTGTTAATACCACAGCATATTAACAAATGTACGCTGAAGTAGTGTTAGTGATCACTAGTACAATTTCCGTATCAAGATTACGATTTGGAGTCTTTTTGTATTTTTTATTTCAACTCCAAATTTTTGTTTCTTTTACGGTCATCCCGTGAAAGTTTATATAAATTTCACACGAAAACACTAGCCGAAACATGAATGCACAGAAAAACCAGAAAAAATAGACCAGCGCTGGGAATCGAACCCAGGTCCTCAGCATTCCGTGCTGCGTGCTATTCCCCTACACCACCACTGGACAGGAGACTAGACACGAATTTTTCCTATGCACCCATATCTCAACTTGGATTCTTTTTCTATTAGTCACTTAAGCAGCGACACTAACCCAAAAAAATCCAAAGAATCCAAGTTGAGATATGGGTGCATAGGAAAAATTCGTGTCTAGTCTCCTGTCCAGTGGTGGTGTAGGGGAATAGCACGCAGCACGGAATGCTGAGGACCTGGGTTCGATTCCCAGCGCTGGTCTATTTTTTCTGGTTTTTCTGTGCATTCATGTTTCGGCTAGTGTTTTCGTGTGAAATTTATATAAAATTTCCGTATCGTTCTCGCCAGCGACGACGCTGCGCGAGCGCCTTGCAATAACACTAACCGGTTGAAACTGGATCGATGGAAGCGCCGATCCGATTGTAATTGGTTTATTGATATTGATTGACGAATGATGTGATGACAGCTGTGGGGCTGGTGGGCCCAGCATGGTTGGTTTTATTGCGCGCGAGCAAAGTATATCAACGGGGATAGTGCAAATCTGCATATCTACCATACGTACTCTTCAATAGCGTGTATCGCCAGATGACTGCCAAGTCATTATCATCATCATGTCAGCCGAAAGATGTCCACTGCTGAACATATACCTCCCCCAAGGCTCTCCACTCAGACCGGTCTTGTGCTTTCCGCATCCAAAACGATCCCGCGATCTTAACCAGTTCGTTGCTCCATCTTGTTGGAGGCCTACCGACAGCTCGTCTCCCGGTCCGCGGACGCCATTCGAGAACCTTCTGACCCCATCGGCCATCAGTCCTGCGAGCAATGTGCCCCGACCACTGCCACTTCAGTGTCGCTATTCTTCGGCATCTGGCAGCAGCGTAATGTAAACATCTAAATTAGGCAACCGGAGTTAGTGTATGGTCGAACAAACTGAATCATGCCGGGGTGGAACCTTTGTGCCACTAATGTATGTATGTATGTATGTAAATACTTTATTGTACATAAAACACAAAGTAATACAAAAAGAGAACAACAAATCAAAAGAGTACAAAGGCGAACTTATCCCTAAAAGGGGTCTTTTCAAGCTAACCTAATGTCATGTTAACACCCCATACTTTCTTCAAGGAAATCATTTAGTAAAAATGATTATTAAAATTACGATATGGATTGTTTCTTTGTGCAATAGGATCCGGAATACGGAAATTTTCAAAAAATTAAATTCACCGACATAGCTGTAGAAATATGCAAGTTGAAGTCGAAGAACAGATAACCGTTGGGGATAAAAGGTAACCACGAACCAGAAGATAAAGCATTGGCAGGCCTCCCAATAGACGGACTGCGGTTTTGAGAGAGTTGCAGGCAACCGGTGGATGCAAGTGACGAGTTTTCGTTAATTGTAGCGTTGTAAGATGGAGGCTTTTGTTCAACAGTGGAACGTCTTCCGGTTGATGATGATGATGACATATTTTATTTTATACAAGTCATATAAACATCATATTTCGTCGGGGATAATGCAAATCTGTCTACTAAACATAGCACGCATCTGTACTATGTTTTATTTCACTACATCATATGCTTTTGTCCTTTCCAAGGCCTCAAATTATCTTCATATCAAATTTCGTCTAAAATCGCTTCAGCACATTTAACACCTAGAGGTTAGACAGACATAAACAAAACATAGTAGTATGGATAAGGTATCCTAGGCTGTCTTCTTGATAATTATTACTATGAGAACCATTTACTTACTGAACTAGAATTGTATGCCTTACCCTTTTGTTTCAGTTACCTTGTTACTTATTCCAAGTTGTACTGTTTGCTATCGATTTCTCAGGTCACGGCGGGTCATTGTGTTAGTTCTAAAATGAGGCTTTCAGCTTCAGTGCAGATACCTATCTGCTTTATTTTCCGATGTAGAAACTTACAAAGTTAATCTTTTAAACGACCAGTCCTTTATCTTTACTACTTATTATAAATGCGAAAATGACTAACTCGCAACACATCCTCGTAAATCTTTGGTGGAAACACACCCTAAGGATGGCAAGTGGCGCTGCAGCTCTGGTCACAGGGCTACGGCACATGCTGAGCTGAGTCCTTTTGGCATCACACTACAGCACAAAGTCTCTAATTGTTAGTTTCGTCGGAAAGTCGCGCGAGCAGAGCGGTGGCGCCTAGTGCGCGTGTTGCCCCAGCCGCTGAGTCGCGTGCTTCCTTGAAGAAGGGCTACGAAACAGCCCGAAACAGTCGAGCTAAACTCGATTTAAGACGTGAGTTATCCGTTACAATATCATTTAATCTGATATCATGATGATGAAGATTAGGAACTCTCTACACTGCACGTGGCCTGTACTTAAGTGTGTTAACACACTTGGTTGATTTTTGGTTGAATCTTGATTAGAAACCACAATTAATTGCTATAAGGGTGCCCACGTGCCGACCTTCATGCTCGACCGCGTGCGCGCAATGCGATCTCTGTTATTGATACTGAATTACAGCCTATAAATAAACCTGAAATGTTATACTTTAATCATCGAGATTAGCCGCAAATACTATTCTCTGGTGAGGAAAATCCACTGAACTGAAAAGAATGGATGTAATTTCCGAATGTTGTTCATTAATTAGAAAAATGAGACTCCCTCGACAAATAAAAAAAATCTAGGGACAATTGACACCATTGGCCTAGCCCCAAACTAACAAATCTTGTGCTTGTAATTAAATTATTTTACAGTCAGTTGTGTCGTACCTCGTCATGCCAGCCTATAAATGTCCTGTTGGGCACAGGCCTTCTCTCAGATTGAGAGAACTTGGGCCATAGTTCCCACCCGGGCTCAGTGCGGACTTCACACTCAACATTGAAATGTTTTGTAGGTTTGTACAGGTTTGTTTGTCTTGTCCCAATTATTTAATATTCATGTATGAAATTACATAGATGCATTTGAAATTTACCACGACTTATATGATGAAGAAAATTTTGTGAGGAAACCATCACAAACCTGCGAAGTAATTCAATAGTGTGTATGAAGTTCCCAATGCGGCTAGGCCTACGTGGGAACTACAGCTCAAGCTCTCTCACTCTGGGAGGAGGCTGCAGTGGAACGTATACATGTATAAGAATGACACCGAGATGATGATGGTAATGAGCAGTAATTTCTGCTCTACAACTCTACAACAAGTAAGTGCCCAACCAATTACATGGCATGTTAACTACAGTGATCTACTTCCTATTCAGGTATTCATCCTTCAAGGATGAGTGAAGCCGTAGGCGCCGGCATGGCGGGTACCTGTCTGTGTGTACTTCCTTCAATGGTTTCCGGAAATTCTGCCTTTTGTTGTATTTGTAGGGCAATAGTTATAAAGTGATTTGTGGAAAACTACACCATACTCTATATCATCATTATAGTACCTAAAACTAGCTATTGCCAGCGATTTCATTTGCGTAAATTTCGTTATTCTGGGATGAAAATTGCCTATGTTTTTCCTCGGGCCTCCAACTATCAGGATGAAGCATGCAAAGGTAACAGACGATTATAATATTAAGTACGGATTACTTTTATTACATTTTTAAATATATTTATTTTATATATTTTATATATTTTTATTTATTTTTTTTTTTTATTATTTTATTTATTATTTAAATCCTTGAGCTCTTGGAAATTGGATGTTAATTCTTTTTTTTTGCGTTGCCTATATAAAATCATAGCCTGATAAAGCAGCGCGAAGAGAATATTTTCGTCAGGCAACCCAGAGAGAAGCGTGAGAGGCAACATGTAGCAGTTAGTGTACACAAGCTTTACCATATTAGTCATCATTGACGTCACGTAACAAACGAGGGCAACCCGGTGGGAATCGAGCTGTTAAGGAATCACGCTACTGATAAATAACACAGACAGTAGCGCATGCTATTAATTGTCCGTATCTTAAACCGGCATTTAAGGATGCGTTTTCACCAAAGATGTGCGTTCTCGCATTGCGAGGAATGCGTTTGTCACGTTTGTCATGAACCAAAGTAACGCTTCATTCACCTATCCTTACATAGCTCAGCTCTAGTTAAAACAGCTCAGCAGAGAGAGGATAGGTAAAAGAAGAGTTTCTATTGGTTCAGGACAAACACATCCCTCTTTATTACTAATTTCAATCTATTAAGCCTTAAGATATCTACCCACTACACCGTAACATACCCTGAACGTAATAGGAACGTATCTGGCACGGAATGTAACGCGACACGGACTACAACACGTCAACGGCCCGTCATTCCCATAGAAAGCGTATGGCCACCATTTTTGACGCTCCGTGCATGGCAGGCGACCGGCGACGGTTGGTTAAGAAACGTCCTAATGGGCATAGTCTCATACTTTTCAATACCAAAGAATATTATTTTTGCCTAACACGTTCCTATTACGGTATGGTATGATACGCTAATGAGTAGATACTTTTAAACTAAGCCTACACAATGTCTCATGACGTACGAAGGTGGAATTTATCAGCACTCAATATTCATATCCTCAAAAATGATTACAACTTGTCAACAATATAAAATCGAGTGGCATTATACTCCAGAGTTATCTACGGACGTCATATTGTACAGTAGAGTACCTACACTCCAACCTCCTGTGACGCAATATGAGTACTCCGTTGCATTTGCAATGTAATAGCTCTGTACGATCAGTTCCCTAACTTACGTATCCAGCTTTTTACTTATTTGTCTATTATCTATTCGAGTTATACTAATATTATAAAGAGGAAAGATTTGTTTCTTTATATATTTCACACGAAAACACAAGCCGAAACATGGATGCACAGAAAAACCAGAAAAATAGACCAGCGCTGGAAATCGAACCCAGGTCCTCAGAATTCCGTGCTGCGTGCTATTCCCCTACACCACCCCTGGACAACTGGAATGCTGGAATGCTGGATAGACTTTCACTAAAAGAAACAAAAAATTTGGAGTTGAAATAAAAAATACAAAATACTCCAAATAGTAATCTTGATTTGTTTGTTTGTTTGTTTGCATTGAATAGGCTCCAAAATTACTAGTCAGATTAAAAAAAAAATTTTTTTCTTTATTTTTCTTTCGCCGTAGGCTATATATTATACTAAAATATATAGGGATTCGTACTAAAACTTCAATAATGTGACCCAAGGTGTAATAAAAACAGCCGTAAAATTTCTTTCATCGCATGCACTGCGGAAACTATTAAAGATACTTGGAACAAAAAATGTTCTACAATATTAAATATTTAATATATCAATATACGCAAATTTAGCTACAAAAAACTTTGTATTAGCTTAATGTCCAAATTGTAGTAATGTCCCTATAACTACTTTTCTACATTTTAGGTTAAGATAGGTCGTTTTATTAATTTAATGCTTGTTACATGTAATTATATTTTAAAAGTTGAAATCTGTTATTACCTGTAGATTACATTCAGAAGATATTAAGAAAATAAGCAATTAATAACACAAAATTGAAAAATAAAAACAAAACAACGCAATGTTTGGCAAAAATGGCGCGTCCGTAATGCGCAAGTTTTGTTTTTAATTAGGTAGGTTAAATAAAATTATCAGGATCGACGGACGAAAGTTTAGACACGCTCAGCTACTGCGATTTTTTCGAATAAATAAAAGGTGGAAATCATTAAAATCTGAGATAGTTAAATTACTGGTCGTCATAATTACAAACAATTTTGCAAATTCATTACTTAGTTTTGTACATTTATACATTTGTCTATGTATAAGTCGATATTTAAAATTTTTGTCATTTAAAACTCCTTCCTTGTAAACTTTTAAATAGTTTTAAAATAGAGAATTAAAAAAAACTGTAAAAAATCGCACTAGTGCGGTGAAATGAACTTAGGAGTCAGTGTATACTTATTTTGAAAATTAAATTTTCGAACAAATGTATTGAAATGGTACGTAAATAAGGATAATTACGAACAGCCTATTAGAATGTCGAATTCGAAAACTGAGGGCTTTAGTGTGTTGATGTTCGTAATTCTAGTACCACCCGTGCGACATTCAATGTTTTTCATTACATTTGCGGGTAAAATTTTATACTCGTATTTCTAAAAGTTATATGGTTATTTTTCTTAAATTCTTGTATTTATGTGAATAGAAAAATAGTATGAAAAAAAAAAGAAAAATATTATTCTTCCAAACATTGGCGATACCTTAGGCTGCGCTCTTGGTAGCGCCGCCCTTCCCTGACGTGCGTCGCATGTGATCTTATCCTACTGCTGCGTCATGCGCGCGCAGTAGCAGAGCGCGCATGGCGCAGCAGCATTAGTACGTGCATTGACTAATTTCGTCACTACTTTGAAAAAATCTCGTATCTACAATCAATCATCATCATCCCAGCCTATATACGTCCCACTGCTGGGCACAGGCCTCCTCTCAGAATGAGAGGACTTGGGCCATAGTTCCCACGCGGGCCCAGTGAGTATTGGGAACTTCACACGCACCATTGAATTGCTTCGCAGGTTTTGTGCAGGTTTCCTCACGATGTTTTCCTTCACCGCAAAGCTCGTGGTAAATTTCAAATGTAATTCCGCACATGAACTTCGAAAAAGTCAGAGGTGCGAGCCGGGGTTTGTACCCACGACCCTCTGCTTGAGAGGCTTGGTGGCCTAGTGGTTTGACCAAACCACTAGGCCACCACGGCTTTTTCGCTTTTTTATCTAAAATCAATATATCAACAAAATTTAACCTTGAAGTAATGTCTATAAAGTTCACTCAGAAAAATTATCTATTTTGAGCTACGAGTTTTTTTTAAAGTAGGGAAGTGACGATTTCCCGAACTTGGGCTACGTGACAAGAAAATTTACGCGCAATGACTCATTTACCGACCTTGGGTTTCATGACAAGCACATTAAGGTCGAGGGTTTTATTTGGGGGGTTGCAACCAAGGTAGCCTGCATGTTACGACACTGTTTACGGGCAAGTGTGACGAAAAATGCATTTACGTCGACTCGCCCCGGCTTCGCGCAAGTCTGGTGCAGTTTTTGAGAAATAGAGCTGAAAAATGAGTGTGAAGTGCTCTTGATAAGCGACCTTTTAGAGTTCCGTTCCGTACTTAAAGGGTAAAACAGGACCGTATTACAAAGACCCCACTGTCCGTCTGTCTGTCACCAGGCTGGATCTCATGAACCGTAATTATCGTATCGCTATAACAATAAATACTAAAAACAGCTTCATACTAGTGGCATAAAAAAACTGGATAGAGTCTGGCAAATGAAAGATGAGAATGAGTTTTCTAAGGAACTTTTTATATGGCAACAAAAAAGTCGATTGTCAACCCACGTCAGACGTCATTGATTCGTCTTGATACTGAAGCTTGCTTGCGGTATTTGCTACGTTTTTAAGTAAGTGTTTATCATGAAAAAAACTATCAAAAGTAATGTGCGTAAACTGCTGTTTACTATAATATGTAAATTAAACAATAAACTGACTTTTATTTTTACCATCCCATATTGTATGTACTTATGTATATTGACGCTGGAACGACAAATTGACTATCGTGTATTTTGCAAACTTTCCAGCACAGCGATTTAACGTTAAAAATTTCAGAAAAAACACATATTATTATCTTCTTTCCTATTTGTTATTTTCAAAAGTAAAGTACTGCTAAGTAGAATATAATGTAATTAAAGTGAAACTTTCCGATATTATTTATTTCATAGTACAAATAGGGTTTCGTAGTACAATAATTACAGGTGGACTTAATAAAAGCCTTTAAAATATTGTATTACCTACATAATATATATCTCAAGTATCAAAACTATTTTTAGCACTATACGTCAGGGATACCACACATTGATTTTTGAATTTGCCGCCATTTTTTCATTCTCATCTTTCATTTGCCAGACTCTAGTTACTTATTTTAGAGCACCGACTGTACGTACACTACAACATTATAATTTGATCCAATCTCGCCGCGGAAAATTTTACACCAAGCATGGAAAAATATACCCAATTACATGTAATTGAGCTTTGACGAAACCTCTGTGATACGAGTGATTTTAATGACTAGTTTTCATGATGACTAGTTCTTATCTAATACAAATTATAATTACAGTGACTTAGCGTATTTACACATAGATTACTTACCGTCAGCTCTTGGCAAATATTGAACTTGGTGGGAAAATTAATGCTTAAGCAAACGTGTGAATAAATATAAACTTGTAATATATGAGGATTGTGTTATGTACAGATGCTTTCAGTATAGATAAATATTCTCCTACCTGAATTTTTTATTTTTGTAATGTCTTTGTATTGTTTTTGGTGATCAATAAAGTATATTTGTATTGTATATGGGGCGATATCAGCTCGCATACTTATTGAAAGTCTGAATGTAATTTTTGTCAGAATGATCGTTTGTCGTAACTCTTTTTTCTGAATCCAATAATTGTTTAGAATTCTTATAAAATAAACCTAACCTTACCTATACTTTTCTATAGGACGACCATTTAAAATTTTTAGAAAAATATAAGATTTCAGTGCGAAAAAAATTCGGACAAACGATGATTCGGACAAAAAATACGGTATGACTAGCGAAGAGTATGCGAACTTTGGCGTTTAATAAATATTCATCAATAATAATAAGATAGAGTAATAATAAGAGTAGGTACCGGCAGAAACATATGTAATTACTGTAATTGGATATCAGATATTTGTGAAACGCATACGCTAAATTGCGATGGTATTGTTACTAACGATTATGCATATAACATTGGTAAAGTCGTATCGTTACCTATCACAATTTCTATTGTATTCAAATCGTGTTGTGCAGTATTTACAGGATTTGTAATCGTAAAACCGAGTGCAGAGCCATGCATAAATATCTTCAGACGTTCTCATAAACATTTACTTACCGTGAAACTTTACGTCAGTCTAAATGTCAGTCTAAATGACGTATTGTAGGTACCTACATTATTTTAAGACATCGTAATTCAATTCAAGATACCATATCTATATATATAAAATTCAAAGTCCTGACTGACTGACTGACTGACTGACTGACTGACTGATATATCAACGCACAGCCCAAACCACTGGACCTAGAGACTTGAAATTTTGCACATAGATACCTTATACAATGTAGGCATCCACTAAGGAAGGATTTTGGAAAATTCCCACGGGAACGGGAAAAAATCAAGATTTATATATTCGATTCTGAGTGACCCTATCTCAGTAACAATAATAACTAGACTCTTCAAATTTGTTACACAAGTAGGTATTACATTAATAAAAATGTCAATTTCAGGATTTTTGGAAATTCCCACGGGATAAGGAAAAAACGGGATTTATATATTCAGTTCACCGGAATCCCATGAACAATAATTACTAGACTCTTCAAATTTGGCATAGAAGTAGGTAATTATAATAGTAAAAAACTATTTTAAGGATTTTTGGAAATTCTCACGGGATAAAGAGAAAACGGGATTTATATTCAGTTCAACGGGATGGTTTTATCGTTTTAACTGAAATTTAGGTTCCTTGGGGGGTCTAGGGGTCTATTACAAAAGGATTTCCCGAAATTCTGACGGGAACGGGAAAAAACGGGATTTTTCGTTTTTATGGTCGTAGAAAGCTGAAATTTGGCATGTAGGTTGCTTGAGGAGTGTAGAAATTCCTACGGGAAAGGGAAAAAAACGGGATTTTTCGCTTAATGGATGCAGAAAGCTGAAAATGGCATGTAGATTGCTTGAGGAGTGTAGAGGAGCATTGAGAGTGGAGTTTTCGAAATTTCCACAGGAACGGGAAAAAGCGGGATTTTTCGTTTTACTGGTCGTAGAAAGCTGAAATTTGGCAAGTGGGTTCCTTGGGGAGTGTAGGGGAGCGTTGAGAGAGAATTTTCCGAAAATTATTAACGGGAACGGGAAAATTGGGACTTTTCTTTTTCTATCTTATTTATTTTAAAAATATTTTTTTATTCGAAAGAGTATACTCCCAAGGTGGTCCACTGTCACCAAATTAGGATCTGATGACGGGATCTCGGGGAAATCGAGGGTAAACTTCAAATTGTGTAGGGACGCATTACGTTTTTCATATATTTTCTCAGTATTTGCGTCTGATAGACATCATCTCATGTTGATGAGCTGATGATGGAAGGTAAAACTCCATAACGGTTAGGAGTTGAGTTTTTTTTTTTAAATATTATACCTAATATGCAGGTATAGACATTTAGTTGTTTTCGTTCTGGTTACTCAGGTGAGCTGATGTTGGAAGGTATAACTCCTTAACGGTTAGGATACATTAGTACCTACGCCAAACCAATCAACTGATTAGAAAGAAAGAAAGAAGAAAAACTTTTTAAACTTTGTCTGTTTCTTTGTTTATTGGGGGTAATCTCTGAAACAACAGCTTTTAAAAATCGATACCCTAAATAATAGAAGCCTGTTTCAATTCAATCGCGAAGAGTGTGGTTTTCTATTGAACTCACTTATTTTTATCCCACGGGAATCCTATGTCGCACAGGTACGAAGTCGCGGGCAAAAGAAACAAGTAGGTTTTCTAAAATTACACCTCTGACCTGAAGATGTGAAACAAGGCTTCAAAGTCGATTTTTAAATTCGAAAATTTGCAAATATAATCCTCCGAAAAATCAATTAAAACACGAAAATAAATATCGTAGAAAGTAAATCTGTGTTACCCCAAATTTAACGCGGGCGAAGCCGCGGGCAAAAGCTAGTAATTTTATAAGCTTTTAACTTGTAATATTTAATTGTTGGTGTCATTATAATCTTGCAAGTCCAACTTCCAGTGGCAATTGACTTCAAGTTTGACAGAAGAAAGAAAATTTTAATGATATAACGACAATAACCTAACCGACTTAAGAAACTTGATAGCCCTAACATTGTCATATCAAAGTTCAATATCTCAAAAACGGCTGGCTCGATTTTAATTAAACATAACAAAGAACCACCGCATGGAAACTCGCTTAGGCTTTTGATTATAAGTAGGCAATCCATATCTGAGTTTGTATAAATTTAAGACTAGCCGTTACCGGAGTCGCGACTCCGTCCGCGTAGAATTCGGTTATCGCTATCCCGCGGGAACTATGCAGTTTTCCAGGATAAAAACTATCCTGTATTCTTCCCCGGGAATCAAACTATCTGTATACCGAATTTCATTTAAATCGGTTCAGCGGTTTAGACGTGAAAAAGTAACGAGCAAACAAACTAACAGACTTACAAACTTAGTGAGACAGTGGGATTGTGAATGACAGTTCAAAACTTATCTAGAAGACGTGAGACAGATCACATAATTTCTTAAGATTTTTGGCATACACGCGAACTAAAGTTGTTTATAAATTCAATGCGTGTGCCTTCCGACTGTATATCTAATCTCATCAATCATAGATACTTAGTAATGCCTTGACATGAATTATTTTGATAGTAGCAAACTGGCGCCAGACGATTTAAAGATATAAATCTTTTTCTAGTCTTGACTAGATACTGATTAAAATAAAGAGTGATCTAGATGAGTACTTATAAAAATGTTAACAGTCTTTACAGGATGGATTTTCCTAGAAATATGGAATAAATGAAAGGAACGGATTCGAAATAAGAGCAAAGTGAAAAATGTCATGACTGTCATAGCAAAGAAAAAGTAGACATGGGCAGGACACACGCGAGAATGAACGAGAGTCGCTGGACAAGATGAGTCCTTGAATGGAGACTCAGAGCGGACACTCAGGGGCGCGGCAGACCACCGCAGCGCTGGACGGACAGCATTCGACGGCACGGAGGTCGAGACTGGATGAGACGGGCAAAAGATCGCCAAGAGTGGAAGAAGAGGAAAGAGGCCAAGATTGGATAACCAAAAGGCCGTCATGATGGTGGAACAAAATTGATGACTTAAGAAGGTGTCAACATGTGCACAGAAGAATTAAAAATGTCACGCTTTTAAATATACGGCTATTATGGATAAAAAGTCATATTATTATATTAATTTTCTCAGCGCAGTCTGAATAAAGTTGAATGAATAATTGTAGAGAGAATGGTTCAAAGAGGTTTTATATCAGTAATCAACGGAAATCTATGAAAGCACGAAAAAATGTGTGCCCATTGACACTAAAAGATGCAAAGAAATGGCGACATGAATCGTGGAAAGAAATAGATATACCCACGATAACATGTATTCTTCTTGTTTTAGGTCTGTGGATTTGAGAACTTTTGAGTTCGATTTTTAAACTAATTCAAATAAATAAGCCAATCGTATAAATCGAAATTAAGCTATAGATAGGTCAATTGTTCGCGCCCGAAAACCTTTACATAGCAAATTTCATCCAGATCTTTAGGCCCCGTTTGCAAGTCCCCCGAAATAAAATGAAAATACGTTTTAATTTCATGCGTTTTGTGTGCCTACAATAAGACGTTAAAATAATATAATATACGATAGTAAGTAGCCAGTTTAAAGTTTTTTTTAATAAGCAGCTTCAGTCCAATGGGACTGGTAGATTATCAAAGAAACAATGTGGTCGGATATTTTACAGATACTCTACTGGGTTAAAATTAATTGTATTAGTAGCTTTTATACAGATTCTTTTAGTCATCATCGTACCTACACGTGCCGCACATGTGACACGCACACATTTAAGTAATAACCGTAATAATGACCTTTACCTATTCGTGTTTAGTTTAGCTCTTGGTTTTGGGACGTGCTTCGCAGAGATTTAACGGTGGTATTTACGATAACTACCGGTACCTTAGGTTTATATACGTAGATACTATGTGCGTCAAAGGTACGTTTTTTAATTTGAGAAAAATAAAAAAAAAATCGTAATTTTGGAGATTTAAAATGCTATGTATAAAAAAAACGAAAAGCAAGCAAGCTTTGAAGTATCTCCAATATACTGTACGGTTACGGGTTAACGACTTTAAATTATTTAAGCCTATAATATTAGGATCAACTGATTCTCAACTAACAGAATAAGTAATATAAAGAAAAATCATGAGCGAGTTGCACTCGGTTCTGTGATTTATTATAACAAAAAATATAGGTATTCTCGCGGCTTATTGATCCTGCAAAAGAAAAACGGAACAACTATTTTCCAACTGTCAAGCCTAACCTTTAGTTATCGAGCCTGACACACACTTGATTGGTTTTTCCGATACACTGTTTTCCCTGCTGTTATAGTGTTTGAGATAATTGATAAAAAAATGTTTTTGATTGAATTTCAAGGAGCTACAAACTTTTGTTGGTCAAGTTTTTTAACCAGTCTTTTATTCCAGGTAAATTTTAAAGTATACGTTCAAAGTGCTATTGTGCACTTCCAAAACAACAGAAACTAGTCCAAAAACAAAATCAGTATTCATACCACGTGTCAGCCAGACGTTCACTGAAACCCATTGAATGTTGAAGTATTTTGATTTACCAAGCGGCCGCATAATGCATAAAGGATTTGTTGTTCTTACATTTTCAATAGCAAATGGGTAGAGTTGCTTTTACATGGTTTCACAATGTTTAACACGGTAAAAACGGCGCACAAAACTCTTGTAAAACACTTCTTCTGTTTTTAAATTTACTAAAATATGTTGATACCTACAATGTTCCACCACCACTCATTATCAAAGCTACACAACTATTCTTAATGCTACAAGAACAGGTTCGTAGATAGGTTAACCTCGTACCTACATCCTTCCTTTGGGAAGGACATAAGAAATAATTATTAACAACATAGTGAAAAACTAGTAGGAAAAGTCGGAGATTTTTTTACCTATTTTTCCTGAATATTTTAAGCTCTAAGCAATATAATTTGAAAGTTTCAAAAAGATATTCCAAAAAAGTGGTCATGGTTTCAACAGTTTCAATGATAAGCGCTATTGAATTAACAGCAGGAAGAAAGTGCAAGCAAGGAAGCTTGATCGCATAAGTAGTTAAAAACGTAAGTCAGGCTCCTCTTGCATGTAGTGTACAGCCCAGCCAACACAGATTAGCTGAATAAATTTTGCGTAAAAGCAATTCTTTTGACTTTAAGCTGGTAAAGTATTTGTATAACTTCTGTGTAAGCGCTTATACAGATGATATTCAAGCAATTTGGGCACAAAATATCTTGCTTCAATTTGGATAACATTTGATTAATAGCCACATAGCAGCTGAATAAATGTACAACACACTGAATATCTTCTGCATAAATTCTGATTTTTCTTTAGTCCAGAAATTATACATCTTATATGCAGTTGATAATTTGTGAGTTCAGATGTTCAAATTATATTCAAAATTCCGATCTCAGGAGTAGTTTTATAAAGAAATTATGCAAGTAAAAAAAATATAAAATGTATTTTTCATTGTGACGAGATTATTTTGTGTTACTTAGTTCAAAAAATTGTAATGGTCGCTGATCATCTTCAAAAATATGGTACCTAAGCAAATTGTTTCATGCATTTTAAGTAAGTTTAAGGTGAATTATATAAACGCATGGCACTTTACTGTGAATTATCAATATGATTAATATATTTTTTTTGAGCGCCTTAAGATAAAGCTACAATTTAAAAGGTAAACAAATGTGAAATAATATTTAAATTAAATTATCTTTACTTTTTATCAAATTTCAGTCCCAGAAAATAATGAGAATCATAATTTGTATGACTGCTAATGTTCCCTACACACTAAACAAAGTGTTTCATAAGATAAATGTTGAGGATTTTTATAAAAAGAGGTTATGCCGAATGTTAGTTAATGGCGGACGACCAATTTGAATAAAAGTGTCTATTTCAGTGATTATTTTGCTTATTTCTGCATAATAGTTCAAATGCGACTGGTGGAGTGGATGGTATCTGGATATAAACATACGATATCTTCAGCTAATCAGTTATTTGCTGCTTAAGATACCCACATTTGTAACTGATATTGTTTTAAGCTTAACATAAAGACAATTGTACGCTTATAGCGCTATAAGTTAAGTAAAACAAGGAGTTTATTTTCAATTATGCAGAAGGCAGCTGTGTAAAGAAGAAAAAATCTAAAATATTCAGCATCTGAATAAATTAGTACCATTTCGTACACTATGCAGCTTAAAGAAAATATTTTGTCTATATTCAGCGTTTTGCTGTTTAACTGCTTTACTTAAATATGTTATCCAGGACAATGCAAAAACTTCAGCTACTGTGCAGATAATAGCTTTTTCAATTACTTTTATTTGAATATCGCTTGTTTAGCAGATTCTACTCTTGATTACTATTCAGCTTGAAAAAATACCGCGAACTTTATACAGAATTTAGTAAGCTTAAAACATTATTTTAATTTAAGAACTCTCTTATTCAAAATAAAGCCATAACGTCAGCTGTAATACAAAAGTAACAAAGCTTGACACTGCTTATTGTGGTATATTTTCGCTACTATCTGGCTTATGTGTTGGCTGGGAGGGAGTGCTAGTATACCGGGTGTGGCCTGTAATACGAGCAAAAAATTAAAACATAGATCGTCCTCGTTAAACTGAACAACATTAGTTCAGCGACTTTTTAATTTAAGAACTCTCTTATTCAAAATAAAGCCATAACGTCAGCTGTAATACAAAAGTAACAAAGCTTGACACTGCTTATTGTGGTATATTTTCGCTACTATCTGGCTTATGTGTTGGCTGGGAGGGAGTGCTAGTATACCGGGTGTGGCCTGTAATACGAGCAAAAAATTAAAACATAGATCGTCCTCGTTAAACTGAACAACATTAGTTCAGCGACTTTTAAAAATAATGGAGTCTTTGAATTTTCCTTTTTTCATTCAAATTAAATACTGCCATTAATGTATGCCATCCTAGAACACAACTGACGTCGTCTGTCACGCTACAAAGATCAAGCATTTTGCTCTAGATTGCTTCTGCGAATAAACTTAAAAGTGTAATAAAAAATAAAATATAAATAATAAATGTTGTTCAGTTCGAGGAGTATGATCTATGTTTTAATTTTTTGCTTATATTACAGGCCACACCCGTTAGAACTAACTAACTTCGTTCTTCGGGACAACGTTTTAGTCTACAAAATGTCTTCAAAGGGTCGTTGTACTAAGTTTAACTATCTGAGAAATCGTGAGTGCTTGTTATAGAAATAAACGAATAGACTAATTAGTATAGATTAACGAAAAACCTGGGTAAGCACTGTTAAAATAACGGTCAACGATCCTATAAAATAGCACTACCTACTGCGATCACTGCAACTGGTATTCGTAAGGCGCTGATCCTGAAATAAATAGGTACCTAATTAAGGTTTGAAAACAGCAATTCACCGGTTGCCAAGCCAACGCTTTATCTTCCGGTTCGTGGTCACTACTCGAGGACTTTTCTCCCCCAAAGCTTATCTATTCTTCAAACGACGGGGCACTCTCGAACCACGTGGAGGCGATCAGTTGAGAAGGAGGGTGGCTCAATTGGTCTCGGTTTGGAAGAGCTGGAATACAAGCCGCGCATGATCGAACAAAATGAAAAACTCTTCTGCGAGTCCTACATACATCCCTATTGAGGGATAACAGGAGCATATCATCATCGTCATCGTCATAATTGCATTTTTTATTTCATAATCGGTAACGGCCCCAGTAGAAATGTTGCATCACCTTGCCTTTTCGTACCTATGGAAAATTCCACCCGATAAGCAACTTCGACTAAGTATAGGTAACACACACCACGTGACGAATCGAATGTTTTTTCCTATAAACATGTGAAACCAAATCTAATTAGCGGTTCGTTTGATGGTGTGACAAGTGCGATTGTTTCGAACAATGAGCCGTTATCTGAAAACAAGTAAATGGATGTTTATTGTAGTAATAGGTTACTGTACTGGAAGTTATGAGTACAATTCGCTAGTAACAATTCTACAATACGAGATCTCTATCTAACTAAGTAGGTGTCTTTTCAAACTCTAACGCAAAAAGAAGAAAAAGAAGGGAGAAGAAGAGCAGGAAAGTAAGAAGAAGAAGGTAGAAAAGAGGGTGTGCGAAGGATGAGATGTTTAAGTTTGACGTATATCCTTGAATTTGTATACCTACTGTGTGTCTGTGTATCATTGTTTGTCTGTGTGTCTGTGTGTCTGTCTGTGGCATCGTATCTCTTAAACGGATTTTTGTTAGTGTGTACCTAAGTTTTTTAAATTTTATTTCTTTCTTTCCGATTGATTTGTGTTTTAAATTTATTTTTGTACAAGCGGACTGTTGCGGAAAAAGACTCCGTTATAAACAATATACATAGTTTAAAAATCGTACACATAAATGGTTTCTATATCGACCCACCGAACCCCTAAACGTAGCGCCAATTATTCTGATTCGCAAATAGGTGTTAACACGCGCTAATAAAGCGTGGTTTGTCCTTTCTTGTTAATGAAGAACGATCCATCACTTATCGCAAACAAAAATGTTTTTCCGTTATTAATTTTTCCACACTACAAGTTAGTCATAAAGTCAGGTGACATGTAGTACCTAACATGGATCTAGATAAAATATAGTGATCTGTTCATGTTGATTATTATCGTCGGCTGAAAGACGTCCACTGCTGGATAAAGATCTCCCTAAAGAACGCCACAAGATGATAATAAATATGGTTAAACGTACGAGGATTAAGCGTGACAATTTTGCATTGTACAAGGTCTTAAGCCCAATTTACTATTTACACCGCGAGAGGAGCGAACTCTGTACGGACTTTAGTTTCACGTCATCATCATCATGTCAGCCGAAAGACGTCCACTGCTGGACATACTTACATACTTAGTTTCACGTACTTACATACAACGATATCGGCTGTGCAGTAGGTACTTACTTAGCTTTTGTTTTAGTTTTAGGTTAAATTTTTATTTTATTTTAAGTTATTGTTAGAAAGTTATGTTTAATATGTATATTATTTAGTTTCTTTTATCAATAAAGTTATTTAACTTACTTAGTACACCGAATCTCTATGAATTTGTCGATGTAAGTTAAACTAAGTCATTAACGAGTCCACTCCGTTCGCGGTGGAAACCGTGCTTTAGTTTCGTAATTTCATGTCAAACGGGAACTATAACAATCGACGAAGCTGAATCGCTTTCTGGGTGGAATCCTTTCGCTGCAAATGTTATGTTGACGATCCATTACTTGCCATAAAAATAAACGTGATATTGACCGTGAAAGGGTTCGCGATTTAGTTGCCTAGATTGTATCCTGTTTATATCGTTTAATATCTACCCACGGCTTTTACTACACAGTTTCAAAAGGTATCTTTTGTTCACGTGAACCTAGATTTTTTTTTCATATCTTCAGATATTACAGAACTGAGTATTTGATACTAATTTTAATTTGATACCTCAACGTGTTTCTTGAAAAAAAAGGGTGCTAATAGACAGAGCGCGCAGACAAACTGGCAGTAAAGTGATTTTTTAGGTTATTGTTCCGTTTTAGGTATAAGTACGAAACCGCACAGTTTGTGTTAAGTTTGCACAGTGGAAAACTGGGGAAACCCTTGGCTTAATTGTTTTACGGACGGAATTTTACAGGTTCGTCACCCGGCTAAGACGTGATGCGAAAACATGATGGATGATTTGTTTGGAGTGTCATAGAATATTCCACGAAATAACAGGCCCTGTACTAAGTGTAAACTTCGAACTTCGTATATTGCTGTCCCGCTGGCGCTTATATTACTTAATACGAGAGTGAGAGGGACGCTACGATACGAATTTGGATTTTGTTGTAGCCCCCCCAGGTGGTTGTGGAATACTACGACGTAGAACGAAGTACCTCTATGTGCGTAGGATGGAAAATTTGTAGGGGCTGTAGCGCAGAGATATTTGAGTAAGGGTAGGTTAGGTACGTTAGCTAGCATAGAAGTAGCGGATCGCTTTTTTTACTTTGTCGTATTAACACATTTGTCAATTTTGTAAAGCGTTATACCTGGCTGTGAAACAACGAAGTAGATACAAAAGTGTGCAGAGTCTTTTGTTGCTCACCCAACCCATGCACTTTTGTAAATATTGGGATATAACCCAAATGCTGGAAATCTGAAATGACTTTGCTAGACATCGGTATAAATAAGCAAAGTCTGGAATAAAAACTCGCATTTCGGAACCATCCTGAAATAGGAATTTATCAATTAAATAATGATGTACCAAAAAGTAGTATTTGTTTATGCCAGCTTTCTGTGGCAATAAAAATTCAATCTATGATTTAGTCATTAGGTGAATTAGGTTTAAGTTTGATAGTTCCATACATTTTGATCAGCAAGTGGCCATAGCTCATTGTTTTATAGTTTTATTTCCTTGTATTCGTACAAGGAAATAATCATAATGTCAATACCAAAGCATGGTCGTGCTTCCTTTCTGCTATCAGTCGCAGTTTTTAATTGTCCTAATTTATGCATACATTTTTATTTTCTAGAACCAGTGTATTTACTTGTAAGGTAAATGTTTTAGTGTATGACATGGTAAATGCCCAATAGAAAATGTATTGTAGTCACTTTCTCGCAGTATCCATAGTACTTACAAGCTTTGCTTAGTTAGGGTCTAGCTAGGTTAATTAGTATAAAGTGTCCCATGCTATTTATTGTTATGTATTTACTTTGTCAAATATTGGGACAGTGACCAACATTTAGGGGCTGTTTCACCATCCATTGATTAGTGTTAACTGACGGTTAAATGTGATGCCGTCTCCGTCTATTCGAACAAAAAAAAATAGTGACGGCATCACATTTAACCGTCATTTAACACTAATCAATGGATGGTGAAACAGCCCCTGAGACTTTTACCTTGTGCTGTGCACTTACCTACTCTCGGAAAATTATTTTTTTTTTACCCAGACATGTCCGGGAAGTAATGCCACTGTTTTAACTTTATTATCATATCAACGCATATAACGATGGACTTCCCGGTCGATTTTTTCAACATTAATGAGAACATTTCCGAGCAAGTAGGAGAAAAATGTATTTTATACTTATTGTTTTAATATTAATTAATTTAATGGTAAGTCATAATCATAATCCTTTGCAAGCTCTACATTTTGAGATTAAAATCTTAGTTTCAAAAAAGGTGACTATATAAAAAAAAAAAAAAAAAAAATTGTTTATTACAAGAAACAACACATACAATGGTGTTACAAATATCTGTTGGTCCCACACTAGGCTGGGCCTGTATCGTGATGACCGGATTCGGTACTTAATTATTACAATTTATTTATATGTGTCTGTGAAAGCACTATGCAGATTATTTATATACATGTGTCAGAAAGAATTTGAACACAAGCCAATTTTAGTCAATTGTGGTTGAGAGTGAGGTTGTGTGTGTGTGTGTGTGTGTGTGTGTGTGTGTGTGTGCGCGAGTGTTTGCGTGCGTATGTATGTGTGTATATGTTCTTTCCGTGGATCCTTCAAATCTCAATATTTCAACTGCTAGGATCAGAGACATGAAAATTGGCGCGGGTGTCTATATGAATAATTTTTGGGCATTTCCCATGGAAATTTAATAAATACCGGAAAATCAAAATTTGTGCGTGCGCAAAAACATCTGACACGTCCTTCCGGCCCTAGAAATAGAGTTGTATCACATATTTATGCACGTTTGCTGTGTCATATATTGGTGCTGGTGACTGTACCTACCACGACGATATTTTATTATGACTAATCAGTGATTTATCAACTAAGTCTTACTAATTCAATATCGGAATGCTTGGAATTATCTTTTGTTGGGCTTTAAATGGAGCAGACTCGTCACTGGTTATATGTACCTATTTTGCATCATGCGTGATTGCATGTAAAGAAAACATTTAGGTATTCGTGACAACATAAGAAGAAAAAATAAATAAATTCATTAAAATTTAAAGAACACGTATTATGTTTATGTCGTATTATCTTATGAGATTTAAAACAAACAAATTTCGTGCACCAACCTGGAATCCTACAGAGACAATTTATTTAATTATAACAGAAGTATATTCACAATGAACATATGGTAACATTTAAAGTATGTATATGCATATCACGAAATGGTCTCAAATCACCATTCGGTTATCATACATTAAAAAATAAAACAACTTTACCAAAGTGAAGACTTATATTATGAAGACATATATATTATTTCGTTTGAAATTTTACATGAGCTTTACGGTAAAGGGAAAACATCGCGAGGAAACCTGTACACACCTACGAAGAATTTCAATGGTGTGTGAAGTTTCCAATTCGCTTTGGACTCGAAAAACTAACTGAAAACCAGAAAGCAGTTTGCTCAAAATCGAGAGTTGAATCGATTAGGTACACTATGTTTTAAATTAAGTTATGTTTGTGTTCTTAAATCCCTTTTTTACTGTGCACAATCTAAAAGTTACTATATACTGCAACAGGCGCCAATTAAATGTTTTAGCGAGGTTGCATACTATTTCGATAATTTAATACTGGCCGTTTTACTGTCACTGTGTGAAAGTGATTTTCTTCTAAAAACGTCAAAGCGCAACTGACAAATACACAAATTAATTATTAGTGTAGATTTTGGAATGAAGTAGAATTACCAACTGACTTAGCAAAACGCACTAATACCTTTTAAAATAATGAAGGTATTAAAAAATAAATACAATCAACTAAAAAGGAAAGAATTTTTTTTGGTGTGTCTGAGGTTTTCAGTTATTTAAATAACACCTTGTATAGGCCGAGATCACAGTACATTCCTTTTCTCTGTAGGAGCCGTGCCGAGATGAAAGAAACTATCCAAACATAAACTAAGTATCCATTCTTATACTTAAAATGTTAGAAAGTAAAAACAAAACGATCCGCTGGTTAAAGATAAGTAATTGACTGATTTTTTAAATAGCTTTTATACCTTTTTCAAATCGTTTTTATACATATTTTAAAGAAAAGGAAGTTCCTATTTCGTTGGGTTTTTTTTATTCAAAAGATTAAAAAAGTTTTTAAAATTGACTGAATATTGAAAACGGCATAAAATTTGGAGACCATAGTTGAATCCACCTGTAATCAGCTCCATCTATTCTTAGAGTGTAGACTAAACAACTCCATTGGAATTCTCTTCAATTACCGGACCTAATGAAACTCAAAGTTAGGTAAAGGAAAACAAAGCTGTTGAATGGCGGACAGTTTTTTTTATTACGTTACATTTAAAGCAGATTGCACACGGAATTTTTATAAAGTTGATTAATTATGTGTATATCTACCTAAAGAAAAAGGAGTTTACTTTTTGTGTTATTTAATTATGGTTGGAATAGAAATAAAAATATATTGAAATAGAAACATTTATTTACTATTACCAAAAAATTACAAGATAATTATACCTACTCATACAGCCCATTCTCATTCATTCAGGCCATTCTAGCCTGAGTCAACGGGGGCAGGCTGGAAACCAGCGCTGGCAGCTTCTGAGCAAGCGCAGCATAAGCTGAGCCTGTTCCTTTTGCCACACAGTGCAAGGGACTGGCAAACACATAAATATATTGTTTATTGTTTATTTGTATTCTGTGTGCCTATCCTGTATTGTTCATGTTGGCAAATAAATCAATCTTCTTCTTCTTCTCATTTCACAAAGGCAATTTAAGAAAGAAAGAAAATTGAAGACAATACTTTGGTGATACAGTTAACTTGACATACTCTTCGTCTTCGACTTTTAAACAACTGACGCTATACTAAATAGGGACTGATGTAAGTACTTAAAAGGCGAGGGTTGTGAGCTGATTCACCTGTCGTCTTAATTTGTAACGAGCGAAGAATGTTTAGCGCGTGGACGGATGAGCATCAACTCACGTAGTGTTCATGAATCACTAAACACGTGATTGCGGAAAATTTTCGCGATAAGAAAATTAATTTTCTAATCCCTTACTGAATATTGATTTTAAAAGTCGTAGAAGCAAGAATTTGTGTGTTAATAAATAATTATTCTAATACAAAGAAAGTGGTTTCTTTATCAGCAGTATACCTACCAGTCACAGTCGAGAATACTAAATCATGTACCACAGCACAGGGTGGAACCTTTGTGCTACTAATGCCATGTTGAAATCATACATTTGCTTAAGAACTTGTAGCAAAATTGATTATGAAAAGGTTCCATTCTGGATGTGAACAAGTTTTTTCAACTGTACCCAGTATGTACTGGGATTCAATGATTCAACATAAAGGCAGTGAGCTTCTAAATACGATAGTAACATATAATTGCATAAAGGTAACAATTTCTAATGAATTTTTGTTCGCAGGTACATTAGAAAATGTAATACCGTAAAATTGTCTTAAGTAGGTATTTGTAAACAAAAACTAATCTCATTCGCAGAATATTTATTTATCATTAAATCTTTCAAGGACTCTTTTAATCTGAACTTATCTTAATCCTTTTGATAGCACTCTTTCCCACGTAATCGTAATCCCTCACCTTGACGCAGCGTGCTTATAAAATTTATCGGCAAGTTTGGGTGTACGCCAAAGCTCCTATCTCAGATAGGGCCATCCTTGGTCGGGCGGGGTGCCAGGATATAGGTCGGCAGGTCAAGGGCGGGTCACGAAATCACACGAGCTACGTGCATGCGGTCATGGAAATGCGTTGTAGGTGTTTTAGAAAAAATATCTTACTATTCCAACTTGTCGGATGTCGGGTATGAATTTTAATCGGGTGTTCCAATATTAGAACATTTTTAATAATTATACAAATCTATTCACAGTTGCCTGATACCGATTCTCTATTGTAATGACCGACTTTCAACGCGAAACGGATCCGTCATCCGACTAGTGAGAACGGGCTCTAATACTCGTATTGACATCCATCCATCCATCCATCCATATTATTTCTATTAATATAAATGCGAAAGTTTGTGAGTGTGTGTGACGAATCCATCCATTTCAGTATGTTTATCCATTGCTTATAAATACTATCTTTGCTTACTTTGGGGTCAATTGGTGTTAAATAAGCAAATGCCTTAAAAATCTAATTAGTGCGTCAGTAAGATTATTAGAAAATATTAGTCACATATTTTTATCTTTTCAATTAAATAAAAAATCATATCCTCATCATTACACAAGCCACTTAGTTCCACGTTAACGCTGTGCGACACTTTGTAGCACGGCGTAACGCCACCCCACAGATTTTACGCGCTTAATCTTTGGCATTTTTAGTTTAATTGGCAAAAGAAAAAGTACTTGCCCAATATGTACCTACTTATGTATGTATTTAAGCTCTCTTTATTGTACAAAAGAAAAGAAACAAAAATGCAATTGGAAAAACTTTAAGACGCTTATACAAAGGCGAGATTATCCCTATAGGTAAATGTTATTTTCCGATAATCTAAGGAACGGATTAAATAGAATAACATTTTTTACGCAGTTTTATACAGTTTTACGCAGTTTTACGCATTTTACGCAGTGGGGTAGAAAATTCCTCGAGTGGCGACCGTGAACTGGAAGACAAAGCGTTGGTGGACCTAGCGGGCAACCGGTGCAAGTGGCGAGTTTTCGTTCATTGTGGCGTTCAGGGGGTGGCCTTTATTCAACAGTGACTGTATTCCGGCAGTCGATGAATATAGTTCTAAGGGTAAATCTATAAAGAAAATTTATAATTTAACCTACTGGATTGTAAAATATAAACTACAAACAAAATCTCCGAGATTTTCTCAATGTCTTTATAATTTATGTTCACTAATCGTGTGCTATTTAAAAGAAAGCAGTTCCGGGGTCGACATTGAAATATCGTAGCATTGAATCAAATACTGACGTGCCCACATGTTATGCGAACAAGTCGATCCCGTCTGTGCTCGTTGGCAACTTTCCGCTTCCTATCTCATTAGCGAATTTCAAAAGTACAAAAATAAATCGTATGACGTGTGTTTGTGTATATTTCAGGGCGCCGGGAGGGCCAAATTGTCTTGAACTCTCCTTCCTCTCTAGGATGCTCGCGGATGTTTACAAAACGGGGAATTCTGGCTCAATGTCAGGGCCCCTGTTAAACTGGTTCATGCGCGCTGTAATTCGCATTTGGCTTTGGCACTGACATCGGCCATAACATAAACATCACCACCGGAATTTGGCGATTCTAATCTTGTCTTCGCTGGTACAAATGAATGTCAATAGAAATATTTTTTCAGAATATTAGGCCTTTCACTGGCGGAGCCTAACTTCCACCGAATCTCTATGAAGTTGATCAATATGTAAGTGAAACTGACTCCTTGCTGAGTAGGTACACTCCGCTTGCGCTAGAATGTGAGCAAAAGTGTCAGCCTCGATTAAAATCTGTGAAGCCTGATGATAAGTAAATCACTTTTATCGAAATGATTTCATTTGATCGCAAATTCTTAGTACTATTGAAGAAATTTTCCAGGTTAAGCTAACAAAAGATAACAATTTCTTTATATATCGATCCCTTGCATCGGCTTTCAATAACTAATAATCGACCCAGTCCTTGTCCCAATGCCCCAGTGCGGTGTCTATGCAGTATTCATGTACTGAAGGTTGTCATACGTATTGATTTCTCCTAAAATAGTCACAGATTACCAATCTGACCTCTGCGATCCTAATTATTCTGCTATTGAAACGTCTCGAGAGCTAATATATAAACGATATGAAAACGATCCAGAAAGCTTTATTGAGAAAGATCTGGAACCCATTTGAAGTACCTACGTAGGTAAGTACTTTAGTTATTGTGTCAGTGTTTCTCGTCCTAACTGACGGTAACTGGTATCTACGGAGTCTTTGATTGGTTGTAAAGATTTGTTCAATCCAGAATGTTAGGACCTGTGAACGGGCTTCAGAGTTCCTGTTAGAAAATATTAATTGCTGGTTATTAGGGAGGGGTAAGGGGTCCTTTTAAGCTGGTTGATATTGTGTCGCATCTCTGACAAACATGGTTATTAATAGTGCGGCTCCGAATCGCCAATTATACGCCGGTCATGCGGTGCCGTTTTTATTCCGCAGACACTGATAATGTTCTGTTTATTTTCAGCGGCGGGCATGTTACACATTAATTCTGAATTGCGATTTTCGTCGAAGAGTTATGTTTATGTTGCTAATGCGCTCATTCTGCTAATACTAAATCTAGGTAACGGAATGTGGTTCGGGTTGTATGGAATGTGATGAGTTGGAATTTATTTAAAATTTCTGGCCCCGTAATAAAAATTTCGTAAACAATTTAATTTGTACTTATGACTAACGAACAAATGCAATAAAATTTGTATAACAATAAGGCTGATTGTCATATTGACTTGTGAGTGAAAATAGGCTTTGACGTTTTAAGCGCTACAAATGACACTAAACCCTATGGTGGTTAACCAACAACTAGGTGGTAAACCGACTTCTTGGTCGACTGTACCTAACAATATAGGATATACATAAATACGGTGACAGTTCCGTATATAGGTATAATCAGTTGTTAACGGCGTAGACGCGTGTTCAGATATTATTGATAAAAATTTTGCTCACAAGCTCATGAACTCGACTGTACTGGATTTAGTGGTTCAGGCTGAGGTGAGTGACGCTGGCGCTGTCAGGTAGAGATAACAAACTTGTTTCGACATGTTTAGAATGACGATATTTTTTTATTCATACATTGATATGATATCATTGATAAATAGAACCTCACCCCAGAACAATTTGGTGATCATTGAGGTAGGCAAGATCATTGTCCATTTTGCACCTGCCCTAGAAACATAGTAAGTAGGTACCAATACATAGTAAGTTCTACACTTACAGGTAGTTATCATTAGGTATGTATATTATCATTATCATTACAACAAATTATGAAATCATAAAATATAATCTAGGATTCCGCTGTGAGAACGTCATTAACACAAGAAGCACTCAGTATGATATGTTCACGATAGCTAACTGCGTTGTAATTAATTAATTAGCGACAAGTGACACGATGATTATTTGATCATAATCTGCAGACATCTGATAAAAGGTGATAATCAGATAAAACGAGTACTGTCAAATTACAGCAAATCACATAAAGTTTGAAAAGAATGACCAATAAAATTAATAAAGAAAGAAAGAATAACATTTTATTCGCGCGTGACATAATGTGAAGAAGTACAAAAAACATATGATCACGAAATAATCTCGAAACAGCAAATGCCCTACAGACGCCATGTTACAATACAATACAAACAATGACTCTTTATTGTACACCAGAAATAGTAAGCAATACAGAAAACAGGTACACAGAAAGAAAACTACAAGGCAAACAAAAGGCGGCCTTATCGCTTAAGAGCGATCTCTTCCAGGCAACCTTTTGTATATTAGAATGTAGACAAAAATACCAATATTACACAATAAAAACTATATTAGACATTACTTAAATCATATTCCTATATTCAGTGTTGATACTACTTGATACAATGAAGGAGATGATCCTCCTGATGTTTTCCTCCACCGTTATTTCGGACATGCTACATATGTATAATGCAATTTTTACAGAAATTTACAACTTTATAGGATTGTAACAAAATACACCTATAACCAAACCTAAACCAATCTGCCGATTACCCGATCAAATCGGTTCGTCTAATTAAAACTTAATATTTCGCTTAAAATAATGACCGTTATATATTTCGTCCACTAGGTATACGTTAGCATTATGTATTGTGTGGTAACATTCTCCGTAAAACCCTGGGACTGATGAGATCTCTCTATTGTGCCCACCCCCCACGCTATACAAAGTATTTACTAATTATACCAGAACACAAAATACATAGGTAATATACGCATATTAAATGATTCATGTTCGAAATATACGCATAAAAGATTGTTTGGTTTATTCGTGGATCTGTTATCCTTTTCAAGGATAAGGGCTTTTATTAACATTGAATAGCTGGCCTTGAACGGGTCTGGAATATTCCGAACATTATATTAGCTGCCCTACCTATAATAATATGCGAACGGGAGGGAACAAAATAATAAAGTGTGAAGAGGGTGTGAGTGGACGTAAACATGTACAATCAACAATTCTATTTCTAGGACAGTATAGGACCTTGCCATAATAAATAATTTTGGTTTGTCTATAGCAATGCTTATTGGATGACGTAAAATGTCACAATGACAGGTTCTGTGGTGGCCTATGAATCAAATTGGTTGAGTGTACAGTACAAACCTACTGAATACTAAACATCGGAAATGCATAATAAATTATTGATTAATTAATTGACTTATTATCCACTTCTCATGTTATAAATTAATTAACCCATTAGATCTTTTTAGGATTCTGTAAACAAGGAAGCTTTATAGTTTCGCCATGTCCGTCCGTCCACGGCTTGGCTTAGAGACTGTTAGTGCTAGAAAGCTGTAATTTTGCATGAGTAGGTACTTACTGCACGCCAGAAATGTGGTAAAAGATTTTTTTTAGGGTAGGCATCTCTCCTCTTAGTATACGTAAAGAGGGGATGACTTTTTCTAGTTTTTGCTCCGAGTGTAAGATATCGCTGCCACGCTGGGTAGATCTTTCAAAAACACCATAAGTTGACTTAGATCACTTTTCAATTTAGATCTCTGCTTCCGAAATGACATCCTCTACAAGCTAAGCCAGCCGTTGTCTTAAAAAAGCTGAAAATAATCATGGTGGTAGTTTATAAAATAAATTCTAATGAATCACAGCAAAAACCTTAAGCAAGCGTTGAAGTTTGGCAAACGGAGAAAATACCAAGGTGTTTGCTCATTTTATCCGAAAATAAAACTGTTTGGGAAGCCTTGAACTTTTTCGATTCAGTAAGTCTAGCATGTTATGCACGAGGCATTTTTTACGTTTCGTCTGAACAAAACATTCCATTGTGCGTGTCATTTAAATACAAGACGGACTGATGGCATGGGCAAGGTTGCCGTGTGAGCAATGGTGAACGATCAAGAGTTTTTGAAGCATTTGGGGTACAGTCTAGTTCATAAACTTGTGAGCAAAACTTTGATCAAAATATCTGAACTCGACTCTATTATTAACGGCGTGTTCAGGTATTTTTGATCAAATTTTTGCTCACAATCTTATGAACTCCACTGTACATACAATCATCAGCAGAGGGCATCTCTCGTTTGAAAAACAAGAAGAATATACACAGTTCTTAATTCAGTCATGTTATAAAATTAACCAAAAATCTGTTTACTATCCCACACACAATAGAATACACAATACAACAATAGGTACATGTTATTACCCGGAATTTTAACCGCTAAGTCTAGAAGCGTGAAATTTTACACAAGTGTAGTGTTCTTTATAGGTACAATTCACGAATAGCTCAGTGATTAAACAACCTGGGTAGCTTGAGGTCTCGGGCTTGGTCCCGGTCGTGTTAGATCATTTCTACTATGGAAATACGAATGTTTGTTCTCGAGTCTTGGATGTCTAGTTACAGGACCCGTAACACAATACAATACAAAAACTCTTTATTGAAGACCAACAAATAGTAAGCCTTAGCAGTATAGAAAACATATCGTTCATGGAACAAAACATCGAGACAATTACTTTGTGACGATTACATAAAAAAGTAATTTAAATATATCAAACGTAAATTTTGAAATCTAAAACTTGTTTAGGTACTTGTAAATATATCATTTTTCTACTGCAATGGATGAGCGACATGTACTTATATAGAGATACATAACAAAAACTTTGCTTATATGTTTGCAATTAGGTCATCCGAAATATTTATTTATTTAAATGAAGACTAGAGACCCGGACGTAATTTGTAGGTTGGGTTTCAAATTGTGAAATAGCGTTAATACCCATGTTAGGTCGTTTTATTCTTTCAGTTATATTCGACCTTAAATTCTAATAATGATCTAAGAATGCGAAGATCGTAACAGATGCGACGGTAGACGCGAAATAGAAAGCAACTAGTGTCAACGACCCTCGTGACCGGCGCACGCGGTTCTGTGGCCACTCAGCACAGCGCAAGATTTTGGCCAATGTGACGTCACATTGCAAGACTGATAGTCTCGCAGTTTCAAAAATATTATATCAAAATCGGGTAACTTTTATCGGGTAAATTACCCATTTGCTTATAGGTTATTAGTTCAGTTTTTGTACTAAAAGTTTTGTTATTGTTTTTATTTCACAATGTTCTTAAATACAAAAGTACTCGTATAGAACTATTTGTATCGCAAAGTACAGTGAGTACAGAAGAGGAGATAAATGTAATAGTTTGTTAAAATGTGTTGCATTACTTAATTAGGTACATTGCATCTCTAGCGATTGTATACGATACAGTGCACCGTGTCATGCGGTGCAGTCTACTCATATTAAAGTAAATATATGACCTAACCGGACTACAGAACGCAAACCTTATCCGTTGTGACGTCTCTTATAATAATATTTTTTCACCTCAGCACCTCAAACAGGCAGGTTTTGCTATGAGAAATCAGTGAGCAAAATCGCATTTTGCTTATAGGCCAGCAACGCACTTGTGACTCTTCTGGTGTTGCAGATGTCCATGGGCGATCGCCATCAGGCGATCCGTCTGCTCGTTTACCCCTATACCATAAAAAAAATACGTTTATTGTTTAACCTCTTTAATTACGCAAAGATGAGACTTTTGCAGTATTAAAAAATGAGAATGACATATTTTACGAGAATTTCTATGTTCAAATTACAATGCATGTTATGAGTTATGAGACTTATGAGTATGAGATTGGTATTGTACCTATTGGACACTTTTTCGTTCCAAATTCAAAACCTCTCTATTTACCGCTTTTCAACAATGTTTGGCATTCTTAACTTTCTGGTGACTTTTCAAAGGGTTTTAAATGTGATTATTATATTTGTTTCTTAATAATCGGATTATATTAAAAAAAATGTGTTTGTTTAGTAAACAGATAGGCTTATGTTGTTTTATTCTTATGTTAGTACATTTAAATTATGTTCTCACTGCTCAGGTGAAAAATTGTATGTGTCACAAGAGAACAAAGTGTTTTTACATCTCGTTTCATCTGTTTGAATCCCTAATTGCTGCTCTCAGGATTCTAACCTAGAATCACTCGCTAAAGCTCGTGATTCAATTATAGAATCCTTCGCTTACTCGGGATTCAAAATCAACACTCGCAACAAAAAACAACTTTGCTCACTTGTTGCACAAATAACTATTGTGATCCTAAACGCCACTCTATATTTGGGAACCTCTTAATTCAGATCGCACAACCAACTATAAACAACATGTACGAATGCCGTTTTTTTCCGTGCCAAAATTTCCGCTGCGTGCATAAACAAAATATTTTAATACGACCTTAAACATAACTAAGATTCGCACAGCGTAGTAGAACAGAAGAGAAAGTAACAAGGCCGAGTAAACGACCAGACTGCGCTACTGTAACCTTCACTGTGTTTGCTGTGACTCACTCCGAGGAAACACCAGGGGGCTACTATGTAATTCGAAAATCGAAGTTCGTATCGTACCGTCCTTCTCAATCTCGTATTGAATAACATGCGTCAGCGGGACGGCAACAGACTAAGTTGGAATTTATTGTCGTCCCGCTTGCGCTAATATTATTTAATACGAAAGTAAGAGGGATGGAACTTAAATTTTCTATATTCGTGGTAGAAACTAAACTTGCCGGCTGTTGGCCTAAGTTGTAAGTTACATAAAAGTATGTTTGAAGTAAGGGAACTTGTGATGATCGTAAAGTCTTTTGAAATGACCGAAATATGATATGCTTTTGCGTTTTCAATCATTTTGAAAAAAAAAAAATACGAAAGACTAACTCGACAAAAAAATCCTTATAATTATTGAAACTCTTTTAGATATTTTTTATTAAGTGATGATTTTGATTGTCACCCGAATTATCAGGCATATTTCAAAAACCGGAAATCAGTCTACTATTTGATGAACAGGACCTTTGAAGTGTGTTATTTCCGTAATAATACGGCAATGCGACTAATATCATGCAAATGAGCGTGCATGATGCTGATGCTTGTAGGCAAAGTCATGTGGCGACAAATTGAATACTTAAATGACTGAATGAGATGACGTGGGACATGAAACTTGTTTTTGTCCCACATTACTCAATAGGCCCAACGTTCTGGAAGACGCAATTCACATAATTATGTCAAGTACTTAACAGCTAAACAATGAAATCAATGACTATAACAATCAATAAGAAGGATGTTGGGATGTTTGAAAACAAAATAGTTTAGATGCTTTTTCAATACAACGATTTTTAAAGATTTATGTATATGTTATTACAAATAGTACCTAATTTATATGTTTTCATAATATTAAATCATATATTTTAAGTCACTAGAGCTGTATTAATTGTAAATACAAAAAATAATGTCAACAGTAAAAATTAATTAATTTAAACTTAAAAATAAATTCTACACAGTACTCAATGTCATGTAAATATGGCTGAATAAATCAAAATAGTCGTGTCTCCAAAATTAGCCTATATTTTTGTCATTCGTAAACACAGTCTTAAGTTTCACGTGACGAGAACGTTTACTTTACGTTATTTAAAAGTGCAAAAATAAACGAAAAAAACAATTTCAAAACTAAACTAGAGGTAAAAATAAGCGTTATACAAACAAACACCTTAGGATTAATCTGATAGTGACATCCTGGTAGTCCGGCCAGGATCGTCTCCGAAGGATGGAACTCTTCAACAGTTAATGTCATCGACTTGAACTTTGGTATTCAAATGTAGTTTGGGTGACAATACAAGTACAGTCAACAAAAAAAGCTAGTATTAAAAATGTTTTTTTTTTTACCAAAACCTTATTTTAAGAGGCTTTTCAAAAACCGTATTGCGTTCGGGCATTTTAGTTTCAGTAAAAAATTGTGCGTATAACATTACATTAAGTATGTCTGCGAATAAATTAACGAACGAATTAATATTACTTATAGTATTTGTTTATAGATAACCTATATATTTACATAAGATCAGCAGAATTTAAATTCATCTGTACATTTTTCTAAGCCGGCGAACATGTAAATACAGTATAAGTAGGTATTGGAGCACAATGGAGCAGCTGTCATTTATAGTGTTCTCGGTAATATATGGAAATTGACTCAGATGGAAATAGATCCAGCTTTAGAAATAGTAACTATCGTACAAGGAAACTGCGACCATCTGGGACCAGATATAACTCACTATGCATAACTAAATTAATCGTGATATTTTCCTCTTTGAGATGAGTCTTACAGAAAAAAAAAATATATCAATTCTACTAACCGTACAAACATAATACATTTATGTCATGAGATGACAGGGTCAAGGCTTAAGTTTCAATAAACTTCCTCTCCTCCTTTAAAATTTTCCCTCCAAAATATTATGTAATCTTTCCTTTTTTAGAAACATCTTTTATTACGATCAAACAAAAAAAAATACAAAAATTAATTATTAACAGCAACTTCTTTACAGACCATTTTTTACAGTAGCGTATCTTATGCCAACTATACTTAACTATGGTTATCTTATGGCCCATCACTCAATAATGGGATTAATTAATTTTATAGCATCATTGTTTATAGTTGTAATAGCTAATTGATCTAGTGTGTCCACTGTCCTATAGCTGCGTAAGGTTTGGGTCACGGTCAAGTTACAAGGCCACCCGACCAGCGCTGGCGCAAGTTACAAGCTGCTTTGTATTACAAAAAACAGGACTATAAGTAATGGTAATCACGACGAATTGGCTCCTATCCTGATCTGATGTACATTCAAACAAATTGAATCATGTACCTGGGTGGATGGATCCCGTGGATACTTTGTGCTACACATTTTATAGCATCACTATAGCTTTTGCCCGCGGCTCCGCCCGCGTGGTATTCGGTTATCGCGCGCTGTTCCCTCGGAAACTGTGCATTTTTCCGGGATAAAAAGTAGCCTATGTCACTCTCGGGCCCATAAACTATCTCTATGCCAAAAATCACGTCGATCTGTTGCTCCGTTACGGCCCAAAAGACGGACAAACATACAATCACACAAACATACAAACACACTTTCGCATTTATAATATTAGTATAAGTATATGGATATACAGTATAGTATGGATTGTTTACAGTACATCAACAGCTAATTAATCCAGTGTGTCCACTGTGTAAGGGTTGGGTCACGGTCAAGTTACAAACCCACCCGACCAGCGCTGGCGCAAGCAACAAACTGCTTTGTATTACAATAAGTAGGAGGATAGTACGAAATCTGAAAATCAAAGTACCGTCCTTCTCACTATCGTATCAAATAATATAAGCTTCAGCGGGACGGCAAGATACGAAGTTCGAATTTTGCACTTTGTAGTACCACAGTATATATATAATAAAATATAAAAAATATTGCTAAATAAAACTTCAGCGTGCTACACACGCTTGCCCAATAGATGACACCCTGCTGACACCTTTACGGGTCACTTCGATTGCTAATGACATAAAATTAAAGCAATTAATGGGACACTGACGATGACGAGCACTCATACCTTCATTTCATTTTCAATCTGCCGTAAAATGACGATTTATACTAAATCCAAGTAGTAATCTTGTAAGTAGTTCTAACAATGAATTATAGCCGACTGTAAACAAGAGTACAGCCAACACAAATACATACATACGAGTTATCAGTTCGTGTAACACTGGCCTTTTCCTGCGGTTTTGCTCTCGTAAATCATTTAACTGACAAATGCATGTGAATTCTTTATTAATTAGACATGTGCCAAATTGTATGACTTTCTGTTACATAGTGATTCTATATATTCTAAAAATCAATTTCACATCGTATAGTCACTAGCACCAGTATCCGACACAATAAGGCGTGCCTAAATATCTGTAACGACTGTATTAGGGCCGGATAGGATGTATCATATACATATTACTGCACGCTCTGCTGTGTGTGACAGATATTAAATAAATAAATAAAACAAATATTACGGGACAGTTGACACGAATTGACCTATAGTCCCAAAAAAAGCAAAGCTTGTAGTTACTATAGACACTAGGCAACGGATAGACATACAAATATCTTATTATTATTAATTATATACTAGCTTTTGCCCGCGGCTTCGCCCGCGTTAAATTTGGGGTAACACAGATTTACTTTCTACGATATTTATTTTCGTGTTTTAATTGATTTTTCGGAGGATTATATTTGCAAATTTTCGAATTTAAAAATCGACTTTGAAGCCTTGTTTCACATCTTCAGGTCAGAGGTGTAATTTTAGAAAACCTACTTGTTTCTTTTGCCCGCGACTTCGTACCTGTGCGACATAGGATTCCCGTGGGATAAAAATAAGTGAGTTCAATAGAAAACCACACTCTTCGCGATTGAATTGAAACAGGCTTCTATTATTTAGGGTATCGATTTTTAAAAGCTGTTGTTTCAGAGATTACCCCCAATAAACAAAGAAACAGACAAAGTTTAAAAAGTTTTTCTTCTTTCTTTCTTTCTAATCAGTTGATTGGTTTGGCGTAGGTACTAATGTATCCTAACCGTTAAGGAGTTATACCTTCCAACATCAGCTCACCTGAGTAACCAGAACGAAAACAACTAAATGTCTATACCTGCATATTAGGTATAATATTTAAAAAAAAAAACTCAACTCCTAACCGTTATGGAGTTTTACCTTCCATCATCAGCTCATCAACATGAGATGATGTCTATCAGACGCAAATACTGAGAAAATATATGAAAAACGTAATGCGTCCCTACACAATTTGAAGTTTACCCTCGATTTCCCCGAGATCCCGTCATCAGATCCTAATTTGGTGACAGTGGACCACCTTGGGAGTATACTCTTTCGAATAAAAAAATATTTTTAAAATAAATAAGATAGAAAAAGAAAAGTCCCAATTTTCCCGTTCCCGTTAATAATTTTCGGAAAATTCTCTCTCAACGCTCCCCTACACTCCCCAAGGAACCCACTTGCCAAATTTCAGCTTTCTACGACCAGTAAAACGAAAAATCCCGCTTTTTCCCGTTCCTGTGGAAATTTCGAAAACTCCACTCTCAATGCTCCTCTACACTCCTCAAGCAATCTACATGCCATTTTCAGCTTTCTGCATCCATTAAGCGAAAAATCCCGTTTTTTTCCCTTTCCCGTAGGAATTTCTACACTCCTCAAGCAACCTACATGCCAAATTTCAGCTTTCTACGACCATAAAAACGAAAAATCCCGTTTTTTCCCGTTCCCGTCAGAATTTCGGGAAATCCTTTTGTAATAGACCCCTAGACCCCCCAAGGAACCTAAATTTCAGTTAAAACGATAAAACCATCCCGTTGAACTGAATATAAATCCCGTTTTCTCTTTATCCCGTGAGAATTTCCAAAAATCCTTAAAATAGTTTTTTACTATTATAATTACCTACTTCTATGCCAAATTTGAAGAGTCTAGTAATTATTGTTCATGGGATTCCGGTGAACTGAATATATAAATCCCGTTTTTTCCTTATCCCGTGGGAATTTCCAAAAATCCTGAAATTGACATTTTTATTAATGTAATACCTACTTGTGTAACAAATTTGAAGAGTCTAGTTATTATTGTTACTGAGATAGGGTCACTCAGAATCGAATATATAAATCTTGATTTTTTCCCGTTCCCGTGGGAATTTTCCAAAATCCTTCCTTAGTGGATGCCTACATTGTATAAGGTATCTATGTGCAAAATTTCAAGTCTCTAGGTCCAGTGGTTTGGGCTGTGCGTTGATATATCAGTCAGTCAGTCAGTCAGTCAGTCAGTCAGTCAGGACTTTGAATTTTATATATATAGATAATAAATATGGATTACTAATGTTTGGCCAAAAAACTTTTCCCAAAGTATCACATCCCAAAAATTTTTACCCAAATTATCATTTGGCAAAAAATCATTTGGCAAAAAAACTTATCGCAAATTTACAGTTAATAAATTTTTATTTGGCAAATTATTGTTTCGCAAATAATTACTTAGTCATGTTTCATATTGCCAAGTAATATTTGGTCAAATGTATCGTTTGACATAATGTACTCTTCCCAAAATATCGCATGACATAATAACCTACTTTTCTGGGAACAGTTCGTTTCTGTGGAGGGGCGCAGTTCTAACCTAACCTAACCTACTTTTTTGATAGTAGTTCGTTTTTGCGGGGGACGTATTTTTAACCTATAATCTAACCTACTTTTCTGGTAGCAGTCCGTTTTCTGTGGGGGACGCAGTCTAACCTCATCTACTTTTCTGACAGCAGTTCGTTTCTGTGGAAGACGCAGTTCTAACATAAGCTACTTTTCTGGTAGCAGTTGGTTTTTGTGGTTGGTTTGTGCGAAATGTCATTTTGAACAAACATTTTTTTGGAATACAATATTTTCCAATATAAAACGTTTGCTTAATAAACGTTTGTCGTAATAAAATTTGACAAACTAAAATTATGCCAAATGATAATTTGACCAAATGAATAAAATGCGAAATGTAAATATGCCAAAGATTCGTTTGGGAAATGAAACTATTGCGATAAGTTTTTTGGAAAGTGAAATTTGGCGAAACATATTTTGGCGAAACGGCAGTACACCAATAAATATGTTTTATTCATACAAATATCTGCCCCGGCCGGTATTCGAACCCGGTACCTCAAGCTTCAATTCGAAGTCAGCTTCTCTAACTATTTGGCCATCCGGTCGTCAGTGCAGGTACCTTCCGATTCCTTGGGAATATCGGAATAAAAATTGGCTATGTTAGTCCCAAAGAGTATATATTATTACATTTTATTTAAATTTTAAAAACCATCTCAATATAAAAAAAAGAAACACACACACACACACACACACACACACACACACACACACACACACACACATTATATAATATTAGTTAGGAAGTAGAATTATTTGTTTTCCGTGAGGGGCAATGTCTATGGATTTGTGTAGGTAAGGGGCTGGCCTTGGACTGAGCGAGATTATGACTACGATTTGTGATAAAGACAAGACGTGGTGGCCTACTATTGGCTCGTCAGCTTCATGGGAACGCTTAGTCACTCTAAGCCCAAGCCGCACTGTATTAAAAACTTATTGAAAAAAACTTAGACACTTGATATATCTACAACTCGTAGGGCCAATGAACGATGAAATGTGACGATTGTTTGGTCTAGAAATGGGTATTGGTTTGTAAGGTTTGAAAACATAATACCTAAGTAATAATTATCTTCCTGTAAATAGCTATTTAATTCCGCAAAGATTTCGTATATTCTGAATTTTTGGTTCAGCTATTGACTGACGCAATCTTTTTATATTTTCAATGACGTAAAAGAATATGTAGGACAAATTAAAAAAAAGACTACTTAGTAAAATAAGCGTAATTATTATTAAAACATTATTTAAGCATTATACTCCTTTACCTTTTCATCGCAAAAAAACATTTTTTAAGTAAACAAATAATAAATAACATTTGAACTCTACATCCAAAATGTAGTGTCTGGGATTCCCCAAACAAGTTAAAGCGGCCTAAAGATTCGTCAAAACTTTTTTTCCATTGTTCAAATACTATACAAAAACAAAATAAAATACCTATGCATTGCATAAATGTATAAAACAGTTTTTTTACGGCGAACAAATTGAGAACAAGGATTGTAGCGCCATCTATTGTTAATTTTGAGTATACTGAAAAAAATATTCTCCTTAGGAGTTAAGGGCTCAGTTATCGTAATTTATTATATAAAAAAGAAATTTTACCGAAGAAACAGATTGTCTGCAGATTATTAGTCATATCATAAACTAGATAATGTAAGTAAGTAACAGAAGTTCATCGAAAAATTGGCGCTATGTTTCTGTCTATTTGATCTTCTTCTTCTCTTTTAAAATATAGCTTTTCTCTCCTAATTAATAGGATAATTTCTGGATACTAAATTTTTGTATGAAAGAAAAAAAAAACGGAGGCTACGGTCTTTGAAAATCCGAAAATGTCTCTGAGAAAAATTATTTAGGCATATTATTTTTATTTTCTTTAGAGATGTTTTTTAAGTAGGTAATTAAGGTAATGAATATTGTGTCTATATATGTCTGACCCAAAAATTAAAAAGAAATGTGGAAAAGATGGAAAATTTGGGAAAAATCTGTTAAATATTGCAAAGAATTTCTCAAATTTTATTTAGTAATAGATGTAAAGTTACGTGTGCCGAGATAAGGCCGTGCTAGGCAGCCCACGTAGAGAGACCGTTAAAAATAATTATGCAAGCAAGATTGGCGGTGAGGCGGCAACGACCAAGCGATAGGGGAGCTAGGGGTGGACGCGTAAGAGGTCATTTATTTATCGATATCGATAGTTTATAATTTTCAGTACCCTTAGTGTAAGTTTTCGGTCACAAAATACGTCTCGATCGCGTGCGCGTAAAATCTCAATTTGTATGGAAACACGAACATTGCAAACGTTCCGCTAGAGGCGTTGTTCGTGTTTTGTATACAAATTGAGATTTTAACGCGAACGCGATCGAGACGTATTTCGTAACCGAAAACTTACACTAAGGGTACAGGTGATAAGATGAAATTTACTGTTATTGGTTACGTAGAGTTTTATTCTACCCAAAATAAAATAGGGGCCACTTGTGTTTCATTGGTAAAACGAAAAGATTATTCCTTGCCTGTCATTATTATTAATTCAAATACTCTTCGCTTAGTTAAATGTATTCAGATAATAACGCATACGTATTTTTGATTTTATTTTACCGGTAAAACTTAAGTGGCCCTTATTTTTTTTTCTAGCAGGTGCAAATTAAAATGACTCTACTACTCTAATTCATTAAGACTAGAATATTGATACTAGATTCAATCAACGTATTTAAGTTGGTAAACACAATAACAGAGTACCTATAGTCTACCTAGTAATAGCATCGTGAATCAAAATCAAAGTCAAAATCTCTTTATTCAATTTAGGCTATAGCAAGCACTTATGAACGTCAAAAAATCTACCACCGGTTAGGAAAAACCTCTGTTGAGAAGAATCCGGCAAGAAACTCAACGCGGTATTATACATTACAAGTATTTAACACAACTTTATTTTTAACACAGTAGGCTCGCTAGGCAGTAGGTAGGAATAAAACGGAAGAGGTTGGTTACTTTACTGTGACCTACCTGAACGACTACTGACTCATAATTCCATACGTGATGATGAATAATGATGATGCATTCTGTTGATGATAGTTATGTATTTATAAATATATCGAAATATCAGAAGCTCGCAAAATGTAACCCCGATTTGCGACCCGTAACAAATATATTGATTGTAATTAATCGTGAATCAATCGTTTTTCACTAGTACGATGTACCTACTGCATCTAGGTTAATCTCATAGTCATTATGCTGAGTGAGGACCTACTTAGCATCTTAGCATGTATGTCTTGTCGTTGTTCTATTGTTATGTTTTTGTGGTGTTATATAAATGTATTTTCTTTCTTTCACCTGTTTTAAAAAGTACAGATTCTGCTGATTTAAAAAAAAAACAAAATGATAGTCTCTTATAATAATCAAAGCATACGAGGGGCAAGGGCCTCGCCGATGGCTCTCCGTGGAAACGACCTCACCCGTTAATTTTTCACCATTAATAGTACCAGATAAGCTATAATATTTACACTCCATTTCATGTTTGTCACTTTTAACTCCAACGCTAAAAATGTTACTTGAAGTTGTCTAAGTATCTAAAAGTATGAACACGCTTTTACGAGATTGATAGATTTAAGATTTTTATAGGTTCTGATAGGATTAAGATCTTTATGAACACCTAAACTTGTTTATGACGGGCACTGTACATACTCTCAGAATTGAATGAAGGTTTCCATGGCATAATTTATTTCAATGCCTCAAAGTTTTTTTTGTGTGTTTGATGAATAATATATCAGCTAAAATTAAGACACAGCTCATGTGTTTGTGCACAGAACAGATGACGCCAACGACTGTCGATAGCGGAATGCAATGGCTAATTTAATTTTTTTACGATGTGGCAATAAAAACTTTACTACAGACTATTTTTATTATGTTGATCTCGTAGAACACACAATTGTCTTAAAGATCACTTACATTTTCAAATTTGAAAAAGAAATATTCATCGATACAAGATTTCTTTTTCGCTTCACTAAGCTACACCATTCGTTCAAGTTTCATTGTCTGCATCGGTCTACAGTGGAAATTTCCACACTTAAACATGCAACCTTCGGCTCTACCGCTCTAGCTTGAACGGCTTTGTATATCGCCCTCTCGGTCGCACGGAATCAACGCAGCGCTCTGACCTAACCGGTTTGCACTGCTTCAACCCATGCATTTGTCCATAAGTTTTTCTCTCTCGCTTGGAGCAACTTACGTTCTATTTTACGAATAGCTCTGTGCTATGTATACTTCTCGGTCGTCGGCCAAATGATTTTTGTTAGCTGTCTTTCTCTAGAGCTTGAATGAGGTAAATTTTGCATTCTTGGTTCAGAGCTACAGCTTCAAATCCAACAAAATACTACTGTTACCTTACTACGACCACGTGCTCGAAGGTTAATGACTGATAGCATAGATAATATTGAAAATAAATAATAATAGGCTCAATTCACAAGAGTTTGAGCGTGTATTGATTTTTTTTTATGGATCTTTGAAATGATTTTTGGAATGGGATGGGAGGATGGCTATAGATTTTTTAACGTTGCTACATTTGGTTGATTATTATTCTATAAGAATCTTCCGGCGTTTTAAAGTGCATCTTGATGCCGTATTGCTATATGGTCTAAGGGTACAAGTAGAAAAATCGAAAATTCTTCGTCTGCAAAAGATAAGATATGTGATATGATGATATGTGTACATTTTTATAAATTACAATGCAATAGAAAAAAATGCTAAATTGTATGGCGTATTCAAATTACCATTAGGTTGGAACGAAATAATTGAGGACACAGTTAAATAAATAAAATATATAGCAATGTGATGATAAATGGTTCTGTTGTGTATGAGGAAAAACAATTAGACAGTAAATACATATAGAGAAAGGTTATTTAAACAAGCTCGACATTAATTTTACTCATAGTACTCATAGTGTACCTATAGGTACTTAGTTATTTATTAGTGTCCACTGTCCATTGTGCATTAGTGTTTTATTTCTTAGAGATACGTTAATTTTTGTATGATTTCCACGTATTTTTTGCATTTTTTTAAACGTATCCTTGTACGCTTACGAAAAGTTACAACACTAAATAATTAAAGTAAAAAATTCTCATGATTTTTAATAGAATAGAATAGTTATTTTGTCAGATAACAATGATCTGCAAACATACTGTTACTAAAAATTTTCAAAAAAAAATGTTACTTAGTTAAATAAACATATTAAAGTGAAGTGAAGTAAATGAGAGTGACTTAATAGTTATCTTTTTACAGTGTGGCTTCATGAGATTATATATTAAGTCACTGATGAATAGAGTATTTCAAATTGCACTCCATCGAAGCGATATCAATATAACGCTTGAGAATTACGAATACATTTACTTCTGATAAATTATACATTTGTGATGATACTGATAACTGCCAATCCGCGCTGGTCCCTGGCATGCCATCGATTTGCCATCAATTTTAGTAACCGATATATACCTACTGACCGATTTTAATGAGCCACCTATACAATCTGTCACTTTTTTGTATGAGAAAGTAAACAATTATGACGATTTTTAGCACTTGTCATTTTTGTACTACAGGGGGCCGGAGGCTTGGGTGTCACAACTAAAGTAATCTCAATCTAAGGAAAAGGTTTGTGCCCAGCTGTGGGACGGGTATAGGTCATATAATAGATGATGGCTAAAAGGGGCAAATTTCTTGAAGTTGTTCTTTTCATATATATTTTTTTAATTTTATACTGTATTTTTTAAGTATTTTATTTTCAATTATTTTATTTTGAAAAAAAAAAAAAAAAACTTTCTGCCCAGTTTCTTGCGGCGCATTTTTCTTGGCTTAGCAATGATGGTCTTTCCGAAAGCGCTGGTATTAAAAAAATACGTGTAAAAATGCCCATTGCGCCCCATTTACTGAATAAATGATTTGAATCTGAAGGGGGAAATGTAATTAATGACTCAGAAAATCCTGTTGATAATAATATTTATTGTATTCAATTAAAAACAACTTAACAAACTTATATTATAAAATAAAATTGATAATTATATTTAAATACTAAATACTCAATACCCAGGACCTATCCTGCAAGAACCCAGTCGGTAGATTTCTTTAAGACATGATTAATATCGTCACTGTAAGTCTGTATGTTGTCGGACTGTTCGCAAGATTGGAACAAATATTTTTAGCGATGTTTATAAACTGAGTTACTTCTCCGGCGAGAATGTTGCTCAAGATCAATTTAAGCACTCAATTGAATGAACATACGTTGTAACAAAAAGCAATGTTTTACCAGGTTTTTAGTTGTTTAGTAGGATTCAATGTTCAAATACAAAATAATTGGGCACCATGCCACGGGGGCCTTTTTTAGATTTAATTTTATTTCATCTATTCTATAATTTAATTTAGTAGGTCATTAAGTTTTTAAGTTAGGTAGTTAGTTTATAGTTAAGTTTTATGTGGTTATTTTATTTTAAATTCATGTATATTTTATTCCAATAAAGGCTTTTAACATTTTAAATAATTTGAAAAACTATTGTTATTTATAAATCGTTTATCGACGATATAAAAATCTGTTAAATAAATGAATAAGTAGATAGATAACAATGACAATTATTTATACGTTTTGAATTTTAATTAAGCTAACCTGGATTTTGTTTAATTACAATTAATATTTTCGCATTATTTGTAAAATATTTTTTTTGTTGTAGATAAATTTTCTGATAGAGTTTTTTGTTGACTGTACTTTAGATTGACAATATTCAAATAATTAAATCCATTTCAATCATTAGAAGTAAATTAAATTCAACTTGAGATATTTTAAACTTAACAAAGAAACAAACATTGCAAGTAAAACAAAATACAAAAATATCAGTAGCTGTCGAAAAAGTACGTCGTTTATTTTTGTTGTAAGTGCAAACGTTTAAAAAAAATCGCGACATTGACGAAGTCACGGCGCCACATAATTTAGTGACGCTGACGAGATGTTCTGAAATGATTAGTTCAATTTATTTGACGTGCGCTGTAAAAACAAAAAGATTAAAAAGTAATAAATGCGTAGACACGCATAATGCGTTCCGTTTAATTAGGGTTCGGATGTCTTGAAATTTTCGAATAGTTACAGCGAAAATAGATTTGTTTCAATTATTTTTAGTAACTGTTGTCAGTGCGTGATTAAAATGGGAAGCGTTTATTTTCAGAACTGCTTGCCTACTCCAATTTCAAGAACAAACTAACTCTAAATACTTTAGACTTCCTAGTTACCTCCCTATTTATGGCTAATACTATAGCAATAAAGTGAGAATTTGTGTTTGTTAGTCTGTTACGTTTTCACGCTTAAAGTACTCAACCAATCAACATGAAGTTTGATATTGAAATGGTTTAACAGCCTGGAAAAGCCATAGAGCAGTTTTATCCCGGAAACTTGTAGAGTTCCCTTGAGATAGCGATAAATGAATTCTTCGCAGATGATTTGGCGAGCTACAAGTAATCCTAACAAATATTATCAATGCGAAAGTAACTCTGTATGTCAGTCCGTGTGTTAGTGTCAATAACTGAACTCATTTATTTAGATTAGATGCGCCTGACGATAGCTTGAGACTCTTTATATCTATAGCACGAAAATTACAAAGCTCCCGCAGGATATCGGATTTTTTTTTTCTTCGCCGCTGATTTTGCTTGCAACAACTCTTAATTAATAACGCTTAATCGTTGTGTGTTTTTGGTAATTGTAACATTATTGTATTTGATCTACGACTATGATTTATTACACACCTTTGTGTTTTAATACTTCATTGCAAACTAACGTGCCAAATATCTACAACTTTCGTAGCTAATCTGAACCTCTATTTAGGGCTCACACATACTCTCTTGTTTCCTCACACAACACAAACAAATTACATAACGTCCTAGGAACACGTCAGCATATATGACGTATTGACCACATTTCCGGGAGACACGAAACGCGCTCACAATAACGTAATGATGTCTTATTTTATGCTGGACGTCTACATCATAAATATTTCGTGACGCGGGATACGCCTCATTCTTGGCACGCGATTTGTTTATCCCACTGCCCGTGAAACCGTGTAGGATGGCCGGGTTCACAGACATAGGTATATACGTATAAATAAAATAAATAAATAACTATTAATGATACGGATACGAGGTTGGTAAGTAAATACATGAGTTGATGAGTGATAAACCCGAGCCGCAAGGCGAGGGTTTTCATCGTCACGAGTTTGTAAAACCTTGCCAACCGTGTATCATACTTATACGACGTTTTTCAATACATTTGTGAGAAAATAGGCATTAATAACAAAAAATCTTAGCTTAAGAAGCCACTTCATTTATTCAACTCTAAGAGTTTTACAAAAATGGCGTAAGTTTTATTTAATTTATTAAGTGTGGTAAAATGAACTTACGAGACATGTATACATCCCATGAAAGTGAATTTTTCGAGCAAATGTATTGAAATAAAAATAAATATCATGGACACTTGATACCTAGTCCCATACTAAGCAGAGCCTGTACTATGTGTACTAGGCCCAGGATAAACATACTTACGAGTTTTTTTTTAATACTTACGAGTATATAGATAAAATACATATTAAACATCCAAGACATGTATAACATATATAAAATACATAATGAACATTAGTATTATTCATAACAAATATCTGTCCCGGCCAGGGATCGAACCCGGGACCTCAAGCTTCGTAGTCAAGTCAGGTCCTCTAACCACTTGGCTATCCGGTCATCTAAACCGTGAACGTTTGTTGAGTAGCGTGGTCTTTAAACAAGTACGTTTCTTTAACCCTTTTCCAGGCTAATTTAGATACACTACTACATAATGAATCATTGTAGTATATTGTTTAACTATGAAGGATTAATATATAAAACCAATATACCAATAAAAACATAACGACTTCAATTGATTTTGTTTTAAATAAGTACCTATACTCTGTCTATTTAAGAGAGTTAGTACTAGAAAACAGAGAATGCACGTAATTGGTCAGCGATAAGGACGGTGCACGTGCAAAAGGTAGGTTTACATGCCTGTCAAAATTTAGTCAACATCTGTCTCTCGTACGGTGCGGACGCTTTCAAGTGCATCTTTGATCAGTAATTTTTACCTGGCTCGTTTATTGGACTGTTTCCCATTTAACCTGTGACTCGGCTATATATATTTATAAATAGAAAGGATAATTAGTTTTATTTCTATGTTTTGTTTCTGTGTTTTGCCTACAGATTCTCTTTCCCATCATCACCCATACTTGTATTTTGTTCATTTTCTTTTGTACAATAAAGAGTTTACATACTTTTATAGCCTATTATACGACCCACTGCAGGTCACATATTTGAATATTATTATCTACTACTTTAAATTACATAATTATGACAAACAATGTCATGTTATCAATAGGTTAATTATTTGAGGTGCGTCTAAGTACAAACAAAAATCACGAGAAATATTACGAATATTCCAACAAACGGCATGTGAGCCGAGCCCGCTATCGAAGTGCTATTGTTGACGCCCACTGACAGTTTCTTGTCCCTTTCATTTGCCTACAAAAGTGCAACAGAGAGAACGCTTTGCTAACTCTGTTAAATAGATAGGGTATAGTACCTTTGACCTGTACCTGTGTAGTGTTTCAAGCAGAAGATCGTGCATTTGAGACCAGGTACATTAGTTTTTCGGTGAACGACAACATCGTTAGGAAACCTGTGTATACATCTATCAATAAGTTAAATGATGTACGTGAAGTTCCCATTCCATACTGGACCCATTCAGGAATTATAGCACAAGCTACATGGGAGGCTAGCAATGGGACGTATTGTCCGTAGAAAATGAGGAATTCTGATTCGTTTCATAAAGCCATACAAATTCTTATCTGATTTGTAATATTAAGGCAGGGAAACCCAGGGAATGAGTAAGTATTTACTTAAATAAAAATTCCGAAACCTGTGAAAAGTAACTGTCGTCTTGTTTAATTCAAAGCAGTCGTGTTTCCAATCGTGAATTTTCTGTAAACGCTAAGTTTGCGAAATCCAGTCATGTGCGGAAAGAACGAGCGATTTCTACAATTTTTAAGTGGCAATAAAAACAATGAGCGAGTGGAAGCAGTTTCATTAAAATGTTATTATTTTTATGATTAGTAATTGACTTGTCCTGGCTCGGACCTGTGACGCAGAAAGGCGTAGCTATGTATCTTAAGATTCATTTTCTATTTTGAAAAACTCATACTCGTATAAAAATCACATGAGTAGGTATTTCATTAATGAACTGTTTATCATTAGGTATTTTAACTTAAAAATTAAATACGTTTAATTATTCCATTAATTGAAAGGGTTACCAGTGTAGGTAAGTAGTGGTTTTTGTTTTGCTTAAAAATGTGCTGCGAGTCGTATTTTTTAATTTGCCGCTTTTTTTCACTGCTAACTTATGACAGCCAGGCTCTACCTTATTTTTTTCTTTTTCCTTTCTGACATGATAAAAAAAATCCCATAGGACATGGTCTCAAAGACAGATTTATTCGCTCTACGCTCTATGTATTTAGTAAAGTTTATGAAAGTTTTTCAAAGAGATTCTGTAGGACGCATGAATTATTTTTTATCTCTCTTCGTGAAGAGAGAGATTTTGTAGTACAAGGAATCCTTAGGGCTTGAGTAACTATTAATACTATGAACGGGTATTTTATTACAATTTCGTAAAAAATAAAAATCGGCCAAGTATGTGTCGGGTCACAGGCAGTGTATGTGTATGTGTAGTGTGTACGGTATGGGGAAATATTTAATACTCGTTAACGTGTAAAGCCTTCTCAGCTATAATAAATGGTACTAAGTACCAGATTATACCTCTAAGTGGTTCATAATCAAGATACCACCAAGGGGACTACAAATGGTTGCAATTTTGACTATCTTATAAAATCTTCCTTCCAGCTTTTTAGATACTGTAATGTAGGTAGGTATGCAATAGGTACACATAGTTATTATCCTCTATACATATAAGCATGACCAAGTTTACTCGTATTTTACTGTGTATATCGCAGCATTAAACAGAGAATTAGTGGGGTATTGGACTATGTTTTGATTCAAGACCCTTCTCGCAAGTTCTAGTACTTACTACTGATAACTTCGAGAAGGTATTTAATAAAATTGTAACCGCTAGTTGCTGAATAAACACTCACGCTTTAATATCCTAGATTAAACACAATTATTTACACTTACTGTAGAAAATCCACACTAATATTATAAATGCGAAAGTGTGTTTGGCCGTCTTTCACGCCGTAACGGAGCGACGGATCGACGTGATTTTTGGCATAGAGATAATTTACGGGCCCGAGAGTGACATAGGCTACTTTTTATCCCGGAAAAATGCACAGTTCCCGAGGGAACAGCGCGCGATAACCGAATACCACGCGGGCGGAGCCGCGGACAAAAAATGATAAGTAAATGATAATAATGTCTTGTTCTAAGTACGAATAATAATAAACTCCTCTTGATCAGTCAGGCAGTATTATGACATTAAATCATTTAACTCCAAGATCGATAAATTTTGAAATTCGACAAAGAATAAAATATTTTCACAATCTTCTGCCCGGATCTACCTATTATCGAAAAAAAAACATACTATTAAACAGACTAGATTATTTTAGACAATCTGTTGGATTTCATTATTAGAGTAACCATTGTCATTTTTATTCAAGAGGCGACTGAAGATACTAATTAAAGTAATTTTGTCAGTACTTAGAATAGCAGGATTAAAAAACTTAGGTTTTTTAGCAAAATTCATTGTTTAGTTAATTACCTAATTTAATACCATTAAAATGGTACCTACGGAATACATTTTTTCAAAATTACTAACACTAAACTTACAATCATGATAAAACTACATCAAAATGACCAAGACTACATTTATATATAGACTATACTTATATCTAATAGCCTTCGCAAATTTTAAAGCTGTAAGTTCTTATTTTATTCTTCCAAAAATTTGGCTTACTGGTAGAAACTTGCCATCGAACATAGGGCTCTACCATGACTGCAGGGCTACTCCGAAACACAACGTTCGAAGTTCGTGTCGTGCGATCCCTCTCGCTCTCATATTACCTAAATAGTATAAGTGTGAAAGGGACCGCACGACACGAACTTCGAACGTTGTGTTTCGGAGTAGCCCTTCTGTTTTAGTAGGTAACAACATAGTAAATATTCGTATAATTATGAAAACTAGCAAAATCAGATCATAGGCTAGGATATTACCCTAAGTTAGAAGAAGAAATGATATCTTAATTTTTTATAAAATATTATATATTTATATTGTTATAAATAAATGTCAGGACTAACCATTGAACTTGGCACCTTGACCCTTGGCACCCATTTAGATCTTACTTCTTTTGTCGGTAGTCAACAATCAACGCATAAATCACAATATTGAACTTGGCTCTTATTTCACATTTTACGTTTTAATGGGATAAAGATTACTTACTAGAATTTCTTGGTGCTTTCCATAAGCACATTTTAAGAAACAGCTTTACAGTGACATCTGTTGTTGAGTAGATGCATCAATATTATGTTAACTGAAAGGGACGTGTACGACGTTCTGCTACTCCCTCATAGATGACGCTGTAACGTAACTTAAAAATTTGCTATGTGATGTATCATTTTGTTGTTTTGGCGTAATCATAGATGGCAGCACTAAATTTAATGCGTGGAATTTCAGCAAATTGTATGTAGGTACTGTCGAGTTCATAAACTTGTGATCAACATTTTGACTAAAAATATCTGAATATGCTTCTACGCCATTAACAATAGTCGTGTTCGTTCAGATATTTTTGATCAAATTTTTGCTCACACGTTTATAAACTCGACTGTACATTTTTTTAAAGGTAAGGTAACTATGTAACATGCATGTTCTTGCCTTGTACTTATTCAAAACTTAGAAATCCTTGAAGTTTCTATATAAAAAAAAGCCACATTATTTCTTACGGGCCACAGATAGTACGCGTGGGAAAGTCTACCCCTGTTATTGATATCAATTACAACAAGTCATCACGGAGGGCTAGCGATTTCCCTGGACGACGATTAGATCCATCCATCTAAACTACACGCGACCTGTCATCAGTAATCTTGCATATCGCGTGTTAATGTTGGCACCACGTTATTTTTTATTATTTACTAGCTTTTGCCCGCGGCTTCGCCCGCTTGGAATTCGGTTATCGCGCGCTGTTCCCTCGGGGACTGTGCATTTTCCGGTATAAAAAGTAGCGTCACTCTCGGGCCCATAAACTATCTCTGTGCCAAAAATCACTATATATATATATATTACAGTATACATATATACTGTGGCGTTTGCTTCAGTCCATGAGCATGTTCATACATAAGCATGCTATAACGAGCATGTGTCACAGTGCCTTAAGATATTTATTTATTGCGTTGTCATGGTAACAAGAATCGTGTAGTATAAATGGTTGTCGTTATACTGTGTCGTTGTATATTTATATTCCATAGTTCTATTCTATGTGCATGTTTGTTACTCCTTCACGCTAAAACGGCTGGACGGAATTGGATGAACTGTAGTGTGTAGGTAGTTGTCTATTCATTCCCTATTTCACACGAGATAGGGATAAAATCTTGAAATAACAATCACTGGGCTTAGAGTCATAAAAAATGCTGTGTAAGTGTAAGTAGTTGGACGTCAGGAATAACACATAGGCTACTTGTTGACCCGATATTCCCACGGGATACCTAGGGATAAAATCTCGAAATAACAACCGCTGGGCTTGGATCCATGAAATTTGGTATGTAGGTAGTCGAACGTCTGAAATAACACATAGGCTACTTTTTATCCCGATATTCCCATGGGATAGGGATAAAATCATGAAATTTCAACCGCTGGGCTGTCTTGAAATTTTGGACAGGTTGTTCTTAACACAACCTAAATGAAATACCAACCTCGATACAAATTTTGGGAATTCCCAGAGGAATTTTGTAATATCCCGAAATATCAACTGTAACTACCAGATCGAATAGTTTACACGTACGAAGCTGTGGGTGAACTAAGTAGTAATAAATAAAATTAAATATCCATATCCATACTTCCATACTAATATTATAAATGCGAAAGTAACTCTGTCTGTCTGTCTGTCTCTCTGTCTGTCTGTCTGTTACGCTTTCACGCCAAAACCGCTGAATCGATTTGGATGAAATTTGGTACAGAGATAGAATAGACCTTGGAAAAGGACATAGGCTATCTTTTATCGCGAAAAAGAGGCTTTAAGGGGTTAAAATAGGGGGTGAAAGTTTATAAGTATGGTGGAAGTTCGTCGCTGTCGAAGATAAAACTATGAAACTTGGCATTTAGGCATTTAATATACTATCCATATCCATACTATTAATATTATAAATGTCAAAGTGTGTTTGTATGTTTGTCCGTCTTTCACGCCGTAACGGAGCGACGGATCGACGTAATTTTTGGCATGGAGATAGTTTATGGGCCCGAGAGTAATATAGGCTATATTTTATCCCGGAAAAATGCACAGATCCCGAGGGAACAGCGCGCGATAACCGAATACCACGCGGGCAAAAGCTAGTAATACAATAAACAGTTGAATTATCATCCATCAGGCCAAGCTATTTCAATTTCACGCTTAGGAGCCGGATATGGCTCCGTTCAAAAATTTAATTATAGTCATACTCTTAGCTAGTAATCTAGTAAGTAAGTATATATCGATGTGTAAAATAACATTGTAACGCGCTAGTCTTACATACTTATACAGACCAAACGTTAGCGGGATCTAATCTGCAACCAGCGCCATCTATTGAAACCTCATGGAACTAAGTTTACCCATCAAGTAGTACCCAAATCATTACTCTTCCTTTGGCTTTGCCGTAGTCGAGTAAATAGCCACATTACCTCCCAGTCGGTTTTTTGTATTAAATATTTTATTTTAAGTCCATGTTTGTTCTAATTGTACCTAATGTAGCAATCATAAACTAACATTTTGAACTTCGTATATTTATTTAAGGTATCTTAGGTTAGTTTTCTTTTTTCTTAAACAAAGTGTAGTTTAGTAATAGTGTTTTATCTTTAATATAGAGGACGTCCCAGACACCGACGATATTCGCTGGGTGCGAAGTACTACGTGGGGGTAATGAAATCTATCGCAGCGCTAATAGTGCCCAAAAGTAGAAATAATGTAGGTTCTGTCATCTGTCACACTCATATTTTTTATGAATCTGTCATTAACAAAGCAATTTGTGTAGACTTAACTGCCAAAATTTTTGGTCATTAAAATTAATTGAGGTAAGTAAAATTTATTCAAAAAGTGTGCTTTATTTTGGTTATTTCAGGGTTTGTTTACTTCATGTTTATTCATACTTTTATTGTAAAACAAAAAGATAAAGCTAATTTAATGGTTTCTTTAAATAATTGTAAACATATATAATTGTTCTTGTATCGCTAGTAATAAATTAAATATCGTTTTCAGATCAAAATATGTATTATTGTGACGACCGGTTTTTTGTGTGCATTACTCGATATAAAATTTCAACCACAAACCGTTTCAAAAAGGAAAATTGTTGGTAGGTAAGTATTTGCTGGAGATGTCCGGGATGTAGAGGAATTAAGAACAAAACAACAGGGACTGTGTTCAATAATTCAAGAAGACAAACATCTAATACTAAAATTGGACAGTTAAGTCTACACAAATTGCTTTGTCAATGACAGATTCATAATAGTACATTATGATACAAGTGTGCTATGTTGGTCATTACACTCGAGTCGGTTTTTAAGCCTGAGCCGAAGGCGAAGGCTTAATGGAGACGAAAAGTGTAATGACCAATGCTCACGTGTTTCATACGACGTTTTTCAACACACTTGCGAGGAAAAGTAAATAAAAGTTCACATTTATTTAAAAACTTTAATTATTGAAACAGTTATTAAAACCCATTTAAAAGATGGCGGCCGTAATTTTTTTTTTTCGCGCGCTCAGCGCTGCATGCGCGCGCAAGTCTGAGATAAGGGCACCGGCAAAGTAGCTAATCAGCCACATATTTATAAATTTTGAAATTGGGTATTTATAGTTAAAAATACACCGTCAAATTATAAATACCAACAAGCTAACAAGCAGTTTCATGAAATTCTTTAATTATTTATCACATTTTGAATTGAATTTTATATTTACGCAAATAACTACTTAGCTGTTTTCGAAACATTAATACTTCTTGCTAATATTTAAAAAGATATGTAATGAAAAGGCACTAGTGCGATAATGTAATGTAAAAGGCACGGCATGGGTAATATTCTGCATTATCAGTGTAAATACGCTGTAATAAGACCTACTTTACGAGCAGGTGTGTTGAAAAAATATGAGTGTGACAGATCCGTAGCCATTACGAAAAAAACAAGCAGTATTTTTCTAAGAATTTCGTATTGTGTACGGAATCTTCTAAGTTTAGGTATATTTTATATCTTAGGCTTCTCTACTTAGGCTTACTCTTAAGCTACTGCTATTTCTCAAGCAATCTTTTTTTGACAAAGTTAGACATTAATGACATGGTAATAAGAACCACGGCACGCGTCATCGTGTATGACTCTACCTACGGTCGATTCATCCTTCCGTGTCTTATCATGTAAACAAACACATATCGAAGACACAGTCACAGTTTTCTCTTGGATTACACAATAACCATCACTCAAAATGTTCCTGTATACTTAAAGAAACTCACAAAGTATTGAAATCAACCAAATAACCACTGAAAAATATTATTTCTAATAAGATTGCCTTCAATAATTGACGGAACGAATGAATAACTGCAAAAATGGCTGACATTGCAATGTCTAGGTTGTCTTTCGAACGGATTGCAAAGTATTGATGGGAAACGACAACTTATCGATATGGATAAATGTGGCAATTAATACTTAATGTAGAGATTTACGAAAATGCATTGAAATCAATCATAATAATTACTCGGAATTGTTGTAGTTGTTTTCAATTTATTTTAAACGAGGATGGACACGGACAGTGCGTAGGTGTCTATGGTTACGCTAAACGTCATTTCATATTGAATTGAATCTTAAAAAGAAGAAAAATTTAATGAAAACTTGGCTGTAATGGTGTTCAATCTTTGCCTTTTCCAGATAATAAAATAAAATAAAAAGAGTTGAATCTAGAAATGTCATGCGTTTCGCTACTTCGCTTGATAGCTTCGCTTGTTAGCTTGACACACGTAACGTATGACGTTACGTGTGCTCTTTTTGTGATATTTGTGACGACTTGGCTTGCTTACGGATTTATTTATGTTAATAGTAAACTAATCGGTCACGTTTTATGTATATTTTATCGACTTTTCCAATCACTAGTCATTGTCTATCATCACCTGTGTGACGTCACGTTTGTTTACATGATAAGACACGGAAGGATGAATTGACCGTATACGATCTTGATTTTTTTCAAATTTTTCCAGGTCATCGTTCATCCACCATTACGTCTCATTATTTCGTTTTCTAGAATTTTATTTACCGTACAACGGCAAAACCTACCAGACACTGGCAAAATTGTCCTCCAATGGACAGCGCCATATATTTCTAAAAATCAACAACAACAATTTTTTTCACCCAACGCTTGATTTTCAAGTTGAATATTTTGCAAACAGATCACTGAATCGAAAAATCGTCCTAACGACCCCCCCCCCCCCTCCCCCCGATGGTTTTAAAGACCTATCCAATGATACCCCATACTATAGGGTTAGTATAGAAAAAAAAATCACCCCACTTTAGGTACGTCTATGGGAGTAACCCTAATAAAATATTTTTTATTTAACCACTGTCGGCGTGACTGATATGTATATTCATGTCAAATGACAGCTTTCTAGTACTAACGGTTTCTGAGCTTAGCCGCGGACAGACAGACAGACATGGCGCGCCTATAAGAGTTTCTAGTTGACTACGGAACCCTAAAAATACGCGTTATGAATGAATGTCTCATGTTATCAAAGTGCAGCATGATATGACTTTTGAACACGTAAGTCCGGTAGAAGTTAGCTATATAGTAAGAAAATTAAAACCTAAGACTTCGAGTGGATATGACGAGATTCCAATAACTATCATTAAAGAAAATATTGAAATACTCGCAGAACCATTAGCCTATCTATTCAACGAGTGTATTGATTCAGGAATATTCCCGGACCAGTTCAAGATAGCAAAAGTCCTTCCAATACACAAGAAAGGGTCTATACTAGATCCAAGAAACCAAAGACCCATCTCTCTTCTGCCTACAGTCTCAAAGATTCTGGAAAGAGTAATGAAGGACAGGTTGATGAAGCACCTTTATCAGCACAATATTTTGAGCCCACGACAGTTTGGATATCAAAAGGGCAAAGGCACAAGCGAGGCAATCACTACTCTTATTAGAGATATAACTATTCAAATGAACAATAGGAGAAAAGTGGCTGGCTTATTTCTAGACCTGAGCTCAGCTTTTGATACTGTCAACCATAATATCTTGCTGGCAAAACTAGAGCACTATGGGGTTAGAGGCAAAGTGTTGTCTCTTTTTAGTTCGTACTTAAAAAACAGAAAACAATTTGTTCAAATTAAATGGGTACAAGATGGCGAGGAAAGTACGCATAACTCTAAAATGATCCAATTAGAAAAGGGTGTCCCACAAGGTTCCATATTAGGACCTATTTTTTTCATAATTTTTACAAATGATCTCATACCTTATATGAAAGACACTATTCCTGAGACTGAGCTCGTGGTTTTTGCGGATGACACGAATGCTATCATATCAGCAGAAACATGTGAACTGTTAAATGAAAAGGCTAATGACGCAATGAAGGCTTTTCACTCTTGGTTTGGTGTCAACGACCTGGAGTTGAACTGCAGTAAAACCAGTGTTGTGGTTTTCAAAACAACTTCGAACAACAAGGATGTGCTGAGGGTTCTCTCAAATGATGTGACAATTGATCAGAAGGAAACAGTGAAATTTCTTGGTGTCCATATTGACTCGAGCCTAAATTGGAAATATGAACTCTCGGAAATAGCAAATTCTGTAAGTTCTGCATGTTATGCCCTTCGCAGTCTTAGGGATGAGGCAAAATTGTCCCAACTCAAGATGGTCTATTACGCATTGGTGGAATCTAGGTTGAGGTACAGTATAAAGTTCTGGGGAAACAGTTATAAATACAACATCAACATGGCCTTTGTTTCTCAAAAAAGGGCAATTAGAACTATAGCTAGAATTCCTCAAAGAACATCCTGTAGGGAATATTTTTTGAAGTACGGGATCCTCACTGTCCCGTGTCTATACATACTTGTAGTTCTGACAGATTTAGTTAAGCACATCACAGACATAGAGACTCCTGAAGAAAGGCAAAGGCGCTTGGCTACGAGGAGGAAAGACTTGCCACGTTCAATTAATACTAAACTTAAAGTAGTTAAACACACTGCAGGCTACCAGGAGGTTCTTCTTTTTAACAAGTTGCCAGTTGGCTTTAAGTCACTAGTAGATGGACACATATTTAAGAATAAAATAAAGAAATGTTTGTTGGAGAAGTGTTTTTATTCTATTGAAGATTATTACCGATGCAATAATTCGACTTAATGGATGCCATTTTTTATAATTAATTAAATTATTGATTGATTGATTGATAATATTTTTTTTAGTTTTAATAATAATAATAATTTTGATGCATTTAATTTGACTTAGGTATATAAATTCGACATGTATTGTAACTTCAAACACAATGTATATTGTTATTTGAAATAAATAAATTGAAATTGAAATTGAAAATTGAAAAAAATGTTTTATTATAGTTTAATTAAACGTTTCACCGGGTCCTACAAACAAACTTAATTATCACGTAAATCAAACTACAGTATTATATTAACAATAACAATCATTATCTTATTCTTATTCTTCTTTAAAATATGGCTTCTGTCCTAATTAATAAGACAATTTCGCCAGTGTCTATGTATTCTCTTTCGAGAGGCAACGTTGTACGGTGATTGTAGCTTCTGCCACCCGATAGTAAAATTCCAGAAACCACGTGGAAACAACTTGCGCATTAAAAAATGTCAGACACGAGAGCAGTATAGAATTTTGTGATCACTGTTCACTGTTAAGGTTAATCGCCGCATAAAACACTATCAAAATTATACTTCAACCAGCCAAAGAAACAGAAATAGCAGAATTCTATTCAGTCCACATCCGCCACGTTCGAATGCCACAAATCCAACAATCATTATCGAAAAGAAATGAACGAGCTGTCACTTGTTACTCTTGCTCTTGCTAGCGGGCTGAGCTAGCGGGTGTCAGTGAGCAAGTAGTGTACCACACGCGCGAGCCCGGGCGGGCAAGGCGACCAATCAAAATCCCAAAGAAAGCTCGTGCCACCGCGAACACCGTGGTAAACCCCAGTGCCGACGTAGTCTCGGTCGCGGCCGAGAATCTCGGCTGATTTTTGCTGAGACCGAAACCAAGATCTCGGCCCGATTTTTGGCCGAGATTTGTCGAAACCGAGACCGAGACCGAGATCTCGGTCGGACACTTGTTTAAGAAAAAAAAAAAAACCGGTCAAGAGCGTGTCGGACACGCCCAAAATAGGGTTCCGTAGCCATTACGAAAAAATTAAGTAATATTTTTCTAAGGATTTCGAATTTTATACGGAATCTTCCAAGTTTAGGTATATTCTATACCTTACGCTAAGCTGCTATTTACTTATAAACTACTGATAATTCTCAAGCAAACTTAGCCATTATAGTTTTCCTTGGAAGTTTGATATACTGACTACAATCCTGAATTTTTTCAAACTTTTCCACCCACCGGTTTAGATTTTAGGGGGGGGGGGACTAGGGATGCCACCTTTTTTTTTGAAGAAAAATAGTATTTTTGTTTTAAATCAAAAAAATATAGTACTTTTGGGAAATTCAGAAAAAAAAAATAGTACACATCTATTTTTAACCATTATTTTTCCATGAGTATTTTATTATTACTTTTTGCTTTGGCCATCAAGAAGGTGACAATGACAAAGGAGTTGGTAAATGGTACCAACTAAGCGCCGTACGTACATGAAGGAGTTTCGTTCAAAAATTCCCTATACAGCGGGTGCGTTCCATTCACAGTTAATTAAAAAAAAGCGCGACAATTGAATTAGCGATAAAAATATAGTATTTTTCGTCCTATATTGTTTTTCTATAATATATAGTACAATTTACTAAAATATAGTACGATACTATATAATATAGTACGAGTGGCAACCCTAGGGGGGGACGCTCGATTTTAATGAAAATTTGCACTCTAAAGTTGAATATTTCGCAAACAAATTACTGAATCGAAAAATAGTTTCAGCAAACCCCTAATGGTTTTAAAAGACCTATCCAACGATACCCCACACTATAGGGTTGGATGTGAAAAAAAAATCACCTCCACTTTGCGTCGGGAGGTACCCTAAAAAAAATTGTTTTTGAATTTTTAATTGTACTATTTTGTCGGCATAGTTTACTTATATATCCGTGCAAAATTACTGCTTTCTAGCATTGATAGTCCCTGAGCAAAGCCGCGGACGGACAGACAGACAGACATGGCGAAACTATAAGGGTTCCGTTTTTGCCACTTTGGCTCCGGAACCCTAAAAACTAACCCAAGACACCTTAAATAAATATAAGAAGTTCGAATGTTAGTTTATGATTGCTACATTAGGTACAATTAGAACAAACAAACTTAAAATAAAATACTTAATACAAAAAACCGACCGGGTAAGTAATGTGCAGTTGCTATTTACTCGACTACGGCAAAAACCAAAGGAAGAGTAATGATTTGGGTACCACGTGATGGGTAAACTTAGTTCCATGAGGGTTAAATGGATGGCGCTGATTGCAGTTTAGATCCTGCTAACGTTTGGTCTGCATAAATATGTAAAATTAGCGCGTTGCAACTTTCAATTCGACATTGATTATTTAAATATCTTATAACAATAATTTTTTTAAACATACAATTTTTGAAGGGAGCTTTTTCCAGTTCCTAAACTAAATAGCCGTCTAGCCTTAACTCCTCGCTTCGCCCGGACGCCCGCAATAGCTAAATAAAAAAAAAATAGCTTGATGATAACTCAACTGTTTATTGAATTATTTAATTTTATTAAATTTATTACTACTTTATTTTTTATTTAGTAGGTGTTTCTGTACGGGTTCAAATCAGAAATGCGGAGATACGTAGAAGAACGAGGGTCACCGATATTGACAAGGTAATTAGTTTTTAGGGTTCCGGAGCCAAAATGGCTGTTCCGTACCGTAACAGTAAATGTTTTTTTTTATAAAATAATTTATTTTTTTGTGTGAGAGTACATAATGCGACACAATTTGGTTCATATTATTCGTTTCTTTTGCATTTTATTTTATACTGAGTCTACGACAAACTGTGTAAATCGGAACGCACCATTTACGTGGGAAATGGTTCTTCGGCGCGACACTAGCGCCACCGTCGGCCATGTAACGTGACCAAAACAAGGAACTGCTGAACTAGTCCTTAAACTGTAGTCTTTGAACTAGTCGCTAAACCGTCATTGTCGCGTCTGCATGCACCAAAATCAAGTGCTTGCAAATTGTGTTTGAATAGTCTTAAAGTTCCCCTTTCATAGACTGGAAAATAGTGCAGTGACCTATGGATTTATGCATGTGATAGTGATAAGGATTGATGGACTGATTTGCCGGCTACCCCGATCTTCTACCAGGACCCTCGGACGTGGCTGTGGGAAGATTGAAGCGATAAGTCGCAAGACCCAGGCCATATCCTACACAATGGCAAAAACGGAACCCTTATAGTTTCGCCATGTCTATCTCTCTGTCTGTCTGTCTGTCCGTCCGCGGCTTTGCTCAGGGACTTTCAATGCTAGAAAGCAGTAATTTTGCACGAATGTATATGTAATGTGTATGCCGACAAAATGGTACAATAAAAAATTCAAAAACAATGTTTTCTTTTCTTTTTGTCTGCGTATAAGAATTTCAGATAAGAATATTTTCTTGCTTGATTGAATCAAGCATTACTTTGTGAAGGTGTTCATATTTGTGGTCATGGAGGAGCAAATGAATTGCATATAGTTCTTAACCATTTTCTTATTTACTATTTCGCGCTTTTTCCGTAGTCGAGTTTCAGTTTTTTTAAACTTTTTTTTTGTCACAATGTCGCAAATGTCGCAATCAATCGCAATGAAATTTCAAAATGTAGAACCTCAGAGCTGACGTCAACTTGCGTTTTAGGTGGCGCTGATGTCGTGGCGCCATCTAGTGAGATAAAAAACGATAGCCCTCATTCTACTTGAATTCCATTTTTAAATTTGAATCGATGCTGATAGCTAATGGTGGACTGTATGAAAACTAATGGAAATATTGATGGAAATACGTGTTTAAATGGTAGTAATGTAATAAGAAAGCACAATACTTATTATTTTATAGGAGCCGACAAATCGGGCAAACAAGTTTCATTCATTCTTACATTTGTAGCTGTGGCACTAAAAAAATTAAGCTGAGGGAGATTTTTTTCGATTTTCACATAAATGACGATATCTCAAAAATTAAGCCATTTTTATTAAACCTAAAACCTCATATTCTCAGAGCTAATTAGCTACCCTATCAGTTGTCGACGGTATATCGTCGGTTTCTGGGACACCCAGTATAAATATGAATCCCTATTTAGGCATTTTCTTCTACCGTTGTGTTGTACCCTGAGTTTATCTCTCCGATTTCAACAAAATTTGGAAGGTAGACTCAGTTCATGATTCCGAGTTGTAAAAACAGGGTCTTCAGATGGTGCCCCAAAACACAGTATGGATGTGTCCGTTTTGTTACGAATTTTTCTTAATAATTTTCGTAACAAAACGGACACATCCATACAATATTTTGGGCACACATCTGGAGACCCCGTTTTTCCAGGTCGCAATCATGGACTGAGTCTACTTTCCAAATTTTGTTGAAATAGGAGAGATAAACTCAGGGTACAACGGTAGATAGAAGTGCCCATTTCCCTTGGTCATGGCATCACGCGTAAACGGCTGGACCGATTTCGCTAATATTTTTTTTTGTTGTGTTTGCTATTGTCAGGAGGAGGTTCTTATAAACGAAGATTTAGAAAATAAAAAAAAACTATACCGGGGGCGAAGCCGCGGGCACCAACCAGTGTACAATAAAGTATTCATCTTTCAACTTCGTATTTTGCCGTCCTGCTTACGCTAATATGAGATTGAGAGGGACGATACGATACGAACTTCGATTTTAGAATTTCGTAGTATAACCCTCCTGTACAGCGCCACAGTATATATATAAGCTCAAGCAGTATGGAAGCTACGAAGCTACAATCGAAACGAACACACTCACACAGACGGCGGCTTCACAGCCTCTTGAGGGGTCGCGGTACTGCAGTACCGCGAGACCCCCTTAGAGGCCGTGTAGAGCACGCGTCTGTGTGAGTGTGTTCGTTTCGATCGATTTGTTCGTAGCTTCATACTGCAGCTTATATATGTCGGCGGCCGATCGTAAAATCCGCCAGATCACGAAATTCCTAGGCATATCGTCGACCGTAGGTTCAATTAAGGTAAGGGACATTGCGCGGCTATCCAAAAGTGACCGATTGCCACTAAGCAAAAAAGTTGAAGATGACATTGCGCGCAATGTCCCTTACCATAATTGAACCTACGGTCGACGATATCGTGAAATGGCGCCATTTCATGAATTGGCTAAAGGACATTCGCCATATCGTTCAAAACTCACCGTTTGACGATTTGCCTAGTGACATTTAGGCAGATCACAAATTCCTAGGCATATCATGAAACGCCGCCTAATCTTTTCTGGCACTTCGCCGGCCGCTGCCACGGTACGCTCCCTTCGCTCGCTCGGCTCGTGCGTAGTGGTCACAATTCATATTTATAAATTTTTTCCTTTTTTTCAGCATATCACGATATGCCCGGTATAAAGCTAGGAATATCGTCGAATGCGTTGATCTAATCGATCTGCCGTAGGTATTGTTTCTCAGGCACATCGTGATATGCCTGGACAACTTTTAGGCATATCATGAAATGGCGCCATTTCATGATGTGCCTAGGAATTTCGTGATCTGGCGGATTTTACGATTGGCCGTCGACATATATTTAATCTTAAGCAGTATGGAAGGTTACACACTTCACAGCCTCTTGAGGGGACTCGCGGTACTACAGTACCCCCTTAGAGGCCGTGTAGAGCACGCGTCTGTGTGAGTGTGTTCGTTTCGATCGATTTGTTCGTAGCTTCCATACTGCTTTAGCTTATATATATACTGTGACAGCACTGTGTTCGCAGGTGCGGCTCGTTTGGGTCCCTTGAGACTTCGCCCCAACATCGCGTCCCAACTGCCCATGCATTCGGCATGAGCCAATAATATGCGGAAACAGCAGTGCGGGCACTACACCTGAATTATTCACGATTTTATCAACCAGATATGTTCGCAATAAAATGAATTTTATGACACGTTAGCTGGCTAGGAGATATCCTTAATTCAGTCATGGTATGGTTATATCTTTAATTTACTATCTCCTCTACTACAGATGCCACCGTTGTCGATAAATAATTTTTATTTATTTCAAACGAATCATCTTAGTCGCTGTTGTTGTTTTAATTATCTTTAATTTTTTTCCGATGACCCCCCATTGACACTAAGGGGCTGTTTCACCATCCATTGATTAGTGTTAACTGGCGGTTAAATGTGATGCCGTCCCCGTCTATTCGAACAAAACAAATAGAGACGGCATCACATTTAACCGTCAGTTATCACTAATCAATGGATGGTGAAACAGCCCCTAAGTAAAATTTCCTTGATGTTAGATTAGGTGCATGATTGTGTGGATGAACTGCGGTTTTGTCTGAAACATGTCAGTGTAGTGTGGTGGTAGTGACAGTTGGGTTTTTGTGATTTTTGTGTGTTCTTACAGCGTGGAGGTGGAAGAGTTGCGTGAACACACATTTACCTTTTATAAACATTTATTTACAAACGTAGTTATCGTAACGTCGCAGGTGAGCAAAGTAATTGGTTATAGGTCATTTACAATTATTTATTTTATTACTACGCTACTGCACTGCACGTGCAAAACAGCTATGTACTTAGAGTGCTACGATTGTGTGATAGATATACCGGGTGTTTCCTGTAACACGAGCAAATAATTCAAACATAGATCGTACTTGTCAAACTGAACAACATTAGTTCAGCGACTTTAAAAAAATTATAGTCTTTAGATTTTCCCTTTTTCATACAAATTAAATACTGCCCAAGCCGTGGTGGCCTAGTGGTTTGACCTATCGCTTGTCAGGCAGAGAGTCGTGGGTTCAAACCCCGGCTCACACCTTTGAGTTTTTCGACATTCATGTGCGGAATTACATTTTAAATTTACCACGTGCTTTGCGGTGAAGAAAAACATCGTGAGGAAACCTCCACAACCTGCGAAGCAAATCAATGGTGCGTGTGAAGTTCCCAATCCGCACTGGGCCCGCTTGTTCTGAGAGGAGTTTTGTGCCTAGCAGTGGGACGTAGGCTGGGATGGAAATACTGCCATCAAATGTAGGCACGCCATCCTGGATCACAACTGACGTCGCCTGTGTCATACTAGAAATATCAACAAAATTGCTTTACATTGCTTCTTCGAATAAACTTTAAAGTGTAATAAAAAAAACTAATTATACTGAAAAGGCTGAATTAGGCCTCTAGGTTGGCAACGCATCTGCAATACCTGGTGTTGCAGATGTTTATGGGCGGTGGTGATCTCTTACCACCAGGAGACCCACTTGCTCGTTTGCCTTCCAGTCGAATAAAAAAAAAAAAAAAAAAAAGTCGCTGAACTAATATCGTTCAGTTTGACGAGTACGATCTATGATTTAATCAATTGCTCGTGTTACAGGAAACACCCGGTATGGTTTCGAGCAGAAACCATCTACCTCCACATATAAATCATGATCATTTTTGCTTTGTATTTATCGAGTAACTAGCTTTTGCCCGCGGCTCCATCTTTATCGCGGATCTATGCCAAAAATCACGTCGATCCGTCACTCCGTTACGGCGTGAAAGACGGACAAATATACAAACACACAAACATACAAACACACTTTCGCATTTATAATATTAGTATGGATTTTATATTTTATTTGCAATAACACGTGATAGAAAGTGAATGTTTATCGTCTTACCGTACCGAACGAGACCCACGGATAGACACACTGTCACGGTTACAAGTAATTGGAGCATAATCCAATCGGGATAGTTAGGGTCGAGCGAATTTCGCGCCATACAACCACTGAGCACGTGCTAGGGGCCCAACTAATTTCACGGGAAATTAGATAGTTGCCGACTTGGTATCTCGTTAAAAAGAGCCTATTGAATTGACTGCAGATGCAGAATTTGAGAGGATTGACGATAAATTAAAGTCTTCAAACCTGGACAAGTGGCGTCTTATTCTGCCAGGTTTTTAGTTACAGATATAGAACCGGTTTACTAATGTTTCGGCGAATAACATTTGGCAACCTGTTTCATTTCGCAACTATTCATTTCCCATCCGTTTAATATTTCTGGAACAGTGAATATGTCAGAAATAAAACTAACCTAACCTAAAGGGTTCTATACGATGGCCCTGAAATAAATCCTGAAATATTTACAGTTTCAGAGTTTGCGAAATGAAAAGTTGCGAAATGAAACAGGTTGCCAAACGTCACGTTGCGAAAAGGCAGTACTCGTATGGAACCATGTGTAAATATCAATCTACCAAAACTTGAACTTTATGAACTTTATGCAAAGCACAAATGTATCTAATTTAATCAATTAAGTTAGAATATGTTTTCGTACTTCATACCAACGTACGAAGATGAGATCAACATCCAATGGATTTTTTGACGCCACTATTCAAAATTAAAAAAAGGAGGGACTCGGCACAGGAAGGGGGGGCGTTTGTTTCTTTTTAACTAAGCACGCTCACCAATGCTCACCCTCAATTTCTTACCACTCGCTACAGTCCTATTACAGACGGATTAGATTATAACTGCAACATAACCGCACACCTGCCTTTCAATCGCAGCCCAGGGCCTTCCCAGGGCAGTTTGCTTTCAGTTTTCTCAACTGCAATAGAAAATTTATGGCCAGCCAGTAGTTAGCAGGTATGTTATCGGTATTGTCGGTAAGTCGGTAATAGTCGACAGTACAACAAGTCTGCTTAAATTAATCTTAAATTGTCGTCAAGTGGCTGTCCTAGACGCGATTATAAGCAGTAATACAGTGCTGTAATTATTTTAGGTTTCCAGGATTCATATTCATACGATAGTGTCGTAATAAATGATAATTTTTATTTTATCAGCCACCTGCACTAATTTCTGATAAACGTTATCGGATCGACTATGTATGTTGATTACTTTCGGACGGTATTCCACGAGGGCCTTATTTAGTAAGCGCCGTTGCACCTGTGCGGTTTCGAATCAAAAGTTATAGTCATTTTAATAATGAGTGCTTTGTGATACGCATTTGATTGAACTAAAACAGCCACGATGAAGCTGTTGTCATTCATAACTATTTTCTTATGTTTATGGTGCGACGCAAGAGCGTTATGCCGTATGCGAGAAGAGTGCGGTGTCTTCGGAGGATTTCCAAAGAACTGTGCTTACAATGGACCAGCTTTGCCTATACTCGAAGGACTGGATGCAGAAGAACAAAATAACGTTCTTCAAATCTTAGAAAGAAGATGCCCATTTCTACTTTATGACGACGATGGTAACAGGAAACCTGACAATGAAATTGTAACATGCTGCGATACAGTGCAAATAACTGGAATGGCAGAAAGCATTTTAATGGCTGAAGGAGTTTTAGGGCGTTGTCCAACGTGTCTTCGGAACTTTGTAAGGCAAATTTGTGAAATGAACTGTTCACCAGATCAAGCTCGTTTCGTAGATGTCGAGACAGTGACTGCGGGTGACGTAACGTACGTCAATGAAGTTAACTACAGAGTGTTCAATGACTTTATGATCGACGCTCACGCTTCGTGTGCTGGTGTGCTCGTCCCTCAGACCGGTATGCCGGCCATCAACATGATGTGCGGGAACGCCCCTGTCTGTGATGCAGATGCTTGGTTTGGATTCACTGGGGACACCTCAGCTAACCCCATTGCACCTGTACAAGTAAACTTCCATAGATGGCCAACTACAGAGGATTCGATGAACGCTCGAGCTTCTCCGTGCAACGAAACAAATTTCGATGACTTCCCGTGTAGTTGTGTCGACTGCCGAAACGTCTGCCCGACAGGTAGCGAGCCACACATTCCTGAAGTCTGCACGGTCTTTTCACTTCACTGCGTCGCTTTTTCTGTTGGAGTTGTGTTCCTTATATTAACTATAATCATATTCACAATTCTTACGGTAAGAGAATACAAAAATGCTAAAAATACAGGCAACGAAGAAGTTCCTCGACCAATTCCGAAACCGAGTCAAGTGAAATTAAATAAAATGCAACTGTTATTTCAATGGCTATTTTCAAAAATTGGTGCATTTTGTGCTAATAATTCTGTGCTAACAATTATGCTTACATCATGGTTGGCATTTGCCATGTTATTTGGCGTGTTTATCTTGAACTTGACGGCCAATCCCTTGGAACTGTGGTCCGCCCCAGATTCACGCAGCCGAGCGGACTTAAACTATTTCAATTCAAGATTTGGGCCATTTTACAGAGCTGCTCAAGTTTACATTCAAGTACAGGACTTGGACCCATTTGTAGTTAACAATGTGACTTATGGACCGGCGTTTAGATTAGAAGCTATAGAAGAACTGATAAAGTTAGAGGATGCTATCATTAACATTGGAAGAGACAACGGCGGCGTGAAACTCGAGGAAGTGTGCTACGCGCCCTTACGGCAACGCGGCGGCGAGCGAAACCTCGATCAATGCGTGCTCATGTCGGCATCCGTTTACCTCGGTCAAAATCGAAATAATATAAATAACGCTACATATCTCAATCAAATTCAAAACTGCTTAAATAATTTTTACTCTTTTGATTGCTTGGCGTCGTGGGGAGGCGGATCGGAACCGGAGATATCGTTCGGTGGATATGAGGGCGATAACATACTGAGTGCCGATACGTTGCTAATCAATTTTCCCATAGCGAATTACCTTCTAGAATCTGAACTTGCACCTGTCCTTGAATGGGAAAGGCAATTTTTGGAATTAATGCACGATTATGCTGCGAATTGGAAAGCAGACTTTGTCGACGTGTCGTACGGCGCCGAGCGATCTATAGAAGATGAGATTGAACGAGTATCCCAAGCTGAAGCTCTCCCCATAGCAATTAGTTACTTACTCATATTCGTGTATGTTACAATTTCTTTGGGGAACATTAGATATTGCAAAACATGGTTCATAGATAGCAAAATAATGGTAGCACTGGGAAGCATCATTGTAGAAATTATTGCTATTATTTGCGCAATGGGTGTGATGGGCTACTCAGGTATAACATTGACTTTGTTAGCAATTAATGTAATCCCATTCTTTGTGTTATCCATTGGTGTAGACAATGTTTTTTTAATGGTCAACACACTACATAGCATAGAAGGTAATTTAAAGTCCTATGACGACTACAATCCTAACATGAGTTTCGAGAAAAAACGTACGTTTGTATTCTCTAAAATGATGAGCAAGGTCGGTCCCTCCATGTTTGTATCATCCGTGACTCAGATAACGTGCTTTGCTATCGGTAGTCTTGCTAACTTCCCTGCTGTGGTCACATTTTCAATATTTGCTTGCATTTCCTTAGGATTCTTATTTGTTTTTCAAATAACAACCGTCGTGGCTATTTTGTCTCTAGATTACAAACGGGCATCTCAAAATAGATTTGATATTTTCTGCTGTGTTCAAAAGAAAATTCTTAATGACGATGATCCTCTTCATGCTGATACTCCACACATGAGCCTCACCCAAAAACTGATGGAACCATACGCTAAATTTCTTCTTCAACGGCCCGTAAAAATTGTAGTTGCGGTTGCGTTCATGGTCATGTTAGTATCAAGCGTATTTCTCATCCCAAAAATAGAAATTGGTTTAGATCAGGAAATGTCTTTACCTCAAGATTCTTATGTTTACAAATACTTGCAGTCTGTGAATCACCTTTTGCGTCTTGGACCTCCAGTATACTTTGTACTGAAAGATGGTTTGAATTTTACTTCTAACGAACATCAAAATGTCGTCTGTGGCGGTCAGTTATGCAACGAGGACTCGCTCTTCACTCAAATATTCTTAGCAGCTCAACATACCGAGATAACCTATATTGCTAGGAGCTCCAATTCTTGGTTAGATGATTACTTCGACTGGACTAGCTTATATGGCGCGTGTTGCAAATATAACGTGACGGATGGTGGCTTTTGTCAAAGTACAGATAATTCTCCAGAATGTCAATACTGCGTGATCGAAAGGGATGAAGAGACGAGCGGACTCCGCTTGTCTCAAGACGCTTTTAATCAATATCTTCCATTTTTCCTGCAAGATTCTCCTTCCGAAATATGCAGTAAAGGTGGTTTAGCCAGTTACGCGGCTAGTGTAAATTACTTGTTAGATTCAGAAGGAAGAGCCACTGTACATGACACAAACTTCATGGCCTACCACGCCCCGCTTGCGACGTCTTTCGACTATATCACAGCTGTTAAATACGGCTACGAAGTCAGTGAGAACATTACAGCAGCTATAAAGAAGCACACTGGTCAGGATGTTGAGGTTTTCCCTTACTCAGTTTTTTATGTCTATTTTGAGCAGTACTTAACTATGTGGGCCGATACATTCAGCTCTATTGGCTATTGTCTTATCGGTGCAATGGTGCTCAATCTGATAGCTTCAGGATTTAATGGGTTGACAACATTTGCCGTGATGTGTACCGCTATCATGGTAGTTGTAAACATGATGGGTGTCATGTACATTTGGAATATTCCTCTTAACGCTGTGTCGACGGTCAACCTGATTGTGGCCATCGGTATTGCGGTAGAATTTTGCTCGCACATTGCGTATGCTTTTGCTATTAGTAATGCTCCGAAAGACGAAAGAGTGGAGGACGCCCTCAAGTCAGTCGGAGCTACCGTCATAACTGGTATCACTTTCACGAATATACCCATTATCGTACTAGCGTTTTCTTACACGGAAATTATAGAAGTATTTTTCTTCAGAATGTTCTTCAGCTTGGTTATATTAGGATTCATCCATGGGATGATATTCTTTCCAGTTTTCTTAAGTTACTTGAATAATTTAAGGTCCAAGTAAACGGTTCCTGATGGTGCGGAGGTGATATTATTATTTAAGTTGATAATTTAAGTGTGTATTAGATCTTATATTTTTACAGTGTGATTTGGTTGATAATCCTTTTAAATGACGTAAATAAATGTACCTAAAAGAGATGACGAGAACTATGAAGTTTACTTTAATAGAATTAAGATGAGTCAGGTGTAGGTAAATAAAGGATTTAGTCATTAAAATACGCAGTTTTATTGTATAACTTTCTAGAAACCAAATTATTCCTCTCATTGATAATTTGATTCGTATGACCATCAAGACCATGCCATAATTAGATCATAATGACATTTTATGACTTGACCATGGTGGCTAAGGAATCGAATTGGTTGATCGTACGAGTATATTGGTTGATTGTTTCCTTTGGTTATAACGGCTTATATACTTAGGTAAAAAATAAAAAGACAGATTATGTACCTACTAAGTAACATGTCTTTATTCTATAACTTATTTGTTATTTGCTTATCTACTTAATTTGGATTCAAGGGAAGACACAACGTTTACACAAACAGAGCAAAAAAAATAAAATAGGTAACGTAAATACCTAGCTAGTCAACTTTAGAATTGAAGGAAAAATATAAAATAGTGTGCGGTAAGAGATTATCAATATTTTAAGCTCCTTTTTGTGTTGATTTTTCTAAACTATCGTCCCCGTAGAGTGAAAAGTCACTAAAACGTATTTTGTTGTTTTGAGATTACAATAACTTTATGTTCATATGTAACTTCAAACGTCCGTATCTCAAAACAGCAAAATACGACTAAGTGACTTTTCGCTCTATGGGGCGCTATGTATTATTTATAACGAGCTGTTGCCTGCAGCTGTCGGTGTCCCATGGATAATTTGCGCTTTCCCAGGTAAAAAGTAGGTTTAGTTTAAAAACTTAAGAAGATGACCTCTTGTGTGTAGTAGTGCACAGAATTCGATATGAGACTTAAGTCATTTTTCGAATATGGAACGTCGACTTATCTGATTTTTTATTTACGGATAGTACGGACACGTTACTACTACGTGCAATAGGTCATCTTCTTAAGTTTTTTACCTGCACCTTATGTTATAGCACATTGTTCAACAAGGGACTAAAACAAGCCATAATGACACGAAATGTTTAGTGGCTATATAGTTCCAGTGTGTGTTGTTTAGTCTCGCATTAAACACTCTACTTTTCACTTTGAATGCGAGGAAAAAAAAACAATGTTCTGTTCAAAATACAATATTACTTTTTAAAAACGTAGGTACGTTCGACTAATGGGCAGCTGTTCAAAATTCAAACAGCAAAAAATGTTATACGCGGTTTTTTCTTTTCTTTTATTGTTTTTGAAGTGACGCCTTAAATACTTACATATTCAGCCAACAGTTTCAAAATTTAAAAGTATTTTTAAAACTGTTTCAAGAAATGAATCGTGTTTTTTTAAGTATTTCTTTTTTTGAGGTCATTTCCATACCCTAAAAATCATCCATTCAAAACACCTTGATTGGATAGGGGTTTCCAACGTAAGTAAATAAAAAAAATCCCTATAGATTAATAGGGAGCTTTAGTCCCGATACACCGACTAAAGTTACATTTTAAGAGCATGAGAAGTGAAAACAAGTATTACAATCGTAGTTTAAAGATATAGAGAACAACACCTACACAGAATGAATCCATATACTTGAGATGAAAGAATGACTTTTCTAAAAACGTACATACACAAACGTACGTAAAGTACCAATGACATTTAATAAAGTACTCTCTAATGTGTATTTCGATGTTGAGCGTAGTCTATGACTCTATTTAAACAAATATTAAATACAAAAGAGAGACAACATACTCGTAAGATGCGTTCACAATAATGACTAATAGTTAAGTACACTAATTCCATTTACTTATACGAGTACCTATACACATAGTCTAAATTTAAGAGATCACATTCAAAAGTACTTATTCTAATTCTTTGAGATCAAAAATGGCTATTTTAATGTAGCTGTTAACGGTACGCCCGACGTTTTAAAGGAAGTCACACTGGTTAACAATTCCTAAAACTTTTTGTCAACTTTGACGATTTTTTGAAAACTGGTACAGTACGTTTTATAATGTCATTCGTCGGATACCAGAAAAGAGCCGTTAAAGCAAGCCTACGCATCCAAAACATGGTTTAAATACGCGATATAACAAACAGCTAGTCGTAAAATTTCGATCTTCGACAGCTTCTTATCAGGCGGTAGGGTCGGCAGCAGCCGCCTTAGTGCCGCAAACGCCGCGTTGAAGGCTTCGACGCGAATGCGTTCCCGAGTTGCGTGTGCGGTGCGATACTTGAGGGTAGCCCGTCGCCGGCGTCTGCGTTCTTCGCGCGACAGCCCTGCGCACGGCGAGCCTGGGCCGCTGGAGAGATATGCTTCCTCGGATAATGTACATGGCTCTAAAGTCCGGTCTCTGAAAAAGAAATGTCGTTGAGTACGTCTTGTGAGAGCGGAGTACGAGTTATCTAAGATGTGTCCGAGATATGACCCATCCACAACACAGGTGGAAATGGTTCAGTGCCTGCTCTAAGATTTGGGCATCGACTCGGCTTCATCGTATCGGCCATGGCATCCCAAAGAGCGGATCCCACTTAATAAGGCTAAATTGTGGTTCACAATACACAAACGTAGTAGTTACATAAATCTCTCCACTTTGCCAAATATTTAAGAAATATAATAAACGACAACTTAAGAAGCTATTGTTTTACACCATTCATCAGTGCAACAAGGAGGAGGCAGGAGGAGGCAATTATACAAGTAAGTAAAATAAGTTAAAGTTAAATTAAGCTTCACAGATTTTGGATGACTTATGTATATCCCGAAGAATTGCGAAACTGAAGTGGCAGTGGGCGGGGCACATTGCTCGCAGAACTGATGGCCGATGGGGTCAGAAGGTTCTCGAATGGCGTCCGCGGACCGGGAGACGAGCTGTCGGTAGGCCTCCAACAAGATGGAGCGAGGACCTGGCTAAGATCGCGGGATCGCGGTGGATGCGAAAAGCACAAGACCGGTCTGAGTGGAGAGCCTTGGGGGAGGCCTATGTCCAGCAGTGGACGTCTTTCGGCTGACATGATGATGATGATGTATACGAGGGCTGCACTGAAAGTATCGGGAATCCAAAACTTAGAAACTTAATTTTGGCACATATTATACCATTTTATAATCTCTAAAGTTTCAGTATCTTAACCCACTAGCCACATAGAAAAAATAAGTAATGGTTCGGTTTCAATTGTTTTTTGAAGTCGTCGAGTCGCTGATGAAAATGGAATTGTCCCGTGAAAACTTAAGAGCTATGATTTATTACGATTTTAAAAGTGGATTAACACAAAAAAAATGTGGAGACCGGATGATTGCTGCTTTTGGTAATGAAGCACCTTCAAAGACTACAATATACAGGTGGTATTCAGATTTTAAACGCAACCGTGTATCACTCACGGACGATGTGCGTGAGGGTCGACCAAAATCGGCCGTCACTCAAGAAAACATCGATGCTGTGCGTCAACTGATAAAAGAAGACCGGCATGTGACATACTGGGAAATTCAAAAGTGCTTGGGTATTAGAATGAGTCAGATACAAATTATTTTACGGGAAGAATTAGGCGTGCAAAAGTTGTTTTCCCGCTGGATCCCTCATTTATTATCTGACGAGCAAAAAGCGACTCGTGTCAATTGGCGCCGCAAAACTTTGAATAAATTCAACGGAGGAGGCTCAAATGCAGTTTTTAGTGTCGTATCGGGTGACGAGTCGTGTATATATGCATATGAGCCTGAATCTAAAAACCCGTCTCGAATATGGGTCTACGAAGATGAGCTCAAGCCGACAAAAGTTATTCGCTCTCGCAGCACGGCCAAGAAGATGGTGGCCACGTTTGTCTCCAAATCGGGTCATGTAGGTACTATTCCTTTCGAAGATCGTGGAACGGTTAATGCCTATTGGTACACAACTATTTGTTTGCCAAGTATCTTTGATTAACTCCGAAAAAATAACCCTAATCGCCGCATCGTCCTTCACCACGAAAATGCTAGCTCCCACACCGCTCGGAAAACAAATGAGTATCTGAACGGTAAAAACGTCGAACTCCTCGACCATCCTCCGTACAGCCCCGACTTAAGCCCCAATAACTTTTTCACATTCCCCAAAATCAAGGATAAGTTGCCTGGTCAGCGGTTTCAGACGCTGGAAGAAGCAGTGGACGCCTTTAAAAGGCCATTTTATCGACCCCTACTTAAGCGTTCAATAAGTGCTTTAAAGACTGGTTTAAACGCATGGAAAAGTGCATAAAATATAAGGGCGAATACTTTCAGAAATAATAAAAATAGTTTTATCCAATTTACCTGCATACTTTTATCTATTCCCGAAACTTTCAGTGTGACCCTCGTATCCCATCTATTACATCAGTATCAAATTTCAGATAAACTCTAGTGATCGAGTTTACCAGCGGCTTCGCACGCCTAAAATATTCGATCTAGTAGTTACAATAGTAATTCCGGGATTTTACAAAATTCCTCTGGGAATTCCCAAAATTTAGATTGTGGTCGCGAGCAGAGCGGTGGCGCGTAGTGCGCGTGTTGCGGCAGCCGCCGAGTCGTGTGCTCCTTTGAAGACGGGCTACGGAATAGCCCGAATCATGTCAAGCTAAACTCGATTTAACACGTGAGTTATCCGTTACAATATCATTAAATATGAGTAAGTCTCACGGTAGTCTCATGTTCAAAGTAACGAACATACATCGAAACAAACATCCATCTATACAAACTTTCGCGTTTATAATATTAAGTAAGAGTAAGACTAAAAGTGGGCAAACTTCAACTTGCAAAATTGGAAGCTTGTAATAAGCTAAAAAGAAATTAATATTTTAATATATTGTCGATCAAGATGTCGAACCACGGCTTAAACCTTAACAAATCGGGAATTCAGTGATAAGATATTAAACTGGTTATCAATATATTGCATTGTTACAAATCTACATACTTATTTTAATCGTTATCAATTATACAAAGAAAAGGATAAACTATTTAATTGTTACAATGTGCTGCCCTATCTTACACTTATCTATGTACTAGCTTTTGCTCGCGGCTCCGCCCGCGTGGTATTCGGTTATCGCGTGCTGTTTCCTCGGGAACTGTCCATTTTTTTGGGATAAAAAGTAGCCTATGTCACTCTCGGGCCCATAAACTATCTCTATGCCAAAAATCACGTCGATCCGTCGCTCCGTTACGGCATGAAAGACGGACAAACACACAAACACTCTTTCGCATTTATAATATTAGTATGAATTTTAGGATAGGATATGTCTCGTAAATAATATCGGGTGTGGCCTGTAATACGAACAAAAAAACATAGATCGTCCTCGTCAACCTGAATAACATTAGCGACTTTTAAAAATATAACAGACATATATAAGCTAAAGCAGTACGGAAGCTACAAACAAATCGATCGAAACGAACACACTCACACAGACGCGCGCTCTTCACGGCCTCTGAGGGGAGTCGCGGTACTGCAGTACCCCGAGACCCCCTTAAAGGCCGTGTAGAGCGCGCATCTGTGTGAGTGTGTTCGTTTCGATCGTAGCGTCGTAGCTTCTCTACTGCTTGAGCTTATATACATACTGTGCAACTGGCGTCGCCTGTCACCCTATAAACATCACGCATTTTGCTTTACAATCCATCTTCGGGTGACTCTTTCTCGAGCCGGATAACACCGACTTGGAAATACCGGCCCTGTTTTTGTGTACGCGCCCATAGAAACTGACAGAAGATTCTATTAGTGTGTACCTACCTATATATGTGTATGTATAATGAATTTTTGAGTTAATTTAAATTTCGATTCTTTTACCTTTTCGTTATACTGGTGGTGTCTACTCTTATGTCTGATATCCTGTCAATCGTTCAAAGGTTAACTGGATGAGAGCCCTTTAAGGGATAAGTTCGCCTTTCTACCTACATGTTATTATCTTGTGTTCCGTTATGTTTTTGTACAATAAAGAGTTTTACAATACAATACAATACAGTGGGACGTATATAGGCTGGGATGATGAAGATGACCTACATGCATGTGTCATGGTGTCTCTACTTCCCTATATCTATATGTGTATCTACAGGTTACTGAACTGTATAAGTAATGTAATAATTAAACATTTAAAAAATATGTAGCATGTACTAACGAGGAAGTTGAATGACGTACCAAGCCGGAACCATTTCACAATAAATTTCACTATGAATGAATGGAATCCCAACATGACATATGCAGCGAAAAGGTTTCACCCTGATACGCGATTCGGTTTCTTCAACTGTACAATTACTATGAAAATTCGAAGGTAAAATCTTATCGTTCAAGTGTTATCTATTGATAAATGCAATTAATTCACTATTATGATAGAAATAATTACTTTTGGAAGGACTTGAATACATACCGAGTACCTATTAATCTTAGTTTATAGATAAAACACATGTAAAACATACTAGACGTATATACCTTATACGTAGTACAATCACCAGCATTAATATCTGCCACAGCGGAGCGTGTAAAAATATCTGACAGGTCCTTCCGGCCCTAGAAATATAGTCGTATCAGATGATTATTTGCCATAAAGTAATTTATTTCTGTAATAGTAATTTCTTCAGAGTTGATTATTAAACTAATCTAACCTAACCTACTGCATTCTATACAATGACATTTAAAAAATCCTGAAAACAGCACGGTTCTACATATTTTATGGCAAACGTTGGTATGGCAAGTGAAATTCGGGCAAGTAAAGGTAAACGGTATCAGATATATATATATATATACACGATTATTGTGTCAGATATTGGTGCTGGTGACTGTACTTAGGTACACACTAGAGCTCAATATTCAAAGTTGTAGCGGGGAGGAATAAAACATTTAGATATTGACATTTATAGTATGAGCCATCCAATATTTTAGAACTTAGATAAATGAGATAGGGTAAGCATTAGTCACCTGATAGCAACATGCGTCATACTCATGACTTAGAAGGCTGAATATTTACTATATCCAGCTAAAAGTTTTAGTTGCTGTGGGGCACCGGCGTTAGAATTTTACTCCCCTCTTCTTCCATATGGGCACTTAATTTTTACCCCTGAAAATCATGAACTAGTAGTATTTGTTGTTCTTTAGTTTACTTTTTAGTGTTTAAATTTCGTTCAGTGGATGTCTTCGGGCTGAGGATGATGATGACGATTATGAAATATTTTTTTTTATTCGACTGGATGGCAAACAAGCAACCTCTACCCCGACCGGAGATGGAACCTACAGACTCTAGGCTATCCGGCCATTATATTATCTACTTTGTGCCGGCCATCAATCAGACTGTAATCTATTTTTATTTTGTGTACCTTTTTCTGGGCGCTAGATTTTCTCTGCCAGTGATGGGTAGCAAGGCCTCGCGAGGTTCCACCAGCATGCACGAGAGAGAGCCGTCGTCCATCCCGCTCGCTTCCAGCCAGCTCTTCATGATGCGTCTGTTAAACAAGGGATGAATTTAAGGTTGATGTATTGACCGATCCTACGCATCTCTAAAATACGAGTATTATACTAATTATTAACAATAAATAATTACGGTGCCTTTCGTATCATACAAAATTTTCCGATCTTTTAATTAAGTTTGAATTATTGTATAATTTTCTAGTAAAAGTGTAAAGTAGTAGTAGCGTAGTATTATTGTATAGTAAAATATGCAGGTTGAAGTGGCAATGGGCGGGCCACATCGCTCGAAGAACAGATAACCGTTGGGGGAGAAAAGTTCTCGAGTGGCGACCACGAACCGGAAGACGAAGCGTTGGCAGACCTCCCACCAGGTGGACTGACGATATCGTGAGAGTTGCGGGAAACCGGTGGATGCAAGTGGCGAGTTGTCGTTCATTATAACGTTCTAAGGGGGAGGCCTTTGTCCAGCAGTGGACGTCTTCCGGCTGATGATGATGATAATTTTCTAGAAACGTTGACAGTTTCGTAAATTTTAGAGAACGATAAGTATAATCATTTGATCAAACAATATATCAGCAGGAGAAATATTCACTATGCTCTGGCGCCCCGTCATCATCATCATCATGTCAGCTGAAAGACGTCCACTGCTGGACATAGGCTTCCCCCAAGGCTCTCCACTCAGACCGGTCTTGTGCTTTTCGCATCCACCGCGATCCTGCGATCTTAACCAGGTCGTCGCTCCATCTTGTTGGAGGCCTACCGACAGCTCGTCTCCCGGTCCGCGGACGCCATTTGAGAACCTTTTGACCCCATCGGCCATCAGTCCACTGCCACTTCAGTTTCGCAATTCTTCGGGCTATGTCAGTAACCTTAGTTCTACTGCGGATATCATCATTTCTGGTTCTATCCCGCGTGAAATGCATATTTCAGTTTTTTTTATTATTATTTTATTTTATTTTTTTTCATTTATGACGGTGGAAGCATTCTACACTTCCGCTTAACGTAGATATAGTTAGTGTTTAATTTTGTAACTAAGGGACCCCATACATCCCTGTATTATTATTATTATTATTATTTTTTTGTGATTTTTTGTTTAATTGTTTACTGTAGTTTTTAAGTATTTTATTTGTAATTATTTTATTTTGAAAAAATGACTTTCTGCCAAGTTTCTTGCGGCGCATTCTTCTTGGCAATGATGGTCTTTCCGAAAGCGCTGGTAGTTTAAAAAAATGACGTGTAAAAGTGCCCATTGCGGCCTATTTACTGAATAAATGATTTGAATTTTGAATTTGAATTTGAAGAGAAACCCCGAGCATAGCCCTCTCCATAACCCTTTCAATGACTTTGAGCTTCCTCATGAGGCCCATAATATATATAGTTCCTCTGGCGCCCTCTATATAGTTGATTTTATGGACGGTCCGGTTCTTCGTAATCTATCTTTTGGTATAATTATCGTATCACCGAAACTCATATCGAACGTATAACCTCGTTTGTAGGAAACCATTATAGCAAAATCTTGTTTGGCGTAACATCTTGGAGTAAGTTCTGTGCGGGTCGCAGTTCGAACTAAGTGGTACCCGGACGGTTCCTTTTTGCGTAACTATGACCCGTGGTGCTTAAGTATTTGCAGTTTCGGTAAACACATAACGAATAGGCATAATTAGCCAACCTTATCGACGGATATAATGTACGACGGTAGAGATAGATTAATTTCGTCATAATCGACGCTAAAAATTATAAACAAGATTGATGACTACATATACCCCGTATTTGCACATACAACTGCTATCTATTTTTTCCCGAATAACTAGTATGTACTCGCGACATCATCCGCTTTAAACCAGATTGAAAAATTTTCTTCAGGAATCATAGATAAGCATACTTAAATGTTTTGAAACTAAATGGTTCCTTCAAATACAGTAAATTAGAGGAATTAAAAATTCGGTCAATTTCTATAGCAGATTTGTTCAGTCCGCTTTAGGCTGCGTCTCCACCAGATATGTGGTAATATGGTGACCGGTTATGTTGCTCGGAAGATGAGCTCTCGTTGAGTACGAAACGCATCAGTTTATGTGGTGGTGATGGTTGGGTTTGCGTGATTTGTGGGTGTTTTTACATAAGAGTGGAGGTGAAGGATGCATAAACATACATTTCTTGTATAATCGTAGCTATCATAAGCTTGCGGGAGAGCACAGTAAATGTTTTAGTGCATTAATATTAAAAATCCGAATGTTTGTAAGTCTGTTCGTTTGTTTATTAGTTACCTTTCACGTCTAAACCGCCGAACCGATTTTGATGAAATTCGGTACCTATACAGATAGTTTGAGTCCCGGGGAAGGATGTTACATACATAGATAGTTTTTATCCCGAAAAACTGCATAATGTCCGCGGGAGAGATATAAACGAATTCTAAACGGACGAAGTTGGGGGCAACAGCTAGTATATAAGGTGCTAGGTAAGGGCCCAGTTTTACCGAAAGGCTACAGTCCAGACGTACTCTAAAAGCATCGACACTTTGTTTTTATTCCCCATCAAATCAAATTTACTAGCCGCAAGGGTACTCCAGATAAATAATACATCACGAGTTCGCACCTCGTACTAAGCGGGGTCCATAGAGGATAATAAATCCGTATTTATTCTTTTTATATCGCCCTAACCCTTCGAGTAATCGAATCAGGCGGCAACCGTATCGAATCGATTGTGCCGAGTTTTCGATAATCGAGGTGCATCTGTGATGGAATTGCGACTAATATAATAAGTTTTCTACCCTATTGATGCAGATGTAGGATGTAGTATAGTTTAATTAAAGAGTCCAACGGTTGTAAATAAATACATAGACGTAATCCACTAATAGATATCGTCACTACTTTGAAAAATCTCGTATCTCAAATCAGTATGTCAACAAATTTGACCCTTAAAGCAATCTTCATTAAGTTCATTCGGAAAGATCATCGATTTTGAGATACCAGCTTTTTAAAAGTAGCGACGATAAATACGAAATACGCTTTGAAATTAAAATTAAAAAATCAATATGCTTAAAAAAATGTTTTTAGAAGATCAGAATTCAAGGTATAGTCGTTCAATTAAGTGTTCTAATAATTATCTAATAGACAAAACACAATAAGGCTGAAACGTTAAGTCGCAAGTGAAACCCTTATACGTTTTTTGCAGTACTGATATTAACCCTTATTCATCACATATCACATTTCGGCCTATATAGAATGTAGGCCTATATAGGTACAATCGAGTTCATAAAATTGGGAGCAAATTAAAAAATATCTGAACTCGACTCTATTGTTAACGGTGTAGTAGCGTGTTCAGATATTTTTTACTTTGCTCATAAGTTTATGAATTCAACTGTACGTCCCCCTGCAGAGCTACATCGCCTCTCAGCACTTCACTATAAAGCCGAGTTTAGACTTGCAGGAAAAACCGTGCAAGTTGCATTATATTGCGAGGCCGTAAAGCCAACGAATTTGTAGGTAGTGGTCAATAGGGATGATGACACTATCAATCAACTGACGTACTTTTTGTGAGCTGTCAAAACACAATCTCCCATAGAATTTCAATGCCAATAGCTAATTATGACGTCACAAAAAATAAATCGAATTTTACAGTAAATCGAAAATTAATCTGGTTTTCAGGGCTAAAATAAAGCGTTTTTTTTTTACTGGAGTTGTGCCTTCGAATTATTTTTTAATGGCTTCATCATCCCTATTGAGCTCCGCAAGTAATACAACGATCCTCTGTTTGAGAGGTTAAATCACTTGGCCACCATGATGTCATAAACCTCATTGAACTTGGCTTGAACTTTATAATGATAACTTTAAAATGATAGAAGATTTTATATTATACAGATACTATTTACTTCATTATTGTGCGTTTATAACTGTGTTGGTATGTTTTCTTAGAATAGTCGCCTATGTGTAATCAGTAGATAATTTGTATTTTTATTGTTTATCCTTGATGTGATTATGATTCATGTACTTAGAGCTGTAATTAAACTTTAAAATGTACCAAATTAAATGAATTAACTAGAACAGATTGGTTTTTAACCCCCGATGCAAAAGAGGGGTGTTATACGTTTGACGCCAATGTCCGTCTGTCTGTCTGTCTGTGGCATCGTAGCTCTCATATCGTATAAGGATATACTTGGACTTATAACAGGGCCTATCGAGGGCCTGATGATAGGTCTGATTTTGAGTTTCAAGCATTAATAAAGCTAATAGTACCTAATCGACTTAATAATACAAATAAACCAAAGAGCCCTCTTGCTAACTTCACCCACGTTTATTGATCTTTGTCGCATTGTACAGTCACCAGCACCAATATCTGACACAATAAAGCGTGCATAAATATCTGACATACGACTCTATTTCTAGAGCCGGGGACGCGTCAGATATTTTTTCACGATCCACTGTGGCAGATATTAATACTGGTGACTGTAGTACCTATAATTACTTGTTTTATTGGTTGTTTTTAATACTTACCTACTAGCTGTTGCCCGCGACTTCCTCCACTTAGAATTCGTTTAAATCTCAACTCAACAACTAAACTATCTGACCCGGGACTCAAATTATCAGTAAGTATCCCGAATTTCATCTAAATCGGCTCAAGAGTTTAGATGTGATGAAGTAGCAAAAAAACTTACAAACTTTCGCATTTATAATATTAGTTGCATTGGCAAGGCCATATCAATACTTATTAATTGACATTTATTCAAATATTTTGCTTTATTTGTCGATCTTTATTTAATTGCTCTTCCCTTGGGATTAGTCCGCCTTTGTACTTAGCACTTTTTGGTACAGTCACCAGCACCAATATCTGATGCAACAAGCGTGCAAAAATATCTGACACGTCAATCCGGCCTCACAGATAAGAGTCATATCAGATATTTCTGCACGCTTGTTTCATCAGATATTGGTGCTGGTGACTGTACCTAATCTTTTTATATTTCCTTTTTGTACAATAAAGAGTATAAACGAACAAACAAACAATTGATTCAGGTGTTACGCAATTTGCGGACACATCAATAAGCTACAGCCTTTTTAGCTTGCTCCTCCTTTACCACGCTTTCTCGCTGCTATTGGTAGCTGAAGAGCAAGATAAAGAGACTGTAGTTTATTTATTTAGTTACTACCTTTTGCCCGCGGCTCCACCCGCGTGGTACCTATTCAGTTATCGCTCGTTGTTCCCTCGGGAACTGTGCATTTTCTGGGATAAAAAGTAGCCTATCTCACTCTCGGGCCCATAGACTATCTATATGCCAAAAATCACGTCGATCCGGCGCTCCGTTACGGCGTGAAAGACGGACAAACCATACAAACACACTTTCTCATTTATAATATTAGTAGGGATTAATAAGAATACAAAATAAGAATAATAAGAATATAAAATAAAAGATACAAAAATACAAGTATTATATTACTTAAATCTATTACCTACTGTTCTCAGATAGAGCCATGTGACACAAAGACAGAGGTACAGCTACGCGGCTACGGAACCCTTAAAGTCAGTGGAAATGTACTTACATTTCAAAGAGACAATCTTTTTTTAACAAAAACTCAAAACACTTACTTTGAGGTATTCCAAAACTTCTTCAAAACATTTTTGCTGTTTGTAATTCTTACGCACTCAATTTGACCACTGCCGCTCAGCACACTGTCATAGTATCTACTGGTACAGAGGGCAGCATCCCTCCGCTTATAACCTCCCAGAAACTTGGACCACCCTCTCAGTATTGGGGGCGGGACTTACCAAAAAAAAAAGAGTCTTTTTTTCGTGTTCTTGAAATGCACTGAGGGATAGAGTTAAAATTGCTTTCTTTCAAACACACTGTTTCAAACACTATTTTAAGAGAACAAATAATGTACCGAATTTGTCATTGTTTTCAATTTTTGGCTGTAGTGTTCGATATACCACAGTTTGTAAATTTAAGGAATATTGTTCACCTTTTTTATCGTTTTAAATTTATAATAATTGTTACATTCATATTTTCATTTCTCTAGCACGATTATTTAAGTCTATTCCTACTAAAGGTTGGTTGAAGTAGTAGGTACTAAGGATATTTGTTTTTTGTTGTTGTTGTAGTTGTTGTTGAAAATGTATTTTAATTTTTAATAAAAAAATATAATTAAACAAATGTGGTAGCCTAGATCAAAATAATAAATCTCGCAAGCAAAGCTGGGCTCGCATGTCTGAGTATATCGAAATTTTTGAGCGAAATTACATTCGAAATCGCAAGCTTTAGTAGTTAAGAAAAACATCGTGAAGAAACCTGCACAACCTGCGAAACGATTCAAATGTGTGTGTGAGTGATGTGCCCAATCCGCACTGGGCCCGCGTGGGAACTTTGGCCTAAGCTCTCTTATTCAGAGAACATGCCAGCAGTCACAGTGGGAGTGGGTGGGTAGGATGGCATGATAATGATTTTTTAATTACCATGCAACACGAATTATCTGTGTTTGTTTGTTTTTAATTTACAAATAGACTTTGATGTCACCTACATACAGTAACCGGTTAAGGTCTCTACTCTACACATTACCCGTTCATACCATGACCGTAGTAGTAACGTGTCAGGCAAAAATATATTCTTTGTATTGGAAAGTATGACACTATACCCACTAGCATGTTTCGTAACCAAGCGTCGCCGTCGCGTGTCGTGTATATGTTTGACGTTCCGTTCCTGATACGTTCCTATTACGGTCATGCCATGATACGACACGGTGTAATGGGTAGAGACCTTGTTTAGAAGATGGAAGATTTATTTGCATAGAATAAAGAGTTACATTAAATATCATTAGATGGTAATGAAACAAAACGTTACTTATCAGGCTTTTGTACAATTTTCTTATACTAGTATGCAAATTACATTTTCTAGCACTAAAATCAACTGTACTGGAAACTAACTTACGACGGAAAATCCTCTACATTGCATTTGTAGTATTATCCTTTCCAACAGTATCTGCATTAACTTTTAAATACATTCAGGGGTAGCTCCCGTAAGCTTTTCGTTTCGGTAGCTTATTAAAAATTTTCATACACATAGCAAAGCAGTGTCTTCTATATAATGGACACTAGGAATACGAACATGGACCAGTCTTTCCGGATTCCGTTTAATTCTTCTTGGAACGTTTCCTGCAGTATTTAATAAAGGACGAGCCTCGCCTCAGTTATTTTTATAAATACATGCATGATGATGTTATAAATAGTTATCAGGGTCCCGATAGGCGGCATATATGATCAGACAGTCACTCCTAAAGCTGGGGATTACTCAACAGGTTGATAACAGACAACGTTTCATTAAACTAATGGGTAAAAGCGTGGGTAAAATAAATGCTATTATTATGGGTTATTTGTTTATAGGTTGTTCGGTTTGCCGACGATATCCTGTTAATGGCAAAGTCGACGGAAGAACTCAGCACGATGCTCGAAGGCCCCAAATCGAGTCTACCAACGGGTGGCCTCAAAATAAACATGGACAAGACGAAGATCATGTAGAATGCCGGTGTGGTGTCTTCACTTGTTTTTGTTGAGAATTCGGTTCTTGAAGTTGTTCACTGAATAGAAAATATTAGCAAACCCCCAATGATTTTAAAAGACCTATCAAACGATATACCTTACAATAAGGTTAGTCGAGAAAAAAATTTACCTTCACTACGTATATAGGAGGTAGGTACCTCTACCCTATTTTTTTTAATTTTTTTTATTATACTGTTTCAGAAAAAAAAATCGTTCGTCCATATGTAACAGTCAGACGGGGTATAAAACATTTGAAAAAATATTTTCGGCGAAAAGTCAGGATCCCCGCAATTTGTTTTTCTTTTATCGCCAACTTCTTCAGTCTCGCTTCAATCTTTACGCAGCATCTGCAACAGGCCCCGCCCCCCATTGTGCCGACCAATCACCGTCGACCCCGCCTATCGATCCCGGACACAGGTGCACCCGGGATGGGATCCCAGTTTTACTACTATCGAAATTTTCTTTAGGGACCCGATGGAAGATCGGATTCGTGTTAAAACAGAGACAATTCTTGAGGGTATCGTTAGTATCGTATCATTGAAGGAAATGAGGTATGTTCGCAAGTTTTATTTATTTATTAAAAACGTTACCAAAAGTTTGCTTTTGCAACTTACATTATAATAATTATATTCTTGATTTCAACGTGTGACTTAATACCCATTCATCATCATCATCATCCCAGCCTATATACGTCCCACTACTGGACACAGGCCTCCTGTCAGAATGAGAGGGCCATAGTTCCCACGCGGGCCCAGTGCGGATTGGGAACTTCACTCACACACTCAATTGAATCGTTTCGCAGGTTGTGCAGGTTTCCTTACGATGTTTTCCTTCACCGCAAAGCTCGTGGTAAATTTCAAATGTAATTCCGCACACGAATTTCGAAAAACTCAGAGGTGCGAGCCGGGGTTTGAACCCACGACCCTCTGCTTGAGAGGCTATAGGTCAAATAACTAAGCGACCACGGCTTAATTAATACCCATTCCTAAAACATTAATGTTTTCTAACAATAACGAGAGTTAGGTTTAGCTTAGGTAGATAATCTGGAGGCACGGTATGCCCCCGCCAAGACGAAAAAAAGTTTAGACTTTTTTTTTTATTCTGAGAGGAGGCTTTAAATCTAGGGTTCGATTCTACTCGCATAACGGAGATACTTTTGTTCTGATACTTTTTAAAAATATGACCACTGTTAATTTATTTTTTTCATACAAATTAAATGTAATTTTCAATGTATGCGATACAATACTAAATTATTTTAAATGATTTAAATTGAAGTTTTTTGAAAATGTTACAAAACCAAAGTAGCTTAGTTTTGTGAGTACAATTGAACCTTGAATTTAAAGCCCCTTGGTGAGAGACACCCTATAGATCGAGACGAGGATAAACCAGGTTTTTTTTTTACATAAAACTGGCCGTGATTGACCCCTATCTCACCTAATGTTAAGTGCAGATAATTTTCGGATAGATTTTCTGATTGCTCATGTTGTTCGAAAAAATTAGAGGTGCAAGCCCGGGATTGAACCCACGACCCTCTTGCTTGAGAGGGCATAGGTTTACATAAAGTGTGATGAAAACGATTAAACATTAACCGTCATGACTCACGAGGCTCGCTCGTGTTAGTGACTAACCAGCATATCTCCGGCTGTGCAGGTGTCTACAATAGTTGATAAGTGTTATCAATAACCTAATACTCGTAGGTAGGAACGAAAAATGCTCCATCACCCCCAGTTTCCATATTTCAAGAATAATAGTGCGTCCGTTTTGAAGAAAATACAAGATGGATTAAAATACCAAAGCATTGTGTACCTACTTAATAAAATCAATAAGTAAGTGTTAAAAAAATATTTTTATTGTGTTTACTTTACCTAATTTTTACCTGACTGCAACTGGAGGACTATGTTTCTCGAACGTGGTTCTCAGAGATATACAACAGTAGTTGATGCAACTGTTACGTAATAAGAGTCCTTAAAACACGAGTGTGGTTGTATATAATGAGACGTAGCCGAGATTCATAAAAGGATCACACTCAGGTGTTTCAAGGCCTAATTACGTACAGTTGCATACGTTACTTTCTCTACATCCATATATTAAACCCTCTATCATGCGTTTAAGAACCATTGATTATGACTTGCATTGCAACCAGAACTATGTCTGACAGTGTTAGTGACATTAGAGAAGCCCGATATTTCAAGAAAAATCAAGGAAATCAAGGCACGCGATAAAAAACCCGAATTTAAATCATAAAATTAGAATGACCACGACATTGAATCTGTTAAATAATTTGAAGTTCAACAATCGGGACCCATTACCGAGAATTTTAAAGCGCTAGGACCCCACGGACTAAAAGGGTGTAATTATTTAGATGGTGTATTATTTTGAGTTGATACGTTAATGATATGTGGGAGTGCGAAAAGTTATGACTACACTTCAAATAAAAGGCACAATACCAAAACAATACATTAGGCTTTTGGGATGTTATATTAATTATCAAAGCAGACTTTACTTTGCTACGTCGTAGGTAGCTCGTAGATGTGCTACGGGACATAGGGTACGCTTTTCATAAAGCGTAGCTTATGGATGAAGTCCAAATATTAAGACATTATGTTATGTTACCTTTTTTCAGCATGAATCCAACTTTCTTATAAATCCAACTTTTTACGTCGTCATATAAAAATTAGCATATTTCAACTGACAGGATATGCTACAGTACCGGAAATTTTAAAAGTGGTAAGTATATTTTAATTGTTTAAATGTATTTTTTCACAGTTACACTTTTTAGCTATATCATCATTATCATCACCAGCCTATAAATTAAGTATTATTTATTGTTTCGTAAGTTGTGCAGGTTTCCTCACGATGTTTTCCTTCACCGCAAAGCTTGTGTGAAATTTAGTAGTAATTTCAAACATGAATTTCTTAAACTCATGAGATGCGAGTATCTTAGGTCCTTTACTATTTAAATTCATTCTTAAAAATAGGTTTGAAGTTCAAAATCGTGTCAAATCTCCTCGTTTTACGATACCACAATTCCACCGATTGCACGAATTACGCTTTTTTACTATTTATAACTACCGTGGCCCGTGGTAAATAGCTATGGTGTCCAATTTTTTAAAACTAATTAAGTACTTACTTCTTTGTAGGTTCAACCATCCATTTTCTTCTTTCGGTATAGTAGGTACAACACAAATTCAATGCAACCCAAACTACCGCCTTTGCGCAAAATGTCCTGAAAAACTCATAAATACGAATGTAGAATCGTCAGCAAAATAATTTCCATACCACCGCCTAGAATTGATTTCTCGCTCACAATTTATAAGATAATTGTATGCAAAGAATCATGTACCGGCCGGGGACATCCGCGGCTTAATGCTAACTCGTATTGCGATATTAATGTTATACCTAATAAACTGTTTTATACTAAATACAATACACGAACGACTTTTGCGAAGGTCGCGAACTCTAATTTTCTTTATTGCGACATCGGTTCAAAACACGCGATTAATATTATTATGGTTCATAACTTATTTCATATTCATTATGTACTTAAACCAAGGTCCATATTAGATACTACTTTTGCAAAGACTTTAAAAAATGTACACCGTGAAATAAAATTTCAATAATATTGATGTCTACTAATTAATCATGACTAACATCAAAAAAATACGGTTTACATTTCATAGCAAAATGTATACCTAATGTTACTAATCAATCATGGATCATTTTGTTAATTAAACATATTGCTTAACTTTAGTAAAATTTTAAAACTTGAAAGTTATAACTTTAAAAACAACCGTTTATTTCACGCGTTCCAAATTTTTAAACCAACACACTGGCTGCGAGTACCTTTTTAACGAAAAAGGCATTGAACCTTCAGGAAAGCCTGGAACGTGGCAGGAAGGAGTTTTGTCGCCATGGCAACTACGCAGTTGTGCCAATATACTTCCCATTTCAGGGAAAAACTATGAAGCCTTAGGACATAGACAATCTCGTCGAAGAAACGCGTTTTAAAAATGTTCAATTCATTTGACAACTTCAGAATGCGCTGAAAGGTGCTCTGCGAATTTCGTATGTGTTTTAGAGCTTTAAATAGGTTTTGTGCTGTAAAATAGAAGAAAATGTCTTTCAATTTCGACAGTGGCCAGGTGAGTTCATACTTATTAAGTCTATTTTTATACTGGTGAAGCAAATAATTTTTATAGTTTGAATATTTGACGGCCAAACTTTTGAAGCTTTTGTTGTAATCATGTTGTGATTTGATTGTTTTATAATATAACTGTAGTATACATTTTAGTTTACATTTTTTTATGCCATTTGTTATTCTTTACCTTATATGTACTTACATGTTTTATATTGTCAATGATTAAAACACACGAGAGAAGTTTTGCTTTTGATTAAATTGATATGTATTTATACGTACAGTCAAGGGCATAAGTATATACGTTACCAAGATGTCAAAAATATCTATACACCTTTACGCCACTAACCATAAGGTATATAGGTACATATATTTGACGCTATGGGTGTGTACATATTTATGCCGTTGACTGTACTTCAGTAGTAGATTAGTATCCATAGATACAGTCTTGATACAGTCGAGGAAACTGTATCATTTACCACGGTGGAACCTTTTCATAATCAATTTCACAATTTTTTTTTTGGTAGATGTATGAGATATCATTATAACACTAGTAGTATAAAGATAAGCACCAAGGTCCACCCTGGTACACAATTTAGTTTCCTTCACTATACTTAACATTCTTTATGTTAGTCAATAGTACCTAGGTGCTAATGATAAAGACTCTACTTATAAATTTAATTGTTTTAATTTCGATTGCTAATAAGGCCTAATTAACGTTTGCGCCACTAAATTCGACGAGCATGTTTATGCAACGAACAACGACTAGAACTATATAATGCCCACGACTCCGTCTACAAAAACTTCGTTTATTGCTACTATGAACTACCTATGCTATTTTCCCAGGATTTGAAAATATCTCTATGCCAACCATCCAGATCGGTTCAAGGTGACAAACAGATACTTATTGAGGAATCGTATAGTCCAATATGCAATTTATAGCGTAGGCCTTGATAAAAGATAAATCTCACTGTCCAAGTCAATATACAATTAATCCAATACATTTTTAACCATCCAACGCGCACCTGCAACCATTACACACGCACCCCCATGAACGTTTTTTACGACAAATTGTATTTCCTTAATCCAACTTAGATACATCCAATTACATCGTAAATATCCTGTGCATTTGCACATAACAATATGAGTTTTATTTCGAGCCAAATACAGTTCCAAACACGGTAGTGCAATCGACAATAGCAGATTGTTAAGAGGGGTGGACACTTGTTTGTGACCCGGCAATTTTTCACGGCATTGTATACAATTCTAATCCGTGTTTGACATCTCACACTACTGGTCTTTAGTTAATAGCTCTCCTTTCTCCGAACAATTGTTTTGGGCTATTGTTCTGACAATAAAAAAGAGAATCATAAACAATAAACAGTACCTAAACACGCTTTATTTCGAGTGCAATACGTAAAATCTATTTGTGGCTGTTTTATACTATTCACATGTTCGGTTCCAATTTGTGTCTAGGCTGATGGATCCATCGGCAAGTTTGTCAAAGAAAATACGTCTTATAAATGTAGCGCGAAGTATTGCCTTGAGATAGTTTATGTCGTGGGTCGACATAAAGAGCGTGCGTGATTTATGTGCCGGAAGCCAAGGGGCGGTGTGTCGTGACTACGCACAGTACACAGTATTCAGCACGTAATTGATAAAAAGATGTATACCTAGAAAGGTTATCAAGAGTTTTTTTTAACCCATAATCTCTGCAATAACTCATTTTTTGAGCAATTAAATTCGTTACAGATGAGCTGTTAAAATATCTGTAAGCATGTGTAGGTACATACATGTATCTTCCAGACAGTTTTCTTTCTAAGTGACAAACGTAAACAACTAAAATTGTAGATAGTAAATAGCCTAGTAAACAAAGCCAAATTTGGAGATTCACTTCGGAATGCGAGATAATTAGCTGGAAACTCGTATACAGCTTCATTTTGGTGTCTTAAATGTAGTCTTAAAAGTCACATTTAGTCTCGTGTTCTTCACGTTGTAAGTTATTGAAGCTGAAAATACCACCAACGGGACTTATCATACTAACACACACAATTAGCATTTACCTCGACGTTTCGGCAACATTAGTGGCCGTGGTCACGAGTAGACTGAAGTTTTCTATATATTGGTACTAATACTCTTTGACTGAAGTGTGGGGTGTCCAGTCTGCCTATCAGCGCGAGTCCTTCGAACTACCCGCAATTGATCATCAATTTTTATTTGTCACCCCATCGTACCGACACACAGCACTAATAACGTCCGATCGTCCCTCAAAACATTCAGTGCAGCGCGAAAAAGAACATTGTGAAACGTTTCATAATGATATGTCAGAGTTGCGATCACACAATGTACGTCGTTGGACTACCGATAGCGATATCGATATCGTTAGTATTATTCTATATACAACGCGAGTAGAAATCTGTATCGTAATGACCATTACGATACAGCCGTGTTCATAATAGAATCCAATGTCGTAATGTTGGTCATTAGCCATGGTTCTTGAATGCATAATAGAGGATTTACTATATGGGGGAGATAAACATTTATTTAGGGCATTCAAAACCGGTTTTTATTGTATGGAGAAAACCCGGTTTTCGGTTTTAAATGCCCTACATTTGAAGGGTTCCACGGATAGAACATGTCTAGTCACCTAAGTAACTTTTTGAGTTATAGCGGTTTGAAAGTTAGTCATCACGAACAATTACTATGGTTACCATTTCTTTAAAAGTAAAAAAAAAAAATAGATTTTATAATGTTTTCAGATTATTTAATTCAATTGTAACTCACAGTACATTGTGAGCTCTACATTTTGAGATTAAAATCTCAATTTAAAAAAAAGGTGACTAGTCATGTTCTTTCAGTGGACCCTTCATTTATTCCTTAATGTCTATTAAAGTGCGGAACCCTCTTCTTCGAATTGAATTGGCACTTGTGCGGTTTTTTCATTGTATCATGCGTACACGACACACTTGTCAATTTTAATACCAGTCACGACTACTGTTTCTAAGGTGGCATCTGTGTCTCGCAGAATGTAATACACTATTTTACAACCTGAAATAGTTCACCATTTGTATGCAAAAAGTTTTAACTTAGATAACGCAAATTTAAATTGAGTTTTGTTTTTGTTGTGTCTTGAAATAAACTAAAATTGTACATTTAGTAAAGGTTGGTTATCGCTGTAAGAATCTCGATGGCATGCTATCCATGATATTAGATTTGGTTTATAAGCAGAAAAATCGTGACGTTTATCGTAAAAGTTTATTTAGACTAAAAGAAAATAGAGCCAGAACAATTACCCTGGCATTCTTCTATGTCATTTCATTGTAGGTACAAACGAAAATTATTGATTTTCATTTGCGCTAAATTTTGCAATAATTAGGGTTTCTTGACAGGTGAAATATCGCTCTAATGGCTTTATTATCTAGTCTAGAGGTCTGTTTGACGTTAGAGCTTGCTTGTGATTGGCTAGTAGGTATAGTTGTTTTTTATTTATTTAAATAAGGCTCTGTCTATTGGAGGACAATTTTGCCAGTGTCTAGTAGGTTTTGCCGTTGTACGATAAAAAATTCTAGAAATCGAAATATGAGAGGTAATGGTGGATGAACGACTACAGCCAACTTTATCCGGCTAATAGTTACGAGTATTTAACCAATGACAAACATGACACAAATGTTATAATTGTCAAATGGACCTCACGACACGAGCCTGTTAGAAACCCCCATTGCGTCAAAACTCGTTTAATATGCCTACATTGGAAGATGATAAATGAACAAATTGTCACCGTAGGAGCAATTTCAAATGTATTTTTACTAGGTGCCGGGGTGTGGCACCCGTAACAACTTGATTTTTACTCGGTTCCCTAATAATTTTCCGTGACGGGATCTGTCAAGTCTGGCAAATCTTGCGTACGGTCAGCAACAAAAGTAGCTGGTTACTTTTTTACTCTGTCACATTAATACATTTGTCAATCTTGTATGGCGCTAAGTACGTGGCTGTAAGTACTTACCTACAAAAGTAACCGGCGACTTTTGATGCTGACTGTACACTAATTGCGTGGTGTTGCATCTGAAAACATACTTAGCTAAATCAGGCGTTACCACCCACACTACCAGTTGTTTAATGAATAAGTATTTTCACTGCACGCTCTGGATGGTGTAATATAGCTATAGGTATGCAATTATACAAATATTCTGCCACGTGCAGGTACGATAGTGACAATAGATCAATCAACCCATTAATCGACAAGTTTGATATAACGAATGAACGCTATGAAATTTGGCAGTATCTACATCAACTGTCATATCACGCATTCCATTTGATATTCTACGCAATACAATTGATCGCCAGTTTCGAAACTTATCCGTCAATGTTCCTAAACTTTACGTTAAAGTTATTACATCGAAAAGGCAAAAAACTAGATTTATTGGTTACCGACAAAGCTTCTAAATATAGCGTAGCGATGACAAAAGCGACGGAGGCACGAGCGACGAATAATTACGATTATACGTCGAATGACGCATGCCTCTGTAATTTAGAAAAGGAGAAATGAAAAGGCAAGGAACATTTTCTATTTTTAGGTAGCCATTTTATGTAATCTTTAACTTTGCATTGTGACATAAAAAGTTGTAGGACGATTCAAGTTATTACGATCATGGTTCATCATTTATTGTATTCAGTCTCTTGAATACGCATTTTACAGAGTTTCGCTTTGCCTAGTGTCTTGAACGAATATAAATTAGAGCTCTTAGATATAGTGCATTGACGGCTATATACTCAGGGCCGACAACGCACTGGCATCGCTTAAAGCGATGCGGGTGTCTATGGACAGTGGTGATCACTTAACATCAGGTGACCCACTAGTTCGTTTGTCTGACCTCTCTAACATAAAAAAAGTTCACATTTAATTTTGTAGGTACTTAACATAATAATACTATTAGTATAGCTGGTAGTAAAAAAATTACGTGTAAAAGTTCCCATTGCGGCCTGTTTACTGAATAAATGATTTGAATTTGAGTAGGGACCTATTATCCCTACCTACTTCCTTACTTACTAATCCGTACAAATAGGTTATAAATGACATGAACTTTCAAGTTACCTGTCTGTTTGTTCTGTTAAATTTTCACGCTTGAACCGCTAAACCGATTTAGACGAAATTCGGTATCGAGATAGTTTGAGTCCCGAGGAAGGACATAGGTTACTTTTATGAAGGGAAAATACACATACACCGGCGGGATAGCGATAAGCGAATTCTGCGCAGACGTAGTCGTGGGCAACAGCTAGTTATAAATAGCGTAACGCTTATCAATTGTAGTTACGTTAAAAGTACTGGATGAAAGTCAGGTGAAAGCTTATACAACGGGTCTCTATCCTCAGGCACAGAATAGATAGGTACAGACATAAAAAATCAAGATTTTCAGATTTTTCTAGTTGGTTGTGTTATAATATCTACCTTCATAGCAAATTTCAAGATTCTGAGTTCACGGGAAGTACCCTGTAGGTTTTGATTCCCTTGCGAGTTTCGAAAATTTGCGGAAATTTGCAGCATAAACGGCTGCATCTATTGATTAGTTGGATTAGAAGTTCGATTTTTTTACAGCTGACAGTAGACCTCAGTATTTGATATAAATTTCAGCTTGATACCTCTACGCGTTCTGAAGAAAAAGGGTCTTGACAGACAGACATACAGACGGACAAAAAGTGATCCTATAAGGGTTCCGTTTTTTTTCTTTTGAAGTACGGAACCCTAAAAAGCATGAATAATACTGAATTGGAATCCTTTTTGTATTGACATTAAAAATTAGCCTTGGATATCTTATGCAGTAACTAACACAAGGATTAACTTGTCAAGCATAAACACTGTTTAAATAATTCTAAATTATTGCGGGCATTTATAATTTACGCAAATGGAGGCGTGATGTATGGGGTAGCAATTTGCAACCCTTCGTGCGGTGGGTTATGACGCGCGGTGACACCTGCTCGCCACGCGTGATCGCCTTTTGTTATTGTCTAGTTCTTATTTATTCGTCACCACCAACGCTCGACACAGTCATGAATGCCAGTCACATGTTCGGTAATAGAAGAGCACATTGGTAGACAGACATTGTCCTAGATGCAGTGATTATAATACCGGGTGTGGCCTGTAATCATCATCATCATCATCATCATGTCAGCCGAAAGACGTCCACTGCTGGACATAGGCCTCCCCCAAGGCTCTCCACTCAGACTGGTCTTGTGCTTTTCGCATCCACCGCGATCCCGCGATCCTAGCCAAATGTGGCCTGTAATACGAGCAAAAAATTAAAACATAGATCGTCCTTGTTAAACTGAACAACATTAGTTGAGCGACTTTTAAAAATAATGGAGACTTTGAATTTTCCTTTTTTCATACAAATTAAATACTGCCATCAATGTACGCTATCCTAGAATACAACTGACGTCGCCTGTCACGCTACAAATATCAATCATTTTGCTTTACATTGCTTCTGCGAATAAACTTACATGTGTAATAAAAAATAAAAAACTATTTATTTTTAAAATTCGCTGAACTAATGTTGTTTAGTTTGAGGAGTATGATCTATGTTTAAATTTTTTGCTTAGGCCACACCCGGTATAAATAATGATACGTTATATCGACGAGATGTGTATCTATAATTTAAAATAGTTATTTAAACTTATTAAAATCTCATATACCAAGTTGAGTCAGAAACCCGGCGCTATGCTCACAAAAAACCCTCCTTTAAAACTTTTAATAAGAACTAAAAGAAAACAAGTTTAATGTTCAACAGTCGGGACCCATTCAAAATCGTGGCCGGCTCAAAAATACGCAGTAATAAAGTACCAGTAGGTGCAAGAAGTGTTAAAAATTCTTCAGTCGCATTTAAACTTTCTATGCAGAAAATATAATTTACATGGGAATTATATATTAATGATTGTGTGTCCCCAGTGGCAATGTGTCCGTCTACGGCACGTGTTTACACCACAGACACGTGCTATCTCGCCATAGACACGTGGCTTCCGTCATCGAGTAATCAAAAACAATAATTATTATTTCTGAGCATAAAATCATCATTAAAAGAATAGCTAGGTTTGTTTTAATTTCATTCCCACGGTGGATGATTTCTGTGTGTCAAAATGTGGTAACTCTACCTGCTCATGTCAACTCAACCAAAAATAATGATTGCTAAGCTAAATAATATTACGACTAAAGACCTTACCAGTGCCTGGTCGTAACGCTTCCTCTAATTGTAGGTAGGTAAGGTCAAGGACTTTAATTCATGAGCCACCATGGAACCCTTTCACAGTGAACGTCATAGTGACATCGCATTAATTAACAAGGAAAATAGTAATGACTATTCCTTTAAAAAGGTTCCATGGTGGCTCATGAATGAAAGTCCTTGACCGTATTATAATTGTGCTTTTTTATTTTGGTACACTAAGGGACTGTTACACCATCCACTGATTAGTGTAACTGCCGGTTAAATGTGAAGCCGTCTTCGTCTATTCGCACAAAACAGATAGAGTTGAATTGAAATTTCAGGATTTAACTATACTTGCTCCCGTGGGATTTCCAAAAATTCTATCGTGATATTAATTGACGTTGCACTAAAAACAACCATGCCGAACTTCTTGACCCTAAACCCAGCGGTTGAGCATTCAAGTGGAATGTCGGATAAAAAAATAGCCAATACCTACCAAATTTCATTGAAGGAAAGAAGGAAATAAAATACATTTATTTAAAAATTGTTTAAGCGTTTTGAAATTCGTTTAGCCGTTTTAGCGCAAAGTAGTAACAAACATAAACACTCACACAGGGATCGAAGTGTGAGGTGATATGAACGAAAGGGCGGTGTGATACGAGAGACATACTCACTAACCGCTCGTATTCAGTTCCACAGGGAGTCCACGCCGAAGCGCCTCGGCAACTGGCAGGTCCCACGATGGGCGCCAGCCAGAGCCCGCCCGATGGAGATGCGACCTAATCCGAAGCCCATATGCGACGACAATGGACACTTCTTGCCGGGTGCGCCGCGAGGCACCTCTCGGTGCTTCGGACATTATACTGGCACTTGGGACTTGCCACGGAAGATCACTAGGAAAGTCGGTGAGTAAGAACTTCTCTACATTTCTGTTGAAGCTAACTAAGCCTAAATTTAGACCGAAGATTCCTTTTGTAGCGTAAGCCGGTTACTAAGTAAGAACGAAGGACTTCTAAATAAATTCATTTCATTTCATTTCATAAAACTCGAGTTGTCAGCGTCAGATTAATTATAAAAGAATTTGCTCCGATTCCATTGCGTGTTCATACGTCATTCATAATATGAACTAGTTCAATCAGAAATTACTCGCCCTCGCGAAGAAAGGTTTGAACTACTTTCAAGACTATCAATAATAACGTCAGGTTCTATTTTTGCTGGAGACCCAAAATTTAATAACAACGTATCGTCCCTGGCTGAAGTCATAAAAGCCGTCATTTGTTTTAAACGTAGTACCTTTATTCATTGGCACACGAAGACTTCCTACTCTGTGAGAGGGTATCGTGTTTCAGTGTAGTTTGGCGGTTGTGTTCAAATACGTCTAAGGTGCACGCGTCGCTTTGTATCAATGTAATGTATTGAGGTTAAGGTCGGTTGCTGGTACATTAATACGGGTTGTGATGACTGCACGCGAGGCATACGTTACCCCGTTGTTTTTGATACATAAATGCCATTACAAGTTGATGACGTAGGAATATGCGTTTCGTGAATATCTACTCTGCCGATAGCTTTTGCGAGATAGGTATCGATGCACGTGTATGATATGGACGTCTGTTGTATTGTATCGTAACTTTTAAGTATTCACATTGCGTTTTTACTGGTAGGTACCTAAGTAGGTAGGTACATAGGACTGATGAAATATATTCGATTATTTTCTTAGATACCTAGTATCATCTTGATAGAGAACAATTATCAATCAATGGGAGGATGAGATAAAAGAGCCCAGAGTTAGTGCTAGAGTACAGGTTGGCTGTAAATGCTTGTTTATTAATAAAGTACCTGGGCAACCGAGCTTCCCTCGGGCTAAGACTCGGTAACAAGCGTTTTCACAGAGATAAGACCAAGGTAGATCGGTTTTTCGTTCCCGAAAACCCCTACATACCAAATTTCATCGAAATCGTTGGAGCTGTTTCCGAGATTCTAATTGATTATGTATGCTCATGAATTGCTCGTTTAAAGGTATGAGATTTTTATATAAGGGAAAGTTAAATGCCAATACCTACCTACTTATAAGGCCGTCTTGCAGGTAAAAATAAATCTAGATTTAGTTGTTAAGCCTGGCTTAAGCTTGACAGTTTTATACATTTTGACACTACTAAACGAAGCTTAACGCTAACTCGAGATTTATGTGTTTGCAGCAAGTGGCCATAAGAGTTTTTGTATCGTATTGTATTGTACTTCCTCCTGCTTTTTTTTACTTGAAGTCAAATCATAAAGTTTATAACAATAAATCCACAAGTTAAAAATAGTGACTTCATACAATTCGTTTTGATTCTCCAGCGGAAGAATTAGCGCGAGAGCCACCGGCCGGCAGATTCACAGATTGGCTGAATCTCCGCGTACAGAGGCCAAAAGCAGTCGCGGCAGCGCGCATGCGTCCCGGGAAACGCAGCAAGAAGGACGCCAAGAAGCCACCTGAGCCCGATGAGACGTTCAAGGTGAGCCGCGGATGCCAGACGCCGCCATTACTAGTTACGCTGTCAAAAAGAATTTGCGCGCGAAACGTGTTCTCTTTTCAAAAAGTTTGACGGACGAAGTTATTTTGTTTCTGACGTAACTTTTATTGCCAGCCTGGTACTTCTTCAAGTCCGTAGGTACGGATTGTGTCGTGTCGTGACTACCTACGGAAAATTCCAACGTGTTCTTTTTGATTTTCGTTAACTTTAAGGGAACATTGTATAGGTTATAAATGAAGTCAATTGCTCCAAGATACTAGTGGCCTAACTCTTACCTACAGTTTAGAAGATAATCAAGAATTAAGAAAATTAATCATTAAACAGTAGCAGTAAAACAGTGTAAAGGATCTTAATAGTTTATGACTTTTCTTTGTGCGTCGTAACTAAAGTATTTACACATATTTAGCAAAAGAAGGTTAAAAAAGTGAGTTTCTTTATGTCACGTCAATGTTACTCGGTAAATTTATGAATTTTAAGTACCTTTAATAATGAATGACTGTAAAGTTATTGGCCAAAAAGTTATTTATCAGGTATTTTCTATCAATCAATTGAACCATCTGTCAAAGTTAACAGAAATCATGAAAAACACTCCGCATAGGTTTAGTTGTCTATTTGCAGTGTTTTTATTGAATTGAATGAGTACTTTTGTTAGCTGCTTGTTTTCCACGTCCATAATTTGTCATGCGAGCACAACTAGCCCAAAAAAAACATTATTTTGGCTTTCAAAAGATAGATCGGATCCCTAAAACATTTCTTGGTAACTAAACTCTTACTTTGAAGTGGCTGATAAACTCATGTCAACTAATAATGAGGTGATTACGGAATTATCTGATTAATGTCTTTGAGCAGATATCTTATCCACAAATCACATATCTACTCGAATTGTTTTTCTCACGTTTCCAAACGGAATTTCAATCACTTTGACAATTTGGTTATTTAAAAACAAATTGGTTCCTTTTTTTTAATTTGGTTATTTAATAAAAATCATAAATACCATACTTAACTACTTACCTACCTATCCCTTGCATCCGGTTATCATTTATGCTAATCTGAATCCGTTATTATAAACTTTTTCAGTCATGCACACCTGATTGATAAACAACAAATAAATCCTCAATCTTATCTGCTTAAGGCTTATGTACTTTTAAATATTTCGTGACTTATAGAAACTTTGCCAAATGCCCGATTTCTCATAATCCCCTTAGAGTCCAAGGCTTAGACGGTATTGCTTTAGGGCCTTTGGACACCGCGTTTTTTAAACGCGCCGTCGACGCGCCTTTATATCGATACAAATGCGATACGCACGCAAGTTGTATAGCTTCTCTATGGAAACATGCAGTTTAAAAATATGTGCAACTAAGCAGGTCACTAGTAACCCTTTTTAATAACCAATAATTGCAAAAATTAGTAGTACCTATCGACATCATAAGCATAGGAACTGACTACGTGCACGAAAATTGCTGGACAGACCTTATTGCTAATCATGTACTGTGCTAATCACTCCTGGTGGCTCGTGCTGAGGCACAGACTTTAAACTTGTAGAAAATTATTTTTAAGGTTTTGAAGTCGGTTCTATTTTTGGTGAAAAAATTTTTTTTCCTACTTTTTAGTGATTTGTAGCCAAAGTGCAATCTCACAACAATTCCATTAAGCTCAAACACGGCATAGTTATATTATTTTATAACAGTACCGGTACCTACGGTCTTCTTTATCAGGTCCATTTCACCAAATGATAATACTTTCTGAATGTAAATGTTTGACTTAGTGTTAAAAATGCCAAAATCGTTTAGGTGTGCTTTTAAAATTTGAAGGTTGCCTTCGATTTCTCTAAAATCCCATCATCAGATCCTGACTTGGTGTCAATGGGACCACCTCGGAAGTAGGTTGGTAGCTATGACTTTTAGAACAAAAAAACTTTTGAAATTCGGCCCACGATTGGGGGAGGTACCTATCGCGTAACAAACACATAAAATAAACATACAAAAGAAATGAGAACCTCCTCCTTTTTTGAAGTCTGCTAAAAATATCTGAACACGTTTCTACGCCGTTTTGGATCAAATATTTGCTCACAAGTTTATGAACTCAACTGTACTTTACAAAATAATAATGTTAGGTCGTCAGTAGTGTAGACGTTTTAATTAAAGTAGAAGTAGATAATATCACGCAAGGTCTAATGCACGTTTGCTTTTTTATTTGCAGCCAAAGGAATGCCCCATCCACAAGCACCGACCCAAAACAAAAATAGTTTACCACCTAGATTTATAGAAGCTGGAGATTACAATCCAAGTGCACATTGTCAGTTTTTATTTTTAATATTTTTTTAATAAAATACATTTTAACAATTGTCATTTGTTTGTTGACTAACTTTGTTACAATTCTTACATGTCTGTGCGCAAAAGGATCCAAAAAAGGATATCAATGAAAATTATACTGAAGAAAATAATAACACAGATGCAACCAACCTCAAAGATGACGATCCACTAGACCTGAACAAGACTCTTGAACCAGTGGATCAAGACGGCAACGGCCCTTATGTGCCGGGCACATTAACAGATCCTGATAAAAGACACGACAATTACGAGCTTTTAGTCAAAGACGCTGTTGAACAAATCCACGGGCCGCAAGAAGATAAAGTAGACAAGTTCTGGAAAAAAGTCGATGACAATGCAAAAGATGACAAACAGACTATGAAATTTGCAGTTAAAAGTGAAACGCCAAAATTGCCCGCTGTTAACGTATCGCAAAACTTTCAATTCGCCAAGAAAATGCACGTTGGAAACTTGGAACATCAACCTTTGCCTGATACTTTAGGATATAGAAACATGACTAAAATAGGAGAGCACAGGGATTCTGACATAATAGTCAAGCCGTACGCAATCGGCTGGAAGGGTTATGGTGCCTCAGGACCCACATGCTGCACTAAAATGCGTGTACATAGACCAAAAACATGTGATCCAAAGAAAACTGACGCTGAAAAGGATGGCGATAAACAAAGACCACTCACATCCGCTCCTGATTTAGGAGGCCAATCTAAGAAGCCGATGACCCTAATGGATCTTGCCATTTGCTGGGACTTTAGGCCGAATGATCCAAAAAAAGAGCCGAGACCTCCCAAACACATTGACGGCTCGAATGGCTCAAAAGCACCAGCTGTCTTCACAATGGTTCATACACCTAAAGAAGAGCAGGAGGAACCTATCAAAACAGGCCATACGAATCCCATTTTTAATGAAAACCGATTCGTACAAGACATCGGACGGCATCCGGTACCATATTTTGAAAAAGATATGTCTAAGGCTAAAAGAAAGGATTCGTGTGAGGTGCAATATTGTCCTCAGCATAACGGCCACACAAGGGATACCAGATCAAGTTCCTCTAGCAGAAGGAATTCTGCTCAAATACCAGAAAAACCAACATGTGACGGTATTCACGGGTGCGGTACACCAAGCGAGACAAGCCGAAAGTCCAGTCAGGACGATAGACCGCTCAAACAACGCTTCGTCAAAGATGCTTGGAATGATAACAGTGGAGACAAAAAGAAAAACAAACAGTACGACGTAAATCGCAACCGTAATAGTTTGGAATCATATGAAAAGACTGCACTTGCGCAAGGTAAGCTACATCAGAGCACACCGGATGAGTCTGTGCTCTCCAGACGTTCCACCAAAGACTGTAATATGCCTAACGGCAATGGAAAACATAAGACCTGCTTGTCGTGCAACGGAGTTAAAATTCCCCATGAAACAAAGCAAAAGGAAGATTACAAGTTTGCTTTTAAAGCTGGTAATCCAAACTCCGTGCAGAGCGGGAGTACATCCCATGATTCGAAAGGCATTAAGATTCCGAAGATGCGTCACCCATATACGAAGAAGTCTTACACGATTCCTACGCTCGCCCCGCCTTTTAGTATTTGGCGTGACGCTAATGCGACTGGCTACCCTGAGCATTGGAGGCTCGCAAGCGTTTATCAACACGCTTATAACAAGCCACCAGAGCAGAGAAGAAAACCTCTTATATCTAGCGTGTACCAGTAATGGTATAACTCATGTAATTGAATGACACAAATGCGTTTAAAATATGTTTATTGGGTCCAACAAAGGCAACCATACGTTTGTAACAATATATTACCCCGTAGCTCACAATAAATTGTTTACTTCGAATCGCCATTATCATTTTAGGCTTAAGCACCTGCGTTTTATCTTTACCAGCAGGTGTCTGATTTAAGTCCTATGAGATACCCGTTGTCGAATCACGGTAGGAACCGTTCATATTCCATGAAGAATGTGCATTTTCTTATGGTTTCCCAGGCTTTGCTGCAGTATTGGAACCACGCGCGCTCGGATAAGTTAGGCACATTAGTGATGGAGTGCCTGTTGACTCCTAGAACCATCCATCGGAGACGGTTTGCTAACTGTTCAAATGTCGGATGCCCGCGGTAGATTTCACGATTGTCTGAAACAAAACAATAATGTTCAAGACAGATCTGTATCGATATGAAATCAGTCAAGCGATAAGTCAATAACTATGTCAGATAACAAAAGAATGCATAAACAGCCGAAATGAGACGCGAAAATTAATTAACAAGGTTCTTTGACGGTCAAATATTAATTGGTAGGTATCTCCTAGCAAGTCGTTAAGATATCTTATTGACACCATGGATAGGACGTCAATATGCTTACCATCTTGTGGTGGTCCATGGATATATTCTTAAAAGAACAGATTCCCGTAGCTACTAAGGCCAGACTATACCTTAGGGCCTTTTCAAGTACTGTGATAGATTAGGTTAAAACGGCATCACAAAAATGTCTGTTCAGTACAATAATAATAATATATCAGCAACTTATCAGAGAACTAGTTAAGACAATAAAACATTCTAGGAGTCTCTAGGTATCTTCGCGTTGTTAGTCAGTTACGCAAAAAAATACCATCAAGACATACTTTCGATCATTCAAGCTTTATTCCCACTATTTTTTTTTTATACGACTGGAAGGCAAACGAGCAAGTGGGTCTCCTGGTGGTAAGAGATCTCCACCGCCCATAAACATCTGCAACTAATATTAAAAATCCGAAAGTTTGTTTGTTTGCGTGTTACATCAAAAGCCGCTGAACTGATTTAGATGATATTCTATCGAGGATCGTTTTATCTCTGACATTCGCTCGACACGTTGTCTTACCTACTTCCTGTAGAAGTCATCGGAGTGTCTGCCAAATTAGGTCAGCTTGACAGGTACCTACTGATTCAATACTAGGCAAGGGACCCAACTTTTGGTATACAGGTAGTTTACGAATCCCGGGTAGTTGTTATTAGCCTTTTATAACTAGGTATAACCTTTGGTCCCTGTAGGCAAATAACTTTATGGGTGAGAGAAACAAGGGTAAGTCTTTGCTTAGCAGTGCAGCAGCTGATCGCAGCGAGGCTAGGTAAATGAAGCGTTTCTATTGGTCCACAACCAGTGGCGTGCCTAGGGTATCAGACTATGGCAAGCCGAGAGATATGTTTTAGTATTTTTCATCATTTAATGTAGGTAAATCCATCTTGTTGCCGCTTTACTCTTCAATCTTTACTAGTCTGTGAAATACACAAGTCAGAAGTCGGCTTTTGGGATGGAATTATATCTTTCTTATCAATAAAACTTAATGTATTTACCCTTCCACCGATTTTTTTTTTATACACTTGTAGTCACACAAGGGACAATTTGGTCCGTTTCCGAACTCATTCTCTATATTCTTGTATATTCCTTACACCGCACTAAAATCACAAAATAAGTATATAATAGTACTGACGTACTGCTAAAACCAGAATACCTAAGTACCTACTTATTTATTTTTTGAAATGATTGCATCAAATCACAAAAACTCTACGCTACGGCCCACGGTTCGAAATAAACATGAAGTTAAATAGAAGTTATTCATCTCGCGCCCGCGCACTCGCTTTCCAAACCAAACGCAACAAACTTCACACCGTAAGCCAGCTTCAAAATTGCAAAGAAAGTTCTATACATGCAGCTATACATAGATATTTGCAACACTAACGTTTCCCTAAGTGTGAAGAGAGCAAACGCTTCCAAACGTAAGCCCCGTAAAAGCCCACAAGAGCGAGCGAGATGTCATGCTATTTACAACGTACGCGACTATCGACGCGTTGTATAGACTCGCCGCGCAGCCATTTGGCGCCACTGTCCATGCACCGGATTACTTAAGCAATTCTTATTATTTTACGTAAAATAAAGCGCGCTAAATCATTAAAGTGATTTTATTAGAACTTTTTTTCGTTTGGACATTGTTCGATTTATAAGGCAAGCCCGGCTTTTGGGCTTCTATGTAAGGATCGCCACTGTCCACAACACATTCCTCAAACATCTCTGGTTGAAACGCAGCCTTAATAGATTTAAAAAAAATCACCATAGTCTTCATGTATCTCAGGCAGCAGCAGTAGATTGAGCGGCGCGCCGCACGCGCGCGCGTCGCACCCCGCGCACGCCCCGTCCGCCGTCAGACCGTTCTTGTTCGAGTCACTGTACATATACATCCCCGAGTTTAGCTGCAAGCTGGACTTTTGGAAGGCTTTCCTGAAATATATTAAGGAATAGTACATTACAGCAATGGGCCCAAATTACTACCCATTGGGTTCCGACGGATGGCCATCGTAACAGAGGCAGACCGAAGAGATGGCGAGATGACTTAGACGCATATCAAATAGAGTGGCAGGAGCATGCTCTTTATAGGGACGAGTGGCGGAAAGAAGGGGAGGCCTCCCAGCAGTGGGACACTTTAACAGGCTAAGAAAAAAGGACATTATTGCACGAGAAAGTATAGAGACGAGCGCTAGCCGTCTTTCCTTAAAATTGTGAAACTTTTTGCCTAGTCCCTTTTTATATAGAAACTTCCCAATTAAACTTTTTTTTTATTACAAAATATAGTAAAACTTAACACTAAATTAAAGCTAAAAATTCCCGTGGCATGGTGTCTATCAGGTTGGTAACATTCCCTCATTGAATAACATTATGGCAATAGTAATTTGTTGAATGAGTTAGCTGTCAGCTTTTTAGTATCCATTAGTGTCAACCAGACCCAATGGACCCAGGATATCAAAACAATTAGCAACCGAGACCGAGACTCTGGTATTTTATTATTTTATTTGTCTTTAACTCACCTATACAAGTCCTGCATGGTTTTAATTGATTCGGGAGTATAGTCTTCCAATTGGCAGCGATTATGCAGGAGTAAGAGATGCGGATGGCTTTCGCCGACCGCCGCCTCTGTCTCAGCACTGGTTGCACTAGAAGCTGAGAAGGACGGCTTGAGCATCTCCGCCGTTTGTATGTACCTGGAAGAAGCGATTCTTTGACTTTTCTCAGCTCATGATTCCCAACTATTTCACTTGCCAAACTTTCATTTTCCAACTCAAGATTTTCTATAAAATCATGGTTTTTCGGAACTTTCATAAAACAAACCTAACCTATATTAAATGATATTGTAATGGATAACTCATGTCTTAAATCGAGTTCGCGTGCTCCTTTGAAGAAGAGCTACGAATTAGCTCGAAACAGTCGAGCTAAACTCGATTTAAGACGTGAGTTATCCGTTACAATATAATTTAATATGAGTGAGTCTCACGGCAGTTTCATGTTCAAACCTAATGTAACTTACTGTGTTCAATAAAAGCCTAAGAAAATACACTAAGGAAAATGTTTGTTTTCGGAGAAAATTGAGACTGGGAAATAAAATAGTTGGGAAATGAAACAGTTGCCAAATGAAATATTTGGCAAACAATAATTCTGCGAAAAGTCAGAACCAGCAGGGCTACTCTGAAACTCGAGTGCGGTCAGAGGGACCGCACGACAGGAACTTCGAGTTTCGAGTTTCGGAGTAGCCCTGCAGGAAGGAGCATATTATACTGTAGACTTAAGCTTCGTTTAGACCTATTTGTGTAGTGTTGTGCAGGTCTATGCACATGTTTTTTAAGTATTCGAAAAGTGACTGAATCTCAACGAAAATATAGATACACAGAAAAACCAGAAAGAGAGACCAGCGCTGGGAATCGAACCCAGGCCTTGGACGAAACGCGGTCAAACGCATTGCGTTTAACGCAGCGTTTATCGCATAAAACAACCGAGCGCATTAAACTCACCTCAAGAAGTTATAATCTGTAAACCAATCCTGAACCGCTATAAGTACGTGGCATATCGCCATCAAGTATGACGCTATCTGGAGACAGTCCACAGTGACAACATTGGCGCTTCTGGCTGTCACTGGGTTGATACTGGATTCCTCAATCAGCGACGGTGACCATAATGCCTGGCAGTCTAAGAGGATGACTCGGTCTGTCGTGACATACATGTCTATACCTGGAATTATTATAGTTCATGTCATGTTCAATGAGGTTATCTGAGAATCTGTGAACTATATTTCAATGAAAATTAAATTAAATTTATTTGCATGAAACTTAGTTAACAATAAGACGGACCAACTTTGTTAGGATCACTTAGTCTCGCCACAATTTGGACATGCATATTTTAGAAACTTACAACTTTATTAATATTACCTAGTCAATTACAATTCTTTATTTGGATGGATGGTGGATGATTCTTGATTGTAAATATTTTTTATCCTGACTGTCACCAATGTCATGGAAATTTTGCGCATAAAATAACATTAATCCTTGATGATACAATAATTAAACAAGGAATTTGGAACTCAACAAACCTAACAAACACAGTAAGGTCAAGGTGGCTAGGTGTGTTAGAATTCAGCAGGATTATAAAGAATATAGTACCCTTTATCTGTTCATGCTCTATGCTATGATGTCATTAAAAAACCTACATACGGATATATGTATATGCAAATAATGTCATAATGTTTGAGTGTTAAATTTACCTTTGGTGCAGTGTACACCTCTCTCAATCTGCTCTATATCTTGCATTTTGAATTTGAAGAAACTGTTTTCAGTCTTTGCATTCACTTTGGTTTCTGGTGCTTCAACAAAATTCAATGCTTCGATTTGGTTTTCTAGTGCACCAACCTCGTTCTCGTCAAAGTTAAGCTGGGATAATTCATGTGAATGAAGAATCTGCGCACACAAGTCTGGTATGGGAGTGTTCTGGGCAATCAAATTTAATATCATTGATTTTCCAACACCTTGCATACCTGTGGAAAGAAATCATAGATAATATTCTATGCATCATATTGATTCTATTGCCTTTAAAATTACAAAGGAAACTTGAATATTTATGCACCAGAGGCAGTATTGCCTAACGTTTCTGACACTCGCAATTGCAATTAAATGACAGTTTTTGTATGAGAAGTACCTTATTTGATTGTGATCGCGAGCATCAGAAACTTTACGCAATATGGCTTCTGGGTAACAAAGAAGTATGGGAGATTATTTTAAATGAATTAGCATGAGTCTAAGTCTAACAGTAAACCGTCTATCACATATTATTATAGTGCTACAAAAAATAAAAAATAAAATGAAAAGTAAGGAAAGTCTCAACCAACCAATAAAAATTTACTACACTGCATACATTTTACTTAGAAGCAGGGTTCTGCAGACACTGTATTTTTATAAATGAGACCATTCATATTTTGACATGGGTTGATGAGTATGTAAAATTTGTACAGAACCTTTAGTGTACAAATTTAAGTTGCAATTGACTGGTTTGCATAACCTCATGTAACTATGAAATTGAAACATACATAATACAGGCAAAACCATTTAAAACAAATTCAAGGGGACAGCAATATTTGGTTGTTAAACATGGTTGGTCATTATAACCAGTGTATATAACAATAAGTATTGGCATATAAAATTGTGTTCAGACTTTTTTCTTGGTTGTTATATTCCACAGTCATGTAACTATGGCCCAATTGCATAACAAATTACAAGCTAGTAGTATCGCCGATTTTGTATAGAAATTCACTAATACTATTTGCTTGTAATTTGTTATGCAATTGGGCCCTGGTTGCTAAAAACAGTTTCAACTGTACCTTCTTTTCTACAAAATACAAAAATATTTACCCATAATTCCCACAACCAGATAATTGATACTGGAGTCTTGAAGGAACTCAAGTGCTGCACTGTTAAATTCTAGATTTTCATCCAAGAGTTTCACAGGCTCCGTCATAAGTTTCAGCGGAGGGCTTGGTTTTTGCTCTGGAATTTTTTTTAAACTTATAAGTACATAAACATAGTATTATTAGATTTTTATTTATTGTATTTTTACACAGTATTTAACCTGTCATGTTTTGTGAGGAAAAAGCAGTAGTCTGTAACTTTTTTCCTCTGAGAAAATAAAGATTCCTTGCCTACTGCTAAACTTTGTTTAAACACATCTGCATTGCTGTATTATCTAATTCATGGGCACTCACCATCAAATTCACCATCTTTTTCTATCCTTATATATACTGAATACTGACAATATAATTGTTAGATCAAAATATAATTTGAATGCTCATTTTCTTCCTTCTACATCTCTTAACTCCTATCTCATCTGTAGTTGGTCACAGAGAAAAGTATCCCTATTAAAAGATGCTCATTTTAACATAGTCTAATTACAACAATCATTTAAAATGGAGCTTATACTAACATTAAAAAAAAAAAAATTGTTTCAAATTTTGTCCTGGCTCCATAGTCATTTTGCTTGTCTTTTTACCCGACTGCAAGGAGAGGTATTGTTTTTCGCGCGTATCTTGTATGTAATTGATTCCTGTTTTGCCGCGTTTTAAGTAATAAAAAAATAATTGTATATGGTGCTCCATGACCAAGTGTTTTCTTAGACAATGTGATATTTGGACTCACCTATAGTTTTCTTTTCCTTGTTCTCATTCTGTGCGATTTTAGAAGGCTGCGGACCCTCTGCTTCTGAGGGCTGAACATTTGGGCTGAGTGGCCTTTCTTCCTTGGGAGCACTCTGCTCACGAGTCTTCAAAATGATTGTTGGTGGTTTCTCTCTTTCCTTCTCTTTTGGTTGTTCTTTTGTAGTATCTCGGTCAGATTTTAATATAACTGGCCTCCTTGGTGTACTAGACTCCTGGATTGAGAAAGAAGTGAAAAACATGGCAGTTGACAAAGCACAGGCGAAACACTTTAATTATAAGTACATACCTTTGAGAGAAAAATCTTCTTTTTCTTATCAGCCATAGCCGTCTTTAATGACAAGCTTTTTTATTAAAGGTTATTAAGCGTTATTAATGTAAGTTTGGCAAAACTTGTAATTAATTTAGGAACAATTTTATGATAATTAAATAAACCCCAATGTCATATTCTCCGATTATTATTATCATAATAGTGACACCAGTCTCGCGCAACTTAGAACAAAAAAACTTTTGTATGGAATCTGCATGGCAAACCATTACCATAATATAATGTAAACTAAAACCTCAGTACAGTTTAGCCATAGTAAAAGGATAATCCTTTTACTATGGTTTAGCTGTCAGGTCAACTGTCATGAGTGTCATGTCAGGCATGTTGCTTAGCTTGTGATTGTGACTCGCATACTTTATTCGTTAATTTCTTTAGATTTCTATTTAAGTTCGTCTTAATTGTTTTCTAAAGTAGTGACACGTGACTGACGTAAACATATTTTGTGAAATTGGCACCGAAAAGACGATTTATAACGTGTGAAATTTGTGGAAATCGAACAAGTCGACATAATCACGAAAAAAGGATTTTTATGGCAAAATTTCGCTTTGACGAGAACCGGTAAGTATTGTCTTAGATACTTTTAGCTATATTTTGTAGCAGCAAGTTAAATAAACAAAGGGAAATAGATATTTAATATCCTTATCATTGTCCACTAGGGATGTGTACTACAACTATCGATAACTGTAGGCTTATTTGTTTATCAGTGCAACTAATATTACTTTACATAAGAAGAAGAAAGATCGGAACTTTATGACAACTTGCATGCAATATGACCATAATTATAGGCATTTTCAAACTTCCAATATTTCAATGCAGTTGAAAATATCTTGATCATGGGTAGACAAGACACACACGGCCTGGATAAATTATTGAGTTTAGTGATTACATAACATTTTAACCGTAAATTAAAAAAATAAATACCTCTGTTTTAACGATAAAATGTTTTCAGATGCAGGGCACAAACTAGTGGGAAAAGAAGATTTGGTGAATGTTTCCATAAAAAAATTACATGTATTAAAATACATACGTGAAATTCACTTTGAAAACAGGGCTTTGAAAAAAATAAAGGAAATCAATAGAAAACTTGTATTTTATTTTGGGTCCACACCTAAATCCAATACTATGTGTAGGTATACGACTTAAGTGTGGACTCGATCTTAACCTAAATTTGATTACAAAAATTGTTGACCTAAGCCTGTATTTCAACCCTCACCATTTTATCGATATCGATAAAAAGCGCAAACGTTTAGCATGCTGCACTATTTAAATCTGTTATGTTGGTAGTATTGTTTTTTGGCGTTAAACGGATCTTACACACACACATACATACACGCGTAGGCGTACATTTTGGTAATGGTTTGCCATGCAGACTCAATACAAACTCGATTCCATTCGCTAGTATGGGAGTCCCGCCTCTTAAAACGTAGTGGTTATATTCTCTTTGAGTGACACTGACGTTTGACACTGTCTGTCTTGGTGTCTTGTCTTGTCTAGTTGTCTGACATCTGCAGCAGAGCTACTAAGAAACTCGAAATTAGACGTTCGTATAGTATTGTCTCTCTCGCTCTCGTATTAAATAGTATAAGTGTCAGAGAGACCGAGAGACCACACGACACGAACTTTGAGTTTCGAGTTTCATAGTAGCTCCGCTAAGAGGGCTACTACTACGAAATTCGAATCGAAGTTCATATTGTACCGTCCCGCAGAGGCAAAATTTATTTAATACCAGAGTGAAAGAGGCGGTATTATATTCGTATTTCATAGTAGCCCTTTTGACGGGTTTCCCGGCCCGGGTAATACCGACATGGAAATACCGACGCTGTTTTTCGTGTTAGGCGGCCCCTAAACGGTCAATTATATTGTGCAATATCGCGAATTGTGCAATATTATTGACCGTTTAGGGTTAATATTGAAGATTGCACAATGATTGACCAAAAGTTTGAACGATTTTAATTTTTATTGCACCATATTTTTATATGTATTGCATCGTGTAGGGTCAGTATTGCACAATATTCAATACTATACTGAACACGAAAACATTGTGCAGTTCGTATTATTGTGCAATACAATTGCTCGTTTGGATTCAGAGCGCCTTTCAATCTTATTGTGCAATAAAAAGTATTGTACAATGTTATTGTAGGTCTAGGGGCCGCCTTACGCCCATAAAAAGTGACATTGACATAATGAGGGCTATCGTTTTTTCTCTCACTAGATGGCGCCACTGTTGCGTGAGGTTTTTAAAAGTCTTTTATAACGGGCGTGAAAACAAAGTTTAGATTAAAATCATATTTAATACATCTTAAAACAGTACCATAAAAATACCGAGCAACCACAGTATTGCGTAATCCCGTTTGGTTCGGAAAAAAAGGAGGACAAAAGTTTTCGAAAGACAAAACTGTCTCAAATTACTAACGTTCATTGCCCCTTATCGCATAATTGCCATAATTAATTTCATTTAATGCAAAATATTCACAAAATTATTCTAATTATAAATAAACCCGCGTAGCTCACCCAAAAACTATGAGATTTGACACTTCGTTGACCTCACGCTACATTAGCGCCTCTAGCGGAAAATCGACTCGCGATAGCCCTTATTAAGCTTCTATGAGCGTATACATAAGGGGGAGCCTTATGTCCAACAGTGGACGTCCTACGGCTGAGATGATGATGATGATGATGAGCGTATACATGAAAAACAGAGTCAGTAATTCCATATCGGTATTATCCGGGCCGAGTGTCACCTCCTCCCATTTTTCAAGATGCCGTTAGATGTAGCATGATGTAGCGACCCCCAGCGCCATCTAGTTATGACATTTTGAATCTAACAGCCAAGCTGTAGCCAGTCAGTTTCCAAACTCTTCTTTGCACTTGTCCAGTATGCGGATCATCTGTGCAATGTTGTGGGTTTTTTTCAACACAATAAACTGGAATGCAAAATTCAACACAAAGTGTTCGGCACTCAATACTCAATATTTTATTGCTTTTCCACAATGTATGGTTACAGATGTTACAAGGAAATTATGTGATCTTCATGGACACTTCGCTAATAGGGAGGCCTGGGCCTCTTTGGCCAGGGCAGACCAATTTCGAAGTTTCTTTGTCTTAAAACTAAACTTTTATGGCATTAACTTGCTGCTATACCAGTCATACATGACACTTGCATGACATGACAGCATGGAACATTCAAATATATAATCTCTACCTGAGATTTCTATCTACTCCGAGATGAGTTACCCTCGAGTTGCCCTGCCTTTAAGTACATATATCTCTGTTCAAAAGAAGGTTGTGTTCACACGTCATTTTGCTATTCGGTTAAGGCGGCCCCTAAACGGTCAATTATATTGTGCAATATCGCGAATTGTGCAATATTATTGACCGTTTAGGGTTAATATTGAAGATTGCACAATGATTTACCAAAAGTTTGAACGATTTTAATTTTTATTGCACCATATTTTTATATGTATTGCATCGTGTAGGGTCAGTATTGCACAATATTTAATACTATACTGAACACGAAAACATTGTGCAGTTCGTATTATTGTGCAATACAATTGCTCGTTTGGATTCAGAGCGCCTTTCAATCGTTATTGTAGGTCTAGGGGCCGCCTAAGCGTTAAGCTATTGGTTGGCTATTATTGAATTAGGTGTAAATAAAAAAAATGATGTCAATGAAAAAGTAGGTACGACAAGATGTTTTTTCCTGTTGGAAATGCGAATAGAAGTGTTTGCGAATAGTGCGTTGACGACTTCTGTCAAGATGAAGTTATTTATCACAACGCAAACTCAAGTTTTCACAAACATATTCATGATAAATTCTTCACAATCTTCTTATTCGCCTTTAATAATATGAACGTTTCACCAATTTTTGCTACATTCATATTACTTAGTTTATTTATTGTAATCTTATCGGAAAATAGTGACGATTATATTGTATCCAGAGAAGACATAATATGCGTTCAAAGAAGTAGATGCAGTTGCGTATTTCCTAATGGTACGGGAATAGACCTTCTGCCATCAGCTAAGAAATCAGTTTTAACGTCGTTCAACACTTACGAGGAAATACTGTATCCAAGTTCTGGAACTTCTGGAGTAGTCCTGAGCACTTATTATTATCATCCTTGCTATGATGTGACTTTTGCGGGAAGTATAATTGAACCGACGAGCCACAACATGTGCAAACAAAGATTTACGGTATGATACATTCTTGTCAGGTTAGGTATTTATGTAGAAAATGGAGCAATTTGCAGCAACCAGCGGCATTTCGGCGACGTTGTTATAATAATAATAATAATAATAAACTTCTTCATTTAGCCATTTGTTTTTAAACCCATACATTATTATTATTATATTATTATGGTATATTTGTCTAGTAACTAATAACTAACGTCTAGTAACTACAGTAAGTAGATTGATTCACTTTATTTTTCTTGTAAGTAGTGGTCCCTGGTCAAGAGAAGGTTGGGAACCACTGGTCTAGTTGCTCATATTCACTTATGATTCATATCGTCGATCAATATCGTCAACGAATTGCTAATAGTCAGTGGGTATTTAAATGTAAGTAGGTAAAATTTTCCTCTATCTTGCTTATTTACTATGCGGTAACTGTTTTTTTCAGCTTAATTGTTCATGTATAAAAGAATATCTCGAATAACGCGCAGTATTACCAAAAATGTATACTTGTTGACGTTGCCATAAATTGCTTGATATATTTATTATGAATATATAATTAGCAATTTATAATAATAATAAGAATAATGAAACAGCAAAAAAAATGACTAGGTACAAGTACAAAAAAGAGTAAAGGCCTGTTTGACCATCCATTGATTAGTGTTAACTGACGGTTAAAGTTAAATGTGATGCCGTTTCCGTCTATTAGAACAAAACAAATAGAGACGGCATCACATTTAACCGCCAGTTACTTAACACTAATCAATGGATGGTGAAACAGCCCCTAAATGTTTTTTTTTTTCAATTTTATTTTCATACAAGCACTTACCTATACCTACTTAGATGTTAATTGGGCTGGAGGAATAGTACCAATTAGTTAAGTATTATTAAGGTATGATTTTTCCAGATATGCAGGCGTGTAATATTTAATACGAGAAGCCCTGACACTCCAAATACTTTAGTAAAAGATAATGTCTGTTATGATTTCTTGGCAAGTTCAGACAATACCGAGTTTGCTCCGGATGGAAGTTACATAAAGTATTTGAATATGTTATCGTAAGTAATTATTTTTAAGAGAATTTAAAATAAGCAAGAAGTTATAATAAGAGTTATGTTATGCATGTTTTATGTAGAGTAGGTAGCTGCTTCCTAGCGCCATCTAGTGAGCAAATGTACTCCAAATCCTACATCGCGTATCTAAGTTTCTCAACTCGGACTCATATATAATATATAAAATACAACAGACCTATAACTTCCGACGCTCTTCTTAAAGACTTCGGTCCCCAGAGAAAACACCCGCCTGGAGAAAGATTGATATATTGAAGCCTCCCACAAGGAAAAAACTGAATCCTTGAAGGATCACTTTGTTGTCCGTCTGTGATCCAAAGAAAAATGTGTTACTTAAATACATTTTGGACATATAGGTTACCTTTGAAGGGTAAATTCATAAGAAAATAAAAAAAAAGCTTTTGAAACAAATCGTGAGTCATGGTGAAATTAATATTTGAATCTCAAAACTATGATATAGGTACTATATATTTAATAATTTTAAGGTAAATAACTTCAAAATTAACCACCTTATCTTGGACATGATCAATTTTTGTGGTAAGAAAAGTAATATTTTTTTCGACAACCGTAGCACTGGTGTATAGCTATATTGTGGAACTTATATGCTATGTTCCATTAAGTAGTTCTACTTGATTCTAATTTAAATTTCTGTCTGGGAATTTTTATTTTCAGATACACTATCGTGTATTTAGTCTGCGCTGATATTGCTGACGCCCTCTATGCTAAAGATTTAAGTGAACCCACTGCAATTGTAAGTGTCTTGTAAAGTGGTCTAAAAGCTACGTAATGATTAGTCGATTATATAATGTAACAAAATTGTCATTTGCTTATTTTTAAGAGCTACATTCATTATTGATTTTATTTATTTCTGTTGCAGAAACTTCAATTTTTATCAAGAAATGCTTGCATGAGGCAGATCTGTAAGAAATCTAAACATCCTGCATCCAAGTGTAAAACTAAATTTCGAAAATTAAACAGTAGTGAAATATTAATTGCAACGCTTCCTTAATACAGCTTTTAAGATACACAACTACGTTTGCATTTTTTATTTTGGTGTCGTTTATTTCAAACAGACGCGATACAACACAATACAATACAATAACTATATGAGCAAATGAGCCAATCGCATTCGCAAGCAAACGTAAAACGGATCTCACGATACTAACGCCATCTAGCGATATTTCGCCTCTGTGAAAATCTTCCTTGCATCCGGATGATCTAGAGCAGCGATAAGGATTCACCGTAATGTGATTTACAGAAGGTATAATGAGACGACCAAACAAGACATGAAAATGACTAATGGCCACTTGCTGGAAACGCATAAATCTCGAGTTAGCGTTAAGCTCAGTTTAGTAGTGTCAAAATGTATGGAACTGTCAAGTTTAAGCCAGGTTTAACTGCTAAATCTAGATTTATTGTTTTCTGCAAGAATTCTTGCGTGTTCTATTTAACGTCTATCCGTATCCATACTAATATTATAAATGCAAAAGTGTGTGTGTGTTTGTATGTATGTTTGTCTATCTTTCACGTCGAAACGTAGTGACGAATCGACGTGATTTTTGGCATAGAGATAGTTTATGGACTAGAGAGTGACATAAGGTACTTTTAATAACCGAATTCCACGCAGGCGTAGCTGCGGGCAAAAGCTAGTCAAGTTATGTGGTTCTACTTGCTATTGTATAGGCTTAGTACCGTTTGCCTACCACAGAAACGTAGGAATAATTTAAAAAATGTACGGTGACGTGACGTTGACAGCTGTCACCATTTGTCAAGTAGTCAGACCAGTGGGAAGGTATATAGAGTGTTCATCCATTGAAGACTTTTGTCGATCATCTGATAACAAAATGGACGTATCAACAAGTTTTGCTAGATTACTATCTTTTATTTTACTTTTAGTAATCTTATCAGTAAACGCCGATGATGTATGTGTTAAAAGAAGTGCTTGCAGCTGTGTATTTCCTAATGGCACCGGGATAGACCTTTCGCCATCTGCGAAGAATTCGGTTTATACCTCGGTTAACACTTACGAGTCAAAACAGAATGGCACCCAACTTGATATGAGCGTTTACTTTTATCATCCTTGTTACGATGTGACATTAGCGGCTGATGTGGTAAAACCTGAGGCGAATAACACATGCAAGAGCTACTTGTCGGTAAGATAAATTGTTGTTTTTCCTTTGTCAAGTAATAAAAATAGAATATTGTGTCGAAATAGAATAATTGTACTTGTAGCGGCGGACTTGCGTATTACAGCTTGGAAAAATCATGATTTGTCATGCATGCGGGTTGCAGTATTACATTACCTACATATTGATGATGTTTTTTTTTCAGATATGCAGGCATAAAGTCACATTGATCAGCACTAATAATAAAACTACAGACACTTTTGTTCGAAATGGTGAAGCTTATGATTTCCTGGGTAGTGCCAATTTGTCAGAATTTGCACCCAATGGAAGCTACATCAAGTATGCAAACCTGCCATCGTAAGTATTCTTTTAATAACTATAATTAGGTAATCATAGTTTCATGATAACTCTTCTACCATTGACGCGAATTCACGTCGAATTTACATCATTTTTTTACAATTATTGTTCTTTTTTATTAGATTATAACATTTATTACTTATTAGTTATTATATTGCCCCTTAAAAAGTCTAATTTTATTCTGTGCAAAAACTACTAGAAATCTGCTCTTCATTCACAACCAGCAACCATTTTTTTTTCACTAACACATTATTTCCTTATAAATGTTAAAAAAAACTACTGTTACGTTCGTAGGGTGGGTTCGTGATTGAAAAGCACTTTTAACACCGATGAATAAGAGTAGGATTTATTTTCACACTGTTACTTAACTTTACAAAACACTTAAAAACAGTTCACAGTAATTTCGCACTCAAAAACTCACTTACAAGTCGCTTTGATTCTCTTCGATGTTTATCGCTCGGTATCGCATTCGAAAAACTGTCTCCGCCGCAACCTCGCCCGGCTTATATACCCCCGGTGAATCGGTCCACAAAGTTCGAGAACAGTCCAGCTAGGACGTCATACCTACATCTCGAATGTTCCTGAAACGAGTAGAGTGTCTGTCTCTTTCATGTGCTATCTCTCTCACACAGTTACTAGAATGTTCCGGAAACAGGATCATCAGTCTGTTTCTCTCGCACATATAGGCCATCCCTGTCACACACCTTCTCGAATGTTCTCAGTATAGCTGTCTCTTTCTAATCGTGCTATCTCTTTCACTCCTATTGAAGATTTCGCCATATACTGAAATGTAGTTCAAAGGCCCATAAGGGGTCCTGAAAACGCCTGAAAACGGGTTTTCAGGTTATGGCGTCATCGGATAGAGGGTGGCCTGAAACGGACTGAAAACATGTTTCAGGCGCCTGAAAACGACGGTAACTTGGGTGAAATTTTGATAAACTAATATGTGATAGAGCGTCCTCTGAAACGGCCTGAAACAGTATTCCAGCCTGCTGAAAACGCCTACAATGGGTCGAAAAGCACGATTAAAGTTTCCACCTAACCCACCGCCGTAACACTGCCCCCTCCTAAGACATGCTCGTCCCGAGCATCATTAGATCCATGGTATTTGGCCAATCGATCAACATGAACAATCTTACAGGGGCTACGCGCGTTACGCTGTATTCGGTATGTGACATCGTTGATCCTAGTGACTACTTTGTACGGCCCTTCCCAACTCGGTGATAATTTCGGGGACTTCCCTTTTTTTCGCATAGGGTTATGTAGCCACACCAACGATCCTTCCTCAAATCTCGTCTGGTTAGACTTCCGGTCATATCTGGTCTTCATCTTTTCGCTGGCCTGCAGTCCGTGTTCACGAACATGATTGTGAACACCATCAATCCGGTTTCGCAGTTCACTTGCATATTCTGAAATCGTCTTTGGTGCATCTGGAGGTCGTCCTGTCAGTAGATCCGCAGGTAACCGCAGTTCTCTTCCAAAATTAGCACACGCAGGTGTCACGGCCGTGCTTTCGTGAACTGCGGTACGATACGACATTAAAAAGAGTGGAATATGCCTGTCCCAATCTTTTTGATGGCTGTCAACTACTTTGGCCAAATGTCGTTCCAGAGTCTGATTGAACCTCTCGACCATCCCGTCTGACTGTGGATGATAGGACGTAGTCCGAGTTTTATGAATTCCCATGACTCGGCAAGTCTCCTGAAACACCAGAGATTCAAAGTTTCTTCCCTGATCGCTGTGGATCTCAAGAGGTACTCCATACCGACAAAATACTTCAGCCACTACCGTTTCCGCTACTGTGACTGCCTCTTGATTTGGAATGGCAAACACTTCAGGCCATTTGGTGAAATAGTCCATGACCACAAGGATGTACTTGTTTCCGCGGTCAGAGATCGGGAACGGCCCTGCGACGTCCAAAGCAATTCTTTCCCAAGGTGCCCCCACATTATAAACTTTAAGCGCACCTCTACTGCGTGTATGTGGCCCCTTGACCGACGAGCAGCTAGTACACTTCCTACACCAGTCTTCCACATCTTCCCGACAGTGTATCCAGTAAAATCGTTGTCGAATCTTCATCAGAGTCCTTTTTACTCCTAGATGCCCGCCGGAAATGCCATCATGAAAGGATCTTAGAACATCGCTAACTCTCTTCCTTGGTACGACCACTTGAAGGTGAGCATCCTTTCCGTTCGCTGACTCCCATTTCCTACACAGTACGCCATTGTGCATAATCAGACTTTCCCATTGCGCCCAGTAGCTCTTGGTCACTGTACTCATCGGAGCTACTTCACACCACTTTGGTTTGGGCATTCCACCGTTAATCCAGTCGTAAATGGGTTTTATGTCACGATCTTCCTGTTGAGCTTCTTGCATGACAGCGTCACTCCATTCCTCGCTAACAGTGTCGGTCCTCAACATCTTCACGCAGTCCTTATCCTCTTGTCTTAAACAGTGTTTGCAGTCATCCGGACAAGGCCTTCGGGAGAGGGCATCTGCATTTCCATGTGACTTTCCACTTCGATGCTCGATGGAAAAGTCATATTCCTGCAGTTGTTCGATCCAGCGTGCCACCTGACCTTCGGGGTTCTTGAACTCTAACAACCACTTTAAAGCAGCATGGTCAGTCCTGATTCGGAACTTGCGTCCAAGCAAATATTTGCTGAAATGCTGCAAAGTTTTAACGACTGCCAGCAATTCTCTCCGAGTGACGCAATAATTTCTCTCGGGTTTCGATAACGATTTACTGAAATAGGCTATCACAACTTCCTGATCTCCTTTGTTTTGTGACAAGACTCCTCCGATGCCAGTATTGCTTGCATCAGTGTCAACAACAAACTCGTTATCCGGGTCGGGATATTCCAAAATCGGTGTTTCACAAAGTCTCTGTTTGAGATCTGAGAAGGCTGCTGCACACTGATCATCCCAATTAAATGGTCGTTTCTCTTCCGTCAGCTGGTGCAAAGGCTTTGCTATATCCGAGAAGTTCTTCACAAATCGTCGATAGTACGAGCAAAGTCCTAAAAAGGCACGCACTGCTGTCTTATCTTTCGGTGTTGGCCAATCCTTAACTGCACTTATCTTCTCAGGGTCTGTCTGGATGCCTTCTGATGAAATTACATGTCCCAAGTAGTTTACCTTACGCTTGAAGAATGAGCATTTCTTCGGACTTAGTTTTAAATTTGCGTCACGCAACTTGGACAAAACTTGCTCCAGTTTCTTAAGGTGGTCATCGAAATTTTTACCTACAATTATGATGTCATCCAGATACACTAGGCAAGTATCACCCAGGAGGCCGGCAAGTATTTGCTCCATTAACCTCTCAAAAGTTGCCGGTGCATTGCACAACCCAAACGGCATAACATTAAACTGCCAAAGTCCTTTACCAGTTGAGAAGGCTGTTTTCTCTTTATCTTTGTCCTTAATTTCCACTTGCCAGTATCCACTTTTCAAATCCAAGGTGGAAAACCATTTCATGCCGTTTAAAGTGTCCAAAGTGTCGTCTATCCTCGGCAATGGATAACTGTCCTTCTTGGTCACGTCGTTGAGTCTACGATAGTCAACGCAAAATCTCATAGTGCCATCCTTCTTTTTCACCAAGACTACTGGAGAACACCAAGGGCTGGTCGACGGTTCTATTACTTTGTCCCTCCTCATTTCCTTGATCATGTCTTCGACTTCTTTTTCTCGAGCTACTGGAACTCGCCGAGGTCGCTGTCGAATAGGCATGACATCTCCAGTGTCGATCTCGTGCTGCACTACTCCAGTTCTCCCGATATCACTGTCATGTGCAGAGAAGACACTCCTATAGCGCTTTAGTAGATTACGCGCCTTTAGAAGTTCTTCCTCCGTGAGATCATTCTCGCAGTTTTCCAATAATTTTCCAATATCCACAACTTCTTCTTGCAACTTGACCTCGTTTGGACCATGGCAACTCCGTATCCATGAGATTGCCTCGCATCTCCCCATAAGGGTTCCTTTACTTAGGACGTGTTGAGTGTCACTTAAATTAAGAACTCTTATAAATGCTGCGGATGACGTCATTACCACTGTGCGAGCTGGTATCCACGGCTTACTGCCATCTATTTTCTCTATTAGCACGCAGGAATGAGATCCTTGTCTCACACCATGTGGTAACTTCACCGGAACTAGGGCTTGCGATCTCGGTTGTAGTGTAGTCCTTCTAGCGCAGAAGACATGTCCACCCACTTCACCCTCCATAGGAACTTCATAAGCCCCAAATTTCAGCACGCCGCCTTTTAAGTCGATCTTACAATCGTACTTCCTCATAAAATCTAGACCAATAATACAGTCGTCTACGATGTCAGCAATGATGACTTTGTGCCAGTACTTCTTTTCTCCAATCTTTACTGACACTTCTTGCTCCCCTTGGACGGAAATGTTCTGGCCGGTAGCCGTTTGCAGCTGAAGATGCATTGGTCGGACTTGATGATCTCTGATCAGGTGTTTTAGCAGTCGAGAACTGGTCACAGTTCGAGAAGCTCCGGTGTCGATAGTAAGGTGACATGGCACTCCGCCAATTTCTCCTTTGACAGCCAGACTGTTCCCGTTGTTTGCCTGGGAGATCATAACTGGGACATTTTGACCACCAGCCAGCACTCGTCCCGTAGTCCTGGCTTTTACTCGTTTCCCTGCTGCTGCCGTTCTGGATTACCAGAGCTTGCTGGCCTGTCCATTTGGTCCGAGTCTCGTCGCCTCCAATGTCTTTTCGGGCAGCCAGATTGCATGTGTCCTCGTTCTCCGCAGTTGTAACATCGAGGTCCCGTTTCTCGAGGTGGAGCAATCGGCTCCCTGGCAGTGACTTCGCGTACCCTGAAGGATCTTGTTGGGTCTTGGCGTACAGCTTCCACCTCGAGAGCATGGGCAAGCGCATCCTTCAAACTCCCATGGTGACCCAGTCGTACAGCAGCCCTCACTTCAAAGTCTCGAATCCCATCTATGAATGTCTGCACTAGCATTCCATCCGTAAAAGAGGATGAATCTCGGTATGCTTTTTGGACCAGTTTCTCTATTTCTAGGGCCCACTTTTGTAATGACTCATTACGACCCTGGGTCCTATCCTTCAGTTGAGCTCTGTAGACGTGCTCTAGATGACTGTCACCGAAGCGTGCTTCTAAAGCTTCAAGGAGACGGTCATATGTCTTATCCTTTCCCAACGTTTCCAAGATACTGAGAGCTTCATCCCGTAGCGCCAAACTCAGTGCCGTTTTTGCATAATCCTTGCTCCAGCCATTTGTTTCCGCAACCAACTCGAATTGGTGCTTGTATGCGGCCCATGAAGAGGTACCATCAAATGGTGGTAACTTTAACTTTTCACCTCCTGTGGCTGGTGCACCCGATAAACTGGTGGTGCCGTTGGCCACTTTAATTTCCAACTTCTGGAGGCGATTCTCGTGGCCTTCTACCTTTTCGTTGACACCGTTGAGGCGCTGTTCGTGATTTTCGACTTTAATGTCCACTGCCACAATTTTATCCTGGACCTCAGCCATCTCCTTTTTCCATTCTGCGGTTGCGTCGTGTACCTCACGGAGGAGTTCGAACTGGTTCTTTTGTTCCTCCTGTAGAATCCTAGCTTGTTCCTCCTGCTTTCTAGCATGTTCCTCCTGCCTTCTAGCTTGTTCCTCCTGCCTTCTAGCTTGTTCTTCCTGCTTTCTAGCATGTTCCTCCTGCCTTCTAGCTTGTTCTTCCTGCTTTCTAGCATGTTCCTCCTGCCTTCTAGCTTGTTCCTCCTGCCTTCTAGCTTGTTCTTTCAGGAGGACCAGAATCGCGTTGATGTCTATTTCCGGCTTTGGGGATACTGCCGCCGCTGTATCTGATGCTGCGGCGGTGTCTGTAGGGTCCCCAGCTGCGGCGCGGCTTCGGGTCTGCATCCTCTCCTTCTCTTCTTCTCGCGGAGTAAGCGGCATTTTCAATCCCACTTCTGACACCAAATGTTACGTTCGTAGGGTGGGTTCGTGATTGAAAAGCACTTTTAACACCGATGAATAAGAGTAGGATTTATTTTCACACTGTTACTTAACTTTACAAAACACTTAAAAACAGTTCACAGTAATTTCGCACTCAAAAACTCACTTACAAGTCGCTTTGATTCTCTTCGATGTTTATCGCTCGGTATCGCATTCGAAAAACTGTCTCCGCCGCAACCTCGCCCGGCTTATATACCCCCGGTGAATCGGTCCACAAAGTTCGAGAACAGTCCAGCTAGGACGTCATACCTACATCTCGAATGTTCCTGAAACGAGTAGAGTGTCTGTCTCTTTCATGTGCTATCTCTCTCACACAGTTACTAGAATGTTCCGGAAACAGGATCATCAGTCTGTTTCTCTCGCACATATAGGCCATCCCTGTCACACACCTTCTCGAATGTTCTCAGTATAGCTGTCTCTTTCTAATCGTGCTATCTCTTTCACTCCTATTGAAGATTTCGCCATATACTGAAATGTAGTTCAAAGGCCCATAAGGGGTCCTGAAAACGCCTGAAAACGGGTTTTCAGGTTATGGCGTCATCGGATAGAGGGTGGCCTGAAACGGACTGAAAACATGTTTCAGGCGCCTGAAAACGACGGTAACTTGGGTGAAATTTTGATAAACTAATATGTGATAGAGCGTCCTCTGAAACGGCCTGAAACAGTATTCCAGCCTGCTGAAAACGCCTACAATGGGTCGAAAAGCACGATTAAAGTTTCCACCTAACCCACCGCCGTAACACTACCAAGTCTGCTTGATAGGTGTATTGGAGTGAAACTGGTTTTTTAACCACAACTGATTAAGTAACAACCTAATTTGCCTAACCAGTTGAAACAAGTCAATGTGCTACAATTTATATTTTTATAGCAATCGGAACCGTGAACTTTTCTATAAATTTTCAAGGCATAGTTTTACACTTATATGTGAATAAACCATTGATTGACCTTTTTATTATTTGTTGTTAATTTTTTTTTGATCTTCTGTTTTCTTTTTTCTCCATCAATTTATTGTGAAAAGTGAGCAATAACTGTTTTTTACATTTTATAAACAAAATTTTCTAATAATATATAATTAATAATAAATAAAGTTTAGAAGAAGAAACACATTTACCATGTTTCTTTAAAACGTCAGAGAATAATATAAATACTTATTTACGAGTATGTTTTTTTGAGGAACAGTACGAGATTAAAAAAAAAAAATTTAGGTGTTACTTTACTGTTGATATGAGGGGTCTGTGCTCACAAAATATAAAAGCTATTTATATGACTATGTGAATGATTCAAAAGGTTGAGCGCCACACCTGCATTGTAGCATAGCCTTGTACCCTTAGCCTTAACTGATTCTGTTGGTCTGTCTCATTCATTGAAAAAATTTGAGGATTTAAGTATTTCTAGAACATTGATTATAACATGCATCATACATAATTAATGTCAGACATATTCTTTAATCTGTCTGCCAACATTTTTCTTTTTTATAAACTTATAAAATACTACAACATTAACACAATCCAGTTTTATATGTCTTATCAGTCAATTCATTAAGTGCTTATTCATTAAATTGAATGCACAAAGACTATTAAATATTTTTATACAGAGGAAATATAATGACAAACTGTTTTAATTTTCAGATATTCATATGTGTATTTGGTCTGCGCTGAAACTGATGATGAATTCTATATTAAAGATTTGACTGAGCCTAATGAAATTGTAAGTATATTGTCTTATTTTTTTTTTATTTATAAGCAACTAGCTTATGTCCGCGACTTCGTTTGCGCGGACCTAAGTTGTTGCGCGGTGGCGCCCTCTACCGGGATAAAAAGTATGCTATGTTAATCCTTGAGGCTTACACTATCTCTATTCCAAATTTCATCAAAATCGGTTCAGCGGTTTCGACGTGAAAGCGTAACAGACAAACTGACAGACAGACAGAGTTACTTTCGCATTTATAATATTAACTAGGGATATGGGAGAACAGTGGAAGAAGCATTATTTGCCATAGTGGCTAAACTTTCATAATCTTTCCAAAATTGATGATAATGTAACTATATTCAATTGATCCTTATAAAATGCTTTTGTAAGAATTTTATTGTTAATGTAAACTTTTTTGCGGATGGTCGTAAATATGTATCTATCAGGCATGGGTGCTGGCAGAATTATTTTCAGGAGGGTACATTGCATCTCATCAAAAAAGCCGTGGTGGCCTAGTGGTTTGACCTATCGCCTCTCAAGCAGAGGGTCGTGGGTTCAAATCCCGGCTCGCACCTCTGAGTTTTTCGAAATTCATGTGCGCAATTTATCACGAGCTTTGCGGTGAAGGAAAACATCGTGAGGAAACCTGCACAAACCTGCGAAGCAATTCAATGGTGCGTGTGAAGTTCCCAATCCGCACTGGGCCCGCGTGGGAACTATGGCCCAAGCCCTCTCATTCCGAGAGGAGGCCTGTGCCCAGCAGTGGGACGTATATAGGCTGAGATGAATGAACATTGCATCTTGGATTTGCATAATAGAGGTGCATTCATAGGTTTCATTCTGTATTTAGGCTAATTATATGTATTTTCTTTTATGCTAGGGGGGTAGAAGTGGCCCCTCAACCTGGCACCCTTGCAATTAGATCACTAAAACTGGTTTTACTTCAACATAGTGGTATGGCAAGTTAAACAAAAGTTTGTAATAAATAACCCAGTTTTACTTAAAAATAAGCTATTAATATACCAATAATAAGCCAGGTATTATATTTGTAGTAATAACGCATGCCCAATAATTATGTATGGTAACTAATAATAAGTGTGAAAAAAGTAAATAGAAAATAATGGAATGTACAGGATTCTGCCTACTTCAATGGCTTTTATGTACTTGCCATTGGCAACTATACTATAGTATAAAGTAGAAAGAGCCACGCCTTTGTCATGGAGTTGTAACAGTACTGAATAGTCTTTGGGTACAAAACCACGATATGGTATGCTAAAATAGCATACCATACATACATAAATAAGTATTACAAACTGAAACATTCCTATAAAGTTTGTCATATCCATGTCATTTCATTATTCTATAGTTCCGATAAAATACCGGCTGTACTCCATATTTCCAAACTAATACTATAAATGCGAAAGTGTGTGTGTGTTTGTATGTTTGTCCGTCTTTCCGTCGAAACAGCGAGAGATCGACATGATTTTTGGCATAGTGATAGCTTATGGGTCAGAGAGTTACATAGGCTACTTTTAATCCGGGAAAATGCACAGTTCCCGAGGAAACAGCGCGCGATAACCGAATTCCACGCGGGCAGAGCCGCGGGCAAAACCTATTTTTTGATATTATTGTTTTATATTTGATTATAATTATTATGTTTTTCTTTACAGAAGCTTCAATTTTTCTCAAGAAATGCTTGCTTGAGGCAAATAGACTCAAATCGGTCGGTAGGATCCACCTTGTTGATAATATTCTTCTGTTTCGTCATTTTCTACTTGGTTCTCGGAATTGGTACTAAGAAGTTCTTGATGGGAGCCACAGGTGTAGAAGTCATACCAAACTTGATGTTCTGGACGGAGTTACCTGCTCTTGTTAAGGTGAGCACTTTTAAAGAGATGCTATAATGAGCTGGAATACAATAAAAGTATTGTACTGCGTTTGTTGAAAGCAATGCAATGAGTCAATGAATAGAATAAGTAATCCTGTTAATAATATTATAAATGAGATAGTTTTTGAAGATGTCTGGATGTGTGCATGTTTGAATGTTTATTTGTTACTCTTTTAGACGACCTTTATGTCCTAGTGGTTAGAGACCCTGACTATGAAGCTTGAGGGTCCCGGGTTCGATTCCCGTGTCGGGGCAGATATCTGTATGTAAAATACGAATGTTTGTTCTCGGGTCTTGGGTGTTTAATATGTATTTAAGGATGTATCTATCTATATAATTATGTTTATCCGTTGCTTAGTACCCATAACACAAGCTTAGCTAAGCTTACTTTGGGAATAAGTCAATTGGTGTGAATTGTCCCATGATATTTATTTATTATTTACTCAAAGTCTGTTTTTGCGTTTTTGACTGTAGATTAGTTGAACTTTGACCTCTTGCGGTAAAAAAATCCACTAACGCTTAATAGCTAGTAACTTTAAAACGTCGCCGTTTTATGATAATTAAAAAGTAGATATTAACGTAAGTATCGTCTAGTTATACTTTGAAAAATTAGAAAAATCAATAAGGAAGTGGCAAAGTAGACAGTTTTGCTAACAAGTTTTCATTGTTATGGGTAAAATAATTTTCGTCAATGGTGCTGTAATCCCGCGTAAACAATAATGGCTAGGTAATGCCCCATAATGGACAAGGGAGAAAATTTTACAAGAGAACTTTAAAATTAAATGTTTTTGTGTTTTATATACAAGCCGCGAAATCTCAAATTTGCTACTTTTTGTAGGTTAAGTACGCGGCATAAAATATCACCATGAATGATATTACAAAATAAGAACATATTTTTTTACAATTTTTTGCTCTTAGCCGCTGATGACTTTTACAGCTTGCCTGAGAATGCGATTAAATACCGCTCAGCAAGGGGGGTTTTAATTTTGTATAATTGTGTTTAATGTGCCGATATTTCTTTCTTTCCTTTATTGCTAGAAAATAATGTTACAAAAGGTCTTAATTTAACAGTTAATAGTTCATTATTTCACCAAAGTGGCATGCAATCAATTATTATCGTAATTTAATTACACCTCTATCACAATGTCATTATAAAATGTCAAGACCGAAAAAATAATAAAATCATTAATACCAATATAACAAATATAAATATGGTACACTCAATTAAAAATCAATTAAAAATCCACTAAAATCAGTAATAAAATAAAATAAAATCAATATATAATATCTTTTTAATTACAACAAGCCATTTCATTAATAAATTTCAATTATACAGATTTCCGGCGGTATGTGCGTGCAATATGTACAAACAGCCAAATATGTGTTCTACCACCCTAAAGTTGATAATCGTTTGCATTACATAAAACAATAATGCCAATAGACGCGTCTGTCAACTTGAAAGTTCGAATTTAGCGACATATCCATTTGATAGGAACTTGTTTAAAAATTGATAGACCACTTATTTGGATGATGGTACATGTTAACTTTATATCTTTGTTGCCTATTACAGGATGGCTGGGCTTTCCTGATCAGTGGGTTCAGACTGCCCTCGCGCGGCCCAGGGCCCACCACAGCATCCGACCCTAACAGCTACGACAGCATATAACAACAGCGGGATGACTCGATCTTCGAAGGACACCTCGTTCTTATCGACTAGCCTCCACGGTTGATACCATACATTATAAATCGGATTTTCTTTTAATAACACCTCTGTGTAATCAAGATTTCGATTTTCATCACTGATACAGATTAATGCAGTGTAACTGTGAAGTAGGCACGTTTTTATCATGACTACGAGGTAAAGTTTTCTACAAGCAACAAACTTGGTGGTGATCAGCTGACTAAAATTTTTCCACAGTTTTCTCCTAAAAAATTGCAAAGGGAATAGTTTTTCTGGTGCGAGAGATGTTAATTTGTATTTAACTACAACTGACAACTATACTATTACTAACAATATTAAATTTGATCCTAAGCTCATACTAATAAAATCAGTTAACCACGCTTTGTTTGTCTATATAAAATCTGGTCAAGAGAAAAGTGTACAAGTACTTTACTTTGCAGTAATATACATTGCTTCTCCACTATCGCAGAAGTAAGGTGAAGATATTAGATATAGTTTTTCTTGTGTATGGTATAAATATTTTTCCGAATATTCTTAGCCAATTATACTATAAATATTGTAATTATAGTAAAACAAATGTTCGTGCAATAACTACTGCGCTTTGTCGTTACATATCATGAACGCGCTTAGTATTTTGGTGTAAAGTCTCAACTATAATTACTCTGCGGTATATACAAGCACTAAACGGTCAGATTGGTGCCGGTGCGATTTGGCCACCTAGCGCGTATGGACTATCTAACCAACTAAATTGTGACCCACTGTGAAGCCTTTTATAGTGACATCGCTTTGCCATAATAAGACTTACCCATGAGAACGTTTCACGGTGGGTCAGGAATCAAATGGTTTTGAGTTTACTCTTAGTTTGTATTTGTATATACACTTACATATATTATCTTACATCACACATCAAATAGCTACGCGCACTCGTGAGTTGCAACTACTTAAACAGTCCAATTTAGTATCTTGTTTAAGTGCCAATTTTATTTAGTAAATCTCAGTTTTACTTTAAGTACATGTCCTGAAATCAATTGAATTTATATTCTAGCTGCATGCAAACGCCTTAAAACCTTTCCCACAAGTAAATCTAATTTTTACGTAAGACTATTTCTTTGCTAATTTTAAAATGTTGGGTAGATTATTGAGAACAGAAAAGACACTGCTTAAATAATATTGCTAAATTAAAATTATTTCTTAACTATGCTAATACCGAGCTGCAGATACTTTGTTACGGTAGATCAGGGCTCGACTCGATTGCATAACAAAGGACGTTACTTGTATTGAAATTCGCTAATATTATAAGTTTGTACTTTATTATGCAATGGGCTCCAGGTCTTAATTAATTTTGTTCATAATTTTTATCTTGAGTGTGATAAAAAGACAATTGGAATATAGTAAAATTAAACGATTTTATTTTCAATCTTATCCAAACTCAGTTTAAATCAGTAAATTGGGAAGTCAGTATAATTATTGTCTAGATAGTTATGTAAGGAATCGACATAGAAATTCATCCGCCCGTGAAATTTCGTAGAGTACCTAATTGTAGTACAGTTTTAGGCACTGCTTGATACGCCTAGAATGTTTATTATCTAATTACTGGGTGAGAATCGCAGTAGGTACTTAATACAAAACATTTCGTATGCAATGGTAAACCACCTTTTAATGAACTGACTACATGTTACAAAATATCAAGAGCGGATGAACTTTTGCGTTCTCATCCATTAGCGTATTTTATAATACCTAATTATATTATTTTTATAAATTACTATTATTCCGATGCACATCAAAGCGATCAAATACTATAGTCAGCGTATATAGAAAACATTGTCAGTTTCGTAAACATAGTTTAGTGTATTTATAATCTTGAGAGAAAATTACTCGAATGAAATGTTGAATTATAATATCAGAATGTTTACAGAATATATTATGTAAGAATAACTTATAAGGCTGATAATTAGGCACTTGTGTCAATACCACGATAAGTTACACAAAATGAATAATAATATATAATATTTTGTATATATATATTTACTCGACAGTCATACTTTCCGAATACACTAGTTTGAAGCTTTTTCGATTTTACAGTTTTAAAGGAAACTACTAGATTATAAATGTTTCGATGTTTAGTTATCAAATTAAAATTATCGTGCAATAACTGTCGAGTATGTTTATAAGTTTTATTACAGTAGGTACATTATAGTTAAATTAGTGCCAAGTTGTTGAATAGTTTTTTGACTTCTGTATATTGTGATGTAATAATAATAAATAATAATAAAATTATTTATTTCTCCACCAAATAAATACATAACAGTAATAAAAGTAAAGGTACATGTTTTCTTAAAAGACTAGTGTAACAAAGACTGGTGCCTGAACTAGGGGGTACCTGTGTGTTAAGGGCCCCATATACGGTACGAACCGTCGCTTCAGACCAATCGAAACGACGAATCGATAGTGTATGTTAAGATCGTTGATGATTTACTTCATCGAAGGCTATGTCGGAGATCGCAACAAAATTTCATGCAATCATGAATATCGTAACGATGAATCAATAGTGTAGGGCTCTTTACGATCAATCGTGACGATTTTCATCAGATCGATCATACAGAAGAATCGTACCGTATATGAGTCCCATTAGGTCACCAGATCCTTAAGATACGCATGGATATGCTATTAATTTTGATATAAATTTAAATTTAATATTTGTCATTTTGATATAACTTTCCCTGCTGAGGCTTTCAATTTTTAATAAGAATTTGTAATAATATATACTAAGTCTAGGAACTCTTGGGAAGTACAGTCACAAGCGTTAATTTGGTAACCACTTAAGATCGAATATCTGTAATTTCGTATGACAATTCAAAGGATTTTTTCACGCAATGGGTCCCAAATTAACGCAAATTTATTACATATTTTGAAAAAATCCCAAATGTATTACTTATTTTGAAATTTTACTTGTTATATCAACATAATCATGTACTATTTTCATGCCTGTATACACATATGTTTAGGTACACATATCTAAATGTCTTTCAATACATTTCCCGTAAAATTCTTGGACCAATAACTTGTTTAAAATAAATTATATAAATGAAATTACTTTCTCACTTTTCAAAGTACGAGTAAGTGTATTAATGTAGTATGTACCTATTTTAAGAATTAACATATAAAGTATAATTTTTGATACAGAAGAAATTGGTTCGATAGGGTAAGTGTGTTAACTTTACCTACTCATAGCGGGTAATGCTTCTTTCTGTATCTTAAAATATAGTCCATTTGCCCTATAAATATTATCATTTATGCATCACCACCACTCACATAAAACAACGTCAATATGTGCTTTTAAATTTGCTCAAACGATTTTTCGAACAGGAATTATAAAGTAAAAAGCACCATGCAAGAACGTTTAGTATCTAAGATTGAGTGCTGCTTTGAGTGAGTTTGTGACTTAGCACTTGTTGTATAAAGTCTGTCCGGTATTTAAAACTTACACCAACCAAAACAACGAATTATATAAGAATATTCGATTGTGGGCAATTACGTGCAATTCGTTTGCTCTTCGCGTTACCGGATATTTTGACTTCACTGAATATAAAAAGCACATAATATGTATACTTTTTTGCGCACTGTTTGCACAAGTTTGAGTATCGATTGTAATCAATATATACGATAAATTATTGTTCATTTCTGTACATCACTAGTCATTTGCAGTTTCACTTGTAATTTTTTAAGTTTTTGTTTAGCAGCACCATCTTGTTAGCACCTACATAACATAATGCATAATGTCTACATTCTGGTAATTCGATAATATTTTTTTATGATTTTTTCGTACCTCATCAAAATGTTATCATGCGTTTGTCGAATTTTAAGGGCAATAAAAATATGCGATAATTTACTTGAGTTTTCTTTACAAAAGGATGTGTTCGTATGGGTCGCAATCGCAAGCTCCGAAATATAGATATTTAGCTATCGCGCGGTTATCGTTTTGGTTATGGCGTAGGGACTAGGGGGCCCCAATCCATCACGGGGCCCTGGGCACGTGTCCGGTGTGCCCAGTGGAGAAGAGGGGCCTGGTGTCGGTAGCGTAAAAAAAACTGCACAGGTCTATTCCCACAGACTTTGCCTGCGCAGGTAGATCTATCCGGTGAAACGTAGCGTGTATGGCCAGCTTAAAAAACAGTTTATTGAATCAGGCGTTACTTTGCGGAGGTCCATATCAATGAACTAAAATAATTTCTTATTTTCTTCTTTGCATAGACTTAGCTATCTCAAGGTCGCGGGTGAGCAAAGAAATTATTTTAGTTCATTAAAAAACAGCATTGAAATCGGTCCATCCGTACACGTATCAAGTTATCAAGTAGTTAACTAATTTTTACTTAAATTTGAGCGACTTAAAGCGAGTAAACAATTAATTTAGTAATAAGTTATAATTAAGCGTGCAGGTGAACAAGTAAATTAGATTTTTTTATATTTTTTGGTTAAGTGGGTAGGCGTGAATTGTCATTTGAAATGGTTTGGACAGGCACGATTTAGTTAAAAATTGGTTAAATGTATAAGGAGCGGTCCCGTTTGTAAGTTCTTGTGTTTAAAGAAGAGAGAAAAACAAGATCTTTTTTGAAAATGTCGAAGTGGACAGAAGACAGACACTACAGTGAAGTTTATTGAAGAATATATAAAGCGCGATTGTTTATGGAACATGCCTGAATATTTAATCTTTCAATTCATCTAAAACCCCATTTAATACGAATTTAATTACTGAATAAATGACTTGAATACGCTGATGGTCGTCCATCTCGGGCTAACTGAAGAACTTAGCTGATGCGAACGTGTAAACGCTTACTTAAAATTAAGTCGCTTAAAATAGAGATAAAATTTACTTAACTACTTGATAACTTAATACGTGTGAACCAGCCTTGAGAGGTACGATGCCAGAGACAGACAGACATTGCCGTCAAACTTATAACACCTTAGTAATAAAGTTAGTAATAAATAAAGAAATAAACGCACTTGACAAGCATTGAGATACATGTCATGCATGTATTTACGAAGGATTAACGGTCTCTACATTTATTTTTATTTTATTATTTTTATTACCCGTATCATACCATGATCGTAATAGCAACGTGTCAGGCAAAAATATATTCTTTAAATCGAAAAGTATAAGACTATGCCTACTAGCATGTTTCCTATGTGTTTAACGTTTTGTCTGATACGTTCCTATTACGGTCATGGCATGATACGGTGTAAGAGCGTTTCACATTATCCGGTCCGATATCGGTATCCGACGACGATACGATATCGGTGTAAGTAAAATGTATGAAAAATATGGACCTGTCTTTCACATTGCCCGGCCCGATACCGGATATCGGAGCCGACACCGATATGTTGGCGACACCATCGGACGCCTGTGGGCTGTCGGACGATAATGTTTGTATATAATATGTGCTATGCGTGTATCTAAATTGTCTCTGTGTGCGCAGAGCCCGATGCGTGGCGGCTATTTTGAGCCTGCCGTATCGGAACGATTTTGTTTGTCGGAGATATGTGAAAACAGCATTTAGTGTCTGCTATCGAGTGTCCTCCATCGTCGTCTGATACCGATATCGGATCGGATAGTGTGAAAACGCTCTAAAGTGTAGAAATCATGAAGTATTTACTTACATATAGCTATAGAGTCATTATTATGGCTAGTACAGGAATTATAGTTAATAGTTCGGTGTGTGGCTTGTAAGTGGTTAAGCGGATGCTGTCGACTAACCCGCCTACTTAATGGTGGTTTAAGTATGTGCATGTAAAGAAGAGCGAAATAATCTTTTGGTTTTTCTAAAGATTTATGGGCACTGTAGGTACTTTACGACATCCTAAAGCGTTCGTCCCAAAATGTAGCTGCGAGATTCTAGCTCTGAATTTTTTTGGACGGCGTTTTAACACTTCCGCCATTTTTGAAAATCTCGTAAAGTGGCGCGGCCATTTTGAAATAGTTAACAAACTTTACTATAGTTAGGTTAACTACAGATCAAACAACGTACTTAATAAATGTCTTTCTTTCTTTCTTTCTTTCTTTCTTTACTTTTGACAAACTTAACTAATAGTTTAGTTTAACTAACGAATTCTTACTATTAGTTAAGTTAAATATGTATCAAACAACGGGCCCACTACGAGTTTAGACTAGTAGCTTAATTAAGAAAATATTTATTTTTAGATAATGGGGATAAAATAACTTAAATAGGTAGGTAATGGATAAAAAAATATAAATATCTACTTATTAAAAATTATTTATTTATTTTTACTTTATTTTGTTATTATTACTATGAAGCTATGTGGAGCACGATGATACCTACTTTTATATCTTGAATCCCATCTGTGAAAAAGTAACATAAAATATGTACGATTAGGTACATATACTTAATTATATATGTACAACTTCAGCTTGGATTGATTGTCATTTATACTAACAGATACCTACAGTAAAGAGGTAAACTTTCTCTGTAGGTAAGTAGCGGAGTAATTTTTGAAATTACTAAATAGATTAAAAAAAAACTTTCATTAAAACAAACCAACACAGTATTCCAGAGTACCTAATAGGCTACTTTATATCCCGGAAAAGTGTATTCCTGTGGGATGCAGACAAAGTTGCCGTCAAAAGCTAACTTAAAAGTTTTATAACTAACTATAAGTTACATATAACTATGTAAGTTATAGTTGATTCAAATCCCGGCTCGCACCTCTGAGTTTTTCGAAATTCATGTGCGCAATTTATCACGAGCTTTGCGGTGAAGGAAAACATCGTGAGGAAACCTGCACAAACCTGCGAAGCAATTCAATGGTGCGTGTGAAGTTCCCAATCCGCACTGGGCCCGCGTGGGAACTATGGCCCAAGCCCTCTCATTCCGAGAGGAGGCCTGTGCCCAGCAATGGGACGTATATAGGCTGAGATGATGAAGTTATAGTTGATTGTAATTAAGTTAATCATTATTAGGCATAGGGTAGGTATAATAATAACGAGTAGGTACCTTATTGGCATTTTCAGTTAAACATTTAAACATGTGCGCCGCTCTGTCGCAACCCTTGTCGCCATCGTTCACAGTTTCATCATTAACTGAAAAAAAAAAATACGGTACGTTATCATTACGGTCAAGGACATGAGTCACTATGGAACCATTTCACAGTAAATGACATAGTGACATCGCATTTCACATAACATTCGAAGAAAATTAAAAAAAAAATACAAGATGTCATAATAAATGTACCATTCAGTTATAGAAAGGGGATTCCCTGATTTTCCTGGAAAATTCTGTTCTCATTCTAATTGGTCCGAATCATAGGCATAGTAATCATAGGTGTGACAAAACTATGGATTATATTATTCTCTAGATATTATTCAGTATTACTTTTAGAATTTTGCCACCCGGGGCGGACCGCCCCCCCGTCACTGGCTCATGTGCCCTTATGGCAAAGAAGTTATTGCCTGCTGGCTAAAAATATTAGAACTTAGAACTTACCCGATTTGCAAACCTCGAATAACTTCTTAGAGTTCTCTATCATGGTGGTGTCGTCGCCATGAGTCTTCTCGACCATCGCCTCGGCTCCAGCCACGTCGAACATTCCTTTCCCGTCCATCTGTTCCAATCCGAGTTTATATATTTTTTTACACAGTCTTTTAATTAGACAAGCTCTAGAGTTATACAACACGTAGTTCTAATAGATATTGTTCAAAGTATTTTTTTTTAATAATCATGGGACACTTGACACCAATTTTACCTATTCCTAAACTAAGCAAAGCTTGCACTATGGATATTAGGCAACGGATAAACATTCTTATATAGATAAATACACACTTAAATACATATTAAACATCCAAGACTCGAAAACAAACATTCGTATTATTCATACAAATATCTGCCCCGGCCGGGAATCGAAGTTAATCGAACCCGGGACCTCAAGCTTCGCAGTCAGGTTCTCTTACCACTTGGCCACCCAGTCGTTATTTTCATCCTTGACATTTTAAGCGTTATTGATTATTGCCTGTTTTGAGTGATGGCTTGGGTCGTAATTCTTATGCGGGCCCAGTGCAGATTGGGAACTACACACTTACTATTGAATTGTTTCATACGTTTGTGTAGGTTTCCTCACAATTTTATTTGTCGCTTAGTAAAGCACCGGCTTCTATTCACTTTGCTCTTGCGGTTGGACTAATACCATAGACAAATAGTCTATTTCGTCCAGGCTAATACTAAGCACTATTAATAGGCCTAGGTACATTATGTTTACACCTAGTTTACACACAAAATAAAAGTGAGTTGTTGCTACGTTATGACGTACAGATCGCGTCAGAGAAAAGGAACCCCTCTGTGTGACACGTGACAGATCAGTCTGGCCCTGCGGTTAACTATCGCGAGCTCTGAGACAAGTGCATCAAAGGGAGGGCTCGGGTTCAAATCCACTTTTTGTTTTATTTATGTTTTTGGTTTATTTATTTTTTTGAAGTATTTTTCTGATCATTTAAATAAGTTGAAAAAAAAAGATATTGATCATTTATATTTTTTTAACCACATTTGAATTGATACGATCTTCGGTGGTGTGAGTGAGACAAGAGAACCTTAGTAATAATATTCGAATACGATCCGAATTGTGTAGGTAACAATTGTTTTATTGTTATTCCACGAGCGGACATCAACTCATAATTCTTATAACATTCAATACTCGCATTGCAAGTTACATTCACATTCACAGTCCATTTTCACCAAGCGGTGAATGACAACTATCAAAAATATCTCTTTTAAATGTAACAAATTTCCCCCATCGAAATCCTCGGAATCGAACTCGGTTCACTGCGAGCAGCGCACAGGTCGAACACTTCGATTTACCGCTAGGCCATTTCAATACCTGACGACGATTGCAAAATTAATAGTTGGTAGTTGCGTGCCATTGTCATTAGTATTCAGTAGATATTATTATGCACCAAGCGCCAAAGCAAAGACAACCTTATCGCACAGTAAATAGCGACTTTCAAAGAAGCAGTGACTGTAGATATACTGAGTTCTAACTTTGTTTTTCGTATTGAGATTTTGAGGGTGGCAGATATTTACTTAATCTTTGCATCCTGTTCTAGCTAATGCGTATAGATATGAACAGATAGATTACGTTTATTGCCGATTGTTGCACTACCTTATTGTAACTTCAGAGAATTATCGAAGACTGCTGTATTAAACTGCTACTTAAGGTTGAATGTAGGATAATACACTTTATGAGTCCCATTTACTAACCTGAGGGTATATTTTTAACGAAATTTACAAATCGTTACGTTTCGTGTCGATCTCCTTGTGTGAATATCTCCACGTTGTAATATTGTCCGATTAATTAAGTTCACGAAAAGCTTTTATTATTTCGATTAACAACTTTTTTGAAGGCTATAATTGTTGTTCTCTGGGAACAAAAATAACATATTTTATAAAGAAAATAGAACGGGATATGAACGTAACGGTAAGTTTGAAATAATAATATTTATTGTTGAAATATTTCTGACCAATTGCACTTTTGATGTATGTATTTCTAATGTTATTGTTTTCTTTTATACAGAGAAAAACAGATCGATACAAAGAATAATAATAAAATCTTTTTAAAAAATTTGTGTAATTAACACATTTATTTAAAACTAGCTTATGCCCGCGACGTCGTCTGCGCGGACCTAGGTTATTGCGCGGTGGCGTCCTCTACCTGAATAAAAAGTATTCTTATGTTGATCCTTAGGGCTATACCAAATTTCATCAAATTCAGTTCAGCGGTTTCGACGTGAAAGCGTAACAGAAAGGCAGACAGACCGACAGACAGAGTTATTTTCGCATTTCTAATATTACTAGCATATGCCCGCGACTTCGCCTGCGCGGACCTAGGTTATCGCGCGGTGGCGCCCTCTACTGGAACAAAAAGTATCCTATGTTGATCCTTGGGGCTTAAGCTACCTCTATACCAAATTTCATCAAAATTGGTTCAGCGGTTTTAACGTGAAAGCGTAACAGACAGACAGATAGACAGACAGACAGACAGCCAGACCGACAGACAGACAGACAGAGTTACTTTCGCATTTATAATATTATATTAAGTAGGGATACGTTCAAGGCGTGTATTTAATATTATTTTGAAGTTTTCTTAGATCGCCATGTTGCAACATATTTTAAAAGGTTTGAATGTTTTAGGTTACCTACTGGGGATGGATGTCTTCAATGGGACCAGGCGAGCTAGTGGAAATAGGCAGCCGAATGAACAGTGAGCGATATCTTGAAGTGTTAAAGGACGTAATGCTGCCGTCAGTGCGTGTGGCTTATCCTGAAGGACGAATTTACCTGGTTCACGATAATTCTTCAGTGCATAAGTCCAAAATCGTCAGAGACTGGCTAAATTACCAAAAAAACATAACGGTGTTTGAATGGCTGGCTAAAAGTCCGGACCTAAATCCAATAGAAAACTTGTGGGGTCAGATGGTATTGAATTGGGACTCCAGTGAGATAAGATCTAATAAGAATTTGGATAATGAGGTAAATGAAACATGGGAACTGTTGCGTAATAGTAATACATGTTTCAAAGTGGTTTCGAGCATGAAAACACGGCTTCAAGAAGTAAAAGACAGTGAGAGCTATCCTCTCCGTTACTAAAAGGAACATTAATTACTAACCAATAAAACAGCATTAGAACGAAAGAGCAAGTGTTAAAATTCCTATTAAGTGTTATAATTCCTATTATTGTTATTTCGTAGTTGATCAATAATAAACAGACCTTTATTATGATCAGTCAAATTACCCTTGTTGACGAGTCATTTGTTAATGATGCACCATCTGACCTCACATACTCGTAGGTATTGTTTTAATGTGTTGTGTCAAAAAGGTTATCAGAAACTGTGATAAAAGAGAAAGATGTAAATTGCGATACTATAATAGTTGAGCATGTTGGTTCTTTCTCAGTAATCACAGCGACAAATTAATGTTAACAGTCTAAAATAAGTGTTGTTTTTATAAATTAATATGATGTATGCGAAAGCAAGTGTTCTATTAGTAAATTTAGTTGAATTCAAAACCTAAGTAAATAATCATATTTTAACACAGATTGAAAACTGTATGCCTATACCTACTGACCCCGAAATGTATGGATAAATAAACAAATATTGCGTTTGCAACATGCCTATCTTTTTTTATACCTCATGCCTACTTTAACAAAGACCTCTAATATTAATCAACGGCAGGTGATTATTAAAAACAAAAAACAAAAACAAAAAGATCTCAAGCCGCAGGGGCTTGAACTGAGAACCTTAGTATGACGAGGCAAGTCAAAGCCAACTATCTATCCACTAGACCAACTGGCTTCCTACGTAACATGACAAAAATATTGAACGCTTTGATGTCATTACCAAAGGGGGGTTCCTTTTCTCTGACGCGATCTGTACACTATCACAATCGCATTTTCCATTTCTTTCTCTTCAATTAAAAAACTCTATTGTTCTGGAAGCAATTTACTGGAAAATGCGTACGTATACCCAACGTGACTCTACAAGATACTAGAAAGAGATCAATAGAGGTTCAGAATGCCTTACCCATTCAGCTTTCCGATAAACACAAGCCATCAGGCACCGGGCGTTCTCACTGTCCGGCAGTTTGTGCTTCTGCATCATCACCATTTCGTCAGGCGTGATGTTCCAGTCCCTGCTGCATTGGATGCCCAACTTCATAAAGTAGGCTTTCACTTCAGCCTCGGATTTTCCCTGGATATAATAGCAATGACAGAAATGAAGAGATAAGTTGAAGAACGAGGGTCACCGACGTAAGCGAACAAGCCGTTGAAGTGGCATTGGGCAGGTCGTATGCACGGAGAACAGCAGTACCACGAAACTCGAAACTTGAAGTTCGTGTCGTGCGGTCCCTCTGGCACTTATACTATTTAATACGAGAGTGAGAGGGACGGCACGATACGAACTTCGAGGTCGAGTTTCGTAGTAGCCCTGCAGATGGCCGTTGGGAGCGAAAAGTGCTTGAATTAAGAATTATTGGCAAGCGTAGCGTAGAACGTCCACAAACGAGATGGACCGATGGCCTAGTTAGAGCCATGGATTCAAGGTGGCCTTTTTCAACCAAAGCAAGTGTACGTCCTACGGCTGATATGATGATGCCAATAGCAATGAAAGCTATAGGGTAAGAGATTGAAATCAACACGTTCCCGGATTTAAGTTTTTAATAATGGGGCAAAACAGTCAATTCTATACTCCCGGTCAAAAGACAGTAAGTTAGATCCTTGCTTTTGTTATTTAACTACTTGTTTTCGATTTTTAACTATGTTATACCGGGCGTGGTCTGTAATATGAGCAAATAACTAAAACAAGATCATACTCGTTAAACTGAACAACTTAGTTCAGCGACTTTTTACTATATTTTATTTATTTAACTTGAAATACAAGAATTTTAGAAAAAATAACCATATAAAACTTAACTATAAACTAACTACCTAACTTAAAAACTTAATACCTACTAAATTAAATCTAAAAAAGGCCCCCGTGGCATGGTGCCCAAGAGGCTGGCAGCATTCCCTCGTTGAATGGCGATGGGCGACTTTTTAATTTGTTTTTTAATTTTTATTGAACTTCTAAGTTTATTCGAAGAAGCAATATAAAGCAAAATGCTTCATGTTTCTAGCGTGACAGGCGACGTCAGGTTGTGTTCTAGGATGGCGTACATTAATAGCAATATTTAATTTGTATGAAAAAAGGAGAATTCTAAGACTCCATTATTTTTAAAAGTCGCTGAACTAATGTTATTTAGATCGACGAGGACGATCTATGTTTTCATTTGTTGCTCGTATTACAGGCCATACCAGGTATAGATAAGGTCCTTTTACCTATATACCTACTCCTCCTCCATCTCCTCTTAAATCCGAGACTTCATTGAGATTTTTGATCGAAAAATCAACCAGGGAATTCACAAAACAAGTACAAGAACAGAAAATGCAGAAGAAAGAACAAAATTTTACGTATTTCGTAAGAAAACAAGTGAATACTTACATAGGAAGCTCCTATAGCACAACAGCATAACAAAAATTGAAATAATTTTGACATCACTGAAGGGATGAATGTAGAGTGCATATTTAACGATGATTTTAAATTTATATATGTTGTCAGACCGGATATTTAAATGGCTCGCATCCGGTAGCTTAAAAGCGATCAACTGATATACATTTTAAAAGTTAATTACTTTGAATTGATTTATCTATAATTACTCATTTTACGTTCAGTTCAGAGGAGATAGAAGCTACATAAGAACTGAAAATACTGAAATTAAGATCCATGATTGGTTTACGATAGCGCGATAGAATCCGGAATACGGAAATTTGTTCAAGAACTAAAGTCACCGGCATACATATTTATCTGGAAATTTATGAAAGTTAAAGTGGCAGTTGGCGGGTCACATCGCCCAAAGCACAGGTAAGACAACCTCGAGAAAAAAAAAAGAAAAAGGGAGAAAAGAAATGAGAAAGAAGGGAGAAAAGTCCTCGAGTGGCGACCACGAACCGGAAGACAAAGCGTTGGCATGCCTCCACTAGGTGGACTGACGATATCGTGAGAGTTGTGGGCAACCGGTGGATGCAAGTGACGACGGCGAGTTGTCTACCAAATGCAGATTACACATTACCATTGCAGGCGCTTAAACTCTTGGTCATAATGGTCATTTACCTTATAAAGTGACGACTGTATTTGTGCTTACCAAAATATGAGTCACCTTGCACTCATCCATCATCGTTCTTGTATGACATTAGTTCCGCATGGCTGACTCAGCATTGAAGGTAATTTTGCTGGTAATGATGTGAGTTGATTTATGTACACGGAAATAGTTATTTCTAAACCTGGTTAGGCTGTAATGATGATAGAAAGATCACATTGTTGTTTCGCCGGTGATAGCTAAACTACATTTCAATAGAATCTGACAATTTCCTAGACATTTAAGACACCCTAACGTGGGCACAGTTAATTATGTATGTCCTTGTTGATGTGATTATAATCTAAAAGAAATCAAAAAGAAGAATAGTCACCTCACCAAGACGTAAGCAACCCGGTGTTCAAATTAAATGGCTGGAAGTGTGTACAGGATTGTCAGATTCTATTAAAATGGAGTTAAGCTAAGGTTAAGCTGTTAATCATCAGGGCCTCTCTCTCTCACTCTTTCTCTATCTTTCTCATTTCCAAGACAAAATCCAAGCATTCAACTGGATACTCGCACTGATGCCTTCCTACTCCTACTTGTTTAGTTTGAATCTATGGTTTACTATTTTATTTAATGTTTCTTTTCTATTATATTATTAAGAAAGTTGTATTGCTATTTGTATGTCTTTAGTAGGTATTATCTTCTATCGTATCGATAGTGGGTGAATGTTCGGGCGTTTGAACCGCTGTCATTTTCCTCAATTTTTTTTATCGGATTTTATGAGAAATGGATAGAATAAACATTAATGACTGCTCGAATATTTGCACTATTTAATAATAAACATATATTAGCAACAATGCGGCCAGCTTTGAACTGTACGACGAATATTATTTGTTACAAATAAATTTAATTTAATGATACTGTTGAGTTCACATTTTAGAAGGACCATTTATAATCAGGGAAAGTAGAAAATTTCAGGATTTTGATTGTAGATGCATTTCGTTACGTGGAACGAGGCCTCGCAGATATCTTTGTACTGGTCCGCTGAAACAAAATGATGTATATTATTGAGGTAATACGGCATTAGGAAACCTGAATATACCTGAGAAGCAATTCAGCGGCGTGTGCAAAGCTTAATATGCACGGACTTGCGACGAAGCTGTTTGAGTGAAAGTCTGTGCCCAAAAGTGGGATGTGTTTAGGTCGTTGATGATAATGCTAATGATGTAAGCTGTACCTATAAAACTTGTAGTACAAGTCTTGTACTATTACTTATTATTTTGTGCCGTGACTGCCTGATTGACTGACAGATAGACAACGCACAGGCTAAGCTACTGGTGCTAGAGGCTTGAAATTTGACACACATGTACCTCGAGTGTTGTAGAGGTGCACTAAGGCAGATTTCCGTACACCACAATAGATTTTTTAAACAATGGTGTACGGTTGTGTCACTCTGAAGATGAGCTCTGGTTGAGTTCGAAACGCGTCAGTGTGTTGTGGTGGTGGTGATAGATGGGTTTGTGTAATTTGTGTGTGTTCTTACAGTGTGGAGGTGGAGGAACTGCATGAACACGCATAATTTGCATAGACTTAGCTATCTTAAGGTCGCGGGTGAGCAAAGAAATTATTTTAGTTCATTTAATAGAAAGCTACTCTATTCCTCATTAGTACCTATAGACTACTTTTCTTCGGGGAAAGCTAGTGTGTATATCGTCCCTGTAGAGCCTAAAGTCACTAAGTCGTATTTTGCTGTTTTGAGATTCGGAGGTTTAAAGTTATGAACATAACGTTATAGTCCCAAAACAGCAAAATACTATTTACTGACTTTTCGCTCTTCGGGGACAATATATACTCAGCGGCACAAAATTTGGCCCACTCTACATACAAAATTACCTATTTTTGCATACATTTGAGGGTCACATTTTTTGCCACTCAGTATGTTTGTTATTACTACGAAACCAACTTTGAGAAGATTACAAGTGTCGTGGATTTTTTTGAAACACCCGTAACTATCATTATTTATTTGTGTAAGTGTAGGAAGGTCTCGGGCGGATCTTTTGATAAGACGTTTGGTATCCAGGTGTTCCATACTTACGAACTTTCCTACAAGCTGTCAGAGCTGCCTTAGCCGGTTCCTTGATTTCTTCAGGTAGCAACAAGTCCGCTTGCTTTAAGGCAGCTTCGAAGTTTAACTTCCCATTCTTTACCTATCATGCAGAGGTTTTTGTATAAACTGTCATATTTACTATACCAGTCAATCTGATCACTAGGATAAAATTCGTCTGAGTGTAAGTAAGTATATAAGCCTACATATTTTCTTACACAAAAATATTGCAAGTTAAATAAAAGTCTAAGTAAAAAATTAAATATTAATGCAATCCTTCTAAGTTGTTTGAATAGATTATGCCACTTAGTACTACAGGAAGATGCACTGTTTTCAAGAGACACGTCAATTTCATGCAGATGCAGTCGCTGATAGATAACATTATTAATATTATACAGACAACTACTGAAATGAAAATGAAATTACTGGCACTTGAGGTATTCCAACTTAGGCCTCTGGGTTGGCAACGTATCTGCAATACCCCTGGTGTTGCAGATGTTTATGGGCGGTGGTGATTTCTTACCACCAGGAGTCCACTTGCTCGTTTGCCTTCCAGTCGAATAAAAAAACACATGTTTATAACATGTAATATAATATGTAAACTCTTTATTGTACAAAAGAAAAGAAACAAAACACAATTGACAAACTCTGAGATACTTGTACGAAGGCGGACTTATCCCTTCAAGGGATTTCTACCAGTCAACCTTTGAGTAGATGAGAGGAGTAACCAGTTAGGGTCCTACAAAGAGTGAGTTTTGTGGTTTTGGTATTTTCGGAAGAAGTAAAAGAAGAAGGTGTAGTTTTAGATAGAGAATATTTGATCGAGGAATGATTTCAACGAGTTTTTAATGATTTTATCTCAACAATAAGCTCATTAACTTGCGGCACAGAGGAGATAATATACTTACGGTATTAGCCATCTTCATGACGCAGGCCATGTAGCACATGACTTCTTTTTCTTCGATGAAGACGCCATCTTTGATGGGGTCTATTTTTTCTAAATAATAAAACATAAGAAAATTAATATATATTTTTAATCGGGACTTTTATTCTACCAAGAGATAATCATCAGTTGTTTCACACAGTAATGACTACATTACACTACTACTATGCTAATTTTATCGTAGGTACAGTCACCTGCATTAATATCTGACATACCTAGCGGAGCATGTAAAAATGGCTGTTTTTCCATTACCCGGCCAGGCGCCGGTACGGCACCGGCTTGGCCTTTTGGCCGTGCACCGACACCAGCGCCGGGGCCTCGTTTTTTCACTGCGTTGGTGTCGATGCCGTTTTATGCCCGGTCCGGTGAGTGGTACAGTGCCCTTAGTGTTTAGAAGGTCAAACAAAGTTTTTGAGAGAAAATATTATATATTTACAATATGTCGAGTATTGACGGTTCAGTTTAAAACAGAAGACAAAAGTAGGTAGGTATGGCAGATCTCTTGTGCGGCTGCGCGAAATATAGTTTACTATTCTGGCGTCAGGTGGCGCGGCTGTAGTGTTTCTACAAGAGTAAGTTTTCGGTTACAAAATAAGTGCGTCTCGATCGCGCTCGCGTTAAAATCTCAATTTGTATGGAAACACGAACATCGCAAACGTTCCGCTAGAGGCGCTGTTCGTGTTTCCATATAAATTGAGATTTTAACGCGAACGCGATCGAGACGTATTTTGTAACCGAAAACTTACACTAAGGGTACAGCACGACGCACTCATACGGCTACAATTAATATACAACATGAAGTTTTGCCGGGCCGGCACCGAATGGGAAGCTTGCTAAGTGCAACTCGTTGAGTTTCTTGCCGGATTCTTCTCAACGGAGGTTTTTTCCGAACCGGTGGTAGATTTTTTTGACGTTCATAAGTGCTTGTTATATTGTTAAAAGAAACTAAATAATATACACACTGAATATTAAACATAACTTTCTAACAATACCTAACTTAAAGTTAAATAAAAATTTAACCTGAAACTGAAACAAATTGTCCAAAGAGACCCCGTAGGCAAGGTCTCGAAGACGGCAGCGTTTCCTCTTTGAATAGCAAGGCTAAATTGAATAAAGAATTTTTAAATAAATAAAATAAATAAAAATCATTTATTTCTGATAATTAAAAATCCATAATTTGTTAGTAACAAGGTTGACTTATAATACTATGTTAGTTAATCATACTCAAAATCAAATATTAAACTATAATTCATTCATTTGCAATAATCATTAATAAAATTTAATTCACTATATAATTATCATCCCTAAATCAATAAATAATTTCCAAAAAATTAAAATTTTAAATAAATATTTTGCCTTTGTACTTAACACTTTCTTTTTGTTTGATATTTTTGTATTTCCTTTTTGTACAATAAAGAGTATAAACAAACAAACAAAATCACTTTTTGACTTTGACTTTGCTAACTGAAAAAGCGAGCCATACATTTACATACATGTTTGGTTCCGCGGCATCGGTGTCCGGTGCCGAGCCGGCTAATGGAAAAACGCCCATTATCTGACACGTCCTACCAACCCTAGAAATAAAGTTGTATTAGATAATAGTGCTGGTGACTGTACACACATAAAATATAACTTCACATGTAAATAAAATATGATAATCAAACTCGCTTAGCAACAAATTATTTCTGGATGCCGAACTTACCGTCCTCGACGTTGTTTTTTGGCTGGCAACTTTTTCTGATCATTTTCCCGGTATTCCTTATCTGCTTCATAGTCATCTGTCGCGAATTAAATTAAAATGAACAAACAAATCCAATCTCTGATCGTGATTTGATTTTTTGTCTAAGCAAATCAAGTCCCAGGATATAAATAAGTATTTAATATGTGCACTAAACAAAGGCTAGTAATTTTCATTTGATATTATCGTTACATAATATCGCGCGTTTCGCATCACTAAGTTTTTTTTTTTTTAAATTGCATTTATGTCGTTGTTGATTGCAACAAAAGGATCGTCCTTTTTATTTGGAGCCTTTAAAAACTACTAAGTGCTATACCTAATAATTCACATTTGAACTTAATATTAAGGTAACTGATAATTATACCAAAGACTACATATTTTAAAGTAGATACCAAAAACATCTTTAACCTTTAAAACACTCACCGCTTCACAAAACGCCGTAATTAACAAAAACTTTAAAATTACAAGTAACACCATAATTTGATTTCACTGAGGACTCCGCTCAAGATTGTCATGGCGAATTTATGGGCACCGCAGTCCTCACGGACTGCTTTATATCACATTAGATAATTGTTAAGCGACATGTAGGATATTTAGCACTTTGTTATGAAGTGACCATAAATTGCCCTTAATGCGGATTTAATTTATAAATATAACTAGGACCTACTTTTTACATCTTTTGTGTTCAATAACTTACTTAGTCCAGCAAGCAGTTGGCCTCAATTTTGAAAAAAAAAATAAACTAAAAAATATTATAAGTTTAAGGTCTTTCCGAATGTTTGTTTCATGTTTAACGCAAACCGTAAGCCGTCATTTTAAATATTCCGTTGTGTTTTTTTCCGTTTGTTTTTCATAGGACGGACACGTAATGGGGTAGGTACAAGCGCGTCACGTCGCTTATCTGGCAAAAGAATAGTCATTTATTTTACAAGTTTTTATTTAAATTGCTACGTTCGTATGTATGTGTGTACATATGTTGCAAATCTAATAAGTAATTTTTTATCAACTTTTAGTGATAGGATTGACTTGAAATTTGACACGAATATTTAGTTTAGATAGCAATGCTAATGCAGTAAAAAAACTATTTTCAACAAAAAACCGGTTTAAAAGATTTTCTTAACAAAAAACTATACTAACGCTTGGTCACCCTTTTCACACTATTAATGCGACCAAAGCCTAAGTGATTACTAATTACCAAGTATAACCTGTCATCTGATGCTTCCTCATTCGCCAACCTTTAAACAACAAGCTGAAATGAATTTATACTAAAAGTTAAAAAATAATCTTGTAGGAAATGTAAACTCTCCTTTTTACTCTACCTTTTTTGATGTAGTACCTCATATTTACAAGTTCCGTTTGGATCATTACCATGTTGGTTTATTTGTTTACACTCTTTATTATACAAAATCGAAAAACAAAAAGGTTACATAAAAAAAGTAAAGTGTTAAGTACAGTATGTTTACTGTGGCATTGTTTTACCTACTGTAGTTTTTTTTTAAGTATGCTATCTCCGAAATATTTATACCTACCGTCTTCTTTCTATTATTTCTAATCAGATTTGCTATTTTCTAATTAACAAGGAAAGGTACAGCAGAATAAACTGACTCATATACTTATCGTAATTAACTCCTTTGTGCTAAAAATGTTACTCTATGTTGGCATTTCATATTCTTGTCAAGGAAATTTAAGTGACGTTGATTATCAAAAGGTTAAACTTGTTCGACTGTAACTATCAATGTAGTAGTGTGAAAAATATGGAAATAAACTGAAGCGTAACTCTATGATCAAGGCGTTCTCGAGAAATCTTAAGTATAGTCAATGAGTTGTAATAATGTGCAGTCTTTTCTTCAAACACTCTCATGTATTATCAATCTGTCATAAAACGCGGTGGACAAACAAACGTTTGAATATAAATAGCAACAACTTAGCATTTTTTTTCAAGTTGTTGCTCGTAATCGTAATAAATATGCGAGCATTTGAGTTTTGTTTTTTCATCGGTTTTATCTTTAGTTTTTTGTTCTCCAATGTTGCTCATGCGGTAAGCCGACTTGAATATAAATTAGTAACTATTTAGTTTTTTAGTGGGCTGGAATCTTTTGTTAGTAAGTTGCCAGTGACTTATAATATGTCACGTACGAAAGCGTCTTCATGTTTCTATTAGTACTTTTTAAGGTTCTGTAGTCTTATCAGCGAGTCCTACAAAGAACCCTTATCGTTTCAAACCGTCCGTCCGTCCATCCGTCCGTGGCTTAGGTGTGCTGACTTTTAGTGTAATTTTGCATGAGTAATGCCAACAAAGTGGTAAGATAAAATTCGGAAAATAATTTTAGGTTAGGTACCACCTGATTTTTTTTCTCGTCTAAACCCATTTTGTTATTATTATACGTTATTGCTATATGGGCACATATTGATAGAGGTAAAAAGAAAATTGATTTGCTAAAACAATTTTCATAAATATTTTTTACACTGATAGAAAAAATTGTCAAACCTACTTTAGCTTTACAAAGCTTTTGTGACTTTAAGTGGCCTCTTTGCTGAAAAAGTCTATTAATATTAATTAAACAAAGATATAAGACAAAAAAACGTATAAAATAGGTAATCAACAAGCGGTGCCTCTGCAGGAATGGCGAAACATAAATGAAATTCCTATTTCAACTATTCATCTGTCAGTTATTGTTTTTAGGTATTTCTTGCCATTTTTCTCACCTAACTCAAAACTCAAACTCAAAACAAATGGTTGTTATAGTCTAAATTGAAAGGAAATATACTACGACTATAATAAAAATATTTTAACTTTTACTTTGACAGATGACGCGGCAGCAATTGAAAAATTCTGGAAAATTGATGAAAAAATCGTGCATGCCGAAAAATGACGTGACTGAAGGTATCTTATTACTCCTGAGTCTATTATTAGCAGTAAGATTGCAAAACCACATCAATTTAGCTATCAATTTAGTAATTATAGATAATCAATGGCTTTAAAACTAAGTAATAGAAAGATATATGTACGTTATTTATTATGTATACTCACAAGACAACCGAAAAACGTGATTTAAATGCAGCGGCAGTTGCATGTTTTATTTGTTCCCATTGTGAAAATCTTATATAACGGTTGTCCTTTTCTTCGACATCTCGAGATATGCCACCTCGTAGGGGCTACTACGAAAATCGAAGTGTTCTTATTGTACCGTCCTTCTCACTCGCGTATTAAATAACATTAGCGTCAGCGGGACGGCAAGATACGAAAGTCGAATTTTTAACTTCGTAGTATAGGGCCAGGGCCTAGAATTGACGCCTTATTTACGCTTTCGGTGCGATAGTAACGTTTACTTCTTTTTATGTATATCATTACATTAGGTAGGTACGTACAATATTAAAAAAATCTTTTTTTTTCAGAGCACATTGGCCAAATAGAGCAAGGGAAATTCATAGAGGAAAGAAACGTCATGTGTTATATAGCTTGTGTTTACACCATGACACAAGTGGTGAGTAGGAAATATTTTAATAAATACAGTAACTCTACGACAGCAATATTCGATAGGATAAATCACTGAATATCTGAGTATCGATACGTCCTAAACGGCGACACGAAAAGAGCTATGTTAGATATTTTTGAGTGCTTCGTCTTATTAAGTTATTTTACCAGTCGACTGTATTTTGAACTTAGTGCCACAAAATTTGGCCCACTCTACATAATAAATTATTACTGCATACATTTGAGGGCCAGGTTCATAATATTACTACTACTATGTAAGTTCGGATTCTTAGTGAAAGCACAGTAAGTATATAAGCTAAAGCAGTATGGAAGCTACGAACAAATCGATCGAAACGAACACACTCACACAGACGCGCGCTCTACACGGCCTCTGAGGGGTCTCGCGTTACTGCAGTCGGTTTTATCGTAGCTTCCATACTGCTTTAACTTATAAGTATACTGTGGTGAAAGCTAGTATAAATTTAGGTGAAAAACAACAAGCTGAGCTACGATGCAGTGATCAAACAAGTCGACATGATGTTTCCTCCAGATATGAGAGACGCTGTGAAAGCTGCAGCTGAAAAATGCAAGGATATTTGTAAGTTACTATACAAGTTTTTTTATAAGCTTTTATTAAATTGCTTGGGTCAAATTTTGCAAGTCAAATTTGACCCACTTTATGAAATATGTAGTTTGAATGACAATACAAGTCGGCCAAAAAGTTACTTTATCAAATCGAAAATCTACCTACCAAGTACAAATGATGTATTCACATGTCATGTCAGATGTTAGAGATACGTACGGTAGTAAAAATAAGAGAAAAAAATTAACATCTTAATTTAAAATTATTTGTTTCTTTTGTTACAGCTAAGAAATATAAAGACATTTGTGAAGCGTCCTACTGGACTGCAAAATGCATGTACGAATTTGACCCAGAGAATTTCGTTTTTCCGTAATGTTTTAGAAGTTTTAATGCAAATATAATATTAATCAGGGTAAAATGTACATTATCTTTAACTTTTTTTTCACCTTACTAATAAGGTAAAGTACAATTAAGAGGGAATCAAATTAAATAACAATTATTTAAAAAACCGTACCAGTGGCTTATCTCACGAAGCAACAAGATGGCTACAAGTTACAATTTACAAGAAGTAGTCTCTTTTCAATGTATACTGTCTCTATCTGTCATGTTGTGCAAAATTGTCATAGTTTATTTATATGCTGCTGTGTATCTATATACACACCTGTTGATAGAGTGTATTGTATTAATGATAACTTATATGTATTTCTGTGATCGCTCTTATTTGCTGCAAATTGAACCACCTGCTGACTAATATTCTTTTACTTATTTCTTTGTAAAAGGTTGCCGGGAAGACATCACTGACTTTGAAGCGATAAAGCCACAGTAGGTATATAAATAAGCTAAAGCAGTATGGAAGCTACGAACAAATCGATCGAAACGAACACACACAGACGCGCGCTCTTCACGGCCTCTGAGGGGACTCGCGGTACTGCAGTAAGGCTAAGGAGAGGCCTTGTAGAGCGCGCATCTGTGTGAGTGTATTCGTTTCGATCATAGCTTCGTACCTTCCATACTGCTTGAGCTTATATATATACTGTGATAAAGCTTATTGCTCCTTTTGCTTACCTTATTTATTTTTTCTTCCGTGTCTGTTTTCTGTAGGTACTAGTGCGTACTAAATAGGTACTTGAGTGAATTTTAAAGGTAATTTCATTGTTTACAATTTTTGTTTTTACCATGTTTTTATTTTATTTTAAATGAACTTTTAGTTCCCGCCATTAACTGTTTTACGTTAGTATAAAAAAATATCGCCGGAACACACGGATGTGTTTTTACAGCGTACGGCAACCTAAGACGCTGACTGTAAAAATATTGAATGTTTTCATAACCACGAGTCAGCCAACGATGCCGAATACATAAACAGTACTTATTACTTCACCAGGGCAAACGTTTAATATCATAGTATACTTGTGAGTTGCGTTTACCTAACCTGCAATTTATGATTAAATTAACGGTTGAACTAAATGCGATACCACGTCATTACATTTTTGGGTATAAAATGACGAACTGAAGTAACTTCACGATTTAGTTTTAATTTTAAGTTTACAACACATACAAGTGAGTTTTTGTGTATGGTAACGCTCAAGATGAATTTTTTAACATTAGGCATAGTGCTGATCGTGTGTCATTCGGCTTATGCGGTAAGTGGATCAGCCTCAATAAACGTAGTTTTTGCTATCATATAACTTAAGTAAGTAGATTACTTTAAAGGACATCACTTTTTACTTCGCCGAGATATCACCTGCGAAATCAAAAGCGTTTTTATACAAGCTTTTCTTTTGCTTATGCCATGTTGCTTTGTTGTTTGTGGTTAGTTACCGGTCAATTCAAAAGAGCTGTCACGAATAAATTGTCATTGTGTGAGTGCCGATCTTAATATTTTGATATATAACTTCGCTTCGCTTATGAAACCTTTTGTATTGACTATGTTCTGGCAATAAACATATTTGAATTTGAATTTTGAATTTGAAATCCAGCCCTGGATCTACGATTTTTTCGAACCAGGGCAAAACCTTGATGGTGGCGCCCCCACCCTTCAGAGTTTGAGAAAAACTGTTAAAACTGCCAATGAGCAGTATTTTTTTTGTTTACGGGCGGCGATGATCTTTTACGGGTCTCTTATCGGGAGAGCCACTTTGCCATCCAGTCGAATATTTTTTTTTCTTCTTTTCTTCTTCATTTCTTGCCTAAAGGATTTGGTGCCCCCATTGAAATTGCCTCCTGGGGCAAGTGCCCCCCTTAGATCCGGGGCTGATGAAATCAAGCAGTATTTAATCATTTTGTGATGCACACATAGACATTATCGTTCACTCGTTCAACTGATTCATGCCAGCTCTTGTAAAGCAATATTTCATAGATCAATGAATCTTATAAGTTCAATTTGACAAAATTCTAGTAATAAAAGAATAAGTTGGATGACAAACATTAATAGTAAATCCACAAGAATTTTAAAAAGTTTTTATCGTAGATGACGCGAGCGCAACTGAAGAAGACAATGACGGTCATGAAGAAGCAATGTATACCGAAAGTAGGAGTGGCAGAAGGTAATTAAGGTTTTAAATTGTTTTAGATACTTATCTCAAGTACGTTTTGTAATTATTTCGAGTACTCTACAATAATTTCAACAGTTTGGTAAACTAGGTAAAGATTGGGATCGTCATTACCATCCTTATAATGTAGTTGTCCACACAGTCCGTTGACAGCGGTAATGACCCTTTGCGTGACTCCCTCGCTCAATTATTTCTTAGATCTAGCACTAAAAGTAATATTTATGTTTCAGATAAAGTTGCTAGAATTGAACAAGGCGTGTTCCCTGAGGAACGTAATGTAATGTGTTATGTCGCGTGCATCTATAAAACTATACAAGTGGTGAGTTAATTAAAAGGAATAATGAATCATATAAATATGTAAGTATCTTTATCTGACTGTTGGTCTGTCTGTTATCTCTTCACGCTTAAACCGTTGAAACTGAACCGATCTAGATGAAATTTGGTGGGAAGATAGTTTGAAACCCTGGGGAGGGCTACGGATACAGGATAGTTTTTATGACGGAAAAGTTTCAAATACAAGTATCATGCAAAATTGTGTAGATACAATTAAAATAAACCTAGTCAAAATCATGCATAGAATTCAAAATGAAATTCAGAATAACATTTCACAAAAGATTGATAAATATTCTATGAACATGTCACATTTTAAGATAGGTAATAATATAATTATTTTTAACAACACTGAGAGATTGAACAAACGCCTCCTAATAATGCTGTAGGTGTCCATGGGCGACAGTGAACACTTACTTTTTAGGTGACCCGCTCGTTTGTTAGCCATTTGACATTAAAAATAAAAAAGGTGAAAAAAATAGCTATTCTCCTCTTCTATAAAAAACTAGTGAATCTAAAATTTTGAACCTATAGATTACAGAAAAATCTATAAGAAATCTATAGTATTAAAGGTAACACGGAAAATTTCCATAATATCTACTCGTAGGAAGGTACGGATACGGAACCCTCTATACGCGACTTTAATTCGCACTTGCTCGGTTTTTCTTTATCAAATACTGGCCTTTTTTCTACCATTTCAATTCTAATCAAAATCGGTTCTCCAGTCCCAGTCAGCAACACGTAACTAATCAATGGTTACTGAGTATTATTAGAAACGCGGTAAGATGTTAATAATTTTTTTACGCAAATAACTTACTGCTGTTTATTGTATGTACTAACGAATGTCTATTGTTATTTAAACGTATCTCCAAGCATGCATACCGTGCGTCATGACGATTACAAAAAGTCCTAAAATTAATTTCGTCTAAAATGTTTGAAGTCCAACCTGATCGCTTTTTTGTATGTGCTCTGAATTAATTATCTTGTGTTTTTTTTTATAAAACATGTTCGTATGTAAGGCTATATTTACACAGTAGGTGTGTTATATGTTTTTAATACGCTTGGTCAAATGTAACAATAAAAAAAAAGAGAAAGATTTCCGGGTTGCCAGGCAGGTTTTGACCCGTTCCTACTATTGTTAAACGTGTCAGAGGCGTCATGCTAATTTGACCATCGGGAATCCAATCAATGGGGGCTATCGCGAATGAATTTTCCGCTAGAGGCGCTAGTGTAGCGTGAGGTCAACGAAATGTCAAATCTCATAGTTTTTGGGTGAGCTACGCGGGTTTATTTATAATTAGAATAATTTTGTGAATATTTTGCATTATCTGAAATTAATTATGGCAATTATGCGATAAGGGGCAATGAACGTCTGTAATTTGAGACATTTTAGCTTTCGAAAACTTTTGTCCTCCCTTTTTTCCGAACAAAACGGGATTATGCAATACTGTGGTTGCTCGATATGTTTATGGCACTGTTTTACAATGTATTAAATATGATTTTAGTCTAAACTTTGTTTTCACGGCCGTTATAACAGACTTTTAAAAACCTCACGCAACAGTGGCGCCATCTAGTGAGAGAAAAAACGATAGCCCTCATTGCTTGCTTATGCAAAGCCATTTATCGTAAATATCAGAAATCAATCCTCCTTTAAGTTGACAAAGTCTCTCGGTGTATATGTCGCAGGGAGATGATAAAAAAACATCGCGTTGTATCAATTCCCTTGCGAAATTCAGTGCTAAATGTAATGAGGTTAGTCCAGGCCTTTAGATGCTGCAAACTGGAACACATACTAGGTAGGTAAACTGAAATGAGCATAAAAGTAGCTGCACACTTTCGTACTTTGTCGTTTTGCAGCCACGTATTAAAGGCCATGCAAGATTGTCAATGTGTCAATGCGACAAAGTAAAAAATTACCCGCTATTTTTGATGCTGACTATACAAGTATAGTCCTAACAACATACTTTGTAAAAAATAAAAAATAAAACAATTTGTAATTCTATTGATTTCTAGTCGAATGACGAGCATTTTTCAAGCTATATCGTTGTCCCATGTGTGTGAGGGTTTTAAGAGCATAGAAACTGCTCTTCATTTTAAATTTAAGTAGGTAGGTATATGAAAAAAATATACGCTTACGTAGACTGCCGGCGCTATATTACACAAAATCCGTCGGCTTACGAGTGCCAAAGTCCATTATAATCATAACATAAACTTATAAAGTACTAAGTCCAACTGTAGACCAATGTTCGCGGTCGCCTGATAAAAACTTAAAGCAAAACCATGCTGTGGAAATACGTCAAATGGGTTTTTCTAACGTTTTATTAGTTAATAATTATCTGCATGGCTAAAAAAACGATTTTTACACAGGGTTTTTATACCTATAGTATGATTCTAAAGGTGTAATCAAGACCTACCCTAACCAGCACTGTTAATTATAGGCTACCATTTCGTGCCAGTAATTAATTGTGAGATTAGTGTTCTTTTGTTTTTAGTTTTTTCGTTGTGTGGGATATGGGCGAATAACACTCCAATCTTTACTAAGATTGTAATTGCGAATGTAATTCTTTAAGATGAAAATGATAGTAGAAACACAGTCGGTAAACAAATCGTTACCAATAAAAAAAAATGTTTTAAATCCTGGTTTTTTTACGTTGACAGGTAAAGAATAACAAGCTTAATAAAGAGATGATATCGAAACAAATCGATATAATGTACCCCCAGGAGATGAAGGATGCCGTTAAAAAATCTGTAGCAAAATGCGTCGATATTCGTAAGTAAAAAATCAATATCAGAAAAATCATATCAATGTCACATAAACTTAAAGTTTTTTTTTATCGAGACAAGCAAAGACTAAGAAATTATCTATTCTAGCAGAATTGGGGCTCGTCCTTTTAGATTAAAAAACTTTTTATAAATAAATAATCATCATTTCCCCCCAGGCTATCGACTCAGATGTCTTGAGTTTTCCGCATAAATAATAATAATAAATAATACCTAGAAATAAATAAATTAGAAGTCCTAGTGAAACTTTAAAACTGTCGAAGTGTTTCACTTTCCAAACAGAAAACAGACGAGTACCTACCTCATCAACTTATCTTACTTTTTTTTTTATACTTATCTTAGAAATATTAAATGTTATCAATTTCCTGCAATAGATTTTGGAAACTTGACACCTTAAAAAACAGTATTTCAGACCTTGACCAATTTTTTACATTTCGCTCATCACTTTTAGATTTTAAATTTACAGTTTAATATCTTTAAATTACTTTTTATGTAATCGTTACAAAGCATTTATATCGACGTTCTGTTGGATGAGCGATTTATGCTTTGTAGAACACATGGAGTAATAAATAATTTTTAGTTTCAAACTTCTTTTATTTACAGAGGATAACTACAGCGACGAATGCGAACGTGTGTTCTACGCCACCAAATGTTTATACGAAGACGACCCACCTAATTTCATATTTCCGTGATTATCAATATCATTGAGATCTTGTGTTTTTTTGTTAAGAATAATTAATTTATGCAATTTTCAAGTTTAATTTATACGAGTTATTTGGTTAAATAAATACGCAAAGTACAAAAAAATATGTATTTGTTTAATTAAATGAATAAAATAGACTACCTACATCTTAACATGACTGGCTTAGGACCGTTACGGAGGGTCCAACTGTAACACAACTGCCTACTGCCCATATATTTTTGATTGCAGTTTCATTGCGATCGGCAAAATTGCACATTAGCTGCGATTGAAATGTAAATACAGTCAACTGGTGCAGTTACATGGTAGTTCAAACGCAGTCGGTCTGAAATATAAATAATTAGTAGGTATGATACTTAACTTTTGACGAAAACAGTATTGCATAAAAAATACCTTAAGCGACATTAATATTAGAGTCCGACCGAAACTGGTTTTCCGGCCGAAACCGAAACCGAAATTTCGGTCGGACTCTAATTAATATCGATTCACATCTGCACTGTGTTACAAGGTGTCAGAAACAAGTAGATTTTAAAGATGAATTTATTATTTATCTTGGCCGTGAAACTTCCGTGCATCGACATAATACCTAGGTGAGAAAAGGCTGTCTCTGTTTTCAAAAGGAAGTGTTAATTTAATTTAAATACTCCATTATTACCTGTTACTAAATATACAGTATGTTACTAAGAACACCTTTGTTGGCAATTACTAAGCGTTTAATAGTACATTATGATACAAGTGTGCTATGTTGGTCATTACACTCGAGTCGGTTTTTAAGCCTGAGCCGAAGGCGAAGGCTTAATGGAGACGAAAAGTGTAATGACCAATGCTCACGTGTTTCATACGACGTTTTTCAACACACTTGCGAGGAAAAGTAAATAAAAGTTCACATTTATTTAAATAAACTTAACAAACAGAAACCCATTTAAAAGATGGCGGCCGTAATTTTTTTTTTTCGCGCGCTCAGCGCTGCATGCGCGCGCAAGTCTGAGATAAGGGCACCGGCAAAGTAGCTAATCAGCCACATATTTATAAATTTTGAAATTGGGTATTTATAGTTAAAAATACACCGTCAAATTATAAATACCAACAAGCTAACAAGCAGTTTCATGAAATTCTTTAATTATTTATCACATTTTGAATTGAATTTTATATTTACGCAAATAACTACTTAGCTGTTTTCGAAACATTAATACTTCTTGCTAATATTTAAAAAGATATGTAATGAAAAGGCACTAGTGCGATAATGTAATGTAAAAGGCACGGCATGGGTAATATTCTGCATTATCAGTGTAAATACGCTGTAATAAGACCTACTTTACGAGCAGGTGTGTTGAAAATGGTTTTATATAAAACGCCACACGTTACAGTCTTGAGATCTTTTGTCCTCAATATATATCAATCCAAGGATAAATTTGTACTTAACGTTGATTTCAAAAACATGTACGAGTACTTCGATCGGGTGTGCTTTTTAATTCTGTTTTTGTTATTTTTCGTGTCGGATACTGCAGCGGTAAGAATATAGATAACATAAGTACCTACCTACATAATATAAAGTTTATTTACTGATTTGTGCTATTTCAAAAACATTAAATCATGCATTTTTTGTAGATGAATAGGCAGCAACTGAAGAATTCAGGAAAACTTCTGAAGAAAACTTGCATGCCAAAGCATGATGTCACTGAGGGTAAATATTTTCGATAAATTTTATATTTATGTTTTTATTAAAAATTTGATTCGATTTATTTATTTCCTTGTGGAATTTACATTGCAATAGAATCATCAAATAAAATTTAAGGTAAATAAAAGTTAGGTACTAAAACTTTAAAAATAAAATTACAATTTAAATGTCAAATTTAAATGAGAGCAATTAATAAATAATATTTATCTTCTACAGAACAGGTAGGGAAGATAGACCAAGGAAATTTTTTAGAAGAGAAGAATGTTATGTGCTATGTTGCTTGCATTTATTCAGTTGGAGGAGCGGTAAGTAAATTAAACGGATCATAAATAAAAAAAGAAAAGGCTATAAGTCGTGAAAATGGCGCAGCTTCGACCTTTTCAGAAAACCTTATTCAAGGGTGCACAATTTGTATTGCCTATTGCGAGGCCCACAAATAGTCAGGTCATTCCCAATTTAAAATTAATTTTTTTTTCTAACGAACTTTAGCTGTCAGTTTCTGATGTTTTTTACAGATTACCAAACGATGGTTGAGCTCCCAAATTGTTTCATCAAATTCTTTTCAGCTCTACAAAACCCATTTGCTTAGTTGGAAGCGGCCTGCATCCACTGTAAAACTGCGGCTTTAACCAGGACATGACCTGGACGACCTGGTTAAGATGGCGGGATGGCGGTAGATGCGAAAAGCACAAGATAGGTCTGAGTGGAGAGCTTTGGGGGAGACCTATGTCCAGCATGATGATGAACCAGGGCATCCGTCCATCTATTGGTGGACGTCCAGCGCTGCGCTTGCCGATCCGCAGTCTCGGTTTTGTGATGACTTCTTTTAATTTTCATTATACTTACGTTTTTTTAGGTGAAAAACAACAAAATTGTGCACGAGGCTATGATTAAACAAGTGGACATGATGTTTCCGGCCGAGATGAAGGACCCTGTGAAAGCGGCCATGGAGAAATGCAAAGGTGTCGGTAAGTGGCAAAATTACCTCTCAGTGCAAGCTGTCGGTAGGCCTCCAAGAAGATGGAGCGACGACCTGGCTAAGATCGCGGGATCGCGGTGCATGCGAAAATCACAAGACCGGTCTGAGTGGAGAGCCTTGGGGGAGGCCTATGTCCAGCAGTGGACGTCTTTCGGCTGACATGATGATGATGATGATGAAGCTATATCGATTATGACAACAACTGGAATTAAAGCAATCTTTGGGAACGTGGTGATCCTTGGGCAAGTTGGGCATCAACGAATATGCCGTGCGTGCGTGCATGCGTGTGTGTGTGTGTGTGTTGTGAGAAAGACATTATTTACAACTTGTTAAGGACTTGAGATGTCAAGAAAGATATTGTTAGAATAAAAGGCAAATGCACAGTTAGAGATATTATTTAACTAACACCACGTAGGTATAATTTACACAATCAATACCATTTGCAATGAAACTGGAAAAAACATAATAACATGAAATGATACTTTCTTGTTTTGTTTTCAGCCAAAAAACATAAAGACATCTGTGAAGCTTGCTTTTATACCGCCAAGTGTCTATACGAGACGGATCCAGCTAATTTCATGTTTCCTTGATATTTTTTTGTTAAAATGTGACAGGAATTATGCATAATTACTTATTAGGTACTAGATAGAGTCCTATTATGTTATGTGGATAGTTTCATTATTATTAAATATACACAATATAAAAAGTAAAGGTATAATAAATATTGTAACCTTAATGTTGTATTAAACCATTGCCCACCCTGAAGTCGTATCATTTAACAAGTTGAACAACACTGTCTTTCCAAATCTTGCAAATACGATTAAGATAGTACTTATTTTCTCCGTTCACATTTGCTTCAATTAGATCCATTTGAAGCTGTGATACGCTAAAAGAGTTTTACACTGGGATCTACAAGCGACATTAGTACAAGCTACATGAAAAAGGTATCTTAATTAGTAAAGTAAGCTGTATAAACACAGGGAAATCTAATCTAATTGCATATTAGTTTCTTTAATATGTGGAATTATCATCTTGATGACTACTAGCTTCAGTAAACACACGGTTTCGTACTCTAATCAGGGAAAATTAGTTTCCTTTAAATGGTAAAGAGGACATATACGGCGGTTTGTTAAGTTAATATAGCAGACGCGAGTGGTCATGGGACGAAAGGATTGGCTTTTCATGATGGTGGTTGTGGTTTCAGTCCATGGGATACATGCTGTAAGTTTGTTTTGTAATCTATTTTATAGCATGTAAATAAAAATTCAATCATTTATCTCCAGTAAAGTAATTCAGAATATAATCCAGATATGGAAGAAAATCAATGCGCGGGAGATCACTATTAAATGAAGTTTATATATCTATCAGCTTTGGTGTAACAGATACAAAACAGTGCACCGACTAGTTGGGGTCTTAAGTCATCTCCAAAATTAGGTATAGTTCGCGGTGGCTGTGTGTTTTCACAAGTAGTAAACTGATGTTATCAAGAAAATATTATCTAAGGATCGAAAATAAACGGCAATGGATAAAATAATTAAGAGCCATAGAGTCAATCTGCTCGAATGAATGATTTCTACAAAATTGCCAATGATAGTTGATGAATTATTGCTTAAAGCACTTCCGGGTTATATTTTCGCCTAAGTATCATCACGCACGATAATTTACGCTAAAAAGAGCCTTTAATATTTTAAATGAATATTTAATAGCTATGTAGGTATTGCTTACTTCACTTATTGTTACACGAAAAACACAATGGAATGAACAGATAACTTGAGAAAAAGATGTACATGTAAAAGCGCCTATTCATTTATTTCAGTTGACAAGACAACAATTGAAAAAGTCGTCACAAATTTTTAAAAAGAAGTGTATGGCAAAAATAGACGTCACAGAAGGTAATTAATGCTTAAGACTAATATTTACCGAGTGTTTCATTGTTAAATATTTTGTCTCCGTACCATCTCCTGAAGCATATTCAAAATGTAATCACAACATCCATTTCATAGATATACAGCGTGTACTTTAATACTACCTCAAACTGTAACCAGACGAAGATTTAAGTGATGTGAACCGATATCAAAAGAAATTGTTAATTTAGAATTAACTAACAGAGCTTAATTAATTTTTGAAATATTTTCGAGCAGCAATGTAATGCGTATACAAGAAGAGAGAAGCGTTCTGTGACAGCTGTCACGTCAACAAGTGCGACGTTTTGAATAAAAACAAAGTAGTATCGCGTAACGATACATTGCGTGCTAATTAATTTTGTAAGGAAAATAATAAGTCTAAATTTTTTACTAAAACATAATAAAATGTGATTATTAGGGCCTTCACTAACTGTCCTTAAAGTTTGAGGAAGTATTAAAAATACACGCTGTATAGTTACGTGGTGTAGATATTTGACACACTCTTAGTAGCGCAAGAGTTAAATAATCCTGATGGTTTTACAGATATGGTTGGAGATATAGACAAAGGGAAATTTATCGAAGACAAGAACGTAATGTGTTACATCGCATGTGTTTATCAAATGGCACAAGTTGTAAGTATAACAGTCAAATTCTAATATAATCGCATAACTGAGCTACTTTTGTTCTGTAACTTTTTAAAAATATTGATCACTGTTAATTTGCAGTTTTTTCATACAGATTAAATGTAATTTTCGATGTATGCGACACAATACAAAATTGACAGCATATTGATAAACGAGTATCTAAGAGATGTCAAGCATGTCAAAACAGCTGTAACACAGCCATGTCCGATACCTACACTAATTTAACGATTAAATTGATCCTCAGATCAATAAATTATCTAAATTGAAGTTATTTGACAATATTACAGATAGCTTAGTTTTGCGAGTATACCTAGTGCCATCCACGAAGACGCTTGGTTTTGTCAAAATTAGACGTTAATGACATTGTAATAAGAATCACGGCACGCGTCATCTTGAAATATCTACCTATAGAATCAAACCTTGAATTTAAGCCTAGTGGTCAGAGACACCCTTTATACCTACTTCTGTGTTACTTAACTATTAAAATTTCGTATTTTCAGATAAAAAATAACAAGTTGAGCTATGAAGCATCTATGAAGCAGGTGGATTTGATGTACCCTGCGGAGATGAAGGACGCCGTAAAGAAATCTATAGAGAACTGTAAAGACGTATGTGAGTATCTGAAATGACCACTGTTTTTTTACAAAGTTAGGATTAAAACTAAACAATGTGTAAATTCATATTTACCGAAATGAGATTCAAAATATAATATTTCTAATATAATCGAATTATTCATAATTATGAAAAAACACAGGCTGTTCTGGAGCAGACGCACAAGAAGGCCCGACCCTAGATGAAGCTGGGAAGGGGGCAGGATGATGATGGTGATTTACAATAACGTCAAAAAAAGGCTGCCAAAACAAAAAAAAATATATATTTCGTGCAGTTTCTGAGATAATGCCGAATGGAGACCTTGGAAATTTCCAGGCGCAACCGTCTAAATAGCAATATTCTGTATTTGGCGTTCTAACACTGGTTGAAACATATCTAACAACATCTCGTCTAGACCATCTTCACGCGCCCGATTAATGCATTTACTATGGTGTACTTAGTAAAAACCGTGAAATTTATAAAGATTGATAATCTGTAAAATTGCAAGCTTAACTAATGTTCATATTTTTTATAATGACACTAGATGTTGATTGTCTGCGATGGATACATTTATCACGCGTCCGTAGGCTAAACGTGATCCTATATACGTCCTTCTCGGGATCTGAAACTATTTCCAATCTTTTATCACAATTGGTGAGTTGTTTAATCATATCGAAAATACAGACTGAGACATGGATGCACAGAAAAACCAGAAAAAAGAGACCAGCGCTGGGAATCGAACCCAGGTCCTCAGCATTCAGTGCTGCGTGCCATACCCCTACACTAGCACTGGACAGGAGTACAGACACTTATCTCTGGTTGCTTTTTTCTACTTTAAGCAGCGACATCTATGTTGTTTTTATGTTAGGTTTTACGGGATGACCGTAATAGTAATAAATTTGGAGTTGAAATAAAAAATACAAAAAGACTCCAAATAACCAATCATGATTCTTTAACTTCACATTTATAATAATAGTAAAGATATATATGACTATTGTAGGTACTATTTGTTTATGAAAATTAGGTCAACCGAGAATTGTGTTCTTCGAAATTGCAGTTTGTTTTTATGAAAATTATTTGATTACACACGCATCAACGTATGTCTTTGCAACGTTACATTTTGAACATCGGTTAAATGTGTCAATTGTCCGAAATAATATATCAATTGAATAAAAAAAAACTTTGAAAATTTTATTCATGTTATAACTCCTATAATCAGTGGCGCTATATTATATTACCTACGGGTTAATTTTTTTGACACAATTTTTTCTAATTTTTTTGTGATTATTTCATCTTTATTTGCAGCCAAGAAATACAAAGACCTGTGCGAAGCGTCATACTGGACAGCAAAATGTATTTATGAAGACGATCCGAAGAACTTCGTGTTTGCGTAGAATGTTAGACAATAAACATTTATTTTAGTACGTCGTCAGTTTTTTCCTTAAAATCTTCTAAGAATTAGAAAAAAATAATGTTAAGATTCAGAGACGCGATGTCGAAAGACTGAGCAGAATGCATAATATTTGCAATACAACGTTAGGAATTTACCTATCTTTTTTTTTCGGTTAATTTTATTGTTGAATTTACTTAGTCAGGTACACAGGTACCTGAGTACAGTCGTATCATTTGCATCAAAAATCACTGTGCATTCATAATTAATGTCACTTGGACCTCCTTGGATGACATTAAAATCTGGCGTATCATAATTGAAGTACCTGGGATTTGGATCTGGATAAGTCTTATGCATAAAATAGTTGTTTTCGCAACTTACCTAAGCTATTTATATTAACTTGAAATGCAAAAAAGTGTGCTGTTCCAAAAAAAAATAAGAGGAGTTTCCGGTAGGTAAATTCATTAATGTTATGCTGGTTTGCATTCCTCGTTTAGAGAATTTAACTTGCGAATTGCGATAACTAAATTGTTGTGAGATTTTTATGCCACGATAGTAATGATAAATGAAAATCTGTGTAGGTACCTAATAACGTTTTGATTTTCCGTACATAATAACTAATAACCTACTATGACAGAAAAATACAATGTCATCTTCTCTTCATGTAATTACTAATTGCCTAGACAGGAAAAAACGTGACCTACGATTAAGTCTAGTCTGATCACAGTGCATTGTTTCTTAGATCCAGGAGATATCAATGTGTCATGACGTAACTACAAGATTCTAAGTTAAAAAAAGTTATGAGCGCATCTTTTGTGTTGGCGTTAAGTGCATACAAATTAAGTGCGTTCTAGCACGCATACTAAAGACAGATGGATTGGAGCGTAGCCTAAGCATTGAAAAAAAAAATACTCAGTCAGCTAGATTATTAGAAAATACTGGGAATTATTTTTTCTTTTATCAATCAAACAAAAAATCAGTATTAACTTAGTTTGTTAGTATAAAAATTGTGTAAAAAATTGCGGAATATTTCCTACAGGAAAATTTCGAAAACTTGTCCTTATTTTGTATGGAAATTGAAACTTTCCGCTTGTTAAATTAAAGTTTCCTAAATATTTTATGAGAATAATTTTCCGCAATTTGTACATCTGTACATATTTGGACCAGCTGTGTGCATTATTTCGTCCTCTCATCTCTTAGTGCTCAACCCAATAGTCGGATATAAATAGGCCGATAATGATGGTTCTTGCCCCGTCCACCGATGCTTGGTGACATGTAGGCCAACTAAAACCACAAACGATGTGACATTTTCATAGGTACAATCTGTGGTTAGGTTACTGGTAGCACACCTACCCATTGTTCTTAAATGTCAAAGCGCCATGCAATTGAAAATATATGAATCAATGCATTGTTTGAAAAATTACATTTATTGATTCGGTTACATGTTTGATCATCGAAAATTAAAATACCTACGGTTAAAAATGTCGATTGATTAAAGCATCGATTTGAGTAAAAATATCGATAGCCAATAGGTATAATGTAAGTTGTAAATGTCAACATGCTTAAATGTCGAAAAATAAAATATCGTAAATACAAATCTGCTTTATGGTTACATATTTGAATATTGAAAGTTAAAATATTATAATAAATTATGTTCATTGTGAATAAATAAATATGCCTGCGATTAAAATGTCCATGTTGCTTTAATTTTGATACAGTCCATATTCTAATTTTCGATATTTTGAACATCGACATTTTACCCATAGGTATTTTAACTTTCGATTTTCAAATAATGTTACCATATAATTATAAAGTTTCGATTACTTACTAAAATTGAGATTCTATGGAGAGGGCTATGCTCGGGATTTCTCTGCGGGATAGAATCAGAAGAAATGATTATATCCGCAGTAGAACTAAGGTTACTGACATAACCTGAAGAATTGCGAAACTGAAGTGGCAGTGGGCGGGGCACATTGCACGCAGGACTGATGGCCGATGGGGTCAGAAGGTTCTCGAATGGCGTCCGCGGACCGGGAGACGAGCTGTCGGTAGGCCTCCAACAAGATGGAGCGACGACCTGGCTAAGATCGCGGGATCGCGGTGGATGCGAAAAGCACAAGACCGGTCTGAGTGGAGAGCCTTGGGGGAGGCCTATGTCCAGCAGTGGACGTCTTTCGGCTGACATGATGATGATGATGATAACTAAAATTGAGATCCAAAAAAAAGTTACCATTGATTCAAACTAAAATATAAAAATAATAACTTTTTATCCAATCATCATCATCTTCGTCGAAAAAGTGGCGAATGGCGACCGCGAACCGGAAGACGAAGCGTTGGCAGGCTTCCCACTAGGTGGACTGACGACATCGTGAGAATTGCGGGTAACCGGTGGATGCAAGTGGCGAGTTGTCGTTCATTGTGGCGTTCAAAGGGGAAGGAAGGCCTTTGTTCAGCAGTGGACATCTTATGACTGAAAGTGGAAAGCAGTATGTATAACTTGTTCATAAAATCATTTTACACTCGACTGAACTATCAACCCTCGCCTGCGTCACGGGTGGATAAAACGTGTCACCATTTATTTTATGCATTCGTTGCGCAGGATATGTCAAACACTAGTGCATTTATTTGACAAATTAAAGTCATACTTATTTGCATATTTATATGAATTCAACTGGATAGGTAGTTTTAATTATACCTAGATACAACCATGACGTAACGCGTTGCCAAAAATAGCTCATGAATATTAATTTATTATATCCTAATTATACGTAAGCTTTAGAAGAGAACGTCACGGATCAAAGTCCTAGTATAGCATCACTTAATATTATCTATTTGTGGGGTTTTAATTATAGGTAAATTAGTATTAAAATACTAGTAGGTATGTAAATTGGATTTAAAAAGGTTTTCGATTTATAACGTACGGAGTGAGATGTCGGTAAACCTTTTATGATTTAATATGAAATTTTTTAGATTTAAGATTTGCTTATAATATGTTTAAGTACATCATTAACGTTTAGAAAATTATTAGTCAATTAAATTTAAGCATTGGTCTTGCTTGTGTGCGTGTTTTTGTGTGTTTAAATATTTTTTTGTATGTAGGTAGCTGGATTTTGGTCTAGCTTTTCTAGATGACCAGGTACACAAAAGTTCTTTCAAATCTGTCTAGCAGTTTCAGCGTGAAAGAGTAATTAAAAATCCGTGGAAATTTCCAAAAAATGCACCGTAATTGACTTTGCTTTATAATAAATATTTTTTAGTGGGATTCAGTCATACATCTCTAAAAGCAAACGCGAAAAAAAACTGGAAGCGATGGCGACGCTCATTTGTTTACGTTTGTTGAGAAAATCTGTGACTAATTTGCTTTTCCTGAATTTGGTTTGTCTATTGTTTAGCCAACTTAATGCGTCAACTAAAAGCAACGCCTTCCGTTTGGTCGGAGTTTGTACTAAATGGTTAATGACTTCGTAGATTTGGCCACCTTGTGTTTTCCTTGTAGAGTTGTTTGGACAAAAAACGTTTCACGGGATCATATAAAATGTAGGCTCGCTGGGGTTTGATCACAATCCACTCATCCTTCGCCGAGTTCGGATATTAAATTATTGACTTAAAGTTTTAGTGTTCGTATTAAAAATGGCCTACTTGTACACTGTGTTGGTTGTGGCTTTATTCGCCGTTTCGATAAATAATTGCTCCGTAAGTATTTTTATAATTTTAAGTTTTTATTTTTAAAACGCAAGCTAACTAGGATGTAAGGTCCTATGAAAACGCACGGGCCTCAACTTTTTTCTCCATTATAGTCCAAGTGTTGTAATGTTTTTTCTTTACACAGCTCCACATACAGTTCAATTTCAAATAAATTTAGTTCATACAGATTTTTATTGCAATTTAAGTTCATTTTGCGTCAATACATAATAGATATAATAATTTCTTAGGTTATTTAATCCTGCCGTGAAGCAGCAGTGCTTGCACTGTTATGTTTCGGCGCGGAGTATAAGACAGCCGGTGAAATTACCCCTTGTACTGGCACTTGAGGTATTCCAACTTAGCCCTCTAGGTCGGCAACGCATCTGCAATACCCCTGGTGTTGCAGATGTTTATGGGGTGTGGTGATCTCTTACCACCAGGAGACCCACTTGCTCGTTTGCCTTCCAGTCGAATAAAAAAAAATATTGTCAAGTTATCCACCAATATGTATTTTTTTATTCGACTGGATGGCAAACGAGCAAGTGGGTCTCCTGATGGTGAGAGATCACCATCGCCCATAGACACCTGCAATATAATTTATATGTCACTCCATGACACAGGGGCACAATAATTATTGATTAAATAAAACTCTAAGATTACATAACTGTCAAAATACGATATAGAATAAATTATACTACAATTCCATTTCCAATTTTGTAGGTAAAACACCGTTTTAAAGTTCTCCACCATTATAATGATAACATTTCAAAATAACTAATAGGTACGTGTCTATCCTGAATTTTGTCTCTGTCAACTTATTGAAGGTAAATAATAAAAAAAAAATGATTTGCGGTCCTGAATAAAGAATTATACTTAATTGTTTTTGTATTTGTAAAAGAGTAGAGCATAGCATATTATATCTTGATTGATGCTATTATACCAGTTATACCAATTCTGATCATAATTTTCGATATTTAAGGCATTGACAGATGAGAAGAAGGCTGAAATTAAGGAGAAACTCAAGGTTCACGTTGCGGAATGCGGACCACAGTATGGCATCACACCCGAAATCCTGAAAGAATTCAAAGCCCAAGACAAGCAGCCCGATGACTCTAACAAATGCTTCTTCGCGTGCATGTTCAAGAAGATCGGTCTGGTAAGTAAAAAAAAAACTTGTTCAGGAATATGTTTTTTTTTCTTTTGATATATCTAGTCAATTCAATTCAAATTTAGGAAGAATGGCTCCATCAGTTTTTGCATGTAATTTTTAATTCAGCGGTGCCGTTGACACATGTCAACTGGTTTATGACCATTAAACCCAATCGAAATAAGGCCCAAATAATAAAGCCGCGTATAAGCTAAATCGTTGCAAGTTTTGGGCGAAAAATTATTTCAGAATTAGGTAGTTAGTTAGTGCAGCGGGGCAACGCCGCCAGCGTCTTGGGTACAATGCCCCGCGCTGCGCTACCTTTGGAAGAGGAAGCCCGTTTTAGTTAATTTATGTTATGTGTTTTTATTTTTATTTTTATGTAAAAATATTGCGTCATCATAGAAGAAGATAAAGATGTTTCTTGGGTAAAAACGTATATTTTAGTTAGGTAGTCAAAAAGTATTGGACAGGTTTTTTTCACGCTTTCATCAATCAAACAAAGAAGTCTTTTAGGAAACTAGTCCATTTTCTTACCATTCATATAACTGATAACCGTTCAAGGAGAACGGTATTCGAGTGGCGACTAGAAGATAAAGAAAATCATCGGTAAATCACCATCAGGTGACCCTTTTGTTCGTTTGCCCTACTCTCAAAATAAAAAAAAAACACGCTCTATATTACGAAGAGCAAAATTCGAACTTCATATCTTGCCATCCGAGATACGAACTTCAATTTTCGAATTTCGTAGTAGCCTCCCAAGTGACCAGACTAGCGAGTTGTCGTTCTAAGGGGGAGCGTTCTGTTCAACAGTCGACGTCTTCCAGTTATCCAATAAGGCTTGTGCGTAACTAGGGGGAATTGTACGGATTTAGATTAAATATAATTCTATTGCTTGGTCTAATTTATTATTCAACTTTTCCAAGCGATTGATTTTAGTAACTCCTTTTTAGGGTTCCGGAGCCAAAATGGCAAAAACGGAACCCTTATAGTTTCGCCATGTCTGTCTGTCTGTCCGTCTGTCTGTCTGTCTGTCTGTCCGTCCGCGGCTTTGCTCAGAGACTATCAATGATAGAAAGCTGTAATTTTGCACAAATATGTAGGTAAATTATGCCGACAAAATAGTACAATTAAAAATTCTAAAACAATTTTTTTTAGGGTACCTCCCATTGATGTAAAGTGGGGGTAATTTTTTTTTTCTCATCCAACCTTATGGTGTGGGGTATCGTTGGATAGGTATTTTAAAACCATTAGGGGTTTGCTAAAACGATTTTTCGATTCAGTCATTTGTTTGCGAAATATTCAACTTTAAAGTTCAAATTTTCATAAAAATCGAGCGTCCCCCCCCCTCTAAAATCTAAACCGGTAGGTCGAAAAATTTGAAAAAATTCAGAATGGTAGTCAGTATATCAAACTTCCAAGGAAAACTATAACGGCTAAGTTTGCTTGAGAACTATTAGTAGTTTATGAGTAAATAGCAGCGTAGGGTAAAAAATAAACCTAAACTTGGAAGATTCCGTATAAAATACGAAATCCTTAGAAAAATATTACTTAATTTTTTCGTAATGGCTACGGAACCCTATTTTGGGCGTGCCCGATACGCTCTTGGCCGGTTTTTTATATATATTTTTTAAATGTGCTTGTAGTAATGTAGGATGTTCATTTTTTTTAGATGGACAGCAAAGGCCTGTTCTCTGAGGATGTCGCTATCCAAAAGCTGTCCCAGTATGCTGAAGAGTCAAAACTCGAAGATGCAAAGACGGCAGCTAAAGCTTGCTCTTCTGGTAAGTGTTGAAAAAGACCAAATCATATTAAAATTTTGATTTTGTTAAAATATATATTTATTTTTTTATGAAGATTGGACTTCGATTTCGACAAAAGAGCTTTAAGTAAATATACGCTTAATATTAGACTACTTTCTGTGAAATCTATCTGGCTGCCATAAGAGGTAGAGACACCACAAATCTATCGAAATAATTTTCACTAATCGCATATTTCTTACTTCCAATTCTCTACGAATGTGAGATAAAAATACTATTAGTGTATACTTATTAGTTTTTATACTTTACCGACTTTGTTTACAATATGGAAACAAAATAGACACAGTCGAACATAAAACATCCTCCTTTTTTGAAGACGATTGAAAATAGTCAAAAAATGATTTAAAAGCCGTAGAGACACTAAAATATGATTCTGTCATGTTTTAGTTTCGACTTGTCTATACAAAAAAACAAACAAAACGTCTAGTATGGCGTTGGTACTCACGCGAAACCTTTTGCTCTGTCGCTCAAGCGATGTTGCATTTACGTAGTGTGATAAATTTTATTGAAAAGAAAGAAAGAAAGAATAAATTTATTTGCCAAAATTCGACACAGCAAAAAAAATCACCGTTAAAAATAAGACAACCTTATTACATACTCTTACATGATAAAAAAAAAACAAATAGAAAAAGACATTGCTGATCGCCGTTGAGTCGCTGTCGACTCGCAGTTTCCGAAGAATGTTTAGTTAGTCACATCTCTATCGCGTTTCTGTCGCCTTTCCTGTGCGACCTCGGCCTAAGTCTTAGCTGTAAGACATACAAACATTTATTTTATTACAGTGAACCAAGAAACTGTGAGTGACGGTGAAGCTGGATGCGACAGGGCCAAGCTGCTGTTTGCCTGCATCAAGCAACAGAAAGAACTGGTATGAACTATAAATGAATTATAAATAATTACTTAGCTTCCCTGCTAACAATAGAACTGGTATGTTGACACTTTTATTCAATACCTTAAGACGTGCAATTCTTAAATAAATATGATCAGAATTTCTGAAACGACTTCAACCATTTCGATTTCGATGAAATTTGGTAAGTATGTAGGAGTTTTCGGGGATGAAAAATCGATCTAGCTTGGTCTTATTGCTGGAAAATTGCTGGTTACCGAAATTTTGCCCGAGCGGAGCTTAGTCGCCAGATATTTATGTATTTGTACGAAAACTTCTCGAAAAGTATGTGATACTCGTATTATTATCAATTACTATGGGTAAATTGGAAGCACTTCTAGCGTCGCGTATCTCGGGAATTTTCGGTTTTTTTCGTTTTCCTGAAGATTCAAATGAGAAAGAAAAGAAAACCCATTTTTTTTTCTTCTGTTTCGTGTTCCAAACGATATTAGCAAACTAGTTTACGTGATTTGGTATGAAATCTTGGGGAATTTAAAAAATTTAAATATATTTTTTGTTTCAGTACGGATTTACTGTTTAAGCTGACCAGGTGCAGGGAGTTGGACTGAAAAGATGTATTTCTACTTGTATATCATGATGACGTTTAAATTTGTAATTTTAGTTTGTTGATAATAAATAATGTGATTTGCAATTGAGTATTTGTTTTTTGGTCGTAATTTTTGTATACATAATAATAGTTATTTTGAAAGTCTTTTAAAAATATAATGTGTAGCAAATCCAATTGACGGTAGAAAACACGTGACTACTTTTGAGCACCATAGTTCATTATCTGCTTATATATTTTTTTTAAGGGATAACAGTAGCAAGTAAAATTTTAGTGGCAAAATCAGATTTACTGCCAGTATTGCTAGCAGGGCGGTATGAATTAACTTAATTGAAGCTTGCATAGCATCCAAATTAATCTTAACGATCAATTAATTGATCCTTATTCCCCGCCTGTACAAATGACAGCGTATTATGTCATCGTCAAACAATATATGACAGCACAATGGCTCTACCAGTGGTTCAAAAAATACATTGTTTTTTAAAAATCGTGAAAATGGCCTCTGATAAGGAATCTGTTCCAGATAACGTAGTTAAGACAAGACAATTTGTAAATACTAAATTTAGAAAAGGAGCCAAATAGTTAAAATTACGTACGGTTAAAAGAGAATCAGAAATACTTATAAAATAAATGGCATATTTTATACTTCCTATTAGAACGAGTGGACTTAAGCTTAGCTCCTTTTTACATCTATATGCTGATTTCTTCACTAGGATTTCACTGTAATTTGAAAAAAATAAATAAAATGAAAAATGTTTATTTCGTTTTGAGTTCACATAGTAACACGGTTGAGACCTCCTTTTAAGTATAAGGATACCTGTGCCAAGAGGTTCCGCTCCTCTATAACTGCAAATTGTTATTTAAAAAATAAACATAACCCTCCTTCGACAGTCCGGTAATAGGAAGGAAATGTTATATTTAGCAAAGCAAAACAAAAGTAGGTAGATGCAGGGAAGATCTTAAATCTTCCCTGTATCTACCTATTTACCTATTATAATAAGTTTAGCGCTTTTCAAACCTTTTTCACGACGCGGCGCCTCTTGGTTTGAAAACATTTAGCGGCCCCCTACTCACAGTTATTTGTATTAGCTTATAAATAATAAATAAATATCATGGGACACTGGACACCAATTGACCTAGTCCCAAACTAAGCAAAGCTTATGTTGTGATACATGTAGATTCCAATAAATACAAAGGTGTGAGACGATTAAGTCAAGTACAACTCGACCACCACGCTACGTTTGTAAAATAAGCAGACACTGCAGCACTGGCAGATACTATGCTATAACATTACACGAGTACAGGATGCGACAACAGCGCTAACTAGCTGAAATAAAAATCTAATCGTCATAAAAATTATCCGCTTCTTCATAATAGCACCGCGAGCATTATTCTAGTTCGTGGTATAAGGCAGAATAATTGTTCATTACAAATGACTTAATAATAAGTATAATGACCGAGGTATATAAAATGTGGTTAAGGCCGACGGAGCGCAGTGAGTCGAGTTTACTTGAGAGAAGCTTTTGCGTTACCAATAATGGCGAAATTAAGTATACTATTAGTTGTAATTATGTGCGCTGTCCTGAAAGAAAGTCACGTAAATATTCAATCTTTATTTTTGATCTAAGTTTTAATTACGACTTTAATATACTGAGGTTGCATTTGACATTTACGGAACTTGAAAACTACAAGGGAGTAAAATAATATTTACTAGCTGTAGCACACCACTCTGTCCGCATAAAATTCGTTTATCGCTATCCCGTGGGAACTGTTTGTTTGTTTGTTTATACTCTTTATTGTACAAAAAGGAAATACAAAAATGTTACACGAAATAGAAAGTGCTAAGTACAATATATTATTATAATTATACGGAAAAAAAACTTTGCAATGTCCTTTCTTGGGACTCCAACAATCAGTATAACGAACTTTATCTAAATCAGTTCAGCAGTTTAGACGTGATGAGGTAAGAAACAAACGAACGGACTTGGAAATTTTTCATTTATAATATTAGTGGGATTAACATACATCAGGATATACAATAAGTAAACTTGAATTAAAAGATAATGAACTAAAAAGACTCATTCAGTTTCTTGAATAGTGTAAGCAAAATATAACTAAATGAACTATACGATATTCCTTTGCTATTTTGGTACCATAAGCTTATGTTTACAGTAGCGGGTTTATTTTCATGGGCTTTATAATATTATAGGTACTCACAGTTGTGTGTGTGCGTATATCTACATAAATCTTGAAACAAACAGACAGCGGTGGCAGGGCGGTGCGGCGCAGCGCGAAAGCGGTACCGGTTGTAATATTCAAGCTAACATGAAAGAGGGCATACAGAATACCGCGCCACGCTTATTTAATCCGGCGTCAATGTATAGAAGCTAGAAAGCTTAAATGATTTTTGGACCTTCGGATGCTCTTCGCTTACGCTCTCATTCTTTACATTATACTACGCTCAACGTAATAATGGGAAAAACCATTCTATTAAAGACTGCGTTTCCACGAGAGATGTGCGAGGACGAGAAGTGCGGATTTTTTTTGCCATGAATCAATAGAAGCGTTTAATTTATCTACTTATCTTTTTCGCTCCGCCGAGCTGTTTCCACTAGAGAAGCCGAGAATAGGTAAATGACAAGTTTATATTAGTTAATGATAAACACATTCCTCGCAACACATCTTCGCACATCTTGGGTGAAAACATAGCCTAAAGGCCGCTAGCAAGATTTAGGTTTAAAACAATTGAGGACTTGGGTTAAGAATTACAGTTCCTTTATGCTGGGTTAGCAGTTAATTCAGGGTTACGTGATCAACTCTAGTCTGCCGAAGTCTGAGAAAACATAGATGAGGGGGTTATCCGTTATTTTTTCAAGGCGCTGACAGAAGAAGAGCAGAAGGAAATGCATCAGATCATAATCCCGCTCATCACAGAGTGCAGCGAGCAGCACGGCACTAAACCAGATGACATCATCGCTGTGGAATCCAAGGATGTTGATGGGATGGACTCGTGCCTGATCGATTGCGTGTTCAAGAAGCTAGGCGTTGTGAGTATCGCCTAAATCGGGTAAACATAGCTGTTTTATTAGTATTTTTGTGTAAAATAGACGTACTTCTTAAGTTTAAGTACTTAGCCCCTGTTTCCCCATCCATTTATTAAATTTATCTGACGGAAAAATGTAATGCAAAAAAATTTGGAGTTGAAATAAAAAATACAAAAAGATTCCAAAAACCAATCTTATATTTGTCGCCTATAGGATAGGCATAGTGAATGATTAAATACACAGATACATGAAGAACTGTTGCATAAAAGGAGAATGAATGAAATTAGGTAATGAGTGAATGTCAAAATCCTGCTGTCATTACACGACATATTCTTGTGTTAACTCTAGCGGCACTACCTATACTACCCTGTTGTTCGTTAGTGAGTTCATTTAACACAACATTCATAATTTAATTTTCATTTAAACAGATAAATGACGATGGTATGTTCGTCATGGAGAAATTTACCGAGAATATGAAAAAAATCATGAAAAAAGACGGAGACGCAGGGAAGGTTGACGATTTGGCGAAACATTGTGCATCAGGTAATAAAAAAATGTTTTTTACTTACATGATTAAACTGTTAAACTGGAAATCATCATTACCCCAGCCTACTACGCTTCCTACTGCTGGGCACAGGCTTCTTCTTAAAATGAGAGAGCTTGGCCCGTAGTTCTCACACGGGCAGTTGTGGATTGGGAACTTCACAAACACCATCAGGTTGTTACAGGTTTACTTACGATATTTTCCTTCACCGTAAAGCTAATGGTAAATTTCAAGTCGCTCGGATTTGAAACCATGATCTCGAGAGTCGTGGTGGCCTATTGGTTTGAAACCATAATTTTGACCCACTTTCAGTGTGCAGATAGACTTGTTTGGTAAACATATATAAGTTGAATGACAATGCGAGTAGGTACAGTCAACAAAAAGAATAATCAGAAAATATTTTTTAACAGAATCTTATTTTATCAATAAACTGATATTAAATCTGTAACCGTATTCTGTTCGTATACGCGGGTTTATAAGTCAAATTTTGAATGCTTATTTTACAAAAATCGAATATCCATTTTGAATACACATCCTGTCCTGTTCTAAGGTTGAGTCAAGAGAGACAACATGAATACAAAATGATGAATAAGTCGGTAACCAAGTGAGTTGATGTTGCAAAAAACAATGATTTCAGTGAACGACAAGGAGATAGACGACAAGTGTGGGAGATCGAAGGCGCTGTTGGCGTGCTTGATGCAGCAAAAAGATGCGGTATGAGGTTTCATTTGAATTCAAGTTTTAATTTTTATTTATTTTTTATTTTATGTAGGTAAGTTTAGTTAAGTTATTTTTAGGATATTTTTTTAGATGTTATTGTACCTAATAACCATTTTTAATTTTTTTCTATGTATGCTCATGCTCTCTAATTTTTTGCCGAAATATTTTCCTCGTTTCCCAGTTGTCTCATACGGACGAATGATTTTTTTTGAACCTGTGAATACTTCAGGATTTAAAACTAACCTAATCTAAGTTGGGTTCTACCGGATAGTCCAGAAATATATACTGAATACCTAGTATAGTTTCAGAAAAAAAATCTTTCGTTCCATATGAAACAGTTACATTCTCTGCATACCTTCATCATTCAAAAGCCCTTTGTGGCCTACATACAGGATAAACTTTTTGGTTTTACTTTGTTTCTTAATTTTTAACCCCTCACGCAAAAAGACGGGTGTTATAAGTTAGACAGCCATGCGTGTCTGTCTATGTCACCGTAGCTCTTAAACGGGTGGACCGATTTGAATGAGGTTTTTTTTTTTTTAATTGAAAGCAGGTTTTCTAAGACGTGTTTCATCAAAATCGGTTTAGCCGTTTTTCAGATATTGAAGTTTGAAGTGACAAAGTCCGGGGGTTTCCAACTTTTTGTTGGTTATAGCAGTAAAGGAGTAGTTAAGCTGCAATTCAAATTCTTTGGGGTCCAGATACTCCTGATGATGAAAATCGGGTCTCCTGATGGTAAGAGATCACCACCGCCCCTAGAAACCTGCAACACCAGGGGGATTACAGATGCGTTGCCAACCTAGAGGCTTAAGATGGGATACCTCAAGTGCCAGTAATTTCACCGAAACATCATTATTCTTTCTTTCAGTTGGGCTTGTAAACCAGAAATTCTACCACGATTGACAAGAAAAGTTACTGTTGCTGTCTGAACATGAGCTGCTGTGGATAACGCGGAAAGAAATTAATACTGTTATTTTACCCACGAAGTTATAAGTTAACTGACATTAAAAAGTTGCAATGTTACCATGTATCCATGTATTTATAATAAGTCTCGTATTATTAAAAAAACGAAAGAAAGAAAATATTTATTCAAGACATCTAGAAGAAAGAAATCCACCGAATATGAAAAATGCGAAAGTTTGCAAGTCTGTTTGTTTGTTTGTTACATAATCCCTTCTAAACCGCTGAATCGATTTCCTTCCCAGCCTATATACGTCCCACTGCTGGGGCACATGCCTCCTCTCAGAACACAGAGGGCTTGGGCCATAGTTCCCACGTGCGCCCAGTGCGGATTGGGAACTTCACACGCACCATTGAATTGCTTCGCAGGTTTATTTCCTCACGATGTTTTCCTTCACCGCAAAGCTCGTGGGAAATTTCAAATGTAACTCTGCACATGAATTTCAGAGGTATGAGCCGGGGTTTGAACCCACGATCCTCTGTTTGAGAGTCGATAGGTCAAACCATTAGGCTACCACGGCTTTTAGTTTTAGTACCTAAAAGGCCGGCAACGCACTTTCGACTCTTCTGGTGTTACCTGCCTTAACATTTTTCTGCACTCCCCTTCCTAATCGTTACTTAACACCCCAATGACTTTTACCTTTTTTAGCAGTTTTCCAAATAAAGTTGGTATTTTTTTGGTACAGTCACACTGGCAACTCAGTTTGAGAGCATTTATAGGTCAAGAACAACAACTGATGAGTGATGATGCGAAATTCCCACTATTTGAGAACATTATAGTATGTAGTTGTTACAAAAAAACAGTGACCTAACGCGCAGTTCGAACCCCCCTCCCACCACTGTAATGCATCGTAAGGCTTTACAAGATTCCCCTCCCCCCAAATTACGTTACGTACGTAATACATGAACGCTCCCTTAACGCGCGCTGTTCCCTCGGAACTTGTTAAAGAGATAGTTTACGGGCCAGAGAGTGACATAGGCTATTTTCTATCCCATTTTTTCGGAATACTTTCTGGGGCTTTAACAAAAATCACGTCGTTCCGTCGCGTCCGTGAAAGACGGACAATAAACATATAAACACACTTTCGCATTTATGATATTAATTAGATATGGATTGGTTCATGATCGTGCATGATAAATGCAGCCTCTCTGATGGAAACGCAGCTTTATCTTATTTTTTTGACTGAAATCTTTATGCTTGCCATGAATAATTTAAATTAAGGTCGCGTTTCATCGCTCATCCACCATTACCTCTTCTACCAAACCTCTAACCTCTCATATTTTAATTTCTAGATTTTTTTACCGTACAACGGCCTACGGGACACTGGCAACATTATCCTCCAATGGGCCATAATGGGTAAAGCCAGGCAGAGTCATAGGTATTTAAAAAAAAAGCAACAAATTCAACAAACGAAAACCCGCATGCGCTCAAAGACTGCGCTGCGTTTTACTCTTTATGACAACGCCAGTGTCAGTGTTTCCTGATCGGTTTGCTTGCAAAGTTTTATTTCTATTGTATGTTAATATAATAATTTAGTTTCATTTTGTGCCATTATGTAAACCTTTTGCGCCCGCAGACAGCCAACCTGAAACCACTTTATTATTAGAGGAACACATTCAGTGTCCACATTGTGCTTTCTAAACTACTTGAAGGTTAAGATTGTTTTTTTGGAATCTTTTTCACAAGATTTCAGTTTGTATTTCCGATACTTGAAGGTTGCCAAGGTCTTCACATTCATCTAGGAAAATGTCACAAGTTTCAAATAGTTTACCTATAGGCTGTAAATCTTATTGCTTCTTTTACACCACACCACACACCGCACAGATTCATGTTTCTCTTTCATCAATATTAGGCTCACTGACAAATTCTATATACACCACAAACTGCATTACTCGATGAGCTAGATACTCCGAGTCCGTTGCATCGAGCTTAAATAAAACAATCTTTGCATTACCGAAAATTCATTTTCAAGCTGGAAAAAGTTGTCTCCCTACACTCCATAAGTACTGATTTTGGTAAAAACCATTGCTTCTTCTTCGCAAATTAAATCGAACTGTCATCAATTTCGAACTGTTCACAACTTCAAAACCATGTCGTCATACCACAAAACACGTTACATCTTCAAGATTGTTGAATCCAGAATTAATAGAGCCACAGAAGCTACGAAAAATTCTACGATCAGACTGCACCGTTATTATAATATTGGATGACGGCGGCTGATCGTAAAATCCGCCAAATCACGAAATTCCTAGGCTTATCATGAAATGGCGCCATTTTATATTCATAAAAGGCATCATGGCTAGGATGACCATCCGCCATATCGTTCAAAACTCACCGCGTAACGAGTTGCCTAGTGACGTTAAGGCAGATCGTGAAATTCCTAGGCATATCATGAAACGCCGCCATTTCATGATTTGGCCAATTTAGCCAGATCATGAAACACCGCCATATCGGATTTTGGACTTACATTATCATAAATTGTATTTATATCTGTGTACATTATCTTAATTAACTTACATTATTTGGACGTATATTATCTCTCATTGGAATCTCATTGGGTGACGTACTCGTACTTGTCTGAAACCAAAGCGACGTTTGGAAGTCAGCCTACCCAGGCAAAGACTCAATCTGTTTCCGGGTGGATTTGCTTTCACCTATTTAGTACAAACAAGCACAACAGTGCTGAACTGAGATGGTCGGTCCGTTTATTGACAACTGCAAAGAGAGAGTCTGATACTGGCTGTTCATGAATTACGGCACCCTTGAGGATGACAACAGTTACAGGTTGGCTGTCGGACTGAGAATTGGTTATGGGATTTATGGATTGCTCGTAAATGTTGTACTATCAAGGGCATAAATGTTTAACAACCATAGCGTCTAAAATATATTTATTCATCGAACTTAAGGTTAATGGCACAAAGGTGTAAAGATATTTTTGAGATCTTGGTAACGTTCATTATATTTACGGCTTTGATTGTGACGACATAATACATACAAATACTAGGTAGGTAGGTACTAACTAGGTTTTAAATAAAAATGTCGACATCGCTCTCAATACTCCTCTTCGCTGGGGTGCTGCTTCGCTGTGTGATGTTTAGCAATACCACCGTAAGTATTTAAATAAAAAATGTCTTTAGTTATTAATATAATCTACTAAAAATGTTTTTAAAATAGTGTACTTAGATCAGTATTTGGCAATAACTTGACTACAAATTTTGCGGTTACATTTTGTAGTTAGTAATCTCAGCAACAGATTGTTAAACGTAACATGTAGTTAAAAAGGTCGGTTACTAACTACAAATTGTAGTAGAATCACGGTTACCTACTTGATTACATTAATAATAATAATAATAATTTATTCAGACTTTTCAATCCATTTAATCCGCTATTAAAATTAGGAGCATGTAGGTAGGTAAGTATGTTTTTTTTTTTTTATACGACTGGAAAATAGAAAATAGGAGAGGGAATATGCTGGGGCATCTGATACGACATGACAGTTACATAAAAACTATTTTGGAAGGGAGAATAGAAGGCAGGCGAGGCAGGGGAAGGCCGAGACGGTCATTTATAGATCAAGCCAAGAAAAAAGTCAATGTCGTGTCGTATCAGGAGCTGAAAACGCTGGCGGAGAACCGAAAAGAGTGGAGATTACTCCACCGACAAGAGCTAAGCTCTTAAATTTATGATGATGATGATACGACTGGAAGGCAAACGAGCAAGTGGGTCTCCTGGTGGTAAGAAATCACCACCGCCCATAAACATCTGCAACACCAGGGGTATTGCAGATGCGTGACCTATTTACTTAATCATCAATATTACTTTTACACAATTCCTGTCACGGAGGTCAACAAACTATAGTTAAACGTTCACCGACTTGCGCTGTGAACTTATTTGTGCGCCGTTTTAATCTCTATCTGTCTGTACATGGATGCCGATTTTTTTTTTAACTTTGTGACATTATTTAAAAAATTGACGGTGTAAGACATTTCCTTTCAGCAAATGGCAGGGCAATAATATAGATCATGACTGCTATTCGAATATATTATATTACGAAAGCATATTATATAAATCAATGAACTTATTTCCCTAATTCAGGCAAATACAGTAGAACAGCAGAAGTTCAATGAATTTGTGCTGAGCCTTGCGGCAAAGTGCGGTACGCCATACCTTCGTGACATCAACGTACCTTTCCCGCCTTGCACGGTCAGATGCTGTCTCAGGAAGCTTAATATTGTAAGTGTACTGGTTCAATGTCAGTCCAATAAACATGTAGGTAGCAAAAAACAGTATTTATACAGTGTCATTACGGCTTGTTTTAACCCCTTGTTGAATAATATACTATTTTAACTGTTCGAGAATTAGTAGCGCGTTAATAATATGATTATAATATTATTATTAACGTTTTAATTAGATTTTCCGCAGCGTATAACCAAATTACTAAATTACTCTCCTGAAAGATTGTCAGAACACGCGCGCCAAAACTACTAGTAAACGTAGTAACTGGATTTTAATATTCGGTTTAAATCTGGCTTTCGGCGCAATATTTCCCTTATAGCTTATGGCAGCACAAGTAGCAGAAATATGAGGTGGCAAAGTTGAAATTCAGAAATCATCATCATCAACCCACAGCAGTCCACTGATGGACATAGGCCTCTTCCATGGCGCGCCACACCACGTCTTCAGCCCCTCGTATCCATTCGCCGTCAGCGACCCTCTTAAGATCGTCCGTCCACCGTGTCTTAGGACGCTCAAACGTCCAGACGCATAAATTCAGAAAAAGCAAATTAAATACTACAGTCTCCATCAGATATATGATATATCGTAGCGGGTGAGGTGCTCTGCTCAGATATTTCCAAGCAAAACGTTATAAGGTCAACCGGGGCTAATGCGTCACAATACTTTAAACAGTATATTTTTTCGGATTATAACGAACACATTACGAGTATGTATCCAAGCCCTCACATTGTGAGAGAAGGGCTGTGCCCAGCAGTGGGACGTATAAAGGCTGGGATGATAATGATGATGATGACCTACCTCAACCGCATGGCGGCTGTATATCTAGTGCCATCCACGAAGACGCGTGACGCGTGATTTGATCAAAATTAGACATTAATGACATTGTAATAAGAACCACGGCACGCGTCATCGTGAGTGACTCTACCTATACCTACTAAATTTTCAATAGCTAGATGCAGGGAATATTTACCACCCGGAGGAATGTGTTAAATTTATGAAAACATTCCTAAATAGTCCCGGAGACGAAGAGCGAATTGTAAAAGCAGTGAGCAACTGTCCCAAAGGTATGTGTCATAGTACATTGTGTCTTGAAGGCGGTAAATAAGGAAACATTGCAAACATCTTTCAAAGCAAGTGTATCCGTTATATCCCCCAAGTTACGGGCCAGAATCACAACACCAAAAAGTTGAAACCAAGATTAAGATTACTATTTGGAGTCTTTTTGTATTTTTTATTTCAACTCCAAATTTTTGTTTCTTTTACGGTCATCCCGTGAAAGTTTATATATTTCACACGAAAACACAATCCGAAACATGAATGCACAGAAAAACCAGAAAATAGACCAGCGCTGGGAATCGAACCCAGGTCCTCAGCATTCCGTGGTGCGTTCTATTCCACTGGTTTTTCTGTGCATTCATGTTTCGGCTTGTGTTTTCGTGTGAAATATACCATAAAGTTGATTAACACAAAATATTAATTCTTAATCAAGGCTACATTTAATGAATTTGTGAAAGTCTGTTCAGATATTTTAAAAATTATTGTGAACAATTTGACAGACAGGCATACTAAAAAATATATGTAAAAGCCATAGAAACGTATTATGTCAACATATGTACAGTCACCTGCATTACTATCTGCCAGCTGCCCCAGCGGAGCGTGGCGAAGCGAAGTCGTGGTGGTCTAGTGGTTTGACGACCAGATGGCTAAGTGGTTATAGAACCTGACTACGAAGCTTGAGGTCCCGAGTTCGAATCCCGGCCGGGGCAGATATTTGTATGAATAATACGAATGTTTTTTCTCGGGTCTTGGATGTTTAATATGTATTTAAGTATTTATTTATCTATATAAGTATGTTTATCCGTTGCCTAGTACCCATAGTACAAGCTTTGCTTAGTTTGGGACTAGGTCAATTGGTGTCAAGTGACCCGTGATATTTATTTATTTATTTTATGGCCTCTCAAGCAGAGGATCGTGGGTTCAAACTCGGACTCGCACCTCGGAGTTTTTTGAAATTCATGTGCGAAATACCACAAGGTTTACAGAGAAAGAAAACAGATGATGGTGACAGCGGAGCGCGTAAAAATAAAAATACCTGTCGCGTTCTTCCGGCTCCAATAGATAAAAAGTCGTAAGTATCAAATATTCATGCACGCTTTGTTGAGCCAGATATTAGTGTTGATGACTGTACATGCAGATGTTTTATAATATTTTTCCCGAAGAAGAGTAATTGAGATACTATTCTTTGAAATCATACAACTTGCTCGTATCTGGCGTTTACCGACTTTTCTCACTGTACGGTCAAGGACTGTAATTCATGAACCACCATGGAACCATTTCACAATAAATGTCATCGCACAGTAGGTAACCTTTAACAAGGAAAATTGAAATGATTTTTAATTTGAAAAGGTTCCATGGTGGCTCATGACATGAATTAAAGTTCGTACCTAAAGTAACCGTACTTAGTTGTTGAAAGTTCTTAACAATAATTATCAGGTTTGAACTGAACGATTAAAATATCAACCTTATGTTTTCGATTACAGAAATGTTCAGCAAGTTTTCAGGCTGCCTGAAAGCCAAAGCAGTGGCAGATTGCCTCATGACACAAAGAATTTTGGTAATTGTTGAAACCTCTTTATACTGGCCATCAGATATTGTGTTTTGCTTGACATTGATTTAAATTTGTTGATAGACTTCAATACAAATTTGGTTCTGAGAATATTTGTTTTATTAGGTTATGGGCCCAGAGTTCAAGTTTAGTTAAACTATTTTGAACCAAGTCACACAAGGACTAGCTTTTGCTTTGGGGTATCTATCTTAGATTGTGAGAGTCTGAATGGCGGGTGTACCTTTACAAATCTAAAAAAAACCGGCCAAGAGCGTGTCGGACACGCCCAAAATAGGGTTCCGTAGCCATTACGAAAAAATAAGTATTATGTACCTACTTTAAAAATAATTGTACCTACTCTTCCGTACATACGAGTACATGAAGTTATTACAACGTGAAGTTACACCCGCCGTTATGACTGTGAGGATTACGAGTGTAAGTATGCCAATTTACTAGGACGGAGTTCTGAGGTAGCAAACATATAAAAAAATAAAACCGAATTGATAACCCCCCTCCTTTTTTGAAGTCGGTCAAAAATATCATTCGTTCTATACGAAACAGTTGCATTCTTTGCATTCATCATTCAAAAGAGCCCTTTGTGGCCTAAATAGTATGTAGTACAGTCAACGTCATAAATAAGTGATCATTTCTGTACCTTATCGCTTTCAGTCGTTACACAATTTCGTATGGCTTTTCAAACATGACGTTAAAGACAAGTGACAAGATACAAAAGTGATCAACTGATCACTTATTTATGACGTTGACTGTACATACAGGATAACATTTTGATTTTATTTTGTTTCCTAATTTTAGAAGAGTAGCATAAAGGTGCTAAAGTTGGTACTCAAATTCGTTATAGTGTATACTGTAATTTTTATATTTCATATGAATTAACTTGTTGTTAATTATGTTAGATCAAATGCTCGTTTGCCTTCCAGTCAAATAAAAAAAATAATCTTACAAACCCGATTTCCTCATTTCTTTTTAAATTTAATATTAATATTTACAATACGTTTTATTATTTACGCTCAATAAGAAGTACGATCAAAGACGTTTAGTTTATATTAAAAATGTTTTTTTTTTAGTACAAACAATACTTTTTTTTTCAGTTGGGCCTGTAAACCAAAAATTCTACCACGACGGAAAATAAAGTTTAACTTTTATTGCTGTCTGAATATTAGCTGCTGAGGATAGTGGATAGTGCATTTATTACTATTATTATTATTATTATAAAGAAATTAACCCTTAATAAGGCTTCATTTATTGGAGTATAATACCATACAGAATCAAAAGCCGCTATCGAATTCATACCTGACAAAGGATATTCTTAAAGCTAGTAGTATTTTGAATAATTACAATGGATATTGTAACTTATCACTAATACAATAAGGTTGAATTTCCAAGTAAATTAATGTTTTCGCTAAATCGCCTCTACCTTTTTAAGGGTTAAAGTGTTATAATTTATCTAAAGCTACAAGTGATATTAAAAATTTGCTATGTTACCGTGTATTTTTAATAAGTACCTATACGTATTGTTAAAAATAGATTAGAAAGAAAATATTTATTCGTGACATTAAGAGTATGTATATTATAGAAGAAATAAATATTATAAATGCCCTTTGGGACCAACTTTTTCTTTATTCACAGAAATATTAAACGAGAAAAAAAAATAGAAACTACTACAAAAACCATGAAAAAAATGTTAACAAAAAATTTAACGGACTTCAAAAATCTTGAATATAATTTTCTACTAGTTTGAAATCGGTGTGTCAGCACAAGAAAACAGTTAAAAAAATATATGTACAATCAACGTCATAAATAAGTGATCACTTTTGTTCCTTTTCGCTTTCAGTAGTTACACAATTTCGTATGGTTTTCAAACAAGGCCTTAAACTGATAAGGTAAAAAAGTGATCACTTATTTATGAGATTGACTGATTATGTAAAAAAGTGATCACTTATTTATAAGGTTGACTGATAAGATAAAAAAGTGGTCACTTATTTATGAAATTGAAAATGATACTTTCTGAATGTGCAAATTTTAATGCTGACTCGGTGTTAAACATATCTAAAATTGATGCAGGTATGCTTATAAAATTTGAGGGTTACCCAAAAAGATTTTTGAAAGTCAGTCCACAATTGGCGGAGTTATCGAGTAATAAAGAAAAGAAAGACATACAGACGAATTGAGAGCGTCTTCCTACTTACTGTACGAAATCAGAGAAGAAAATATAGAAAAATAGGCACAATCGACAAACGTTGAGATTTATGTGCAATGGCAAATTGATTCTATGATTTATATTCGGGTTTTGTTCCGCGTACCTTGATTTTAGAGAAACTTGATATCATAATATCATATATCATAATATCGAGTTTCTCTAACTATATTAGCGCATGGGTCGTCTCGTGATCATGGCGCATGCAACTGTGCCAAAATATCGAGCTTCAGATCAAGGTATACGGAACAAAAGCCGAATTTAAATCATAAAATTAGTAATGACCGCGATAGTCTATAAAAAAGGCAAACTGATTCTTTAAGGGATCTCTACTAGTCAACGTTTTCTGTTTGTTAAATAGGAACAGTCAAGTGCAAAAATATGTATACACTTTAGTGCCTTGTCTATTTTCGTCATATTTGAATTGCCATATATGAACTGTCACAGTGGTTAAAGTGACAAGGTACTAAAGTGTATACATATTTTTGCCTTTGACTGTACCTAAATTGCTTGGCAAAGTTGCAATGAAATAGTGATCTTTGAGTCAAAGTCAAAGTCTCTTTATTTAATTTAGGCTATAACAAGCACTTATGAATGTCAAAAAATCTACCACCGATTCGGAAAAACCTTTGTTGAGAAGAATCCGGCAAGAAACTCAACGAGGTATTTTTTTTTAGACAGATTTACAATAATTATTAAATGATATTACACATCATAAGTATTTAAAATTCCCCCTGGGGCCAAAATTTTCAACATTAATCTATTATTATGTATGTAGTTTTAAATTAGGATTACACCCTAATATAATAATAATAAAATATGTCTAAATATATTGTCAATTCATTGCCTATAATTTGAATAGTCCTTGACGCTATAAAATCATTTTTTCCTTAACTATTTGTGCTTACGATTCTATTTTTTTTACATCGAATTACTTTGTCCATAAAAATATAGCACAATCAGAGAAGTGGACTTGCCGCTCCCACATTATATGTATGTAGCTACATCGTTTCGTTCCGCCACCGAAACAAATTTTCTAACAAGTTAGCAAGCGTATTGTCGATTTTGTGTTAGTCAGTTTTCCTGTTGCCCGACTTTGCTTGTTTTATCTTATTTAGCGATAGTTATAAAAATTCCAAAAATTAAAAAAAAAACAGGTAATAAATTAGGGGGAGTTGAGCTCTGTAAAAATACTATTTAATAGACAATAAATGAAATATATGTATGATGCCTACTTTTTTTTTGTCGAGGCATCTGATTTTAATAGTATGCAATAAAAATAAACGACTTAATTAAGATGGTATACTCAAGCAGTGACATGGTTTTTTTATGAACTCTTTTTTTCCTGTTGGACGTTAGATGTACAAACAAACTTGTGGAATAACAAGCATAGTGACAGTAAGGATTTTTTGCGAATAACAGCGTACTTCCTGTCACATTACCGAATGTCATCCCATTCATTGGGCAAGGTAAGCGGGCTCGACTGATTTAGTATATAATCACTTAGCCTGTAAGTAAGTCATCAATACGTTTCCATTATCAAGATTGTAAAGATTGTGCGAGAGTCATGTGCCGATTCGCTTTTGTTTGTTTAGTACTTGTAGTGATCGTAGTGGGCAATGTTGCGGTGAGTACAGAATTACCGCTAATTGTGCTTTATTTTGGGATGTGTTAAGTTAATTACTTAAAAAATATGTGGACAAGTGAAATTCTTCTTTTTTCTAGTGTTCCATACTCAAAGGGTAAAAACGGGAACTTTTACTAAGACTCCACTGTCCGTCTGTCTGTCACCAGGCTGTATCTCATGAACCGTGATAGCTAGATAGTTGAAATTTTCACAGATGATGTATTTTTGTTGGTGCTATAACAGAAAGTAATAAAAACAGAATAAAATTAATATTGAAGGGGGGCTGCCTTACAACGAACGTGATTTTTTTGCCGTTTTTTGCTCGATAACGGCAATAGACAGACACTTGAAATATTCACAGAATATTTAGTTGTATATTCACTTTAAAAATAAAGAATTAAATCAAAATAAAATAAATTGGGGGCTCATACAACAAACATGACTTTTTTGCCCTTTTTGCTTATAAATGTATAGAAAATGGTACGGAACCGTGCGCGGGTCCCATTCACACTTTGACGGTTTTAGCAAAAGTAGTTGCCACTGTTGACGGTTCGAGCCTAAGGTGTTATCGGGATATATTTGCCTTCTTAAAGTAAACGGTATCTCAAAAAAAATTAGTTATTTATGCCATCTGATGCAGAATATCCTAAGCTACACATTTTTTCATATGATAGGGCGCAAACGAGCAGGTGGGTCACCTGATGGAAAGCAATACCGCCGCCCATGGACACCCATAACATAGGCTGAGTTACGCAATGGTATAAAAAGCTGAAGTGTTTTTTTAGTGCCTTTTGCCCTTATGAGGGCAGATTTGTAATTTTTACTCTTATAGTTAATGGTGGTGATCAAATTAATCTGTCGGTTATTAATATACCCACGAAGGTTTTTTTTGCTCACATATCGTTTTTGTACTTTGTTAATCAAACTTTAACCTAAAAAAACAAAAATAAAACGAACAAAAACACCTTCAACTTTTTTTTTATAAAACTATAACCTTGCCTCAATCAACCTACGGTCATTTCAGGCGTTATCAACGATTCAGAAAACCTTAGTCCAAGCCCAATTCCTCTCAAAAGGACTAATATGTGTCAAAACCAATCCTCTCACGTTGGATGACATCAACACCTTCAAGATGCTGAAAATGCCGGACGGCGAGCACGCTAAGTGCTTCGCCGCATGTTTGTTCAAAAATATTGGTATTGTAAGTATAAGAAGTTAAATATTAATTATGTCTTCGATGATACTGCAATGCTGCGTAGCCAACAATGACTAATGTCACATAGACATAACCTACAAAAGTAGAAAATTTGAGAGTTCGCGGCAAGTGGGTAGAAATATACTCAGCGGCACAAAATTCGGCCCACTCTACATACAAAATTACCTATTAGTACTGCATATATTTGAGGATCAGATTTTTTGCCACTCAGTATATATGTATAAACAAAGATATTTCTATATTACCTAATACTCTTTATTATTATGTATTAGTTTTTTATATCGCTTACTATTTGTGGCGTACAATACAGAGTCATTGTATTGTATTGTATTTAATTTGATCACTCTCCTGTAAACTTGGCATCTTATCTAGTCTGATTATGATCATGTGAAGTCGTTATGGCCTATTTTTCGACCTATGCCCTCTCAAGCAGAGGATCGTGGGTTCAAACTGGGTGCGAAATTACTTTTGAAATTTCTCACGAACTTTACGGTGAAGGGAAACATAGTGAGGAAACCTGCATAAACCTGCGAGGCAATTTGTGTGAAGTTCACAATCCGCACTGGGCCCTCGTAGGAACTACGGCCCAAGCTTTCTTATTCTGAGAGGAGACCTGTGCCCAGCAATAGGACGTATATACGTAAATAAATAAATAAATATCATGGGACACTTGACACCAATTGACCTAGTCCCAAACTAAGCAAAGCTTATACTATGGACACTAGGCAACGGATAAACGTACTTAAATATAGATAAATAAATACTTAAATAAATATTAAACATCCAAGACCCGAGAACAATTCGTATTATTCATACAAATATCTGCCCCGGCCGGGATACGAACCCGGGACCTCAAACTTAGGCTGTTGTTGCACGTCTTGTTGTTGTTGGGGCTTGGGGCTCTAACATAGGCTGGGATGATGATGCGGGGCCGTAGTCTACACACGTTCAGTCAACCAATTTGATTCCTGGGCCGCGATGGAACCTAAATATTTTAAATATCTTTTTTGTGTATATTTTTTTTATGGACAGACGTTTAATGTCGTTTTGATACGATTCTGCGGTGGCCTAGGAACCAAATTGGTTCGCTATAAGTTTGACCAACACAGTTCTTGTTTTTTCCTTGCTATTTAACCCAAGATGCAAAAATAGTGTTATATGTAAGTTTGACCACTATGTGCGTCTGTGTGTCTGTATGTGGCACCATAGCTCGTAAACGGGTGAACCGATTTGAATGCGTTTTTTTATTTGGAAGCAGGTTTTTAGTTCATTAATATGGACCTCCGCAAGGTAGCGCCTGCCTTAATAAATTATGGAATCGTTGTTATTAGTTGGATGATATGGGGAAGCTGACGTCATCAGGCGCCCGACAGAGCGCTAAGCAAGTCTTCGCCAACGATGAGAGCAGTTTGAGCAAAGTTGAGAATATTGTCCAGGAGTGTTCCAAAGGTATGAAGCAGTTAAAACAATTTTGAAAAATAAACTCACACAATTAAAAGATATCATAATAATGTCGCCTTTTCAGTTGTGCCAGCTGCTTTGAAAATAATTACTTATTGATTGACTCGTAGAAATTGCTTGAGAAGGATAAATTCGCCTTCGTAATGTAGGTATCTCATATTAAGTTTGTCAATTGTGGTTGTTTTTTATTTTTGTACAGTAAAGAGTTTAGATACACACATCGGTACATAATTAGGTTTACAATATGACAATATACCTACACTTTTTATTTTGATATCTTTGTATTATCTATGATCTGTGATCTACGTGCTGCCGACTAGATGCAAAACTAGATGTACATAGAAAAAAAGTATGCATTTAGTTTATTAGTTTATTTATTAGTTTGACTGGAAGGACGTTCAGTTTTATTTCACACAGTAGATTTCTTTATGACAGCAGTTGTAACAGATTTTTTTCCTTTCCAGTCAACGACGAAAAGGTAGAAGATGGTGATAAAGGTTGTGACAGAGCTGCTCTAGCTTTTGCTTGCCTAACTCAAGTTGGGCCTAAGGTACAGTCAAAGACCGAAGTTGCTAACCATTTGTCACTTTCACTAAAGTTAATAAAATATGTTAAATTTTCTTGGTAATGGCAACTTTACTAATACAGATTTAAATCTTCTATAACTTGGCTTTCTTGATGTGTTTTAAAATCCAACTTTGTTTTTCAGTATGGATTAGATCTTCAATTCTAAGCAACTATCCTTTGAAGACTGGATCTTCGGCCAAAGCAAGGTACAAATCATGACAAAGATATAATTTAATGAAGAATAAATTATTCCATGCCCTGTTCTACTTATTTGTTTCATTTCTTTTTGACCTTCTACCATCTTTATAATAGCAGATGGTGTCATGCGCATAACGCACATCTAGATTGAAGTCGTGTGAACTCAAAATAATACAGCATTTTAATATAGGAATCTCAGAAGTTAGATGTTGGTCTAAAATATTACAATGGTGAATTATTTTGGATTGAATATTCAGGCAGACATTATTCCCAACATGTCTCTAACGGATTTTAAAATTTACTTGTGTCAATTAAATATTGAGCCAAGAACTGCTATTTACACAGCTCCAATATGTCATTGTGTCTGATGTCTGATTTTTTTTTAAGAAATCGGATGAAAAAAAAGCGTTGAAAACAAGGACGGCGGTTCAAATGCTTCAATATTCATCTTTTGAGTTGATATCGCTTTAGATTTAGATGGTGCGATAGCATTTTATTCACCTTTGTGTTTTAAGCCGTAAAGATACATAAATATTTATTTATTTGACTTGTCTAGGTGATGCTTATGGTTTGTGATGTTTTGAGAGGTGCAATAGATATATTTAAACAACTTAGGATTATAGGAAAAGAAAATTTAGTTCAACAATACATTTATTTTTCTCTTTAGCTTCTTTTTAACGTTCAGGAACCAGTCTGGGTCTCGCAGTCAATTGTCTTCGTCGTAAACATAGATTAGTTTCTTGAATTATTTAGATGTCGAAACCAAACTGTAATAAAAAATTAAGTTTAGTTTTATTGAAATTTCTTAAAACCATCAATTATTTTAAACTTAGCTTAGCCTCTTTAGGTGTCCCCATAACGATATTGAGTAATTTAGTCAATCTGATGAAACCAATCGGATGTGAAAAAAATAGATTTTTCATTCGTAGGCATTTGTAATGTACAGAAGAAACTGAATTGCTAGTAAAAAACCTTTTCACTGCGGTATCATATCATACTTTATACCTAGTGCCATCCATGAAGACGCGTGATTTTGTCAAAATTAGACATTAATGAGATTGTAATAAGAACCACGGCACGCGTCATTGTGAATGACTCTACCTATACATATCCCTAAGATACACTACCAAATTAGGATATTGTTTTCAATAAGGTTCCCCAAACTTAGACGAGTGATTGAATTTCTTCGACAACACACTCAAACGTGGTCAAACTTTAGCTTCTGTGAGTCAATTTGCCCATATAGACTGTAATGCCAGTGGATAGAGAAACGAAGATTGAGATTTTAAGTTCAATTCATCGCTCGGCACTGATATCATACTATGCTGATATTATCTATGAATATAATATTTGTTATCGAGTATTAAACATGAACCAAATTTTTAATTAAGTTTTTGTATTTATCTATACTAACTACATCAGCTGTCTAGAGTAACTACATAGAAATAAGTCAACGGCCGTTATGAAGTTAATCCTGACACATTACAAAACTATAAAGTTTCTGAATATACTTACCTCTAAACAATGATTCATTAGAAAAAAAACTGGTTGCGTGCAATAGAGTAGTAATTATAGCATTTTTTTTCAATGGTTGACATTAACAATAATCAATCAGGACACACTTCACACAACTTCATAGTTGTGCAATGTGTCAAGATTGACTTCTTAGCGGCCAGGCATTATAGTTTGAAACTAGGACAAAATGATGTCACCTGACCCGCCTGTAACGTTTATTTAATCATTTACTTTCTTTATCACTAATGGCCACTGACTGGAAACACATAAATCTCGAGTTAGCGTTAAGCTTAGTTTAAGCCAGTCAAGCTTAAGCCAGGCAACTACTAAATCTAGATTTTTTTTTACCTGCAAGTGGGTCTAAAAGTCTATGGTAAAGTTGCGTAAAGTGGGTAAAGTTGGATGGTATCTATTTTTTTTCTTTAACTTTAAATGTTATTTACCTGTGCAGCGTTATCTATCATACATTTGATTGACAGAACGGCGCGTTCGCAACCCTTTTCACCATCACTGACGGCTTCGTTGTTTACTGCAATTATAATAAGTTTGTTTAAAAAAAAAATTTACAACTTTTTTCTGGCTGTACTTTTACTAGCACTGTTTTCCGATTTACTTGAACAATGTACCAAATATCAAGCCGATCTGAACATGGGAAGTGGATTAAAATTAATTTGCAAGATTTGAATCAAACAAAAAACGACAACAAACCAGGCAATCTAAATAAAAGTTTGTTATAACACTATGTTGATTTTTTTTTCTTCGTATTTTCGAAAGTTAGAGAAGTAAACAATCAATAAGAGGTTATTATAGCTTTGATATTAATTAATAATAGAAAGGACGACATTAGTGTTTCTGTAGTTATCAATGACAGAAAACTTTCTGAGTTTGTTTTCATCTAAGTACTTAGATGAATTTCTCTAGAATTAATAAAAATTTAGATTATCTCTGATGAAACGCATAACCTAAATTTAGGTGAAAAATCCCACGAGATGCAGACGAAAATGCAGCGGCAATCGTGAATTTTTAGCGAACCCGTTCAGAAAATACCTACTTACTTTTCATCCATTAATGAGTGAGAGGTGCAAATCTTCTCTATTTTGGATTTTAGACTATTAGTTTCATCGTATTTACATTTGCCGCGTTTTTGATATACTGGGAATTAAAGACTAAACAGAGAGAGAAAAGTTCTAGAATGGAGACCACGGATCGGCAAGCGCAGTGTAGGACGTCCGCCAACGAAATGGACAGATGACCTGGTTAAAGCCGCGGGTTCAAGGTTCATGGGGGAGGCCTATGCCCAACAGTGGACGTCCTACGGCTGTTATTATAATGATACCTAATGATGACTAAACAAACAATACACCAAAATTAACGCCAACAAATTGTTTTGCAATAAAAAAAAAGTAATTCAACTTACTGTGTGAGCAAGAGTGTAGATAACCTTCGATGGACTTTATTTCTTCTTCATCGTCAAATACTGTCTTAGCTTTCTCTAGAATGGTTTCCTTCTGCAGCATACCACTCTCATCCATCTGTAAATATACCAGTAAACTTAAAGTTTATGTCTTAGTCACATTTAGAAATGACGGAAATAAACGTAGTTCTAATTTAAGCAGGCTACTTTGTTAATTTCTTCTGCTGTTGTTCCGGCTCCAATCTTTGATTAAATCATTCTAAATAATTTTCATTTCATCATGATGAAAGAACTTTCCGGAAAAGTTTTAACAAACGCTACAAATCTTATCTTGTCGTAAACTGTAAAAAATCATCAAGGATTTCAATTGTTTGGCATACATAGAATATTGGCATAGTAAAGAGGATGCTTGTAGTTGTTTAAGAACACGATGCAAGAGATTGGCAATGGTAAAGATGATGATGTATGGCGAGAATTATAATAGATAGCTGTAATTTATACTGCAATGTGTATTTCTAACAACGACAAATAATAAAAATAATTAAATTACCTACTTCCTAATTATTCATTAAGATAAAATTAAAACATTAAGCAGAAATAAAACTAAATTACGAAATAAATTAAAATCTATATTAAATAAAAGTAAGCTATATCTTAAAAAGGCCCTTGCGGCATTGTGCCGAAGATGCTAAAATTAAATTAAACTAAAGTAAGACAAAGAAGAGAAAGGAAAATAAAACAAGAAGCGCAAGTGCTTTTTTTGTTGTTTCTCTCAAACTAGGAATGATAATGATAATAAAAATAAAACAATAACTATACTAAAACTAACACAATAACTATACTAAAACAATAACTATACAATAACTATACTAAACTAAACTAAACTAAACTACTACATATCAACAAAATGATAAAAACCAGTCAAGCGTGCCGGTATTTGTGATTTGTCTCTCAATGACCCATTCCAGTTTTATTTTCTGAACACTTTAAAAAATGGTCCAATATACAGTTTTCTTGTTATCGTGTAGTTATATAGGAACTTAAACAAATAATCGAAAACGACATTAAATCTACAGCCAGTTGGTAATAAAATTAACCAGAAAAATTAGGCGGTTGAAACTCTCGAATAATCGTCCTAAAGAGGTATCTACCTAAACCTAGTCACTTGAATGTTAACAGGTGTGCAGAACTCTCTTTTTGATTAAATTTGTCCCGCTATTGTGATTTTGTGCTTTTGAAAAGGCAAATCATAATTAATACATACGACACCAGATTTCTTCAGCACGCATGCCAAAAAGCAGGGAGCGTTGGGTCCAGTAGGCACCTTCTTCGCTCTCAAACTAGCGATATCGTCGGATGTTATCGGGTTGTCTTTAATGCACTCCATGCCGAGCTGTTCGAAGTGTTGACGGATAATGGCCTTCTGATCATCAGTCATTGCCTGGAAGTAAATAACGATAAACTATCATTATCAGAACAGACAAGATAAGGTTTTAAGCAAAGGGATATCTCAGTTCCGTCTAACGCCTTTTACAAATATTATTATTTTCTTTTCATTTTGGAGGGTTCAAACATTCGATTTTTACCTGACTGCCCAGAGGAGGTTTATTAATCATTAAACTTAAACCATTCAACTTATTAAAAATCATTAAACTTACTATTAAAATAAAAAAAACAGTTAGGGTATCTGAATTTTTTCGACCTGTTTAAGATCGCGGGATCGCGGTGGATGAGAAAAGCATCAGACCGGTCTGAGTGGAGAGCCTTGGTTGAGGTCTACGTCCAGCAGTGGACGTCTTTCGGTTCGGCTGACATGATGATGATGATCTTAACGCCTTGTATGTATCTAGATATATAATGTACGGAATCTTTGAACTAGATTTACACCTACTTGTTGTGGTATTGACAATATAATAATATGGTCGCTTTGAAGCAAGGATAAATATCCCTAAATAACTCTTTTATTTGTACATCTTTTTGTGTTTTTTATGCCTTTTTGTGTTTTATTTTGTATAATTTGAATTTAACAGGGCATTGGTATTTACTGTAATGCTGTATTTTTTTATTGACAAATAGATAAATAAATAAATAGTACCATCGAGTTGATCTGATGATGGAGCCGGAAGTTAGGCACTGGAATGTCAAGACAAAAAAGCGTTACTAAGTCGTGTTTGGGGACGTTCATTTTTACTGGGTGTAATTTTAACCGTTTTATAATTTCCTTTTTGACCCGTTACCCCTTGTCCCCACTCTCGGTAAATACGAGGGTTACTACTTATACTTATTTTTAGTCTAGACTTAAAGTTTTTTTACGCAATTAAAAAATTCCACTTTTATTTACATAAATAACGCTCCTATGCAACCCAATTCATTATCTCTTGGATATAAATAATAGCTGTGGCCTGAACTGCAAATAAGATCGGTAATTCGCCTCACTTACTACTTATTTTTTGTTGTACGCTAATATCGATAAACTGTGACGCATACGTAAATATTGTAGTCGTCTTATGTAACACTTACTATCTGACAGTAAATGATATCATGATTAAAATTTATACCTATGCCATTATGTATCATCGGCGCCATTCTTTAATTAAAAGATATAAGTACTTACCTGTACCATTGAGTATGATGTCAAGAGTAAAACGTACAGAGAACAAACAAACACAGACATTTTAGCCATTTTAGAGACAAATCTGAGTATTTTTTGTCAAAGTACTCGTGTAGAGAAGATCTAACTTTAGATTGCCAAAATTCAGCGAAACCATCTTTTTATATGGTAGTTGATCGCAATCTAATTACTATGTAGTCAGAAAATTAGGTACTTGCCTGTATTATCAATTTTTCCGACCGGACTTTCCGGAGGACAAACTCCGTAGCTTTGATGGCTTATTATATTAAGTAACTATCATTACTCGTATCAATTTTTCATGACTGTGATTTCAGGTAAATTAAGTGGTCGTAAATATTTAAAACACAATTCAGTGTTCAAAACACGGAGATTCGTTGAAGAACTATATAATCATCGACGTAGCTCGAAGTAAGTACATGTAAGTTGAAGTGGCAACAGGCAGGGCAAGTCGCTCGAAGGATTGATCAGTGAACATATGAGGGATAGGTATGCATGAAAACTGTTGAAATATGCAACATTAAATTAAGAAAATCATTAATTTTTATTCATTTTAAAGGATAAATAGCGACAGTGACAAATAATGACCTATTTATACAGGGTGTTGCCTGTAATATGAGCAAATAATTAAAACATAGATCATACATGATCATACTCGTCAAACTGAACAACATTAGTTCAGAATTTTTTAAAAATAAGTAGTTAGTTTTTTAATTTTTATTTCACTTTTAAGTGTAATAAAAGAAGCAACTTAAAGCAAAATGCTTGATGTTTGTAGCGTGACAGGCGACGTAAGTTGTGTTCTAGGATGGCGTATAGCAGTTATTAATTTGTATGAAAAAAGGAAGATTCAAAGACTCCATTATTTTTAAAAGTAGCTGAACTAATGTGGTTCAGTTTATAATAATAATAATAATGATGCTGCTCCAAATTTTCAAATCAGTCAAAATAATTCTAAAAGTAGTAAAATACCGTTCCACGTCCACTGAGTATCTGGGCAAGTATATACTAGAATTTGAGTGCTACTTCAGCATTTATTTCTCCTGGCTATGAATCATTAATTATCCTACCCAGAAATAATAAAAAAATATGCAATAACCGGTGATAACCAGCTAAATACCACCTACCGACTAGAACAACACACACACAACAACCGTGCGTTGTTCTAACGCAGCCGTTCTTAACCTTTTTGTTAGGAGGGGCCATTTCACAAAATTTCTGTCTTGCAATGGACCACCAACACTGCTTGAAAGTAATATACGGTAAAAGTAAAATTGTAAATGAATGAACGGTTCCGACCGCTACTTGACTGGCGCGTCGTTTTGCCAATTCGTTGCTGATGCCTTTGCGGACCATTCCGAGGACCACCGGTTAAGAACCACTGTTCTAACGCATCGTAAACAACATTAACATCGAATACAATGCTTAAGGTGATTTTCCACCGGCGAGGCAAAACGAGAATTGAAATTTGAATGGCGGCGCCAGCGCCGGCACGCGGCGTAATTTCAATTCTCGTCTCGCCTTGCCGGTGGAAAATCACCTTAAGCATTGTATTCGAAAATTGAAAAAAATAAATGTACGTCGAAAGGCACAACATGCAGGACTAATTTAATTAATTCTATATGCCATCTATATGTACGTATTCAAAGTCATGTTGAACATTAAATTATCTTTTATCTTAAAAAAAAAGAAATTTGAATGGTGGCGCCCGCGCGTCTCGCAACGTAATTTCAATTCTCGTCTCGCCTCGCCGGTGGAAAATCACCTTAAGCATTGTATTCGAGAATTGAAAAAAATAAATGTACGTCGAAAGGCACAACATGCAGGACTAATTTAATTCTATATGCCATCTATATGTATGCAAACTCATGTTGAACATTAAATTATCTTATATCTTAAAAAAAAAAATTTGAATGGCGGCGCCCGCGCCGCCTCGCGGCGTATTTCAATTCTCGTTTCGCTTCGTCCCGTCTCGCCTCGCCGGTGGAAAATCACCATTACACCAGTGTGTACTTGGCATAGTAATACTCGTAATGTTTATGAAATACCAATGACTAATGACAGTACATTTCTGTACAAATTACCAGCCCTAGCTTTTATAGTCCACATCGTGTGCTGATTTCTATGACTTAAATCATGTTTCCCGTTGTAATATAATGGAGATAACTTAACAAAAGGTTGTGAACATTTTGTTGAACAGGCCTTAATAAACCACATTTTGTAACAACTAACCACTTCACGGGTGATAATGATGTATTGTGATTCACGGTACCTATGGTTATTACAGATTTTTGTATAAAAAGGTCTATTTAGTTTATATCACACATTTGTTGTTCGAGCTTATTGTGCGACAGTTGTAAAATGAAAGCGGAAATGAATTTTGAAATTTGTTTCCTTGCCTGTTTCATGTTAAGTCTTGAATATTGTTTGGTACGTACTTACTTGTCATATCAGGCTTTTAGGTGCCTTTTCACTTTTAATATTTCTATTTCAACAGATGGTTGAGCTACTTTCACTAAGCACTAAGTTTTTACAAGCTTTTATTTCACTTCACCCCGTAGGTATATTTATTTGTTTCAAATCTTGCAAGTTAATGTCGATCTACTTGCAGTGGTTAGATTGTCTTAATATTAAATTTATTATACCTACATATGAAGGTTGGATGACAATGAAAGTATAGTCAGCAAGAAAGCTTTTAAGTAAGTGTAAACATACTAAAATTATTTACATTAAGGTTCAGTTAAGCCATCTGTTTAAACAATTTGGATTTATTTAATAAAACAGGTCAAGTGCGAGTCAGATTATAATACAGGTAAAAATATAGGTACCTGCATACGCATCTGCAATACCCCTGATGTTGCAGATGGTATCCCTTTACTTGACCGAACTTCATTTGCACGAATTTCATATGCTATAATATACAAACGTCATAATTTTGTTGCCTATAAATTCATTATCACTACTCATTTTTACCATATTAATCAAATGGCAGAATCTTTGTTTCCTATAAAGTTACTTTCAATAATTTCATTTTTCATAATCATTGTAATCCATAAGTATCAATGCCATAATATCAAGATTACGATTTTGGAGTCTTTTTGTATTTTTTATTTCAACTCCAAATTTTTTTGTTTCTTTTACGGTTATCCCGTGAAAGTTTAATATTTCACACGAAAACACAAGCCGAAACATGAATGCACAGAAAAACCAGAAAAATAGACCAGCGCTGGGAATCGAACCCAGGTCCTCAGCATTCCGTGCTGCGTGCTATTCCCCTACACCACCACTGGACAGGAGACTAGACACGAATTTTTCCTATGCACCCATATTTCAACTTTTGGATTCTTTTTCATTTGTCACTTTAGCAGCGACACTAACGCCATCTATGGATCTACGTATGAAAAAGAATCCAAAAGTTGAAATATGGGTGCATAGGAAAAATTCGTGTCTAGTCTCCTGTCCAGTGGTGGTGTAGGGGAATAGCACGCAGCACGGAATGCTGAGGACCTGGGTTCGATTCCCAGCGCTGGTCTATTTTTCTGGTTTTTCTGTGCATTCATGTTTCGGCTTGTGTTTTCGTGTGAAATATTAAACTTTCACGGGATAACCGTAAAAGAAACAAAAAATTTGGAGTTGAAATAAAAAATACAAAAAGACTCCAAAATCGTAATCTTGATTTGATTGCTTAATAGCGACATCTCTTGTCCCTGGTGAGCGGATAGCTTCGACGGGAGTGGAAAAAATGTTTCTCGTTGAGAACGTAGATCCATAGATGGCGTTAGTGTCGCTGCTAAAGTGACAAATGAAAAAGAATCCAAAAGTTGAAATATGGGTGCATAGGAAAAATTCGTGTCTAGTCTCCTGTCCAGTGGTGGTGTAGGGGAATAGCACGCAGCACGGAATGCTGAGGACCTGGGTTCGATTCCCAGCGCTGGTCTATTTTTCTGGTTTTTCTGTGCATTCATGTTTCGGCTTGTGTTTTCGTGTGAAATGCCATAATATCATTTGGACGTCAAGAGGATATACTGATAAATCCCATACGTCAAACAAGCCTTTGAATCAGGTAAATTTTAAGCACATAGATTAGGTTAGGTTAGAACTGCGACATTTGATTTGTGCGAGCGAGCGAAGCGAGCGAGCTAGACGGTTCGGAGCAGAAGCGACTCGGATAGGTTAGGTTTAGAAGGCTAAGGCGGGAGCGAAGCGCAGCGTAGCTCCCGCCTTAGCCTTCGATGTTAGGTTTTTTTTTATAACAGCCCGGATAATAAAGATAAAAGATAGATTAGTAATAGAAACCAACATCTCAACTACGCGGAATAGGAGCTCCGCGCACGTACGTAGCCACGATGAATTCAGAAAGAAAAAATATTTGGTATGGCGTTTGAATATTCTATTAAATGATATTATTGCACTTAATAATATGGAAAACAATACGTATTGCATTCGTATCGTTATGGCATCAAAGTTTCGGGAAAATAAGAATATATCAAATAAATTTTCTGGTAAACGAAACATTCGAGCAAATGAAGTTTCGGGCATGTAGAGTTCGGGATAATGAAATTATGGCATATAACTTTCGGTCAAACAATAGACAACCGTTGCAGATGCTTATGAGCGGTGGTGATCTCTTACCACCAGGAGACCCACTTGCTCGTTAGCCTTCCAGTCGAATAAAAAAAAAAACCTATAATATATCACCTTGCCATACTCTAGTAACCTGCTTGACCTTGGTTGGCCACTGAAAGTGGAGCAATTGGATATTTTTATTTGTATGTATTAAAGTATGTAATTTATCTATACCGGGTGTGGCCTGTAATATAAGCAAAAAATTGAAACGTAGATCATATTTTTCAAACTGAACAACATTAATTCAGCGAATTTTAAAAATAATTAGTTTTTTAATTTTTATTACACTTTTAGGTTTATTCGAAGAAGCAATGTAAAGCAAAATGCTTGATGTTTGTAGCTTGACAGGCGACGTCAGTAGTGTTCTAAGATGGCGTATATTGATGGCTGTATTTAATTTGTATGAAAAAAGGAAAATTCAAAGACTCCATTGTTTTTAAAAGTCGCTGAACTAATGTTGTTCAGTTTAACGAGGACGATCTATGTTTTAATTTTTTGCTCGTATTACAGGCCTACCCGGTATAAGTATGTTTTTCCGTTGCTTAGTACCCAAAGTACAAGCGTTGCCTAGTTTGGGAATAGGTCAATTGGCGTCAAGTGCCATGATATTTATTGTATTTATTTATTTATACCTATGACAAGTTCCCAATCCGCACTGGGCCTGCGTGGGAACTAGGACCCAATCCCTCTCACTCTGAGAGGAGGCCCAGCAGTGGGACGTATATAGGGCTGGAACCGCTGGTATAATGATAATACCTATGATAAGTCTACTCTTGATTAATGCCTCTATGGTTGACGATCATCAAAGATATCAATTCAAGCCAATCGGGCCTTTGTTTTAACATCATAAGTAATCATCATAATTATCCAAAGTTATCTCATTACAGGCGGACTCATTAGAGGATTACAAGCTTAAATATGTGAACAACATCCTGGAGTGCTCAAAAGAGTTCCCCATAACCTCTGAGGATATTCTCACGCTGAGGAAGAAGGTGTTGCCTGTGGGAGACAGCGTCAAGTGCTTGCTAGCTTGCAGTTATAAGAAGTCTGGGATGGTTTGATTTTGTTTTGTTTACTGCCGTCCTATTTTATAAAGAACTACAATCTTTACCTTGCTATTTCGGAGTCACACGTAAAAGATGGCACAGTGGCATGTTCTGACATCCAATCAAATCAAATAAAATACCTACGAAAGTTAAAAGTTTTTGTTAAAAAAACATTTTTAATAAAAGCTTTTTGCAGACTGTACCTTTTATTGACTGTACGTGCATTGTCGTCTAAACTACATATTCGTACCAAATTTCAAATCGTTACTATTAACCGTTGAGGAGTTCCCTTCTGCGGAGACCATCCTGGCAAGACCACCAAGATGTCTCTACCAAATTTTCATATTGTCACCAAATTTACATAAGTTTGCCAAATTTCAAGCCAATCGGACCACTGGAACGGTCAAATTTAGCTTCTAAGGTTTGACCCAAAAAACAAAAACTTAAATATAAATAAACAAACAGGGCAAGTTAAATAAAAGCTTGTAACTTGTAAAAACAAATAATTATTGATTTGAATTTACATTTTTGTTAATTATTCAAGTCGTCATCATAATCAAAAACCGTATAGTAATGACTGTCAAATCCCTCATATCTATTTTGCGCATCGGAGACTGGAAAATCATGGACAACACAGTTAACAACAGTGAATCAGAAATGTCTGGTGTAAATAAGCTCTTACATGGTACACAATAAGGTAAAGACTCGTGTTGATCCCTGTACTTTTGCAAGGTCAACGATGACATGCCAATTACACGGTGATGGTCACCGGACAATACTTTTAAGAGTTGCCTCGCTGATTATACTTTGCCCAGTTAGTTTTGAAAACACTTTTTTTGCACGTGTGTAATGTACAATCGTGAGCAATTGTGTTGTGTGTCAGATAATATTTGTACTAGGTGCTGTCTGCTTTTCAGTCCACGAAGAATTAATATAAGCGATATATTAGTTCTTCATATACAAGTTTTTTCCAGAGATGGGTCCAAGCCAGTTTAATTGTTTGCCCCCGGAAGTCCCCACATGGCACATTTTGGAGAAATCGTTGGAGCCGTTTTCGATATACTCGAAATAAATAGATCCATACTAATACTATAACAAATAATTATTACATACTAATATTATAAATGCGAAAGTGTGTGTTTGTGTGTATGTTTGTCCGTCTTTCACGTCGAAACGGAGCAACGGATCGGCGTGACTTTTGACATAGAGATAGTTTATGGGCCAGAGAGTGATATAGGCTACTTTTTATCCCGAAAAAATGCACAGTTCTCGAGGGAACAGCGCGCGATAACCGAATCCTACACGGGCGAAGCCGCGGGTAAAAGCTAGCAATTAAATAAATAAATGTAATACAAGCCTGACTCGTTTAAGTATATTCAATCAATCAATCAATCAATATATTTATTCGTCGAAAATAGATATTATATTATTAAATAGATATTATAGTTTAACACACTTTTAAAGAATTAAAAAGAGATTTATGTTATTTTGTTGATTACCATGACTGTTATGCTAATGATAGTATAGTTACGACCACAGCGTGGAGTTAAATGATATCGCGATGTTGTCCGGTTTAGAAGATTTTATGAAAAGAACTGTTAAATTACAGATGGATGCCGACGGAAAACTATCTCCTGAAGGAATCCAAAAGATTTCCGATGAAGTATTCGCTGATCAGCCTGAATTGAAGAAAAAGAGTGAAGATTTTACGAACGCATGCATATTTGGTAAAAACTCTTGCGCCGTGGATTGGATACTAGCTGGCAGCGGGACGCAAGGGAGCAGCAAGCATGTATTATATTTAAGCAGGGTCCCGTTCGCGATCCATAACATTGTAAGCCATAATGTATTTAATGTTCGTCATAATGATCGTTTGCCATATTATTTTTTTTCAAAATCCATATAATTTTCAGGAACTCTGAAATGGCCATCCTAGAGAACTCTACAACTCTATGTGGCTTAGGTGATGTTTGTTTTATAACAATCCACCTGCTCCTTTCTTACACAGGTCGACCAGAAGTAGGCGGGGTCTCCACCGTTACGTTGTCAGTATTCCAAAAATCCGCACAAAGCGTTTTCGCTCTTCCTTCATCAACCGCACAGCAAAAGAGTGGAATTCCCTGCCTGCGACTGTGTTTCCTGAACACTACAATTTGGCCGCTTTCAAGTCCAGAGTGAATGAGCATTAACTAGGCAAGCGTGCTCCATCGTAGGCCTCCTCCTCGCTTTCCATCAGGCGTGATTGTGGCCAAACGTAAGCCTATATTGTATAATTAAAGAAAAAAAAATCAGGTTCTATACTGAGCGGCAGAAAATTGACCCTCAAATGTATGCAGAATCGATAATTTTGTATGAAGGGTGGGCAAAATTTTGTGTCGCTGAGTATAGTTTCCAAGAAAAAAGCGTTATGGCAAGTGATTATTACGGCAAAAATTACATTATGACTTTTAATAGGAATGGATTCCAATATGGTCTATTTAAGCGGTTTCCTGGCAGCACACGCAATGGACAGAGAAAAGGCTCGCCACGTCGCTGCACGCCACTCCTCACTGCCCGCTGGTGTCCAATTTGTGCAACTCTGTTCCTTTAAAATCGTGACCCGTGATACTCTTACAACTTTGTCAACTAGAAAGAAAGAAAGAAGAAGAAGGAAGAAAGATATTTATTCACATTCACAAAGACACACAAATACAACAAATAAAAACAATAGACAGCAAACACAAACAAAACAAAAAGTTAAAAATACACTATTTTGTGTGTCCCCGCAAAAAGTGAAACGGCCGCTGACTCCGCATAATGCTGAGGCGTTAGACGCCTGCAGCGCTGATATTCTGTCAGAACCGTCTGTGACTCTATTGTAATATTTATTATTAAAACTGGGGTGATATTGTTCACGGAATCACAACCACTTTCACTATTTTCTTTGTCAAACGTTAGGTGTAGGAGTGAAAAGAGAAGATGAATCAGATCGCGAGCGTTCGCGAGTTAGACAATTAAAGAGAAAAGGCCTGGGTCATAAATAGTCATAATTGCGATAGTCTTGCTAAAAGTATGAATATTTTAACTATTTCTAATAATCCCAATGTTATTTTTGTAGTAAACGACGAAAATATCACTGGCGACAAAAAAGACTGCGATAGAGCGGCGATGATTTTCAAATGCAGTGTCGAGAGAGCAGCTGAGGTATGTTGAGATAAAAACATGCCACACCCACTTTTGCTATCTATCTCAATAATGCGCTACGGAGCAAAATAACAGACTTCATACACGATGGTTCACGAGAGTTGTGCCAAGGCACGTTGCACGTTATATGCAGGGTGGACATTTTTAACGCAACATGGAGGGAAAGATACCTACAGGAGATAGGAAAATTCACTCATTATTTATGCATTAGTTACCATTACAATCATCTATACATATTAACTTATTCATTTAAGAAGTATTACAAGAAATTTCGAATAAAAAAGTCCATGTAGGTAATCTTGATTCTACATACAAACTTTGGAGCCCCGTTGCATCCCCTTAGGGGCCGATTTTAGAAGATCCTTTCTTATCGGATGCCTGTATGTTATAATAGGTAAATATCTGCGTGACAAATTTCAGAGCAGCCCGTTCTGTGGCTTGAGCTGTGTTGTGTGATAGATCAGTCAGTCAGTAACGGTTGCCTTTTACAATGCAGAGAAGAAGTAGAATATTTAATGCTCTAAGTAAAGTTATATTATATTTTGTATGTTACAGTTCGACTTCACTACCTGAACGTTACATCCCTGGTTACAAGAAACCGAAAGGTTTTACAGGCAGATGGAAAAAATAAGTAAGCAAATAAAGTTTTAGAAATAAATTTTTGCCGTTTTTATTTTCCTTTAATTTTTCTCTGTAACAAAATAAACCCTTATAAAGATGCACTACTAACCAGTACCTAATGTATTTGATGAAGCAAAGAAACAATGAAGCTCTTTAACATTGGCGTTTTATACGGACTTTATTCAAACTTTAAAAGATCATCATTATCAGCTGGAAGACGTCCAGAGCTGAACAAAGGCCCTTTCCCTTTGAACGCCACAATAAACGACAACTTGCCACCTGCATTTACCGGTTAAAGGGTTGCATCCATTGCATCCATTCCTTCATCGGTTATTAGATAATGTGAAATGAGTCTTCAGTTTAGAGTTGTGCGAGCTTGTTCACTAAAGATTGCTTCCAATCCAACTAGTATTTAGGTAAAATCGTGCAAATGTGTGCAAATTAGTGTGATCGTTCAGTTAATTTTAGTTAAAACACTAGTACGTAATAAAGTTTATGCATAGCTCATTCTCGTTCCAATAACCGATCAGTTAATTTTTGCTATCTCATTTTCACTCAAACTAGGTACCTGCTAATTTACTGGTCTATGTATGAACGTACGAGTACGTAAGTAGATTCATAGACCGTATAACATATTTTGTCTATGTCTATGTGAACTACGAACTTTGATTCATCTGTCCATAGTACTTTAGACCTGTGTGCAAAAGTCCAATCCTTGCGGAAAATAGCTCATTACAATCTTTTAGCCTTGTTTGGTTTGCGTAATGATGTTTTTTTAACAGCTATACAGCCTCGGAGACCATGTTGAATAAGTTGGTTTATTTACTATAGAGACGCACAAGACTACGCCTACTATTACATAAACCCCCAGTGGGTTTCCAATAGTGGCATAATAAGTTTATTGTATTTTGTTTGTTTTCGATTATATTAAATATATAAAAAAGAGCTTTTCACGGCTGCAGTTTATTTCTGCACAGATTTCTGGAGCCCTCAAGCGTCGATTTCTTTTGCTCATCGTCACTATTCTTCAATCCTCAACCTCGCTTGTTACTTTGGGTCTTCCTGAACATGCACGATCCTCTTCCTTGAAATAATGTAAATAACAACTATCTTGGAAATATTCCATTTACTGGCCATATCTACATCGCTCTGTCTTGCCTTAGATTTTAATTGTACTGGTCTTGTTCTTGTTGTTGGAGATGTTCGAGGTTTACAACCCATTATTCCGAAGATTTTCACTTAGTGCCCCAGGAAACCGAGACAGTCTAAATTTTAAGCGACATGTGATTTATGTACCAGACCATCACCTAGGTATATTTATTTGAACTACTTAGAATGAAATCTGAAGAGCTGAGTAGTCATATAGTACTAGTGATATACTTAGTTGCTTACCTTGTAATTTTCTCTGTGTAAGTACCTGTTTTCTGTATCTCTTCTTATTTCTGGTGTACAATAAAGAGTATTTGTATTTGTTGTCATTTGGTTTTCAATTTTGAAGTACTTAAAAGAAATAAATTTTAAAATCAAACTTTTAAAATATATTTGTAAGTGTACTCTCAATGAAATGCTTTTTCCTTACAAATACATCTATTAAAAATAGTATTTGCTAACGGTTAAAACATAAAAATAATAAGTTTACGTTGTTTTATATTGATTAGAAATTAAATTAAATTTTTTGTAGATTAATTCATGAAAATGAAACTTAAAATTGTGTTTGGTCTTAAGCTTTCTGACGGTGTAGTGTAGGCAGAAAGGATTATGGGAAAGCTTCATTCTAGTATAGTGTCAGGAACTAATTATTTTTGGTACTTAAATAGTACACTATATAAACCAACTTCAGTTCATATTATGTAGCTTTTAACAGTATCTAAGCTAAATCGCGGATGGACATGCTGAAACCATACGGATTCTTTATTGAATTAAGGTACCCTAAAAATGGATTAATCAATGATAGTCCTTAGTTAAGCTGAGTCGTTTTCTCTTTTAATCCCTACTAATATTATAAATGCGAAAGTAACTCTGTCTGTCTGTCTGTCTGTCTGTCTGTTACGCTTTCACGTCAAAACCACTGAACCGATTTGGATGAAATTTGGTATATGATAGTTTGAACCCCAAGGATCAACATAGGATACCTTTTATTCTGGTAGAGGGCGCCACTGCGCGATAATCTAGACCTGCGCAGACGGAGTCGCGGGCATAAGCTAGTAGTTTATACATTTGCTGTGATGCATAACTTGTAAACAAGCTATTCAATAAATTTCTTTTATTTTTATTTATTTATTTTAGGTCAAAATATTTTTTCTAGATTTTTCTCTTATAACTTTTTACTCATTTTTTTATTTGAAATCCGCGTCTAACTTTACAATAAGTACCCTGTTTCAAACTTAAATTTAATCAATTCAGTTTTAAAATAATGTGGATCACAAAAGCCTAAAATTGTTTTTATTTTTTTCAAATATTAAATTGGAATCTGACTATGGAACAAAATAATAACTATTATGATTGTATCAATTATATGATAAAATCATGATCACGTTTTACATATTCGAGAATATATATATAGGGATTAAGTACAGTTGCTAGATGTATTCTGGAGTGGAATTTTCATAGATTAGGTATACAAGGCCATATAACTACAAAAATGTTTTGGAAATTGGTATTAACTATTGCGGTCTACAGTGCCTATGTTTCCGTAAGTTTAGATTTAAAGAGGATTGAAAATACGTTCATATTTCCTTTAAAATATTTTCTGTTTTATTAATTATTGATACCTGATGTAGGCCATGACAGACGAGGAGATCAAGATCGAGTTCACAAAGTATGTGATGAAATGTCAAAAAGATTACCCAGTAGAAGTCAGCGAACTGATGGCACTCCAGAATTATGTAATTCCCAAAAACAAAGATACAAAGTGTCTCCTGGCTTGCGCATACAAGGCTGAAGGGTCGGTGAGTGCGAATAAAATAAATATCAAATAAATAAATATCAGCTATCACTGCACAAATCTGCGAAGCAATTCGATGGAGTGCGTGAAGTTCCCAATACGCACTGAGCCCGCGTGGGTACTATGGCCCAAGCCTTCTAATTCTGAGAGGAGGACTGTGCCCAGCAGTGGGATGTATATCGGCTGGGATAAAATGTGGCCATAATCACAGGGTGGTCTTTGGGTGATAGATAAGCGTTTCATGATGATTCATCATAAATCTGCTCAAAGATTTCTTAATATGTAAATTGTTAGATTTGAATTTTTTTGGTGCCATTTTTCAAGGTTGTTTTTAAATCACTGTTTAATGGTTACCTATTTTATTAATCTTGCCTTCTCATAACGCTGACTGTTTGGGAAGTGGCGCTTGTTAGGATTGTTGTTGAGTGAAACTCTTTAAATTCGTGCGAATAAACTTCACTTTAATAGTTACTTGTAGTTAAGGTAAAATGTTAATGTTACGAATGCACCCGGTCGCGATAAAACCGTAAAAAGCACCTAAAGCGGGAGCGCTGCCAGTGATTGACGTCACTAAGGTGTTAGGTTACACCGAACACTAACAAATGGTAACCTACTCAATTGTAACCTATGCCGTATTTTTCTAATAAGAATTTTTTGAATACAGATGACTGCCAAAGGGCTGTACGACCTAGAGCACGGGTATAAAGTAGCGGAGTTGACTAAGAACGGTGACGAGAAACGTTTTGCCAACGCCAGGAAACTAGCAGATTTGTGCTCTAAAGGTATGATTAACAATATTTTGGTTTAACAGTTGCTAAAATAAGGCTGACATATTTTCATAGTATTTCTAAGAAAAAAGAAAGTATTTTTTACGGATCAGTGACTGACTTTTAATAGGTACCTAAACTCATAAATGCCGTCTTTCATCCATTAGAGGCCCTGGGCGCATTAGGATAATACCTAGGCCCCTATGACCATAATAAAGCACTACCTATTTAGCTATCGATTATCGTTTGGTCTAGGTTTGTTTTTGGGACTAGGGGCCCCAAATCCATCGCGGGGCCTGATGAACCTAAGTAAAAATTACGTAACTCCCAAATCAATTCTGTGCAATTCTATATACATAATAGTTGCCTGCATTCGGCAAGCGACATCTGCAATCATCTGATTCTTATTAAGGCCACTGGTAGGCGCAAACTCATGTGAAGACGACTTTCGTGGTATGGAACCCTAAAAAATAAAATAAAATGTATTAATTTCAGTAAACGATGAGCCTGTGACAGATGGCGAAAAAGGATGCGACAGGGCTGCACTGATGTTCAAATGTTTGGTACAAAATGCTCCTAAGGTGAGAAAACTGACCTGTGTCACGTATAAAAACCTACACTCATTACATTATTGTTAAAAGATTCACAAATTTGAAATTTATCAATAGGTAAGTACTTACCTACATATATTTACGGTAAATAAAATTAAACGTTGTGAGAAAACCTACACAAACCTGCGAACCTATTGTTAAAAGATTCACAAATTTGAAATTTATCAATACCTATATTTACGGTAAATAAAATTAAACGTTGTGAGAAAACCTACACAAACCTGCGAATCTATTCAATATTGTGGGTTAAGTTTAAAATCCGAATTGGGCTCGTGTGGGAACTTAGCCAAGCCCTTTCATCCTGAGAGGAGGCCTGTACCCAGCGGTGACGTATGTAGACTGAGATGATGAATGATGAACTGAATATTTTTGGATTCCATGTTACACCTATGTAAAAAGAGGACAGGAAAATAATGGTGCACAGTGAGATTTTTGAATGAAGTTGTGGACTGAATTTAAAATTAAAAACAAAAAATAACCACTACTTTTTTCTTTTCAGCTTGGATTTAAATTGTGAGCCTATCACAGTTGGTGCTACGTATGAATAATATTCAATGAAACAAATAAAAATAATAATAAAGAAATAGTATTTAATTGAAATAATCCTTGTCAGGAGTCCCTACTTAAATACAAAAGGGCCACAAATATATATTTTTTTATTGTAATAATTGCACTTTAATAGTATTTAAAATGCAATTACTGCGATAGAGAATTTTTTTTTTGATTTGTGGCCTTTTTGTATTTAAGCAACGGAGTGTTGTTTGAATGTTATTTGATGCCATCTAGCTGCCGTCGCTGAAACTATGGTAGAACCGTGACTACCCATCAGTTACATAAACTTGCACGACTGCGAGTTAACGTTGCTTCGTATTGACTCTCAGTAGTTAGAGACTACTACACAAGATGGCGTCCAAGTAGCTAAAAAACACTCTTGAAGAAGTGTTTTTTACACATTAATAAGTTAGAGAAATATTGAGACCAAGAATGAGCTCACTAATTTACCTTGCTTCTCTGCTAAAATCAAGCCAACATTAATAATATGAACCTCAGCAAAGTAACGCCTGTATCTATCGTCTGTAACGTCATAAGAATCTCATCGAACTACTGATAAATGTAATAAAATTATATTATTTACTAGCTCCTGGAACGTTATCTCTATTGCGGAACTTCCCTTCGGAATCTTATAAAATCTGTTCTCATTCCTTGACTACACCAGGAGGAAGGGACCCTCTATGTAATATTTGGGCTGGGTGGGACTTGATGAGTCAGTCAGTTAAAACTTTGATTATAATACCTACCGAAATAGTTTAATTACAACAACGTGCAACGTCCAAACTACGTGTAGGTACTATAATATCGAAAGTATATATGTAAAGCACTAAAAACTACTGATTAAATTGATGAATTCTGAGCTAAATCTAAATAATGCATCCCTTCTGACTAATCTGTATACGTTCACGCACACCTACAAACGACGATAGGAAGGAACTTGGACGAGTTTTTTTCAACATCCCAGCGCGGGCGCAGTGGTGCACGCACACAAGACGATTTGCAACCAACTTCATTGGCTACCGCGGCTCGCATCACATGCAGCTGTCTTGACTCAAACTTCACTCCTTTCGTAAGCTAAACACCGTATGATCGGATCCGACTGATGACGTTTATTGAAACAATTGACAGTTTACATTTTGTTTTGTCGATAGTTCTCAGTGAAGTCGATTGTTTTCTTTAGAGTTAGTAATTGCTGTGTATTCAATGATAAAGTTGACGACAGTAGTGTTAGTGAATAGTTACGAAGTATTGTGTTTTAAAGTGAAAAAGTGAAGTGTGAACAGTTTTGACAATATTGTGTGTGTTTTTAGTTTAATTTTCTAGGGTGGATTGACCGTAAGTAATAATACCCAATCTAACCGCACTTTGCGACAAAAAATTTAGTTTGAATGCGGAATAGGTATGTTTTGTTAGGACCATAACTTAGACTGCCGACTTTATAAAGAATAAGAAACCAGTGTATAGTAAGTAAACTTTTTTCCCTAGTCGGCTAGTATTATTATTTTTTGCGTTTTTTTTTTATATAAATAACACGCCATTTTGAACTAGAAATTGTCTTTAATTTGTTTCAATTATGGAAATAAGATGGAATAAGTAATGGTTAAATAGAATAATGTCATTTTATTAATTCGGTAGCATTTAGCAGTTTATTTAAAAACCGCTTACTTTATTAGAAATCTTATAAATTTAAAAACTACCTAAATACAATTTAATTTTTTTTTATGTGCCCCAAAGTAGTATTTATACCTTACTTACTTAATCACCTTTAAACTTAAGAGGTATAGGTACAAAGTGACTCGTTTCTTTATTATCTTTTAAATCCAGCGAAACTTTCTTATGTCCTCGTTTTAGTTCCTTAGCCCCAATGTTCCTTTTTGGTTTTCTTGCCTGCTTAAATTCATTATTTCGTGTTCCATAAGGATCTAAAGGCAAATCTTCATCAGAAACATAGTCAGGACCTGAGACTTCTACAGTGTCCCGTCGTCTTCTACGCCCAGATATAACTCCTAGTTGAAGAAGTACTGGATTGGTCACCAAAGCTGCTGCGGCTCCCAAAAGAGCTATGCCCGCTATCGGCCATAATAAGGCTTTCGATGCCAGCTGCAAAACAAAATAATAACTGTCAGGTGCAATAGGCTAGACGACTAAAAAAAACTGTTTAGTCCGTCAGGTGGTAATTTAAAAATATTGTGCACATATTTTTTCTTTTGTTCGACAAACAAAAAATGACGGGGATACGTGCTTAGAAGTTTCAAGTGACGTCACTATATGGTAGGATTTTTACCTTATAGTGACGTCACAAGCCCTCCACTCCGGAAGTTTGATGATCTATAAATCGATTAAAAAAAAATCCAGAATCCAGATTTATGTCGATTTAAAAAAAATAGATAAACCAAAAAATACGTGTCCCATATTTTTCCATAATCTAACTGTCGGACTAAATAGAATGATATATTTTTGACCCAGTCGTCATCCCTAATGTTAAGAGTCTTCTACGTATCTTTCACCTTTCATGCATAGTTTTAGTACAAAGCACTTAGTGACTAGTTACTTAGGCACTTAGTTTTTGGTGTAAAGGATATGTATGTAGATAAAATGACGCTGACCATTTCTAGTCGTGTCGAAGTAAACGTACATATTTGGAACATTAAACGACATGAAGCTTACAAATTTACCCTTGGAAATCACCTCTGTGGTTAAAAATTCTCGTCACCATCAGACGTTAATATCGGCAAATCGACACTTAAGCCTCCCCGAAATAATGTCAAAATAACCGTTCCTGTACCACAAGCAATGTAATATCCATCGGCAATGATTTTAGTCTCAAATATCTGATCTAACTGTTTCAATTCACACCTGACATTCTTACCGCATGCGTGTTATTACACACAAGTCAAGGTACTAATTGAATACAAAAATAATAGATTTTACTTATTAGAAATGGGCGTTGTGACTAACTGGCTCGCTTTAGTAATCCAGGATCATTTAGAAACTGAAATATTTCTGAACGTCTTGCGTAAGTTTTTGTTTGTTCATATCTCGTTTGACCCTGTCAATTACTGCCTTAATAATAATTCTTGGACAGGATCAAGCAGGTGATTAAAAGAGGACGTTAAACCAGTGAGAAGCAATGGAAAATAAACAATACCTAGCTGGAAACGGTAAGGCTGTTAGGCTACACAGAAATAACGGAGTTTATGATGGGATAATAACGTCATAAATATTCCAAACGTTGCATAAATTACGCCTAAACAGGACTTTGAGTGGGCACGAAAAGGAGTTGCATAGGAAGCTCGTGGGTTGTAATGTATTGATTTTAATTTAGAAAGGAAATTTGACAGTAGGTGCAACCAACCAATATCTGTATAAACAATGCTTTAATGTTTTAGTTTAGCATTTAAAAGAAACAGAATATTTAGTAAACCAGCCATATATAAAAGTATTATGTCAACCAGAAAACGTAGTGCATCAAATTAGAGATACATAAGACATCAGGAAAACAAAACGTAGATGTAAAACAAACAAAATCACAAAAAATACTCTCTATTATATGTATCTTTATAAGTATATACAATATACGAGTATGTGTTATGACAGGTGAATGAGTTTGTATCTACGCCTTTGGATTATTTTATGGCACTATAATACAGCGGAACGGTCACGCTACAAATTTTCAAGACAGTTCCAATAATGATTACAAAACAAAAGAAATCGAATATCATGATAACTTACGTGATGAGGATCGTGATGCTTGTGATGATGTCCGTGCCCCAAATGATGGTGATGGCCGAAGTGGCCATGCCCGTGATGGCCATGCCCGTGGTGGCCATGCCCGTGATGGTCTGAATCGTGATGATCGAAATCATGATGATCATCACCGTGGACATATTCGTAGCCATGACCATAGTGAGATCCGTCGTCGTAGAAGCCATCATGTAATCCATAACCTCCTGTATAATGATGATATAACTTTTATCAATGACAGTTAAACAATACCCAAAGTAACACTAAAGAGATTGAGGATTATAAAGGGACTAAAACGCCATTAAAGAAGTAACTTGTTGTTGTTCCGATTTTATACCAACGGAAATTATGATTGTGTTTTAGGTTAAAATTTTTATGGAAGTGACAACGGTTAAATCGAACAAAATGGATCTCTCGGCCACTAGAATTTAAACTTCAACATTATGTATCAGTTACGTGCTCAATTCTAACTAAGTTATCTTTAAATAGTCATTTTCTTGGCATAGTGACAATGACAAGAACATTAAAGTAAGTAAATAATAATTTCTTCATCTTTCTTGAGTCTGACACGCCCAAAATAATCGACAACAAGTGTAAATTTCAAGTACTTATTTTTAATAAATACTTGATGGCAATTTCTTGCACATTGGACATTATTCAGAACCTGTTTTCATTCCTGTCAGGTTACTTGCCGATTCCCCGCAGTATAGACGTTTTCTGAACCGGTCGCAGGAGTTTTGTTTCAGCACTTTTATTATACCTGTGGCTCTAAAAAAATGGACAAGTAGGTTTACCTTCATGACCTGCATGCTCATGATGGAGAAGGCCTCGACTGTAGCTTGAACTGGATAAGGCGTTGTCTGATATCTCCTGAAGAAAACACATACTTTTTTGTAATATATTAACCTCAGTTTATTTATTCTTTCTGCATAAAATATTTGTATAAACTATTACTACAATTTATTATAAACTATCAATTACGTAAACTATCAGAAAAGTCAAACACTTTATCGCTTTTTTCAAAAGCATCAGATCTGTAAACTTATAACATAGCATGCGTCCTTTGTTTCTCGGAAGTAGTGGATAGGCGATGAAATTGAGGTACAATTTGGGTTCCTTTTCCTTATAATTAAATCCAATTAGAACGCCGTCTCAGGCCATGGTTGGCTGCCTCGATACGATCGTCTGGCCACTGCCCCTTCACACAGCCCTTCATGCCTTTCCGATTGATAGACCTCAACTTGAAGGTGTCTTCGGTTAAACGCTTCTGATTGACAATGGGTCTTGACCTAAATGTTTTTAATAGGCAGTGACGAGAAGTTTTAAAGGAAAGAGAATTTAGTAGAACAGTTATTTTAATTTTCAGCTGCTCTTAATTTCCTTTGCTATTTGATAATAACTAAACATTGATCAAAAAAATAAATAATGATGATGAATGATGGCAATAATAATGAATAAATAACTGTTAAACAATGATTTGTTAAGTATCAAGTCCGAAAAAAATATAAGCAGTTTTACTAATTTTACAAAAGTGATAGATGTTGATATCATCAATGGGCATAATAATTATTTAAAGTTTTCAGAGGAAAAGTGCTTAAAAGTTTGTTTATTTTTGTTTATTCCATCGTTAATCTCTAAAGTACTGAGAACCAATAATGAATCAGCGATCATCTCACACTGTATACGGGCACTTGATTCAGACTGTTATTCATCTATACTAAGAATCGATCTCATATCAGCTTAACTGTTCAAGTCCGAGGCCACCGTAACGGGAAAAAACTCCCAGTTATGCCGCGGTGTGATCCCACTTACAACTGCAAATTGCTGTGAATGCTGAGAATTTGAACACATTACCTTACAATGAGAACTAATTTAAAGTGGAGAGTTTGTTAAATTTTGTTTGACCCGTGTACAGTTGACTCATGTTTCCGTTCTGACGGGTTATCTGGAATGTGGGACGTTGTTCCCACAGTCTTGTTTCTGTAGTTGAAATGCGCTGAATGTCGACCTAAGTGTGATGGTAATTGCTAGCTTAAGCTCCTATTAAAAGCCTACGCGAGACTCTAGAGTTAATAGGCACATTTACTTAGTGTTAGTAATGTAGGTATGATTAAACTCTAAGCGACTTCATATAATTCGATGGAACGTTAAAGTTAAGTAGGTATTAAATTTATATTGTTAAGAGTAAAGATAAATAAAATATGTATGACTCACATTTCCAACGAGTATTTCCTACTGCAAAAGTTACGATTTTAGATCATTATTAAAAGTTGGAACTAAATTTAACTCAAATTGAAAATACAAACCGAAACATAGATGCACAGAAAAACCAGAAAAATAAGACCAACACTGGGAATCGAACCCAGGTCCTCGGCATTCCGTGCCGCGTGCTATACCGCTACACCACTGCTGGTCAACGGCACAAACACGAATTTTCCCTATGCATCACATATCTCAGCTTGTTTATACTTTACTTTGTAACTTAAGCAGTTACCTAGCGCCATCTATATTGTTTTAACTCTCAACGAGAAGCCTTCAATATCTCCTTCGGAACTAACCGTTCACCCGGACAAGAGATGTCGCTACTAAGCAATCAAATTACGATTGGTTTTTTGGAATCTTTTTGTATTTTTTATTTCAATTCCAAATTTTTACTTTTACGGTCATTCCGTGAAACCTAAATTGAAAATACAAACCGAAACATAGATGCACAGAAAAACCAGAAAAATAAGACCAACACTGGGAATCGAACCCAGGTCCTCGGCATTCCGTGCCGACACGATCGGTATTTTCAATTTAGGTTTCACGGGATGACCGTAAAAGTAAAAATTTGGAATTGAAATAAAAAATACAAAAAGATTCCAAAAAACCAATCGTAAATTTAACTCCTCAAAAGTCAAGCTTGGTAAAATTATTGTAATGAAAGACATTGAAATTACTTATATCGAAGCAGCTTTATTATAAAATAGAATAATCACCATGTATAGGCAGAGTCATTCACGATGTCACATGCCTTGGATCTTATTACAATGTCGTTAATGTCTAATTTTGACAAAATAACGCGTCTTCGTGGATGGCACTAGGTATAGCAATCGCTTCCTCTATAAATGTACAGTTGAACTATTTGATTCCTGACCCAACTTAGAACGTTCTCACAATGTCATAATAATTTCCCTTGTCAAGCAATGCGATGTCAATATGACTTTTTCTATGAAAAGGTTCCAAAGTAGGTCACAATTCAGTTGATTTGAGTGTACTTGTATCATTTGAAATCTGAGGTGCAAAGTAAAAGGTGACTCTAATTACAGTATTAAGTTATCTTACCTTGAAGCGTATTGGGTTGTGAATCGGAGCGAAACTGGCATATCTGCCTACCTCTTCCTTCTGTAGGGTTTTCACGTTTGATGCATTCTAGAATAAGGGGCAATGGCTTTAATTACCGAATGTTTATGAACAAGCGATTAGAAAAAAATTGGTTAGGTACTTACACTTTCAGTCCCATCTTCCTTCACAGCATAATCTCTGATGTTTGCGTTAAACACTGTATTAGTCAGTTCCACACAAGTCACGAAACATGCCATATTTAATAACAAAATTCGCGAAAGGAATTTCTCTGATAAACCGCACATAGTAAGTCCAGCTATTCTGAGGCAGTAACTCACAGGGCACTGACAGCCCACAAGAAATATTGCACGGGATCACAATACGCAGTAGCGTGGTAGCACTTGATACTCTATACTTTATAAAAAGTATGAAAGTGGGGGTTGTTCGTATGACAATTTGATAGGAAACAAACAATGGTGCCGTCCAAGCTATCGCTACACCCCGTTGACTCGATTGCGAAGCCGTTTCACTGCTTTGTTCGTAATTTATAATGATGGTCATGTTGTTGGGGATTATTTCACGGTGGGTGCTTCGGCTTGCAGACTTTAAATTGACGAGGCGGATTCTTGGTGCCAGTCTTGTGATAGATTGATAATCTTAACAGCTACTTCAAGAAGCCGATGGTTTGATTTATTTATTAAACTAATGATTAACTTGGTTTTGGTCCACATGTCGCTCTAATATGTAGGTATCTATATTAGCTGGACTTAAAAGAGGAATGAAGCCGAGAACTTCCACTATCTAAAGTCATCAATATTTCATTCACACAGCTCGCAGAGTCCCTATAGTGACGCAAGAGAGAAAGACGATGGTACCAGGATAGATGGTGGTCTACTAAAGGAAGAAGTCAAAGTTGTGTGACTAGATATCCAATCAAAAGGATCCTTGCGCAATAGGTTATCTGATGGAGCAGTCAAGAGCTGATATTAAAGAAATTGCTCTACGACATCATGATCCTCAGCAGTGAGGGACTGACTGTGAAGAGAAAATGCTCTAGGAATTCCCATTTAAGATGATTCCATCGTAGAATTGCGAATCATGCATGACTTTGAGCCGTATGAGAAAAATGCTCAATAATTGCGAACGTTTAGAAAGTCGTGCGTTGCATACGTTATCGGAAATTAACTCAATAGAGCCATAAGGTTATTTAAGTCGGCTGTATAGAGTGCTTTATTGCTTGTAATGTTCATATGGCGGAATTAATACTGTCGTCGTTAGCGTAGATACCTCCGACTAGCTCCGACTTGCGGCAAACAATATTGCACTCGTAATTTACTTATGCAATAGTATGAACACTAACTGGTTAAGTTAAGTAAACAAGTCGTTCCTGGGCAAGAAACAACGGTGTTGTTTTGTTTACAACTTTTTAAGTATGTATACAGTAATTTCAATGTATTTTATTAACGATCCTTTTCCGAGATCTTTCTAATATTCGGATACAAATACAATCTCTTTTACAGTGAGTTTTGTTCACAAAAAATTTCGTATCGGTTGTTCTCATATCAACTTATCTAAGTGTCTCCTTTTTCAGTTAAAAGCTTTTATTTGTAACTTATAATATTCGTATGTTTATATGCTCGTGCCTATTTAAGCCCTAGGCTGTATTGCCTAACGTGTCTTACGGTCGCGATCGCAATCAAATGACAAATTAAAAATTCGCATACTTACAAGTACTGTCATTTGATTGCGATCGGGAGCGTTAGAAACGTTACAGGCAATATGGCTCTGGTTTCCGAATTCGCATAACATTTTTTTGCCATTTCTTGGTTATTTAATTGCGCAAAATTTTCCTGAACCATCCTGAATTTTTTAAAAATTTTCATCCAACAGTTTAGATTTTAGAGGGGAGGGGGGCGCTCGACTGAGTTACCCTAAAATATTTTTTTTTAGTTTTTTTCATTCTACCACTTTGTCGGCGTGACCATATGAACATTTTTGCCAAATTATAGCTTTCTAGCACTAACGGTCTCTGAGTTTAGCTGCGGACAGACAGAACCTAAAAACGAAGTAAGTATATAAAGAAAGAAGCAATTATTTTTAAGCAGCTTTCACATTTATTGTTATAATTCAACGTCATTCATCGTACGTATCTCTGTATGTTTTCTGTCGCGCTAATGGTTACCGCAAACGAGCCAATTTTACCGTAACTCCATTCATTGTTTCTCTGTTATTATAATGAAAAATATTTGTCATAAATGTGGCCGGATGTAGTTTATCCAACGTGCCGAGTAATTTTGTTTGTTATGAATAATCGATTTGTTTCAAATTCCCAATGTAATCTCGCGGACCTAACTACCTAAACCTAAGTGAAGCAAATAAACAAACTGAAGCACAATAAACGTCGAATTACATTCGAGGGCCAGAATAAATCTAGATACAACATTACGAGAGCGAAGCCGGTTTTATTAGTTTTAAATTATTTATTTCACCACAACAGATTTACGATTGGCAACACGATATATCAGCAACCCGCCAATAAAATTCTATTAAACCTAGAAATAAAGATTCTGAATGGGGTAAACTGCAAGGAATCCGGACCCAAATTGTGGGTTAGATTCAAGATTCAAGATTCAAATCATTTATTGTAAGACCACAGGTATATAAATAAGGTAATATTAAAGTTTTACAGTCTCTTTCCATAGTCTACCATATTATGGTGTATTATGGTGTATGTATTATGGTGTATTATGGTGTAATAATAATATTGGTGTGTAGGTGTGTGTGTATGGTGGTGATATTGAAATTGATTAAAAAAATAGTTGCATATTGAGTAATGTTATGGTCGTAAACAAGCTTCATTGAACTTTTAGTTGTTTTATAATATGTTTTTTTTCATCAAGCTTGTTTCATATTAACAATTTATGAACACATTAATAGATAGGTATAATTTTTTTTAATGATTGTCTTTGAAAAAGTCCCTTGACTATTTTAGAATCAGTAATTTTCGAAAGTACATCCATGAAAATATACGTTTAATTACTTACTTCATCATTTATTTCATTAGGTGTCTACGTTCATACTCAGTTATTAATATTAGCAATATATACATAAAAATAAAAATAAAAACACATAACACAAATCAACTAAAACTGGCTTCCTCTTCCAAATTTATTTAATAAATACGTTACAAATTTATTTCGAGTTGTTATTTTGCAACAACATACCTACAGATTTTTACCTCATTTAAATGGTTTTTTTTATTTTATGATCCCTTAAATCTGCTCATGAACGATTATTCTTAAATGTGTAAAATTATATATAGAATTAGCTATAGCCTACGGCAATTAAGTTCTTAGAATCCGAAAGTGGTTTACTGTACATGTCGTATCCAGTTTCTGCATCCATTTGTAATCCCTCGCAATTTCTAGGCAACTCCCCGCAGGTAGCGTTCAAACCCCCCTTTTATTTTACGATCTTAAATTCTTCACGAGATCCATAGGTGAAAAAACTGGCTTGTGTAGGAAAGGTAGAAATTGCAAAGAGGGTAGCAAGTAAATGGCCCACAAATAAATCCCCGGGGTGGATTAATGTGCCATGCGATTTTAAATTATTTCATAAATTGTTTTTATTTAATTTATAGGCTTGAAGCTGATAAAAAGACATGGTTTTTATCTATGACCTTTCTTTAACTGTCGATATAATTCTAATTTTACTATTTAATTTAGCTGTAAAAAGAATACAGTTTTGATTTTATATTTTTTTAAACTTTTTATATTAAGAAAGGAACTTAATTACTATTAAATTACCACTACGTTTCGAGCACATCGCAGCGGCCACGGTCAAGGGTTGACTGTCGAATATATTAATTAATGGTATATTAATTTTAATTAATTTTTAATTTTATTATTATTATTAATTTTGATTATGTCTATGGAATAATGTAATTGGGCTCTATAGGTACTCCATTTATTTTAACATTTGAAACCAAACGGTAAAATTTGCACACTTTTTTAAATGAAACAACGGAACTATTTAAAATTGTGCAAACTTCTATAGTAAAAACATAATAAATAACACTAATAAATTTACATAAAGTTATTTTTAGTCCATTTGTGTTCGGAATTTCGAGAAACGTTTGTTACAATTTGACCGTTGATTCAAACATTAAAATAAACGGAGTATAGATTAGAATCAAGTGAGTATTCAAAATTACATCGTACTTGTGTATGTTGTGATGATTTTAAATAGAACACAAGGTAACAACTTCGATCGTTACTTCAACAACAAATCTTCTTCTTCTCTTTTAAAATATGTCTTTCTGTTCTTATTAGGACAATTTCGCCAGTGTCAAAGTACTCTCTTTGAGAGGGACGTTGTTCGGTAGTTGTAGTTTTTGCAACTTGATAGTAAAAGTCCAGAAACCACGTGGAGACAACTTGCGCATTAAAAAATGTCAGACACGAGAGCAATATAGAATTTTGTGATCACTGTTCACTGTTAAGGTTAATCGCCGCATAAAACACTATCAAAATTATACTTCAACTAGCCAAAGAAACAGAAATAGCAAAATTAGATATTGTCTACATCCGCCATGTTCGAATGCCACACATCGAATCCAACAACAAATCGAAGAACGGTGTTTTCTCTAATCAAATTCCCAAGCTTTCGTTACACAGCATCGATCAATGTCTCCTGGCATCAAAGAGCATATCAGAGCCAAAGCAGGTGTCAAGCCAGATAGATCGACACGTAATCGAGTATCAATAGCAGATTTACACGACCCAAGATTGCATCAGATCGTTTAGAAACCGTTTGGTTTGAATGATCGAGTTAAATTTGAATCGATGGCTCTGTAATCGTTAAGCTATTAAAAACAGTTGACTGCCGTATTGAATCGAGTTTTTTCATGTGTGATTCATGGATATGTTGGGGATGTTTGTGGGAGTGTTAATTGGGTTAAACTGCTTTGGTTTGGTGTTATGTAAACGGTTAGTTAAGTGCCGATAGCTTTACAAGGAGACCGTGTAAACAGCAGGGCTACCACAAAACTCGAAACTTGAAGTTCGTGTCGTGCGGTCCCTCTGACACTTATACTATTTAGTACGAGAGCGGGAGGGACCGCACGAGACGAACTTCGAGTTTCGTAGTAGCCCTGCAGAAGTGCAACGGATAAGCAAGATTTTTAAGTTTACGAGATTATTTTGAAAGTGGTTATTTACAACAAAACCATAGGAATCAATATTAATAAAACACTTCAAATCACGATAGCCATGGTGGCCTAGTTGTTTGACCTAACGCCTCTTAAGTAGAGGTTCGTGGGTTCAAACCGCACTACTGAGTTTTTCGAAATTCATGTGTGAAATTAAATTTGGAATTTACCACGAGCTTTACGGTAAAATAATGTGAGGAAACCTGCACAAACCTGTCAAGTAATTCAATGGTATGTGTGAAGTTCCCAATCTGCACTGGGCCCGCGTGGGAACTCGGCCCAAGCCCTTTCATTCCAGATGAGGCCTGTGCCCAGCAGTGGGACGTTAATAAGCTGGGATGATGATGATGACTTTCAATTGAAGTTGAATTATAAAATGCCAAAAACACTGTTTATTTTTTGTCCATACTATTTAAATTTGCAAGGAACCATAAATGTATGGGTCCGACTCTGTCTTAGGTATTTTTTTTACTAATTAGTATGACGTTCCTATTTACTTCAATTCTGCGTGTTACCAATTTGAGAACGCAAATTTTTCTACTTCATGCCTTAATAGATCACAAACTCTTACTTCTTTCTATACATAAGAATCTTGAAGGCATATAGGTATCTACACTTAAACGTTAGCTATATGCGGATGCATTTTCCAATGACTCCATCCCATCCCCACAGCAATATGAGTAATGTCGGCAGAAAAATGCCGTAATACCTCGAGCTCGAGCATTAACGCATCCGAATATGCGAGGGGGTGCAAATGCGTTGGGTTTAAAATAGAACTGAAGGGGTGACTTTGAGAAGTCGTTTCGTCATACGCAGTCTTGTGGTGAAAGGTTATACGTGTTGTTGATAATGGATGCCAGTTTGAAGCATCTTGACAAAACTTTAAAAGTTTATTTACGCAAGCGGCTCTTAAAAAAGTTATTTAGTATTGGAGAGACAAAAATCGGCACCTATATGTTTTCGGTTGACCGTAGTTACTCAAACTGACGGGTCGCATTAAGATAAACAAAGGTCACTTCGTAAAGCAACCCATAAAAACACTTTACCTCCGCACAATCGAAAAGAAAAATCCCCGGAAATTCAAGGAAAAATTACGCTCGTTAGAGCCAGAGGAATTGGCGTTAATAAAAAACACCCTGTAATTCGGAAGTGAGGGCGTTGACAAATGAGCAGCCTACGGCCGTCTAATGAGACGCACCCTGTATCACCTGATGGCGAATAAAATGGAATAAAATATCTAACTGATTCGGCGGTACGTCACGCGGTCCCATTCACTTGTTTCGGGGGTGAAATTTAAATTTTGGAACGTTCTCATTTAGCATCTTGGAAGACGAGGTGGTAATTTGTAAAAGCTCTTTCCTTATGAGTTGTCATTTGTTTAGTAATCTTTACGATGTCATAACAAAGGAAGTGTTGTTGTGGTTGTGATTAAATCAACATCTCATTGTGTGTTTTAGACGATAAACGGATGATCGAATATCCGATTATGTAATTAAGTAATCTATTACAAAATTGTTCACTAATCTCTACCTTGTGTTTTGTTTTCACAATATAGTTCTTTATAAGTTGCAAATTGTATCATTCACCGACTTTACTCCTCACCATGAAGGTCTGAATTCGATTGAAGGGATTAAACGCGGACCTGTCGCATACAATAAACATATACAGACACGGGAGCAAATAAATCGCTAAACCGAAATGACACCCGAACAATCCCGTAAGCCTGCACTCGAACAGACCCGGATTCAAATTTAGAACACCTTATTTATTGGGTCTTATTTACGTTTATTACCTGCATGGAGGTAGAATTGGGCGTAATAATCGATAAGTATCCTGCGGAGCGTTTTGCAGGACTGGAAGAAAGATTGAAAGAGTAAAAAGTTTCTGGCCGAAAAAAAGGAAATATACAGAGCGGCAAAAAATCTGGCCCTCTGGGTCAAATTTGTGCCGCTTAGTATAAGTACTTTATAATAGAGAAGACACAAAAACATGTTTCTGGAGAAAATAATATGATAGCGTAAGATAAGTAATAGGCAGCCTTTATCACTTCAAAGCGATCTCTTCCGGGCAACCTACCTGTCATTTTTGTTCAAAATTGTTTCAAACATTATTCGTTATATAGTTGGCGTTAGTTTTCCAGTGTCTATTTTCTTTATTACTATTAAATAAATTGCTTATTTTACATAACTAATTTTTTGTACAGGAAAGCGTAGTCATAGTCATAGAATATTTGTACAGAGCTTGAGTTTAGTACCAGTAATATATCATGTAGACAGCCCTTACTTTTGTCAAGGAAATCACAGTGAAATCGATTATTAAAAGGTTCCAATGTTGAAAGGTTGAATCATTTTGTTTGACTTTACCTACATGCAGTAGAATACAAAATGTAAATAAATAGGAATAAAAATTACGCATTATCTGAAGGGATATAGGAAACTGTTTCAAGGTCTGAGCTTTATCACATTAACAAGGTCACAGCTTTATAACATTTTATTAGTATTCCTTTGTGCTCCTGAAAAACTGTTGTAATTTTTATTAATATAACATAAGGCACGTCATAAAGCCTATTTAGGTATTTGTCAACAAAAAATTACAGTATTACAGTTAAAACACCAATGCGCTGTAAAATTCAAATTATACAAAAATAATAGCTACACAAATAGAGGTAAAAAACACAAAAATTACACAAAGAAAAAAACAAAAACAAATCAGGGATTTCTGAAAGTCGTCTTAGTCGTTACCTTAAAACGACGAAACACCCCAACCTCCGGCCAGACTGAAGTCGAAAGAAGTCGGAGCGCAGGAACATCTGCTATCCTATGGATTATAATGATGGACTGGTCATATTAAATACATGTCGTCTACTTCCAGAATCTTCTTCTTCTTATGGCTCTCCATTACTGGAGGTCTGCCGTCAGCACTGCGAACTGTTTCCGGTCTTTAGCCAAGCTAAATATTTAGCTCTTCAACGCTGGCTATTGCTGTCCATTCGCGTATGTTACGAAGCCAGGACTAATTTTTCTTCCAGCACGCCTCTTTCCCTCTACTTTACCCATCATTAATAAACTGTAGGAGTTCCTGAATACTTCCCCCAATTGTGTCGATTATGTCCTTTATGACACAAGCGTACGCACAGGTGCAGCAAATGCAGGTTTGGCGTTCGAAAGGTGTTGCGGTTTTGCCCGGTTTTATGATCAGCTGTCCGTGTTTTGTGTCGGATTTGTTAAAACCGCTGACGACCACCACTGCAATAAAGTGACAGCAGTATATTGATGTCGCTAAAAGAGATTTCGTCTGTGACTCTTTCGTGTAGAGAGAAAGGGATTGAAATTATAAAAGACTTTCAATCTTGATCAAGCACTATTCTAAATAAATTAAAACTACACAAAGTATTTGTGCGTTTCGGCGTTACTGGGGGTTCTGTATTTTATTTATCTTTTACAATACAATACAAATACTCTTTATTGTACACCATAAATAATAAGCTTTTGTTTATTTTTTAAGTTTAGTTATAAATCCTTCTTTTTCTTTTTCTTCAAAAATAGAGCTATTATTAGGTATAACGTTTTAAACTTTCGTGATTTTCACTCATAGTCAAAATACCACAAACGGGACTTATTATGCTAACAAACAATGCTAATACTTACCTCGATGTTTCGGCAATATTACAGTGGCCGTGGTCACGAGTAGACTGAAGTATGGGGTGTCAAGTCTACCTAGTAACTAACTACCTAACCTAACCTAACCTAACCCTGTTACTTGTAACACATTTTAAATTTAGGGCCTGTTTCACCATCTATTGATTAGCGTCAACCGACGGTTAAATGTGATGCCGTCTCCGTCTATTCGAACAAAAAAAAAAGACGGCATCACACCTAACCGCCTGTTAACACTAATCAATGGATGGTGAAACAGCCCCTTAGCCTTTAAATCTCATCCTTTTAGCGCTGTCTATATTGCCAACTTTGTTTAAAACAGCCCGGCGTGGGCCGCAAAGAAATTAAAATTCACAGCTGCATGTCCAAGTGATGAATGTGTCCCCCTACCACAAAACTACCTAAATAATCCCCTTCCCACCCCCTACTTTTACGCGCTGATCATCGTAAACACTCATCAGTGTTTGCGGATCCTAAATATAACATGTATTTTATAGGGATTGCTACGAGTATCATAAAGGATACTTTTATATAATGTATAGTCAACAAAGTAAGTACTTTAACATGTTTAGAGTTCCGTATGTACTTCAAACAGAAAAAAACGATAAGGATCACTTCCCCACTTTAGGCTCTTCGTGAAAAGAGTTTGCTTACATGTTTCATGAAGGGCCGGTAATTCTACTACTAATCTTATGCTTACTTTCTACTTGTTATATAAAAATAACTTTTATGTGGCCTTAATCGTTGATTTACTTACCCCCCACTTCAACACAATACCTACCTAATTGCAAGCTTTTGCTTAGCATTAACGAAGTAAGATACGGATAGCATCATGATTTCGCCACAATATTTCTCAGTCATCCTATTTGAATATTTGGCAGTTTGTCCCTTTCACACAAATTGGCAGCGTTTACGGCGACTACATAATTCACGCACGACCGGCGATACGGGCCCTTTTGCAAAGTGACACTTATATTTGCGAACAAGTAAGGGCTTAGACAGACAGGCTCCTAGTTACTGGTATTATTTTGCTAAGACGGTTTGACAGGTTTTTGTTTAGGAACGTTGTATTTGGTGTAGATATACCTCAGTAGCGTAGAGTGTAAACATTTTTGTTAGCAAATCCGGAAAGATAGCGTGAGTTAAGTATAATCTTCCGATGCGACAGCTCGTACGTAGTTAGTGTATCTATACAAGTTTTAAAAAAAAGAAAAGAAAATACATTTATTCACAACACAAGACACAATAATAGCATTAATTACAAATAGACAACACATAGGAAATTATGCGTCATTGCGGTTGTGAATCGGACACTGGCTCAGCATAATGCTGAAGCGTTAATAATAAACACCCCAGCGCTGATTTTCAGCCAGCACCGTTTTCCATAGGTGTTGCCAACACAAGTCTGATGTCAATATCACATATTATTATTAACTAGCTTTTGCCTGCGGCTTCGCCCGCGTGGAATTCGGTTATCGCGCGCTTTTTTATCCCTTTAGAGGGAAATTTTATCCATTTCACCTACACAGATAATTTTTAATGGTAATCGAGAACTTATACACCCATTTTTATACTTCTAAGTCCAGAAATGAGAAAGTTCCATATAAGCTTCACCCCCCCATTTCACCCCCTTAGGGGATGAATTTCTAAAAATCCTTTCTTAGTGCTCACTTACATCATAAAAAGAACCTCTCTACCAAATTTCAAGTTTCTAGGCCCAGCGGTTTGGGCTGTGCGTTGATATATAACCCAGTCAGGTTTGCCTTTTATATATATAGATTTCACTTTATCACTTTCACTATCTTCATTTTCTTCGTCTATCTGTCACTCCTTATCGTGGTATTTATGAGCAATTTTGATGACAATAAGGTAGATACTGCCAAGCTGATCGGACGAAGGAACCGGAAGCTAGTCCCTGGGTCTCCAACACAGAACATGGTATCCTAGTCGTGTTTCGATTTATTAGAAGTCATTATTTTGACCAAGAATGGTACTAGGGGGGGGGGGGGGTCTGATGACGGAGCATTAAGCCTAACTGTTAGGCAGGTTTACCTCATCATTAAGCGTGTTTTTTTATTACTATAATTTTAGCAAAGACGAGTGAAAGAATAAGGGGTGACTTTTACCTTGCTGCAGAAATTGCAGTGAATCTAGGCCATAAGGTAAGCCACCAAATTAATGTGAATAAAAAGGTGTGGCCAATTTGTACATAGTTGGTGCACATAACAGTATTATCTTCTCCATTGTTAGCACATTGTTGCGCCTCTCACTCAAATGTTGCAAGCATTGACAATGCATTATGTCACAAGTTTCTCATCTGACCGTCGACACTGGACTTGTTTTATTTGAAATCTTCTTGCAATTTTATAACCTTTTTTTTTTATTCGACTGGGAGGAAAACGAGCAAGTGGGTCTCCTGGTGGTAAGAGATCACCACTGCCCATAAACATCTGCAACACCAGGGGTATTGCAGATGCGTTGCCAACCTAGAGGCCTAAGTTACCACCTAACCTAACCTGACCAGAAATTATCGGTTGGACGCTTTGCTGAAGTATGACTAACAGTCTCTTTTTTTACTACATAAAATTCATTTAGTACCTAAAAAATATTAAGAAAATACACAATATCCATAACGCAGACTTCGTATGTTCGGTTTAGATAGTAAGGATGAATCACCACCATTATGAACGAAGCTTAATTCGCTTTTTCGCAAAGCGACACTCTTTCGCCTAACCACGAATTTAGGCTTATTACTAGAGCAAGGCTACCAGTAATAAACGCTTTAATCTTAGAGGCAATTTGTTAAAACGTTCGGGTGAAGGGGACGCGAGCGCGTGAAGTTATGTTTTATGCTTTATAATGTCATAAGGCTTTTAGTCGCGTGTTTTACTCTAGGAAATTCCAAGAGGCAAAGATGACTGTAGAGGAAAAACTTAGGTAAGTACATAAGTCTGAACTAGGTAGGTCTGTTTGTTTTGTCCGAATAAACAGAGACGTACCACGTTGATCTGTCACATAACATTTGTGAATTTTAATTTTCTTCTAAATTTCTTCTTAACTTTTACGAGTATTTTTTGACGAGTGGAAGGAGAAAGGGAAGGCCTAGTAGGAAGGGTAGTACAAAACGAAGTTGCTTCCCGCTGTTTATCCCTCTGTCTTTATAGGTACAGTGAAGTGCAAAAATAAGTATCTATACGAACCACTCAAAAATATGTTACTACGGCCTTAATGCGTCGTCTGTAGTACTTATTTTTGAAACTTTGAATATGTTGATATTTTTACGCTTGACTGTACAACTGTACATTACACATTTAGATATTTTAAACTACGCAAAGATAAACTAACTCGGTAACTTGTGTTACACTTGGACCTCGACTGGAAGAGTCGGGGTTTAAAGCGAAGTGATAGAAGAAGAAGGAGTAAATAAAATGCGGTTTCTGCGGACACAAAAATTTATTTTTAAATGAAGTTAAATATGGAAACCGGCCTCGGCTTAGCTAGCGATTTTTATTACATTACCATAGAAGTAGGGCGTGGGGGTCAGAGGAGCTAGGAGGTGACTTTTGCTCAGTTTACTGGTTATTTGCTTAAAAAAAGAAAGATGGGCGCCACGGCCATATCGGAGGCCGACCGAAGTAAAATTAAAAAAAAACAAGTTTAAAAAAAAAGAAAGAATTCACCGGATCGTCCGGAGGCTCTCCAGGCAAAAGGACCCGGGAGGGCAGACCGCCGGAGCTGTCTTCGAGGGGACGAGCTCCTCACCAGCAGCAGTAGCAGTAGACCACGTTAAAAATAAAATGAAAAGAAAAGGGGAAGTAAAGGTTGGAATTAGGGATAAAAAAAAAAAACCCCTGCAACAAGGAAATCAGACATTAGACTCGGGTTAAATTTTGGACATCCTCCATACAATAATATTATTTAAGAGTATTCTTACCGATTGGGAATAGAACCCTTGCTTGCGGGTGACCAGGCCGCGAGTTGAGCTCATGTCGACCAACCGGGGCTTTCAAACGCCTGCGTTACATCTGAAATGGTCGAAAACAGTTAGACCAACGAACAGCATTCCGGCGAGCCATCGGGCATTTGAAAATACGGGTCTTACCAGGCTTTAATACGTAGAACGAGGCATGGAGCCACGTTTGGAGTTAGCCGGCGATTCCTTTTCGGTCTGCAAAAACAACCACACACATGACGAGATGCTTTACAAGCATTACGAAGACAATTATTTTGATAGTTGAGGAGTGAACATGGACTCACCTGTAAATTCTTGGTGAATATTATTACATTAATTAAAACGCAGCCGACACGGCGGAAGATCATAGCGAAAACGCCATCTCACCGGAGGGATACCAGAGCAAACATGACAGGTGAAATAATTAAATGGAAGTTTTGCAAAAAGGAAACAAATTCAACCCAATTTTAAGAATGTTGTAATAGCCAATTTTAGAAGATTAATTCAGGTTTTTACTGAATTTTAGGGACAATCCAGACTGAAATATAAAATAGAAATCCGAACGTCTAATTTATCACCTAGCAACACTCGAAACTTTTTCTTAAATACTGCACTGAAACAAAAGCCAAAGGTGACGACTCCCACACGACCTCAGTCGAACAAAATAAAAAAACAATGTACTTAAAATAAATGGGGTGGGGGGGGGGGGGGGGGTTAAAATTATATACGTAACACTTGGTAACTCTATATGTGTGCTATCGCTTATAAGCTGCTGAACCGATTTAGTTGAAATGTCTAATATGTCACCATCTTCATCTAGCTGTAGAACGTCCACTGTTGGACATGAGCCTCCGCCATAAATACCTCCAGTTGCATCTGTTGGATGCGGTCTGTATCCACCGTGAACTCGCGGCTTTAACGTCGCCATTTCGTTGGTGGACGTCCTACATTGCATGCCGATCCGCGGTCAGCTACGTAGGTAAATGGCTGTCAGATATTCATAGATAGTTATATAGATATGACGCTTGGTGTTGTCGGTAACATTACAATTGTGTATTTTCCTATGAGAGCATACCTATCTTATCAATAACAACCCTGCGATTTTTCTAATGTGAACTTCCTGGCAAGCGATGCGATTGTCGCCGTGTTGTCTAAAGCCGAGTTTAGACTTGTAAGAAAAAACATACAAGTTGCATTACATTGCGGCGCTCGATTGACTACAAACTCGTCTTTACGGCCTCGCAAAGTAATGCAACTTGCACGAATTTTCTTGCAAGTCTAAATTCGGTTTAACGTCCGGGCGCTCGCGATCACATTTGCCATCTCTTTACCTCATCCTACACTGTGTGGCAGAATGAAGTGGCGAAAACAACTGCGAATCCAAGTGTTAGATAATAAGGGCTCAGGTCAGGATGGCAGTGCTCTTATAATTTTTATTGTTATAAGAACACTCGCCATTTTATTCTGCATAGAGTTTTTATCTCTGAACTGTTTGCATACAAAGGAGCGCTAATCTCTAGTCTTGTTCAGAGCTCACGTGCGACGAACATTTCCATATTTATTGCGTCCGATCGCTGCACTCGTGGCGATACATAAAGCAAAACAACCCATATCGGGATTGTATTTGATTAATTGTAGTTTACGCTCTAAAATAAATGACTATTTGAGTGACTGCGAACTTTAGCTATCATTTCGATAACTAATTTTTTGACTGAACTTTTTTTCGTACACATACATAGAAAAATATTATTATGAGTTGCGTCCGTTCCGTTTTTTACGTGAGGTGAAAACGAAGTATTATTAATAATAGCTGTGGCCTGCGAATAATGCCCGCACGTGAGAGGTAGTACAATTTTCCATGATAAAAAACTATAATATGTCGTTTAGGGTCTAAATTATTATACGTCCGTATCGCATTTTATCTAAATCGATTGAGTATTTTAATAGTAGGTAAAAATCATATCAAGCACGCAAACACGTGCATTATTACAAATAGCAAATAGAAATAGAAATATTTTTATTCAGGCTTCGCACTTAAAATATAACATATAGCCATTATGCATTAGCTATGCATTTCTCCGGAATAAAAAAAAACACTTTGTCCATTCCGAAGTCTCGAACTGTATTTCCACTAGGAAAATTATCTGAATTGTTTCAGCGGTTTAGGCGTAAAGAGGTAACAGGCAGACAGACAGATAAACAGTCAGGGTTACTTTCGCGTTTATAATATAAGTACTTAAAGATGTGTTACTACTTTCTTTGACTAAACTGGAACGAGTTAAGTACTTAACTAGTGAACTCTAATTTTAACTTTTGCTAACTCCACAGCTTGAGTTCAATATTTTCTTAACAGTTCCTTTTTACTTGCTCTAACTTTGGAACTAACTTCCTGCATTGATTTAAAAGGATCGATGGGAACTAGCTTCTTCCTTAAGTTAATTTTACCCATTAGGTGCATTAATTTTTAAACTTCCAAATTCAAGAGCCACTACTCTTATAACAGGTAACCGTTGGTGGGAAAGTCCTCGAGAGGCGATGGCAAGATGAAGACGAAGTGGAAAACAAAGCGTTGGCAAGTCTCCCGCTAGATGGACTGACATGTTAAAGTTGCGGGCAACCGGTGAATGAAAGTGGCGAATATTTGTTCATTGTGACTTTCTAAGGAGGAGGCCTTTGTTCAGCAGTAGACGTGTTCCAGCTGATGACAATGACGAAGACGATGATGCCAAATAACGTAACGTTGTTTGTATACGCACCTGAGTAAATCACCTGATTTCTTGTAAATCAGCCAGTCAAGTTAATTATAGTTCCAAACTGACAGATAATACGTATTTACAACTTTAAGAAACGTCTACGAATTGTGCATCTATCGAAGGATAACACGGGGAAATGAAAATAGCCCAACTAAATTCTATTAAAGGCGTGTGAAGGAATACGTATAAACTCAATACTTCCTAATGTTCTTGAATTACACGGTCCGGATGGGGCGTGAATTGCTTACATTTGTTGATGCTGGCTGCCCAACTGTTTGTCGATTGAGTTAAGATGACTGGAAGAATACTTAAACGTTACGTTTGAAAAAGAAAAGGGAAAAAAAAAAAAATGAAAATTGAAAAGGGAAGTGAAAGGAAATTGAAGGAATGAGGATTTAGGAGGAGGAGGATCAAAGGATTTAGAATTTAAATTATATCAATGGCTTAAAAATAAAGCATATTATTCAATGAAAGAATATTTCGACGACGACCGGATGGCCGAGTGGTTAGAGAACCTGACTACGAAGCTTGAGGTCCCGGGTTCGAATCCCGGCCGGGGCAGATATTTGTATGAATAATACGAATGTTTGTTCTCGGGTCTTGGATGTTTAATATGTATTTAAGTATTTATTTATCTATATAAGTATGTTTATCCGTTGCCTAGTACCCATAGTACAAGCTTTGCTTAGTTTGGGACTAGGTCAATTGGTGTTAAGTGTCCCATGATATTTATTTATTTATTTATTTAAAATAATAAATGTCTTGACTGTCGTTAAAACTGTGGGTGTAGAAGCTAGCGTAAAACTAAAGTGTCTTAATATCTGTATCTTATTGCGAGACTAAAAATTTAAATATAATTTAAATACAAGTAGGTAATTATTTTATACATAGAATCGATGTACACTGTTACACTTTTATTTAAATGATGGCTTAAAATCACATTGTATTAATAACAGTAGTATGGAACAGCCATTTCTAGTAACTTTATAAATATTTCCAGTGTTTAAAACGACCGACGAATGTTATGCAGATGCCGCGAAATTGAATAGGAACAGTTCCAACGTGTTTGAAATGTTTTCTAATAGCAATCAACTCAGAACCTATGCACTAAATGTCAGGATGATATAAGATGAATAATTTGGAATACCTACTAAATTTGATATTTGAAATTTACCATGAGCTTATGGTGAAGGAAACTGGTCAATAAACCTGCACACGCCTATGAGAAAATTCAATGGATTGTCAGAAGTTCTCCATTAGTATTGGGCCTGCGTGGGAAGTAAGGCGCAAGCACTCTCATTCTGACTGGATGCCTGTGTCGTAGGTATATAAGATATTAGATATTGGAACATAAACTGGGATTCCTCTGCTAGAGGCCCAACCAAATTAACAAGCCGGGTTTTTTTCGCTGGTGAAAGTCCGGCACACCCTGGGTCCCTTCTCAGTCGTCCATAACGGATTTTTCCCGACGGCACACCCCCATCTCCCATTTATAACTTCTAATAAAATGAGTAAATTAACAAAATAGAAGTAAAAACAAGGACCTGACGTCCTTGGGCCTTTCGGATACTTACCGTCAAAAAACAAAAACAATTAGACCGTGCGTAGATGAGCGTTCTAGATTTTTTGTGTCAAATCGAATTATTTGCACTAGACCCACAGACATTGAGATTACAACAACTGACATAATAATACGTTATTGATTCAAAGAAATTCTCCTGTGCGATCGACTGTTAAATAATTTGACATTTACACTGACCGCGTATTGCTGGACTGAGCAATGGAAATTTTTTTTAACGTTTCGTCATTTATTATGGCTAATCGACTTTTACCTGGTCTGACCGGTTTAAATTTTAACCTTTAATTTAAATATAATGTTATGATATGATGTGAACTTTAAGGCAGTCAGTCTCATATTCATTTATTGTGGAAATTGCTGAAGTGAAGTGGGTACTGATTGTGTTTGTGAATGTCATTTATGTGTACGGTGCGTTCGTCATTTGACGTACACATAAATGACATCTTAAAAAAATTATAGATTAGGTAGTTACTGTTATGAAGAACAATATTATGAATTCATATGTTTCTTATTAATGCCATTATTAATAAGAAAATTTAGATATTGGTCTGTCATGAAGCAAAAAATATTAAAAACAACATTACGAGTTGAGATATTTATGTTCTTAGTAATGACATGAATTCAGAAATTAGTAGGTAATAAAAATTTATGAACAAAAAAGTATGAGATTTTTTTTTATGAAGAGTGATTGTGAGTGAAGAGTGAAATCTGTAGTAAAATAAAAAATAGGAATAAGAATTTTATGAGAGTCAATAGGGACTCATGTGTAGGTAGTTAGATTTGAGGTGTAGACTCCTTGAAACAAAACATTCACACATTCTGTATGCTGACTGGACTTACCATTAACTTGGACTTTTTTCTTTGCAGAATGAAATATGTCGAACATATGCCATCGATACATCAGGCGTCACTGCGAGGAGAGAAATGGAGGATCCTACATGAAGGTGAGCTACGCATCTATACCCATGCAGTGAAGATGACAGTGATTTCACTTAAAAAATTAACGAAAATACAGTATGTCTTATTGGTAGGTACCTTTCACGAACGACTTTCATCGAGGTATGTAGAGTCAATGAAACTGAATCACGTGTCAGGGTGGAACCTTTGATTAATAAATTTAGCTATGATTTCTTTAGCAGATGAATTGGATGTCAACATGACATTTCTGATACAAAGGTTCCACCAAGGTACGTGATTCAGTTTCAGCGATTGTAGGCTATTACACGTATGTATGTTATTCCGGACGTCTACCTATCTATGTACATATCAAATTACATCCAAATCCGTCCAGCTGCAATATATTGCGTGAAGGAGTAACAAACACACGCACGCACACATATACTCACAAACTTTCGCATTTATAATATTAGTAGAAAAGGATTAGTAAGATTTAAAATCATGTATTTTTTACGTATATGTATTTAACAATTTGGTTTACAAATTGATCGACAGATCGTTGATCACATGCCGTGTAATTTTTCTCATAAGCCACAGGCATGCGCTTGACATTTCCATTTCCGGCTGCGACCAGTGGCCGATAGACATGTGCTGATAATACTCTGTCCATTACGTGCGCGCAGCACGGAAGTTTACGGAGATGTCATGTTAAACAACGGCTTGGATATACAAGGACAGATGCTGTAAGTAACTGTAGGTACTTACTACATTCGTATGCATAAACCGTAGCATGTATGCGTGAGATAGGGTAGTACCGTTTTTATGGCCACCTTAAGACCGTTTTTAGCCAGTTGTCAATTGAAGTAATGTAGTTATAGTAATAAAACAATAATATGTTTAGTGAGTTTTCAAAAGTTTATACTGAAACGAATAAAGTTTGTAATGTTTTATTACTATAAATTTATTTCAAACCTATATTTTAACAATAAATGGCCATAAGCGGTACAGTTGCCATAAACGGTACTTCTGCCCTACAATACCTAGTACCGGTAGTAAAACGTGGAGTTTTCGTTAAGCCTAACGGCTTACCTAGTACACAACCCTTGATATTACTTGACTTATTACGGTGGCACACCACTAGTACTTAACCAGTTTTTGATCAGACTTCTAAACTTCCCGTAAAATTTTAAATGGGGGTTTCTTTGAAAAAAAAAAATATATAAGGGGGCACGGCACTTTCAGGGTTTGCAACAGTGACAGTGACTATAAATACTTACCAATTTATTACTTTCGTATTTATACTACTTACTACTTTATTAGTATAAATGCGTAATAATCGTAATTATTTTTCTAGTAGTAGTAAGTAAGTCTAGCTAACAAAGACTCTCAGTGCAAATGTAAATTAAAATTTCTGTATTACATAAAAAAAAGTTCAATTTTTTTTTTAAATTTAATCAAATTTAAAAATTAAACTGCCTTGATTGATCAAATGGAATTTTGAGACTATTAAACAGGACAGGACATAAAATTATTGAGCATCTATTATATTTAATTTAGTAATCGTATATAGGAACTCATGTTTGACAAATAAATTATCTTTATCTTTATTAAAATAGTTTTCTAAGCCACTCCTCTATCTTCTTTACTGCGTGGCATGAGGACAGGCATGGCGCAACATGTATGTAAATAATGTATTACGAGTAGGTACAAAGTGGTCGGTACATGAGAACCGCTTCATTCCATTCCACTTCATCTCGATCATTCTCTGCCACAGCCGCATTGACGGCTGACTGGACTATCATTTTGTGACATTTGCCAGAGGCCGTATTGCCTAACGTTTCTGGCGCTCGCGATCGCAATTGAATGACAGTTTTTGTATAGGAAATCTGTACAGTACATAGAAATTAATAAAAATACTTTAAAAAAAATTAACACTACGAAATTTTAAAACCGAAGTTCGCGCCGTACCTACCGTCCCTATCACTCACGTATTAAAGAATGCGTCTGTGGGACGGCAAGATACAGATGTAAGTAGGTACTGGTTAACGCGAGAGGAGCAGTGTGTAAAAGGCTAGTTGGCACACAGTTAAACTTTGGTTAAGAAAGCTTAATAACAAAAAGGAGGTTTTCACTGAGTACTGTGTAAAATGGCACAGAGACGTCGTCGTTATTTACACATCCAAATAAAAAAACGGTTAGTAGGTACATAATGATAATGGCACTTTTACTTAATCTAGGTTACATTTTATATCTAAAACCTAACCTGATGGCTTATGCATGCCTATGCCAACTTATATCGGAAGTGCCTAGGTACTCTAATGCTAGTTTGCAATAAAATGCCTAAACTAGGTCACTAAAGTAGCTTGTATCTAAGGCCACGTGTAATATCTTCCGCCTTCCTACATGACTGACTTGGGCATTTACGCTTAAGCGCCTGTTAAATGTAAACAGCAACACACACGCGATTGAGAAAAGATCATATTAACTCGTAGGAGTTCAAACGAATCAAGACTGAGATCGCTTTTACGATTAATGAACGACAGAGAAAAGGTTTTGCGATCCGTTCAATATTTTTATTTTAAAATTAGCATTATTTTATTCTAAGCGGCTAAAAATCTGGCCCTCAAACGTGTGTGCAGTAATAGGTAATTTTGTAGGTAGAGTGAGCCAAATGTTATGCCTCTGAGTATATTTACCGCAAGTAATGGGGCGTAAGTAATGTTTAAAATAATTGGGTAGTTTCCTGGGTAAAAAAATATTTTTTTATTTGTTCTATCGGTTAGATTAGCCCCCTGTTTCACTATCCATTTATTTATTTATTTTAAGGAGAGCAAACAGAAGCAAGTGTATACAATATGTACTTATAAAATAGATACATTCTTAAATTCACTTACTCCCTAACGAGCCCCCACTAAGAAATATGGTATAAGTGATTTTTGATTACATTTATCTGACGGATAAATTGTGACGCCGTCTCTATTTGTTTTATTCCAATAGACGGAGACGGCGTCACATATCTAAACTCAAACTGACAATACTTATTGACAACAAAAACACACAACATCACAAGAAAAACACAATAAAAACATAAATAGGAGAAGAGAGAAAAATTAAAGATGTTGTGCTGTAATGTGATGTCAAAAGGCAAGATTACGATTTGGAGTCTTTTTGTATTTTTTATTTCAACTCCAAATTTTTTGTTTCTTTTACGGTTATCCCGTGAAAGTTTAATATTTCACACGAAAACACAAGCCGAAACATGAATGCACAGAAAAACCAGAAAAATAGACCAGCGCTGGGAATCGAACCCAGGTCCTCAGCATTCCGTGCTGCGTGCTATTCCCCTACACCACCACTGGACAGGAGACTAGACACGAATTTTTCCTATGCACCCATATTTCGACTTTGGATTCTTTTCATTTGTCACTTTAGCAGCGACACTAACGCCATCTATGGATCTACGTTCTCAACGAGAAACATTTTTTCCACTCCCGTCGAAGCTATCCGCTCACCAGGGACAAGAGATGTCGCTATTAAGCAATCAAATCAAATTAAATTCAAATTAAATTAAATTTGATTTGATTGCTTAATAGCGACATCTCTTGTCCCTGGTGAGCGGATAGCTTCGACGGGAGTGGAAAAAATGTTTCTCGTTGAGAACGTAGATCCATAGATGGCGTTAGTGTCGCTGCTAAAGTGACAAATGAAAAGAATCCAAAGTCGAAATATGGGTGCATAGGAAAAATTCGTGTCTAGTCTCCTGTCCAGTGGTGGTGTAGGGGAATAGCACGCAGCACGGAATGCTGAGGACCTGGGTTCGATTCCCAGCGCTGGTCTATTTTTCTGGTTTTTCTGTGCATTCATGTTTCGGCTTGTGTTTGTCACCAGGGACAAGAGATGTCGCTATTAAGCAATCAAATCAAATTTAATTTGATTTGATTGCTTAATAGCGACATCTCTTGTCCCTGGTGAGCGGATAGCTTCGACGGGAGTGGAAAAAATGTTTCTCGTTGAGAACGTAGATCCATAGATGGCGTTAGTGTCGCTGCTAAAGTGACAAATGAAAAGAATCCAAAGTCGAAATATGGGTGCATAGGAAAAATTCGTGTCTAGTCTCCTGTCCAGTGGTGGTGTAGGGGAATAGCACGCAGCACGGAATGCTGAGGACCTGGGTTCGATTCCCAGCGCTGGTCTATTTTTCTGGTTTTTCTGTGCATTCATGTTTCGGCTTGTGTTTTCGTGTGAAATATGTCAAAAGGCCTCAGCTCAGCATGTGCCGTAGCACTGTAACCAGAGCTGCAGCACTGGTATCCATCAGATAAAATTAATCAATGGGTGGTGAAGTATCGGAAAATATTAGACATTTATATTATACTTTTCCTTTCGTCAATCAAACAAAAATATTATACAAAAATGAAAAAAATTAACTGTATTGATAGCCTCCTCTTCGTTTTTGAAGCCGGTTTAAAAAATGTCACATTACGTGCGAGCACTTAAGGGTAAGTACATCCGCTAGCTTATAGCCTTATGAGTGTAGCAAGTACCAAAGTAAAAGACTTTTGAAATAAATCAAAAGTTTGCCCACTTGATATATTCAAAGCGCCGAAAAGTCACTGAGAGCATGTTTCAAGTTTGTCAAGTCAACATTTAGGGGCCAAACTCATAAATCCAATGAATTTAAGGACTAGAAGCGTTCCAGTTCACAAAAGGATCATTAAAAGTTGGCGATGAAATCATGTAAATTGCCCATTAGCAGGGGTCGCCAAATCCCTTGAACGTTTTCTAAGTAAACAGCAGTGCAGGGATCGGAAACTCTAATTATTCTTGTTTGGCGATTTGAGGTCTTCATCTTCGTTCAATGTTCAGGAGTCACTTCATTAGCGTTGTTTTAGAGGGAATCGCGAATTCCATTAGCTCGTTAAAATTATTATCAAAGGAATTAGTGAGCTTTGTAAATTAAGGAGTATTCTATGTAGGTAATATTTTTTTGCAAGTTCAAAAATTTTGCAGTTATTATTCTGTCTATGAAAATTGCCATTAGGTATGCGGGAACTATGAAATTGTTATTTTTTATTAAAAACTATCCTATGACATTTCATAGAGATCTTAAGCTATCTTTATACCAAAGTTCATTCATTCAAATCTATTCAGTGATTAGGGGTGAAACAGACAGACACACATATTTTCAAATGTATAATAATTATTAGATTACAAGCAGACTTCTACTATACTAGATAGTGCAATACAAGCAATAAACAAAGAGACGATCTCTATGCGCTTTTTTTGCGATAAATTTGAAACAGGCCATACGACGGAAAATTCAGTGATTAAGAACATATTTCACAACTATACAATACAATACAAAAAACGAAAATTTCTCTCTCTCTCTCTCTCTTTCTGTTTTCTTGTACCTCTCTGTTCTATATTGTGTACCTGTTTTCTGTATCGCTTACTGTTTGTGGCGGACGACAGAGTTATTTGTATCTTGAACCATCAGAATATAAAAATTCACATGAAAACCTCAAATTTTAATCGAAGTTCAAACAAAAGTACCAGGCGGACATAAACAAAAGGTTTCAGATTGAAGTTTGTTTGTAGTGTGTGCCGCGGCGCCGTCCAATTTCCGAGACCACCGCAAAGCGGCGCCGTGCGTTCCTAGTTTCCTACTTCCTACTTCCTAACATATCTACGTGAGTAGACATGTGTTCTATTAGTTATTATACTCCTATATACTGCTGTTGCCCGCATCTTTAAATAATTTGTTTATCGTAATTCCACGGGAATTATGCAATATTGCGGTAGGTATAAAGGCGATCCTATATCCTTTCAGGGTCCCAATCTATATCAATATCTACTCGTAGTTCCAACTAAATCGGTGCGTGAAAAAGTAAGGGACAGAAAATGCAAATAGACACAGAGATACAAAGTTATTTTTGCTTTCATAATATTAGTAAGAATAGATATACATTTTAGCTTGTTTAAATTTTCAGTTAGGGTTCGATTTCATCACAAATTTAGATTCGGTTAAATCAAAGTTGGTGTAATTGCGATGCGAGTTTAAAAGAACTTTTAAAATATCTAAATAAATAAAATAAACTAGTTAACTGTGGCGTAAGTTTCTTTGTAAGTTGTTTAATTAAAAATTCTGCTTGCCTGAGGCATTGTTGACGAGCAATAAGGTGAATAAACAATGGAGCTAGAATCAATGGGGAAAATAACAAATACCGAAGCAAATCAGACGTGGCTCTACATTGCCTGTGAGAAAAAGTAGGACAAGCACAAATAGCTTTAAAGAACTTGGGTTCTGGTAGAGTCTTTAGAAGAGGCGCGAGCAGGCATAAAATTCAGTTGGGTAAGAAAAATTGGTTAAGCGCAAGTCAGACTCATATAAAAGCAAACAAAAAAGTTATGAAAAACATTTGATCACTTTGAAAAAATCTCGTATCATTTGTGAACAAAATTGACCCATGAAAAATATTCGTAAAGAACAATCAGAAAAATAAATTATTAAGATTTTTTTAAAAGTAGTGACGATTTATTTGTTTGAATGAGCGACTTGAGGACTTTACTTATGCTGTGAGATCTTACTTTCTGTAAAATTTCATAATTATCTACCCCATACGTTTTGATACCCACGAGTGAAGTATGAAAACTATACAATACGAAAATACACTTCAATAGTTTTTAGGTCATTAACGCAGTCGAATATTAGCCGACGGCAAACAAATTTGCTATGAGCTAACAATTTTACTGTCGGGTAAAGCATCAAAAATAGAATATTTTAGGACTATTGCATAAAAACACATTAAAATACAATAATACCTGAGATAGTATAGTTGTGCTGATCTGTCTGTTATGCCAAATAATTTATTTAATTTTAAACGATATAACGTAAGCACCAATGTCATTTACTTCGAATAATGAATCTTACGATTGTTTGTCATGTAGTATATAAAAGGGTTTATCTGAACAGGGAACCCTAATAACTCCCCTCGTTTCCCGGATTCAAAATCCCCCTGCGACAGGCATCAATGCAGAACTTTCTTCATTTGCACCGCTGTAAACAATGCTCTGAAGTTACCTATTAGTTGTTTCCAATTATCAGTGCCGCCGACCGACGATGCCTGTCTGTTTATTTCTATGTTCACTGCGGAAGAAAAAACCAGACAGACAAATAAACGAGTAATTTACAGAGACAGGCTGTTCGACATTGTATGGTGCAATTGCAGTTAATTATGCATTTGATGATTGAAACTCGAACAAAAAAAAAACGTTTTTCAAATCAATTAAAGAACTAAATTGTTCTTTTTTGGTTGTATTAACAATGTATTGTTTTACTGAGATTTAAAGTGTATTTAAAGTTTTAAATTTGGTTTTGATTGACATTATTTTAATCTTGTTACATTGTTTTTATTGCTTTTAAATTGACACCTGTTATTTGAATTGTTATTGTTGTTATTTATTCATCATATTTATTTACGATGGAACAAAATTTAAATGTTTCTAAATCCATATCCTAAACAAATGCTCATAATTAATTTTGCTCACAAAACGATTGTCAAGAAGCGAAGTCGTTTGTCTTTGTGCTGTTATCGAATTGCTTCTTTTATCTGTTTCCTATTTGCAATTTTAACTCTTTTTGTTGTGCACTCGCAGACGTCGTTAATTTTCTTCTGCGATCTGTTTTATTGTGTCCATCGACAAGGAGAACATTTAATTAAATTGTCAAATCCGAAGATAAATCATTACGTGCTTCACTTAATCGATCAGTTTCCACTGTTCCTTGTTCTCTTAAATGTGTAAAGTAATGACGTTCATTCAACGCTACGAATAGAATATCTAATATTCTCGCGTGAAGAATAAGATAAGAAAAATCCTGATTACTGTAACTGAGAATATACACAGAATTAGGATGATGGATCATTGTTGAAAGTTTTACGTATCCCCGGAATGTTTTGAAAAAACTCTTTGTAACTTATTAATGAATGGACTTAACCTTGAATTCTAAGAAAATAAATATGAACTCAATTTTATATTTTTACTTAAAAGAAGAGTTTTTGTATGGGGCATAGTGGCATTTTTAATTTTTCTCTATTTAAATATAAGTTACACCGAAAAAGGCAAACAACGGCACCACATTTTTTTTATTTGCTAGTTAGAAGACATTAGTAATTTCGTGACAGAGTGGTCAGAAACAACGCAATGAAAAGAATATATTTGACCCTTTTACACATTGTTATGAATATGACATACTTAGCCTTGCAAACCACTACTGAAATTGGCCTCTAAGTTGAGGCCAATAATTATCCACAACTTGTAATTTATCTTCAAGCATCACGCTTTTAAAGTCTCTACCCATTACACCGTATGCTACTAAGACCGTAATAGCAACGTATCAGGCAAAAATACACTGTTTGTATCGAAAAGTATGACACTATGCCCACTAGCACGTTTCGTAATCAACCGTCGCCATCGCCGTCGCGTGTCATGTATGCGTTTGACGTTCCGTTCCTGACACGATCCTGTTACGATCATGACATGATACGGACAGTGTAGTGGGTAGAGAGAGACCTTTGAGGTAAATTGTACTCCGAAAAGTGACTTGTTTCAGGTTATCCACTAAAAGCTGTGCTTATAGCCTATCGCAAAGATGAGGTCTTTTTAATTGATCCTGAATAAATGTTTCAACGGATAGATGAGTTTTGATTCAAGAAGTTGCAGTCACGCTTTTGACGTCATACATTTTGGAAATCGATGTACAGAAACATTTCTCCTGAAAAACATTGACATTTGACCAAAATTGTGCTGATATTGTCCGGATTTATAACTTGCACTTAATTACTAACACATTGGTTTAATTTTTCTATTCTTAGGTGGTCAGCCTCGCACAACTTCGGTGGATGCAAATCTTTTTTCATTTCATATTATTATTTCATTTCATATTTCATATATTTTAAATACATGTCATTTTGTCGCACTACATCTGTCAACATCTTCAACAATTCCGACCTCAGATTCCGACAGTCCTGCTATTTTCGACCGGCCATCTACTTACCACTTTCGATTTCGTAGAGGTTTTTATTTGTTTTGGCTATAAAATGATACTCTGCCGTAACGAAACGCATTATTCATAAGCCGGGGAGAGGGTGTCGCCCGGCGCTCCTGGGACGCAGTTTAATGTCCGAATTTGCATACTGCAGTATTATTTGGGACTACAGATGAATAATCTTGGATATTTGCAGAAATAGTGTAATAGCAATCTTGCTTCAGACCAAGTGGTCTAACGTCAAATGCTTAAGGTGAGAGAAAATATTAGTAGATTATGTATGTCTTACTATCAGTCTCAGGTCTGTATCTCGAGAGCCGTAATAGATAGAGAGCTGAAACGTATTTCTATAGCTGCTACGACACCAAATAGGTAACCTATCCTGACCAACAAAAAGTCCAAAAATCCCCGACTTGTCACTTCAAAGTTCAATATCTCAAAAACGGCTAAACCAATTTTGATGAAACATTTCTAAGAACCATTGCTAGAAAGCCTATGTGTGTCTAAGTCTATGTGTTGTATGAGCCTTGGGGGAGGCCTAAGTCCAGCAATGGACGTCTTTCGGCTTTCGGCTGATTGCTAGAAAACCTGATTTCAAGCAAAAAAAAGGTTCTTAAAATTTGACAAACGTGCTGCTATTGTTGCTTCTTAACCTGGTGTGTATACTGTAAAATGAAATATCATCTCATAACATTAAAACGGTGAAAAGAAATGTAAGTCCCGCGTCAACCTTCCCGCCGGGACACTTCCAAACAATTAGACGGAGCTCGTTAACTTTACGTCGATTCCCGGTGCTTTTTTCCCTCCGTTTTAGTAGTTCATAAAAAGTATATTTTGCACAACGTTCCTTTTCGGGGACATTGAGCTTGACTCGCCGCGGTAATCTATTTTATTGCTAACTTAATTGGGATGGAGCGAATTGCTCTTGCAATTATTTGCTAGTAATTTACAGTGATGATAAAAATGTACTAAAACTTAAAGGCTGACCTGAATTGTAAAAAAACCTCGCCATATTGCGGGAAACCAATAGAACTAATTTCTTGCACTGGTAACACTAAATTCAAAGGGCATCTGTCTATTGCTGTCAAAGTTTAACGTTGTTTGCGTGTGATATTTTAAAGTGTTATTCTGTGTTTTTGTGCGTTAAAATGCCGAAGATAAACCATAGCCTTGGAAGGAAAATAATTCACAATGTGTCAAAGTAGTTTTCATAGAAAAAGTCCGAGGGGTTTTCTTCTCTTTTAAAATATGGCTTCTGTCCTAATTGATAGGACAATTTCGCCAGTGTCAAAGTATTCTCTTTCGAGAGGCAACGGTGTACGGTGATTGTAGTTTTTGTAACTTGATAGTAAAATTCCAGAAACCACGTGGAAACAACTTGCGCATTAAAAAATGTCAGACACGAGAGCAATATTGAATTGTCCGAGGGATTAGAAAATATTCCTTTAAATGACATCACCGACACTGTTGTCAATATGACTGGTAGGTATCGTATAGTAAGTGTAAAGAATGTCGCAATATAAAACGTGTCATATCTACCTTACGCTTGCTAAAGGACCGGGTCAAAGCGTTGGTCTAACCAGAGGCCGTATTGCCTAAGGTACAGGGGATCGCAATCGGTTTTCACCTTTTTTTCTGTAACCGCTATAGGACGAGGGTAGAAAGAGATGGCGACATTGTGTTCGGGAGCGCTCTCGCTTAGTCTCAGATTCCTGAAAATCTGGAGATGACTATCGGGTTAGTTCTACAGTGCAGAAGACCAAAGCGAGTTGAGAAAGACTTGATGACGTGTATGGATCACGATCGGGGATAGACGAGGAGCTACAATGAGTTGGTAGAATAAACAAGACAATGACGCTAGATTCTATGCAAAAGTGAGATGCCTATGTGATTTTGATGGTTCTTTTTCAAATCACGATTATTGAAATACTGGCTCTATCTCTAAGTACTCATAGTCTCTCTATCTCTTCTTCACCTCGTCATGTTGTGAGACTTGTAAATACCAAATTGTGCATATTAACCGTAAACAAAAAGGTAAAAAAAAAGTAAAGGTAAAGGTAAAGGTAAGGAAGAGATCGCTCTTAAGCGATAAGGCCGCCTATTGCTTACCGTATAATTTTTTTTTCTCTGTGTATTTGTTTTCTGTATCACTTACTATTTCTGGTGTACAATAAAGAGTCTTTGTATTGTATTGTATTGTATTGTAAATATTTTAACTTCATGATCAAGATTACTAAACATAATAATTTACTCTTTTTATGAATGAACTACCTAAATAACGTATAACCTACTTTTAAAATTCCAAAGTAGAGCAAAGTAGTCAATAATACTACAATCCTTAATGCTACGGAATAAAATTCAGGCGATGCGTATTTCTGATGTTTTTGTTGTAGTTTCCATGGTTACGGTTTGTGTACACCTTTAAGGTCGATAACCGGCAACAAAGCCTAGTCGAGAATTCGATGAACGATGACATCGTGAACTGATTATAATTAATTTATCTTTATTTAGGTGCTTGTTGTAAATGATTTTAATACATTTAGTGTAACTAGCTCAAGTATCGTGTCTTTCCTGCCTTTCTGCCAATGCTATGAGCTCCTGATGCATTCAATGTTACTATATCGTAGAAAGACTTCATTGATATGCGTTTGATAGATAAGATAATTTCCCTGGTCTTTTTTAAAGTAAAAGTTGTAAAAAAATTATTGCGTATGTATTTTCGTTTGGTCTATATTTTGCCTGTGACTATTTCAACAAAAAGCAAGTGTAATTAATGTTCAAAATTTTTAGTAAAACGTTAATATGTGAAAGACAAATCTTGATCTGAAAATATTTTATAATACACGACAGCGCAAATAATCCAAAGGATAAACTCGTTTCCAAAAATTAAATACGTAAACCAAGAAATCAAAAGTTATCAAATAGTTTACGCAATCTGTTAGAAATCTCTTTCGCCATCTCAAAAAAGGCTTCATATATGTCAACATTTAAAAGGGTTGCCGACATTGCCCCTGACAGTTTTGTCAACTATGCACTAGTGTTGCCAGTGGCGTGTGCTAATAAGCGAGGCGGCAGAACGCGAGGGGTGCACGAAAAGATTTTATTTGAGATTTTTTTACACCGCCACCCCGTTTGCGGACTCAGCAAATATCTGTGTGGGGACACAGGGGCGACGTACGTGAAAAACTTATTTTAAAATTACTAAAGTACATCTGAGTTTTACTTTTCAACGATTTTAGAGTTTTAGGAGCAGTTGTTGGAGAAAACATAACACTTTAGTCCTAAGCTCTGTCTTTAACCCCCCATGCAAAAAAAGAAGATTGACCACTGTATGTGTGTCTGCTGTGTTTCTGTCTGCGGCACCGTAGCTCTTAAGTGGGTGGACCGATTTGAATGCGGTTTTTTATTGGGAATCAGGTTTTCTAGCAACAGTTTTTAGACATGTTTCATCAAAATCGGTTTAGCTGTTTTTGAAATATCGAACTTTGGAGTGAGAAATTCGGCGGTTTCCCAACTTTTTGTTGGTTAGGTTACTGTAAAATTTTGGAACTTTCAAGCTTATTATATGTCAAGATTTTTTTAGGATTTGAGAAGATGCTAGTAGATCTCATTTTGGCAATTATGATTACAATCCATACTAATATTATAAATTCGAAAGTAACTCTGTCTGTCTGTCTGTTACGCTTTCACGCCAAAACCGCTAAACCGATTTGGATAAAATTTGGTACAGAGATAGAATAGACCTTGGGAAAGGACATAGGCTATTTTTTATCGCGAAAAAGAGGCTTTAAGGGGTTAAAACAGGGGGTGAAAGTTTATATGGTGGAAGTTCGTCGCTGTCGAAGATAAAACTATGAAACTTGGCATTTAGGCATTTAATATCCATATCCATACTAATATTATAAAAATCAAAGTGTTTGTATGTTCGTATGTTTGTCCGTCTTTCACGCCATAGCGGAGCGACGGATCGACGTGATTTTTGGCATGGAGATAGTTTATGGGCCCGAGAGTGATATAGGCTACTTTTTATCCCAGAAAAATGCACAGATCCCAAGGGAACAGCGCGCGATAACCGAATACCACGCGGGCAGAGCCGCGGGCAAAAGCTAGTAATTATTAATTACTTCATTGCAATTGATTTCTGCGATTCGAATCTGCAAACCAACAGTCGCATCAAATGAACGATCAATTTATAATTTAGATTGATACCAAATAACAAACTCTATGCTCTGTGTGTGTTATCTCGAAAAAACTAAGCAAGTAACTTAAAAATAAATGGAATTAAAACTTGTTGCTCTCTAGTATAGACGAAGTTGCAAGTACCTAATATCATAATGAGGTATATTTACTATAAAAAACATCAGAACAAGACCTAATTAAATACATACCAAGCGTAGGAGGAGAAAGAATAAAAATTGCAAATTGATTTGTCACTCCCAACATCTGTATTTTTACTAGAAGTAAATACCTAATGTCGGCCCCGGCGAACAAGGTTCAACTCATTTCCCGGACATTCCCAATATGTTCCCGGGGTGAATAGGTGAATGAATCGATCACGCCGTGTTTGAGCGATCGGGATTATGGAGAATTGCTATTGCATTTCTAACGGGAATAAATGTTGGAGGAAAGAATCCGAGGTTTGGGGTAAATGCTGGAAGGTTTGAAAAGCTGGTAGAAATCGCAGTGTTAAATTTAGATGACGTATAGTTTTACCATTTTCTATTCCGTGAGTTTTACAGACTGCGTGGTTTTCTTTTTCTAACAAATGTCCTTTTGCAAGTTTTGTCTATTTTTCTTGGGTCCTTGATTCATTGAGCCAGTTTTCCAAGTACAGTATTTAATATAGTTTCCTTTACTAAGATACAATCATCAAAAATGACGGTTTCTTTTTTGTTTGCAGTTACTGAACACCCTGTCGACGGATTTGGAGGAAATGCTGACAGAATTATGCGATGATCAGAACTTAACCAGGTAAGTTGGAACACACTGTAATTAGTGCTAATCACGACGATCAATCCAGATACAAAGCACGTAGATGTGGATCTTGACATATTATTATGAATAGCGCCTTCATATTTCTTTATCCGCTCGCAAGTCTTCAAAGTGAATCCTGGAAAAGGTTATTTAAAAACACTTAATCTAATCGGATTGCTCCCAATTTGATTGGAAATAAGCATTAAGCATAATTTCTATCATACACAACTGCAGCGCCGACAAATTTCGTTTAGGTTAAACAATTCTGCAATTTTCTACCTTGCTTTTGTTCAAACAGGGTGTATGCAATAAGAGAACTGCCATATGGGGTCCAGACGTGGATTAAGGGAGACCGGTGTAAAATTCGATTATTAATCCTTTCAATTTCCATGTGGTCACCTCAAAGCGAAGCCTCAAAGCATTGTTCGCTGTCAGTTGAATGTTTCCCTTATTCGTCTAGCCTGTCTCTGCGAGCAATTAAATTTTCGATACACAATTAGTATAATAAACATGTTATTTTTCATTGTTTGAAGTTTGAAGTACTGAATTGATTTAAAAATCTTTCAGTATTGACAAACTATCTCCAATCTACACAAGGTCCTTTTATCAATGAAATAGACATCAAGTTGCAGGAAACTACGATTTTTTTTTACAATAAATTGACAGAGTGACCCTTGCCTATGCCTAACGGAAAGAGCAGTGGCCAAAGACATGCCACTGTTACAGTAGCAGCCCCGAAGAGCCTTAAATTGCATCTATTCCTGTTGTGGTGGTGTTTGTATTGTTGTATCCAAGCATCGCCTGTATTATTCAAAGTCAAAGTCTAAACATCTCAAACGAGCACTTGTGAATGTCTAAAAAAAATCTACAACTATTCCATTTGTAACCGCAAAGGTGCCAACAATAAGGTAACTTTTTTCATTTAGAATTTAAAGTATATGACTATGGAAACTACATTGGGTGATAAATATACCTACTCCTCTCTATAAGTATACTAAGTAGTTATATCCTGGGGAAATAAAATGAATCATCTAAGTATAGCTACATGAAATCTAAAGAAGTCTGGCGCGGCACATGGCACGCGTGAAAGTCACCCACTACGCAGATTTTGCATATAAAAATCCATGGAAATCGTCCCGACACGCCATCACATTATGCAACCGGTGTGTCATTATCATAAACGTACCGTACGTTATCACCCTGTGGCTACACCAAATCTCTACTCTCCTTTCATTTCGTTCCTTACCTTATTCCGAAAACACATTCAAATAAACTTTGAAATACTCGCGGGTACAATGAAGGAAATGTTCCATAGCAATAATTAATTTGGTACGCGTTTGTAAAGCAGTGTTTATTTAGGACTGTGAGAACAAAACCTAAACTTCACATAGAAACTCGTTTGAACTTTAATAGACTCGTATCTACAAATATGTATTATGAACCGAGCCATCAAAAACAACATCACGTGTCCAAAACAGACGCTTGGAGTTCCGGACAAAGCATTATGAATAATGAAACACCCTCTGTACAAAGCTCGGCAAACGTACTTCAATATACACGTACCCACAGCATGCTCCCAAAATTTGCGGTTGAATCGTCGGTGGGGTGTCGCAGGGAAAAAATGGGGACACAAAGTGTTTTTACGGCTTTAATACGAGTTTATTAAAATATTTAAAGCGGAACTTTAGCGCGAATTTCCCAGAAGACGTCCCTAAAGGTCCCCCGTTTCTCGGTAACGGAACTTTTAGCTATCTGTTACGGGAGTGATAAATTAAACGATGTATGAACGCCGTCGGTAGCGCAGTAATGATGCAATTTAAGAATAATTGAAAAAGTTGTCATCATGTTAAAAAAAAAACAAAAGAATAATTTCGAAGACAAAAGACTGCGTCTCTTGGTGTGAAATGGCTAGGAGTTTGTAATAGACTATTACAGACAGACCTAAGTCTGGATCTGACAGCACCTTTTGGAGATTCTGTAGTCTTGATTTAATGAACTGAATAGACAAGGGTGGGGGAACCACTTAGATAGACTTGAGAAAAATGGTTGTATTTCTTAGGTTCATTTATTATCTATCAAACAACGTCTCTATTTTACATGTCATCCAAATAATATTGGCTGGATGCTACTACAAGCACAACTAAAAGCTTTTAGTGAAAATAAAATTGGACCGTAGTATCGGTGTTCCTATGTATTCCATTGCAATTAGATACCTTTTTTGAGGGACTGGAGCCTGAGCACAGAATAAGTAATAGTACAAGTACTTACTTAGAAACGTGTACCTATTATATACCGACCTCCAGGCAGTGCATAGGTTTTATCGTTCCAAAAAATCCCGCAAAGTGGTTAGTATTCTGGAATATCACGAAGTCTGTACCTAAAAGTTTTTGATTTTCAGGGATACTTTATGCAGTCTTTATTCTAAGCTGCCTTACCTAGTTAGATGGAAAGCATGAAATTGTCTGATATTAAATTTTTAACGTTTTCGAGCGCCGAACAAAGTTAGCAAGGCAATTTCAATTTCTTGACGGTAAAGTTATTGTTGTAAGTTCTTTGTCGTGGCTTATTTTTTAAATTCTTTTTTGAAGCGTCGACTAGAGTAAAATAACTAGAATTACAATTGTGTTTCATAAATTGCTATGCTTCCTTTTTAAAGCACGGACCATAATATTTATTTTTCTGGGCTATTAATAGATGGATATTCATACATTTTGTTAAGAAACTCCGTTTAACCATGACAATCATAGTTGTTGTGAAAATGGAAGTAATAAAAAACATGTGTTCTGCCAATATAAAAAAAAAACTAGAATCCAATGTTTCCAGCAACAGTATTAGATTTAATTAACCATTAACTGAGTACCAGAAGGATAAGACTGTAATGCAAAGTACTGAATCTACTTTAAAACGTAAATAACGTTTTTATATGCCGGGATTTTAATTATGAAAAACGAAAAAGTCTGTTGAAAATGAAAAGGAAACTCAATAGGAAAATATACTTCTATCGAAAGCAAATCCAACGTCTGGCTCACAATGGCATTGTGCGGCAGACATTGTGACGACCCTTTTGTGGTTTTGAGCTATATCTCTACTTATTGCGCTTTTAGTTCTTAAAACCCCGGCAACCCTTTCATATTCACGACGACAGGGATGTTTGTGGAGATTGCGGCAGGTTTTTGCGAGAGAGTAGAGAATTTTTTGACATTTTGACCAGAATACTTACCTAGATCTTTTATGTTATGTTTTCGAAAAAATACGGTTCAGCTTCATGGTTTGTGTGTACTTGGCATTCGTCCGCGGCCGCTGCCATGTGTTCGAAACGTGGAGGTAATTGTCGTGATAGTCACAGGTTAGGCTACCCAACGAAGGAAAATCAGGGAAAAAAACTTGTGTATAAGCGAATTATGGCATAGTTGTAGGAAATGATGTTTTAAACCACATACTAAAAGTACTGATGGGTGGGGGTGGAGGTGGTGTAAAGGTCCCATTTTTTAGTTTTTCGTAAATAACTTCTTCGCAATCTACATACGAGTACGTACTTATGGTCTGTCCCATAATTCGAGATAATAAAATGACGTTTCATGTGTTACCTGTTTTTTGCGTCTCATAAATAGTGATGTGCCGCAACCGGTAATCACCGAAAGATTTTGTAGGTACCTGTGTACCAATATATGTATGTCATAAAATATTAAGATATGAACGGATCCGTGATGTAATAACATGTAGGACACTTAGGACATTCTAGAAAAGGCAAAATAGGTCTAATGAAAATGCGACAGTTTTGGAGATATTTCGACTTTTTATAGATGTTGATGTTTAAGTTTCAATCAAGGTAATATTTATTAAACACAATACAATATACATCACACACATACACATACTTAAAAAAGAGCTAACCTAAGATATCTAAACTAACTATGAAAATGAAAATTATTATAAAAAGAATACCCCGTCTAAAACGGGTAAGTAATGAAAGATATAAGAACTTATACTATAATATTCAGATTATATACGCTCATATTGTATAAGCTTGTTTTGTATACAGTTCAAGGTGTATAACGAACGTTTGATATAATATCAAAATATCTATTTTTGTTAAGCATAACGTTTTTTAAGTATAATATCAATGTATATAACCATCGTTATGTATAACGTTCATAATATCTCACATTTATAATGTATACTATACAATACATCTAACACCATAATGCATAATGCTCGTATAAAATAACCGCCTGAAATTATTTTCCTCGCTGCTATAAAAAAAAACCTAACACCGAAGGCTAAGACGGGAGCTACGCTCCGCTTCGCTCCCGCCTTAGCCTTCTGAACCTAACCTATCCGAGTCGCTTCTGCTCCCAACCGTCTTGCTCGCTCGCTTCGCTCGCTCGCACAAATTTATTTTGTATATCATACGCTATTATATTTTATAATCATTATACTAAAAGATAGTATATACTATGATCGATATACGTTATGCATGTTATATAAACTGAATTTAGAGTATTTGAATGTTATATAAAAAAACTTTATACAAAATGAGTATTAGTTTAATTAACTGTTATTCCTAATAAAAATATTGATTTTGATGTTATAGCAAACGTTCATTATATCTTGTGAACGTTATTAATATGAAATTATATATTATGTAGTTATATCTTGTGAGACGCACCCGTCTAAAACGTCTGCTTGTGGCATGGTTCCCATGACGCTGGCCGCATTACCCCTTTGGACCGCAAGTGAGATCCGCTGGGATAAGTACGCGCCAGCTCTTGGGTCCCCAGAAGCGTCGACCAACCGGGACGACAGGGCTTTTATAAAAAACTTCATGTCGGCTGACCAGGGCCCTAAGGTTTCAACAGCAAGCGCCGCAAACTCGTAATCCTTTATTAAGGAGGAGTACTTGCGGCGCTTGAGTATTTGAGCCTGATCAGCCGCAGCGCCGGCTTGTGACTTCGTTGCCTGGATGTGGGACAGAGCGAAAGTATCAACGCATGTGGCGTCCCACTCCAGGGCCCTACCGAGCTTCCATGGCACCAAGGTGACCCCGTCTGGACGCTTGCCATCGTCCCTTGCCATGCCGGCTGGCTCTAAAGCCGAAGGCACTGAAGCAGTGGCAAGCGACCGACGTACTAAGTCATTGATGGTGCCATGACGGTACATACGGCCGGCGCTCCTAACACATGAGAGACCATGTCGTCCCAGTTGCTCCACCTTTTTGCCACAAACGCACATGTGAGGAATGCATATTCTGGTCCCAAGTCTTAGGGAAATTGCTATCCGCAAAGAATTTGGGTCCAGAATAGTGCCGATGTTCCTCGACGGCAAGGCGTTTAGCCAATGGGCTGACTCGGGAGCAGAGACAGCCAGCAGTCGGGCACGTTCTGAATCGTCCGGACAGTTTTCCAGGAGGGAAGCATAGGTTGCATTAAGACGGGGGGTGTCCCAAGCCCTCTGGATGTGTTTGACGGTAGGGGTATCCGCTCCCGGACACGAGTCACACCAAGCTTTCTCGGCCTTAGTTTCAATTAAATTCTAAGTAAGATCATTGCCATAAGAAGCTGAAAATAAACTTAATAGGTCTTCCCTTCTTTCACAGACAGAATTTTCGTAGTTAGGTAAGTCCAACTTCGAGAAAGAGATCACTCGTCGAATCCGACTCGGCTGGGCAGCGTTCGGGAAGCTTCGCAGTGTCTTTTCATCCAAATTACCGCAGTGTTTGAAGTCAAAAGTCTTTGACCAGTGTGTGTTGCCAGTGATGACATACGGATCTAAGACGTGGGCGCTAACGATGGGCCTCATAAGGAAGCTCAAAGTCACTCAAAGGGCTATGGAGAGGGCTATGCTCGGGGTTTCTCTGCGGGATAGAATCAGAAATGATGATATCCGCAGTATATAGAACTAAGGTTACTGACATAGCCCGAAGAATTGCGAAACTGAAGTGGCAGTGGGCGGGGCACATTGCACGCAGAACTGATGGCCGCTGAGGTCAGAAGGTTCTCGAATGGCGTCCGCGGACCGGGAGACGAGCTGTCGGTAGGCCTCCAACTTCGAACTTCGTATGTTGCCGTCCCGCTGACGCTTTTCTCATTCAATACTCGAGTAAAAGGGACGCTGCCATACGGACTTCGTTTTTCTAGTTTTGTAGTAGCCTCTCTGTATTATATTTTTTTACGTTGGCACTAAGTGATGAACACTGTATTTTACCTGTTTTGTACAGTCAGCTGCAGAGAAAGGGTACCCCCCTGTAATGGCGGTAGTATGGATACCGCCGTTACAGGGGGGTACCTTTTCTCTGCAGCTGACTGTACCTGTGCTTAGATTTTATCACTTTATCGTAAAAGTGTAGGTATTTATATTTTTAAAATAGGAAGTAGTATATTGAATACTTTAATGTTATTTTTGCTATCGTAAAATATACATTTTTATCGGTTATTTACGAAACCGGAATCACGGAGCCGCACTGTTCGTTTTATGCTGGCCACATTATTTTTACGTTTGACATTTCAGACTGTCATTTTATTATCTCGAATTATAGTAATATTTAGTGAGAAAATTTTACATTCGATTTTAACCTTCTCCGTCTCCGTACTTGGAAAGCTCATCACTATTAGTCCTTTCAGTGATTGCAAGCGGCTCGCACAAACAATACCATGCTCGGAGTCAATCTCACCGTCATACCGGAATATTGTATGAATCCCGTTGTTTGTTCACGTAGGCCTAACGATCAATAGTTCCAGTACTTTCTCTATTATTCGTTGCTGTTTACTGGTGATACTTGTGCAAAAAAAAACACATAATAGTTAAAAATTGGCCCACTAAGGAAAAAAAATTTTATACATTTGACGACCGGATGGCCAAGTGGTTAGAGAACCTGACTACGAAGCCTGAGGTCCCGGGTTCGAATCCCGGCCGGGGCAAATATTTGTATGATGAATACGAATGTTTGTTCTCGGGTCTTTTTTTTTTTTTTTTTTTTTTTATTCCACTGGAAGGCAAACGAGCAAGTGGGTCTCCTAGTGGTAAGAGATCACCACCACCCATAAACATCTTGGATGTTTAATATGTATTTAAGTATGTATTTATCTATATAAGTATGTTTATCCGTTGCTTAGTACCCATAACACAAGCTTTGCTAAGCTTACTTTGGGGCTAGGTCAATTGGTGTGAATTGTCCCGTGATATTTATTTATTTATTTATTTTACATATAATGTCATGTGATCTTACGTATTAATTCAGGTTATATATCTATGTCGTTGAACTGTTTCTGCGTGATGGAGTAACTAACATCTAGGATAATAGTTGGCGTTAGTGTGATGCCGTCATTATGTTCATAGCTGATTTTCTTTCTAAGATAAAAAATACACATATCTAAAGCCATTGCGTTTCTTTCCACATTTCTCCATCATCAAGGGGAGAAGCGGTAATTATTTCCAAATTAACCGCGGCTGGGGTAACCGCCTGCGCTGAATTAAATCGAACGACGCCCCCTCTCTTCCCCGATGGTCAACGATCGCTGCGTAGGTACTCTGTAATGGTGCCATCAAAATCTGTGGCGGCCAATGTGTTGCAAATGGTGTTTGTTATGGGTTAAATTAAAGTAAAGAGCAAAATATTAGTTTTTTTATTTTATTTTTACTGGCATTTTACTTCACAAAATCCAACATTAAAAAAAAATTAAAACTTTTTGTTTGACCCGTCGCACAACCAACGATATTTTTAGGTAATTTTGCATTCAAAGGTGATCGAAATTAGTAACAAAAATAGTTCAGTCACGAGTAACTTGCTCTTATTATTCGTAGTATCACCAACTTGTTCCATCAGTGCGTCGAGAAAGAATTGTCTTTCCTCGTGGTACCACTGACTAATGTCACACGGGTTTTAAGATTTTATTGGATTCAAATCTCAATTTTGTGGTTTTAGACTAGACGGATGTTGTGCGTTTATTACACTTCACAAATGAATCTCTTTACAAGACTTGCAGTTTGGCTAATGAAAGCTGAACCCATTTGAGTAACAACATTATTCAAAAATTTCATGGGCAAACAGACCAAAGAGTATAAGAAAACAGACACTTGAGCTTGTACTATTATCTAGTTATTCTGTGACTAGTTGAGTTTAGTACCTACCTTTGTGTGTTAAAATAGAGTTTTTTGGAAATTTACTGCAGAAACATGGGCAAAATAAACAAAAATGGTGTGTTACAGATTATTTTAACCATGATAAGCAAATTCAAACAAAAACAAGCACTATAACTTAATTATGTCCTGCTTGCGGTACACCTAGTCATAATTGTTATTATGTACTTAACCGATTTGACACTTTCGTTTGATAGTGGCTATATTCACCTACCAGATGATTTACCACCACAGGTCCTAACACCTAGAAGATACAGAGCGAATTTTGCGTAACAATCGCTAAAGATAATAAATTTCTTCTTCGCTTAGAATTACGTCATTCGCATCCAAATTATAGTTACTTTATGAACAGCGACACTATTCCAGTGTTCCAAATCTAAATATCTAGAACGTGTCACATTTACAACCCTCATAAAATATTAGACCGTCAACCTCGCCGCAAAAGTGTTGCCAACCATTACACCGAAGCGACAAAGACAACAGGCAATAACTGTAACACTAACAATAACATTTGTCTAGGCTTCCCCGTCGTTGACTGCTGCCAAGCCAATTTCTGCACAGAAACTACCCCAGAACGATCACATCGAATCTGTGATTTTAATAGAAAAGAACTTTGACCAGTTGGAATAGAGGCTGATGTACAAAAAATAGTGGTTTAGTTAAGATTGTAAAAATATTCGGCTGATTTTCAGAAGCATCTCGGAAATCCAAAATTAAGCTAATGTTCACTTGCTTTGGTAATAGTTGAGTTATAAATTTCAATTAAGTAGGATATACATAGTACAGCAACAGATGATACTACAGATCTTGTTTTAGAACAGAGAATACACAATTAATGTTTGTTGAACCACTGAGAAAACAATGTTTTGAAGGCAGGATTTATACTTTTGAATTATTTTGAGCCCCGAAACAACTTTGTTTTTATAATGAATTCCCTTCTTGAAGGAGACATTTTTCCGTAATTTATCGCCCATCATAAACTTGTGAAAACAGTTGAACAAGAATATTTAAATAGAAGGTTATTTACAAGCGCGCATCCAGTGTAATCCTAGTCATTTAATAATATTGTATTTAAATCAGTTTAAAAATATATATACCTCGTTGAGTTTCTTGCCGGATCCTTCTCAACAAAGGTTTTTCCGAACCGGTGGTAGATTTTTTTCACATTTATTATTATAGTTATTGTTATAGCCTAAATTGAATAAAGATTGATGATATGAACAAGCATACTCTGAGTATCACTCGGTTGTTAACCTAGGTACTTCTTTCTTCAAATTTAATTAATGTAGGAAATGTTAATTTCATTAAGTACCTTTATGAAGTAGGTAAATTTTTTCGTGTCTTTTCCTTTGGCTATGAAAATCTATAACAAAGTATTTTCAACATAACTTATCATCCTACTATTATAAACCTAAAGATGTAAAACTTCACCTTTCTAAAGCATTTATCACATGTAGGTACCTATATGTGTGTCTATTTTGTTTTAACGAATAAATAATTTTATTCATACCAACATTCATAACATAGAGGTAGTATATTTAAACCAAAACGCTATTCCTTGTAAATTTAGTATTTTATTAAAGACGAGTGTACCTACGATATTAAGACAAAAAAGCCCTTCATTGCGAACCAACAGATGTGGTTGAATAATTACTCTTAGATACCTCGGGTTCGTGCACGGGAAAAAATATAAGGAAAAGATTTTCTCGAGAAAATTAATGGACCCAATTTTTGGAGCCTACGAAATTTATAGCAAGAACCGAATAAAGTACTCTCTTTAGTTTCAATTTATGACTAAAGTAATATTTTGGAATCTGAAACAGTATAGGTATGTTAAAAAACCTTCATTATCATATTTTATCATCAGTGCTATTATGTTATTGGCCAAAAGTGTGTTAATACTTGTTATACCTAGTGCCATTCACGAAGGTTGGGAAATTGAGTCAAAATTAGACATTAAAGACATTGTAATAAGAACCACGGCACGCGTCATCGTGAATGATTCTACTTATACTGACGTTAACTGGAAGAGATCTCTAGGGATATAAGTAGGAGTTTGTGGAGTCAGCTACAAAAATAGCTGTAGTTTTTACTAATTTGTCAAATTTGGAAATATTTATACCTAAAATGATTTTCGTTAATTTCAAAAAGTACATGCAACACAGTTTTTAAATTAGCATTACAAAAAAAATCACAGATATGTTTGCATTCGTGTTCGTATGTAGGGGGTAATTTGTGGAAATAATGAATTGGTTATAAAAATTAGTTTGCTAACTGGAAGTTTGCTAACTAATCTCTGCTTAAAATAAAATATCTTGTCTCGGAAAAGTGGCGGGAAATAGGTAAAAATTCAAATTTTTACATAGTTTAAAAATTAATAAATGAAATATGTAAGTATAGTAAGTAGACGTCACGAAACTATATAGAACCTAAAATCATATTTTCCTCTCGTTCATTTGAGACAAAGTGAGCAAGAGAGTAGAATAATTTTGAGTTCTTCTTTCGAGCCGTGCTACGGTATAAAGTGTCCAGCTACCTTTGATGCTTACCCCCCGTTTCACCATCCATTGATAAAATTTATTTTATGGATAAATGTTATGCCGTCGCTTTTTGTTTTGTTCGAATAGACGGAGATGGCATCACATTTATCCGTCAAATAAAATTTATTAATGAGTGGTGAAACAAAGCATTAATCTATTTACTTAGATACTAGAGTATTGCAGTAGGGTAGACTAGAGTAGAGTAGTAAGGTAGACCTTTAGACTGCGTGTACACTGAATGATTAATTTCACTCCTGATTCATTTCTATTTCTCAAAACTGCCCCAGGGCAGGTCAGCGACACGGGATACGCATCACACTCTAAACACGATTAACGACATGCTATCAGGGTGACCAAACGACACAATTCTCCAGGATCTAAACGGCTTTAACACAATGACCATAATTTTTTACCTTTGGGACGCAATGGCTAAAGAAATGCCCAAGAAAACGACGTATTCCATTTCAATATTGATTTAGAGAAAGGACGTCCTGTAAAATTGGGCATGTGAATGGTCATCCTAGTGATGCTTCTACTAATGGAAAAACCTTGTGGCCCCAGGCCACTGAAGGGGTTTTGAGGCCGGAGCTTGTAATTTGATTAAAAGCGAAATGAGAGTAATTAATTTGATTTAGGTGTGATTTTTGCATGCCTACGTATTTGCTCAATTTTAGGCGGTATGATTCTTGAATTTACCTATTTATTAGTGGTAAGGCTGCGTTTGCACCAGAGATGTGTTGCGAGGAATGTGTTTTTCATGAACCGATAGAAAAGCTTTTACCTATCCTTACTAAGTCCATCTCTAGTGGAAACAGCCGGGCGAAGCGAGGATAGGTCGTTGAAGCGTTTTCGTTGCTTCATGACAAACAATTTTCCCGCGACGCATCCTCACACATCTCTGGTGGAAACACAACCTAATAGAACGCAAATCGCAATCTGTACCCACGATATCTGATGGCATCTTCATCTTGTACGCTACTTCTCAGTCAACAGTTTTACCCCTCTATTATCCCTAGTTAGGAAGCAAAAGACTATATCTATGGATAATTTGTGCATAGCATAGAAACTGATCGAATGCGAAAAACTGAAGACTTGCCATAATAACATAAAACAATGGAACCGTACTGTTTCAGGGATTTTTAATTATGTTGTTAGTTTAATAGCAATTGTGAAGAAAATACTGTTTCAGAGATAAATTACTTTATTATGAGTAAGGTAAATTATGGAACACGATACATTATCTGTAGTAAGTAGTTAAAAAAATCAATGGCTCGGGTACACTTGTATGTATCATACAAGTAGATATTATTACCCACTGAAGGCTATCCGGTAGATATTTTAAAAAAAGCACTAGAGTATATTCCATAACAACGCAATTTAATTCTGTTATTAAACAATCGCATCTCGCGCCGGAAAAGTATCCCGTGCAAAACCCATTATCGTCTGTTTACAAGTCGGCTAAATTTAAAACACGTTCAAGATAAACGTAAAGGTAAGAGGATACGCCACTTCCTGGAGTGGATATTATTATTTCATAGCGCTGGATACCGCATTAGCATAAAATACAGAAGTTTACCTATTCTGGGAGGCTATATTTTTACGATATCGTAAAATGGGAGCTGTATTCATAGATGGCTTTCTATAAGGCTGCTGAAAAGCACATGGTGGCCGCCCCGTACAAAATATACGCTTTCTTGAATCTACATAGCCACGACGACGTCTGTACACGCGTCAATGTGTGCGTAAGATACACAGGGCTGACTATCGCGAAACCCTAATAAGTGCTACCAATTACATTTAAAGGTACTTACTAAAATAGCTTGTTTTTAAGCCTTTGAAAAAATTAAAATTAAAAAAATATCTAAGACATAAAATAACAAAATACATCAACGGGACTTATCACGCTAACACACACGAGTAATATTTACCTCGACGTTTCGGCAGCATTACAGTGGCCGTGGTGTACTCGTGACCACGGCCACTGGGAGTTCATTAAAGGTGGGTAATCACGGTCTACATCTCGTAACAAATGTATCTGATTCATCATGAACGAATTGAGATGTGAAGTCTCGATGCGAAGTGCTCGTGAAGTCAAATACATCTGGATTCAGACATTTCAATGTTTTTTATTTTTGTCTAAATGAAATCTTACTTAAAAGGTTTGTCAACACGTTTAGAATTAAATTAAAACGTAAATTATTACTATTTGTAAACAATCATCCGGAATTACAAATACGCAAATAAAAAAAAGTCAATGCAAAATTATTTAAAGGAATCCGCTTAGGAGATTGAAGATGCTGGTAGCGTTCCCTTTTTGTATTCAAAGCTAATTTTTTTGTTCGAAAAAGGTGCCATCTCTTCGGTCTTCAGTGTTGTCGACTAACATATTTGCTATTGCCCTATGTTTTCTATTATATAAAATGTTACTCTCCATGTTTATCGAAAGGTTTTTTAGATGAAAAAATTTAAAATGACGACAAGCAAGATTCAGTAGATGAAGTATTAAAAGGGTGCTTATAAAATATAAGGCAACTGGCCGTCCTGCCTACCGCTTGTGCCTCGTATCACTTAAACTAAGACCAAAACATTCTCGAAGCCTATATTAGATTCCTTGCAAGAGTTAGTTCCAACATTGGATTAGTTTGCCCTCCCCCGGGCCTGAGTGCATATCCTTGTTTGACATGAGACTCCGTAACTTAACTGTTGCGGATACAATCGAAACTTTCTGCTTCTTGGGTTGATACGTACGTACCCTTTGGGAGGAGATGCGTCTTACTGCAGTAGTCTGTGGCGTCAATTAATATACTTATAAATACAATCGTATTTCTGTCACTATTGTACCGTTTTTATCAAACTTTAAACCTAAAATTGCTAAAAGTGGCTCCGAAGCGGTAACGTTTCGTGTGCTCTGCCTACCCCATTTGGGAATTCAGGCGTGATATTTGTGTGTGTGTGTGTGTGTGTATTTCTTGTGATTCTTCTAGCCTATATCTACCTATACGCTCCACTGCAGGGCACATGCGTACTCTAAGAATGAAAGGGCTTGAGCTGTAGGTCCCACGCGGGCCCAGTGTGGATTGCGAACTTTTTGTTTTTCTTACTATTTTTAAAAAGAACGAGTTGAAGATGCCTCAAGTAATAAGAATTTAACTATGCAAAATAGGTGCCTGAACGGACCTATGTCCGACTGTGAAGGTCGTACGGCTGATATGATGATGATGAAGTGTAACCAAAGAGTATAGTGACTATAGAAGTGTAACATTGATTCAATCTTTCACGCATCATAATTATGTAAGGGGCAAGAAGAATTCAAATATTAAAAAAAAATCATTTATTTTGGTTTACAACATCACAATTGTGAACACTTTCTTAGCATTTTATTTCTCCGTTTCCATTTTGAGATGTATTAGAGTGTCAAATCGTAAGACGTTTGAGGCAAAAACTAAGTAAGTATAACTTGAGGAGGCTTTTACGCATGCCTTGCTCCCCTCTTCACGGGTGGGAATGTAATTTTGCTAAATCCGGTTTGCGAAAACACTAGCTTCGTGACTTGTAAGATTACATTTACGTACCGAAGTTATGTTCAGAGGTAATGAAGTTACTTTATACAGCGTTAAATTATTATATTTGCAGATTTTGATTAAGTAAATTATCTGTTGGCCTATTATATCTCCACATTTTCTGCTTCTTTAATTATTGGATTTACATTACCTACACTTCTTCATTCATATATAGTACCTAAATAAATTGCTGTCGTAAAACCGCCTAATAGCTGGTATCAATTTTATTTGCAACTGCGCTATGTTTTATGATTGGTTTTTTGGAGTCTTTTTTATGACAACTCCAAATTTTTTACTTTTACGGGTATCCCGTGAAACCATATCGAAAATGCAATCAATCTGAGATATGTATGCATAAGAAAAATTCGTGTCTAGATTCCTGTCCAGCGGCGGTGTAGGGGTTATAGCACGCAGCACGGATTGCTAGGACCTAGGTTCGATTCCCAGCGCTGGTCTCTTTTTCTGTGCATCCATGTCTCAGTTTGTATTTTCGATATGCGTTATGTTTGGTTTTGATGTAATAGATCTTGCCGGCTTGAGAATTCTGCCGTACTTAAGCTAAAAAAGGGTTAACCCCGACTAACTAGTAAGTACGGCAGAATTTGTCAATATCCAGTGAACCCGAGTGGGTAATAGATATGCACAAAATCATGTTAATAATAATCTTATATACATTGGTACCAAAATCGAATCCCCTTGTACCTAAATGTAGCAACGTTTTGCGAATTTAAATATTTCTTCATTGCGGCGGTAGCTTCCTTGTCTTACCGCTGGCGTGAGCGTGCATGTCGCAGGCTAGTGGGGTGGTAATTATTCAGGAGGTATTTGAACATCTGCGCTTTCACAGTGCCAGATGTTTTTATACCGTCTTTCTTTCTCAAAGGACATATATGTCTTGGCAATGGCATGTGCTAGAAAATACATACTGTAAATTAGAAAAGGAGTTAATAAGATAAACGTAGGAGTGCTTGACACTCTAATGCCTAATAGATGACACCCCGCGCTGTCACCTCTTTTTTTTTCTAATTACATTAAATTAAATAATTATGGCAACTATTATTGGGACAGTGATGAGCAATTGGTACATTTACATTACGCCATGATTTTTGTTTTGTAAAATGTCGGAAATCTTAATAAGCTATGTGTTGTTAAAATGAGTTTTAAATCCAAAAATTAGTCAGAAATTCTGGTTGGGATAAAACACTCCTCTCTCTATTTCTCTATCTATTTGAGGTGGCATGCACTCCAAAAAAAATTGAGCAAGATTTTATTTAATTTTATGTATTGTACGTGATTTCATACATTTCGTGGGATTAGAGATCAAATTCGAGGGATTTAATTAGAGATCGCAACCGCCGGTAATGGAGCGTAAACGAATAAGGGAGATCTCCTAATGATGTACGACTGTGGAACCGCTTTTTTCGGTCTTATAAGCCTTGAGACAATTTGCATCAAAAATTGGCTTACACCTGTCCCTACTTAGGTACTAATAAGTAACGATTCATATTTTTTTCCTTTTGGATTAAATTTAGAGTTTAAACAGAATAATCTCTTAGATTCAGTTCTCATTCATTCGTTCTCTTAGGTAATCTTTTTTGTATTTTTCTTTTCTCTTCTACCTTGTCTGTGATTTTTCTTCAATATCGAAATTAATATTGCAGATACTTTGCAAAGTTTACTACCTAACCATTTTATTACCTATTTATTGACAAATCAATTTACGACTTGATGCCAAGTGGATAAAGAACCTGGTTTCGAAGCTTGATGTCCTGGATTCGAAATAATGTTGCCACAGAAAATGTACAAAAACTATGATTGTTCTTGAATCTTAGACATTTAATATCTATTTTATGTTTCTCACTTGCGTAGTACTCATATTCTGTTATGTTTTGTATTCATTTTATCAATTTTGGCGCAATTTCTCAAGGTTATTTACGAGTTCGTTAGGTCAAACAGATACCTTTTTTGAAAATCATTTATATAGTTTTGTGTACATACTTCTCTATGTGGGTAATCTAACATTTTTGTTTAGCTGACACATCTTGGCACCGAGTTTTTACGATAAATATCGGTGTGGAAAAACGTCGGTGTAACTTTTAATAAAACGGTTTACGACTGTAGCTTCTGTGGTCTCACTCTACGTTGCATATGGATTGTTTACCTACTATATACCTGCCGTATTCTTCATGTTTTTTTTTTTCTGTTCACACAAATAACCTCACCTAAACGTTCCTTTTATGTTCCATTTTGGGTGGGTGAACTTAATTTAATGTATTTAATTATTTATCAATTTAAGTGTGTTTATATTTTGTCTATTACCCACAACACAAGCTTTGTTTACTTTGTTTAGGAAAATGGTGTTAAGCGGGTATTGCCTTAAAGCAACTTTTCATTTCGCAAACTCTAAATATTTCAGGATTTATTTCAGGGCCATCGTTAGTATAGGTTAGTTTAATAAAAGTCCTGAAATATTTCAGTTTTTGAAATATTAAACAGCTGGGAAATTAAAAGTTGCGAAATGATCAGGTTGCCAAACGTTTTTCGCCGAAACATTAGTAGGTAAACCGGTGACAAGTGTCCCATGATGTATAAATACTCGTATTTTTGAACATCTGAGAATAATGTATTCTGTTGTGATACTCCTGTGTTACTTGTACCCCGTAGAAAGAAGATAGCCTAAAATATAAAATATATTCATTATCGCAAACATGTGACTAGTCACTGTGTGTTCACTAGTGAACAGAGTTAAATGCAGTAATGGTGCTGATGCGAGCAATTGCAGTCCGGATGCATTTCGCTCAATTGTGTTGACTGAGCGAGCATCAAATCGGTAGTAATTGTTCATGTCTGTAGCATTGGTAGAATCGTCGCGGCACAAAATTATGTTGTTGTAAGAAAAATATAGAGCTATGGCCCTTTGTAGTGTTAAGGAAATGTGTTTCCGTTATTAACACGATTTTTTAAATAGAATGAATCATTCGATTACACTATATTCAACGACCCAGAACGAGGGTCGTTGATTTGAGAGTCAATAACACGCAGGAGAACAGATAGCCGTTAGGGCCGAAACGTTCTCAAATGGAGACCGCGGATCTGCAAGCGCAGCGTAGGACGTCCACTGACGTGATGAACGTATGACCTGGTTAAAGCCGCGGATTCACGGTAGATGCAAGCTGCTTCCAACCGAAGCAACTGGAAGTATATAGGAAAGGCCTATCTCCAACAGTGGACGTCCTACGGATGATATGATGATGATATTCAACGACCAAACTTTCGGCAGCATAAAACAACTATATGACATAAATGAATGTATTATTATTATTATAAAGTATTTTTCTTCTTTCTATTTACTTTTCATGTTATTCTGGAGATGTTAATAGACCGGGAATCCGGGAGTCAACCCACGACCACGGCTGCTGCAGTGTGACCCATACATTAAGTAAATTCTAGCAATAGAAAAGGCGTCATTACGTCCCGTGTATGCTACAAATTGTACTTTCCGGAATCTTTTTAATTGATGTACCTAATCTGGCTTAAAGTTATGTGGTCGAGGATAATTTTAAGGGGTTTTGTTAAAATTTTATTAAATACAAGTAGCATTAATTAAAACAAAAAGTTATTTGATGAACACTACAGCTTAATTACTGAAAGTTAAAAGTATGATAGGCAATAAAATGAGATAAAATCCGTAATTGACCAAGTACTTTACGATTCCGTGTTTTAATTGCCGCTTATCCAGGAAATAAAACTGTTTAATGACGTTCCGAAATTTCGAAAGGAGCTAAGCTGATAGGCACGATACATAGTAAGTAGAAACTGAATAAGGTTTTTTTGATGGCTGTAAATATGAACGAATAACTGATACCTAATAGAAACGAATCGCTGCTAGAAAAGTAGGGTAATATAAAAATAATGATTTTATATGAATAGTACCTATTAAAATTAAAAGAAATATCCATACTAATATTATAAATGCGAAAGTAACTCTGTCTGTCTGTCTGTCTGTCTGTTACGCTTTCACGCCAAAACCGCTGAACCGATTTGGATGAAATTTGATACAGAGATAGAATAGACCTTGGGAAAGGACATAGGCTACTTTTTATCCCGATATTCCCACGGGATAGGGATAAAATCTCGAAATAAGAACATCTGGGCTTAGAGTCATGAAATTTGGTATGTAGGTAGTTGGACGTATGGAATAACACATAGGTGACTTTTTGACCCGATATTCCCACGGGATAACTAGGGATAAGATCTCGAAATAACAACCGCTGGGCTTAGAGCCATAAAATTTAGTATGTAGGTAGCTGGACCTCTGGAATAACACGAAGGCTACTTTTTATCCTGATATTCCCACGGGATAGGGATAAAATTTCGAAATAAGAAGCTCTGGGCTTAGAGTCATGAAATTTAGTATATAGGTAGTTGGACGTATGGAATAACACATAGGTGACTTTTTGACCCGATATTCCCACGGGATAACTAGGGATAAGATCTCGAAATAACAACCGCTGGGCTTAGAGCCATAAAATTTAGTATATAGGTAGCTGGACCTCTGGAATAACACATAGGCTATTTTTTACCCCGATATTCCTACGGGATAGGAATAAAATTTTGAAATAATAATCGCTGGGCTAAAAGTCATGAAATTAAAATTTCGAAATAATAACCGCTGGGCTTAGAGTCATGAAATTTGATATGTAGGGAGCTGCACGTCTGAAATAATACATAAGCGACTTTTTGACCCGAAATTCCCACGGGATATCAAAGGATAAAATCTCGAAGTAACAACCACTGGGCTTAGAGCCATGAAATTTGGTGTGTAGGTAGCTGAACCTCTGGAATAACACATAGGCTATTTTTTACCCCGATATTCCCACGGGATAGGAATAATTTTTTTAAATAATAACCGCTGGGCTAAAAGTCATGAAATTTGGTATGTAGGTAGCTGCACGTCTGGAATAACACATACGCTATTTTTTATCCCTATACTCCCACGGGATATTTCAATTGCCACTACCAGACCGATTAGTTTACGCGTGCGAAGCCGCGGGTAAAAGCTAGTATGAAATAAAAAGACATGAAATGATGTTCTATAAATTAAATTGTCTACGAAGTAACGTTTCTGTGAATTAAAAATACAAGATTGAAAAAAACTTAATCTAATCTTTAGATGTAATGAATTGTCGATGAAATGAAAATACGAACTGATATTGGATAAAAAGTTTGTCGATGATACAACCGCTAGAATTATTTACATAAAATCCTTTTGCCTTTTTACACAACGCTCTAAGCCTGATTTACATAATATAACATAAGATATAAATGATCCGTATACCCCTTTAAACAGGGTTCCGCACAGGTAACAATGGACCGTGATTGCGTGTTCGGTTCATTGCGGTTTCTACCCCTCGCCGCACCAGACGTCATTTTGGGAATATTTAATTTAAAACTGTAATTAATCAGTCTCATTAGTGTTCCATTAATGGAACATGGATGCTGATTGTTGCGGGCCATGCATAGTTCATGTTAAGAGGTTTGGTTTTAGACGGACGTCGCGAACTAATGCAAATTCAGCACACTATGGAATCAAAGTTGAGCATTGGTTTTTCTTGATTGATCTACCTAAGCTCTTGCGTCATTTACAGTGACTTCAGTGTAGATAAGTCCCAGCCATAGTTGTTGCAGGGCTCCTTTCAGAATGAGAAAATTTTGGCTATTGTTCTCAGGTGGACCTACTTAGTGTGAACTAGTTTCGAGCTTTTCATGCACCATTTTACTTCAGAAGTAAACAATCTTGACGAGTTTTTTATTTAAAAACGTTTTAAAAAAGTAACTATTACTTACGAGTATGATACCAAAAGCATGTAAATGATCATGTGCTGGCTATTGTTACTATTTGCTGTGATTTATTTTTCAAAAGTGTTTTCCAATAAAAGGACATGTCAAGATCGCTCACCTTCTTTCTAATGCAAAAAAATCGACTTCGCAAATGTGTGCCGGTCCTCTTCAATGTTATTTTTTTATTGTAAAGCTCGTGGCTAATTTTGATTAAAAAAATCAATGTGATTGACACCATAGGACGAGACAGTTACCACAATTTTTATAAGTTATAATTTTCACCGTTATGATAAAAACACTAAGTGATTGTTTTTATATTTTGTTTTGGATTTCCTTTTTTGTGCATAACTAAAGAGTTTATACTCTACAAACAAATAAACAAACAAATATAAAATTGGTGGAGCTTCAATGATAATTATACTAGTGTCAAAAGCTATAGAAATAGTTTTCTTACCATTATCAAAACACCCAGTTTCAACGGAACCTAAAAGCGAGTTGGTCATCTTCGTAAAGATGCATTTGACGTCCGCAAGGCAATTGAAAGGCGATTTTTACACAGACGGGCAGAGGTTGCGGGTCTGGTAATTCAATTTACCCAGTCTACCCTCCAAGGGGGTGCCACAGAGCGATAATGCAATTTGATTGAGCTACTTATTGGTCCTTTACCTTTTCATTACTCTACTAAATTACGATCAAAAAGAAAATCCTTCAAAGGGGTGATGGAGTTTTGTAATGGCATTCAAAAATTTTGGAATCTTTTCGATTGTGAAAACGCTTAGTACAATGGGGGGTCCTTATTGTTAACAATGGGAACTTTTCACTTTTCTCCCCTGACACCTGAAAATACGGGAGATGAATGGTAGAGTTTTGTTGCGAAAGTTATTTTCGCTTTCGAGGGCGCCGGTTAAGCCCTTTTATATTTACTTGACGCGATTAAAAACCGAGTTTTCCAGCCGGCTTTTGACGTTCGCCCAGAATTGAAAAGAAAATATATTTTGGAGTGTTTTTACTTATTCTGTTTGTAAACGATAAAAATAGAATACAAACTGAAAAGTTTATACCGCCTTACCTATTGGAGTATTCTCCGTTGGACTTGCGGATAGAATTCACGATGAAGTAACTCTCCGTCATGTATCATAAATCATAATTATGACATTTCGATTTGATTACTTTTTTGCCGCCACAAAATGTCATCTTGATCACAAAAAAAATCTACCGTACAATATTAAAACTTAAAGAGCTGCCGTTACATGCTCTTTAAGCTTAAGATTATAGATTAAAAATATAGTCAACATTGGTAATGGATCATTGATTTTGAATAAGCTTTACTAGATTCGTTTTAAGTGAAACAATTCATAAAATTCTTACACGTAACAACAAATTGTTTCATAAAGTGTCTAACGAATATTCAGTGGACTGTAACAGTACACATGTACCAGTGTCCGAGCCCGGGGCACACTTCGTGCCTTCCGATGAATTATTTATACAAACTGTGTTACGACTGTAGTGGAGGCAGGGTTTGCAGTCTTTCCAATGTCGACGTTTCAGCCACATTCTAGCGGCCGTGCTGACCATGAATAAATGAATTAGTACTTACATGGTGTTAAAAAATTCTGTACTATCAATTTAACTCACATTAAGGCTACAAAGTCTTCTTGTGACTCAACCTGCATAGTTACAAAAAAAATATTTTTTTCGATCTAACATATTTTTCCTCTTGCATCGGAGGATTAAATTACAGAACGGGATTTTTTTGAATACCATGTTTAAAATGCGCGATTGTGTCCGGGAATGTTAGTAATCCATACTAATATTATATATGCGATAGTGTGTGTTTGTGTGTTTGTATGTATGTTTGTCCGTCTTTCACGTTGAAATGGAGCGACGGATCGACGTGATTTTTGGCATAGATAGATAGTTTATGGGCCAGAGAGTGACATAGGCTACTTTTTATCCCGGAAAAATGCACAGTTCCCGAGGGAACAGCGCGCGATAGCCGGATTCCACGTGAGCGAAGCCGCGGGCAAAAGCTAGTTATTATTATAAAAATAAAATAACGTTTCAAATATAAAATTTACCTTCGATAAACAATAAAATTAAGATACCTACCTAGTTAATATGCCTAATTGAGTATGTGAAAACAGTCTATACCGACAAGTCTAAGTACCTGAAGAATTTTTTCAAACTTGCCGTGACAGCCCTGGTACTAAAGTATCGTAGGTCTACGTCACTCTGAATATATTCCGACAAGAAATTAATCACACGGATCGCAGGAAAACTCTCGCTGGGTCTGACTGTCAAACCACGGCGAAGAAATAGGCGGGTGTGTTGTTTGTTTGTTGTGACGTGATGGTGCCTTTGTTACGGTGAAATAGAAACAAAAATACTTATCACAAAGGACACGTTATGTCATACAACACGTATATGGAATTAAGATAATTAAAACATCAAATAATAATCCTTACTATTATAAAGGGGAAATTGAGTTTGTTTGTTTGTTACGCTTTCACGCTGTAACGTAGCGACGGATCGACGTGATTTTTGGCATAGAGATAGTTTATGGGTCCGAGAGTGACATAGGCTACTTTTTATCCCGGAAAATTGCACAGTTCCCGAGGGAACAGCGCGCGATAACCGAATACCACGCGGGCGGAGCCGCGGGCAATAGCTAGTAATTATAATAATAAAAAATGAAAGGCATGATATATAAAAAAAAATTTTGCCTGTCAGCAAAAATTTTATGTCAGCGGTTTTTTGTGGATTTGAATAATATTATATGTATAATATATAATGTACCTAAACTACACACTGCACTGTAATTGTAGTAAAGTAAGCAAGTAGTAGTAGGTACGAGTTTGTATGTATGTATTTTCTCTCTGTGTATCTGATTTCTGTATCGCTTACTATTTCTGGTGTACAATAACGAGTCAGTGTATTGTATTGTAAACATTGAAAAAAAAATATCATTTAGATATCTTGATAGACTAACTTTATTAGGTTGGGTAGAGATTGAACTAAACTTACTTCTCTAACCAATTATGTTACAATGTGAAAGTTATTTTTATATGCAAATAAAAACTACAGTAAAAATACACTCAAATTAATAAAGAAAAGTTTTAAAAGTTGTCTAAATATGTCTAGTTTTGAACAAAAAGGTTCGTATTAAAGTCGAGAATATTACAAGTATTTCAACAAAAAGACGTGCAATTTTTCCGCGAGCTATTCCGAAGCATAATCGTGAAACTATTCAGACAAGATCTCAAATCCCTAAGATCCTCGTCCGCATATTAAACTGCTTTGCCTAGATCCAGACCTGATTTATGTTCTCCAACTAGAGCTGGAAACGCTGTTTTATTAGACTAAGTGAATCTAAGTCTCTGAAGTTTTAATGTGGAGGGAGACTGCCTTAATTTTTCATAAATATTCAAGAAACTTCTCTTGTTACTGATTTCTCGTAAAAACAATGTTTCAGCACTTAACAAGTTGGGAAAAGATTGTTGTAGAGTTTTAGCTAGTTTTATTGGAGACATATTACATTTAACTAACAAATCTCACGAGACTGCTAATCATCATTGATTTCTCATGAATTTTTAATTAGGTATATATTTTTTGACTACATTAAAAGGCATGACTTTTTCACCTTACGGCCGCCAGACCTATTTGAACAATTTTTTTGTTGTGTTGTTGTGTTAGGTTTGAATTAATATTCTAACTAATATTTAATAATAAAACTTTATTGGAAACTTTTCAAATTCTGCTTTTTGTTTTAAGTCCATTTTCAATATTTTCTGTACCAATTTTCGCTCAGGTAAGGTTATAATGGATCTTCACGGCGGGAAGCTTCTTAATTGAGTGCATAAATCACCACACATCGAAATGTGCCTTTCTTCATAACTTACTTCAGTAGCTCGGCGGTCGACATCGTATAATGAAGCATCTATTACGGGTAGCGACTCAATTAGATAAATACCTGCATTAATACCTGTCACAGAAGCTCGTCCAAAATATTTGACACGTCCTAATACGTCCTACTACGAAATAGAGTCGTATCAGGTACTTATGCGCGTTTTGCTGTGTCGAATATTGATGCAACTGACTATACATTCTAGATACTTTATTCGTTCGTAAAACTGTTTGATAAACTATTGGGGTTTTTATACAAGCTGATATAAAATATGAAAGTAAGTCTGTCTGCGCGTCTATCCATTTAACTTTAGATTCAGATAATTTCAGCCCCAGGGAAGGATACAGGTTAGTTTTTTTCCGGAAATTGCATAGTTCCAGCGGGATAGCGATGAACAAATTCTTCACCCAGTCGCGGCATCAGCCTCTTATGTAAAGTACAATTTTTGAACAATATTTTTCATTAAGAAAATGGTTCAGAGTGCACGTGAAGTGAAGTAGACCACTCATGTTTATGACCAAGCCCCCTATTACGTTTGCGAAATGCCAGCTAAGCTCAAAGCCTGCCATAGCTACAGTTAACCAGTTAGGCACAGCCAGTGGTTAGAGCTCGGCCAGTGCTGTGCCAAACCGCTTTAAAGCCTCCGCTCGTAAATATTAAATAACAGCCGACACAAGTGCTCGGTGTTTGAGTTATGTCTCAATATCGCACGACCCTTGCCACCTGCAAGCTTCTTTTATCGCTTCTGTACGGCCGCTATAGCCACAATTGATTCATTGTTAATAGAACAGCTCACGCGAACGAAATGAGAAACCGGCATGATTTGTATCACACGGTTTTGCGGATGTTATAGATCTTACTTGCAATTTGAAAGTTATCTAAAGATAAAAGTCGTAAATTTCGAGTAATTACTTTGTAATTACGTTACTTTAAAGTGTTTCATTTAATGAAATGTTAGCATTTCTTCAGTTTTTATTACCTGAGATCTCAATCATTGTACGGAACATTTCTCCCGATCATCGTCTGAAGAAGAATGCTTTGTCAACTCAAGTCGAGCAACATTTTCTAATTTGAAATAGACTGGGAATATTTATTGCAATAATTATTGTTACATTGCGCTATTGCTCCGATTGCTGTTTTAAAACAATGTCTTAAAAATACTTAATTTTTTCGGGCTTAAAGATGAAAATCGCATCCCGACCGACTCAAACAAAAAGTCATCCACTTGTGGTGGTCAAACCTACACATTTGCAGTAATCCTGCCATTCCCATTCAACGCAGAGGCGATAAATCTGGTCACAGCGCGGAGGGTCACTGCTGACGCGGCACTGGCTTCTTGGATTGCAGCAGCGAGGGGTCTAAAGTTTTATGAGTTGAATTCAAAGATCATGCGAGGAATTTGTGAACACGACAGTTGGTGAACGCTTTGACAGAATAAAGACAATGTAATTGAGCTAAATACACGCGCACAAGATGCGGCGTAGTTTTATGATCACTTGTTATGAACAGAATTCGTTCTTTTCTTTTTATTTGGGTGAAGTAAATGATGATGTTGTTTGAAAAGCTCTATCGATCGATCATTTTGTAATTTGTCAGCTTTTTGTCAAAAACTTTAATTGACCTACTCTTATTATTTATACACATTTATGCTAGTAATCATATGGTCGATGGATACGTTTTTTTTTGCCGCATGATTATATGCAACTGGATAACGTTTTATCATTATGTAAGGTTGAGCTAAATTTTTAAAATTACTTAAAGTACCCCTCAATACTTGATTTTATAACAAACTTAATGTGTTTAGTCCACGAGTTCCTTATTTACTTTATCAGTTCTGCTAAGGCGAGGCGTGCCAACATGTTGTTTGTTTATTAGGGTTTTACGTGACCCGAATTGTCTAAGACTTTCGATAAACATATAACGTTCATGTACATTTTTTGGCAATACTGTTAACGTATTTAGTTCGTTTAAATAATTAAATAAGTAACCGATGATACATGCAATATAATAGACGATTAAGGAGTTTAATATAAATTCATAGTTCTCCCTGGGGTATGTTACTATTTAATGCATGCCGACAAGAGCGTTGAAATAGTTCAGCATCAAAATCAAGATGCCATTAAACTACCCTTTCAAAACCAACAAAACGGTCCGAACGATACCGCGGCCCCCTGTGATTAATAGTAAAAGCAAACCAACAATTTAAGCCTCTCAGGTCCTCGTAAAACACACTTTCCGTTTCGGACCGTCCGGCCTCGAGTCATTGCTCCAAACTTTCAACGATTAAGATTTACAGTGGAACCCTAAATAACTTAAATAGTTGAGGTTATAAACTATGGTTACGATAAAACACCCTTAGGTTTAATAGATTTTGTGGCTGTCACAGTTTGCCCGTAGGGTATGGGTGATTTATGAATTGAATTATCTTCCAGATATTTGTTGAAAATTAAGTCTTAGTTGTCCGAGTTTTATTCACCCTAGTTGGACTCGCCTAAGTCCGCTGATTGATTTGAGGGATAAAGTTTACTAACTTCTTGAATAATAATGGTATCTTCATAATTTAGAGACGAATGTGATGATCTGACAGCTTCAACACCATCATTTCTAATGTGGTTCACATGAGTTTGTTTTACTATCTTAAGATGTTTACATAGCTGTCAGACATAGTATGCATGTAAATTGAAAGATAACCCTGTGTTTAAGCGTTTATTCTTCGAAAAAAATATCACATTTCAATTCTAATGACATTTTATTAACAAATTTTGAACGAACAGGCAAAAATGGTGCGCGCTGGGAGTGATTACTTTGTCCGCTTGTATGCAGGAGTTATTCTCGATTTTATATATATTTTTCTTTATTACAGGTAAGAGAACGTCTGACATTAAGATAATTTTAGTACGTACTGCTTGTTCTTTTATTAGTTGCTGGTATACACCCGGTGTTTCTTGCGTGAATATAAATTTGGCATTTGATTTTGAAATTCTGGGATAACTAAATTTTCATAAAAACCCTCAAAACTACATCATCGTCTTCTTTTATGTGTGATTCCAGAAATCTAGGCATGAAATTCACTTAACTCTTTCTTTAATGTGACAATTAATAGGTACTTAAACTCTCGTCAGACATATTGATAAAATTACTAAATTAAACGATTCAACTCACGATTAGCCAAGAACGATGCGATTGGTTTCGGACGCACTTTTCTTTGAAAAAGACCTTCCGATAAGATCGAAACTATCCATACATCAAAAAGTATACTCACTCAGAAAGTCTCGCATTTATAATATTAGTTGGACAACTCCTAACATTTCACAAAAAACAGATGAAACAAAAAGCTAATAAAATAAGGCCCTTTACCAAGGAGGCTCTGATTGGTTTTCTCAATTAATTTCGTTGAGTACACCGTCCATATTTACGATGCTGATTTGATTTTCGCTCTCCTTTTTGCTCTGAGTAGGCACTGAATTCTCGCTCCAGGGTTCCAAGTAAGTGCTGAATTAACACGTGTATTATAACTCTGGATGTGGCATAATTGAAAATTGGAAGCATATCTGTAAAAAAACTGCTAAAACTAAATCACTCAACATTCGCTTGCATGGCCGGTTCACGACTATCCTAATTGATATTTCTGGTGAATAACAATAAAATTGATCAAATCCATTGGCTGTCTTGAGCTACTGATATTTTTATCCTTATAAGTGGCTATAGATTTGATATATTTTATGTTGATTTTGTTCTATGTGTCACTTAAAATTTTTAATCCAAATAAAACGGATACAATACAAAACAATACAAATACTCTTTATTGTACACCAGAAATAATAAGAACCGGATACCTAATAGAATACTGGTAAGTTATTCATTAACTATTGCGGAATGTAGCATCGATACAAACCGTAATGCGGTTTTACGATGCGATAAATGAATAATTGTTTTTTTTTCTTATATTAATTAATAAATATAAATATAAATAATAAAAAAAATTAGGTATCCGTTTTATTTGGATTAATTTTTTTTTCACTATTGTGCAGGATTGATAAAAGTTACAAGACTCAACTTCGACGAATCTAATAAAATAAATAATAATCGTTTATTGTTTTCTCCACCACCAAGTAAGCAATTACAAGTAACAGTCCCAATAAAATCACAAGACAAAGACTCACGTGGAGGAGACTGGTGCCCGAACTAGGAACTAGAAAATTAACCTATTGAACCATTGACTTCGTTACGGACTGAGCTAGGAAATACAACTTGCATGACATTTCTATTGCTCTCATTATTAGTTCTATGGTTTACCTACATATCTTCTTACTAAAGATGCGACTTTAAAAGCTTCATTCGTGGTAGGATGACACATCTAGTATTTAGCTATTCTATCCCTATTGTGGAGTTATATATCGCCTGTGATAATTGAAACACCCTTAAACTAGGGTGTGGTATTTGCATAATGTAAGCGTTTCTCGATACTGTGGGGTAAGTTCCAGATAGTATTCAAATTGAATACCAACTATCTACAATACTGGTAGATAGTCCTCAAGCACCATACTTACCCTTGAACCACATTAAGATATTTTGACTAGGTACTCCTGAATTTATTATCCTTACTAATATTATAAATGTGAAAGTAATACTGTCTGTCTGTTACCTTGCTGTGATGATAGTTGAGATCCTGAAGAGGATATTGAATAGCTTTTATTCCGAAAAAAGAGCATTTTTATTAATGGATTTAAAAATTAACTTTTTTACTAGTTAAGGGGCTGTTTAACCATTCATTGATTAGTGTTAACTGACGGTTAAATGTGATGCCGTCTCTATTTCTTTTGTTCGAATAGACGGAGACGGCACCACATTTAACCGTTAGTTAACACTAATCAATGGATGATGAAACAGCCCCTAAGGGTATTAAAAACAAAACACGATCGAAAAAAAATACAGTCTCATGTTTCGCGCTGCCTGGCTAGAAAATATGCCTATGTTTCCCTCCGGGGAAAACATGACAAAGTGACGGACGTAAGAAATATGACATCCATCTTGTTTGGTCAGCACAGCCTGATATGACGCGACACTCGTTTGTCACGGCGTAACATCACGCCATATAGACGTCCTTGTCTTTCTTGATACGGAAGATTTAAAAATACCCAATTTTTTTTCTTAAGTTATGGAAGAGTACAATGTGTTTTTGCGTTACAATACAATATACGCGGATTTGTGACAAGTGAATAAATTATAAAATTACTAGCTTTTGTCCACGGCTCCGTCCGCGTGATATTCGATTATTGCGCGCTGTTCCCTCAGGAACTGTACATCTTTCCGGGATAAAAAGTAGCTTATGTCACTCTCAGGCCCATAAACTATCTCTATGCCAAAAATCACGTCGATCCGTCGCTCCGTTACGGCGTGAAAGACGGACAAACTCACAAACACGCACACTTTCGCATTTATAATATTAAAGTATGGATTCTAAGTATATTGGGAACAAAATATTGGAAATATTTATCGCTACCTACTGCCCGCGACTTCGTCTGCCATAAATTAATTTCCCGCTATTCCGCGGGAACTATATACAATTTTCCGGATCTGGGATAGAAGGTGGATAGAAGCTATTCTACGTGCATCTCAGGAGCTCAATCTAATTTCGTTCTAAATCGGTCCAGCAATTTTAGCGAGCAGAAGTAACAGTCACACATACAGACATAACTACTTACTAACGTTTATAATAGCAATGAGAAGCAAGATTATTACAATATTGAATCATATTACTTTGTGTAATCGTGGAAAAGATAGCGGACTACTCCAAAAATCGAAGTTCGTGTCATTCCGTTTTTCTGACGCTTATACTATTTAATATGAGAGTGAGAGAGACGGTACGACACGAATTTCAAATTTCGAAGTAGGCCCTTTGAAAACAGCAGTAGCGACGAAGTGCTTCGCAGTTGTGCAACCCGTGCAGAAACCTCTACAATATAGCTATATTACCTAGCTAGGTAGGTAGCTATGTACACGTAATAGTCGCGAATAATGAATAGGTCTGCAATTACACTCGACCCGAGACCAGAAAGGGGCGGGTCGAGTTCTATAGATATCTGACTCTGCAGAACAAGAACAGGGCTCCATAGATTGGGATTAATGTTTAACACGTTACTATGCTCTTACAAATTTGAAAGTGCTAGCAGTGATAACCTCAGCCAGTTGCTTTTATACGAATACTAGAATTTATGTTTAACTGCAGAAAGTTAAACATAAATTCTTTAGTTATAAATTTCCTTTATTTTCTTTTTTGGTTCTTTTTTTGTTTTATTTTTCTTATAACCACAACTTGTGTTATGGAGGAGCGGGGCTTCCTGATACAAGTATAATATTTACTTAATAGGAAGCCCCAACCCTTAATTTTGTAAGAATGATTTTCATAAAAATAAATATTTTGTCATTTTCATTTTCAGAAAGGTGTTGCCTTTTTAATTATTTTTTTATTCAATGCATCTGTTTATTGTTGGGATTTGTAGAAATAAAATAAAATCGAAAAATAATAAGTACCACCACTACTTTGCTCATATTTGGCTTGTTTTAATCCGGTGTTTCGAAAATTATAGAAGCTTAGTACTGATTTTTAAATACACGTAAATACACGTATTTTCATTTTTATCTTAGACGAAATTCATCTATATGCAGACATATTTAAACTTTCCTCAAAGATTTTCACGAAGTCCTGTTTTGCGTCCCCCGCAATGAATAGGCCTAACAAACTTCATATTCCATACATTTTAACTACTTATTAGTTTGTTTAACTACTGATCAAACAATGGGCCCTTAGTAAACGGTGGCCAGATGTAATGAACTTGTCAATAGGCTAAACAATACTAAAAATATATTATTAGTCCGTCACTTAGATTTCAAAAAATTTGGACACTGAGGTACATATTTTTTCTTTTGCCAGTTAACAAATTCTGAACAACGTCGCGCTCCATCTTTTTCATTTTTGTTTGATTGACAAAAAAAAGATTACGTGTCCAATATTTTCTGATAATCAACTTACGGATGACCTCTTTTCCGAAGTTGAACCGTTGTTACCCCTACAAGAAATAGTATCGCAATAAAGTTGATGATTGATGATTCAGATCTCATAAAGTTGGTAATGTGACCGCAGCGGTGGTAGTCACGAGCAGTTCGGACGTTCCCACGGAAGCTCGCTGTCGATTCACATGGTTACGTTTTAAAGTGGACGGCGATGTGGAATTAGTTCACAGTAATGGTGAAAAGTCGGGGGAAAAATCAGTGTAATCTACACTAGTATAAGTAACAACTAGTACAATGTAATCATTCTAATTTTTTTTCTTTAGGGTTTGAAATAAAAAAATATTTATTGTTATCTACAAAATCTGGAAATCATTATAATCCAACGTCACAAAACATAATTCTAAATTACATAATGTACTTATCTGATACTTATGTTCTTACAGAGACTGTATCCTGCAGACAAACTGTGAAAACAGTTTTGCAGGGCGATGTATAAAAACTCTGTGAAAGAATGCCAAATAATTTTTTTTTTCATTTTTTTTCATGCAACAAAGGGGTACTTAAGTAAATTTTGTAGTATGTAGAGGGTTTATTGGAGCAAATTAAAATTTATTAAATTCTTTTGAGACAAAGTAATTGTAGCCTAGATCAACATAGGTTAATTTGTGTTCTAGGAAAGCACAAGGTATCCATGTGGCGGAGATGTGGTTGCATGCAACAGTTTGCTTTGAGTAATTCGGACTAAGTTTTAACTTATTTATTGAAATTTTAAGATTTTAGCAGACTTTTTTGTAACACGGCGGGATTTGTTTTAAGTTAACCTTCGTATATTGGATTACTAACTTGTAAGTTTCTAGTTGCTTTAAAATTTTCAAGAAACTTTATTACAGGCTCGGAATGGGACTGGAATATTGATTGAATTTTTTTTTTCAATAAATCCATATTAATCGTTAGTCCAAATTTCCCACAACACATTACACCATAGATTTGACATAAAGTAGCAAATAAACGGCGGCGGGTCACCTGGTGATGGTAGATGCATTGTGAATTGCTAGAAAAAAGGAACTTATATTAGAAAAATATGCCGGGAATTTTACAATGGCAGATTCATCAGATAAGATGGTTGTGGTTTGCATCTGGTTAATCAACAAACAATTTTACAAATTCCCGTAAACTACTCGTAAATAATATAATTTGTTGATTCGGTCAAACCGTACATGTGAATCCTCGTATCCAAGTCACGTAGTGTCATCAATAAACTTCACTGAAGTTCATCGAACTCTAACTATTTTATTAAATTTCCTCCTAAACTCCGGATAAAGGTGAAAGTGAATGGAAAAACAGCCCTAGCCAGCTGGTACTCTACTCGTGTGATTAATTTCCACTACGATTGCTTACGACGTTTGACGGACGTTGCTTTGGTTTATTCTAGGGTTGGCGAATTGGCAGTTTTTTCATCTAAAGACGAAATTGATATTAAGAACATTCACCTATGACTTGATTTTCCTTGTCACGTACTGGTTGTATCATTTATGTCGTTAACTGTGAAAATATTTCACATTGGGTTATGATTAAATCTGTTCAGTGACACATTGCAGAGAGAATAAATACTGCCCGAATATAGTGCCCAAAGTTAAAGCAGGGTCGTGGCTGTATTTGTGTGTGAAGTTCCCAATCCGCTTGGCTGGTGATTACGGCCCAAGTCATTTCCTTCTGAGAGGAGGTCTGTGCCCAATAATGGGACATATTATATAGGCCTAGATCATGATGAGTCTGATGATGTATAACTCCAGCATGACTTCAAACAAGGTCCTTCTTTTACATGCTGGTGCTTTTTTAACCTTTCCTTCAAAATATTTTGGGTCTTTAGTCTTTGGTCTGGGCCCGTGTGGGAACTATGGCCCAAGCCCTCTTGTTCTGAGAGTAGGCCCGTGCCCTGCAGTGGTCCGTATATAGGATGGTGGTGGCGGTGGGTCTTAAAGCTCCGTTTGGCGTTGAATGTGTTTCTTCTAATATACTTCAAATATCTTCACAAGAGGCAACCCTAGGAAATGTTACTGAATGAATAAGCCATGACTGACCGCCGACTTGTACAAATATTAAATACAAGCGGTCTTTCCCAGCTCTAACCCTTATTTTCTTGAAAGAGCGTCCATAATAGAATGGCTGTAAATTACAGCCGACCTAGTTGAATTATTCGGTGTTGCTATGATTGATTGATGAATCATGAACAAGTGTAACTCTTGACGTGATTTGAGCAGCTATTATAGCATGTAAGCATATTTTTTTCGCGTGAATTGATCGTGCTTTGTTAAGGCAATAATGTAGTTGTACCAGCGTGTATTTACATAGTAAAGCTTGTCCGCTTATTAATGGTTTTTGTCACCGTTTTGAGGAGAAGGATACTATAATGATTTCATCCTTCCATCTCGTTGGTCGACGTCCTAATATAATCCACGGTGTCCATTCAAGAACACCTCGCCCCATTATAACTAAAATGAAATAATTAGATTTTTTTACACTTTAAAATTCAACCAGATTGTATTTTATTTAAAGTTCATTTTGGAAATGTGAATTTATAAAAAAAATCACTTTAGTTTTAAAGGTGCGACCTATTTAGTACATTTTTAACACATAATCACACGTATGAAATATATGGGACTCAATAAGTCCACAATAAATATGTTACCAGAACCGTTGTCAGAAATAGAATCAACTAGGTGACCCTGCTTCTGGCTACGGAAGACTGGATCGGAAAAGAGGAGAGATCTTCTGACAGAAATTCCCGATAGTATGAGCTAAGACTATTGAGTAATAGTGCTTGTAACGGTCATTCTGGACTCGAAACTTTCTGCTGCCACCCGTAAGATAAAAGAGCGTTATTTATCGAGAGAACTTGTTTGTTGTACACAACGATAATACGGAGATATTAGTTCCCTCTCGTATGTAATTAATAGCTGTTGCTTATCTCGAGAACGAGTTGAGAGGGTTTCTTGCCCATTTTGTTTCTTCGATTATCTTTGGCACGTGCTAGCTAATCTATGTTTGATGTTGAGGCGTTTTTCGATATGCCTAATCATGAGTTTTGGATATTGTTGGATAAACACAGTTGAGACAAAATACTTTAATGTGATTTTGATTTGGATATGAATTATGATATGTGAACTGAATTGATGGACTTCAATATAGATAGTACTCATAGTTTAAGAGTCTAGGCTACTATATACTACGTCTATTGCAACCGAGCATAAAGGAAGGATCCTATGGTCTTGACTCTAGACCCTTCTTTTGTTCTCAGCTGCAGTCAGGTAATATATATATCTTTAATCAAACAACGAGACAACAGATTTTATAGGATAATGAAAAACTCCGTGGAAAAACTTTAAACATCGTATGTAGCATAGCGTCCTCATAAAGCTCGCGTAGACGTCCCTCACCAGTACCGTAGTTAGTCCAAAATACAAACATTGGAACATAGAACCTCCTCCTTTTTTTGAAGTCGGTTAATAAATACGCCTCAAAGCACATGGCGGCTAAGTCCAAGTCCATTAACACTGGCAATAATAATTCATCAGATAACCGGCCCCTCTCTGAAAACAATGCTCGCAGAAGTGCATAATGCGATTATTATGGGAGGCATCGATGAAAGGGATCAACGGAGTTGCGGTAATAGTATGTACTACATAACTGAATCCTCTGCTAAATATTTTATTGTACAGACGAGGTCACAGATATCAATAATGTACTTACAATTTACTACCTTGACGCTGTCACTGCATGTTTGAACTTTTGTATAATATTGTCAGATGGCATACAGTGACAAGACGCTAAAGTGCAAGGATATGTTTGACCTCAACTGTACCAGTACGTTGATCTTTAAATACCTACTAGCCGCAATACTTTAAATAAATAAAAAAACTGAATAAGGTTTCAACTGTATAGTACTTAGGACGATGTTCAGATAGGTGCGTCAAAAATATGACGTCGTCTTGGATGAAATTTTTTGGTTGAAAACTAAGCATGCAGGATAATATGACAGATCTTGAATTCTATAATTGGCATGCAATCATTTTCTTACTTCTTTATTACCATGAGCTTCATCTGATATTTTTTATAAACAAATAAATATCTTCACACTTACAAATATGGTTACTGATTAAAATACAGTATTGTTCAGAAATTAATTCCGGGCTCAATAAATTATATCGAGGCGCGGCCGAGTCCTCGCGGCTGTAGGCATCAACATTGTGAATCATCACATTCCAGCGAAGGCCACACTGTTCATTTGCTAACTTATGCTCGTGACCATGCGTGTATTTCGTAGATATACCCCTTTTTGCTGCTATTTGTTAGCCTGAGTCATGATTTTGTCGTGACTTAATTTCTGATTGATCAAATGTTTGTATAGCTTATCTAGTTCCTCATCAGACATATCACTATGTAACTTTTTTTGTATCGCAAGTATTTTCTTAAGTAAATCGGATGTATTATACTTGCACGCATCATTATTTTAGCGAATGAGGATCGATCATGTTAAATAGTATAATTGGTGGTTTCTGTAATAAACTCAAACTCAAACTCACAATATTTATTGACAACAAAAACACACTAAATCACAGCAAAAACAGTAAAAACATAAATAGGAGAAGAGAGAACAATTAGAGACGTTGTGCTGTAGTGTGATGCCAAAAGGATTCAGCTGATAGTTGTGATTGTGATGTGTTTTGCCATGCCAAATACGAATCGCTATCATAAATTACAAGATGATTTAAAGAAGGAAAGAAACTGTAATACATTTTAAAAATACTGTCCTTTCTTGTACCGTAATTAGAAATTTTAGAACCATCCATCAGCTAAAGCCAATTTAATCTATAATGAATGTTGTAATTAGCCCAGATTTTCTTTGGAAAACAATTTCTTAAGTAAGTAGAGTACCAGGTATTTAATATTTATTATCTTAGCATGAAAATAATTAATATTAAGTAATTCTGGTTTATTCCAAATTGATTTTAATCTTGCTACGTTAACATTAACATTCATGTTCACTCGTAAACAACATGTCACTATTATGTAAGTATGTAGGCGTTATTTTATGGCCGTATTGTCAATAATAAAAAGTATTATAAAGTAAAGGCGTTTGAGTCATACATTCCGGTCCTTGAGATTGCAGACCGGTCAGTGTCTTGACCTGTCAGGGATCTACTGATACGCGCCGTGAGTTAGTTCTCTTTCACTTGAAGAAAGCATGTAGGTATAAATAACTACTTTTGAACCTAACGGTACGTAGGTAGTGTCCATGATTTAAAGCTCAATTTTCTCTGGATCTGAAATTAACAGATTTTAAACAACTAGCACTCGTTCCGTTTTTGCTTTTGGAATGTGCTCTGTGCGGATATTTCCTGCTGTTTGCAATTGACAATATTTAGAAGACAAAATTATTTAGTTGCGACCTCTCTCGTGTTAGCATTTAGGTAAGGTATACCCACATACCTACGTACACATACCTAATCGAATTGTTTGAGTATTTATACGTTGATAAATTTGTGTCACGTGTACCGCGACGTCGGGGAACTTCGTCTCATAATAAAACCACAATAGGGGTCTAATAAAAACAGCCGTGAACTGTCAGCTAAAACTAACCATATTATGGCAATGTGTCATAATTTCAATGCAATAATTAAACGTGGAACGAGTTAATTTTCAATGGCCAAAGTTACATTTAAGACTAAAGTAACCCTATCTTCCTACTTTTTTATTACCGGTGACGGGTCAGATAGCCTTTTGCTCCAATTTGTATACTTGTTCCTATAGAGTAGCAGTACCTACCAGCATCTCTAATAAATTGAAATTATAGCTTAGCAATTATTTACGGGTACAATACAACTTAGTTTACGAATCTGTTATGGTAAGTATCCGATCCTACCTGTATCTGACTACCTGAGCTCCAAATACAACAAGTAGATTCAAATTACATAGAAACCAATGCAACATCGCGGCGATAATCTTTAATGACTAATCAATAGTAATTGTTCACATTCTTCTGTGGATCAGTTAGGTACTTAACGCAAATCGCCGCTATTTCAGGTACATAATTATTTTTTTCATAAAAGAAGTGAGGTAACCGTTATCCGATGGTAAGTGATCACTGCTAGCTACCCATTGACACTCGCAATACCAGAGAGATGAATATGTCTTGTGTTAATAATTCAGCTCCCCGTTGATAGTTTCTGCTTCGGAATGAGTACCAGATCCCTCTTTCGAGCGGCAGTCTCTAAGGTTAAGATAGCCCTAATGATCGCCGACCTCCGATAGGAGAGGGCACCGTAAGAAGAAGAAGTTGATAGTTTAGCAGATGAGACACTACAGAAATACCACATGAAACTTAGCAGAGCGGAACCAGAAAAATACGTTGGAGATTTGCCTTTTGGCTTACAGAACCCGAAAAAAGGACTATGTCCGAAAAAAAAAGAGTAGTCTACCTACTCGTACTAAAAAATCTAACATGTGTTCCAGCCTAGCTAAGACTGAAACTAATAGGTAAGCAGTTCGTAACTTAAGAAGTAGTTTATCTGATGTTATTTATGCAGCTTTTAATTGCACCAGTTCTAGTTACATTTCGCCCACGTGTTTGGTGTAACTCGTACTGCTGATTTTGATCGAAATGCATTATCTTTGCACTGATAGTAGGTACTAGGGTTGCTTTGCTACTGTACTTATTTCATTGGCAGCTTCTGGCATATCTAATTACCTAAATATAATTCCTAAGAATCATCCAAATTAACATTTTTTTTTCTAGAAATGATTTAGTTGATATTGTTGTCGTAAAGAAAAGTCATCCACATATACGGTTATGATAAAAACACAAGCTGTACTTCTTTCTTTACGTTGATGTAGGTTTGGCTGAACATTTGTCTCTATCCACGGCTCAATATCCATCTCAGTAAAATACTAACCTAACCTAACACTCATAAAATCTATTATACTGAAGTAAATGTTCACAGACCAGTACTTTTATGAGTTAAGTGGTTTCTGAACCTAGAAGATACTTAATAAAGCGTTAGCGTTCCATCGTTCAATGCTAACTAGGTAATAAAGAAACATCGAATATTAGATGGTGTATTTCACCTAATTCTAATACAATATGCAAAGATACTTGCGTGAAATCGTGATGATTACGAGTATGTACTAAACATTTTGGGTTTATAACTCTTTATTTTACCTACACAAAATGTACCACTACAATTTATTTATTTATTTGCTATTACTATGTATAGTTTATAGAATGTGTAAATAAAGATATTTCTTTTCAAAAAACCACTACAATTTTATGTGCTCGTAGAAGACAGAAAGGCGTACTATCCCTTAAGGTTTAAATAAATCTTAATCGATTTGGCTTAGAACGACAGATAGGACATCTTATGCGCCGACTTGAAAAATGGTTGCGAATTACCAAAGTTTTTAGTGGAATTATCTAGCAATTATTCAGCTTTTACAAAGTGCAGGCAACTTGGAACGAGACGAGACCCTGAGCACCGTTAAGAAAGTCGGTGGTCGGCGCCACCGCCGTGGCGGTTCGTGAAATCGGTCCTCATCTCCACCAATTACAGCGTTTTAGCGCTCCACGTCTCCCTTGACGGTAAATTAATTAAGAAAATCATAGAGTTGCGAATGTGCAAGATATTTCGCTAGCAAAAATAACTTTTCCTCTACCCGTAAATATTGGGCTAAGTGAACGATATGTGAAAACTATAAAAAAACTAACCTAATCTAAGAATCGATTTATAAAAGTTAGCTTTTATTCTAAAATTATTTGTCGCTATTATTACACATGACACTTATGGATATCCCACGAGAAGTACGTCATTTTCCGGATTATAAACAGTCTTATGTTCTTAATATAGGGTATTAACCTATCTCCCTCACTACCTATCAAATCACATCACGATCTGTTAAATAAGTGAGTCTTGTACACTAAGCGTATACCAAATTTAAAATCAATACGACCGCTGGATGTTGACGCGATTCAATCTACAAATTTTGATCTAAATAAGAAGTAAAAGTATCAGTTCTCGACTTTTCAATATATGACCCTTATTGCTGACATAAAACTAAGATAACAAGTACCAAGTAGGACAGCCTCCAGCACTCGGAGGACTTTTATCTTATTAAGTCTGTAACTTAAAAAAAAAGCTGGTAATAATAAATTAATCAGGTGCAGTAAAGGAGTGATATAATTTTATTTCTGTTACGTATTAGTCATGACTCATTATTGTTTGCGTATAATCTGAGTTGTTGGTCCTTTCATTTCCTTGACATATACAATACATAATTATGTACATTTCATTCAACAGTAGAAGTAAACTCAGTTCAGAGCCCTATAATCGGTGCAGTTGTTAGGCACATTTTTATGGTTTCCTGTCCTGCATTAAGCTCAAATATCAAGTCTTAGTGATTTTCCCTTTTATTTTATCATCCTGCTGTTGCCCGTGGCCAAGTCGGCGAAGAATTGCTTTACGGCTGTCCCTAGCTACGGAAAACCATGCTATTTTCCGAATTAAAGTGTATCCTACGTTTTAATACTGATATATTAAACTGTGACGTGACTGACTAACAAACATCCAAACACCCAAACATCTTTACAAACTCTCATTTATAAATTAGTAAGATAGGACAATATTATTATATACTAAGTCTTGACAGTAAAACTGACATTCTCTCCCTCTTCTATTCTTTCCATGGCTCAGAACTAAAACGAGTCTCAATGCAAGACTTAAGAGCAGTTGTTATTAATTATGTAGCATCATTGGCAGTCTAATGCGCCAATATGTATTCATAGTCCAGGGTTCGTTAGCGAGTCTGCTGGTCCCAAAGGGTATAACCTTGTTGGTAAAAGTGATATAAATTTCATTAACTGCCTGGAGAAATGTGCCTAAAATAGAGTTTATTTTTTGTTCATTGCGTCCGGATAAAGAGTTGAGATGGTTTTATGCGCACCATTTAAATTAAAATTATTGAAACATAGGGATAATAAATTCATTTGATCTGTTTGAAACATACGTGCAGAACAACCTTTTAGTTATGTTTGCCGTGCAAAATATGTAATACCAAAGGGATTTATTGTAATTTAATACGTAATAAAAATAGAAGGTCATGAATAAAATTTACTCTCATCCCATGTTAGCGAGCCTCTACGCTAGCACCGCCTCGTTTTAGCTGATCTTTTTTGCCATACGATCCACGATTGCTAGCCATAAAAGGTTATGTCCAGATAACTTTATTCCACATAATGCGTCCCCCATCCCTTTGAAAAGGAAAGTTGTATAACATTTTTTAGAAATCGGCCTCCCTTTTAAGGCCACTGTGCTTTTTATTGAACACGAGAACAGGAAAATGAACGTCCACAGATACTATCAAGTTTGAATTACAATAAAAGATTCGCCGCCATCATCTTGCGTGTACATATTTTGTTTTTGTTAGTTATAGAGCTGCTTCTTGGGTTTCCTTTTGAGTCGGGTTGCCGCTGTAGCCGTGCGGAGTAAAAACTTGCATTCTGCTCAAAGAATACCTACCACCTACCCACTACCAACGAAGTTGTAGAGACAGGTTCCGGAATATCTGGAGATACTGTTCTGAAAGGTTAAGCACCTCGTGCGGTATTCCAAATGAACGTCAACTGCATACGAGCACAATACAAAGACGACCAAAATCGCATCCCGTTTGCGACGAAATTCCAAGTTCAAATTAAACCGTTTCGCAGGACTCGGGTGCGCCGAGCGCAGTGCGCCGGCGCCGATGTTTCCGATCGGACGATTGGATAGCGACGCGGCGCGTGCGCGAAAATAATGCGAATAATATTTACTTACGTGCTTGTCGACTGTTCGAGCGGATTCTTTAAACAAGTGCTTACCGTTATCACGCAGGCTTATTTAAAAATATTTTGCAGTGTCAAGTGATGTTTTGGTTGTAGTGTTCAATTGTCCCAAATCAGTAATTGTGCTATCGCTGTCAATTGTTTGTAAACTCAATTGGTCCTCTTAAATCAAGCCTTTTGCTTGATTTCACAAAAGTTCATTCCACCACGGTTCAGTGACATAAATGCGCAGTTAAAATTAAATCAATATCAAATTAGGCAGTCACTTTTATGATTCAACCTTTAACTTCTGTTGACGAATAGGAAATGTGATGATCTAATTGACACCTACTCATTGTTTTTTTTTGTCGAGCAAATTCATGGAAAACCTCATCCTTATAATTTTTTATCTTGGTAAATTCGATAATGTAAAGTGACGAATTCAAGTGCCTTAAAGTGCATATCGGGTTATTGCATCCAGGAAGCGTTTATTATCACTTTAACGAGTTTATTACAACGGTTAAGGACTCGTAGGTTGTTTCGAAACAAGACGGAACCAACACGTGTTATTTGAAATAAGTTATACTAACGTCACTTATCGAAGATACATTAGGTAAGGCAGCCTTTAGTATCTTTTGAATGAAGTGTGTCAAGAGCGTGCTCCATTTCTGTACGTGTTTGGTTTGCGGAACTAGAATTATTTGACAGAGTAAGTGTATTTATATTCGACCCAAATTCTTTGCTTAGCTACCTATTTGTAAAAGTAAGCAACTAGGTACTTAAGCATATCTACTTAGGAAGTTGTAAAAAGTTAAAAAGAGCAAAAAACTTTTAACGATCACCAAATACCTCAAGCGCAACTTGACCTATAACATGAAAATGTCACCAAGTAATGGATGACGATGACCATATCAGGCGAGCCAGGCGAAACTACAACCATATAAGACCTAACGGCCAGTTCCTGAATGTAATTCAGCCTCGAACTTGAGGCCTATTAATTCGCATTACTACCTCGCTCTCTGCTAAATACAGCGACGTGCAAATTGGAACGCTTGCACGAGCCATGAATTGCTCACGGTGTTTCTAAATCGTATGCAAAGCGCTAAGGATTAAAACGTGAGTTAAAGCTTTGAATATTTGAAAATTGTCTCACAAATCTATCTAAATCTAAAGTTTCTTCGTACAATAGCTGAAGGTATACCTAACCGTATATCCACGCTACTGCCTGCAATAATGTAGATACTGAACAATCTAGATAACCATAGCGATAGCATCGCTTATTACCGCTGCTAGAGGCTGCAATTATCTCCACAATGGGCCTAGCATACCAAAGGTTGTCGTGAACATGATGAATCCGTCCTTTATGCGCACGTAGATTAGAAAGGGATATAATGTTTCGTGCTTTTTATCTGCGATAAATACTAGCATGCTAGAGCCTGCTGTATAGTGATTCGTTACCAGCAAATGCTTTGTGGTGACCAGCAAACGGGCCATATCCAGAGGCCTTATTGCCTAATGTTTCTGACACTCGCGATCGCAATAAAATGACAGCTTTTGTATGCGAAATATGTCATTTGATTGCGATCGCGAGTGTCAGAAACATTAGGCAATACGGCCTCTGATCACGCTCGGTTTCCCGCGAAGGATGCTTTAAAGACATGCGCTGTTTAACATCACCAAGTCAAGGATGATGAGTGATGAGATGAGATTTCATTTATTTCTATCCGACGAGAATAAATGGGGATATTCAAAGCTTTCTGAAATTACAATCGCTCGGTTTGATTTTGTTGCGTGCCAAGCAACAGGTACGATACGGTTTCCCAAAGATTACAAATATGCTATATTTTTCAAAACTTCATAAAACTGGACTACCTAACTGCCCAAATTCGTGAGTTATCCTTAAATTTCATTATAATTTACTGAATCAGACGTTACTTTGCGAAGCTCCATATCAATGAACTGAAACAACTATTTTGTTCACCCTCGACCTTTCGCGGCAAATTTTATCATTACCAATTTATACAATTTATATTATTTACCAACTGTTCCCCGCGACTCCGTCTGCTTAGAAGTGTGAAAAATAGTTCACGTCCTTTTTTCAGACCTACCGAATATACACAAAAAATTTCATAAAAATCGGTCAAGTCGTTTCGAAGGAGTTTGGGCACAAACATTTTTTACCCGAGATTTTTATATAGTAGAAGAGACATAGATTACTAGCTATCCAAATCCGACGCATTCCTTAAAAATCGGTACAATTTAAATATGCTGCTCTTCGATTTATAGATACGGCGTCATAATTGTACGATTTCTCATACATATACCCAGGTATATTAGCCAACGATCAGTATAAACTCCAAATTAGAACATTAGAACTATTTCTATAGCAAATTGTTTATTTGTGCCAACGGTGCTTTGCACGCTGGGCAATGACCGTGCCGTTTCGTCTTTAATTGCCGTATCCCTTTACAAAATTATCGCCAGAGCTCACTGAATGATTTCCTCTCTCTTGAACCTTATTCCTCTTCCACATTAGTCTTTATGATCTCTCGTAGTAATACAATTATGTGCTCAGCGCGTTAACAAGAGTAATTTGAATTGTAATTTATTCCCACAGATTAATAGGCTTCCCTTTATGGACACCTCATTTTACCCAATTATGTGTCGCCGGTAAAATATCCAATGCATATTCATGTGGAAATGTTCCGCGTTCCTGGTATAAATGCGTTATTAGTTGTAAAGCTAACTGAACGCTGTTAATACCTAGGTGTAGTTCATCTATCTTACTCAATCCGCCAATTAGACTGCAATGTGTCTGACATGTTACTTGACGATGGAGCTTGGGTTCTGTTATTATTTTTATTAGACTCGATTGTTATGCCTTCTTAACACTTGGTTGAACTTAGCGTAGGAGTCGTTCATAATTCACAATATCCCGTTGTGTAGCCGGAGGCCGGAGGGATATAATGATGATATGTGATGTGGTGACCACCGCGGCATGACGGCCGACGGATGCCGTGCCCGACAATAGCGTTTAGTTTACTTGTTGCTTGCCAATCAAAAACTTCATATGCTACAACTTTAAAATAACAAGATCTTTTTCATGTTTAATATTCATAGCTGTGCTTAAAAGTGTGTGGAAAAAAGTGGAAGTTGAGTGTATCAATGAAAAAGTTGTCGATGAAAATCGATTGTTAAACGATAGTGCCAATATAACACATTTAGAAACTGCAAACGACTTGTCTTAGAAACATGTTGATCACGAAATACACGGCTGTTCTGTTGGAGAGCGCGCGTACCACGGAAGCGAGGAATTTGGCGCTCGCGCGTTCCAGTGACAGCGGTGGGTGGTCCTCCCTGGACAGCGGTTCCAGGACTCGGCGCTCTGTGAGGCGACGTCATTTTGTGTACAGGTAAGGCTTTTGTTACTGCAGATCTTGCTTACTTATTGATTGTGTCTTTACGACTCGAAGTAGATTTTGGCTTCACGACCCGATACGATAGTTTCATCCATTCGCCGCTATTATTTGCGATAGGGTGCTATAGTTGGCCACACCAGAATAAATCAATTTCTTTACAACCCTTACAACATCTGCACTGGCAAGTATTTCGAGTAGACATAGACGTAGACATAACTTTATTTCGACATCAAACTTAAAATAATACATAATTTACAGAAAAGAAAAACATTACTTAATGTGATTTGAAAATTGGTCGTCAAAAAAGAACATGGAATAAAATAAAGTGGTCTCAAAACGCTGTCCTGCCTGTTCTTCACAGAGATCATCATTACAAATATTTAACACCTAGCATCATTTTGTCAGAGGTGTACCCCACTTCATAATGTCTCAAGATCAAACGCGTTTGAGAGTAAGTATTTAGACAATTTTGATGTGTGTAATTATCAATGAAGTTCTCATTAATGACTTCCACGAAGCAACGACTTTATAGTGTTCCTAAAATACTATCAAACTTGTCAAACGTATTACTGCAATCAATAAAGCACTTTATGCGCTTAAGTTACTATTTGTGCAAAACGACTTAAAGCAACAAAGGACATTATTATTCATCAAATGCATCGGCTGGGCTGTAAAGGGTAGTAAATAGAGTCGAGACGCATTACGTAAATTGCATTTTTATTAGTTTCAATTGCATTGTGCCGCATGGATTGACAACATTGGCACCAGTTTTAATGTATAAATAGTGAGAGATACGTTGGGGGAATACTAAATTGGTTTATCTGTCGGCATGATAGCAAATCTTTATCGTTTAAGTTGATATCTGTTATGTTTACATAAAGTTATTATGTAAATTTATTGGCGCTGTATAGTAAGTATGAACGTTTAGGTTTCATCATATGTACTTAATAATATTTAGATTAGAATGTGAAATTTTAAAATGTGTTGTTAAATGTAATGCACGGCGTCCCAAGAAACTTGAGAGTCACATTGATTAAAATATAGGGCACTGACGGCACCGTACGATTGTCCTTAAGACTTGTCACGTAAGGCTTAAGACTACAATCGTCGCATGCTTTAAGCTATATCTTCTGCACGCTTATAGCATAATATCATTAGATTTGGGAATATACTGACCAAAAGTTTATTGGCTTTTGTTTGATTTGTTTGATTAAATTAGAAAGATAAATTAATGTTTAAATATTAACTTACTATTATAACGTTTTAAACTTTCGTGATTCTCACTCATAGTCAAAATACCATAACGGGACTTATCACGCTGTTTTTACACAAGTAATATTTACCTCGACGTTTCACCCCCACACTTCAGTCTACTCGTGACCACGGCAACTGTAACGTTGCCGAAACGTCGAGGTAAATATTACTTGCTTAAAAATAGCGTGAAAAGTCCCGTTATGGTATTCTTCTTTCTCTTTCTCATTCTTTCGGAAACATCGATTTGGGTTGATCGTTTTGAAAATATTAGAACGAACGTTCATCACTGGTGAGGTGACCTTAAACTTTTCTATAAAAACAACCAAATGCGCTTGCACCGAGTACGGAAACAAGCCCGAATTGGACACTTCCTAGTCCATTAACGTCGACTCATTTGGTCGAATTTACTGACGCAGCATATGACTTCTATTGTTCAATTATACTTGCAACACGACTTCAATTCATTTTTATTTCTATGAACAAGAAATCACTACCCAATTGAAACATAGATAATGTTTAGGAAAAATCAGTAGATGATTGGAAATATTGAGCAAATTTTAGAATTAAAAGCAATAAAGTAGTAATTGTACAAGAATCAGAAGAAGCTAATTACTTTAGAAACTTGATTATGATTAGCTGCTGGTTTTATACGTGTGTTTTAATATTTATATTCGTAAGTATTACATTCTACTTGCAGGAGAAGTCTGGGTAAAGGTTGAACATGAAAGATTTATACGCCAAGATTACACATTAACAAACTAACTAATAGGTGTTTTCTTTTTGTCTGAGAGGAACATATTGTATGGTTGGCTACCGGTTAAGAGTGAATAAGTATGTTTAAGAAATAAGTAAATAACTAAGTAGTCTTCAAATCTTGAGTTGAATTTTACTCACTTTCAATGGAATTCGTTATGAATATGTAGCTGGGATTACTATAGTAAATCAAAAAAATTTTTTTTACTAAAGTTTGTTATCTATATGGGTGTTTAATGACATAAAAGCGACCACGACTTAGTCTTTATTTCTATTTTTGTTGATGAGTATAAGTTTTTTTTAAACTTTCCAAAATCTCTAAAAATATTTCCAACTGACACTTTATAATAAATGATTGCTTTCGAAATTAAAACTACCATTCTTATCAATTAAACAGAAATCAATTCCAATCATCCGATAATTGACAAGGCTTTTCTGATTTCACGGTCGATTCATCTTTTTTAACTCGTATCTATAGCGTAGTTTTTTATATCATTTTTAGTCGATGATATCATAGTGAGCGCTCGAGATGTTTTATCTGTTTGATAATCATGATATTATGTAGGCTTCGGGGCCGTTGTTACATGAAGAGAGTATGATAGTATAAAATAAATAAATTAAGTAGGTAAATTAGCTCTTGTCTGAATAGTACACAATTTTATCGGTGTACGTGGCTAGGTTTAAGAACAAAATAATTTATAAAATTCTATAATGTAATTTAATTACTGCAGACCAAGTTGCGAGTTACAGCGAAATGATGGTCTTTTTCTCGACAAGTACAATAAAATTTAAAGAGGTATGAAAATGCTACATAAGAGCATAAGATATTTGGTAGGTAAGTGAAGATAAATTAGAAAATCACCCAATCTAAATTAAGTATCTAGTTCCTTAAATGTATAACAATATCAATAGCTCACAAGTGGCGTCTGAATAAATTATAATAGTAGACAAGACAATGAATAACCCACTATCTGCACTTGACCACATCGGACTTACAATACACGTGCTAAGCCTTTCATGATCTTATCTGCAATCTCGAGGCACCGGAGATAAATCCGACGATAATACCGGACAATGCACTTTGTTGCATAATGCCCAGGGCTTTTGCCGTATTGGCTGCATGGCTTTTAGGGTACCGTGGTAAATTGCGACCGGCCCACCACTGCCTGTTGAGGCTGTAATTGGCATTTGGCGTGGAGGCTTGGTCAAGCGGAATGAATTGAATGTCTGTTAAGTCTGGTAAATTCTGGACTTTTTAAGCATGTTTGCGTCATTAAACAATTAAATGTATAAGTTGACATAGGTAGTTATATAACATTAGGGCTGGCTAAATCAGTATCAGTATCAAAAATAATAGCTAGGCCTTTAAAAGCAACGCCAAAAGCCAGCTACGTAACTAAACTACACTTAACAACGACTACGTACCTACTTATTATGTAACTATCTACATTTAATAAACGGTACAATCAGGATAAAAAGCTTTTTTTTATCAAAAACTTATTTATGGCCTGCGGCAATATTCAAAGCAATATCATAAAGATGTCTATGAAATCGAGCCGCTACGTGTGACGGAACCATTACCATTTCCAGTACCTTACTCAACAATGCAGCCGTTTTGTTCGATTCGTCGTTAATCCGAAGGACCTTATACGTAAGGTTAATAAACCGTATGAAGCAACCTCTCCACGATTTCACTTCATGCTTGATGCTAAATTGTGAGGATGCGCTGTGGAAATGGTTGTGTGCAACGACATGCTTAGGATTTTGAAATAAGGTAATGTGTACCTGCTATCAAATAAAAAAACCGCATACAAATCGGGCCACCCGTTTAAGACCTACGGTGCCACAGACAGACAGACACAGACACACAAAGCGGTCAAACTTATAACACCCCTCTTTTTGCGTCGGGGGTTAAAAACACATCCTCGCACATAGAGATGTCACCAGAGAGTAATCTGGTGGAAACGCAGCCGTGGCAAAAGACCTTGGTAATTTTAATTATATTGTATTTTTAAGTAACTTATGTACCCGCAGAGCAATTTGTCACTCACTTAAAAATTATCTCACCTTTTATTGACTCAAGAACACGAAACTGATTTCTTTTATCCTTTTACGCCATACATAACTCGTCGCAGGCGCCCAGCTGTCCGATATCAATATTGTTCATCACGCAGACAGTTATTTATTAGCCATTTTGTTTATCAATGTTGTGAAGCTGTTCTCTCATAAATCTGGTGTGCAATTCCGCTGCCTGATTTATAGTAGCCAAGAAGTTTCGGTAATGGAATTATCAGATTAACAAATTTAGGACCTGTTTAATCGAGTTTAGAACAAAACTGTTTTGGTGGCGATTGTTCAAGCGTTTTAACAGTCTCATTTTTTTGGACACTTTTCTGCATAAATTACCGAATATTCTGATACAGTTTTTTAGTTTTAATCTGGTACAAATACAGGAACTCTAATTGACTATAGATTCTATAGCCAATTCGTAAAAAATGTGACCAGAAAAATGAGACGGTTAGAAAAATAACCGCACTTGGTGGGTACACATTGTTTGTTTTATTTTTTAATTCGTTTTCAATTTTATTTTGTTATTTTTTCTATACTAGGTAAGTTTTTTTTTTGTGTTGTCGCCATTCGTAAATTCGAAAAGCGGTTACAGTGGAAGACTAGACGCAGCGTTGGCCCACATAGTCAACCCTATGCTGTACCAAATGCGTGTTGGACTAAATGCACGTTGTACCAAATGCGTGTTGGACTAAATGCACGTTGTACCAAATGCGTGTTGGACTACCTAAATGCACGTTGTACCAAATGCGTGTTGGACTAAATGCACGTTGTACCAAATGCGTGTTGGACTAAATGCACGTTGTACCAAATGCGTGTTGGACTACCTAAATGCACGTTGGACCAAATTCGTGTTGGACGAAATGCGTACGTGATTTTCAACTGGACGAACTGCGTATTGGACCAACAGCTAATAAATCATGCTGAGCTGAGCTGGATCGCTGCGGAATTTAAAGAAAGAAAGAAAGAAAGAAAGAAAGAAAGAAAATACATTTATTCACAACACAAGACAACAATACTATTTGGTACAAATAAACAACACAAATGGAATTTCGCAAAAAGTTTTTTTTATTCTGTGTGTATAATGTGTTTGTTTTGCGGCTATAAAATAAATAATTCTATTCTATTATAAAAGTCATACATAAGTCTCATCGTTATATTTATAAAGTGTTTTTGTATGCATGTGTTTCCTTTACTACAGTTTTAATTCTGTTTTGCTTCCTCCATTTAATCCATGATGTCATTTACTTCAGTCGTATCGAGCAGGTTTCTACTGATTGACGTTAAAATGTTACCAATTAGAAGGAAATGTAACGGGTAAACTGGCTCAAACCAGTTTACTTAACTTGTTACAGGGAATTGAGACCGAATTATCTTGGGAAAATTCAGAAAGTTGATTTGCGTAAATGTTTGCGAAGTTTTGTTTCCGGATACATTAGTTAGGTCATTTGGTACTTTTGTAATGATATCTTAGATGATGATGATGATGTGATCCTGTTATCCCTCTCTAGGGACATAGGGCTCGTAGAAGAGTTTTCCATTTGGCTCGATCTTGCGCGGCTTCTTCCAGCTCTTCCCAGCCGAGACCAATTGAGCCAGCCTCCTTCTTATGATATCTTAGTGTTTACAAAAATGTTATTTCGCTACTTTTAGACATCGGCTACACGCTACTTGTTGGGTCAGTTCAGTCCATGATTCTGGTGAGAATGACGGCCGGCAGAATTCCCGTGTAACCTAAACTCTCATACTGACGGACATCAGTCCAACGAACAAACAAAGGTTTTAGAGTAATGAAAATTAAATGTACTATCGATTTGAATGACAGAAAAGGAGATGATGGACAGGCAGACTTGGTTTCGCCCGCTTCCGCCACCTCACCAGGCTTTTCCCGTGGTTCCCAGAAGGTGTGATGGAGCTAGGGTGTTGACGCAAGTCACGCATACAATTTGAAACTTGGTTTATCAAACAAACAATTTTAAAGTAGTTTATAGTTCATGAATTTTCCCTTTTGGTTTAAGAAGGGTCAAAAAATGGTCTTCTACCTACACTAGTTAACATGCGAAAAAATCACTTTATGTTCTTGAGTAGAGGTACCTACCTATTGCTTAATTATCAAAGATATAGAGTGACACTCAGTTTTCACATGCAACACGTGGCCTGGGGCTCTCAATCGATCACTTCTATATCGTTTGCTCCTGGACCCTGCAATGGAATATGGCTTCAAGATTTTTTATGAAGTGAAAACTGGGTTTATGGACGGTAAGTTATCATTTACTGGAAGTTAGAGGCCACAGTACTCACAGTAGAATGGTGGAAGTTTATTGCACCGCTCTCCATTAAAACTTTACCGATTCGGTCGCAGTTGGACCGTTTTAGGGTTCTGGAGTAAGTTAAAAGCAGGTTTAAAAAGAGTTTAATGGTTTTTGTGCCGTGTAGTAATTTAATATATGAATTTGGGTGAATATTTTGGACAGCAACTTATTCCGCCTTTACCAATAAAAGAACGGTTACTAAAATCGTAAGAAAGTATGACTTAAAAAACGAAATGAGGCAGTTTCGCTACACGAGTGTTTCAACTATAAATGACACTATTACATAAAATAAATTTCAGAGTTCCCCGCAGGCAAGAGCGCCAGTGTCGTAAAAAAGATCTCTTCTCTATACCTCGAAGTAGGACATGTTATGCTAGAAATATGTTTATTAGTCGTGCGTGTGGCATTTTTAATAGCAGTGAAAAACTGGTGGACGTTGATATTTTTGATTGTTCACTTGAGATGCTGAAGAAGGCCTTCAAGTGACCATGTTTTAGGTTAGGTAGTAGTTAGTATTTTTCAAACTATTTTTTTTTGTCAGCTTTCTTGTCTAGTTTCACTGGCAGGGAAGTGAATGCATAAAAGGTCTGGATTTGTTTTCTCTGGATTTTGTGTTTGTTACATATATTAGGTACATATCTAAATTCTATTTATCATTTCTCTCCTTGTAATAGCTGTCTGCTAACTTAAACCTTTAAGGAAACTATAGGTCTAGATTTTGTTAATTTAATTTTATGTTGATAATTCTGTATAAGACTGTTTGTTTCTTAACAATAAATAAAAAAAAAACTGTAACTATATTATAGCTTTACGAGTACATACCTAGAATAAATTCTGAAGGAGTTTAAAAAAAAGTACTTAGGTATAAATAGTTTATTAAGATTTTTGCTGATATTGTACTTTTAACCTACTTTTACCTACAAGTAGCTAAAATTTGACTTCAATATCTGACCTCATCAAACACTGGAAGTTAATTAAAAACTTGTAACTTTTAAAATAGCACCAGCAATAGTTCAAGTAGACTAATTGAATTTCCTTAGTAATGATTATAGTAGAAACAGCGTAAAAGAATTGCTGCTGATTTCGACTGAATTAATTACAAAATTAGTACCTTTTAAATCCTTTTTACGAGCTTTTCTTTAAATTATATTAAATTTGTTAATAATAAATATGGATATTTTTAACTTTAAGGTCAAATGAAATTTATTTCTATAGTAAAGCATACTAGTGGTCGAACTATTATTATTTAATAGATAACCAAGAATATTTTAATTAAACTAGGTATGTGCAGTATTTAATTGTTTCAAATCTTGCAAGTTGATTTTCAGCCATTTCTATTGGTTGGAATGATTTGAAATTTAGTATACATAATGTAGGCTAGATGACAATGCAAGTAGGTACAGTCTACAAAAATACGGCCAAAAAACTTATTTATATTTTTTGCGGAACTAAATGCAATAGCTTACTACTCACGCTTAACCCTATAACTGCTAAGGTGCACTTTCCAGCGTTGAATGAGTGTTCCGTGAAGACAGCGGTTACCCGTCTGGACTAGTGTATTTACTAAAATAACGTACTTGATTCGCCACTAAACTTTTAACGTGGTTTATTCCACGATGTAGTAGTAAAATCAACTTTGGTAAACTTTTTTACTTTTTGAATTACGATATTAAACGTTAAATCTTTTTAAAGTCGTAGCAGAAGTAAATTCGAGTCTGGTTAGATACGAAACTTCTTTGCTTCTTAACTACTTAGCGTAATAAAGGTTGAAACATGTTAACCGATAACAATACAAAACAGCTGATTAGAAAAGTTCCGTTGTGACACGCAAATTATGTGTAAATCGCCCTATGCACTTATAAAGGTAATTTTAGTTACTCATACTATTTTAAACCTATATTTTAGTCATTCTATTTGTAACCTACCTATCTGTGTTGTGTGTCTAGCTTTTAAACTTAGGCGCTTAAAAGTTACATAGCCTAATTTGCAGGAAGCACTGTTTTCTTCCTAATATTTTGATTTTTACCATGGTGGTTACCCTAAGAAGTTTTTGCATTATAAATATTTAGCCTCATCTTAACTTGTGGTTTGAACAGCCTCGCCGATTTTTTACACGCTTACTTTTGGATTTACTTAGTTAGACAGCACGAGCATTGAGTCTCATCATAACCACGGTGTTTGCGACGTAAGCCATGTGGCATGCGACATGCAGTGACAGGAATTTATATTGAATACCTTGAATGCTTGAATGCAGGTGTGGCATAGACACGATGTGCAATACATAGGGTTTGTTTACGATAATGCCATGTTAATTATCATAAAATTTACCGGCCTGTTGCGGCTTTCACCGGAGGCAGGTTTTTCTGCAATTTTCATGTTGACTTTCATTAATTTAGCTGATTTGTTTAATACCATTTTCCTTGGATATACGTGTATCCATAAGTCTCGTATGTGAGAGTGATGTGAAGCTTGAAACTTGCCAAAGAGTTTGTGAATGACGTTTGTTAATGTAACAAACAGTTCTATTTAAATCATCTGTTAAACTTGAATGCGTAAGAGTTCTGTCTGCCTGGCTGTCTGTTACGCTTTCAAGTCGAAACCACTGAACCCATTTTGATGAAATTTGGTATATAGGTAGTTTGAGCCCGAAGGATCAACATAGGATACCTTTTATTCCGTTAGAGGGTGCCACCGCGCGATAACCTAGATCCGCGCAGATGAAGTCGCGGGCATAAGCTAGTTATTAATAAGTTGTAAAACATACCCTAATTTTACATATAAATAATAACAAACTATTCAGAGTTCTTATTTGACATACCTCTACATATTTTTGAACTCTGAATATTTACAACGCAAGATCAAGATCGGTCTGAGTGGAGAGCCTTAGGGGACGTCTATGTCCAGCAGTGGACGTCTTTTGGCTGGCATGAAATTAATTAAAGTATGCAGCCGCCTTTAGATGTGATTGCAATCAAACCAGACCTGTGTAGGTTCATTGCAGTCCAAATTGTTATTACCGCGGTGTAGACTTAAATGTCGGTGTGTATTGAAGTTATGAAACCTAGATTTATTACCCCAGGTGTTAATTTGCAGAAAACGGCGAGTAACTAATGTGCGTAGTAAATTCTAAGAGAGGTCAACAATCAAGTTAAGATGGATAATTCACATAGTAGGTACGCGTGTTTGCGTCAACCGCAAGAACTAGAAATATTAGTAGTATATCTATTTTGTTAAGGTATCTCAGCTTTTTTTTGTTAACTGTTTATTTAATGTTTTTTTATCTACAATACATAATAATGTAAACCCTACATTATACAAAAACAAAGAAAAAAAAACAATTGACAAACGTTGATATACGTACATGTACAAAGGTAAACTTATTCCTTTTTAAGGTTTTTCCAGCATTCTTTGAGTGAATGAGAGTAGTTTCAATGAGAGACCGACGAGTAAGAGTGAGTTTAAAAGTCAGAAATAGTAAATGAGACAATTCAATGCTTTAAACTCATAGAAAATATTTTATTTTATATATATTAAGTTAAATTCATGTTTTATGTCAGTAATAATAATAAGAGCATAGTAAACAGAGGAGTGTTCTCAAAAGGTGGGAGCCTCATTTTTCTCAAGCTTTCCAGGAACGAGATCATGATAAGATATGGCACAGGCCTATAGGTATTGCTTTGAGCCACATTTTCTTTAAGGTTTCCCGGAACGAGATCATGATGAGAAATGGCACAGGCCTATATGGCTATAAAGCCTTGAAGTTTTCTAGCTCGTCTGTAACAAAGTCCATGACGGGTAAAACAAACGAATTTATTTCGTATTCATCACACAAATAATTGTGTCTAAAGCGAATAAAAAAAAAGACGTACAATACAATACAATGCAAATATTCTTTATTGATCACCAAAAACAATTTAATTTTACAAAAATAAAAAAATCACGTATTTGTTTTGTTTTACGTACGTACTTGTATGAATCACATCAGTTGTTACAGAACTTTAACAATAAATTACGAACGGCAATCAGGTTAACGTAGCAATTACAAACCGACTTATTACAGTCAATCCGAATACCCATCGAAACGCTTTAATTGGTACAACTTTCTGCGAATGTAATAGTTCATTCGTTTACTTCAATTGCTTATTGATGTTGTTTATGTTCCTATTCATTGCATCACGAAGTCGTATGGCGCCACTCGATGTTGAATGTTAATGACAGTCCTTAGCAACAACTCACTCAATTAAGACGATGTCGATATCGTTGTCTCTTTCACGATTGACTCTTGTGAGCTGGACAGCTAATTTATCGACGTTAAATCAATGCAGCAATTTAGATCACATGTACTACCTTTTTACTAGAGCGCGGGTGTGTATAGCTGAGAATAGGAATACAGTGATCTCGCGCTTTGAAACTTTGTCTTAATTATTTATTAATACGTACTGAAAAGAAAAAGAAATAAGTCTAGACTAGAACCCTGTAAGCGACACACATTCGGGCAGTGAGAAGCATCATGCGATGTGATTTCTGACGCCTCTCCTTGGCGGTCACGTACTTATCTTTAGCAAATTTGTATCTAAAATGACCCGCGTGGCCTTGAAAAACTTTCGGTTTTGAAATATAAATCAAGTCATAATGGCCTAAATGACATCGCCTGTCACGTAACAAAATTCCGGACTTCGCAATACACTGCTGGTCCAATTAAACTTTAAACTATAATCAAAATCATAATAACAAGCTATTTTCAAAAGTTGTAGAATTAAATTAGCTCAAGATCAAGAGAGGAAACTGCAGTTTAATTTTTTGATCCTGTTACAGGGCCCACCTTGTACCTATAGGCACTCCTATACAAGGTGGGCCCTGTAATCAAACCGCAGTTTCCACTCTTAATCTTGAGCTAATTTAATTCTACAACTTTTGAAAATAGCTTGTATTATGATTTTTATTATAGTTTAAAGTTTTGTCACTGCAAATTTAGCCAAGAGTAGGTACATTTTGTAAAGCGGTCTTGTCTAGGCCACGACAGAGCTCTCTCCAGGCATTATTTTAAGGCTAGAAATACGGCTGTATGCATTATTAAAGCTCGCGCTTAAATTTTCAGTGCAGTCAAAGGCTTTCAAGGTAAATAGTTTAATGGAGTCTAGCTCAAAACACGTAGGGGACATGTTGGGGCACTCGACACGACGAACCGTTCTGAAGGTGTTTCGCTTAATTGTCCAAGTAATTGGTGTGTTGTTAGACGCTTCAAATTAGGGACTAACGTGAGTACATAGTAGTGTCTAGTTAGTATGTTGGTTGGTTTAATTTTGAAAGCTTTTATTTTACTTGCAATGTACTTATAATGTTTACTCGTAATGTATGTATCTATGTAACTTTTATTCGTTTTACTACTCGTATCCGCATGTTCCAACTGAAGCGACTGGAGGATATGGAGGAACATCCTACGACTGATATGATAATGATGCTTACATTCGTATTGTTATTGTATTGTATTCGTGTTAGCAAAAATCAAAGAGTAAACGATTGAAAATGTATGTGTAAGTTCTCGAGCTAAAACTCGTAACACGCGTTTTCCCGGAGATAAGACCAAGCTAAATTGATTACTCTGGAAACTGACATAGTAACGTTCATAAAAATAGAGCCAATAAACAATAAACAAGAATTACACGTTTAAGGATAAATACACGTTTATAGATGAACAAGAATTACACGTGTACAAGAGGTGTGTCAGCCACAGCAAAATAAGTAGGTATTTATTTATCATGTGTCTTGAATTTCTCAACAAACCTGTAATCCTCTGGTGTTGCGGGTATCCATGGGTGGTGATGATCACTTACCATCAGGTGATAAGCTTGCTCGTTTGCCACTCCATGTTGTAAAATAAACATCTTTATATGGAGCAAGTTAATTAATACCGAGGTAGAATGTTTAAAAAGTACAAGGATGTAAGGAACGGGACTAACGTACAGGTACACGAGATTTTACATCTCAGAGTTAGTTTTCTTATAATAACCCTGGTGTGTCAACGCTTGTCTAGTTACCCCTAATCTAAACAACTATTCTGGCTTACCCACGGTAGGTATATTTACGAATTACACTTTAGTATTTTATGTAATTCATAATCATAACGTTTGTGTTAAGGTGAGAGACCATTAGTAATTAAAGACTTCAGAAAACATGGAACGATCTGACTTTTAAGTTTTTTTTTTTCAGTTTCTCCAAAGGTTTAATGCGTAGGTAATGAGTACAGTCGAACAAACTGAACCATGTACAGTCAGCTGCAGAGAAAGGTACCCCCCTGTATGGCGGTAAGTATGGATACCGCCGTTACAGGGGGGTACCTTTTCTCTGCAGCTGACTGTACCAGGGTGTTATTGTTTATATTAGATTTTCTTCGAAGTATATCAACAAAATGTAGCGCACGCAAGATTAAGTACTACTTATGTTATTCGCAAATCTGTTGACGTTGTGATCTCATCAATATCAATCAATATAAAATTCTCCATGATCGTAATCTGAACCGAATAACAATATGTGACTCAAATAACGTGTAATGTTGGAAATATCGAATAATCGTAAATCTCTTATAGCAAATAATATTACATTGGTAATATTGGCCGTAAGGGCGCCACTTGCTCGCAAATTGATGACAATAGTTTTGTCATGGCCTCTCTGTGTGGGCTTGGCAGCCTGCGAATTAAACTGTATAGGTACATTTATTGTGCTTAGTGCTTACATAGTGCAGTTTAATGCAATATGAAGGTCTCGAGGGACTGTATTGTGATGTCATCATTATTTGTACAGTTTTCTTGAAATGAACCGGACTCACAAGTGTTAAGGGCCTTGAAACAAAAACTTACAACTAAAGGCTCTTCAAGGCTTGATTTGAATAGGCTGGTACTGACTGGCCCAATGAGATACAGTGTCCGGTCGTCCGTCGCGAATTGACGGCAACTAAGACAACAAAAGCTCGGGATACATTTTATTAAACTACGTCTCAGCAGGTAATACGATACAAGTTACCTACCGTTTACTTAAGGTCCGCACAAAATAGGTCGGGGGTCCGGATGCAGACCGCGGTCCGGCATTTGGTGACCCCTAAGATACACCTTCGGCTTCATCTAGGTAGTTACACTTTTCATAAGGTGAGATAGTAGTCAATTACGGGTCAATTTATGTAAAAAAACAGACTCGTGCACCGAGGGTTCTACAAGAATTGGTTGACATTTATACATTTCCAGTGTAGAGCCCTGTTCCTAAGAAAAATGTAGGTATTTTAGTGACAGAAGTGAATAAAAAATTTCAGACTTTTCTTGTTTGTTGTCCTATAAATAAAAGGAGCTATCTTCATATCAAATTTTAAAGTTGCTAAGGCAACTACTTAGGTACAGGCTAAAGCCTCTCAATCAGAGAGAAGGCAAGCGAGCAAAGAGACTTGTACATAATAAGTGGGAGATAATTGTGCTGAGTGAAGCTGGTAAAATAAACTTATCCCATGATGTTTTTTTCCTCGCTAAATACATAACCTAAAACCTTGGGCAGTGCGACAAATAATAATGCAAGTAGCGATACATTGCCGTCGGTAGCGGATTACTTTTTAAAAATCCACAGCCATGCCGTCGGGCAATAATAACGATATCATCTATATAAAGCTTAAATTCTAATTGGTTCCAGCCACCCGTCGATTCCTTAATTAATCTGAAGTATCATCAGTACCACTGTCTTTTATGATAACACAATCAGACGCAGCTGTACTCAAGTTAATAATGATTGAGAGATCTCTATCAATTAGTTCCCGGCGAAGGCGGAACGTCTGAAAATTGAAAATGAAAAGCCAGAGGCTCTTCAGTCTTTACTGAATATAATTTACTTAGGATATTTTGACATCACAAGAGACGGGCTCCTCATAAAAGTTAAGTATAAGTGACTATGTCTAGCATCTTACTAGGTGGCGTAATAATTTACACTTTTAAGTAAGTTTAGGTAAAACATAATTTTTAAAAGGATATTTTTTTTATCTGGCGTAGAATGCACGTGGTAAATAATTAATATTAACAGATAAACCTGATCTTGCTTCGTTTGCAGGACAGTTAGGAAAAATTGTGTTCTAGTCTAATAGTTATGCAGCCTTAGGTTTCAGTATTAATTTACTCATATTCAAATTACGAAATGAACATCTTAGATTACTATAATTTAGTTCGCTTTCACGACAAACGGGTATTAGATATGGGCGTATTAAACACATAGGAGATAATTAAAGTTTGTTTTCATTTTTAAACTACATTTTGAATGAAAAAAATCTTTGAAGGATCATCTTGATTCTATAATAGCATCTCACTTACAGTCTTTGCTCCTATAGTATAGGGCATGTACCAATAATACCATAACATACCGAGCCCCAAATAGTCCAACGTTTGCCGCAAATATTTGTTTCAATTAGACGCCTCGAAGATCCCCTTGGTCCTGTCGAAATAATGATGATTGCCTAAACGGCAATGACATTTTGTGATAAGCGATAACATAACTTAGGCATTGTAAATCGCTGTTATGAAAAAAATGCCAGTGCAGCAGTTTAAGAGCTATACAAGAAGTTTTTCTTATCAGTAACGTAAATCTCACTGGTTACGAGTATAACTAACTGGGTACTTATTGGGTAAGTAAACTATAATATTATATTAAAATAATAACTCAAAAGAAGTAGGTATCGCTGAATTTTGTTCGGTATGCCCTCTTAAAGTATTTTAGCAGGTGCATTATGCACCTGCAAAAATACGAAAACAAAAATGACCTGAAAAGTATTCTGTAAACGCAAACAAGTAAGTATGACAAAAGCAGACTATGCAGCAAGCAGCAACTAAATATAGAATCGCTATAAAACAACTGACGATCGAAACATAAGACATTCAAGGGTGGACAAAAGGCCGGAACAAAAAGCGGAAGAAACTAAAAAAGTGGAATGCGATGGGAAGTAAAATCTTTAGTCTGACTTTCGCACTCACTTCGGTCATTATTATTATTTCCGAGTCCCCCAATCCCGTGACTGGCCTGCGACAGCTTTAATTAAACGGGACTTAAGACTTTAATGAGTTTCCGCACTTTTTTGCCCAACACGCCTACATTTTTAACCGACTAACTCGATTAGGAAGTCGTCTGGAAAGTTTCAAGATATGACTGTTCTGTGTTCCACCGATCATATTTTTATAATTCTTGGCTTAATATCGTAGCTTATAAATGTTACAATAAATTTTAGACAAGAGGCCAGATGGTATGTTCATCGTACTTAATCCGTCGTTTGTAGTCACTGTATCGTATTGATAGTACTTTTGTTTAACTCTACTGTAGTATGACTATAGCGTCTAGCACTGGTAGTTATGTGGGTGTTTGCTATGATAAATATCGTAGGCACTTGTACTTTTTTTATTTTCGTTTTGACCTACGGTTTTGACGCTTCTTTTACTATAAATGGCTGCAAATTTAAATATGAATTACTATTATGCATATTTTAACTCCAGTATAAACCAACTCCAGTAAACTCCAGTTTTTAATTTTTAATTTAATTGGGTTTCCGTCTCTTTATTAATCAAAATTACCTATATCTTTTTATGTACCTATCTACTTTCATCTCAGTTTTATCTTGTTTGAAACCATAATTGTTATAATTCCTTTTAATTTTATTCCAGGTAATGTTCCGAGTGCCTCAAAGGGATAATACCGTGAGTACGAAACGCCTTGTTAAATTTTAATGAGGATCTAAGCCACATTTGCTAATGATGCTAATTTTCCAATACGAGTATGGATACGAAATTGAGACTTGCGGAATATGATCGGGAAAATGCTTATTGTAGAGTTTTGTTTAGATGCTTACGTGTTACATTGGCAGGAGACAATTAAGAGCTCTTATTGTCTCGATCCTGGCAAAACCTGCCTAACTTAATTACAATACAATGACTCTTTATTGTTTACACTACAAATAGTATACGATACAGAAACAAGTACACAGAGAGAAAATTACAAGGTAAGAAATAAGCGGCTTTATCGTTTCAGAATGATCTCTTTCAGGCAGCCTTTTTCATCGAAAAGAAGTAAGGACTAAGTAAGTAACCTAGTTTAGACAACTTTGTGTAGGTTAGGTAGAAGTGGTCAAAAAAAGTGAAACTAGATGTATACTTACGAATAAATAGGTACGAAGGTAAGTAAATTTAATAGTCAGGGACCTAACCTAGAAAAGCCGACTACCTACACTTATTGAGATGTTCATGAAAATATGCCCGCGAGTCGAGTACATATTTAGGTTTTACAATAACATATGTACATACATAGATAGATGTTTAAAATGGTTTGACATGGGATAAAAATGGTAATACTAATAGGTAATTATGCCCCATAAATTTTCAGAAGCATCCAGGAATGGTAAGAGGAGTGGAATTAAATCATTCTAAACGATCGTCATGGTCGCTTTTTATGCTTCATTGACCGTAACGTTGTCTGCTGTTGAGTATTATACATACATAATGTTTGTGTACATACAGCACATAAATAATGTATATACTTTGTATATACTCAATCATATTTTAAACTAGTTGTGCTCGCAACTTTGTCTGCGTCCCGCGGGAAATATGTGCTTTTCCGGAATAAAAAGTTGCCTTTATTCAACAACTGGGATACTGTACCTAGCGATCTATTATTGAAATATTTTTCAAATCCGTTCTATGGTTCCTGAGATCTTACAAACAAATAAATACGCAAAGCCTAGGTACTCAGTCCTCTTGTTTAATTTTATACACTCTCGATCTAATTTCACTCCGCAGTTTCTAGTCACCGCATACCTAATTGTGTTTCTCTCCATTGTTGGGTTGTTAATATAATTAATACAGCTCCTAGCACAATCAGGCTTCGAATTTGTAGTAGCTTTCTTCTGGCATGTTGTAGAATTCTTGAAAAGAAAATTTGTTAAACTAAAATGCGGTAAGACTAAAGGACGCAAAGAGAATTCTTTTTGTGTCTGCAGTCAAGGGGTGTTTATTTTATTTATTTTTGTTAGTAGTGATAAGTAGTTGTAAACCACCGGCAGCCATCTTTTTGCATACATGTTGCTATTATTTGCGTTAGTTTTCAAATAATATTGGCTATTGGCCAATAACATTGGTTATTGAATAAAGAGCTCATGAATCAGTAGATTAGGGCTCATTTGTCAACTCTCTTTTTGAGTATTTGTAAATTAAGGGTTTATCAAAGAAACAGGTTCAAATTGACGTTTAATTATGTATTTATATGGTCTTGGATTACATAATTAGACTATTGTTATTATTATAATCCTTTTGGTACAAATTAGTATAGTTTATGGATATGGACATCCGCAAAGTTACGCTTGAATCCATCAATCCTTTATTTTCCTTGCGTCTCATACGGTAGCACTTCCTTAATACACTCTTATTAGTGGTGTTTGATTCTCCACCTAAGAGTAGCTACCACCGCGAAAATGAAGCACTTGTAGGTAGCTAAAAGTTAAATGCAATGCCACACTGTGTTATTATTTCGATAGCACAGTTGCTTCACAGATGTTATTTACTCGTTTATCGCTTAATGCATCTCTATCGTAGATATAAAGGGTCGGAGCCATCTAACTAAACTAAATTCGCATCATTAGATCATAAACGTAAAAAAATATCGTTGGAGATAGAGAGTGAAATCCTTAGTTGAGAAGTTCCAGGAATCACAGACCCATAAATATGACTTCGAATACATGATAGTTCAGTAAAAATGATTTATCACGCTAAAATTGACGCATCACAGGCGGGATCCTATAAAAATGCCAAGTGCGCCGCCCGGTTCCCAAAGGCAGCGTTTAAAATCAATGAACTGCCTCCAGCCAACGCACGGGGGCGGTCCCGCTACTTAAAAATAATTTAATACCCTCTCCCCTTCATTAGCCGATGAAATTTATAGGAATTTCTTCGATTGTTTCAACATTATTCAATTCCAACAGATTTCCTTTTGAATTTCGCTGCGGAACCAGCGAAAATATTGTTAAGGGCTTTCGTATTGCGACGTAAATCAAATAGAGATGAAAGAGTATGTAGAGGAATTTACGCGCACTTTCAGAAAATAAAGATGGCGAGTTCTAGCTTGTATACTTTTGTAATGTACGCGGTAAATTATGATAGATATTGAAGATAAATTGTTATTTCGCTTTTCTCTCATAAGTAAATAATTTCCTATTCAGATAAACATATTTATTACACAAAAATATGACGGATGAAGATTGTAAAATCATTATCCATCCTCTTTTTAATTAACTCCGAGAAAACGGAAAACATCCATTCAGCGAGAACTTTTTCCGCCGTAGGAATTGGTTTATATTAAATTTATTTGGTCGACTTTACTTATTACCACGGAGTTTTTTTAATCCGCTATTAAAATTAGGAGCATATAAATATGTTATTTACATTATTATTCAAATAATCCGCCTTCGGCAAGTCGGAATATTATTAAAGTAACAGATAAACAATACGGCAACAGCCTACGAATCGGAAGGATTTGACATTAGTTACCTATATAGTAACTTAGTGAAACTCTCAGTAAGTTGACAAATTTGACAAGAGTTTATAGTTTTTGATAGAATTCTGGCTTTATATAAGTACATATATCTTCCTAGTTTCGTCGACACGTATGTCCCTTTTCATCTGATACATATCAATACCACGAGTACATAAACAAGATGGATAGTGAGTGAGGAATGCAAATGCGAAGCTTCAAATAATTAATATTCGCGTTAGTATAATAATTAATTACGCGTCTATATTAATGAATTGAGACGCGGCAGATTACCCGCATATAGGTAGGTAAGTATCGTAAATTGCGTATCCTCCGTGCCAACATGACTTAAGAGGATCTGTTTACAAAGCTACTGAGCCATTGAGATCTATATACTGACGTGCAAAAATAACGCTGTATTAAATAAGTAACTGTTAGTGTAGTAAAGTGGACCGTTATTTTTTCTCCTTAGTGTAGATTTCAATGCGTGCCTCAGATGCAAATGCACTGATTCAAAGTCAAAGTCAAAATATTTTTATTTAACTTAGGAATCTTCCTATTTTTTTCCTCTTCTTTGCATGTTCGATGACACAGAAGTTAGCTGTGGTTACCTATAATTAGATAAACATCTACCTGGAATGTCTTCTACTTGATATTTGTGTTTTTGCATGATGTGTTTTTGATCTGTTGGTGAACCTTAATAAATAAATGCATAATTTGTTTGTAATTTATTTTATTTTTCTCTACGTTGCTTATAATTATATTAATTTAAAGTAACTTTATCTTTCAGTTCTTGCATTACTCTTAATACTAGTGACATCTACGCTGCGGTAGACACCTAGGAATAATTATAGTCATGGCGTTATATCAATGACCGACCCGTCAGTAAATTTTGTGCCTTCTGCCTCAGCACTAAAGGCATCATTTAACCATTAATTAGACTAGTTTGAGATACGGTGAAGCCTCTTCTGCATACGCGAGTAGTTAACATTAAATATATCATCCCTGGAGATGTGTTCAGCGTACCGACTTCATATTAATTATAGTTGAGGGATAAAGCTTTAATATTCTGAATTAATTACGTTTTAATTACTGATGGGAGATGAAAACAATGTATCACAGATTAAATATTCCCGTGGAGACATAGCAAGCTTTCTAACAGCACAGGGGTAATGTAATAATAATAATTAGTAGTTATTAGTAGAAAACCGTTGGAAAAGAGCAATTCTCGCCCGTGACTATGAACTGAAAAACACAGTAGGCCTACGCTAGGTGGACCGACAGCATCGCAAGATTTGCAGACAACCGGCGGACACAAGTGACCTTTGCCTTTATTCAACACTGAGCGCCTTGCAGTCGATGACGATGTTAAAGTAATTTACAATACAATAGCTCTTTATTGCACACCAATACAGTAAGCAGTACAAAAACACACGTATACCTATACATGGAGATTTTCTAAGGTAATCAATAGGCGGCCTTATCGCTTCAGAGCGATCTCTTCCAGGCAACCTTTACAATGGACGTAAGTAAGGAATTAATTTTAGCAGGTGGTGTAATTTACAGTAGATTAGAGTAGTCTCAAGAATACATAAAACTAACGCATACAATAGACATATACAACAAATCTAAACAGATAGATAGGTAGTAATTATAATAAAGTTATAGGATTTTATCCCTGTTATTTATGCAGGCTTTCTTTTGATTACAATTATGGCTGATGTCACATGGCCAACCCAACTAGCAAATCATGTCGTAAAAAAGTCAACATTACGTTTCTATTTCAGCTATTGGTCGTAAGATAGATCTGTAAAATGTCGAAAGAAAGGTCTATGCACGTTCTCTCAACGCGATTTGGGCACACTTCTTTCAGCTTTTAAGTGCTGTAAATATCGTAAGAGTATCGTATGAATAGCCAAATAATTGAAAGAATATAGAGTACCTAATCACAACTCGGATGCTATATAGTTCTATGATAGACACCAGTTTGCCATTATTCCACACATAAGCCTTATACAAGCCGGTATTATCTCTTTCATTCGACTTATTTATCGTAAAATAGCAGCGCGGTTGCAATCACTCGACTTTTTGGTCGTGAGAGCGCAAACAAACGGCAAATTAATTTATTGGAGCAACAGAAAATATAAGTAAAAGTATTTTGCTCATTGATGTTATATTTTATACCACCCATAATGATTTTTAGGTAACTCTTGACACTAGATCGTAGGTCTTACTTTCATGTGCGGAATAAAATTTTTCGTGTATATTTCTTAAATTTTCGTTAATATTTTCATGGGCCGCAAGATTTTTCAGTAGAAAATTAGTGAGAAATCATATTAATTTAAAAGTTAAAATTAATTCGCCATTATATCATCTCACTCGTCATCCTAAAGCATTCACTCGGCTTTTTAGAGGAAAAATAGAATTGAGAATTCCTTTTTACGACTTAAGCAGCGGCATTTTGTATTAGTTTAGGGGTCTTTAGTGGTGAATGTTAAACCATTATCATTTTATCTTTTATAGGTGATAGTAAAATGGTAGTTTACTTGGATGTGGACAAATTCTTAAATAAAGTGATTTAAAGCAGCTTATGGAATCGAAATGGCCTTGGAAAGAGATGCTTCAAAAATGTCATGTTCAGTAGAATCGTGAATATTTTCTAATACTGAACCCTCGTTAAAATTATTTGATGGCACTTCACCCGTAGCTGAACCCGATGTAGCAATTGTACGATGAATCCTAGGAGTGTACAATTTATTAATTTTCCGTCGGAAACCACCACTTCTTTTATTTTTTTTTCCATTTGCTATAATACATTTTAAATTAAAGTAAAGCAAAGCGGTTTTTATTGTTACGTGCTGTAAAAGATTTCAAATAACGTTTATCCCATTATTACGCTGAGTGATAGCCGTTAAATAATGTTTACACGACCTTGGGCCCTGTAATAGATTAATTTAAAGCGTTTTCTCAACTTCAATATTCACGTCGAAAGAAAATCTTGCAGACAGCTATTATATGACATTAAGTGCTATAAAAGTAACTGAAATGCTATTTTGTCGAATAAACCACTTTTACTCAGCAATTGTGCTGTAATAATTGAATGTCGAAATATGGTGCTATAAAAGTTAGTTTGACAACAAATTAGCAATTTGGTTACATTTATACAACCGTCATAAGACATACGGTCACAAGAAGGTGATCGAGAGATATCTTTATACAGCTATCGAGTAAATGCGATATGAGTTTGTCGAGAGCACGTTTACTCGACAAGTTTATGCAGCAAAAAAGCATTCGATGCTAAACAATCCAGAGAGTTGCTTTTACACGGCTTTTTGATAATGACAGATCTTTCACACGAGTGTCTTTCGACTTAAGGTTGTAAGAGAGAAGCTTATACGGCTTAATTTGCTAGTTGGGAATGCTTGCATAGGAAATGTCAATTCACCCTTGATTTGATATAAACGCGACCAAGTTTGGCGCAAAAGTAAAGCGTATAAAAACAACAAACAGAAACGAGTGTGCTGTTCTCGTAATACAGCCTAGTGACAAACACACCACTACTCACATAAAATATGAATACCGAAGGGGAGATTGGGGTAAAATTTTTATAAAGCCTTTGGTAGAATTTATCATCGCTTATGTTTTGGCAAAAACAAAAATAAACGATAAGAGGGGATCTCTATTGTTTGGACAGCTTGGATTTCTTTATTGTGATTGCTTTATAGATAAACTTTAAGATGTATTTCAAGTTAATTGCACGGTGCGTGCGTAAATGCCATAATAGTTGATGGTATGTTATCTGATTCGTTCCAATAAATAAATAAGTAAACCGCTATTTTTAATTGACTTCCGGTTTTACGTATATTTTCAACGGACTTACCGTCCTATTCATAAACGCCTGTTATACTTCTGTTTTTTAAACATTGGTGCTACTTTATTTATCTCCTTGACATTTGCCGGTGCCAGGCACAGCTTACCTTAATATACTACTTTTTCTAACTTTTTTGTTTAACTTTTAATTAAGCGTTTAATTATATATTCGCTAAGTGTTTATATCGTGTTTCATAGTTGGGTTTATATTGGACTAGCTTTCCACGAAAGATCAAACAATTATAAAACCTCTGTGATTCTCAAGGAATATGTCTGCCAAATTTTTAGCCCTTACATTCAGTGGCTTATTAATATTAACTAGTCATTGTTCAGTAGTTGCCATCTTTAATTGACAGCAACTGACAGCACGGTTTCGAGCACTTATAGATTATTTTTTAATCAATACGAATTAATTTGGTCCGTATAAGTTAGTTGAACCTTTGACTTGAAGAAAGGCATAATATAGGTCAACCTTTATAGGTCCAACTAACTTATACGGACCAATTAAATTCGTATTGATTTAAAAATAATCTATAAGGTAAATGTGCCTGTGCTCGACATGTTAATGCTTAATACTTATAGATGATCCGTGCTGTCAGTAAAGCTTATATCGTCGTTCGAAAGTTTTATCTTTTGTTCAGAATACGAGGAATAGACAGTAGGTACTTAGCCAGAGACGGACTCATTCACGTTGATTTACGTTACAGACAATTATGTAGTCTAAAAAAAAATTAAACCAGGTGATGAGGAGGTGAGGTGACGGGTGATGTTCGTCACGCAAAGCGAGTTCTAATTTATAATTTGTACAATAGGTACATAGTTATCTTTTAAACATAATTACATGCACAGCTCATTATGTTTGTGTGTGTGTGCCAATTTTCCGCTACATTATTCGGTTATACAGACAAAGAGTAGGTATTTAATTTTCTTTCGTCTAAGGTTGTCGACCCAGTAACGATTAGTGATGTGACAATAAAGTTGATCCTCGAAAGTTTAGAGTAAGTATTTACATTACTTACCTACTCGTAAGTACGGTCAACCAATTTTATTCATAGGCGAGACCTCGCACATAATGATGATCGCCAACAACCTCTGGAGGAGACGGCAACTAAAAAAAAACTAAGTAAATAATAAAGTGAGTTTTGGAGGAGACTGAATACTGTCCGTCAGTGGACTGCTATAGGTTAATGACGATAATGAAGGATAATAAACTCAAATATAGCTCAGGTTATTATTATAAATACTTACTCGTAAAGTACTCTGTGTTAGGTTAGATTAGAATATTATTACTTACTCTATGGATTTTTCTGTCCGAACTAAATTATTATAGAACGAAAAATATGGTTTAAAAAAACTTATTTTCTAAATCTAGGCTAAGATCACATCACTACTGAAGATCTGATAGTTGCGAAGTGCGGCAGTTCGATGTAATTTATAGTCGGCTCAGTGCCTCAGTTATGGTTTTACAACGTTTATTGCTTTATGACTGGAGGGTTTCATGAAACTCTAAAAGTGGTTTAGTTTTTATGTACAGATAAAAAGCTTGTTATACATATTTATTTTCTTAACCAAAATGTTTGCATACCACAAATTAATTGACGAATCACTCAAATATTTCGTTTTTAAATTACTAACAATTACTAGTTATTTTTTCTTGCCAAATTTTGTAATCAACAAAATTAAATAAATGTGTCGGGAACGAGGGATTTTAGGCAATTCATTCTTTCTCTTCGTACCTATAATTTATTTCAAAAGTGTGTGATTGATGTGCCTACACTAAGTAATTATTGTCATGATCAAATAAGGAAGTGATAACTTTTACCTACTAAATATTTAGTAGGTAGCTGGGTTTTGAGCGTTGCAACCACTTTAATTTCGTGGTCATATCCATACTAATATTATAAATGCGAAAGTGTTTTTGTATGTTTGTGTATTTGTCCGTCTCTCACGCCGTAACGGAGCGACGGATTGACGTGATTTTTGTCATAGAGATAGTTTATGGGCCCGAGAGTGACATAGGCTACTTTTATTCCCGAAAAATGTACAGTTTTCGAGGGAACAGCGCGCGATAACCGAATACTACGCGGGCGGAGCCGCGGGCACTAGCTAGTTTTTTTGTTTTATAAATAGGCTGTAGAATGATGATTTCGATTATTTTTTTATATATAACCTGGAAGCTGTAACAGAACCTTTTACCATGTCAACAAAAATGAACCCACGTGAATCAAATAAAATAAACGTTTGAATAATGACCTAGCTCCTATTAATTACAAAAGTTTGCTGACACACCTTCTGTTCACCAATTTTCAATCGATTGAAGTATGAAACTCCATTTCCGGTTCGCCTAACTTCCTATCAGAATTGTTAAAGCTTTACTAAAGTTCAACTTACGCTCCAACTGAAGTGTGTATTCATAAACCCCAATGAGACATTTGAATTTATTGTTTTTAAACGATCCTCGAGTATGTACCAATCCATTGAAGTTTTTTTTGCTCTGAGAGATAGCGCGTTTTAACGAAAGCCGCAATGGTGGAGGTTTCGAGCGATGTTAACGAGTATTTAATGATGTTGCTTAGTTTTGTGGTAAGGATGCTGAGCTGTAATAACGCTTCCGCTATTTACCCGCTGTTTGCCAAGCCAATGCAAACACGAGAGCTTGTTCTGTGTGAAGAGACCTTTATGTTTATTTGCCGCGGTATAATCACATAACTTTTTGATAGTGGATGAACAAATAGTTTATATGTATCATATATTCCAATTTAGACTTTCAAAGGAAGGCAAAAAGCAATAGGTAGGTACTTAGTACTCGAATGTAATATCAAATTTATACAGAATATCAAGTAGGTAATATCGAAAACAAAATTAGAAATTCCTGATGTTTATTGCTCTTAACTTATAAAAACACGAGTGTTTGTTTATGTTTGTTGCTCTATCGCGCTACAATTGGTTGAATTTGGATGAAATATGGCGTGTGGAAATAACTGGACACCGGGAGTAAAACTAAACCGCTGATTTTTTCACGGATTTTCTTTGTAGAATATGAGATGTAATTAACTATGATATTTATATTAAAATTTGCAGATATATTAGAATTTCAGTTGGGCTCTTTTACTTCACAGCTTCTCCTGAGAGCTCGGTAAAAAGCAAATGTTGTCTATTATTAAACATGTAATTTAGCCGAAAATCATCTATAATCAAATTCGTAGTTTTATATTCAGAATTCCCTATATTAACAACGTTATTATACGTCATATAACCCTCAATTTAACTGAAACAGTCTGGGCAATATCCGAAGCCTGAAGGCCAATTTCGCAATAAAATGACGACAATGTCCATTCCCTGAGGAAGCGAAGAGGTCATAGCGACTATTTTATTTGTAGCTACTGTTCTTGTAAGGGTTTTTTAATTTGATCTTTGTAGTGTGCGGTACGTGATTTTAGCATAGGTAGTTATCAGAGATGGTGTGTCCTTCAGCACAGCTGCTGTACGTAAATAACGTCCAACAAATTTGACCCTAGCACATTTAGCTACGGTGCAATTCGCCATTCTGCTCGTAGTCATTATAAAAAAAGTGCACTTATTTTCTTTCTTCTTCTTCTTCTTCCCATTCCTCTCCTATCGAAGGTTGGACAACATCATGGCAATTCTATTATTATGTTGTTTATGTGCCAAAAATCGCCAGTCTTCCCTAAATGTGTGTAGATTTGTGGATGCCCCCTTAATAAATAATAACCAAAGATGATGCAGCTGATGAATGCGACCAATCATAGCTGTCTGTAGCAGGATTAGAGATAAAGAAGTTTTTGATAAAAATATAATTTTTAATACATGTTTTTTTTTTGCTAACTGTTATTTTTGTTTGCTCTATCTGCATTGTCATCTAAACTATTTTTCGTACCAAATTTCAAGCCGGTACCATCATTGGCGTCTCGGCATCCTGCTGAAATGATCCTCGCCGGACTACAAGGATTATTGTATACCTAAGTATTGTCACAAAATTTATAACACATGTCATGAGTACCTACAAAATAAAATAAAACAATTGAACAACTAGATATAATAATGTCATTTATATAAGCATCTCTAAGTCAATCCGATTAAGATATCCGAGTAAGATTTTACCCGCACATACCTCTACATACAGACATAAATACGAGGCAAGTTAAATAAAAGCTTGTAAAAATGTGATTTTGACAAACTTTTGTAAGAAAATACTAACTATAAGCTCGGTAATAATAAAATTCTCTCGGAGCTTCACGGGCGAGGCTTGGCGGTAGGCGAGATGGCGATGGCTCTTGGCAGTTTGATCGTAAACCGTTTGATCGGCCTTCAACGGTCATTGTCTAGACTAGGCGTTAGTAACTACGGTAATGAAGTTGGGGTACGATATAACCTTTACGTCAGGGTGAAACGGGAAATTGCTCTTGAGTTTTTTCTTACTTCATAAACGTCCGTTAAATTCCTTTTAGCTCTTAATTGTACTATGGCATTAAATTTTGCATTTAGAAAACTATAGGAAACAGTAATTGACCGACTCTTGAGTTTGCCATAAAATGTCCTGAATATATATGACGTTGATATGAAAATTAGATAAGTACCTATGCATCAAATGTTTATCGAAAAGAAAATTGGATTCATAGTTTTTTTTTGTTAAATTGTTAATCTGCCTACTTCTAAAACACTTTTCTTTATACGATACTGCAACGTCACATGCAAATATGGTCTTTCTCTGTTTAATCTGAATTTCAGTCCTTTATGTCTTATGTATGACGTGACTCCATCTAGAATTAGAAAAAGAGATGCACAGTTCATCATAAGTAATTAAGTAGAGAAAACTACTGATATAATTATTTCAGTCCTTTTGTAAAGCACGCTGATCATTAGTAATTGATAAAACTATAATATTTTTAATACTTCAGTTGTTAGTAAAAACAGCCATTTTCTAGACGTTTTGCTATACTGTTATGACTTTTACCGTAAAATGACTAACGCCTTAGATTAGATATTGCTTTAGACGTGACGTCACAAACCCTAACGCCCGAGCATTGACACGTTTTATCTTTGTATTAAAACGTAAATTATTTTAGGTCAGTCTAACTGGCGGCCTAATCTTTTTTTTTATCCCGGATGCTATATACTTAGTAGCACGTCTTTACTGCTATAAGTAGGTATTATAACGGCCGTGGTCATTTAAACAATGTAACTCTGTATTATAAGTCCTGGAATTTTATTACCTAAAACTCAGTAGCGAAAACATTAAAATAATTTAAGTTTAGATCCTGGAATTTAATTACCTAAGACTCAACAGCCAAAACCTTAAAATAATTTAAGTAAGGTATATAATGGTTCCTGTCGTTTTATTACTTAAGACTTAGCAGAAGTTGAAGTAATTTCATTTTTTTTACTGCTTTATTTTGTCCTGGGATCTTTTAGTCTCAATATTGTTTCGTCTGTGGTGCTAAGTACAGAAACTTTAAAAAAAAAATACAACGCGTCCGTAATTCGACACACGAAAGTATTTTAAAGGTCATTCTCAGAGCCATTATTTCACATTGTACTTTGTATTAACAATATCTTGGTGACACTCACTTTCATCGTCCCATATGCGGCACAATAGTGAAAGTACACTTGTGTTTAATCCAAAATAGTCCGGATGTCAGGAAATACTTTCTGCATGCAAATAAGTTTGGTGTTGTGAAATAGGAAATGAGTAATGTTTGTTTGTGCCTTGGAGACGAAGCTGTTTGCAGTTTTGATCTACTGCGCTGTGGCATGAGTCAATTGTTGCTACAAAACCATAATGTCAAGTTGCATGCTTAAGTAATTGATAAATTTCATAAAGAATTATATCTAGGTATTTGTTTGTTTTTTGAGTTGGTAGACTGCAGACACTCACCAACACCATTTATTTACTCTTCATCATCCCAGCCGATAAACGTCCAATTTTGGATATAGTCATCCTCTCAGAATGGGCTTGAACTGTAGTTCGCATTGGGAAGTTTACACATATTGCTTCGCAGGTTTTTTTTTCAGGTTTTCCTACGATATTTTCCTTTACCGTAAAGTTCGTGGCAGTTTTCTAATGTTACTTGAAATAAAAACAAATTGCACATGAATTTCGAAAAACTTAGAGGAGCTGGCCAGGATTCGAAACTACGATCCTCTACTTGAGAGACCTCAAATCACACCACTTGGCCACCATAGCAGTATTTTAATCTTATCGTAACATAATTCTGTAAACCTTTTCGACAGGCATCTATTTACAAATCGCAGTTTAATAAGTATGAGTAAAAAAAAGTTGCGTCAACTTTACGAGTAGTTTCCGATTTGTAATGTGTCATCGGTATAATTTCGCTATCAATCTTATCGTTACTTATAACGAACATTAAAAAAGAAAGTAACAATTTTAATTAATTGAATTCGATTTACATACATTTTGTGCACCTTCAAACCTTCATGTTTAAAGTAACCGCCTTATCTCTAAAAAGCCAGGTGTTAAACCTGAATCCCCCCTTTTGCTATGGGCGATGTTGCAATCACGATCGACCTTGCCGGTAGAAGCCGTCTCTTTTCAACCCAGCAGCACTGATTTAAAATATCCAAATTCCACAGATTCTGTATTCTCTGAACTTTGCTTATTCAATAGTGATGTTGGGAAATCCATGGACGGGATAGAATATGGAGATAAATGTGAAAATTGTGGAGGAAAACAGTTCCGGACATGCGTATTGAAGAGGGACGGCGATACTCGGCCGTTGCTCGGTAGACACCAGTCGGTGCCCGGTCGCCGCGTCGCGAGTGTGTTGCTGCCGTTTTTCTCCGAAACATAGTACACATATCAAATTTCACGCGAAAAATTTGATATAGTCGTCTATCTTGTGGTTCAAGTGTTTGAAAAGTTCGCGCGTTCACGGTAAAGCTCGCTTTACTTCTGTGCTTTGGAATATTGTTTACCGCTGTTGTGTTTTTGTTTTGCCGAATGGTTTTTATCACGTCGTTTTGTTTTGGTTGAATGTACGTATTATTTTATTTATTATTTGGTTGAATATCACGTATCTTAATTAATTAGGTTTTTTTCAAAGCATGTCCTAGAAATATGATTTGTTATAAACAGTTTTTACCTTTATTTTTCAACAATATCATCATCAGAGTTGTTTTATCAATGCCGATAAGTGCTATCGCCTCAAGTGCTGCATAACTTACCTACTGATTATTGCATGTTACTTGAAGATGGCCTAGAGCATTGAACATTGAGAAGTTCAGTGACCCCAATACCTTCATTCATGATTTACCTCCGTAGTATCTTTACGTGATTTCCAATAAAAATATCACAAATATTCAACAAATGCTATGAAAAGTAAGGCACTTAAGTTTAAGCTAGTTAAATTCATCTCCCAATTACAAACACGTTGCACGGACAGGTTTAAGTAGGTAGCCGCAGTCATTGATCGTAAGGCACCGGCGTTTGAGAGCACATTGTTGTGAATCACCGACTGTATGAAGTACGAAAGACAAAAGGGATTTGAATAAGACGAGGGGGCCCTTGAAATTGATCGTCTAGTCCCCAGCCTCTGGTTAACCGAACCCCGGAGTACGCTCCTACATCTAACGCGATACAAATTTGATTTACTTCATACGAGAATGATATTAAGAGCTCGCTCAATACCCTTCAGTAATGCTCTTCCTTTCGACGGGTAGGAAAGTAGGTTCAGCGGTTATTCAATCATTATCTAACCGTTGAACCTCATCAGCGAATACGAGTAGAACTGGTTTGGAGTTATCGTTTCTAATACCGCGCGTGCCGGCTGTAGATACTCAAAAAATACGATATCTACAATTTGGTTGATCATTCAAGCAGTAATTTGGCCCCATAATGGTTGGTGCAAGACCCCTTTTTTATCCCCGATCTGTTCATTGTTGTACCATAGGGTGTGAGGGTCGTTGACATTGGCCCCTTTTGTATTTCGGATTTGCACCGATATTTTTCATCGTAAGTCGGATTAGCAATATATCATTTCTAATCGCGCTTTCGATTATTGTTTCATTTATTAGATTTTGAATGGCGTTTATAATCCTCTGTACACGAGGATAGCGACGTATCTTATAAACAATGACCATGTCAAATTTAACAGATGTTCTTAGAACGTATTTTGTTATTCACATTCTAGTTTAAATAATTGGATGTTTTGCAAAAATGGAGCAATTTTAAGTTTGGGTCCATGTTCATTAAGGCTATGACGACGACAAAATATCTATGTCAAGCCGTTTTAAAAACAACCGCAACAGCAGTATCGTTCTTAAGTTTGTTGACAAGTAGCTTGCAGCTTTTAGCTTTGTAGATTTTAACTTCAATGTTCTTGGACCTATATATCCAAGCATGTTAATATGTAGGTAATTTACCAATTCGTAAACCTATTTGAAACACAGTTAATAATTATGCACATTCAGTGTTGGTAATGTTTTCTAATGCAAGAAAAGGATATGCCTATTTGTGAATAGTACGGAAACATCTTGTAATGTAACCAATTTCCTTAATTTATTCGAAATCAGAAATCACGTAGAAGTTTTTTCTAGCATTAAAAACATTATTAGAAGAATTATCAAAGATACGGTATGTTTCTAAAAATAAAACACTTAAAATTTTGTAGTAGAAGTTAATTTCATTCAAATATTACCTTCGAAAATTATGATCAAGACGGTCTTATATTAATAATCTAAACGGAGATACCTCAATTTAGCTTAAGTGACAGCAGAATGGCTATCGTTAGAATAGAGATCGGCCAAAACAATGCGAGCATACCTGCCGGTCCCGTTAGTGCGGCATTAGTGAGGGCAACAATCTTTGATAACTCGGAGTTGCGCAAGCGGCCCCGTTTTCGCACGTGTTTGTTTGTAATGTGGCAATCGGGCTTATTAGATACTATAATACTGAAGCGAGATACAATTTAGAAAATTAATACTTACAAAATAAAAAGAAAATTTGAAACTTATAATACTTATTACTATTTCATATTGGCGTTCGTCGGTATAAAAAAAATATTTTACTCGTATACATTACGGATATAGATTGCATCATAACGCCTGCCATTAAAATGGAACAGGACAAGATACATAAAACCATTGATTGCAATTTGCAGCTTGGATAACTACACTTTTTACTCACTGAAGTTGAAGATATGTACAATTCAAACTCATCTTTAAACATTACTATCTTGTTAGAGAAGTCGTCGAAGCTTAATCTCAAGATTACGTGTGCAAATAGCGCAACTGTCCGTGATCCTACCGATTAGAGTATTGCTGCAATGTAAGGCAAAATAAATGTTTGTATTAAGAGTACGTATCTGAAAATTCATTTACTGTGACAGTTCATTTACAGTGCCGCTGCAGGAAACTCTGTCAGGTATAATTGTTAAAAAAATCATACCACTAGAATATAATTCCTAGAGTCATCACTACTCTCGGCAGGTCTATCCTCAGGGGCGTTGCACCGTCGCGTCGCCGCAAAGGAATGCGCCCGATCGTGCTTACGAAACTGTTCACAATCGGACCTCTCCACTCGACTACGCAATTCAATTGTCTACAAAAATTAACTTCACACCAACCGCAACATCCCATAGTCATATAAGCTTACGCAGTAGCATTTTATTCACTTACATTCCTAATTACCGTTCGCTAAGCACACCGTCTTAGCATCATGGCTTTTTAATTACCCTTATGTGTAGCGGAACATTTGCTAATGCATTTGGCGGCGGCCGCTCCGGAACACAACGGACCCCATTGTTCTCTGCAGCTCCTTTTGCGGGCAGCGGTTCGACTTCATAGCCTTTACCGAGTTTCAAGTGCCTAAATTCTTAGAATGTCTGTGGAATATAATTAGCCATCTATGGTGTTCTTCAATTTTAATTAGTCCAGACCATACCGCCTTAGAACCAAGTATAGAGTGTTCATATTTTCGTAGAGCTTAATGACTCAAAAAATCTTTTTACCTTATCCTCCTCTTCAGCATCGAAGATTTCATTAATCACATCTCGACCTCAAAGGCGGCTAAGTCTAAATCTTATCTACGCGGCTCCCACTTATAATGTTAAAGAGTGATGAGAGCGATTCGTCATGTTCCTCACGCTGACCTACTTGCAAGGCCCTGGCTACAATCCCCCTCAAGATTTTTTGTAACTTGTCTGTCGCGAACTGCCATTAGTTGCGCTGCATGCGACCCCTATAAAGAAATCAATCGGTGCGACCAAGAGACAATTTTTATTGTTTTATCCTCTTTGAAGTTTACATGCGAGGGGAGAATTCGGACCTACAAGACGTGCTTCAATTGGTATTTTTGCCGCATAAGAATTATAAACACACAATGCTCCTTTATCATAATCGTGATCTTCACAAAATAAACTCTAACAATGAATATTGATAGCGCGTGCCCGCTTCTCGAGCGCATAATGAAACATTTTTTGCTCCGTCGTCTCCTCTAAACTCTTTTCGCGTCAAGTTTTTTTAGATTGATTAATGACTGTTCCATTAAGGATGAGATGCTCCGATCGTTCCTAAATGTAAAAGCTTTGCACTCTATGATTAAATTCTTATTAAATTACCGTCACGTCTTTCTTTTAAGAACCTTGTTTAGAAATCAATTAATCATGGAAATGTTAATATTGAAAGTTGTTGGAAATTGGGTGTAACAGCTTTCATTTACACTTGGAGGTTACGTTACTTGTGATTCGATTGTAAAATTGCATGCAACTTCTAATTAGATTCACAGAACGTGATGATAGCAAGAAAGTTGTGTTAAAAGTAACACTAGCGGTAATGATACCGAGTACCTACCTGACTTCGCAATAGAGTGACAAATTAGTATCATGCAAGTATGTTAGTAGTGTATTGTATCATAAATTTAAAATATTTACTTCCAACACATCTATTGTATTTTCTCGTCAAAGTTCTCTACAATTGAGAGAATTTTGTAGCAATTTAACGTGTTTTCTGATGTTCAATGTTCATTGTTGGTAGGTATTTCTGTCAAGGTCACAAAACGAGTTCAATTTAATGGTCTATTTCCTTTTCACATTGCTATATCGACATCATCAATCTTCATAATAAGTACCCTCATCTTTGCAAAATTGACTACTGATTGTATTTCTCCAACGAACTCTAGGATTAATTTGATTTGACTTTTACAAGCAATATTGAGCAAATAGAACTTACGTATGAATTCAATAGTTAACCCACACACAATTAGCTATCGAATATAATACTTTAAGCAGCGTATACGCAAGGTCATAACTGACATTGGTACAAGCTTAATACTTAAACACCAGCGGCTCGTGGTCGTGGCATTGAGGTAGCATTTGACGTTTCTGAAAGACTAGAAAAGTATTTTCAGTCATTCAATACCTATATGACATTCGTGATAGACAATTAATATTTGTTTTAATTGTTTAGAAGTTATCTTAAATATTTAAGAAAATATAGTTGGTGTAAAAAAAGAATCTTTCGACTTCGTCTGACGTGATGGGTAAGCTTAGATAATATAGACGGGATGCGCCTTTGACGTACCTTTACCTGCAACTTTTTCTGCCAAATCGTCCGGGGGGCGAAGAAACACGTATAGCACACTTCTAAGCATTGCCGCACACTCATGTCAAAAAAATTTGCGTTCCTACACATGCCTACCAAAACAAAATCGTAACACAAATGTAAAAATCGAACACACATTGACATTTTGTCGTAATCACACTGTTGTTTTAGACAAACACTTACATTCGAACTAGTGATGTGGCATGTGTAAAGACCGATTTAATTGAATGGGTAGCAAAGAAAGAATGAATGACTGAATTAAATTAATATATTTCAAATGAAAGTGGTCATCATGTAATAAAATTTTCATGAATTTTATTAGTTTTTCACTGCGGATTCACCTACTAGTAATTTTATTTCAGAAAATTTAAGAAATCTTTTCGTATATAAAAAAAATATGACTTAAGACTCAACATTTTTTATATGTGAGTGGGTACAAGTCAACGGCCAAGTCACAACAACATTAACTATAATAATAAAGAAACCGTAGTAAGGAACCTTAGGCTTGGCACGACTTTGTCTAGATTTCATTACTTTTTAGAGATAAACAAGCAGCTCCATCGATACTTGGCTAGTTTTTTACAGAATGTTTGAATGTTTTTGGTGGGATACCAATTACTTTATAGAAAAAGCCGTAGTGACTAAGCTGTACGCTGAATGAAGGAAAATCCGATCTGAATCTGATCTGTCTCTAATCTTCGGTTCTTTCGGAAAACTGTAAATATTATGAAGTAATACAGTATGAGGTATTAAAAAAAAATCGGCAACAGAAATACATCACAAAAAAGTGTAGTTTTAAATAAAATTAAAATAAAACACAGGATAAATTTCATTCGTTCATCGGTTCAGTTCGTCTATGTCCCATCACTACCCTCGTGCCTAGTGATAGTTTGTTATTATTCTGTCATTTATATTACAAAATTTAATCTGATATATTATCGTTCTGGTAGTGTAAATTGGTGATTAAATTACTTAAGCGTGGAAAGAAACGCAGTCTTTCGTAACGCTAGACTTTGCTGACTTGCTTCTGCACGAAATCACAGTACAAGACACCATTTTCCACGAGCTGTGCACACCGGGACGGACAATGAAAAATGACAACCTGCCCCTGTCAACTTTAGTTTTCATAAACGATAACGACCAAATGGTCATGTAGCATGGCAGAGGGGAAAAAGGTGTAAAGGCGCATCCCGTCTATATTATCTAAGTGGGTAAGAGAAGCATTATTTTGTAATATAATGTTACAGCGTATTTTTGCTGATGTTTTCTTTGATTTCGATTTCTTTATTTTTTAATAAGATATTCATATCTTGGATTTTGATATTAATTTTTTACCTTTTGAACACGTTAACCTTTTGGTCGCAGTCTCAGTACTGAAAGTGACTATTCAATTTTAAAAACGATTTCTAAAGACTCTTGTAGTTTTAGTTTGTCCCATCACTAGTGCTACCAACTTGTCACGAGTCGCCGATATATAGTAATACTATTACGGGTATTAATAATAAATAAACAATACCTGCACTCAAACTAATATGTGTAAATTCTGTAACAGCGGACTCAGCCCACATTGTACAAGATTTGCCCGAACATTAGTATTCCCTATTGCTGACACAACCCGCATCGTTTGCCTAAGTCAACTCGCCGTGCGTGTTTACCCGACCTGAGGTGCATCGCAATGTCCTTCAACAGTTACATAGGCCGAAGAAGACGTTATGATAAGCTAAATCAATAAAGTATGAATGTTTATTACAAGAATAAGTCTAAAGAGCAATCGCGCTTCGCATCCAAAAGATCCACGAAGTTCTTTGAGAGTACGTTGAGGAGTGTAGGTACAGTACTTATTCGTAATGATGTTTTTATTTTATTACTCGTAGATGCGTTGTATTGAAGAGTGAATAAGCTTGTTTGTCTAACAGATAGTGATACTAAAGAGACCCTATTTAAATTAAAAATATCTTATCTGTTTATCAAGGTAATGTTTCGATAAACCTGTTAGACACATTTTGATCGAGTGTGTAATACAGAAGTAAAGCAAATCAACGATTTGAGATATAATCGATTTAAGCGGTTGGATTCTTATAATGGTACTCTATAAAGAAACCCGGTGGAGTTCGAATTTCAAAGTAAAAAATATGTAGGCATTAGATGGTAGTGATGGTTTTTTGTACATCGCTCCGGTGGCCTTGCTCGTGTTTTTGTGCGGAAAGTTTTTATTGCGTTCTAAGCTTCAACTTGGTATGCGTGAAGTGGTACCGACTTTAAGTTTATTATCTTTCAATGTTATCAACCCCACATATGGGAAGATTAATACCTACTTCAGTTTTTTATTTAAGTATTTTAATACCGAAATAACAATTTTATTATGGTAGCAAGTTTTACACACAAATAAAAGCATTTCCTATCAAATATATTGTTATTACGTTTTTATTCACTACCTTTCAAAATATGGTGATAAGTAAGTCTCTGCTGACTTATAACTTTTTTGTATAACATTACGAGTATCTGCATTGTTTATATCCGTTATTATGAACGTCCTTTATTATATTAATCCAGTTTTTCAATAAACCAGGACGTCTTTCGGTTTAACCTTATTACTTAACACATTTTTAATCTCAAGTAAATTTTAATATGTTTATTGCACATGGTCTTGTAGAATCAAATAAAGTCGAGTTTTGTAAAATCGTTGACGTGGACTATGAGACCGATTCTAAAAACTCATAAATATCGAATATCCGAGAAAGCACGAAAGAAACTCGACCAGTTCGTTAAATTTTAATGTAAAACAATTCCGAAATCATAATCCAAATACCCTTCATAACCCAATTTTGTAGTGAGCAGGTGTTCCGGTAAAAAAAAGTGTAAAAGGTTACATTGTAGGTACCTACTTTAAGCAGTCACGTATTAATAATCCATTACGAATAGAGGCTTCCGGCTTTGGCATTGTAAACAACAATGTTTATGGAACTTCGGTAGGTATAAAACTTTTGTCCCACAAGCCAAAGTGGATTCAGAAGTAAAAAAAAAACTTTTATTCTAGAATGAAAGTTTCGATTGCAAAGTTCGCCTTCGTCAACATTTTGATGGCATGTCTTTACATTTCAATTGCGAATAAGTAACAACTAAAAGAAATATAAAAATAGATGCGAATTTCGTAAAACTGGTACTTCCAGTTTACGAATTTCACCTTTGATTCTCTTAAAGAAATAAACAGGAAAATGAGTTAACTTGTCAGGGCAAGTAATTTGTTAAAGCAGCTCTGTTTATACTTAGACATATGTGCCGTTGTTTATATCGTATTGTTAGCTGTTATCTGTGACTCTAGAAGGATAATAATCTTTATTGCTATCCCGCGGGAACAGTACAATTTTGCGGGATAAAAAATATCGATAGACAGATATATATCAATCATCGCATTATACCTATTATTATGGAAATATGGTAAGTATAGATAGATTGGTTTGTTGGCATGTCAATGATTCAGTCACAGTTATATTTAGTATGAAAAACGTTCATTAAACCTTCGAGTTACGTTGGCATAATCTACCTACCTACTAGTTAGTCGTATTGTGCATTCGGGCAATGCACTCGACTAGACTTTATCATTTTGTGATTTAATCTATGTAATAAAGATCATGCAGCAATATGCCAGCAGCTTAAATACTAGCGTTCAAGTAAGATCTTATATTCTTACCTCTGGATGCATATAAGTCTCTTCTCTTTAGTGTCGTGTGTACAAAATGTGTTTCCTGTTAGCATTTACAATCGAAATGATAATAAAACATCGTAACATAACAATAACATAATAACCACAAAAACGATTTCTTATGAAATAATATTCTCTTCTTCTTCAGCGTGTTTGCGCCTCTCCAACCTTTTTCCATCCAGATCGACTATCTGTCTCTCTAATCCAGACCGGTTCTGCTGTCTCCACAATATCATCGGACCATCGAGCAGGCGGTCTGCCCACATTTCTTTTGCCTAGCCGGGGTCTCCACTCCAAAACGCGCTTACTCCACCGTTTGTCGTGTCGTCGGCACACGTGGCCGGCCCAAGCCCATTTCAGCTTCACGACTCTATGTCCCACATCGACCACTCTCATGCGTTTTCTAATAAGCTCCAATGATAAATAATATTACGGGTACTTTAAAAAAAAAATGCAATTAATACACATTGTCTCATTCCTCAATAATAATGTAATTTAACAGCCGTATCGGAATGACACGCGTGCTGTGTTCCCCAACTCCCCCTATTTAATTGGTTTAATGATATCGATTTAAGCCCAATCAATTGGACCGGCCACCTGCGGCAGCGCACCTTCCAGACAGCTGATATGATAGGGACAGTTTTTGTACGTTGACCCTTAAATTTGGACACCTTGTATGTTAAATAATAGTGCCGTTACATGAGTCGCGTACTCAGGCAAAGAATCTGAGGACATAGTTGCTTAATCAGTTTGTTAAGTGTTTTTACCATTAACTAGAGTTGAGTTAGGTCATGTCAAGTTAACATTTCCTTTAACGGTATGTAAACTAAATCAATCTCGTATATTCATCTATTTCAGAGAAGTAAATGGTCACAGTGTGTAAAAAGCTTCAACCGTGTCGTAGTTTGTCTACATTTTGTTAGTAAAATGAGATAAATACAAACAGAAGCTGTCTCAGATAAGTTGCACAACCGTCTGTGACTAACAAACAAAATAACCCATCTCTAATCGATGTTGGATTATCCGATAACTCGGACACGCTCTTTCCAACTCTGTTATATTACAGCGTTCCGCTATTTTTTGTTGTTTTGATGCAAAAATGTGTACAAAAACAAATGAAAATACAAATGGTTTATTTGTTCAACACGGGTAAAAATTGTACATGGGCACAGATCTTAAACCGCAATGACAAATATCTTACTACCTATCTATGCTGTCGCACTTAATAATATTGTTGTGTCTTGTGTACCTAGGATTGTCTATTGATGTGTTGTGAATAAATGTATTTCTTTCTTTCTTTCTTTAAATATTAATGTTACATCACCATGTTGGGCCATAGGAGTAAACTTGTGCAGTTACTATTAAGTAATTGAATTCTGACGAAAACTAATTAACAGTATAATATGCTTTGTACACTAAAAACTTTAAAAGTTTGGTATGTGTTATGTGTTATGCTTCTTTGCTAAGCATACTTTCGTTTGCTTTAATTTTCAATTAATAAAATATTTACTGTTTATCGTGGGTCTTTTCGAGTAACGTGGCTAGACACTTTTATTAAATTAAAAAAACTAGCCAAAAACGTGACAGACACGCCCGAAATAGGGTTCCGTAGCCATTACGAAAAATTAAGTAACTTTTTTTAAGGATTTCGTATTTTCTACGGAATATTCCAAGTTTAGTTATATTTTATACCTTAGGGTGTACGCTTAGACTATAATAATTATAAAAAAAACCTAACCGTTACACTTTTCATCATCATTTTGTCGGCATAGTTTACATATTATATACGTGCAAAATTACAGCTTTCTAGCATTGCTAGTCCCTGAGCAAAGCCGCAGACGGACAGACAGACATGGCGAAACTATAAGGAAAACAATACAACAACTAAATACGGAAGTAGACGAAATATGGTGGATCGAAACTTAATATTGAACATTAGTACAAAACCATACACGTTTTATTATTAAACACAGTGGTAGATAAAATTAAGTTTTACAACAATACGGACTGGGAATTCTCACAATCAGTGTAATTCTCCATTAAAGATTCCCAAAGTGAACGGAAGTGATTCTCGATTACATGTATTAAGTTAGCGGTTGAATAACGTTGCATTCTCACTTTCCACACTTAGCAACCGTCGATAAGAAGCACTACAGCTTTTATTGATTTAATCAGTCCATCGTGAACAAAAGCACTGATTACTTGATACTTATAGTATAGATAGTGTTAATGTTTACATACATAGCTCTAGGTGTCTATCGCCACTTTGCCCACTTTTTATAGAAAACAAAACAACGACTGAATGCACCAAGACAATGGCACTAAGTTCGCACTGCATTAAAGCAATATCATTACTACGTTCATTATTCGAACAAACCTTTACGGTGGAACGGAACGGATTTCTATTGGATTTGGAAATTATGTAACAAGACTAGTTGCGTAAGAGTTGTATAACAGTCGGCAGGCGACGCGTGAGTGGCTAGAGGATGCAGAATTGCCTATGTCCGCTGGACGGACCAGGTCAGCAAGATTTTGTCGCGACTATCACTCAGTACAACACCCAGTATTCAGTACAAATTATAGTGACCTATTCTAAAAACAGGATATTGACTTCAATTACTTTAAAATCTTAAACTTTTGGTCTACCTGTTACTAGATTAAAGTATGGGGAGCTCATCATTAAACCTATTACTTGTAGGTAGCCAGTAAATGCGCCTTGAAATTAAACCCAAATATAACTAAAAAAACATGAATTTTCAAAACTGTTGCGGCAAACATTGCTAAATACACATTCAATTTAGGAAACGATTACTTACCTCTGTAATCGATGCCATTGATGGTAAATGAGCCATTTCAATTCATGTAAATATAGGTAGGTAAACGTGAATAGACTAAACCGAAGTATGTCAAGGTAAAAAACGTAATGAAGTTTCTAAATAGACTTAAAAGGCAACAATGATTGAAACAGGATGCACTGTCTACTGTGCTTGTTGAAACTGTTGTGCGTAAGATCGATTTTGGACGTTACTTACTTTAATTTTTTATTCGTTAACCGTTATTAAGAAGCCTTAACCTTCAATTTGATTTTATGCAGGTAGCATTAATCAAATTTTTAGTATTGAATCATCACCGCGGTACTGAAGAAGTTTTAAGTTGTTCTCTTTCATATGTATAGTGGAAAATGAATTTAGTTAACCCTAGTGTGAATAGCATTTTTTTTTTTCAATGGTTGACATTAACAATAATCAGGAACTTCGTAATTATGCAATGTGTCAGTGTCAGGATTGACTTCTTAGCGGCCGGGCACATTAGACTGCTTTGGCTGCACCAATTCAACGCTTTATTTTATTGACATCCATTCTCATCAATTCTCATTATTGGTTTGCATAACACTAGGGTATCTTTATTAGCAAAGATAAAACAACTCTGTACTTCAATAAGGTTCAACAATAATGGATTATTTGCCCCTAACTTAGCAATTTCTTTCCTTTGCAGACAAAAATGTAGATGTAAGCAACGTAGGTTTAACCTACAGCTATTGAAGAACGATGTCAATAGACCAGGCGTCACCACTGGTGCCAATCAAGCCACAAGTGTCGCTTCAGAACAGTGCGCTCATTAAGAACAGCCATAACCGGAGTAGCTTCTGTGGAGCCATTCCTTCTCCAACAAACGGTAATGGAACGTTTAAAACTTTTGCCGTCAATCGCAAGAGTTGGAGTGGGAACGTGACGCTTCCACTTCAGCAGTTCAGCACGGACTCGCAAACTCCTCAACTCGCAACCTTCCGTTCGGGAACAGGGACTTTCCCAAGAAATCGGGAACGGAACAATAACAGTTCCTCGAACGGAATATTAACACCTAACGGGAACTCAGTGCAGACGTTTAAAGGAAATGAAGTGAGGAGGAGCGGATGTTCTAACGGCCGACGCTACGCGGAGATCGGAAACTGGAGTAAAAGGTTAGTGAGGATAATGTTTCGTCAATATTGATTATTATTATTTAGTTTCAAATTCAATTCAAAACGAAAGTTTGATATCTAACGATTGATATTTTACTAAACATAAACATAATTCTCGAAGAATGAGAACAAGAGAAAGTCCTTTCAAAACTATCCAGTGAAAAGTTTATCCGCATTAAAATAAATACCGCTGCTAGAGGATGTCCCCCCAGGTAAATAAAGTAGCTAAGCGTAGCTTGTTCCGCCAACTTTTACTAGGCCCTATTTGTTTTCTCCTTTTTTCATCTTGAGTAATTCTGTAACAAGTTTTTCCAATTTCATTCTCGTCCTCCCTTTCATTTCCTCCCTTTTGGCGCGGCTCGGCTCCTTAATATTACTTTTATTAGCTCAAAACGTTTAACAAACATTGGATTCAGAATCTAATAACGATGAGTTTTATTTCAATAAAGTGATAAAAGGATATTTGGAAATTGATTTTCTTTTTACACAAACTAGTTCTATTTACAATCTAAAACCCGATTTGTAATTTAATTTTGAACAAAAAATATAATAAAGTGAATCCATTACGTCCACCTGCAGCAATATCTGTGTTTATGCAATCGATGAAGTTGTGCGGAAGACTTATTCGGATGTTTACCACAAGTTTTATCTAATCGTAATCTTCATTATCTTTAATTCGTGGCGTGTAGAAAGTTTTTCCATAATTCCTGCTCACTCAATTTGGGGCAGACTAAGTCGCTCGATAAGACGCCGTCCAATAATCTGGCCGTAGTGCCGGGCTGTTTTATTAGGGACCGAGTTTATCGCGACATGATGCCTCGTCACTAGCTGTGATATTATCGCTCTCCTATTTAGCAGTTTTCCTTTAGTGCCCATTTACCGAGTGGCCTGCGTTTGCTTCATCCTTTATCTCTGTTAACACTTCCTTACACCGTTACGTTCGAGTACAAACAGAATTGTAAGTCCGAACTAATAACGATCTAATGCTAATAAAAGCGAATATTTATCAATCACAATAAGTATAAAATACACAATAAGTATATTAAGTAAATGTTTATCCAAAAATTTTTATTCATCGAAGCGCGTTCGTAATCCGGCCACTCAAGGTTATATCTCACCCATTGTCTTGTACTAAAGACAATTTAGCAACGCTTTGCATAAAAGGGAAATCAGACTTTTTGCCACAAGTTCACTGACTACATTGTATTTGTTAACATTAAGTTATGTTTTCCTGTCCTCATTTTACTCAAACATTTCAATAGACCGAGTAATCAGATACGAATTAATTAAATGTTATGACTTTAATTTTTATTCTTCTTTTATTCATGTTATAATTAATGGTCTCAATGACTCCCTCGCTTACTTGATAACTATCATAAGCTGAAACCGCAGAGATGTGTTTATTAGCACTGACACCAATAACTTACACTTGCAGGAGTTATAAGTAACCACATTTTGCAACCGTATGACTCATGACTGATGGTCATGCCCAATAAAGATCTGAATGCGAAATCATACAAGCATGATGGAGTACTCAATCATAGCAGTGAAAGTACTAAGATTGCTTGAGGATTTACTCAGCTTATTGATTCTATAATACGAGTTCTGAGATTATGTAAAGATACGGTAATGCTTGATGATTATATTCGTAATATTACTTACCTGTAGGAGATACGCAATGATATCAGCGAGATACATTCAGATCGGCATAATATATGTGTTGTAATGTGATCAACAAATACAGCAGTGTATGAAGAATAGAAAATGAATGAGGATATGACATTCTTCACCAGTCATTTTTACTAACGTAAAGTGTTTGATATAGAAACATTTTTAAATGAAAGTAAAGTTATTTTTATCTACTTCCTTCTCTTTTTCGTCTGTCTGCATAAAATAAAAGACAATCTATTTTATTTAGTTAACAAGAACTTTGATTAGTTAACATGAGACACTGTTGCATAATTTTTAAGTTCCAAAGGTCAATGTCCACTATTATACAGAGTACAACAATGACTCGTAATATTTTCCGGCGGCCATGTTTAAACGGGTAGTGACAACAAAAGCTTGACGGGAAAATAATTTTCTTCTGCGTAGACAGGACATCTTACTATTGTGAAAGAATTTGAAAGACCCTTTTCACGACTTTGCGCGGGCTATTATATACTTTAAGTGCCATAAAAACATAAGTTTATTGTTGCCATTGTTTCAATCTTTAATCAGGAGTTTTAGCTGTGGTTTTAGTCAGCTTATTTAATTAAAAACCGTCTTATTAAGATTATTTTAATGAAGTCGGTTAAAAATGCCTGACACAAGAGAGTGTGTTCAATAAATTTCCGATTAATTTTGCACAACTGAAATACATATATCCGTTTTAAAACCTCAAAATCTTTACCTATGAGAAATAAACATTTTCGTACAAGCTCTTTGCTGACTGTATTTTTGTTAACCGTACTTGGATTACCATCCCAACGAATATCCGTATAAACTGTTCAATAATCAGTAGAAGTACCTACCTACTTCTGTAGGTGAAATTTTACTTACAGGATTTGGCCCGACAAAAAAACAATGCGAGTAAAATAAAAGCTTGGAATACATGATCGTTTTTCTTGATCCCTCTTTTTGGCATTGTCTCTGACACTCTTTTTAATTGTGTGGCATTATTTGACAGTGGTTTCATGCCAGCCAACAATTAGGTAAATATAGTAAAAAGTCAAATCCTTGCATCCACTAGTTTACGTCGTTTTCAAGGATGAACAAGTCTGCTTGGTTTCTGCCGTATATGGTGGGCGCGTAGTTAGGATGTGCGCGACGTCCTGAACGCAGCACCAAACTAGCACTCTAGTGACTCCGTCCAACCACATTAGATTTTATGCATGAAGACTTGGAAACGACCATAATGTGTACTGAAACACCGATAAAATATGCATTTGGCTATAAACAGGTCTGCAAATATACTGACTGGCACAAATTTTGGCCCGCTCTAGATACAAAATTACCTTTTACTGCATACATTTGAGGGTCAGATATTTTGCCGCTCAGTATATTTATGAATAATGAGTTAATATATTATGTAGATTTACTCGTAATTTGCATACCTACTCAAATATTGACAAAGTAAAAGAGATAAAAGGAAAAAACCGTAACACAATACCAGTTCAAAGTAACCTCTCACGCGATCATATTTGTATCAATTTGCGTATAGGTAAACACGTCGCCGATACAAAAGAAGTAACACGGGCACCTGCCAGTAATGTTTGCTGAGTAAATAACGTTGCAAATAACGAAATTCGGTGCGTAGCTTTTATATTGAATATCCGGACGCAGGCTTTGCTCATTGCGTATTCGGGACGCATGACGGGGCATAAATATCCCTGTCGTCCTCATTACAATAACTTGGCCTGTTATGGACGTCCCTGAAGGCTGCAGCGGATGCCTGATCCCGTGGGATGTCAATCACTTAGATAATGGAATTCTAAAACGATCCCGACGTTAATTATTTACAGGTTATTTAAACGTGATATTGTTTCATTTGTTCTAGAAACTTTGGAACAGCAATTACTTTCAGCCGCGCTTAATCAGCGTTGAAACTTTCTCGGGCGTTTGAACCAGTCCACGTTTGAACAGTCCTTCATAAATAAAGTGGAACAAAACTACGGTTGCATTTATTTAGGACGCTGAACAAATTATGGCAGTAACTTTGAATGTTGCTGAACTTTCGAACCCTAGTGGATATAGCTTTAATAAATTAAGCGGCTCTGCTGAAATTTCATTAAGTAGCTACGGTAAATAAGATGAAGTTCGAAATTCAGTAGCTGCATTCGAAAGTCGATATCTATGCAGCAGAAAGGCCGACACGGTCTAGCGAGCACGACGCGTTGGACGTGTGGCCGATACCAAGTCCCTACTATCCCTAGCATCGAACAGTTCAGAATGCACTTGTTTGTTATGCTAATTGGCCTGATTTGCACAATAAAACAACTCGCGTACCACTCAACTGTCCTAACGAGTCGGCTCCAAGTACATTGCATTGTGATAATTTGCTGTAATTGGTTGGACCGCAGTTCCTAATGATTGTAAATTGGGTTGCAGTGCTACAAAAATGTTTCGAAAGTGTTCTAATAAGAAAGGTTTTGTTAGTTGATAAGAGAACCATTTAATCATTCTTTAATTTGCATCTTATTTCAACATTATAAGGTAACTAGTTTAATGGACCCGTACCGGTGTTAATAAAGTGGTTTAGCTGCCGAGTTCGCTGACTACAGAGACTATTATAAAATATAACAGGATTGAATAGCGGGTGCTGCCAAGTATACATACCTACCAACTCGCTATCTGCAAGCTGTAACCGTCCATTCATTGGTTTCACAATTGGCGCCGTCGCTAATTGTAACAAACTGTTCCTTTAAATGGACTCGAATGAATGTCACACTTAAAGTACCACATGTTCCATTATATTATCAGCTTTTACGTCTCACATTTTGTCAAATTATGGTTTTTGAAAAGTGAAACGGTTTCATGCAAAATGAATAGCCAAGTTATGGTAACTTACCAGTTCGGTATTGTCATGATCAGACCATTGTTTCGTTATTTTCTATTTCATAATGTACAATGTATATCTCTACCTTTTCGCGCGTGGTAGGAGCAATTTCTTGGCTCACGATAATAATACTACGTAATCAACTCTATTAACAAAAGTATTGCAATTACAAATGTCGCGAGGTACACTTAAATTGTTTGGCGGGTTGTTCGAGAAAGTTATTCGGTACGCTATGTATGTGGAATGAACTTACGAGTATTTGATTAAAGATCTTCGTTGCGAATAATAACATTGGTGAAAAGCGGGAAATCCCATTGAAGACTGACTCATAGTATACTTATAACACTGCTAGGGATTCCGGCGTCTGGCAGCTGATTTATATTTTCAACGAATCCCTTACCTATATGTTTGTTTTAGACGATTACGATAATTTCCGTTAGAAACGTGCTTAACTGTCAATAATACTCGTACGTTTTGTTTTATTCCAATTATTTGAAACTAATGAATCTATGCTCATCAATAATTTGAATCTTGCGCTTTTTATCCCTTTCCGTATCTGATTTTCTTGGCCTTGTTCCTAATTCACGTCAAATTCGTGCCGCTACACCAGTTCTATCTTTTCACAAATGACAGCCGTGTATAATTCCGAAGGCCTTTAGACAGGTTGGCGTCTTGAAACAAAAACGATTGGAATCCGGACATCCAAACACTTGGAAACAATAGCCCAGCTACACACGAGTGCGGCGAGTGCCTGGCAGGTCAATCAAAAGATAATAAAGGCTTTAGGCTTGGCCTCGGGCATTAATTAAGACCTGATATAAGCGGATTGACGCAGTCTGATTACTGTTGCCGGACATGTCCGGAATTCTGTATCAATAGACTTTAATGGGTGGGCTTGAGGAATGGCTGGCAGATTCTGAATAATAAAAGTGTATACTATTATTATCATAGCCATTGTGCACAAGTAAAATTTTAACTTTTACTGAAGACTTTATAAAAGACTAGGAATGTCAAATTAAGTTGGACAAATTTGTGGTTTCGTAGTAGGTTTATCAAATGTGACCATTATAATAAGTCAGTTCAATAGTTTTCTTATAACAGGGTAAGATTTATTATGTCTTTGGTAGACCAAACATTATACGAGTACATGACTTGAACTCAAATCAGGAGTACGTTCTTCAAAAATTTTGGTCGACAAACACATTAAGGATACTGATATTAAAGTCAACGTCAAGTAAATCCATTACAAAGTTGCAGAGGTAACAGACCTCCCTGCACCTGTGTATGTAGGCCCTGTCGAAAGCCTGCCGTAATATTTATTACAATTATCTCCGCTTTCCAGTCTGCTGGGTAGTGCCTGCATAGATCATAGGGTGTTGAATGCCGTGGACGAGGAACAAGGAAGGCTCAGTCAACTGCTTTAATTAAAATAGTTTGGGAATTTTCGACAGCTAAAGTCTGAGGTAATTAAGCAAGTTCAATTTTGTCGCTCCATTGAGATTTGGAATTTTACCCGAAATTGAAATTTCTAGTTAGGCATTCTGTGTTGTAGGTTTAAGAAGAGTTATTTAGTTGTCCTTTTGTTTAAGAAGAAAATGTTTTTTTGCTACGTTTATTGCATGTTTACTGGCTGAACACTTGAGGTAAACTGGTGGCATAAAAGGAGAAGTGTGGCAATAAAGAGTTGATGTATTTTTGGCATCTAGCCAGCGAGGAAAACGATTCTATCCGATGCCACGGATTTGAACTTCCTTACCGATAAGAAGTCTGGAATAAATTTATCCTATAATACGTTTACCTCTTATCTCTTCTTAAGATATTCGTTAAATTCTCGTGATTCATGTAATTTACCTGCTAAAGGACCTCATGTGACCTGTTAAAGGTATTTTATACTAAGTGTTCTCTGTGACTTTGTCTGCGAAGAACTGCTCTTTTTTCAGCATAAGAACCTTTCTCTTGCTTATTTAGTCATTAATTTTTACATTAACGGATAATTGGATTCCAATTTCTATTGAAATCATTTCAATATAATTAATTAGCTGTCGTTAAATCCGTCAAATTGAAAATGTTTTTGTTTTGCCACTGAAACGAGCTTTTGCTTTTATTGAATCCGTTGTTTTGGGCCGATGCCTGAGGGGCTAATTTTGAGACTCGATCAAATTATTCGAAGCCTTTCATGGATTCATTCGGCAATTCGTTAAAAGAAAAACAACAGCGTCAATGAAAGGGAATTGCTTTTTGTTTGTTAGCCTTTGAACTTGAATAAGTTATACTAATAAAACCATTTCTAAGTTTATTTTGTCGACTGATGTAACTTGTTTACTAGTTGATGTTACGTAGAGAGTAAATGCAATATAAGTACGTATTACGGAATATCGAGGCGTTCCAATAAAAGAATTGCGCTTCACTCTCGGGTCTGAAGCCAGTCAGGCGGTCTTTTTGTTATTTTCAATGGAATCTAAGTGCGCACAACTTAAAGTATATTTTGCTACAGAATTGCGTTTCAGGTTGGAAGTCAGTATTGGGTTACTGAACGCCCGAGGCGGCTACCGTAGAGCGTTTTATTTTGTCTCGTTTTTTGCCGTTTGCTATTTAATTGAGGACATACTGATCTGATACTGTCGTCTGTATTTCATGTCAGTGAGCACTTTTTTCTTTTTTAAACAGAGAGGGTTTGTTTCATTTTGTGCCAATTTAACTGCCATTTTGTTCGGTTATTTCATTGTCTAAATCTATACTCTGATTAATGATTGAACGTTTGCCGCATCTTAGTACGGATCCTTACACTGCGCGTGCCCGACATGCGCTTACCCGGTTTTTTCTAATATGGAACTTCAACTTATTACTCTTACTATTCTTACTCTGCTATTACACGCAAAACTAACCTAGCCTAAGTTTTTTAACTACATTAAAGTTAATTTAATATGTGCTCTAAGTAAGAAAAATAATAATGATGCGGTTGTACTTTATGTATGAATTACACGCAAATAGTTAAATATTTCCGATGCTACTCGATTATTCGCACGTAATAGGGTTGCCTCCCCACGTCCGGCCTGTATCATATGACCGCACTAGAGTACCGAACTGATTGACAGCTATATTCCCTGGACAGCCCTAATAGCCCGCCCTCGCATTACTGAGAATTTAATAAACATGGGCCGCCGGTGCATACAATTACTAAATTGTTTGCGTTCGCGGAGTAAGCTTTGATTGAAATTGCTAACCGGTTATCGGTAACTACAGATACGTTACGACACGATATATTTGTATAGGTAGGTTAACATAATACTGAGTCAAATTTTGAACATGGCACAAATTTAGTGTTTCAAGCTCAGTTAATGCTGGAAAAATTTTTACTGACACATTTGTTGAAATCAGTCTAATTAAGTAAAAAAAATTGAACTTCTTATTATAAATCGGAATAAGAATAAAGTTAGTGTTTTCCATACATTGTTGAAATTAAATAACTATCTCAATGTATGAAACCGCAAATTCTATCAGACTTATTTCAAGAAATGAGTTAATGCGATGCATTGACACTAATTTTGTATAACGATCAAAATTTCACCAAAGCTGAGTACATTACTTAATGTGCAAAAAATAATAAATACGAGTAGGTACTTCTTTAAAATTTTCAAGGATATCGAACTGCCTCCTCCTATTCTACCTACTTGTAACAACTACACTTGTTTTTCGTATACCAAATACTTCGAAACAGACAACAACCAATGTATGCTAATTGTTAGGTATGTATGCTATTTTTTTTAAAGTTTGTTGTTATAGGAGCAATAAAATTGATCTCTGCGCGACTGCGAATCTGTGTCGTCATTACATTTTAAAATAATTTGTTCATGACTTAATAAGCTCATCAACATAAAACCATAAAAATGATCTTTGATCAGGAAGCCATGTCCGGTTATACCTTTACACGTAGAAAAGACCTGCCTAAGTGAACACTTAGTTTAATTTTTATGTAAATAAATAACTACTTACTTGTGTTGTTTCGTTAATATCATTTGCAAAACGTTGAAAGATTCTTCAAAGTTTTGGTCTTGTAACAACTCGAATTTGACGAGTGCTCACTGAAACGTCCTAAATGAAACGTACTTCAAAAGATCACTAAAAGGGTCCGAGAGGTCACAGCTTTTGAGCTAAAACCTTTTATTGACATAAAGCCTACTCCGGTTCAGAATGGAGTGGAAAGTTGATTCGGTTTACCGTGTTATGTACCGAAGCAGATGTCCATTGTCCACACAGGGACGAAGCGGATGTTTTCTTTGTTTGCTTGCATGCCGTGCGACCTCAAGTGTTCTGTGTGAGAAAATAAACAAACAAGAGCTACTTTATAGTCTATATCTTAAGTGTCCTCTGAAATGACCAGTAACTAGCCTTGATGTCGTATTATTTAACGAACAAATAAATATTTGCATTGCAGTCCATTATAAAAATGTTGAATGACATGACTACAAAGATGACGACTGGCATTGTCGTCTGACGAAAACAAAGTATGCATTACATTACAGTATCAATTATCACAATTCGTTCTACCAAGATCATATTATAATATCTACATCACCAGAACCTATTGATCAGTCTGTGTCAAATTAAATCATATGAGTATTACAGCAAGGTGCAACTATAGGGTTATCTTTGTCAGTTGAAGCCGACAACTATAATTATAGTTTCACGGCATTTTCAGTACATTAAATATGAATTGATGTCAATGGAAACAAACTTATAGGTACCTATCGAGTCCCTCGAGTATTACCAAATACGTTCCGCAGAGGAATCCAATATCTGTTCACAATAATGAAATTGCAGTATGAATGCCACCGTGATTTTGATTATTGAATCACGGTTCATATTTTGCAAATTGATATTGCTGGTTTTCTCCTCACTCCGTCGGTTCTGTTTATTTATAAAACCACCGCAAATGGAAAGTTTAAAATAATCAGATAATATTATCATTTGTTGAAATCACAGTAGGTATTTCATAAGATCTTAACATAAGGTCTTAATTATCGGAGTTTTTATTTCACATGATACATCCGTAAATAAACTTTTAACTCATGTTACTTCAATTTTTATTTTTGTCGTAAAATACTGTTTTTAGGCAATCAAATATCGAATGATATCAGAATTCCTCGGCCTAAATTGTCTTGCTCATCGATGGTTATCCACATCGAATTGAAATTCCCGTTACATTTATTAACTTTGGGCTCATACCCGATGTTTTAAATTGCCTATATTTTGCAGTTGATTTGCACTACCGTCCACGCTTCTGTATCATATTAGTCACGTAGTCATTTTGACCACATCGGGGTCACCCAGGCCCTACTACACTACGAAGTGCAAAATCTGAACTTCGTATCTTGCCGTCCCACTTTCGCTAATATTATTTAATACGAGAGTGAGAGGTACGATAAGAACTTCGATTTTCGAATGTTATAGTAGCCCCCCTGAACACATCAAGGATCGAACCCCGGAACCTTGTAGGCGGAGACCGTTGCTCGACACGTTTGCCGCCTACGGAACTCTAATTAGAGGCCATTGAAAACGGAGGTCATACCGACTGTGATAATGATAACTTTCTGTCTAGTATTTGTTTGAACTGTGGTTTTATATTCCGACCATTCACTTGTGAAATACTGATGTGAATAAGTAATTCTGAACGAACGGTTGGTTTTGCTTTGTAGCCCCAAAAGTTTAGTGTTACTGGAGCTAAGTGTGTGTGTATAGAATACGCAATTGAACATCTAAACATAATTGATAACATAATAAGCTGTGCCTGTAGGTTTTAAAGTAGCCAACTTTTTCTGCTAAAAGGTACAGGCAATTGGTTTTGAAATAAAAAGGACGGGGAAATAGTTACTTTGCTCATTAAAATAAGTTGAAGAAATAGTAGTTAATGTGTAAACCAGAACTAAGATTGGTGAAATTTAAACAAAGGTAACACTACACCGCACCAAATTGTAGCACTGTAACTACATGCTACGAGTAGGTATACATAGGCACCGCCGTATGCATATCAACTAGAGGTGAGTGATTACCCCAAGTCGATCGTATTAGTCGTGTCACATGTTGTTAGCTTATGTAAATACATGCCTAATGAATGAACTCAGAAATAATGGACTGTCTTGTCTTGTCGCTTGTTCCTGGTTGGTTAGACTGAGAGAGGGGCTATCAATAACACGCAATGTGACACCACCCACTACTGTCTTAAATGTATCGTGAGTTTTTAAAATAAGTACAGGAATCTCTTTAAGATCTGGAATTAATTTACTTAGCAATATGAGGGGTAGTATGTTTTTTTTCGGCTAGTCTTGGCATAGGTCTTGTCTTGTTTTGCCGGTGGTAGGACCTTGTTGGCGCTTGAAAGGAGAAATTGACTAAGCGACACTTTTTTAAGATAGTGAGTTATATGGGCATTTCTTAATATTTTTCGTAACAGAATGAACATATCCATACAATATTTTGGGGACATATCTGGAGACCGCTTTTCCAGCTCGGAATCATGGACTGAGTCTACCTCCCAAATTTTGTTGAAATCGGAGAGATAAACTCAGGGTACAACGGTAGATAGAAAAGTCCATACAGATATTTTGAATCAGTAAAATTTACTGATTCCTAACATGTATATAACTTGTATGTAATATGTATATAACCTTTAAAAAAATGTCGTTTAGTCAATTTCTCCTCTCAAGCGTCATTGTGCAAGGTCCGCTCGGTTTGCTACCACCATCTTGCTCGCTAATACTGCTCTGCACTGTTGTGTTTCGGCGTAGAGAGTAAGACAGCCGGTGAAATGACTGGCACTTGAGGTATCCCATCTTAGGCCTCTAGGTTGGCAACGCATCTGCAATACCCCTGGTGTTGCAGATGTTTATGAGCGGTGGTGTTCTGTTACCGTCAGGAGACCCACTTGCTCGTTTGCCATCCAGTCGAATAAAAAAAAACTCTTCGAATCTTAATTATTCCTATAACTTTTTGGTTAACTCTACATTTTGGTTTGGCTGCTTCATAGAACTGTTGGAAGTACTTACCTACGAGATATTATTAAAGATCAATGACCTTAATTTCTGACAGCCGTGAAACAGCTAAGTAAGTCATTCTTTACTACAATGATGTAAAGTTAGGGTTTTTTTTTATTTTTATATCTAATGACTTGTATCAGTGAAAACGTTATGAAATTATTGATTCACATATTTTTCTTGGAATATTTTATTGTGATTTCTTATTGATTTGCAAAATTTTAAAGTAATTTTAACGATCGTTCCCTATCTGTAGTACATTAATCAAAAGAGAAACGGAAGATTCAAAGGGTAATAATACTATAATTTATTGTTATAATATTCAGAGGTGAGGTTTGTATTGGTACCTTCGGCGTAAAGGTTGTGTCAAGAAACTTAATGTTACCTATAAGTATCGAATAAATTTATATTATTATATTGAAATAAATTATTTTAAATGGCGTTTATTTGGCCTTAGGAATCCATAGAATCTCTTTCCGTAGAAAATCGCTCATCTTTTGTTTTTTGAAAGTGTAAACCCAACTTTTTTCCCTTGAATAAACCATGAGTGGTTGATGAATACAAATTGAATATTATATTCGTATTCCGATAGGTTTTCGCTTTCGAATCAATTTATTTTGACTTGACCATTTTCGATGCGGGGAAAAAGAAATGATTTACGCACAACCGTCTGTCCGTTTTGTCACTCCATATTTCATACATACTCACTCGTATTTGCATAGATAGGCATAACAGTGACGGTTGCATTTCGATACGAATTCTGAACACCGCATAGTTTTTAACAACAAGCGATTCAACAACAAAGTGAAGTCAGATACAGTAAATTCTGTCTGTAGTACTAGTAGTGGTATGTAAATAAATACCTAAAAGTAATTGACTTTCATAGATTTTGTTTTAACAACGTCGATGAAAAATTTGCATACGTACCTTATTTACGGTTTAAAATATTCGAAAAATTCGAAAGAATTTCTAATAGTCAAAATACCATATACGGGACTTATCACGCTATTTTTACCCAAATAATATTTACCTCGATGTTTCGGCAACGTTTCAGTAATATTATTATTTATATTAATATTATAATTTATTATTATTTCTAATATTTCGACGCAGTAGTAGTTAAGTAGGAAGTAGGTAGGTATATAGTAAGTAGGCTGGTAGTAAGTAGTAAGTAGGTAGACTCCCGAATCACGAGTAGTAATTTTTGCTACTGAAATAGATACATAATTAAATCAAGCTCATAAATGAATCATGGTCATGAAAATATTGACGAACACATCATAAAACATTTTTTTAAAGTGTTAAGACGATTAACAGGCTTATAGAAACACCAAATCAGTAATACATAAGTTAAATACAACTGAAACACGTCATACATTAGGTGTATCTAAATTGCAGAAACCTTGTAAATATTTAAATCGTCCGACAACTTATGTCACAGACTGTAGCGGGTTGTGGAACACCACAATTTAAATTAAATAAATAATATTTTGGTTCGGCACGGTTGATTTCTTATTGAGGTTAAACCTGAAGTGATTAAAATGAAGCGTTTAGATTCCATATTACTTTATAAGTTAAGTGCTTCAATAATATTTTATACAGTAAGTGAAAGTGCTCAAATCCCTCTACCTTTTCGTGTCCAATATTACTGTTCCTTAAAACGGGTTTTTCAGAGGATTTAAATTTATTTAGATGCTGCTGCTGTTACAAAAATTAAGACTATGACGAATTAGAACGAACTCTGAAGTGTAAAATTTCTGTAAGTTTTGAGAAACTCATTGAGTAATAAATGGATGTTATATAAGTATGAGGGAGCTAACGGTATTTTTTTACAGTTCGCTTACTTTTATAGGTATTTCAGCTGCCAAGTATTATAGCGACACACGGAAGATAGTTGTATAATTCTTTGTTGTACATAAAATACATTAATAAACCTTACAATGAAGAGATAAAAGGAGCGAAAAATTAACAATATATATTGTGATAATAAACAACTTAATAGGTTGTATTAAAGAATTAAGTTTTTTATTTCATAGCAAATGTTGTAGGTATTTTAACAAACCTCATAATCACGACCAAGTAGTATTCATAGTTTTTTAGCCATCCAAATCCGATTTCATATAATATTTCAAAACTACTCGAGATCTTACGAGATCACAAATTCGCAAATTTCAACTCGAGATTGCATTCCCTAACAGCGACATGCTTGCTCGTTTATCCTTTGTGTCATAAAGTTCAACTTTTTTGCGTGCAAAAATGCATTCATTGTCCAATAGAAACCCTGTTATGCAGTTAGGGTTGCCGCTTATCGCTTTGCGCTCACACCGCGTCAGGGTTGCCTATCGTCTGATGCACGCTCGGTCCATTTCCATAAAAGCCTCTTCAATCTCGCAAAACGTTTCGGGAATTTCAATTCGCGCTTAGCGTTTTTGCTCGGCCCTTATAAAGTTTTTTTGCACGGTAAATATTGCAGCAAGGTTTAATTAAATTGTGGTCGCATATTGAAATTTGTTTCATGCGATACGAGCTTGAGCTGTTAGTGAAACAGTGTAGTTTTACATTTGGTGAGGGTAAACTGTGGCGAAGGCAGGTGGGTTGATATGATGAGTTTATTTTCCCAATTATTTCTGCTAATATTTTAGAAGTAAAAGTTTGTTAGTTACTCCTTTAAAAAGATAAAAAAAGATAAAAGATAATTTAATGTTCAACATGAGTTTAATACATATTATTTAGATGGCATATAGAATTAAAATAGTCCTGCATGTTGTGCCTTACGACGTACATTTATTTGCTTTGAGGTTTATGGATTCATTCGGGCGACTTTTGTACTGGTTCAGAAACGCTAATCAAGACAACACTCTGGGTGCTATTTTTGAGAATTCGGAAAAACCCGGTATAACAATGTAACTAACTCAACTTAAAAGCTTGTTAGAAATGAAAAAAGGATGCGTTTGAAGTGATACAAAAGCAGTCACAAAGTTTTGTATCGATTTCATAATCAATGCTTAACTTAGATAAGAACATATACCTACCAGTATAGCGAAGCTAACTATTAAATTTCGTTATGACTACCATATTGGCTGCAGCTGGCAGGAATATGCGATCTTCAAATTCCAGTAACGGCAACGATCGTTTCTAAGTGCCCTCGATCTATTACGTAAACAACTAGAAGGAGCGGTGAGTACAGGGCTGTGCTCGCAAACGCTCTTAAAGATGAGAGTTAACAGTCTTCAATACGGTTTATTTAAAATCCATCCAACATGACTCCTGCCAACACCTAGGTACGGTCGGTTCCCTAACTTATGTATCCACTTTTTCATACTAGTTGTATAGAAAAGTGGATACCTATGTTAGGGCACTGACTGTACACAGATAACAATACAATACCATACAAATTCTCTTTATTGTACACCAGAAATAGTACCATAGATATACCATATGGTCCATATACCACAGATAACTGTGGATTCGCGACAGTCAAATCTTTTGCACACTCGTTAGAAATTTACTTGTGTTTATGTCAACTTTAAAACATCTGTATCACATGGCACCCTTTTCTCAAACGAAATTATAAGCCGTGGCCAGATCAAAGAACAGAGGGATCGTTTCACGACGTGGCCGACCATGTCATGAGATGGTGGTTTGTATTTAAATAAATTGCCAGTTAAAAAAGTTCTCTTGTATTGTTATCTTTAATGTGTTTTAAGTAAAATAGTTAATTTAAAAAAAGTACACGTAAAATAAATACTTTCGACTTTTGACTTTGACTTTGACATAATTATTATTATGTACCTAAGTATCTTTATGGATACCTAGGCCATATTAGATTAACGTTAATTTTGATGTTTTTTCAAATTTTTATCCTCGATTTTCACATTATTTACATAATTTATTGCGCGAGAAAACATTAAAATAATAATTAAATAAAATGAAATTTGAAAAATGAAACATATGATGAAAAGTTTAAGATTTGTGTTTTGTTGTGGTTCTAGTGAACTGGTTATTTGCGAATGTTTTCGTCAAGCGTTATTAAACCCAATGCATTGAAACTATCGCTCCGTGACAGGTAAATTCATGTACAGTTACGACGCTTCCTTTTAACTATAACTGGGTTTATAATTTTAGTGGTAGGTAATCAAGTCACGCCAATTTACGATTTGTCACACTTTTTTTGTGAAAATTGCAATTTATTATCAGGCGTACTTTGCGACCTTACAATAGCTAAGTTTATGTAAGATAAATGAGTGTTCACGCAGTTCCTCTACCTCCACACTAAAAACACACACAATCAAACAAACAGATGCTAAACATCTGGTTGCATGGTGTACAGTTGTATAGCTCTGCAGATGAGCATGATGATGATGATGAGATGCTCTTTTATCAACTCTCGATTATCAAATTTAGGGTGGTAGACCATATATTTTGCTGATGGTACAGTGATAGACCACCGTTCAGCGAAATAATGTAGGCTTAGCAGCAGTAGAGCGGTGTTGCGTCAGCCGCCGAGTCGCGTGATCCTGAGAAGAAGGGCTACGAAATAGCCCGAAATATGTCGAGATAAACTCGATTTAGAAAGTGAAAATAGCGAGTTTCATTTCACAACTAAACTATCATGTAACAAAACAGTGTGCTTCATCTCAACTGCTTTTGAAATTTGTTCAAAGAACACACACGCACAATGGTTTCAAACATAAATTTTTGACGGACTGCGGGAGCCGCAACGCTATCACTAGTTATTGGAACGTTTCCATATTTCCAACTAAACCGTCGCGTATATCGTGATTGGTTATCGGCTCTCTAACTCTATTAGCTAGTTCGTGCCAACTCTGAACATGACAATGTTGTCAATTCATACAACATTTTCCGCAGTTATTTCAGACTCGATTAGCCGAGTTAAATTAGTTTGCGTGGATAGCAATTAGCGGGAAAATTGCTATTTTCGTTACGTGCTGCGGTGCGACAAAGACCTGTATTATAACTATCATTTATAAATTCATCCATGCATACGTTTATTCACGTGACATTCTTGTACTTTATGAATGTTCAAAACGCGAGTGTTTTTCACGGTGACTGCTTCTCCAATGCGTTTACCTTTGTACCCGCAATGAAACAATACATCTGCCAGTGCCATACCTTACCTTCCGGTTACGATACCCCAAAGTCGACAGCGCGTATCGAATCGACACAAATATCAAAGATCGTGTGCACACGGAGCTTAAGGTCGCTGACCCCGATGCGGGCTCCGAATTCAGTAGCCGATGGGGACATTAATCCGACGCCTCTAGTCTTTACCTACACTACACATCACGAAGAAACTGGGAGCCGCGGTAGGTAGTCCTTGGAAAGGGCAGACAGGTTAAAAATAATTTCTTAGACACACAAGCATGAATGACCGACTTAACGAGATTGTTTGGATTCTTAAAGCACCTATTTAAAATTAGTTGAGATTTATAGTGTAAACTATTTTAATACAAGCAGTTTGTTGTGTCTCTTCAAGTAATTTACGGCAGAAATTTATATCTCCGAAGGTACCTGTGTAGTTACTGTTTCTATAAAAGTAAATTATGTTTACGGCTTGGCTATAAAATAATACTGATTCCAATTATGTATCTGCGTATCACTAGTTTTATCACGACTGGGCGATATATGATCTGACGAGACGATTTTTGCTCCCTGCTGACATTCGATACAGGCGTCAGGCATTAACGTCCATTTAAAATTGTATGACTGTTGTTAATGAATCAAATTAACCATCACAAATGTGACTGAATCCATTAGATGTACCATTCAATTAAACATGCTTCTCAAAATTTATTAACAAAAAGTTTGTAGATATAAAAACGTCTAATGATTTACGAGAAGAGACCAACGAGACGAGAGTCGAATAAAATTGACAGTCTTTGATCTTCCTTTAAAGTTCATATAAATCACAACATATTTTTTGTCACTTCATTTAAAACAAATTAAGACTTTAGTAAATTTCCTTGTTAAATGCTTATTATTTACGAATAAGATATCAGTGTAACAAGGCCAAGTCCGCTCTTCAGACGAAATTGCTTTGACCGCATTTACTCCTGGGCTATAAAGTTACCTGTTGAAAACTCCCTGGAGACCCTTCAAAGGAATTCAGGACGAAGCTAAATTGTCTTACTTAAGTAGCGCAAGTAGCAACATCAAAGACGTTTGAAACTGAAAATATTTACGCAGCGGAATTATCTTCAAAATTACGACTCCAGCCTTGTATGTTGTTTCTTCAGTAAAGTGTTAAATTCTATGCATATTTACAAGGAAAATATTACGTAATTATCATATTAACTAAGAATCTTAAGTACGTCCTGTTAGCCATGTGATAACGTTTATACTAAGTTGACTGACATACATTTTATTTTTTTACAGGTAATTGCCGACATACCAGCACGATGTGTCTTCGTAAGTAAAATCATGGTTTAACAAGTGATTATCTACGCCGGCAATTCACATAGTTTGGTATTAATATTTACCAAACTCTCGCTGGCTTAGAGTGATAACAATAAAGTTATCAACTCCACGTTTGCGAGCATCACCACTACCACCAGTATGTTCACTGGCGTCGCATTTAAGAACGTCTCCCTAGTTAGCGGAAACTAAGCTTTGTCGTTTAGGAGAAAGTGTTAAAATTCAACCAGCAAAAGCTGACTTAATTGTGTTTAGTAAAATGTAAACTCTTATGAAGTGTAAATAAGGTTGTAACATCAAAAGCAACTCAACGTCTGCATTAGAAGTGTCGCAACTTGCCCTATCGAATGTCACAGACATGCGCTATCCACATAAAGTGGCTAAAATAAGGCCTCTTGATGTCGCTGCGCCATGTAGGAAATGCATTTATTTTAAATCGCTGTCATTTAGATTAGATTCCAAACTTAAGTTTATTGGATCGCCATCTTGAACTATTATTAAAATAGCTCGAGGTATCTGTGGAATTATTTTGTACAAAACGACATTCTTGTGTCTGAGTCTAACGCGATCTTGAAATACTCAGACAATATTGATTGTAAAATGTGACCACCTAGAAAATGTCTACGACTTTATAAGTTAGAAATTATCTCGAGGAATTCAATTGATAGAGCAAAAACGAGCCTTCTAGAAACAATCTGGGTTGGCAACTTTACTGAGTAATTTATATTCAGCGCTTTTTGCTCTGGTCTACAAGACTGGCGTTATTCACGTTTTTGTTTTACGACATCAACTTGCCTTGTAAATTTTGTTTTCTTCTTTACCATACTTTTTTAGCACCTTACTTACTCTCACGGCTTTACTGGCATACAAATAGGCTTGTCTAGTCCATAATTGTAGGAATATCGGGGTACTTATAATATGGCTCAAATACTCAAATATCAAGTCTAGCTCGTGACGTAGAGTTGCGAAAAACAGCCCGCTACTACCTATACCTACCTAAGTCTACGTGTAGCTTCAGTGGTATAGGTTGTCTTGTCTATTCATCCAGTTACTGTACTGTTTTATCGGTATGAATAAGGTGAAAAATCACATGTTACGCTGACAAAACCCTTATTGAATAGTTTTTAAATTTTATTTCGTAAATAATCTAGTCGCATGACGTTTCTGTGTATAACCCTCGCAATGGCCCCAAGGACTTGCCAGGCGTATTACTTTGACGATCGTCCTTGCACTCCCCCATACCCTTTTACAATCTATTTGTAAGAAGATGAGTATATAATTTTCCCCCAACAAGGATCGAGGCGGCATTTTTCATTCCTGCAGGCAAATGCTACCCCAGCAGGATTTCCATTCACTGCACTATATTTGCTGCACTGTGGGGCTTTAAGCCTATAAATACATATTCATGTCAACCAACCTACTTCATTTATTATTATTATATTTTTGTAGATTCTCAAGTATATATTTTATTAATTATTTTCATAAATGAAATAAATGTTCAGCAGCACTCGCTGAGATGTGTTTGCAATTTTAATCATTGCTTACACTGTTTACGTGCGGACGTTCGGTCATCGACCTCTTTGCGACTTACAATTATGCAGTTGTTTTCTGTGTTTTTAAATCGACTGAATTTAGTAGCTCATTGATGGCTTAGCTGGCCAAACTCATATTGAATCTAGCAGAACATTATCTACCAAATACATCCGAATTACTAGGTAAAAATTGGCACCGATTGGATATCATCCGATGAGCACTGGGAGCAGAGGTATGCCTAAAAACCGACGAGCTGATTCGGAGCGTCTAGAAGTCAGACGTACTTAGAGATCATACTAAGTGGAAAGACATTTTTTTTATATAAATAAATACCACGGGACAATTCACACCAATTGACCTAGTCCCAAAGTAAGCTTGGCAAAGCTTGTGTTACGGGTACTAAGCAACGGATAAATATAATTATATAGATAGATACATATTTAAATACATATTTAAATACATATTAAACACTCAAGATCAGTGAACAAACATTCGTATTTTTCATACAAATATCTGCCCCGACACGGGAATCGAACCCGGGACCTCAAGCTTCGTAGTCAGGTTCTTTAACCACTAGGCCATCTGGTCGTCTAAGGCGAAAGACCTTTTGCCCCGTAGGACATACACACACGCATATTGAAAATGTCTTAAGTTATCATCATTCCTTTCTATTTGATTATATTGAGCAGTATAACGATAGTTAACTCGTTGCTGAAAATTGCTTATAGATGAACACATTGATAAATAACCTAAAATAATATTAAATTCAACAACCATTCTACGTTTACATTCTACAATAGAAACCGTTGATAGCTTCTAATGGAGCGGCGATCGACGATGAAAGCATAATAAACAACATAAAACAACCAGTCTAAACAAAATAAACCGTTCACATAAAATTTATTTTTATTATTCTGAGATAATTTATTTCTCATACTCACGCGTTTCCGGGAGAAATTGTGCAAGTACAGATTATTCCTTACAGTTTACAATTTATAATTACCTCCGATATAATAAATAATGATTTTAAATTCAGTGTTTGATGGAAAACTTTACGTTGCAGCGGGAAGAATTCCAATGAAATGTCGGGAGTAAAATCTAGATAGGGCCTGTCGGATACGTCAATCGATGTACCTGATATGGAAAGTAACGATATTATATTTATTTTAAAACAGAAACAATTTATTTATTAGCGTCTGTAGATAGATACCTATTCTGGATTGATCTTTTCTATATATCGTCAGAATAACCAATTTATGAAATTTTATTTACCTTCATGTATTTCGATAGCTCATTCTCCATAAGTTATATACTCAGCTAGCTGTGGCTGTGACTCACAGCTTCGTCTGCACTTAGCAAAAATTTTGCAATTATTGAAAAATAAAAAATTGCCTGTGACTGTCTGGAATAGAGTTTTTTTTATTACCTAGTTAGTAGTGAGAATACTCCTAGATTATTATTGTAGCTTTATTTATCCATACAATTATTAATTAACGATTTCCAACATTACATAAAGTATAGACACGTTAGTACTATTATATATTCTGTGGTAAAGATTACGATTTAAAGGGCCTATGCAAATAGCGCATATTTTAGGCGCAGATGACGCGTAATTAACGCGCATTGACTCGTTTCAAACCAGCATAAGTGGTCCAGCGGTGGTGTAGCGGTATAGCACGCGGAACGGAATGCCGAGGACCTGGGTTCGATTCCCAGCGCAGGTCTTATTTTTCTGGTTTTTCTGTGCATCTATATTTCTGTTTGTATTTTCAATGGAGATTCAATAACTTTTATAATAGCGTTTTAAGAATTCTAGATAAAAATACGCCTCGTGTCGCCCTAAGACGAATTCCAAGTGCATTGAGTTGAGCAATTGTGTTTAAACAGTTTTTCATTACTTTATCGACAGAATGAAATGTTCATTTCTGTTAGCAAAGCGAGGTTGCAATTGCTAAACGTCAGGTTAGCGGTCATCGTGCTCTAATAACTACCAAGGTGATTAACATTGAACCGGGTACTACATAAGCAGAAGAATTTACAATTAAAGTCAATTAGAATGAATGCATAACAGAGTAACAGCAAAATTACATGCACTGTTTAAATGACGTTGTGTGTTATGTCTGTGTCCAAAACACTAACGTACCAAATTTACTTTTCATTCTTCAGTTCCTTCCATTTAGTACCTACATAGTTAAACTTATAAAACGCCCTTCATTTTAAAGGGCCATTGATTGATCGTGCAAGCACACGTTGCTGGGTTAAAAAAACAATAAAATTGGGTCTGGGTAACAGTGCCATACATTTTGACACTATCTTTAACCCTTGGTTTGCAGTTAACTCAAAGTTAACACTGATCCACGCAAGCTCGCTTGAATGAGTTGAACTACATGTGTTAAGTATTTTGTGTATTAAAAACCTTTAAAATATCGTACTTTTAACATCTTTGTAGGAGTATTTATAAATAAGGAATAAAACAAAAATGTATCCAACATTTCTTTTCATGATTTCGTCCGTAAGGCGCTGCCTGTTCTTTACATAATTCTTATTTTTAACTACCTGTTGCCTGCGACATCATCTACGAAGAATTCGGTTTTATCGCAATCTACGGAACAATGTAATTTTCACTGGGTTATATTTTGTCTGCAACAACCATCTATTTCGGTATGATCTTCAGCAGCTCGTAAAATATTCAGCCAGCACATACAGAGTTCAGACATCCCTAAAAGCAACTTGCAGCATTTAAGCCCGATTATCCCAAACAAAATTCATCAAAGTACCTTTACATTGCAGCGCTCGATCGAATACTCATAACTTGGTCGCTCCACGACCCCGCAATGTAATGTTCCTTGACAAATTTTAACGTGTAAACTGGGAATTCGTGCATGCTCGTTCCTTGTGTCGGCTTAAAACTAGCATGACATTACATCTGTTCCTTTAAATTTTACCTCCGACGACTGTTATTATTCCAAACTTAGCTTTGATGGTAGTCTGCTTAAGCAACATCATCTAAAATAATTGTGATATGTTCCATCCCTGATTGAGCTACATTGTAAAAAAAAAATATTTGCGAGGATTTTTGTACTAAGTGTCGTTGAAGGAAGAATTACGCGGGAACTGTGCAATTTTTCGGGATAAGAACTATCCTTTGCGTTGACCTAGATTATAAACTATCTTTGTGCCACATTCCATTTAAATCCATATAACCGTTTATGTGATGATGATGACTGGTGATGATTAACAAACATCCAAACATACAAGAATCTTCACAAATTTTCTAATTCATAATATAAATGTGACCGCGACTTTGTCTGCGAAGAATTCGTTTAATAAATACCGCGGAAGCTATGCAATTTTTCGTAATAAAATTATCGTGAAATTAAATTAAAATGTAAAGAAAATTTGTTGCGTATGAATTAAGATTTTAGATGGCACTTACATGTCTTTCAACGTAAGCATTCTGTGTTAATTCAGATTACTTATGGACTATCTGTGTAGCAAATTTCATTTAAATCCGGCGAGCCATTATTATATTATCAATTCAATATTTATTCATAAACAATACCTACAGTGATTGTGTTTTACCTTACACAGTACATGCACATATCGAGTAACAAAGATCCCAATATTTCCACAAACGTTCTCATTTGTAATATTAGTAGGATATGATAGAATTTTGCAATTGAATTGTCAATAGAGTGCAGAAAATTATTCTTAACCAGGTACTGGCTTATTCGGATACGACATCTATTCAGTTATTGTCAAGCACGTAATTTTGAAGGCAGCAAATATATCAGCCAGAAATTCAATTTTCCAGAAACAGCTTGCACGACGGGCGATTATTCTTCTCTGAAGTTCGTAAAACTGTCGCTAGAGTAGTTTCTTCGTGTGGCTCATACTCTCACGCAGTCCCTAAGGCACAATATTTTTTAAATAAGATGTTCGTATTTTCAGTACGTGATTATATTTTAAAAGCATCTGCTGCTTCAATAGTGAAGTTCAAAAAGCTGTGCAACTTACACCGGAAGTTAAAATTAGTATAGAAAATTCGTTTTGCATCGGACAAATTAATCGTATTATTGTATGGGTTATTTCTGTATCAGAGCAGAATGTCTGCTATGATAGCAGTCAGTTGTTTTGTAAGGTTAACTACCAGTTAACATGGTCTAACTATTTGAATTCTACCCTTAGTTGTAATATGTTAAATTATTAGATCACAAAACGTAATTATCTTTTAGGTAACCACTTAAATTATAATCATTGAATTTTGGTGATTTTGGTCTTACTTTCTTGTATTCATTTTATGAATCATCATCATCATCATCTCAGCCGTAGGACGTCCACTGTTGGACATAGGCCTCCCCCATAGACCTCCAGTTGCTTCTGTTGGCAGCGGCCTGCATCCACCGAATCATTTTATGAATAAATGAATTGAATTGAGAGTGTTAAGGTAATTTGTGATATTATTCGACATTGTTAGGTGTCGGAGCACTGACCGTTGCCTGTATTTTGTAATCCATTGTTCACATCATTATTCAGCGCACGCATACTAGCCTTTGTTTGAATATTTGCTAAGGTTTTTCTCAACAGCGTACTTTAAACCACACATTTTCCATGCACAGAGCTTGTTTAATTTAGAATTGTGCTTAATAAGGGTATTTCAATACGTTTGTTGTTTTTAACAACTTTTTATTAGATTATGAAATTGTACTCGTATGAGTACTTTTCAATTCAGTAATTTGATTGAGTTGTTACAGAGTGTAATTTACGTTACAATACAGTTATAGATTTCGCTTTCCAATTTTCTCCAGACATGGTTCGATTGTGTTCTATCAGGCCGTGAAGAAATCGGCTGGCCAATTACCAAAACTATTCGGTAGTCACGTGCAGCCGCATGTAATGCTATATTTCCTACTTTCCTTACTAATATAATAGTATTCGAAAGCCATACAGTTCTGCGGTTGTCATGGTTGGGTGAATATGCGAGGGCGCCAGCACCTGGCCCCAACCGCCGGGCACATCACTGCTGCCATATGATATGACGCTTGATCGATACCATTCACCTCGTATGTCTGTTTTATTGCCACTAAATCCATTAATTCACCATTTTGTGCACACTTTATTGTCGAAGTTTGTGAATGTAGGTACTAGCTTATAGCTAAGTTGCGTGATTCGTATCGTTCCTGAAAATTCAATGAGGTGATTATTAGGTGTTTTTTACAGCTATGTATCTTTGCTATTTTCAAACGTGTAAGTAACTAATATGCTATGTACATGGTTTTCAAACTTTTTGTAAATTGTTTTTTTTTTACTCGTTTGTTACTCATGTAATTTTTTCCGGCGCAGCAATAAATCTTCCCAATCATTGTTTCAGTATCACATTTATCTGCCTACACGGCTGTCGATCGACACCCGGTGTTCGCATTAAGGTCGCAAAGCGCGCGTATTTATTTTAAAACGCACCAGTACATCGCTAGACATTGCGTGTGTTCCCGTGAGTCGCACGCTCTCATCTTTACGATGATGGAATATTAAAACAACAACTATACGATCTGAATACAGCTTCTAATGCAACGTGTTAGAATTCTCTTCGGTTGGATGTTTAACTTTGTTAATAGCTGCGTCTAATTACTCGACAGTGGCGGATTGAAGCCGCATGCCGTGCGAAATTCCTTTGAAATCTTTTGAAATTGTTTAGTTCAGTCGTATACTGTGCTTGCGTCCCATAGCATGTTCTCTGTGTCCTTTGAAACTTCTGTTTGTTTTATCTACTTTAAGTGTGAGATTGTTTACTTTAGAATCAGTGAAGTGTTGTGTTGGTTTTGACGTGACTGTGTTAATTTTGTGTTTGAGTTCATTGATACGTGGTAAGTAGGTCACTACAGTTCGCCGGTAAAATTATTGGGACGATGTTCATCATGATTTCATATTTTTAGCAGACACGTCTCGTTAATTTTTTTGCTACAATTGAAGTGAGTTCTATATTTATATTATTTAAAAAAAAAGAAAGAAAAAAATATTTTGGCTCTATAAGTGCCACCTAAGACTAAGATTAAAACTAGCACTATAACTAGGTATATTGAATACTTGGTGACACGACAGGACACCAAAAAGGGTCTCCACTCAGCATGTGTTGCCGCACATTATGTATTTATATTATGGTTAATCCATTTATTTGTATAAACGGGTTTTTATAATACGGAAAGTCGATTTATGTTTTCTTTAACACGTCAACAACGAGATTCATTTTATTACCTGCCTCAGCCGTTATGACACGGTTGGTATACATCTTATATTAATTAAAGACATAATATAATATATTTTTTATTTTATTTTAATTTATTTAAGTAGGTAATATTGAGTTAACTGTTTCATCAGTTTATGGCGGTGTAGTTTATGATAGGCTCGGAGCATACTCTTATAAGTTATGTACTTAGATACTCTATGAATTAGGGTAAAGTCGTTACTGGGCGATTCCACGCAGAAAAATTCTCCAGGAACAAATTTTGTTTCCGATGTCATCTTCGTGCTACAACTTCACTGTGACGCTTAAATGATACTTCATTTTCAATGTTATAATTTTATTAAAGAGGCACTTCAAAATTATAACTATTTTGAAATTTGGCTGTGTATGACAATGACAAAATAAGCCTATAATGATGTAATTCATAGGCAACAATGATGCAATTTGACCGATAATAACGAATTTCAATATCTAATCAATAACATAAAATGTCTTATATATCAAATTACCAGCATCAGTCATTTTCAAACGGGAACGGGGGTTATGTTTCGTATGTGATTGTATGTTTTGGGCATTTTTCTCATTTCGTGCAAAACGCAAAAATTTGCGAGTAAATATTTTTGTCTTCTATTTGCGCGCTTGTTAGAAGTTTTACGATAAAAAAACATGTAATTTAATTCCCAGTTGATGAGTCGAAAATCTTAATTTCGCCAACAATGACATGACCGACAATGACGATGGTGAAAAAAACGTGTCTATACAGGTTTCTGTTAGAAGTTGAAAACAAAAAACCTGTTTCGCCAAACAAAGCCTGTGTTTACTTCAATGCAAATACAAATTTAATAATATGTAACACATCATTATCGAGAAATAGCTAAAAATGACAATGACGACAAAAGTGACAAAATTGGAAGAAGTTTTTTGACCACTTACCTAGCCTTAACGCAGCAAGTGTTGCCTCCTGAGACGCTTGCGGGGAACCGAGCGGCGGGGGACGGTTGCAGGAGGCTATGTTTCGTATTATTCATACTTTCCGTTTTTCCGAAATTCGACAATCAATGGCCGTGGCCACTAATGACGATATTTTTTTACATATCTAACTTTCATTTCATATCTAACTAGTGAATGATGTTTTTCCATGGTATTTTGTCGGATAAATTAATTTTTTTTTATTCGACTGGATGGCAAACGAGCAAGTTGGTCTCCTGATGGTGAGAGATCACCACCGCCCATAGACACCTGCAACACCAGGGGGATTGCAGATGCGTTGCCAACCTAAAGGCCTAAGATGGGATACCTCAAGTGCCAATAATTTCACCGGCTGTCTTACTCTACACGCCGAAACACGACAGTGCAAGCACTGCTGCTTCACGGCAGGATTAGCGAGCAAGATGGTGGTAGCAATCTGGGCGGGCCTTGCACGAGGTCCTACCACCTGCAATCAGTCAATCATGTCAATTAGCTTCAGTAATCTTCAGTAAGCTATTTAAGAAAGCGAGATAGATATGAAATTTTCCGACAAAATACGATGGCAAAACATTATTAACTACATCTATACTATAACCGTTAGTGCTGTGATGGAGCAGTCTGCCGTCTCGTCTGAGGTTTCCTTTACAGATGGCTGAAACGTGTTACTTAGTACCGCATTTCACGATGTATGGCTCCTTAGATACTGCCATAAATTGCAACTGTCTACTTCTAAATACTCAACTAATACCTACATAGGTACATACATAAAATCACGCCTCCTTCCCATCGGGGTAGGCAGAGACTACATCCTTCCACTTGCTACGATTCAGGCATACAACTCTAGCTTCCTCTACATTCATAAATCTTTTCATGTATGCACGTCGGTCTAGAGTACTTCTGACCCGACCTTTCTTCAGAACGTCTCCGATTACCTAATATCGAACTAATACTTGAAATACTTAATACTTTAAATTATTAATGTATTTGTTAAATGTACCTACTCAAACTTCAAATATCTCGTTTTGAATAATTGTCTCAGCTTCGTGGTTACGTGATTACTCAAGTTACAAAGCATTGTCACCCAATTCTGATTTATTATTGAGATCGGGATTCATAATTAAATCTCCGTCGTTTGTTTTCTGCTGCACCGACGCCTCGAATTCCGAAAACGTTTAAAATTTTCCGACCAATATATCATCTCTTGCATTCTGAGCGGCATCGCCTCAGGGCTCATTTTACATAAATATTTGCAATTAAAATTAAGCTTGAGCACCCTATCCGTGCTATTATTCAAATTGCACGCCACAGGAGACCACAGAAAGTTTCAAATTAATTAAGAGGGTCATAAGACGGCCCGTTAAGGAAACAATACTAACCCCTTGGCTTGCGTCCTTATTTATAACGGTCTGGAGGACTATTACAGACGTGGCCCCTGTCATCATCTCGCGACTCCTATACTACCCTCGAATATCATATAATTGCTGTCTATTGGGTGTTAAACTTAACCGTCTGACTGACTTATCCGTAAAACTAGTTGTACAAGTAGAACGTTTATTAATCCCTTCATAAACGATGTATACAACACCTTCGTAATTTTTTATTTAAACTGAATATTAAACTATATTATGGTTCACATCATTTTCCGGAACTTCGTTGGTGAAAAATTGAACATCTTGTTTAAAATGCATGTGCAAAATGTGTCTGAATAGGGTGGCGTCTAACAAATCAGTCTACTCAGGATGGATTGGAATCCTTTGTATTCCTGTTCACACCGCTCTGAAGTATTTGCTATCGGAGTATTTTTATTCAAAAACGAGAGCAAAGTAGAAGACATCTCCTTTTCTGAAATATACCTACAGGTACAGGTTTGATTTTTTTTGCATGGCATATTGTTACAAAAAGTCAAGCTCCTGCAAAAAATTACACTGCAACAACTCATGTAAACGCGGGGTTCATTATTATTTTACTGTCATAAGGATAATTGTGGACAGACACTTAATTTTTTTTTTACCACCGTAGCTACCTGAAGAACGGCAGCAAACAAAATAATAAACTAATGCTATACCTTCGTATAAACCATTTAATTCAAAAAACATCTCCTCAAACCTCTGATAGCTACTACATATACATTATAAGAATTGTTACAATGCCAAATAGCTAATTTGTTTTTTCTGTCTCCTGCGAAGACAAAATATCAAGTACTTACAAATTAATAATGCTTAGCAACACGAGTTTTAACAGGCGCTAAGGATAAGGAAATTAAAAATTTGGAAAATAAACTAATCCACAGGATTTATTTCTGTACTTATTTAATTTTAGGCTCACTACTACTTTACTACACTACTTACTAGGTTACTAATTAACGGAAATAAATAAATTTTCGCCTATTTTTAACCGACTTCAAAAAAAGGAAGAGGTTATCAATTCGATTGTATTTTTTTTTAATGTTTGTTACCTCAGAACTCCGTCATTTATGAACCGATTTGAATTTTTTTTTTGCGTTCGTCTAGGAATGCTTTCAATTAGGTCCCATAAGCACCAAATCAGGATCTGATGATTGGATCCTAAGGAAATCGAGGGAACTCTTCAAATGTTGTAGGGACACCTATGGTAATTTTGATATATTTAGTAGTAAATCGTGCATTTGCTCTTGAAAATCATTATTTGGTAAAGTGGAACTGATGATGAATACCACAGTTGACCATCGGAGTTACCTACTACTCAATAACAAGTATTTCATGGGTTGAATTTCAATTGCTTTAACACAGTTGCTAAGCAATTTATGCTCCTCGGAACGCATATGGTGAAATGGAATGGGTGGTGAAGCACCAGGACTCCTCACTAATGAACATCTCTGCATCGGAAAAAGCAGTTTTTCGTAAAAGGTGACGAGCAGTTGACAATAAACTATTGTATCTTAGATGTTTTACACAAAAAGCGTGAAAAAAAAATTTATAACAAAAAATAGAACCGACTACAAAAAAACCATGAAAATAATTTTCTACCAGTCTGAAGTCGGTGCGTGCGTGCGTGCGGTATACTTGTAGGTGAGGTAGACGATTATAGGTCCACTCCTGCTGGCTCGTGCTGAGGCACCGACTTCAGACTGGTAGAAAATTATTTTCATGGTTTTTTGTAGTCGGTTCTATTTTTTGTTATAAAATTTTTCTTAGATAACTTCAAAATTGTAAAATTCGACATTCTCAACACAAGTCCTTATTGTTACTTATTAATTATTATCTATGACATAGTAACAATAATAAGTGCGATATGTCGATTGATTTTTTTCTAATTGAGCCCCGCCAAAAAGCGGCCGCGTTTAAAAATAATTTATTTACTTGACAACTGTTTTTTGGGTCACGGACTAACATGTGTAGAGGTGCCAATTTTCAGCTCAAGTTCAGCAGTTCATGCGAGATTTAAACCTTACAGTGGCTTTACGGAATATATACAGAAAATTATTCTAAGTTGTAAGAATAAAATAAAATAAATTATGGCCAAAATTTTAATATCGAAAAACGTGCTTCGAGAAACAAACCGAAAATGGTTCACAGCAGTTTTGCCCACGTTAGGCTTCATTACAATTTTTCCTTGCGATTCCAGCGGGCTTTTCTTCTAACTGGACATCCGTTTTGGTATAACTCAACGCTTCGGCCTGTAGCACTGTGTCGGGGAGTGATTTGTCGCCTGTATCTGGCACGAGAATCGTCACAAGTCCTGCTATGAGGGAAACCACGCTAAATAAAACCGTAGACAAACCCGACCAGTAGACTCTCTGAAACACCAAAAGTATAAACACAAAATATTAGCTAAATCCCTTTGGTCTTTCTCCTCTTCTTTCATTCACTTCATTTACCTCATTCCATCATCTAAATCGATCAGTCATTAATTACATCACTCATTCCTGCATTACTTTGCGAAAATCCAAATACATGACATTTAGCATGTTGTATCGTTATTGTTTTTGTATTTTGTAACTCTATATGTATGCCATACGATTAAATAAATACATGAACTGTATTCAAAACTTACTGAACTTAGCAAGCAGACAGATACACAGACACACATAGCGGTCAAACTTATAACACCTCTCTTTTTACGTCGGGGATTTAGAAAAATAAGCATTTGTCAATATGATTGTATACGGTACCAATAATGGAGTTTGTGGTGCTGCTAGACCTCCAATCCGCCCCACAGACGAACAGAGTGCGTGCATAGAGTTCCTGGTGTACGTAGGGAACAGCTCAGAAGTGAAAATATACGTGATCGTAAAGAACGTGGTAGATACTAGCTTACCGACCATGTATATCGAAATAGTAAGCCACAGAAGATCTGAAAATAGGTTATGTTTAGCGATTAATTCATGAGAATCTGGATCACAAAAGGTACATTTGAAAATATTTCCGAATTTATATCACAGCGTTTTTTTCAAAGTCTATTGATGAAGTGAGCATGAGGAGATGTATCTGAATATCGGAGATTAATATATCTGAAGTTAATAAATGTATTTTCTTTCTTTTTAACGTTCAAAAGTCGAGTTAGGTTAGGTTCGTCCGTTAATATTTTAACTATAAATATTTCAATTTTCTATACTCAGGTACGTATCTAAATCGGGCACGTGCCCGAGCAGGAACTATCGAAACACAAGGAAAAACAAGAACAACATGCAGCACTAAAACTAAAACATCATAAAATAGTAACCAAAACTATAGTACAAACGTAGCAAAGTTGCTAGCCTCAGGTTTTTCTCGAACGCATTAAGGCAATGTAATGAAATGTGCATTATTGATAAAATGTGCAAAAATTACCACTAGGTATGAACGGCTGAACAGCACAAAGTACGGCACAAGTCACGAATGAAAATATCAATGGTAATTTCCTATTAAACTTATCCATTAAATATGCCGCGAAGATGTTGCCTGGTATTTCCACAACAGATGCTAGGGCATAGTTGATGAATTTATTCCCTTTCAAAAACACCGAATTTATTGACAATCCATGGCTCACAAAAGTCGAAGTAATCCACCATGTAACGCAAGCAAAAAATGATTTCAATAGAGTTCTTGATTTCAAAGTGGCCACTAGTACGGTCTTAAAGTCCAAGCTTGCGTCTTCTTCATATGAAAGCATGGCTAAATTCTCTTTTATTTCTATTTTATTAATTTTAGAGGCATTTTCAATAATCTTCACTGCTGCTTCTGTGTTTCCTTTACTTAGAAGCCATCTTGGACTTTCGTCTAAGTAGTATATTGCACATATAAAGAGTAGCGGTGGTGCATACAACGTTTTTAAGAAGGTTCGCCAGTAGGAGATTAGCCAGTACATTAAAGGGAATATAATCCCACCAATGGAAAGCCCTATTTTACACGCTGTGGTATACTTTACTCGCGATTTGGTGGCTACCAATTCTATTGCTGAAAAGTTTGAATGATTTTTTTAGTAATTGTCTTTTTGATATTGCAAAATAGATTCACAAACGGAAAACCATCAGGAACTATTTAATATAGTTAGTACAATACCATACTTGATAATGAAACCCAATTTTTAGGATTTTTTCGTACATAACATATATAAGGGTGAGCTGGGATCGCCGATTGCTGCTTCTAAGAACTCTAACAGGACGTAAAACCAGTAAAAGCTGACGAAACTCTTTGCTAGTCCACACACCGCACCTATTAGTCCAATTATGATTAGTAAGGGTTTCCTTCCCAATCTGAAAAAAAAAACTGTTTTCGGTATATTTCAGAAGACCTTTAACGAGCAATTCTTGTATACGAGTATATACTCAGCACAAAATTTCGCCCACTCTACATACAAATTTATCTATTTCTGCATATATTTGAGAGTCAGATTTTTTGCCGCTCGGTATATAAGTATAAATACATACATTTCGGGGATCTAGGAAATGACTCCAACGATTTCAATGAAATTTGGTATGTAGGAGTTTTCGGGGATGAAAAATCAATTATGCTTGGTCTGGAAAAACGCTTGTTATCGAGTTTTAGTCTCGTCGCCCAGGTACTTATTATAATGCTAATAGGTATGTTTGACTGAACGTCTCTGTAAAGGGTTTTGTTTGATCATATAATTGATTTCAAGTCTAGTTACACTGTTACCGTTTAGTCTATTGGCTTTGAAATAAAAAAAAAATGTTAAGGTATCTACTTACTTGTCTGAAAGTGGTCCAACAATGAGAAGGCCAACCATGTATCCAAAGTTATGAGCTGAACCAACTAATGTTCTCTTCCAATCTTGACAAGCTAGCTGAAACTGAAAAGCCACTCAGTATAAAGGCTTGTATGGATGGATGTTTGTTTGGATGTATGTTCGTTACTCTTTCACGCAAAAATTACTGAACGGATTTGAATGAAATTTGGCATCCAGGTAATATAATACCTACCCTGGATTTACATATAGCCTACTTTTTATCCCGATATTCCCACCGGATAGGGATAAAATCTATAAATAATAATATAACTAAACGATAAGGTTGCCTGTATCTCGCGTGTATTTTTGTTAAGTCTAAAAAATTAAAGAAAAATTGAATACCAGGAAGGGATTAAAAAATGGTTTGCAATTTTTTTAATTTCGGGTTGCTTACATACATACAAACATTGCAAGTAAAAAAAAATTCAAACATTGGAACATAGAACCTCCTCCTTTTTTTGAAGTCGGTTAAATAGAAAACATTATTATGAGATCGTACTAAACACAAAACACTGACACTGATCAATCACTAAACTGTCATCTAGTATGTAAACATTTCAGATTTCTGAAAAAAAAGTTACAGAAACATGTTATTACAAAAATGTTTTGTATGGACGACACTAGTCTTCCGTTGGCACAACTTTATCGGTGTGATTTACTATATTGTGTTTATTAAAGGGCCAATATATTGTGCTGTACGTACATGTATTGTTATAAAAATATTCACTTTAACCAAGTTAAGTTTAGCTTACCTCAGCCGCAAAACTATTCGGATTGTCATAAACCCATTGGGTGCATAGCTCAGGGTTCGTACACCACGATAGTGCATCATGTGCATTACTGACCTCAAATAATGCACTGCCATTATTCCGAGCCTCGTGATTATCAACACATCTGATAAGGGAATGTTTTTATACATTATAGTTTATTACACAAAAGTTAGAATTACATAAAATTATATTCTTACGTTACGATTCTCATAACTGACTGTATTTAGGTACTGCATTTGTATTTTCACCCAAAATACATTTGCATACCAAATTTCAAGTAGATGCCAACCTTTGAAGAGTTCCATCCTGCGGAGTCGATCCTGGCTAGACTACCAGGATGTCACTACCAGATTATTGTTTGCTACTCAGTTTACATACATATACCAAATTTCAAGTCAATCCAACTACTGGAAGTTAGTCGAATTTAACATGCAAGATTTAATTACAGACAGAGAGATAACGGGACAGGTGAAAGTAAATAAAGGCTTGTAAAAACTGAGAAGTGTGAATCCGGGCTCGAACCCACGATCCTCATTGTTTGAAAGGCTGTAGGCCAATCTACAAGACTGTCATGTTTTTTTAATTGAAAGTACTTGCCTGTATTGAACAGCTTCTGTTACAAACACGTGGTTATTGAATATAATTCCGGAGTATATCATAGCCAAAGTAAGCCACACGGCAGTGACGGCATGATAGCGACCATAAACACTGAAGTTAACTAACACGTCATCCAGATAAACCTTGTCTAATAGAGGCTGAGACATTTTTACAAAAAATCATTGCAATTTTAAATAGTGCACTGCCCAGCAGCAGCTCAGGTATAAACCTGCTGTAAACTGCCAGTAAATAGTAATAAAACAACACCTAAACACACACTAGTCTATGAAGAATTATAACGTAAAACCATTAAAATTTGTATTATGTCTTAGTGCGATAAGGTATAAATTTGAATGGAACATAAACATCGTTATGAAGTAAGCGGCCTAAAGTTGGCGGCAGATTTATTGCAAACATTCGGCTTTAGCATTTAGCCGTTAACTTCACACTGAAATTACCCTGATAAATTAAAAATTAAGAACTGATTGTGAAATAGTCAAAATACCGCAAACGGGACTTATCACGCTAACACACACAAGTAATATTTATCTCGACGTGTTACTTGTGTGTGTTAGCGTGATAAGTCCCGTTTGCGGTATTTTGATTGAGTGAGGATCACGAAAGCTTAAGACCTGACTGTGAAAGTCAAATAACTAAAACAAATGAAAAATACTTTTTTACAATAAGAAAGGAGAAAACTACAATGCTTATTGTCTTACAAGTAGCATTATTTATTAAAATTCTATTAACATGTAAAAAATACTGGAGCATTGGTAGTAAAACTGACGATAGTGAGTTTTATGAGTAATTCAAGTTATAACTTACGTAAATCAAATAAGTAAAAGGTTTTATTGTAACAACTTTAGTTTGCACTTAAGTTGTTACAATAGGATCCTTTAGAAATAAAAAAAAAATAGTTTAAATTCCTAAACTGTACTTCTTTTAGCCGCTAGCTCAATCACATCTAAACTTAGTAGGTACGGTAAAAAGGGTTTCCTTCGTAATCCATGATATCGTTTGTCCAAAAATCAAATGGGATACCACTTTTTCGATGAACACTTCTGACATATTATTTATTTTCCATAAATAATGTTCTTACGTCCTAATGATCATAATTCATTATATTTCTTTACCTTATGTTCTAAATGCCTAATAAGTTTTATACTAATAGGTATAGTAAGACATAAAACTGACGAATCATAATATAAAAAACCTTAATATTTAATGCCATACTAGAGCAGGCGTCAGCAAACCGTAGCTAGCGAGCCAGAAAAGTAGATTCGATTAAGTTATAACCGCGACCCCCACAGAAAAAAATCGCTGTTATAAAAGAAGGTTAGGTTAGTTTAAAACTGTGACCCCAACAGAAACGAACCGCTGCCAGAAAAGTAAATTACAAGTACGAAATTCCCGTGGGAATTCCTGAAAATTACATAGACTTTTGACTTTACAACTTTTGCATTTATAATATACGAGTAAGTAGGATTATTATTATGATAAACAATTTATGTTAGTACAAAAATGATAACGGCAAACAGTATATGTGACTATTAGGACAAATGATCATTAGTACTTAAGAAAATAGTGCAAATAAGCTTTAGGATCAATATTAGGATAAACAATATAATGGCATTTACGTTAGGACAAACGTTATCATGGCAAAAGATCATTACGCCCAAAATTATTATGAAATTTGACGTTTACAATAAAAATAAAGGATATTATGGATTTCAATATAGACCCGGTAACAATGTGGAGATAGATGATTTTAAAAATCTAATAAATATTTAACAATGCAAATTTTTAACTATAATAATAATATGTATTATTGATTCTTGTTTTACAAAATTAAATAACTTTCCAAGAAAAAAATAATGCATTCTTGGCTTTTTTTTTCTGCCAATTTAGTAAAGTCCAAACAAAGGTAAAAATCTAGCAATAAACTATGTCTAACGTAAACAGTGAATCATTTAAAGTGTATTAATGCATTATACGAGAAGAATTTCGCCTTTCTTCTAAATTATTGTGGTGGGTGTCGCACAAAGCCTCGGCTTGTAAAACTGTGTCTGGTAGAGGCTTTTCGCCTGTTTCAGGCACAATAATAGTCACGAGTCCTCCTATCAGAGATGCTACGCCAAATAACAGTGTAGGCAATCCAGGCCAGTAAACCATCTGAAAATGTTAGAGAATACGAAAATATATTGATCATACTATACTCCAATTCAATAGAATCTAACAATCCTGTAGACACTTCCAGCCTTCTAATATGAACACCGGGCTGCCTAAGGCTTTGTGATGTGACTATTACTCTTTTTTGATTCCTTTTAGATGATAATTGCAACAACAGGGACATATTCAAGCGTGCCCACGTTAGGGTGTGTTAAATGTGTAGAAAATTGTTAGATTCTATTGAATTGTACTTTACGACCTAATTAATGAACAACATTTATCCACAAACCGGTTGTCTTTAAATTATTGTTCCTGAATATTTCAGAAGATAGTTCAGTTATTTTTACACACCCCTACAAAGGTATTTTATGCATTATTTTCACATTAAAAAGAGGAAAAGTTAATGTTACTTAATTCATAACATTACATCTTAGCTACTCTATTTCTAATTATTCAATTACAATACTTTGTACACAGTTTTTGACGTTTAATATTTACCAATAATGGAGTTAATGGTGCCGCTATACCACCAATCCGCCCGATAGATGAGCAGAGCGCGTGCATAGAGTTCCTCGTGTAAGTAGGGAATAGTTCACAAGTGAAAAAATAAATTACTATGAAGAACATGCAGGAAATTAGTTTGCCCATCATGTACATCAATATGGAAAGCCAAAAGAGATCTGAAATTGTAATGTTTTTTTAGACCACGTCTATTGTTTTGTCTTGCGAAAGGTTGCTACTTTTTTTATTTACTACTACTTTTTTATGCAAATAAAGAGAATTTTTATGCCAGTAAAGAGAAGAATCAATTGCCTAACTATAAAAACTACGATAGTAATGATATGTACTTTTTATACTTACTATTTGGTAGGAACGGCTGGCTTACACAAAGCACCCCGCAAGCCATGAATGAGCATATCAATACCACTTTTCTATTAAACTTATCCATTAAACATGTCGTGATTACGTAGCTCGGAACTTGCACTGCAGCCGAAAGAGCATAATTCACATATTTATGTTTATTCAAAGATACTGAATTTATTGATAATCCATAGTTCACAAACACTGCAGCGATCCACCAAACAATGCAAGCTGCACAAGATTTCAATAGGGCCCTGGATTTAAATGTTTCTGTTAGTGCCGTCGTAAAATTTAATCTATCTTCTTTTTCACAAGTAAGCGTTTCTAAGTTCTCTTCTATTTCTACCTTGTTAATTTTAGTAGCTTTATTTAAAATTTTAACCGCTGCTTTTGTGTTTCCTTTGGTTAAATGCCACCTTGGACTTTCGTCCAGAAAAAAAACTGCTAATATGAAGAGAAGTCCATGTGCATACAGTACTCTTAAGAAGGTTCTCCAGTAAGAAATCAACCAGTAAATTAAAGGGAAGAGAGCCCCACCAATAGGAAATCCCAACGTACACATCATTGTATATTTAACTCGAGATTTGGTTGAAACCATTTCTATAGCTAAAAAAAAAAAGGTAGATTTTATTATCGTTGTGATCGTTTAAAGCCCATTGGTTACAGCAAGTATTTCAATTTGCCTATAAAGATGTTTTTTTTTCAAAGGGGCTTATTTCCAATTTCATTTTGTAAATGCAGCTTTTATAAAAAAGTTTTTACTTATTTGCTCGGAGACTACGGTTTTAACAAGTATCTCTTTTTTAAAAAAAAAAAGGTTAAAATATCAAGACTTCTGTCATGTCATCGACATGTAAAAAAATTGCTCATTCCGCAAGGAAATTTCTGTTTGTGCATTATATTAAATCTTTCTTTTTCTGTTTTTCAGGTAAAATTGTGACGGAGTTCTTACCTAACATAAATAACGGTGAGTGAAGTTCACCGAATGCTGCTTCCAAGAACTCAAATACTATGTAAATCCAATAAGTGCTGGCGAAACTCTTTGCAAGTCCACAGACCCCAGTCGTAACTCCAGCTACGATAGCCATGCGTTTCCTGCCGAATCTGAAACAAAATAGCATGAGATTTACACTAAAAACTACTATATTAAAGTCACGTAGGTAATGTAGAAAGGCAACGAAACAAGGTTTATTTTAAGATCAAACGAAGATAAAACTGTCTAAATAAGTGGACACATTTCAGTGCGAAACTGAAATTTTCTTTTATTTTGTTAAGCATTTTATGCTATTTAAGTATTATTATATTTTTTCAAGAAGATATACTTTTCTTTGTGGAGATTATTTTAAATTTCAGGTAGTTTGAACAAAACAGTAGTTCTTTAAGCAGTCATGAAATGACATTAAATGTAAAGAGAGCTTTTCTATTATGATAAAATGTCTTCAAATTCTTCCAAAATATTTTTGTGGATTTTTTGTTTTTTTTTTGACTGAACATAATCTATAAATGTTTTTCCAGATATTTTTTTGTGGCTAACAGATATTTTGCACACATTGATCGATGTTTAACCGTATGTCAAACTACCCCAAATGACGTCTTGAAACATTCCAAAATAATGTGAAGATGTAAAATTTTGTAGAGCAATTTCAAAATAAACTACCTATTACGTATTGCATATATAAGAGTATAATGAAATTTAAAAGAATCTAAACGAATATTGACTTACTTGTCTGAAAGTGGTCCGATTATAATAAGGCCGATCATGTATCCACAATTGTGTACGGTCCCCACTAAAGTTCTCTTCCAATCTTGGCAAGCTAACTGAAACTAAAAGGCAAGTACACTGACAATAAGTCAGTTAAAAGTAGGTATCGTTTCAAGATTTAATCCCACTTTTGTTACCTCTGCAACAAAACTATCTGGGTTGTCGTAAATCCATCGGGTACACGTTTCTGCGACTCCACATAACGTTGTCGTATCATCCACCTTGCTAACGTTCAAAGATACTTTAACGACTTCAAGAGTGTCATTGATATCAGCACATCTGAAAACAGAACTTTATAAGTAGAAAGTTTTACCGTCAAACAACTACCTACGCTGCAACTTAGCATTTTTGTACTGTCATTTCCTAAGTAAAAGCCTTTCATTGTAAGGCAAAAAAAACTTGTGATAGAAGATGATAATGCACGATTGCCCCTTTGCTCATAATTAAGTACCTAATGACTAAAACCAATGCATTATTTTAGATTTTGGAAATGGATGTTTATCGGTAAACAGCTCAGTCGGACATTTGTTTTTATTTGAAACTAAATGTAAAATTTACATTTTTACATTGTAAGTTAAAGTAGTCTGCATTTTAAATTAAATTACTGGCTTTACGATTATTTATTTCAAGATACCACATAATACATAATGAAAGCCATATAAAAATCACTAAATAATTACCATACGTATATATAATTTTCTTATTTTAACTTTTGCGCATTTAACTTACCTATATCGGATCTCTTCTGCAACAAATATGTAATTGGTAACTGTGATAGCATTATATATGAAAGCCAAAGTAATACATACAGCGGAGATCGCATGGTAACGACCGAAAATATTAAATCTAACCAGCACTTTGTCTAAATTAATTCCACCTAAAAGAGACTCCGGCATTGTTAAACCAAACCAATTAAAGTTTTAAATATTTATTTGGAAGCCACCAACCACAGGCAAAGAGCTCCAATGAACTTACGGTTTTAAGTAGGTATTGAAATATTTAATTATCATTTAAGTAATTTTTTGAAAAAACTATCCTTGTTTAAGTAGAAACAGGTGTAATAAAATAAACTATACTTCTCAGGTGTGCAAATTCGATGACAAGCTATTTATTTAAAAATAATACTACGCGGCAGCGGGAATAAAATTAAACATAGATCATTCTAGATTATATCATACAAAGCCAAAAGTAGTTACTATTGAACTGGTTAATTCCTGATCTGTCTATGGGAGAATGTAAAGTTAGTGTCAGTTACATAAATAGCTATTAAAAAAGCGATGATAATTAATCATAAAACCTGCCTCATCGTTTCGTTATACAGTGGAAAAAAATGTTTCCTTCGAGTAAAACCAGCTAAATGATTTAATTTACTTCTACTCTAGGGCCCACTAATTTTTTGCGTCATAATGATTTAATGAAACGACAAGGCAGGTTTTATGATTAATTTTCATCGGTTTTTAAATAGCTATTTATGCAACTGTATCGTAATGGGGTCCTTAAAACACGAGTGTGGTTTCATGAAACTAGGCGTAGCCGAGCCGAGGAAACTACCAAGAATGCCCATTCTTGCCGCGGAGACTTTTCTGGTGTTGGAGGGACTTCGGATAGTGTTCGAGTTACAGATCCAAAGGTAGCCGCAGCTGATGCGAAAACCAAGGTCTAATTTATCGTCGCTATATGTATTCATCAAAGACGTAAAAAGTACAAAAGAGTTATGGGATACACTTAAACAGCTAAAATGAAATCTATTTTTGCGCAGAGGAAACATTCTGGGCCCATAACCTCTAAATCTAAAGTTCGTTTTAAAACACTGTTGTATTTGATCGTTTTATTAGAAAAAATCGGACAATTCCGTTCACTGATAGCAATTACGTAACAATCATCATTGTCTGAAAGTGGTCCAACTATAAGAAGGCCGATCATGTATCCAAAACTGCGTGCGGTTCCCACTAAAGTTCGCTTCCAATCTTGGCAGGCTAACTGAAACTAAAAGACAACATTACTTTGAAAAAATTAACAAATTTAAATGTTAGATGTTTACACAGTTAATTCCACTTTAGTTACCTCTGCAACAAAACTGTCCGGGTTGTCGTAAATCCATCGAGCACACGTTTCTGGAACTAGACATAGCTCTATCGTATCTTCTGCATTGCTTACGTTCAAGGATCGGTTTGTGATTCCATGCGTTTCATTAAAATCAGTGCACCTGAGCATAAAAGTTTTGAAAACGTTATTACATATCATATTATTATGGTAACAGTTCTCTTGAAATTAAAGTCTAATTCGAAAAAAATATTTGGAAATGTTATCGTTAAGTTGCTGCACCGGTTTAAGGCGATGCTGTGGTCTTTGTTTTTTAACCAACGTAAAAAAATTGGAGGAGGTTCTCAAGTCTCAAGTCATTGCGTATTTTTTTTTCTATGTATGGTATGGCAACGCATAACTGTTTACAGAGTGGTACGATTTTAATTATTCTTTTTCTATTGGAAAGGATTATACAGCAATACAGCGAAGTAGTAAAAGTAGAAGTAGAAGGGTAAAAAAATTTATAAAATAAAAACTTTTCAACAAAAAATTAAACCGCAAAAAAACTGAAAGGCAAAAATTAATAAACCTTTTTATTTGACCTTAATAAATAGATAGTTTGAAGTCAGTGTCTCAGCTCTAGCCTACAGGCATAGACCTATAATATAGTCGTCTACCTGATGGGCTTCTATCACTCCAGGCTCGTGCTGAGGCACCGACTCCACACTGGTATCTAGATTAAGGTTAAATAAAAAAACTTTATTATTTTCTGCTTTTTAGATTTTCCGAAAAAAGTGCTAATGCAGCTCTATACACACATGTATCAGATTACAAGTGAGTTGGATATTTGAAGGGAATAATAATTGTCGAATTGAGATGCAAGATTTGTTTACAAGTTAGATTTGTAGCTCATAAAGACATTAATTATAAAACCGTTGATTACATTTCACTTACCAATATCGAACCTCTTCTGCAACAAATATAAAATTGTTGGAGTTTAAAGCATTGATCATAAAGGCCAAAGTAATCCCTAAAGCAGAAACGGCGTGGTAACGATCAAATATACTGAATGTAATCAACACATCGTCTAGATTTTTTTTTTAAAAGAGCAAGCGACATGATCGTGCTAAACTAATTAAAATTTTCCAATGTGTCAAAACCGCCACCACAAGCAAGCAGCTTTATAAAATACGGTTTAAAATATGAAGTTGTTAATTTTATCATTTAAATTTTAATGACACTTTGAGAATAGACTAGGTACAGAGTGACTAACTTATGTTTGAATTGAAAACGTTTTTATGCCGTTCGCATAAAGTGCAGCATTGTTTGCTCTTATTTACAGATAAGTTGGTCAGTTTGGGTATTAAAATTGTAACGTCCCCCCTTTATTTTCCCTTATATTTAATCTATCTAAAGCCTATACTGCCTACATACTAAATTTATTTATTTATTTATTATCTTATGGGACCTCAACCTGCAAATATTACCTTAACCTACCCAGTTGATTTACCTTGTTTAAGTCATAAAATTGGCCAAGTGATCGTTAGCGGTCTAGAATAAGGAACCTGCGTTATGTACGAGGAGGTAACCCTTAGTTCGTTTAGTATAATGGGAACAGAGCTCGATTATTCTATAGTTCCACTAGATAATAACGAGAAGATAAATGAAGAGCAAATGAAGAATGTACTTAGTTGTATAAAGTCATCTGTCAAAAGTCTATGATATGTTCGTGTGGGAAAAGGTATTTTATTCCGCAGCTAAAGTCCAAAGGCCCACTCCCCGCCTCTGGAAGTGGCTTTCGTCACCGTACTGGGCGTTGCCTCCTCTGCGCTTGCCCTGAAGGAGCATACTACCTTTCCTTGTTAGGAAATAAAACATATCATTATGGTATAAGAGAGGACATTTCAAAGGGGAGTCAATTATAGTCTGAGGCTGTTCCTGGATCAAACCCGTGATCACAATTCTCCTGCAGTAACAAGCCAGTTTCATTAGTACGTAGATGTAACTTCAATGGTTCATCAAATTGACCAATAAGTAGCGTCCGGATCACCTGGTACCGAACAACCACCGACTTGCATCTGCCTTAGTCTTAGTCAAAATGACTTGCATTGTTAGTTTATGAAAGATGAGTATTTGGTAAAGCCTTTTACCAATTAGATAGATGGTATAAATAGTCACTACAAGATTATTCAATCCAAAGTCCATTACCAGGAACGACCACAGTCTGTAAAGGAGATTCTACTTTCAGCAAATAAATATTATTCTGTTGTGAGTTGTTGAATTATTTTGTCTCACTTGTTTGAAGCTACTAACGTTTGTAACTTTGGACATTGAATGAAAAGAGAAACGCTGAAACCTTTCATTCGTCGGACATCAAAAGTCTGTCAATTAACGTCAATATCTATGTAAGTATGTCGCCATGAGTATGGCTAAGTTATAAATATAGCTGACAAGCTTAAAAGCAGTCCTAGATAAATAGATAAGTGACCCATAGTCAATACACAGTTGACACCCATAAATAAATACCGAATCAGATAAACACATCCTCCACTTTACACAAGCGAAAGTAACAATACCAAACCTATTATGTCCTAATCCTACTTCTAAACTAACCAACTGAACTACACGAAAATAGCGAACTAGGAACCCGGGTTCCACATTTACATTACTCGCGGAGTCTCTCTCAAAGTGCAGTGAGAGAGCCTATTCTAAGCTAAACCTACGTCGAGCGGGTAACTCTGCTGCCTAACTCCTAACACCCGTGTGCCTACTGGTATCCATCAAGGGGATTGGGGCGACAAATACCAGTAACGAAGAATAAAAGTGCGAATAAATAAATAAATAGATAAGGCGGACAAGATCATGGTGAATTTAAGACACCGGTATGGCATCTCAAACCCTCCAAAACCCTGGGAGAAAATTAGGTCTGTCTCTTCCAGTATAATACAGAACCCCGCCCTTACTCCAATAGGCGTATTCTACACTGAAGAACGTTCTCGGGGAATGCCAGCCTGTCCGTTACCACCGCTAGGTGACCTGGCTCTCATCCCCCAGGAATCGGCTTTTACTGAGCCGAAATCCGGTTGGGTTCTCCGCTACCCCAAGATTAATTTAAAACACAAAACTTCACAAACAAACGCAAACACCACTAAACCCCGTTTTAACTGTTAAATAAACGCTTCTAATCGCTACGTAAATCTCCAGCAATGAATATCAAACCACTCGTATCTTGGTGATAAAATACACAAAGCAGGGAATTCACATAGAAATAACACTCAATAATTAGCACTAGAAATAATTAAAATCCCAACAGAAATTACGAAATTAACTGATACCGAAATAATTCAGGGAGAACCTTTCCGAACTCGTAGCAAAATCAAAGTGTGTCGGCTCATCGTAGCGCTCCTTTTTATACTTAAACGCTAGTTACATCTACGACAAGCTCTACCCTGGCTATTCTGGTCTCTTTGGTTATTTTTTCTACTCTGGCCATCGTCGCTTCTTTGGTTACATCGGCTTCAGTTGTTACTTTTTCTTCCCTGGCTATTCTGACGTCTGTAGTTACGTTTTCTACTCTGGTATCAGTCGCTTCTTTCGTTACTTTGGTTTCAGTAATTTGATCTGTATCGTACCATCCTTCTCGCTCTTGTCTCAAACAGCGTAGGTGTTATAGGGACCACACGATATGAACCCCGAGCCCCGACCCCCGAAGCAGAGGTGCGCACGCTGGCAACACGCAATCTAGCTCAATGTTTACGTTATCAGCATTATCTTGATTGTGATTTAGACACAAGAGAAGTCCTTTGAAATTTGATGTTCCGCTCTTTGTTCAGAGTCCCGGCGTGTATTCCGAATGAAATAATAATATAATAACTTTATTTCAGGTAAAAACCCATAGCAATTACAAAAAAATATATATTAAAATATATGTGTATATATATATATATATATACTTCTACAGTGGTTCTGCTTCGGGTCTGGATGGTTTGCGCCCGCAGCACCTCAAGGAGTTGACGTCGGCTTCGGCTGGGGACAGTGGAGCCCGTCTGCTGGAGGTCATTGCTAGGTTGTGCAATTTCTTGTTGAGGGGTTCGTTCGAGTACATTTCTTTATGGGGCTTCCCTGTGTGCCTTATCGAAGAGCGATGGGGGGGTCAGGCCAATCGCGGTGGGGTCAACGTTTCGGCGTCTGACGGCGAAGTTGGGCTGTAGGGCGGTGCGTGACGGCATGGCGGGATATCTTCAACCTAAGCAGGTGGGGTTTGGTACTGCTCAGGGTTGTGAGGCGGCTATACATGCCACGCGTTCCTTCGTATTCGCAGGCGAGGCTGCCGGTGCCGTTGTGGTGAAGGTTGACATCAAAAATGCGTTTAACAGTGTTGAGAGGGATGTAATTTTGAGGGAAGTGCTAGATAAGGTCCCTTCGTTATACCCCTTTCTGCACCAGTGCTACCACAAGACGAGTCACCTTTATTTCAGCGGTAGTTTGGTGTCCTCGCAGGTGGGGGCGCAGCAGGGTGATCCATTGGGGCCGTTGGTGTTTTGCCTCGCGATGCACGGAATCGTCACAGATTTGGCCTCACCATTGAACGTTTGGTACCTGGATGATGGCACAATAGGCGGGGATCCTGATGTGGTGTTGGCCGACTTGGAGAAGCTTGTGCCTGCTTTAAGGGAGATAGGGTTGGAAATTAATTCGACTAAGTGTGAGCTGTACGCATGCGGGGCATTGAGCGAAGGATCTCGGGAGAGCTTTCAGTCTTTGATCCCGGGGATAAAGATTTTGAATAAGGCGGAGTTGAATTTGCTTGGTGCGCCGATTTTTCCCGAAGGAGTTACTTCGGCCCTTGAAGCCAAGAGGCAGGCACTAGTTTTGGCCCAGAGGCACCTTTCACAGTTATCTGCGCATGTCGCTTTGACTCTGTTGAGGAATTGCTTTTCCATGCCTCGGATGGTGTATTTGTTGAGAACGGCTCCCACTTGGCTATTTGAGGATGAGGTTAAGCTGGTCGACGATACCATTAGGGGCGCATTGGAAGGCGTCATTAATGTCCACCTAAATGATCCTCAATGGTGTCAGGCGGCCCTTCCGGTGAGGTATGGTGGTTTAGGGGTGCGGCGCGTGCACGACGTTGGCCTGATTGCGTTTTTGGCTTCGGCTCATGGGGTGGGGGACCTTGTTGCTCGCATACTACCGTGTAATGGCAGTGGGGTCCCTTTGCCCTTTGTGCCGGAGGCTCTGGCGGTTTGGTCGTCGTTAGGTGCCGGTGATCGGTGGCCGATGGATCGTGCTAGACAGAGGCAGTGGGACGACATTGCGAGCGAACGGATTAGTGGGGAGTTGGTGAGTGATGCTTCGGGCGCTGATGTTGCACGACTTAGGGCGGTTGTCCGTCCTGAAGCGGGAGCGTGGCTGCATGCCTTGCCATCGCCTCAGCTTGGCACCTTGTTGGACAATGATTCCTTGAGGATAGCCGTAGCACTGAGGTTGGGGTGCAAGGTATGCGAGCGGCACCGTTGCGTGTGTGGGGTTATGGTGGAGGAGGATGGCCACCATGGCCTCAGTTGTCAGCGGTGTGCTGGCCGGTTCTCGCGGCATCACTGCATCAACGGCCTCATTCGCCGAGCGATGGTGCAAGCGAATGTGCCCTGTATGTTGGAGCCTCCGGGGTTGAGTCGTAGTGACGGCAAGAGGCCCGATGGTCTTACGTTGGTTCCTTGGCAGAGGGGACGTTGCCTCTTGTGGGATGCGACGTGCGTGAGTACCTTCGCGCCATCTCACTTGAGTTGCACGTCGAGGTCAGCTGGAGCCGCGGCTGAGAATGCCGCGCGGTCTAAGCACCTCAAGTACTCGGCTTTGGAGCCAACTTATGACTTCGTGCCTTTTGCGGTTGAGACGGCTGGCCCTTGGGGGGCCGAGGCAAAATCCTTGGTTTGGGAGCTGGGCCGTAGGTTGCGGGACAGGGGTTGTGACCCCCGCTCCGGGTCGTACCTGGTTCAGCAGGTAGCGCTGGCCATTCAGCGGGGTAATGCGGCCGGCATTATGGGCACCTTTGAGCCGGGTACAACGCGGAGTGGTGGGTTTTAGGTTAGGTTTTAGTTAGTTAGTTTGTATGTTTACTGTAGTTTTAAGTTTATATATATATATATATATATCTCTCTCTCTATGTTTACATAAGATGAAACATTACAGACTGACGTCTGTAAGGTTACAATATTTATGTACAGTAGAAACAGTGAAAAAAATAGGTGCGCATTTTTTCACATAACTTTTTAAATCCTATTATCGGAAGTCCGAAAATGTTTCTCATGACATTTTACATCATAACGATCACTCTTCATTTTTTTAATACTAATGATTGAAACTCATAATCATCAGAATTCATAATATCACTAATCACTAATCATACACCTTGTTCATACTAATATTGGTTTTTATATATTTTCATAGACTAACGATCGAAACTCCTTCAATCGATCGATCGAAAGGAATGCTAAAAGTCATCTTGCTTGGTATTTTTTTACGAGCGTGCACAATAAACTGCTTGCACTCATTCTTTGTCACTGCCTTGCCTCCACCACACGGTGAATAAAACGCATCTTTTAATAAATTTAAGTCGCAACGTCTGAAAAGTTACAAAGATAAATTAATAATGCCATGGCGGATCTTTTTTTTTTTCAAAATATATTAACTTCGAAAAGTAACGGAGATCCACTTGTTTTGAGGAAAATTTCAATAAATGTAGGTCGTCTTGTTGGGTGGGGCGATGATGAAATTCATAAAACCGCAGGCCGGGTTGGAGAAGGAAATGAAAATCGAGCTCAGTGGCGTACCATGCAAGCCTAATGTACATATAATATATTCTTCAGTGAACTAAGACAGGCGGGTGATGATGATGATACTATTGGAGTCAACGAGATTGAAGTAAACTATTTTTCTACGTGTTTGGTCCAAAAATCCTGAACAAACTTTTGACAAAGTCAACATAAAACAGCTACTTATTACTTTACACAAGTAACACAAATTCTATCAATCAATTCAACCAGACAACTTGCAAATTTGTACAAGATACATATATTTAATAAACACTTCCACAGATTCCTTGAAAATACTTATACCTCCGACATACCTCCGATACTATGCTCGGATATGTGTCACAAGGCCACTTTGCCGTGCGGTTTTTTTGACATTTGACTCCTTGTGGTTGAACAGAGCTGGATTAATATCATATTATTTAGCTAAGTAATAAGACGTTATAAGCACTATAAGTGATAATATTTGTCTCAAAACGTGGTTCATAATTTGAGACATTCCTTAATTTACATGTAGCAAAATTCGTATTGCAATCGGTTATTATTCGGCCCAGAACCTAATGGGTTATTTACGAGTTTATTCACTTGTGAGAGCAGTGTTTCACGCCGTAATCCCTGGATCTAAACAGTAAGTACAGCGAGCTGATCTCATTTCCGTTGTTAAAGCTTGAAAACAACTCTTATGTATTAGGTTTAAGGAGCACTTGGTTTCACTTCGTGTGGCCTGGCATACATGGCGCGGGCTCCTCCTGAATTACTGCAAATAGTTTTAGAAAATACGAGAGTCTTTCGTGCCTGAAGACTACCGATAAAGACAATTTTGTAAGCCTTTGGAGAATTAGCTACCTCGCCTTATTAATAGTTTATTTTTATATATACCCGAGGTGGTTAGCCACCCGAGCTTTATCGAGGGTGTCTATTTATCTGAGGGTTTATATTGACTTTTAGTCTTGAGGTTTAAACTCTATTTTTCACTTCGATCGAGAGAAAACGCTTTCTGTGTCTTTCTTATTCCTCCAGTCCATAAAACTTCATAGGTTTTTAAATAAATCTTTCCAGATTTCCGCGGCAAAAGATTATCAATTATGTCTTTTGCTCTTTGCTGGAAATCATAATTTTCACTATCACTTGACGACATTGTGAGAATAATCAATTTATTTTAATCTTTTATGATTTACGCTCTACAACTATTTCAAAGTTGTCGCGGTAAGTATTTTTTTCCAACCAGACACAGATTGTTATTATTGTTATAAACTTGCTTCGGTGAAGTGGTCCATACACAAACTTGAATAAACAGAATGACGCCATTGGTGCCACCTTCTATGCGGAAAAAGTATAGAACTAAGACCATGTACCTAGACTAAGAACGTAACATTTTCGGCGTGAAAATGCTCCACACAAAATCTTATTTAATGCCAAAACTAAGCAAGTACTGGCTGTTTGATTTTATCTAAGTCACCCGAAGAATTTTAAAAAATTAATTACTTTTACTTCCTACGGACTAAAGTACTCATTTTACTCCCGCCTCGTAAGGCTATATTTTAGAGCACGAGAAGTGAATAATAAAAACATATATGCCCGTCGTTATCGCAATATCCAAAAAATATTTTTAAAATAAGTAGGCGTGTCTACTATATGTGAAACTTTGAGGAAGTCTTCATTAGAAGTACTGTCGCTGCCAAGATAAACATTACACGTATAATTGTCTGAATTACGAGTTAGTGGGATAGTATACGATGAAATGGACTGCAGAGAGTAGTGTTGCCACAATTGATTGAGCTATTTATCGATACTATTGTGACCTTGAATTATAGACATAATAACGATAGTCGTATCGATAGTATCGATTCATAGAAGATAGAGTGATTAAAAACCCATCGATAGGAATGAATAACTAGCAGCTGCAATATTAGCAATACTATCGAAGATTATTGTATACAGTTTATTCTTTATTTCCTCCGACATAATTCTTAGTAATACTATTTAAATATTCATAGTATCTACTAAAAATATCGATGATGCAACTTTTTAAATAAGTTTTTATTTAAATTTATTGGCATTGTTATGTAAGTTTGGTGACTATACTAAATCTTCTAGTGAAAATGTGGCGGTAGGGTGGAATTCTTTTAACAGTTAATGGTGTCGACTTGGGTACAGTGAATACTGATTGATGTAGTTTGGATAGAACGCAAGTGCATTAAAAAAAGTTAAAAAATATATTCTAGGTTAATTATTCATAGTAAAACTACTGCAAAGATCATTATTAAGAGGACAACGCTTATTGTCTACTTTGCTGATTTTTTTGGCTAGCTTACTGTTTTGTTTTACGGTGTTCGAACAATAATTGTATTGTACAGTCAAGGGCCGGCTACGGCCAAAGTTGCAAAAATATGTATACACGGCCTTAATGTTAAGTGCATAAAGTCGTGTATACCTACATATTTTTGTAACTTTGGCCGTGTCGATATCTTTGCCCTTGACTGTATTATATATCGATAGTATTACAACAAGTATTACAACGCTGCTAGTTATTAGTTTTAGGGTGGTACCTTTCCGCAGATAACGCTGTATATTATCTTTATCTAGTTAGGCGAAAGTGATCCCACTGGCTGGCGGCCAGGTCTACGACAGACCAAATATTTTAGAGCCAATTCATTCGGCCCAGAGCGTGGCCGCGCAGCGCACATAAATCCTACCACTATTTATATACAGCTAAATATAAACATTTGACTTTATTGCTCCCACCAAATTGTACGCGTATGGATAATAATGTTGCGGAAGTGGACAATTTGGACGTCGCGACCTCCCAGATTTTTTACGATAATCGTAACCAGTTTATACGGGATTTTCAACGCTTTATAGGAAAAAAAGAACTTTATGGTCCGTCGTCTGTTCATATTTGGGTCACATGTCTGTCAATCATGTTAAGTAATTTGAATGCAGAACAGTTTTATTTTTGAATGACACGATTAACACGCGATCCGAGGCGAAGTCTTTCGAAATTGCATTATGGAATGTCTTGTAAAAATCGTCGAGTTTTTTTCGATGTTGGCACGAGTCGATGGCATATAAATATCGTCTGTTTTAAGTGTTTGTAAACAGAAGCTTTTCGGGTTGTTGAATTCAAACTTTCCTTCAAAACACAATGGCAATGTACTCTACATTGTACTTCATCTAGATGAATGTTTTCGATCGTGTAATCTACAGATTCTTCTTGTTTGTGGTTAGGTTCTTTATTAACCTCAATACCTCACCAAAGTTTGCCGCACGATGTAATTTACTGGGACCACCTTATTTCCCATAAAGTTCAATGGACATAATTGGTCCAAATCCATGTTGATAAGTAATTTTCGCAGAAATGGTCAACTTCACCGGATTAAGGAACCGTGAACTTGACCTTTCTGCGAAAATTTGAACCAACATGGATTTTGACTAATTATATCCATTGGAAGCCGTGGTGGCCTAGTGGTTTGACCTATCGCCTCTCAAGCTGAGGGTCGTGGGTTCAAATCCCGGCTCGCACCTCTGAGTTTTTCTGAATTCATGTGCGCAATTTACCACGAGCTTTGCGGTGAAGGAAAACATCGTGAGGAAACCTGCGCAAACCTGCGAAGCAATTCAATGGTGCGTGTGAAGTTCCCAATCCGCACTGGGCCCGCGTGGGAACTATGGCCCAAGCCCTCTCATTCCGAGAGGAGGCCTGTGCCCAGCAGTGGGACGTATATAGGCTGAGATGATGATATCCATTGAAATTTGTGGAAAATAAGGTGGACCCAATATATTACACCGTGCGGCCAACTCTTACTGATGAGCGATGACATAAACTTTAAAATGACAATTATTAAAAGAATACAGAAAAATCGTACGATTACCTTACGTACATTAAGTGTAAACAAAAAGAGGAAATCATAAAAGATACAACGTAATAATTATTTATTGAAACATAATAAGAACATAAAGTGATCCATGTTTTCAAAAAAGTTGTAGTCAAGCTATGTTGCCGTTAATAAATATAGTTCAATTGCTAAATATTGAAAAATTACTTGGCAGTTACACACATTTAGCACAATTTAGGTACACAAATTTAACGATTAAATTCACGATATCTTATAAGTCAGAAACGGTCCCACTAGTTTTCCATACCACATGCAGACATTCCAACAACACCGCTCCCCGTTGCTTCCGCGCGAGTGCAGCGAATAATTTTTCAAATATGTCTCACAACAGTTCAAGTTTTATTTTAGAAATATTATTCAATATTTATATATACAAATGAATTAAAATAAGAGCTTAAATAGGTAATAGTACTTAATTCACTCAATATTGTTTTACGATTATGAAAACTAATGGCCTCATCATTCATTAAACTCAGTGTGGTTTTTCCTTGAACTACTACTGTCGTTATAATTTTTCTGTGTTGTCCGGGATTCTGTGGCATCTAAGGACTCCGCTTGGCGCACCGTGTCTGGCAGGCAGGCTTTACCCGTGTCTGGCACGAGCAGCGTCGCACAAGCTGCCACAAGCGACGTCGCACCAAACAGCACTATAGGTAACCCCGTCCAATACACACGCTGTAAACAAGAGAAGGTAGGGAATGATTGCACTGTGCATAGTTACAGTGGCGTGCACTTAGGGTAAGCAGCGCCATCAGGTGCATTCGCTGTTAGGTTAGGCAGCGCTAGTGTTGTCTACACTGTAGCTTGGTGGTAAAATAAATCATAGGACAATTGACACCAATTGCATTAGCTGCAGCTACTGTCGTTTTGCTGCCTACCCTCACGCCAATGGCTGTATATATTATGCCAATATCTACATGATCGTACTAAAAAAATTAAAATTAAATTAAGTAGGTTCTTATTTGTTTCTTTAAATATAAAATTATTAGCGACCCGCCTCGGCTTTGATCGGGTACAATTTTCAAGAAAAAGATCTTTAATCACATTTTTCAGCTCCGTTCCCAATAACTACACCCATGCGAAGCCGGGATGCATTGCTAAAATATGTACTCCAGATATAAAATATTCGTAAAGAACTACATGGTGAAATCCGCATTTAAATTCGTCCCATACTTTAAAAATCTAAGCTAAAAACAGAAGGCAAAAAGTGATTTTATTTTATGCAATTTGCAATTTATGTACAGACATTTTATTTATCATAATTGGGATAGGTACAATGGAACAGAAAGCAGTGAGTAATAATAAAATTAAAATAAAACTATCCTAATACGTAAAAAAAAAACTAAAACAAATTATTTAAAACAACCCTCTTAGGCAAGGTATCGAAGATGCTCGCACTTGCATCGTTCCCTCTTTAGCTAAGCTAATTCTTTATCCAAGGAAACCGCCAGCTCTTCGATCTCCTATGACGTCTACTAACCTCTTTAATATTTACTTTAATTAATACTATCTAAAGATGAAAGATATTGCTTTATTGGAAAAGTCACTAACCAGCAAAGGCATCTGTGTGGCAATTATTCCTCCAACTCGCCCCAAAGCCGAACAGAGCGCTTGCATAGAGTTCCTAGTATAAGTGGGGAACAGCTCAGATGTAAATATGTAGAGGATGGTGAAGGATAAACCTGTCATTAGCTTGCTGGCCATGAACATTGTGATTACAAGCCAGAGAACATCTGAAAAAAAAGAGAGAACAAGTGATTTAAAAAAATGGTATTCAAGTCCGACTCGCACTTAGCCAGTTTTCTTCTTTGTTAATACTCTCAGTAAATCACAAAACTATACTGAGCTGAGGGTTCCGTAAGAATTTATAGGTGTGTATGAATGTCCAGTTTTAGCAGAATCCTGCTCCTAAGCAAAATATATAAACAATGCAGATTGATCACTGACATAAACAGACAGACAGAACAATAGAATTTTCAGACTTTTTTATAACAGTTTTTTTTATACCAAATTTTAAGTTTGTAGGACAATTGGAATTATTCTATCGGTTTTTATCGGTTTTTTTTTTGGTCTGAATTTGTTTGGAATGGAAATATCATTTGTTTGGAATGTAAAGATAATGCAAATAAAAGCTGCACATGTCCGGACATAGCTATTACTAACAAAATAAAATACTTAGGAATTATAATTGACGAATCGCTCTCTTTTAAATACCATGTCGAAGCTCTATGCAGTAGAGTTCGAAAGTTGATATTTATTTTCAAAAAATTACGCTCAATTGCGAATACTCACACAGTCAAGCTGGTCTACTTTGCGTTGTGTCAAAATGTATTAACGTACTGCATTTCTTCATGGGGGGGCTTGGCGAAAACGTCACTACTAAGCCTAGAAAGAGCCCAGAGAGCGATTCTCAAAGTTTCTACGTTCCGTCCCTATCGATATCCCACTAACTTCCTATATAAATCATGTGAAGTTCTAACAGTCAGACAGCTATTTATTTTGAGCATTGTCTTAAAACAGCACGCCGCAATCCCTTACAGCACTGAATGTACCGCTAAAAGACGCAAAGATCTTGTCTGCCCTAATAACAGAACACCAAAACGCGCATTTTCTTCAAGATTTTTCGTTTTTTTAGGTCCACTTCTTTATAATAGGTTGAATGCGAGGCTAGACTTATATTCGTTAAGTTATGTTAAGTGTAAGAAAAAACTCCAAGGTGCCCTACAAAACATGTCGTACGATGACACAGAGAAGTTACTATATATAGTTAAATAATTTTTGTTTTGTTTTAGATCACTAAATTGTCGTATTATTATAGGTATTTTTATTATATTTATGCATAAAGAATAAGAATTTAATCATAATTTCCCTTATACTTTTAAATTAGATTAGTATCACAGTATATAAGTGTTAGTATTAAGGAAACTAAAAATATTATCATTGTTTAATTTAGAATAACCTTCTGTAGTTGATTAAATTATATCTAAATATGTTAGAATTATTTGCCTGAAACACAGGGAATCCTAGTTCAGGCATTTCTTGTTAATATTTTCTTTACAGTATGTTAAGTTCTTAAGTTAAATATGATGTGTAATGAGTTTTTTGAATAAATTATTATTATTATTATTATTATTTATTATTTATTAGCGATACCTTCACGTGTTCTTGACAAACGTATGGATAGAAAAACAGACAGACAAGCAGATGGATTACAAAGTGATCCTGCAATGGTTTCGTATTTGCCAGCATACTAAACTAAAAATCAGTGCAAAACACAACTCTTACTTTGTTTTAATGTGTATAAACTATTTACTTACCCTTAGGTATGAACGGGTGAGTGATACACATCAACCCACATGCTATAAAGCACGACATCAGAGGTCCTTTTCTGTTGAACTTATTCAAAACACATGCTGCAAGAAAACTGCTCGGTAGCCTCATGAGAAATATGAGTGCAAAATTTACATATTTATTGCCTTCTAGTAACACAGAAGTAACAGTCAATCCGTGACTTACAAAAATACAAGTATACCACCAAACAACGCACACAAAAAACCTTTTCAAAAGAGGTCTTGATCTGAAAGTATCTGCTAATACTGTAGTAAAATTAGCGCTTACATCTTGTTCATAAGAGATCTTGTTAAGGTTTTCTTCTATTTCAAGTTTGTCTATTTTTGCAGCATTTTCTATGTTCCGTACTGCTATGTTGATTTTTCCTTTGGTGATCAGCCATCTTGGACTTTCATCGATCAAGTAAATTAAGAGTATGAAGAGCAACCCAGGTGTATACATCACTCTCAAACAGGTTCTCCAATATGGGACCAACCATTTTATCAAAGGAAATGACATGCCGCCTATGACCAACCCTAAGCTGCACGTAGTCATATATGTTGCTCGGGACTTTGTTGCCACCATTTCGAGACCTAAAAAAAAAGTTTAGGACCTAAAAAAGTTTATGGTAAAAATTCCATTTTTAATACAAGCTTTTTTTGCTGACTGTACTTTTTACTGACTGTACTTGTATTGTTACCCAAACTATATTTGCATACCAAATTTCAAGTCCATGCCATTAACCGTTGAAGAGTACCGTCCTGTGGAGATGATCCTGACCGGACTACCAGGATGTCACTACCAGATTATTGTATTGTCACGCAAGATACATAAGTACCAAACTTCAAGTCAATCCAACTACTGAAAGTTGGTCGAATTTAACTTGCAAGATTTAATTACAGACAGACACAACGGGACAGGAGAAACTACAGAAAAACTTGTAAAAAGATTTGTATAGTATGACACTATTATCTAAACAACTCATGCATTAAATAACGTTACCTAGGGTGTACAACGGTAAGTAAGGGTCACCAAGTGAAGCTTCCAAGAACTCAAACGCTATGTAAATCCAGTAATAGCTTGCAAAACTCTTCGCAAGTCCGCATACTGCACCCGTTATCCCAGTTATGACAGCTAGGGGTTTTCTCCCGAACCTGAAACACATGCACATTATCAGTTATCACTGTGCATAGAACAGTAATTTTGTTTTACTTACTTATTACCTGTCAGTAAAAGATCCAATAAGTATAACACCAACACTATATCCAAAAATATGCACAGGTCCCACCAAAGTCCTCTTCCACTCCTGACATGCTAACTGAAACTGAAAACATTTGGATTGAGAAAAGTAATTAAGTCACCAAGAAAAAGTAAAATGCATGTATAACTTCAATAAGGGATTACCTCGGCCACAAAACTATGAGGGTTTTCGTAGATCCATTGTTGACAAGGATTTGGATCACTGCATGATGAGGAGGTTATATTTTGGACCTGATAGTTCCAGTTAAGCGTCTTGTTGATATATCTCAGAGTTAACGTGTCGTTTGCACAGCTGTAAGTAAAACTGCCTAGTTATAAATTGGGCACTAGTATGATAGGTACCTTGTCAAGTTTATATGTCATCACGTACGGACTTGTCAAGGTGCAATGTATGAGCACAAAACAGATACAGAATTAAATCTACATACGAAGTGCGCTCGAGGAACGCACTCATAGACACTGTTCACGGACACGATGTCTCGGACCGGTTGGGACCACTGCGAGCGCGAGTGCCATCCGCTTGAGACACGCGTCTGTGAACTTTTTTGTGCAATAATTGAGAATGCGAATTTATTACACTTTAAAAATTTTAAAGTGTTATATTTAATATAATAGTCGTGCATTTCGCCAATGTCGAAATCGTCGCAAGATATTTTCTGAGACGAATTTGTAATATGGCAATGACAGTAATATTAAAATATTTTAGTTATAATTAATCTATATTTCCACCTTCCCCGTTTCATTCTCAACAGTAAATCCAACAACTAGATACGATTGCCGCTACCAAAATAGTTTTGTGCATAAGCCATAGTTGACAACCATAGAGCGACCGTCGAGCGTAGGTATGAAAAGTGAAGTACCTACATCATGAGATTGACTTCTGTACCTATCTGTTTTGTGGTATAAGTGTAATTTTAGCAATTGAACTGCCTGTATGTTGATAAATCTCTCTATTAATTCGTGTTTAATTAGTACATGTGTATTTTTAATCCTAGAATTTTCCTTTTAGTTCAAAGTCAAAGTCAAAATATCTACATTAAATTTAGGCTATAACAAGCACTTATGAATATCGAAAAAATCTACCACCGGTTCGGAAAAACCTCTGTTGAGAAGAATCCGGCAAGAAACTCGACGAGGTATACTTTTTTTTTTAAACAGATTTATAATATTAATAAATAAATGTTCATGTGTTTTGACATTGTGAAGAGGTGTTAATTTGTTTACATATCGTACTTATTTAGTTGTTTGTTTGTCTTGCCTGGGCAGCATGACGATACTTAAATATTAATAGTGGAAACTGTTCTAGCGAACGTAATATTTTTATGTGTTTTGTACTACGTGTTATTTAATTCTGTTTGTTTCCCTAAAATAAATGAATAAATATAGAAAATTGTTTTTTGCAAGGGATTGTAGCCAATGAATTAAAGAAATTACTTGAATTGGAATGAAATTAAATAAGTAGGTATGTTATTTAAATTGTTAGCAAATTGTTCTGATAATACCTTTAAACGAGAAATTCTTCTATATACTTATAAAATCAGAATATCGGAAACGGTTCCAACGATTTCAATGAAATTTAGTATGTAGAGATTTTTTTATTACTGTAGTACCTATAGTGTTAAGTGTACTATATTCATTTGTCAAATGCTTGTGCTTTACAAGTAAGCTTTTGAATCAAACACTAATCTTTTATGCTTGGCTTTAACTTGAGATATCTTCATTTATATTAAAGTATTGTAAAGTAATAATGGCTTACCTGTATTTAATTTCTTCGGCAATAAATACATAACTGCAATAGCACAAGGTGTTATAGGCCAATCCTAAGATCAACCACAGACCGTTGACGGCATGGTAGCGACCACGGATACTAAACTTGGCCAAAACATCATCTAAATCTATTTTTTCCAACAAATTTATTGACATGACGAAAGATCAACTTTTCCGTGCACAATTAGTGGCGATAGCGCACAGGCAACTGAGTGAAACTGCGAAAGTTTCATATGGCAGCTCAAGGTGTTGGACGATTTGTCTCACCAGATCAGAACACCTATAAATAGGTATCACAGTCGGCTGTATAAATACACAATACAGGGTGTTCGGCACATGGAACGTCAAATTTTGGGATATTGTTGGGGTTATTTGCTGTGTTTTCGCCCTTGGACCTTGGATAGGTACTTAGGGTCACGGTTTTGGAGATATAATTTTTTAAGTGTTTGTCTCAAATTTCTCGAAATCCCGCCTTTAAAAGTTCGTAACTTTTTTATTAATATATCAAAATTTTGTTTTGTATTTAATACTTGGTAATACATGCTTGTTCAAATAATCATACTTTTTATTATAAATCATAGTCTCAGAGCGACGTAAGAGGATTTTTATTTCAAAAAAATACTGATTGTGTGGAAAAATCCTACTTCGAAAATCTATTATTAAGAAACAAAGGACAATTGAGCAGTTCATTTTCATTAAATAAATTCTCTATCTTATGGCCTTTCTAACGATATGCTACACATAGATAAAAAATAAATCTGAGTCAAATTACGGGGGTATTCCGTCGCTAGGGCGGAAATTGTTTTGAATCAGCGAGTGAAACAACTTTATTTTTATGGATATTTTTCGACAAACTGGTTGGATAAATTCAACTTTATTTCATACTTACTGTGTTCTCGTTAACGTTTTTTTCTTCTAACTGTTCTCCCCTGTTCCTAATGCACTCCCGGCATCTCTTTCTTACTTGAACAGTTACAGTAGCTAGCCGCATTCGGCTTTCATTGTCATAAAAGCTGTGTTTATCCTTTCGCGTGGTCACCTCCTTACATAAACTAACTCTTATTCTGAAGACCGTGCGGCCCAAGGTATCGGGCCGCTTCTGCCTATCCACGGGATAGGTAAGGAATTATCCAGGTGCTCTCGAACTTCTTTTTGAAAATTTGCCAGTCAACCATTGTGCTGGAAAAATCGGTACGTCTTCACTAATCACGGGAACTTCCAGTATCAGCTCTGCCAACGCAGTTTGTTGTTCCAAATAAGCAGACCCGGTCAATCAAAATAAAACCAAATTCAATAGAGAAGTACGAAAGCATATCGTGAAGCGACAATTTAAAAAGAAAATAAACCTAACTTATCATCAACTAAACATAGAAAATATATAAAGACGTGACATATTAAGACGTGAGTTATCCGTTACAATATCATTTAATATGAATGAGTCTCACGGTAGTTTCATGATCAAAATGAAAGTATAATGGAACAACAACTGTATTAAATTATTTTCAACTAATTTATAAAAGAAATGTGGAGTGGTGATAGGTAAATGAGTGAGTATGTATTAGTTTTGAGGTGGAGTCGAGTTCGCAAGTAGACCGACGGAGATCGGACACCGAAGATCGAAAACCGAAGATTGAAGAGGCACGTAGCGCTCGACGCGCCTGGAGGTAGCGCTCTACGCTCTTTATACATAAATAAATTAACAAAATCAGGGGAAAAACTCGTGTAGTTTTGAAAATTGGTACAGTTATACCTTGCAGTATCCAAATGAACATACTATAAGTCATGAAGGGTGGGGGGGGGGGGGTTGGTGCTGACGGTGTGAGGGGGGGTTGATGGTACCTTTTTTGGGTTTTTGCTCATATCTCGAATATTTGTACAAATAGCATTATGACTATTTCGGACAAAAGTTTTTACATAAAATTTCCTACAAATTTGGTGATATTCATTTTTTCTCTACGACTTACACTTTAGCAGCTAGGGGTTGCGTAAGTTTCAACAGATTCAAAAAGAATAACAAAATGTGTTTTAAATTTTGATTTAAGAATAGAAAAAGCAAATCAGTCTGTCTTATTATCTTATTCATCGTCTTCTACATCAACATCTTCATCTTCTACTTCTATATGATATCTACATCTACCTACATCGTTTGTACATGAGCCTAAGCAGCGGAAGCATACTAGACAAGGATCATGCAGTGGTGATAATTGGCTCCTCGCTTCCAACCCCACATTTCGAGAGGCATTTCGTTACCCAGCCACTCTTGTAGTTGGTGGAATGCTCATAATGAGTAATATTTTGCTGACCCTTTAGTAGGGAGGAGAGAGGAAAGATCAGCTTTGAACTTGGTGCTGAATTTTACAAGAAGCGAGTATCGATGGCTGTTAAGATCAAGCTGAGTAGTGGGCGCACGATATATTGTCAAAAACATTGTTTCTCTCCATTTTGCTATGACTTCCGATGTTGATGTTACACAACCTGTAGCTCCTAAAGTATTTATCGTAGAGTAAAAATAAAATAAAATTTGTCGAAAATTTTATGTAGAAACTTTTGTCTGAAGTAATCATAATTCTATTCGAACAAATATTCGAGATATGAGCTAAAACCTGAAAAAAGGTACTTTCAACCCTTCCTTCCCTCTACACCCTCAACACAGCCCCCACCCTTCAGGACTTTTAGTATGTTCATCTGCATACCGCATGGTGTTACTGTACCAATTTTATAAACTAAGTACACGAGTTTTTTCCCCTGCTTTTTTATTTTCTCAGGCTATGTATAAAGTACACAACATTATGTGGATTCAGACTGAACTCGCGCTGAGTGGAGTTATAGTACATTACTGCAGAGAGCAGTAAGTAAGCCATCTTGGACGAGTATAATTTTATACGATTTTGTACGAGGCCAGAATGGATATCATCCCAGCCTATATACGTCCCACTGCTGGGCACAGGCCTCCTCTCATGATCAGAGGGCTTGGGCCATAGTTCCAGTGCGGATAAAACATTATAAAAAAATATATAATAAATGTTATCACTTAAAAAATCATTGACACTATATGTATAAGAGTAACAATGGCATTTTTTTTAATTGCGTCAATTTCAATTCTTTAAAAGAATTTGGGATTTTATTAAGTATTTAAGGGGAAATTCCTAAGACACTAAAACAAACAAAGATTACTTCTTTTATAAAATTTCTTCATAAATGTTTAACAAACTTTATGACTAAATTAATTAAAATTAGCGCGTTTTTTTCTTAAACGACGATTGGCATCACGATCTTTCTGTGTAGTTCTGGGTTCCGAAAGTCCTAAAGCCTCGGCCTGGCGCACGGTGTCTGGCAGGGAAGCTTTCCCCGTGTCTGGCACGAGCAAAGTGGCAAGAGCTGCTATAAGCGACATCACGCCAAACAGCACTATAGGCAACCCCGTCCAATATACACGCTGAAAATGAAAAGAGATAATACTTATATTGGTACACTGTGCTGGAGGTGCACCTGTGCATACTAAAAAATTTTAGCTGAATAAGTATATATTTTTTTCTTTTCATTAACATTTGTGAAGAAATTAATTTATGTATTGACAAATATACTTACCAACAAAGGCATTTGCGTTGCAATTAAACCTCCAATTCGTCCCAGGGATGAACAAAGTGCTTGCATTGAATTCCTGGTATATGTTGGGAACAGCTCAGAAGTGAAGATGTAGATAATAGTGAAAGACATGCCAGTCAACACTTGGCTGGACATGAACATTGTGATTACAAGCCAAGTAATATCTGAAAACAACAGAATATAATGATTTAAAAAGCGTCGGATAAGACAATAAAATCCCGAGTTGATTTGAATGTTATATATTTTTTTATTTTCTGTCATTTTTCACTTACTCTTAGGTATGAATGGATGAGTGACACAAATCGCAGCGCATGCCGTAAAGCACGACATTAGAGGACCTTTTCTGTTGAACTTGTTCAACATGTATTGTGCGATAATACTGCTTGGTAGCCTCATGAGAAATACAAGTGCAAAATTAACATACTTGTTGCCTTCCAATAACACTGAGGTCACCGTCAACCCATGGCTTACAAAAATGCACGAATTCCACCAAATAACACAAACAAAAAATCTTTTCAGAAGTACTCTCGATTTGAAAGTATTGGCTATTACTGCCATTACTGTAAATTTTTCGCCTAAGTCTTGGTCTTTTGCGATCATGTTTAGGTTTTCTTCTATTTCTATTTTGTTAAACTTTGCAGCATTTTTTATATTTTTCACCGCTATGTTCATTTTGCCTTTGGTAAGCAGCCATCTCGGGCTTTCATCGACCAAATAAATCAGAAGTATGAAGAGTAACCCGGGTGCATGCATCACTATCAAACAGGTTCTCCAATATGGCACCAACCATTTTATCAAGGGAAATAACATCCCGCCTATGACCAAACCCAAGCTGCACGTGGTCATATATGTGACTCGAGACTTAGTTGCCACCATTTCAAGACCTGAAATAACACGTTTTTTGTATTGGAACTACAACCTAAACATAATACAATCGAGCTAGAAAAAATACCTAGCATATATAACGGTGAGTAAGGATCACCCAGGAAAGCTTCTAAGAACTCAAACACTATGTAAATCCAGTAAAAGCTCGCGAAACTCTTTACGAGTCCGCAAACTGCTCCCGTCAACCCAGTCGCGATAGCCAGAGTCTTTCTCCCAAACCTAGAACACATTACCATTATGCATGAATAAATATTTCTGTATGGTATAAGATCTGTAATCATAAAAGTATTTTAATTTCGGATGTGTGATGATTAACATAACAAAAAAATGCTAATTTTTACTTCATTTCAAATTTCATTTTACTTATTTCTGGAACGCAGTCCCTTCCATGCAGTAAGGATACGCTCAGTAATATACCTGTCAGACAATGATCCCACTATAATGACACCGACAGTATATCCAAAAATATGTACGAGTCCTACTAAAGTCCTCTTCCACTCTTGACAGGCTAACTGAAACTGAAAAAGTTTGGATTTAACTAATTTTGCGCCACAAAAAAAGTTGTAAGTTCAAAAATACCTAATACTTCGAATTACCTCAGCCACAAAGCTATTAGGGTTTTCATAAATCCATTCATCGCATGACTTTGGGTCACTACAGCGTGCGGACGTTATATTTTGCACATAGCTCCAATTAGATGACTTATTGATATTCAGAAGTACTTTGTCGTTAGTACAGCTGTAAACGAAAACTATCCTTAAAACTAGACACTAAAATTTAATGTGAACGAATATAAAATTGTGCATGCGGTCACGATCTATGTATATCGCCTAAGGTACTAAGTACTATTTTAAAATGATAATCATGATTGAAAATGTCACTTTGCAGAAGAGCACTCAGTTATCAATGAAACTAAGAGATCACCTTGACATTGTTATATCGTTTATAAAACAAATAAACAAAAATACTGATATCTTTCACCTTTCATAATACAAAGTTGCTGTTCTGCATGTAAGAGTTAACTCAGTATCCATGTCTAAAAATTTCTAATTATCTCAATTATTGAGTTATCTTGATAGCTTTGTACATTTTTAATTTGTGACTGTCTTACCTATATTTGATCTCTTCAGCGATGAACACATAACTGCAGTAGCACATGGTATTAAACGCTATTCCTAAGGTCAGACATAGACCAGTGACGACGTGGTAGCGACCCCAGATACTAAACTTTGCCAAGACATCATCTAGATCTATCCTGATCAACAAATCCTTTGTCATGATGAAAACATGCGAACAAATATAATTTTCTGCACATTAAGAGGCTATCGCTCGCAAGCAGCTGCGATAAACTAAAGAAGTGCAAGTTACAGCTCAAGGTTTTATAAATTAACCGTGACTGCGGTAACTGCACGATTAACTGTTAATCAGCATATTTAAAAATATCACAGTTCCATAATTTATATATATGTGCAACATGATTACTATGATTAGGGTTCAATCCGAACCGGACTCTGGGTGGATACAAATACAAATACAAATATTCTTTATTGCACACCATAAAGCAGTACAAGAAAAGACAAAAGAAAGAGAAAGAGGATTCAAAGCTTTGCGCTTAAAACCACAAAATTTCATATAAGGTACCTTATTCACTAATACCCCTAATTTTCAAATTACCATGCCATTGCATTGTCTTATTCCTAAAATGAACTAAATTCGATCATTATGACTTTTGACCTAAAACGTCATATTCTCTAAATACCTAAAGATTTAAATGCACAATTCCTTCAAATACCAAAAGATAGAAACGAAAAATATTACATAAATAAATTAAATAAATATTAGGTGATTTACTTGTTTCAATGTTTTTCAAAGGAATACTGCCAAAAAAAACAATAATAAAACCAAATTTAAAATTATATTTACTTACTCCATTTTTATTTTTACCCTAAAGACACTTTGCTGAGAAAAATTAAACCTCTATTCAGCGTTTAGCTCATGGCTCATGGAACTATCAAGTTAATATCGGCTTACAACAAAATCATAACTGGTATAAGTGTAGTACGTACCTATAGTAACAGTTTTTGAAGATTTAAAAGGTAATTAATTTATTGACTCAGGGGTTACTTTGCAGAGGTCCATGTTAATGAACTAACAAGCGTTTTGTTGTTATAACATCTCTGGTAGCATGCACTCCTGTTGCTTTGAGGATGAGCTCTGGTTGAGTTCGAAACGCGTCAGTGTAGCGTGGTGGTGGTGAGGTGATAAATGGGTTTGTGTGATTTATGTGTGTTCTTACAGTGTGGAGGTGGAAGAACTGCATGAACACGCATATCTTGCATAGGCGGTAGCTATAATATCATAAGGTCGCGGGTGAGCAAAGTAATTGTTTTATTTCATTGATTTAAAAGGTGTTAATCAAAAACCCCATCATTGGTGTTGAGAACTTATTTTATTAAGGTCTCCTGTTAACTGGTCCTGAACTCCTGCTTGTGTTTGACGCGCCCAGAGCTTCTGCTTGCCGTACTGTGTTTGGGAGAGCAGTTTTAGCCGTATCAGGTACAATCAACGTCACAAGAGCAGCTATAAGCGCCGTCAAACCAAATATCACCATGGGCAAATCTGCCCAATAGGTTATCTAAAAATAAAAGATGTTTTTATTTTTTAACATTTCTGTTATCTGTTCTTTATCTGTATCACGTCGTCATAAAGTACCATCATTTTCGCAGCCCAAAGTGTCAGGTTGGACCTGTCTACTGTTTCCTTTTACTTCCTTTAATATTATCTTTTTAATTCTGCTTGATATTATTTGTAGTCTTACTAATTTATTAGGTATATAGACCTTCTTATAACTTCACCATATTTATCATAAATGTCTCAATGATCAACTTTAGAAGTATATTTACCAATAAAGGCATCTGTGTAGCTATTATACCTCCAAATCGGCCCAGGGTTGAACAAAATGCTTGCATGGAATTCCTAGTGTACGTCGGGAACAGTTCCGAAGTGAAAATGTAGGTAATTTTGAAGAAAATGGATGAAGTAACTTTACTGGCCATATACATAGTGATTACAAGCCAGTGTATGTCTGAAAAAGATATTTTAATAAAAAAATACCTCCATATCTCAAATCAACATTCAAATCGTCTAAGATAATAAATAAAATGCTACTTAAGTATAATAATAGCTTTTCTTTAGAGATGCTCAAAGTCAAAGTCAAAATATCTCTATTCAATTTAGGCTATAACAAACAAAATAATATGAATATGTGAAAAAAATCTACCACCGGTCAGGGGGGTGTCACTACGCCATTCCGCCGCCGAGCTAAAAGTGCGTACCGGGCCTCCCCAACGTTGAGGCGATTCAGTGGTTGCCGCGCACTGACCCGTGGCGCACGCGCGCGCCTCTTACGCAGTACGACTCAATTTTCGTCGCAAACGCGTGTCATAATTTTAATTGGCAATATGTAGGTATCCAAAAAAATACTGCATTGCAGCCGATTGTCGGAACAATGAAAAAAATAGTAATTGTCAGTTCATCTCGGTTCCGGCAAGTGAGAAAGATAGCGAAAGGTACGGTATTCATTACTCATTTATACCTATCTACTGTCATGGTACCTAAATCTATAACAATAATTAATAAATATACACACAAATGTTTTATATCATATACATATTTAAAATAGGTGGTAGGTAGCTACATATACATATAATCCATACCTACATCAAAAGAAAATCACGTGTCGGGTATACCCTTAGAGTATACATAAGCAAGCTATAGAGCGCGCGTTAGCGAGTATGAACGGTAGGCACGTGTATGAACAGACTCCAAATTGCAAGAGCGACGGCATTAGTCACGCTAAGACACCCGCGCTGATTGTTTCTCTCTACGTTTTTTGATAAAATATTAAGTAATCATGGTTAAATGTGCAGTGCCCAGCTGCAAAAATGATTCAAGGATGCAAACTAAGAAGAATAATGATATTTCCTTTCATCGGTAAGTAATATTTTGACCACAAAACACTGATTTTATGATAATTAGTAAGGGTGTGAAAGGGTGGTGCGAGAGGCGCGCGGGCGGGTCAACACAACATGTGGTTCCGCGCCTCCCGCTTCAAACTTTCATCGCATTAGAACTAGTGATGTGCAAGTGATCGATTGTTATGTCTTATATTTCTTATATTTTTTTAGGTTTCCCAAAAACCGTGAAATGACAAATAAGTGGGTGACAGCAATTAATGTCGCGGGTGAGCAAAGAAATTCTTTTAGTTCCTTTGTATGGACCTCCGCAAAATAACGCCCGATTTAGTAAATTATCTAAATGATTGCTGCATGGCAATTTGTAATTAAGTTACCTACGAAATAGTTTATTAGGTTAACAAAAATAAAAATCGTAATGTAAAATTCATACCTGTATTTTATTGATTTATTAAGTCACTTTAAACAATTTAATACCTATTACTTTTAATAATAAATAAAAGCTTGTAAAAAAAAATAGATACTTATTTATTGAAATTAAATTACATGTCAAAAAATAAAGAATAAATTAGTGACACTAAGTTGTTATTTACGTAATAACGTCAATGATTGCACATCACTATTCAACGCTACGTCCACGTGACAGTATCCATAGAACATCTGCTTACACTTGGCACAAAGGAGGAAGAGTAATGCGCGCGCTCTATAGCTTGCTTATGTATACTCTAAGGGTATACCTGTGTAAACTGATTTATATGTTCGGTATTCATTTACCTAATAGGTAGGTATAACAGTTTCTGCATGTGTACCTTGCGTGGTATTTATACTTATAACACTTACCAGCCATTCTGAAGCAACTGTAACATGTGACTATTTGTCGCATGAGATGTACATAATTACCTGTCTCTTTCTGTGCACTACTGTGAGAAAGTGACGGTTGACGTCTCGCAACGAGAGTCACTAAGCATAGTTGCGCTGGACTAGACTGGTACCTAGCTTATTCTTACATAATATTCGACCCTGCGCCATAGAATAAATAAAAGTGCAACCGCTAAGTAAATATTATAAACAGCATAAATCTGATAGTATAATAGGTATTCTATTAAAGTATGACAACCCTATTTTCGGAATATCTGACAAGGTGTGGAATAATGTCGACCTTCACGCGGCGCCAGAGAGCTCAATGTCGGCTGCTCGCGTGCGGTCCGTTTGTTAATAATAATTATGTAGGCACATAAAAAGGCGGCATTTGTGAAAATCAAAACAGAGAGACTTCTGTACTTGTACTATTATCTATTCTGTGCACCGGTCCAGAAAAACCTCCGTTGCGAGGAATCCGGCAAGAAACTCAACGAGGTATATTTTTTTAAAACATATTTGCAATATTATTAAATGATATCTATAAGGGATCGCCAAAATGCAGAGATCGGAATTATTTAATTAACTTTATAATATGCCTTAGATATTAATTTCTTCTTGACAATCAGGTATAATTCATCAAAGTTGACAATAGATCTGAATTTTGTATCCGTTTCATTGGTAATATTTTTCTGAATTTTATTATAAAAACGTATGCAATTTCCCAGAAACGATTTTTTGGTTTTATTTAGGCAGTCTGTAAGATGGAACTTTAGGCTTATTTCTGTACCTAGCCTTTGGCTTATCGACGTTAGTGGGAAAATCACATAATGTTCTTCTTAACATACATGATTATTTTAAAAACATAAAGCGACGGAAGGGTTAAGATACTTGTTTCATTAAAAAACGTCTTTAAATTATAAATTGTTCTAATTGATATTTTCTGTAAGATAAAAATTAACTCGTTTTGCTTTATGTCTGCAGCCGATCCTCATAAAATAAGGCCGTATAACCGTATTATCTCTTGTGGGGAGAGGCTACAATAGTGATCTCTAATTTGAAGTACTTGTATAACTGACTTACTTTTAGGTATGTATGTCTGACTGACGCTTAGTATTGCGCAAAGCAAAAAACAAAACATCAGAGGTCCTTTCCTGTTATATTTTACCATCAAATAAGCTGCGATAAGTGCAGCTGGAAGTCTTGTAGTTGATGACAAAGCAAAATTGACATACTTATTCCCTTCTAGAAACACTGAGTTAATTATTAATCCATAGTCAATAAACGTGCAAGTATTCCACCAAATTATGCAAACAAATAATCTTTTCAAAAGAACTCTCGATCTGAATGTGTTTGCAATCACAGTCGAAAATTTAGAAGTCTCGTCTTTTTCATAAGAGAGCATATTGAGGTTTTCCTTTATCTCTATTTTATTTAACTTTGCAGCTTTTTCTATGTTCTTCACTGCTGCGTTGATTTTTCCCTTAGCGAGCAACCACGTAGGACTTTCATCAAGCAAATAAAATAAAAAGATGTAGAGTAACCCAGGTGCATATATGACTCTTAAACAGGTTCGCCAATAAGGAACAAGCCATCTTATCGAGGGGAATACAAGGCCCCCTGCAGTTATACCCATGCTCAATATAGTAAGATATGGCACACGAGAATCGGAGGACACCATCTCCAAAGCTGAAAACATCTCATCATTAGACTCAACACGTAATGCTATCACACCAAACTTCAATGTTGAGCCACCGTCAGACTCTTTTGATGAAAACGGCCAATAACGAGTTGGACTGCATAGAACCCTATAGTATAATAATTAATTTACTTAGATGACATTTGTCTCAACATTCAATGTAGATATCTACATAAAAGATTTTAGTTTTGTGATTATGCATCCAATTTATTATTTTTCCATATACTCTTTGCATACCTAGCATATACATAGGTGAAAACGCATCGCCGAGCGCCCCTTCTAAGAACTCCAATGCTATGTAAGTCCAGTAAAAGCGTACAAAACTCTTCGCGATACCGCACACCGCACCCGTGACCGCCGTCGCGATGACAAGAGTTCTTCTACCAAACCTAGAACACCAGATATAGTATCCCGCATGAAACGCTGTATCTAGGACAGTTTAAAGATTCTTCGAAGTGACATTTATATGATTTATATGAAATAAGCTGTAAAAAAACCAGTGATTGAGCGATACATTGGGCTTAAAGCATTATTATGATTTTACTGTATTTGTCAATAAAAAGCTTCTTTTAAAACTTATTTACTTAAACTAGCACCGCCTATTTTTTAACAACTTTCGACGGACACTTACACCTTACTACTTACACTTTTGACGTACTTTAACTTCAACTCCCCATACCAGCATAGTTCGTTAGTAGTCCCCGGATTTTTGTCGCAATGACGTCACAATAGGGTAGTTTGGGGAGTAAATAAAACGGTGTTAATTAATACTGCTGAGTAAATGTTTATGATGATGATGACGATGATGTGTGTGTTAAGATGGTCCCAAAGATCATCACACCATCTGAAAATATCTACGTTCAAAAAACACCAACAAAAAGCGAGCGGGCAAAAAAACAAAACGGATTTACCTTAAAGCTAACAAAATTTTTATGATTTGTAGTAATATAATTTTCATTCAAGAAATACAGAAAACATTTAGGTTATCGTGACAACATGGGAAAATGGTTAAAAATGCAAGCAAAAACAAAATAATAAAAATATGCACGTCACGAAATGGTTCCAAATCAGCAATCTGCCGGTCTTCCTTTGCGACCATCTTCAAACACACATCATTGTTATCGTCATCATAATTTACACAGCCGTATTAATTAACACCATTTCATTTACTCCCCTAACTACCCTATTGTGACATCATTGCGACAAAAATCCAGGGTCTATTCATTATTTACTACCTGTCAGAGAGTGTTCCAACCATCATAGTGCCAGTCATAAATCCAAAAATGTGCGCTGTTCCTACTAAATTCCTCTTCCAATCTTGACATGCCAACTGAAACTAAAAGCGTTGGTTGGTATCAAATTTGTCCATCTGCCTACCCAACTATGGCTAAGCTACTTAAATCAAGAATGGTTATGATTTTTCACAATTTGTGTATCGACATGTACACTTAAACTGGCTTTAATGTCAAATTAAATGATATTGTAGCTATTGTAGCTATTTCGTACCCTTCTTCAGAGAAGCACGCGACTCAGCGGCTGCCGCAACACGCGCACTACGCGCTACCGCTCTGCTCGCGCGATTAAAGACGTGAGTTATCCGTTACAATATCATTTAATATGAGTGAGTCTCACGGTAGTTTCATGTTCAAAAATGGCTTTAATGTCGTTCGAAACTGGAAACAAAAGATCGGTTTTCTTTTTTTCTGTCTCATTTCAATCTTCAGGACGAGGAAAACCAACGAGTGAGCATCATTAACATTCTGGTTACATAGGTACATCTTACATTCAATTTGTTTTACTTTACCTCTGCTACAAAGCTGTCAGGGTCTTCATACCTCCATTGGGCACATGCATGAGGATCTCTGCACCTTGTCGTTAAATTCTGTGCATGGCTATAGTTGTACGTATTGGTATCGTTGTATGTTGAAGAATTGCCATCACAACTGAGTAGGTAGGTAGGAAATTAGATAAGCAATTTTATTTGAAATCGTGAGTGTTATAATATAAAAAATAGTCGTACGATCTGTCGTTAGACTGATACATGCAATGTTAAAAGGGCAATAAAGATATTTGAATTTAGCTAAGAATTTTTTACCATAGGTACCTAATGTACAACGTACGTTGGTACAACACGAAAAAAAAATTACACTTCGAAACATTTCGTCTAAATGGACAATGGTATCATAAATAACTTTTTGGTAAAAAATATTTTTAATATTTTTAATTTTTTTTTGCTGAATGTACCTACTTTTTGTCAACTTTACTTGCATGTCACCCAAACTACATTTGCATACCAAATTTCAAGGCGATTCCATTAAGCGTTAAAGAGTTGTGTGCGGAGACGATCCCGGCCACTGTGTCACTGATGTCACTGCCAGATTATTGTATTGTCACGCAATTTACATAAGTATACCAAATTTCAAGTCATCCCGACTACTGGAAGATGGTCGAATTTAACTTCCAAGATTTGATTACAGACAAAAATCGGGACAGGGTGAAACTAAAATAAAAAATAAAAACTTGTAAAAGACTCACCTGTATCCGACTTTATCGATAATCAACACATAATTAGGAAAGCACAAAGCATTGTACAATAACCCCAGAAACATCCAAATTGCAGCGACTGCATGGTAGCGACCGCAAATGCTAAACTTTCGCAACACGTCATCTAAATCGACCTTGTCTAATAAAGTATTTTCCATAATTAATTTAAAATGACTATTTAATATTTTGCACAGCTACGGAATCTATCATTTCCGAGCGACTACTATGTACTAAGCTACTAGTCGGTGCTCTAGTTATTTTATATCTTTACGGTTTACCCGTTACTGCTTGCTTATCAGGTCGCTACATATGAAGTACGGCCTTTTCATTATGTTACCCTCAAATAGCCTAAACAAAGAACCTTTGTTTAAATGTCACCATTTTTGCAATTTGCCATATAAAGATGGAAAATCAACAACATACAAATTTAATAAGTACTCAACTCGATACTTTATTGCACATAAAATTACAAATAGTCTTAATCAAAATCAGCAGAATTTCTCCTTATACGATGCGTTGCGTCCTTTTTTAGAAGAATTCTGGTATCTACGACATCTAGAGCCTCAGCCTGACGCACCGTGTCTGGCAGCGAAACGTCTGCAGTGTCTGGCACAAGCGTCGTCACAAGAGCCGCTACAAGAGACGTCACGCCGTAAATAACGACTGGCAATCCTGACCAATACGCTGCCTGAAAATTGGAGAAATGTTGTAACATTCTTTACACGAATTCACGCATAGAATTTAATTTAAACAAGTTTGTAAATATGTTTTTTGGATATAATTACCAACAAAGGCATCTGTGTAGCAATAATGTTTCCGATGCGTCCCAAACACGCGCACAGCGCGAGCATTGAGTTTCTAGTGTGCGTAGGAAACAATTCAGAAGTAAAAATGTAGGTCATATTGAAGAACATCCCTGAAGTTAACTTGCTTGCCATGTAGATTGCGATACCAAACCAGACGTGGTCTGAAAATAAGTTTTGTTAAAAATTTCATTTTCAATACAAGCTTATTTGCTGACTGTATTTTTGTACATGCATTGTCATCTCAACTACATTTCCGTGCCAAATTTCAAGTCTATGCCATTAACCATTGAGAAGTTCCGTCAAAGCTTGTAATAACCATGTGTGTATAAGTAGGAATTCGACATTTACACAAACAGAAAGACATAGGTTAGAGATTTTGAGATTAGTTGCGGAAAAGAGATAAACTATTGGGATAAGAAGAAGAAGAATGATAATAGGGCATCTAATTCGCTACGATGGTGTAGATAGCGAGGGAGAGGCTCCCGCTCTTCACCTCAGGCCCCGACTGCATTCAACTCGCGCGCTATCTATAGGTATTTCAGCAAAAATTGACTTCTGAAAATTTTTATGGTTGAAATTGGTTGATGGCACAAACATATATTTTATACATGGTTAACTTACTCTGAGGCATAAATGGGTGACTGATACATAGCACTGTACAAGCAACAAAACTTAGCATCAGAGGTTTTTTCCTCTTATATTTATTTAATAAAATCGCTGACACCAATGCAGCTGGAAGTCTTATAAAAGATGTCACTCCATAGTTAACATATCTATTTCCTTTCAATAAAACTGAGTTAATCAACAGCCCATGGTCCACGAAAGTGCAAGTATTCCACCAAATAATACAAATAAAACATCTTTTCAAAAGAGATTTAGATTTAAATGTTTTCGCTATCACTGCCATAAAATTTGGATTCGTTTCTTTTTCATAAGATAGCGTGGATAGGTTTTGTTTGATTCCTATTTTATTTAACTTTGCAGCATTTTCTAAATTCTTCACAGCTGTATTAATTTTTCCTTTAGTTAACAGCCATCTGGGACTTTCATCAACCAAGATAATCAAGAATATGTAGAGTAGCATAGGTGCGTATATCACTCTTGTGTAAGTTCGCCAATAGGGAACCAGCCATTTTATAAAAGCAAGTGACATGCCACCTAGTACTAAACCGACGTTGCTCATAGAGGTAAAAGTCGCTCGAGAACCTGTCGCCACCATTTCCAGAACTGAAAAAGATACGGATGATGAGTTTTGACAAATTATAAATCTTCATTCAAAGATTCAATGATTTTTTTTACTCAGAATACAGTTGTGCAGGATGTTACATTGTTAATTTGTATTTTTTTTTGTCTGGTGTATTCAGCCTGCATGCAGGCGTGCAAACATTTACTTATCTGAGCCACTCGGAGCGATACAATTGATATAAAATAATGTCATAAATGCCAAAAAAAAATTATAATCTGCTCTGCATTCGTGGCTGGTTGTCATATCTCTCTCCTTGTCAACTGTCTCAACAGTTAATACAGTTAGAGGGAGATACGTAACGTTAGGTAATGAAATTGCTTGAAAAAAAATATTACTTAGCATATAAAGCGGTGAATACGGATCAGCTATGGCCCCTTCGAAAAATTCAATTGCTATGTAAATCCAGTAATAACTAACGAAACTCTTCGTGAGTCCAAATACTGCGGCAGTCAAACCAGTGATAATTGCGATATTTCTTCTTCCAAACCTGTAATATACATAAGGGTTCACAAGAATTAACTCCAAAGTATTTTTTATAAAAAAAAAGCTTGTGACTTTTTACGCTGTACCTATACCAGGGAAGATGGTGAATAATCTACTCGCTTACCATTAAATATAAACCTGCATGTGTGTTTATCGACTAGTATTTCCTTACTTTTTTTATATTAAGTACATGCTTTTTTCCTGATTGTACTTTTTTGTCGACTTAATTGTATTGTCACCCAAACCACAGAATAAGTAATAGTACAAGTGCAGAAGCTTCACTGCCGTACAAAAGTGACGTTTAAGCATAAGAATCGTACCTACTTTATGCTTCTCTGTCTATCGCATAACTGGTGTTCACTCGCACGCGGCGCGTGTGGTGTTAGGGTTACTACGCCCGGAATACACTAGTGAAGGTAGAAATGTCATCATCATCAAATCTCGTTTAAACATAGTTGCACAATTAACAATTAAATTAAATGAAATTTACTGCTAAGCGATTTATGCTCCTCGTAGTGTATCATCATCATCATCATCATCAGCCTATATTCGTCCAGTGCTGGACATAGGCCTCTCCCATAGCACGCCACTGAGCACGATCCTCGGCCACTCTCATCCTGCTCTTGCCAGCCACCCTACGAAGATCATCGCTCCACCGAGTCTGAGGGCGTCCTACGTTATGTTTGCCGATCCGTGGTCTCCACTCAAGAACTCGTAGTGTACTTATATATTATGGTAAAATGGGTGGTGAGGCACCAGAACTCCTCATGAACGTCTCAGCACTATTAAGTGCTGCTGCTTAAGTAGCGTAATAGAAAAAATCAACCTGAGATATGTGTGCATAGGAAAAATTCGTGTCTAGATTCCTGTCCAGCGGTGGTGTAGGGGTTATAGCACGCAGCACGGATTGCTGAGAACCTAGGTTCGATTCCCAGCGCTGGTCTCTTTTTCTGATGTTTCTGTGCATCCATGTTTCAGTTTGTATTTTCGATATGAAAATAATTTTCTACCAGTCTGAAGTCGGTCGATGCCTCAGAACGAGCCAGCAGGAGCGTAGTGAAGTAAAGTTCGTAGGTGAGGTAGATAACTATAGGTCCACTCCTACTAGCTTGTGTGCGGAGGCACCGACCGACTTCAGACTGGCAGAAAAATATTTTCATGTTGGGTTTTTTTAGTCTGTCCAATTATTTTGCTATAGGTACATTTTTTTACACATACGTACACACGTATAGACTTATTATAGAAATAAAAAACGCATTTGTAAAATAAAATAAAGCATGAGCGAGCGCGTCTGGTGACATAGCATACTCTAGGGCCCCGCAGACATCTGTTTGCAGCGGAAAACAAAATCGCGGAGTGAACCGCACCTGTCCAAACTACATTTGCATAGGTAGGTATGTACCAAATTTCAAGTCAATCCGACTACTGGAAGTTGGTCGAATTCAACTTGCAAGACTTGACAGACAAACATCGGTACAGGTGAAACTAATTAAAATTTTGTAATAATCTAAAAAAGTATTTTTTCATGTTATTACAATTTATCATTAACTGTTACCTGTCAGACAGCGATCCCACAAAAATAATGCCTAACATGTAACCAGCAGCATGCGCTGTTCCTACTAAAGTCCTCTTCCACTCTTGGCATGCTAGCTGAAACTGAAAACAACTGAATTAATCAAACAATTTAGAAAATCAAGACGCTGGATTAAACAAAAAAAAATACATTTTGAACATGAAACTACCGTGAGACTCACTCATATTAAATTATATTGTAACGGAAAACTCACGTCTTAAATCGAGTTTAGCGCGAGCAAAGCGGTGGTGCGTAGTGCGCGTGTTGCGTGCGGCAGCCGCCGAGTCGCGTGCTCCATTGAAGAAGGGCTACGAAATCGCCTGAAATGTTTCTAAACTCGATTTAAGACGTGAGTTATCCGTTACAATATCATCTAATAAAAAGATAACATTTTTTACTACCTCTGCAACAAAGCTGTTCGGGTCTTCATAGATCCATTGACTGCAAGGCGTTGGTGAATCACACCATGCCTTTGTTGTATTCTGTTCATAGCCAAAGTTAGATGATTGGCTGATGTTAGAAGCTGCAGTATTGTCAGCACATCTGATTAAATAAAGAAAAAATATTCAAAGACTTGTAATCTTTAGGTCCATAGTATAAAACAAAGTCTTATCATGTTATGTTTATTTAGGTATATCTTGCTACGCAAAGGAATTTAATGCGATTTTTAACCTCAATTAGATATTTATAGAAGTTTGATGTATATAATACACGTATATAACAAACGACGCGCCCTGGCTTCGCGCGGATGTATTTTTGAGTTAAAGTTGGGTGAAAAATGTGAAATACCTTTGATTAAAAAATTTCTTTACTTTTAATTCAAAGTTGCACACCCGTACGTAGTCGGAATTAGTCGGTAGTTAATTACTTAAGCTCTTTTTAAGCTTTCTATAACAATAATTATAATCTAAGAATGAAAATAAATGAAGAGAATAATAATAATAATTTATTTCGGACGTAATCCATATCGCATTAGTTTTATTAAATGGGTATTATAATAGCGCAATGTTTCAAGCACACTGTTAAAAATTTCTGTAGTAATTTTACAAAGAAAGTGTTGGAAGTTTTTACGCACAACAATAAAGTAAAAATATAATTCCGTTTTGTAAATTTACAATACAATTTATTTCAACTCAATTTCGAAAAATTACAAAACATTTGTTTAAATTTACCAAACGACTATCGGAAATTCGTTTAGCAAAATTACAATACAAACAATGTAATTTTGCCAAACAAATTCTGTTGAAAATGGTTTGCAATTTTAAAATGATGTGTTGTAAATTTTCAACTCATTATTGAAAAATTACAAAACATTTGTTGAAATTTACCAAACGACTATCGGAAATTCGTTTAGCAAAATTACAATACAAATATTGTAATTTTGCCAAACAAATTCTTTTGAAAATGGTTTGCAATTTCAAAATGATGTGTTGTAAATTTACAACTAGAACGGGGTTGACGATTCGACGGAAACGACAAATATAATTATACGGTTTATTAGGCAAACTTCACTTACAACTGAGTGGTTTTATAGTATTCACTCGGAGAACAGCAGGCGTTTCGAGCGAGACACCGTACTGCAATCAGAATCGTACTATGTTCAGAATTATATTGGAAGGTGTTCAATAACTTGAATGCAGCCAACCAAGTATAATGCTGTCCCTAACAAAAGACAACAAACGTTAAGTAAGCCGCGGTAGTCACAATTCTAAGGTTACACATCGTTAGCGAGTTTATTTAGGGAGCAGCGCCATCTATCGGTGCACTCCCGTACTACAGAACGTAATTAATTTCAACTCATTATCGAAAAATTACAAAACATTTGTTGAATGGTAGCAAACTTTGGGTAGAATTACAATACGTAATGCAATTTTCAAATTTGTGTTACAAAAATGATAAAATAGTTTGCAGATTCTTAATAATTTCATTCTAATTTGAGTTTCAACATATTTTCAAAATTTTATAAAAATAGTATAGTAAATCAAATTACAAACAATTTTTGTAAATTTTAAATCTTTTTGCCCGAAATTAATCAAAAGTTTAACAAAATTACAATACGTGTCAGAAAAATAAAAACTTATGGTAGAATTATAATACGTATTGTAATTTTCAAATTTAAGTTACAAAAATAATAAAATTATTTGTAAATTCTTAATGATTTCATACTAATTTGTGTTTCAACTTTTTTTGCAATTTCATAAAAAAAGTATTGTAAATCAAAATACAAAGAGTTATTCTTATTTTCAAATCATTTTGTTCAGAATTAATCAACAGTTTTAGAAAATAACAATACGTGTTAGAAAAATAAAAACTTTCGATAGAATTATAATACGTATTGTAATTTTCAAATTTGTGTTACAAAAATAATAAAATTATTTGTAAATTCTTAATGACTTCATAGTAATTTGAGTTTCAACATTTATTCGTAATATCACAAAAAAGTATTGTAAATCGGATTACAAAGAATTTTGGTAAATTTACAACCTTTCATTAGAAATTCACCAACAGTTAGGAAAAATTACAATACGTGTAGGGTTATTGCATAAAGCTTCCAAAATTACAACTCATTATAGTAAGTTCCTTCACATGTCTTGTAATTTTACTCAAATTGTGTTATGTTTTGTATTAGTATACGTTGATTTGGAATTTTGCTGATATTTGTTTTGTAAAACAATTGTAATTTTACAAAAAATTTTAACAGTGCAGCTTTACGAACTTACTCACTTGTACCGAACCTCCTCAGCAATAAACATAAAACTAGAATAACACATTGTTTCAAACAGTAATGCTAAGGTCAACCACACAAATGAGACAGCGTGGTAACGACCAAGCACACTAAATTTAGCCAACACATCATCTAGATATATTTTGTCTAACAGGTTATCCCCCATTGTGTAATTTCACAGATATTTAATAATGTGCACTTTAACACAATTTAATTTAATAATGTACACTGTCACGCTAGAGCGATTGTGGAGAACTGCGCGCGCTATTATAAAACGTGTTTAGACCAGCGTGATGTGCAACCAATCAGCAGGGCTACTACAACACTCGAAATTCGAAATTCGTGTCGTGCGGTCCCTCTGACACTTATGTCATTTAATACGCGAGTGAAAGCGACGGTGCAATACGAGCTTCGATTTGCGAGTTTCGTAGTAGCCTCTCAGAACTGGTACACGTTGGCGATTAAGAGAACGCGCAAGAAATCATATATTAGCTTATATTATTTAATACGAGAGTGAGAGTGGTACGATACGAATTTAGATTTTCGAATTTCGTAGTAGCCCCCAGGACTTTAGACGTGCGAAACAGCTGTATACACACTTGTGTTTAGCGCTCGTGATCGTGTACAGGGAAGTAACGGGTGTGGTTTTATCGGAAACGAAAGCGGAACCAGATATTTTCAATTTTGTTTATTAGAACCAGAAACGGAATCGGAACCGAAAACGGAACCGGAACCAGAACCAGAGCCTGAGTGATAAGTGGACGAGATGTTAGTATCTATAGCACGTGGCAAGCGGGACGATGAGCGAATGACTGGTATACTTCGGTAAACCTGTTTGTTCAAGTTCGGCCGCCACGCTGCGCTTTGACATCCGATATAACTTCTGTATCAAAAGTAACGGAACCGGGACCGAAACGATGTGTAAAACCAAACGGAAGTTCCGACTTAAGGTGACGTGGAATCGGAACTCCGTATCCCTGGTGTAGACTAACTACAGACAGAAATTTTAAGCATGCGCTCGGAAACGTCTAATGTGTATCTGAGATGGTTAAAAAAAAGTTTAAGTTGTTCCGCGGCGCAAATACCACTTCCTTCATTCGTGTAGAAAACACATATCTGCCGTGCTCGAACTAAAAGACGGCTAAGTGACATTTTGGCCAAAATTGACTTTTTGATACAGATCGAAAGAGAAAAAAAAGCCGCATCGATGAGTCTAAGCCATCTCAATTTTGGCCAAACGTCACTTAGCCGTCTTTTAGTTCGAGCACGGCATTATGTTTCACTTTCAATTTATACAGTGCAAAACTAACGTAATTTTAGCTTAACACGCGTTCTACTTTCGTCGTGCGTCCCAATGCGACAGCAATATTTTTCTAAATTGTCGCTTACAATACTAGTGTGCAACCTTTTATCAGTGTAATAGTTCTGTCTATGCACATTTATTACCTATGAGTGCATACGCACACAACGATAAATGTAATAATCAGGAGCAAACTTCTGACAGCACAGTTGACAACTGACAGACAGCTGAAAAGAAGCCTTAAGGCCGCCATCAAGGGGAATAATAATAATAATAATGCTCTACTTGATTTTTCAAGAAAAATTCAAGTGTCTTAACTATTACGACTCAAGAGATAGAGCCCTGTGTCAGACAGACTCACAGACAGACAGACAGACATCGGAGTCTCAGTAATAGGATTCCGTTGGCACCCTTTGGGTATGGAACCCTAAAAAGGAGCTCTACGGAAACTTGAGAACGGCACTTTCACAGTACTTATTATGGGTAAGTAATAGAATATGTAAAAACAAAACATAAATATAACTTGTAAATATCGTTGAGCTTCAAAAAGATGCGTCATAATCATTTCGGTAGCTCATTCGATACATCTAAAACAAGCTCAAAAAAAATGAATAACAAAAAATTTAACCGACTACAAAAGATCATGAAAATATTTTTTTACCGGTCTGAAGTCGGTGCCTCAGCACGAGCCAGCAGGAATGGACCTATAATCGTCTACCTCACTTACAAACTATACGAGTAAATGGCTTCAATCATTGCTGCTGGTTCGTGCTGAGGCACTGACTTCAGACTGGTAGAAAAATATATTCATGTTTTTTTGTAGTCGGTTCTATTTTTAGTTATAATTTTTTTTTTCAAACTTTTAAGTGTTAATAATTATAATAATCTAAGATACAATAGTTTAATGTCAACTGCTCGACACCTTTTACAAAAGATTGCTTTTTCTGATGCAGAGACGTTCATTATTGAGGACTCCTGGCGCTTCACCACCCGTTCCATTTTACCATATGCATTACGACGAGCATAAATTGCTTAGCAACTGTGTTAAAGTAATTGAAATTCACCCTACCACGCGGTCAGCTAGTATGGATGGGTGGAAAAAATTCCACGTGTCCCTACCTCCGTGGATTTTAGTAGAAATACAAGGAATAGTATCCTTACCGGTGGAGAAGAAAGGGAAAATATTCCTCATATCTTTATCAAGGGGGATACTGCGGTAGGAATAGGTGGAACAGAGGACTTTTTCTTTTGATTTCCTAATTTGGCCCCCGAAAATTACCCTTATTAAAAAAAATACTTTGCACACCTGTGTTTTAGTCCTAGGATTACACCATCCTACCAAATTTCACCTGATTTGGTCCAGTGGATTAGCCAATTGGCTGTGACGACGGACGGTCAGAAGGACGCAAGAGTGATCCTATTATAAGGGTTTCGTTTTTATGTACCAAATCCTAAGCAGGGATAAATTTCTAAAATTCAGGGTTTGTAAATTTTGAATTATGGCTGAACTGATATTCACTTTATTTTTAAAAACCACAAAGAAACTCGCTTTCACGTTAAAAAACTAAATTGTAATTTTACATGTCAAGTTATAAAAATAAAAACAAATAGACAAAGGTCAGACAAAATTGAACTTTTGTGAAGTTTTTTGAATTGAATTGAAGACATTGAATTATTCAAATTATGTTTATTCACATAATTACAATTGCTTTCGATGTTCGTTTCGATGATATGAGAATATTTTGTATATACGATGATGACCGTTGTTTGTATACTGAGAAGTCTTCAACTAAATCAAAATACTATATATTAAAAAAACCCTAGGCTATCATCGCTAGGTTGAATTAAGTTTAAGCATATGTAACTGCAATCTAAAACCTAAATTTCAATTTCATAAATTTTAATTTCATTTCATTTCATAATTAAAACTTGCTGAATTTATCCTCGTTCGCTGACTGGTGTGACGTTTTAGAAGAACCCTGGCATTTAATTCGTCTAATGCCTCTGCCTGACGCACCGTGTCTGGCAATGAAACGTTAGCCGTGTCTGGCACAAGCGTCGTCACAAGAGCCGCTACAAACGTCGTCGTGCCATAAATAACGATTGGCAATCCTGACCAATACGCCGCCTGAAAATTAAGGGACCGTTGCAACATTCTTTACAGGTACACACACACACAGATGAAATAAAATCTAAAAATGTTATTTTATTTACCAACAAAGGTATTTGTGTAGCAGCTATATTTCCAAAGCGTCCCAAGCACGCACACAACGCTTGCATAGAGTTTCTCGTGTACGTAGGAAATAATTCAGAAGTAAAAATGTAGGTGATATTGAAGAACATCCCTGAGGTTAATTTGGTGGCCATATATATCATGATACCAAGCCAAAGTTGGTCTGAAAAGAATAGGGATAACTATAAAAAAGAATTATCATTTCAAGTCAACACCACAAATATGATTACACCACAAATATTATTGACACTACGATTAAAAAAATGGCGACTAAAATTTTTAAAGACGATTGCTGAAATATTATTCTTCATTGTTGTGTTACTTTAATTTTAGGCCGATGATTAAACTTGATGCGTTAACTTACTCTTAGGCATAAAGGGCTGACTGGAACACAACACCGTGCAAGCAAGGAAACTTATTATCAGAGATCTTTTCCTTTTATATTTATTAAGTACAATTGCTGCTATAAACGCTGCTGGAAGTCTTACAGTGGCCACCAATCCGTAGTTAAGATATTTATTTCCTTTTAATAGCACGGAATTCAACATCAGCCCATGGTCTACGAAAGTGCAAGTATTCCACCAAATGATACATATAAAAAATCTTTTCAAAAGAGATTTAGATTTCAATGTTTTCGCTATCACTGCCATAAAATTTGAACTCGTTTCTTTTTCATACGATAGCGTGGATAGGTTTTCTTTGATTTCTATTTTATTTAACTTTGCAGCATTTTCTATGTTCTTCACAACTGTGTTCATTTTTCCTTTAGTTAGCAGCCATCTGGGGCTTTCATCAACCAAGTAAATCAAAAATATGTAAAGCAGCATAGGTGCGTATATCACTCTTGTGAAAGTTCGCCAATATGGGACCAGCCATTTTATCAAAGCAATTAACAGACCACCTATTACCATACCGACGTTGCTAATAGAGGTATAATTAGCTCGCGAATGTGTAGACACCGTTTCCAGAACTGAAAAAGATCACTTCTGACTTTCATAAGATTCATTTTAATTCGTGATTATTTACAATGTCGTTATGTCGTTCCTCTTTCTGCAAACTGTCTCGGTTACAAATGCGACGGTTAGCGGTGGGAGAGACATTGAGTGCGTGAAATGAAAAATTAAAAGAAATTTAAATTACTTAGCATATAAATCGGTGAATATGGGTCAGCTATTGCCCCTTCGAAGAATTCGATCGTTATATAAATCCAGTAAACACTGACAAAACTCTTCGTGAGTCCTAGCACTGCGGCCATCACACCAGTCATGATTGCGATGTTCCTCCTCCCAAACCTGCAACATACAGAAATAAATTCACCAGAATCAACTGCGTAGTGTTACTTCATAAAACATGTTTAAGTTGTTCAACATAATCGTAATATTTATTTTAATTGACAAATAATAGAAACTATTAAATCTATATGGTTAATAAAATAAATTAAAAACTAAATTGTATCTCAGTAAAATCTCAGTGACCTGGTGAAAAAAGTTCACAGCGTTCCCTTGTTTGATGGTGAAGCTAATTCGTAGAGATAGATAGGGCCCAATCAAAATCACAATAAGTAGTAGATTTTAGAGGACAAGCCATAATATGGTCCGTTAGCCAAATCACTACTGGTAGTCAGATGGAAAGCTGTTTATGAGACTTACGCAGTAACCATAAAATTAGCCTGAAAATCTAGAGCATATTTATTATAATGATTGGCACGCTTGCGTTGCAGATATATAATAATTATGTTAATCAACTACCTACCTGTCTGACAGTGATCCTACAATAGTAATGCCAAACATGTAGCCAACGGTATGCGCTGTTCCTACTAAAGTCCTTTTCCACTCTTGACATGCCAGGTGAAACTGAAAACATTCAAATTGATTAAACAGATTTTTTAAAGCTGGATAGAAAAAAAAAACTTTTTTTATTTACCTCTGCTACAAAGCTATTTGGATCTTCATAGACCCACTGACTGCATGGCTTTGGTGAATTACACCATGCCGTTGTTGTCTTCTGTCCATAGCTAAAGTTGGACTGGCCAACGTCGTAAGCTGAAGCATTATCAGCGCATCTGATTCAGAAAGATACAATTTTAAAAGGGTGGATGTGACATACTTTATGTAGTATAAATGAACCTTGTACTTTCAGAACCCTGTTTATTGCTGTTAAGCAAAAAAAAATCTATTTTCCTATAATGTGGCAGCGAGCGGGGTGTTTCAAACAGGAGTGCTTAAAACTTAAATACCACTCAGCTTCAAATTCCAACAATGCTCGGTGAAAGCGCCTCTAATGAATACATGTGTATCAATGTTATTTGATCGGTTTTTAATGGACGTTGGAAAAACTCTCGTGCGAATTGGGCCTGGGCCTTACGCGAACATAATCACTGGGTCGTACCCACTGGGCCTTACGTGAACATAACACTAGGTCGAAGTAATGTATTGCTCGACAGATTGATGAACGCGACTGTCTTATCAGTAGAAAACATTGTTGTAAGTGAACTTGTTTCAATAATAAATACATGTAGCCTTGTAGTAGCGTTGTGTGTAGGGACTGGGGTCACATGTTATCAAAAATATAAATATTTGCTCTCGAATTTTTTTATGTGTTTTTAGGAACGTAATAAATTTGAGATCAATTGAGACATGTCATGATCTAAGTACGAAAAGTAGTAGGTACCTTTAAAAAACGAAGAGTAAAATATATGGTAAAGGTATCTCGTACTAATTCTTTCTCGTAAAATAATTTTATTTTTTATTTTATTGATTTTTACTTACATAATCAGGATAATAAGATGAGATAACTCACTTGTATCGAACGTTATCAGCAATGAACACATAATTGTACCAGCAAATTGTTTGACCCACTAATGCGGTACTCAGAAGCAAAATGGTGACCGTGTGGTAGCAACCGATCACACTAAACTTGGCCAACACATCATCTAGGTATATTTTGTCTAACAAATTATCCGCCATTATGTCAAATCGTGGATAGTTAATTTGCTGTGTGACTCTCACGAGCAGTGTTGTAGAACTACATACGCTACGATATAGGGCAATAATTGTTTACTTATACGAGGCAGTTAAAGTACTAAAATAAATATGAGTAGGTAGTATAGTAAGTATAAAAAACATCAAACAAGAACTAAATTTTAACGCGTCACAAGAGCTGGAACAAATGATTTAAATAACTATACTCCATTTATTTTAACATTTGAAACCTAACGGTTAATTTTGCACACGTTTTTAAATTAAACAATGAAACTATTTAAAATTGTGTTGACTTCTATACTAAAAATATTATAAATGCCGCTAACAAATGTACATGTAGATATTTTTAGTCAATTTGTGTTGGAAATACCGAAAAACGTGTGTTACAATTTGACCTTTAATTAAAATCTTAAATTAAATGGAGTATAAATGATAATACTAATGAACTAAAATAATTTCTTTGCTCACCTGCGACCTTAAGGTCAATAATATTACAGATTTTTGAACAGCTTGTACGATAATTATGACAACTGTTTATACAGCAGGTATAACATCTGTTAAAAAAAGCTAGGACTCAGGAGGTTAGAAAAGTACAGCTGAGTACGACATTAGGTAAGTAATTTTATTTGAAGCGTGAGTGTTATAAAATACTTGTCACCGTCACAATAATTATCACCAACAGTAAATATGCAGTTAAACTGATACGAGTGTTCATTTATTCATAATAGTTAATGTTACCTGTCATGTATCAATTTATAGTGTATAGTCAAATAATCATATTTGGCTATCCACTCGTCACACCAAATATATAAATGCAGTATTATATAGGTACCACATACGTAATTAATACATTTTACATTTGTCACATTAAATGATAAGAAATTAAAAGAAACTGTGCCAATAGTTGTCTTAATCAAAATCAGCAGAATTACTCTTCTTGGGATGTAGTGCGTTCTTTTTTGCGAGAACCCTGCCATCTAATGCCTCTGTCTGACGCCCGTGTCTGGCAATAAACATTAGCCGTGTCTGGCACAACACAAGTCCTGCTACAAACGTAGCGTGCCATAAATAACCACTGGCAATCCTGACCAATACCTATGCCGTCTGAAAATTGAGTAAATGTTGAAAAATGTACACAGACGCACAGTAGAGTTTGCTTTTGTGTAAATATATTTACCAACAAAGGCATCTGTGCAGCAATTATGTTTCCAATGCGTCTCAAACTTGCACACGGCGCTTGCGTTGACTTTCTAGTGTACATAGGAAACAACTCGGAAGTAAAAATAAATAAATATAAATATCATGGGACACTTGACACCAATTGACCTAGTCCCAAACTAAGCCATAAAATTTGAACTTTGTTCTTTTTTATAGAATAGCGTGAATAAGTTTTATTTTATTTCTATTTTGTTTTTTCAGTAAATAACCTATATAGCACAGGAAATATAGAATATTTTGGCGGCAAAATATTATATACATTAATTTTAAAACAACTTGTAGGCATACACAAACGTGACAACTGTTTGTTATTATTATAATGCGCTATTAATACTGACTTTGTTAGGACGTTTGACATTGTGAGTGTGTGGTTTTTTTTACTCTTAGAATATAACGCTGCCTTTCTACAATTTCCTAATTGTTTTGTCTCCCTGCACATGCGATGTTCAGTTCCCTTAAGAAACCGGTGCCTGGAAGAGGGTTGATAATGAATCCCCTGCACTACATCTTCCATAGGAAATGACTGCAAAGTGTTTTTCTATTCTCCCACCGAGTATAGGGGAGAACCCATAAGAAACCTATACACCTTGTACATAAAAGCTTTTCGGCTTAGTTGTCTAAAGGTTAACTGGTTTTGGAACATATTCGTATTGTTATAAGAAATGCGGCAAGTGATTTTGCATACTGCTTAAGTGACTTAATTGGCAAATGTTACAATTATACCTAGATACTATTTATATCAACGGGAACTCCAGAACGTTTTTAACTTTATTTCATAAAACTGTAACTTTTATTTACGTTAGTTTATTTTTTTATAGTTCCAAAAGAATTGCAAACTTGTTTATTTAACATTAATTTTAACTTAAATCATCTCTAAGCTTTCCTAAGACAAAGAATTCTATTTTAACTGATAGATGAATAGACTATACAATACAATATATTAAGTCTTCATTATAGAGAGAGTTTTGCCCGTCTGTGTTATGCTATGCAATACAATGTCAACCCTTAAAAAAATAATTTACCTAACAGTTGACATTGTATTGCAAAATGACAGTGGGTTGACTCAGTAATGCAAAACAGCGTCCTATTGTACACCAGAAATAGTAAGCGATACAAAAAACAAGTACGCAGAGACAAAGTAGTGGTCCTGCTGTGGGTACACGGGTTAGATTATCGTATTGAGGTACGGAATCCTACTTTTTTATTTTCTGTTCATGATCTTAATTATGGTCAGCTCTAAGCTAAGCAACAAAAATGAAAACGAACCATCTGGCGTCGTATATGAGATTGCAATTGCTGTGTTCTGCTGTTGATAAATACTTCACAGTTATTAAAAGTACCTACCTAGTCGTTCTACCATTCAACTTGACTTTTATCAACAAGTAAGTCATAATAATTGTGTTTATATTTACTAGTAAGCAGTTAATGCTCTTTTATCTATAAGGTGACGTTCATTTGTATTTAAAATTGTGAAGGGTTTTTTTAGTTATGTATTTGACACATTGTCACTTCATATACAAATATAATTGTAGGTCAAAGGCGTGTTTATTTTTTTCTAGTGATCAAAAACAATCTATGTAGGCCAATAGATCCAATACGCCCAATAATCCTTTAATAAGGCCTTTGCCTTTTATCCCGAAAAAATTTAGTTCCCGCAGACACACGATAAATTCTTAGCGGACCACAAAACCACAAAGCTATAGCTACCTATATCAATTAAAATCTGTTTTATCTAGTAAAGGAAATATTCCTTCAGCAAAGACATTTCGGGTGTGCAATGGCGCTTGACGGTTTATGTTGTGTGAAGGCGCGTTCAACAATAGGGGGCTGCAATCTTTATCTTGGGACATCTGGGTGTAATTGTTGGAGAATTTCCTTGATAGCGGCGTGATTTTCATCATAGGGGATATTTATTACGCTCAGTAGATCTACATTATTACTTATTAAATACACTTTCTATTCTATGTATTTCATATTCTTTCTTGTTCTTAGCGTTTTTCTACCTAGCTTCCTTCGACTGCTTCGATAACGATCTATTTTGGACAGGTGATGGGCAGTGAGTATCCAGTTGCTGCCTGCTGTCTTCTTTATGTCATCCTGCTACCTTCTTTGTGGCCTACCAACTGGCCTCTTTTGTTTCATTCATTCATTCATCAATGTATTACTCAACACCTATCGTCGGTGATACTGCTATACCGCGTAACTGGCAGTTTCCATAAGGTATAATTTTCACGGTCAGAACAGTACAATATCAGTACTGTTTGCAGTGAAAATTATACCTTATCGTAAATGCTAGTGACACTGTACTGTATTGCAGTATCACCGACGCTATCAGGCAGTATACCTGTAAAATTGGGTGCCCGAAATGAGAGATCGGTTGGATTTTTGGACTTTTAACTTCGAAGCAATGGAACAGAGACAAACTAACTTAAAAACCTTATTTATATAGATGCGCGATACTAGCGCCACCAAATTTGTGTTTTTATTTGGAAATACTGAGGTTCATGAATGTCAAGGGGCATCGATCATTTTTATTAATTAGCAAGCTAGTACAGCAGATGAACTATAGATGGCGCTGTATCGAACAATACCTTGTATTAACATAGCTTATACCTACATACCAAATCGATTCAGGTTAACTGACATGATTTTGATGACTTTGTCTTTCAGATACTTTTTGAACACTTTTGAGAGTTCGAAAATTCCAGCAAATATTCTTCAAGACAAATATAGTGTGAAATAAATTGTCTTGAGCACATCCGTTGTTACTTCTGCTGCAGAAAGGTCGAATCAGATACAATACGGAG